>OU611817.1:10000000-11358750 GCA_914767695.1 Ptilodon capucinus | reverse complement strand
AGCGTTAGGGAGCAGCTACGCTTTCAATGGTATTTTCTAAAAAGCGTTTCTAAGCCGTAATAGCTGTAAAAGCACTGAGTAAGTAAATTGAAGTATTTAAATGTGTTACATCCATATTTTTAATAATTCATTCCTTGAAAAATCAAAGAAATAACTTTCATTTTTGTTAACAATAAAATACTTTAAAATCTGAGGACGGTTTTCCAGCTTAGTGGGACCATAAAAGCTGCGTGAAAAATGAATCCTTCAGGCAATAAAAGTAACAGAGGCTTTTTACAATTTGCACGATGTCCCTTGAATTCTTTAACAATGAGATTCAGAGTTATAAAAAGGTAGTAAATCTTGTCTATTCAATGCAAAGAATTCGGATTCTTGTTTTGAATCTTGTGGCTGTATAAAAATTTTAAAGAAAATTTTGTTGCTGTCATCAATAGCGTTGTTTGCTTATATTTATGATTTTATTAAAAACAAACTATAAGATGCGTACCTACCTAACTCTCTGTCTTCACAGAACTCTCTTTAACTCTCTGTATAGACTTAGGAAGTAAGCTAATTTTAGGGCTGTGCTCTGAAATATGTACCCAGTAACAGTTCATCCGCCATCTTTATCAATGTCATCACCCATTTTTTTAATGTGTATTTATTGAATTTGTTCTTGCTATTAATTACTCGACATTGCCATATATACCACTAATCGCACGCATTCCTCATCTTATTCCATTTAAATATCATCATTTCACTCATTTCGTAAAAAAGAAGAAGACTTAGGTTGCCATTAAGTAATTTACACAAAGACATCACCTGCCATCTTTATCACATTAATTACCCATTTTTATTTACGTCATCACGCCTGTATTCCCCCGATGGGGTAGGCAGAGGTGCACTGCAGTGCGCCCACCCTTCGACGATGTATTTTGGTCCCAATGTAATAGGGGGCGAGCCTATTGCCATTATACCGGGCACATTCTCCCTCAATACGAGAGAGATTTTTGGCCTAGAGTCCACCACGCTGGCCCAATGCGGTTTTGTGAACTTCACACGCCTTTCTATAAACGTGCAGGTTTCCTCACGATGTTTTCCTTCACCATTTTTATTTAAAGGTATGTATTTATTTATTGAATTTGTCCTTGCTATTAATTACTTGGCACTGGCTAAAAAATACCCGCTAATCTCAGGTAGAGCCACTCCTTTACTTATTCATTTAAATTTCATTCCTTCAGTTCGTAAATGAGAAACATCCTCCTTTGAGAAGTCAGTTAAAAATAAGAAAAATTTAGTCAAATAATTATACTACACGTTGAATAACTGAGACAAGTGGTCTGCTGAAGTAAATAAAAAGTTTGGTATCGATTTATGCTCTAGCTAGAATCTAAAGTCAGATGAAGGTATCGCGTCGCTTCGAATCTAAAACTCAAAGATTATCTAACCAGCTTTCGACAACATTTTTAGACACACTATTACGTCACCACTTCCGCACGTGTCTTAAGTTCTACATAACTGAATATCATCTATTTCTAACTATTTATTTAACTGTATTGACCATCAAAGTTCATGACACGATTCCAATTTATATGCGAGCATTCCAACCCGAGCAAAATTAAATCTAGTCTGTAACACAGTCTGAGTTGAAGTTCGTTCCCACAGAGTTATGTCTAGACTGGACTCATTTACTCAATGTCAAACGCGTGTTTGTCAAGTTTACGTCAGTTCTTGTCTGACTCAAGTGTTGTTGGGTATTAGCAACATTTTGTAAGACTCGGGTTTCATAATTAATGTTCTGTAAGTATATTTCTAATCTTTAACAACCCACCGTTAGAAGCCTTGATTTCCCATAGACTTGACATGTTGCCGTTGACTTGTGTTAATATAACCCTATTTTTCATTTTCATTTTTTATTACTAACGCGTCTTACCCACGGGAAGGATGCAATACCAACGGAACCAAGTACATCTAACATTAGAAAAAACGTAGGTAAGGTTGTTTGATCGTGTGAATGGGGATTTATTTAAAAGTTGTAAGTTACTTTACTTTCTGGCCTAAATTCTCAGCGCCACCTTACTATATTAAATCGAAGGTACTCGTGTCCCAAATTATTACGGTCAGCAATAACCATCAACATTAATGAGATTACTTGATAAAACAGTTAGGTAAGAGCTTGAACGCGTAAGGATGTTCTTCGGTAATGTTTAACCTGCAAACGATAGCCGCATTATATCTACATATCTACTATTTTAACTAAATAATACAAAGTACATAATGGTGTAAATGTTGTGTGGTGTAAATGGTGTAAATAATGGTGTAAATTTTGTGTGAATGCACAGCGACTAAATTAATTGCACTAAAATGTCTATGTCTCGCTAATTAAGCATACCTAGTTTAGTAAAGTGCCAGCAGACGTTGTACTAATATCTATCCAGAATATAACGATCTGTATGTCTATATATATATTTTCCATCACAGGTTAATTTAGTTACCTGGTTATACATTTATACGTAGATAGCTATAAAACCTTTCGGACCCCTGCGGAGGCTAAGTGCTTTATAAATTTTGCTGAGGCCTAGCTTTGTATCGCTAGAATACATTTAGGTAAGTTTATTACTTAACCAATTTACTGACTGCTATTTCTCTTATAGAAGGTAACTTAGGTAGCTGAAAAAGAGGTATAGGTTTTTATACCTTATTTGTTCCATACTCTTGTCTATATAAATCACTATTAGTTTTAGTATTTTAATTGGCTGAGTCATAGAGTAAGGCATTCTTTTGTTCTGAGGCTTTAGTAGAGCACAAGGAGTTTAAACTACTTTATTACCAGATAAATTTCATTTATCATAATCTTCATCGGCCGTAACAGGCATTAATTTAATTATGAGTTTCGACCCAAAGGGTTACTTGAGCGTTTGTGTGCGTTTTATCATCTACCTTGAATAACCCGACCCTTGATCAATTTGGTATGATATCGTCACTTATATAAAGGGTAGGTATCCGGAAAAGATGTGTGTCCAAAAAAAACACTTTCCATTATCCATGGAATATAAAACATTAATGATATTTATTTTACATCATAATTCAATATGAGAATGAGCTGATGTCATCGCGATATTAAGTCGTCAGGGCTGTTCTCGTTAGGCTCTCGTTAGGCTCTCGTTAGGCTTTCATAGTGACCTAGATCAATTTGGAAATAATGCCGTATTACTCGTTTATATATGGAAGATGATAGTGGTTAATAAGGACCAAATTTTTAAAACAAAAGTAAAACAATAACGTGTTTGACTGTCATGTCAAATCCATCTCGATGCATGCACAAACCAATAACAACAGTGTAGATTGTCATAATAATTTTTAGGGTTCCGTACCCAAGGGGTAAAACGGGAACCCTATTACTATGACTTCGCTGTCCGTCCGTCCGTCTGTCCGTCCGTCTGTCACCGAGCTGTATCTCATGAACCGTGATAGTTAGAGAGTTGAAATTTTCACAGATAATGTATTTCTGTTGCCGCTATAACAACAAATACTAAAAAACAGAATAAAATAAATATTTAAGACCCAAACGAAATTTCACCTCGACAAAGAATCCAGCAAGATCCTCAGCAGTCTGTTAAGTATAAAAGTAATCTAAAATGCGACTGTAATTTCAATTAGAATTTAAAATTTGGTGAAATATCTATAACAAATAAGTAGACACTCACAGCACACTCCGGTTCGGTGATAAAAGATCCATTGCTGAAGTACTTCTTCGGGCATTCAGACCACGGCAACTCCGCCTGGAAGCTCTGAGCGAAGTAGAACAAGCACCACGCGATTATAGAGTTATAGTACAGGGCCACGTTGAAGGAAACCACGGCAGAACTGATCCCTATGCCCCCGAGATAAGGTGACACTTGGTGCCACACACCTATAGCGCCTTTCCTCAAACGCTGACCGATCGCGAGTTCTAAATAGAATATCGGGATACCCTCAATAGCCAGCATCACAAAATATGGAATAAGGAAAGCTCCTCCGCCGTTTTTCTGCGCTAGATAAGGGAATCTCCACACGTTTCCGAGTCCTACGGCATACCCGACGGTTGCTAAAAGGAAAGTCAATTTGCTGTCCCAAGATTCCCTTCCTCCTTCACCACCCTCGGCTTTGAAGGCGCCGCGTTCTTCGACCGAACTGGCCTTGCTCGTAGGCGTTTCGGTGGACCGACGGTTCGGGCTGGTGTCCTCGAAGGCTTCGTTGGTGGCTCCGTACATCACGTGAGTCCTATGAGAGGGGTGCCCATTTTCCATGGTGACCAATCGACCGCGTAGCTCCTTCATTTCCAAACGATCTACCGAGCGTTGTGCGTACAAATCCCGCGAGCTCTGTCGCCTCATCAAATGAGCTGTATTCGCCATTTTTAATTATCTTTTAACTTTATTGTTTTTAAAATGATTCGGATTCCGTATCGTGACAGGTGATGATAGCCAATAAATAACACGCAAGGGTTACGAACGCTTTTATGTGACGGCTTAACGGTATACGTATTGATTTATTAGGAATCATTTTTTTTGTGATTGCCCGACCAATTAATTTGTACACTTTTGGCGTTGCCGAATTTAGGGCTAAGAGGTCATGTTTACTTGTTGTTTTTTAACAATAATATAACGTTTTTGTTGGTTTTGTAATTGATATCGGATGCGGCTAGAAGCCGCGTGCTCTCGACGGGAAACTGGCCCGATATGGGGGTGGTGGGTGAAGCCTTATGACGACGCATGCGCTAATGTAATGGGCCCTCCTTTATAGGAGTTTTTTCAATGAGAAAGGCTTGAGTCTCTTACACCTACACGATTATAGAGCTTATTGTTGTGGAAGACAAGCGTTGAGTTATTGAATGCGATTGCTAGGAATGTATGCGCCTAAGTAGGGAGGTAGGTATAAATCATAAATAGTCGATGTGCGTATTAGGTAGGTATTGTTTGGGCACAATTTTAATTATCAATCCGTATTAACGAAAACTAATAAAAAAGCCGTACACAAATATATAGTAAGTATATAGTACATCATCCACGTAACCAAAATTGTTCATAATAAACATAAAAAAATGTTCTTAAAATGAAAACTGATTGGCCAAACTATGTTAAATTTTTATGGGACCAAATGGCATCTATTCCGCAACAAACTAAATAAGAATCATATAAATCGGATCATAAATCTCAGCGTAATCGGTGTACATACATAAAAAAAAACCAATCGAATTGAGTCTGTCTGAGGAAGTCGGTTAAAAATAAAATATTACCGTAATAACTTTGTAATATCCGAACAGTAGCTACAATATTTCATAGAATAGATATCATTTACCTACCTGAGTAAAACAATTAATGGTAGGTAACTAAACATTTTTGTCTCATTCCAGTCCGTTGCCGCGTCGCGTCATAACTTGTAGAGTTAATTGGCTGCGAACCTAGGTACCTACAATTCAGTTCAAATAGACTGAACAAAGAGCCGCCGTGTCGCTCTGTAATTAAATCTAGGACTGTGTAACCTCGTTCAGCTTTTTCACAAAGGTACCTGTCTATTCATCTATACATACATACATACATACAAATAAATAAAATTGGAGTGTCTGTTTGTAATATCAAAATATCACTTTTTTACCAAATGCGTATATACTTTATATACGATACCTATAACGAATACGCAATTTTAATTTTTTTTGTCTGTCTGTCTGTCTGTTTGTTTGAGGTAAACTTCTAAACGGCTGAACCGATTTCAATCGGACTTTCACTGACAGATAGCTGACGTTCCAAGGCGTAACTTAGGCTACTTTAATTTTAGAAAAAGTATTAGGGTTCCGCGGGACAAACATAATACCCATATTTCCGGGTAATCTCCCTAAAGTCCACGCGGGCGAAGTCGCGGGCACAGCTAGTAAAAATAATTATTTTCGTTTCAATGTTACATAACTCTGTTGTTTAGTACTTATTTGCTTTTTTTATTAAGATGTTTTAAGGTCATGCTTAAGGTAATCTATTATACACTTCTCATCAAAAAAATCGAAACACTTTCGTTTTTATTGTTTTTGTCCTAATTTTTAAATTTACTCATCACACAAAATACGAAACCTATGAAGACTTAATTTGAATTTAGAACATTAACATTAGGATTTATAAACCTCATACTACTCACTATTAAATGACATTTTACATTTATTCCTAAATATACACATTTTTCTGATAATCCTTATCAAATCATAAACTGCGAGGTGTTTCGATTTTTTTGATGAGAAGTGTATAACTCTACCCAAGTTTACTACTTTATATACTTAGTTATCTACCTACTACGTATAATTCCCAGTACCTACTTTCCAAGACGCAGAGGATCCAATCGTAAGAATGAAGCACACAGTAAAGGTTGTCATAATAATATCGAGGGGTGAAATACTTTTTGACTTAAGCGGCATTTTTTAGGGTTCCGTACCCAAAGGGTAAAACGGGAACCCTATTACTGAGACTTCGCTGTCCGTCCGTCCGTCCGTCTGTCACCAGGCTGTATCTCATGAACGGTGATAGTTAGACAGTTGAAATTTTCACAGATTATGTATTTCTATTGCCGCTATAACAACAAATACTAAAAAACAGATTAAAATAAATATTTAAGGGGCTTCCATACCACAAACGTGATTTTTTTGCTCGTTTTTATAGATAATGGTACGGAACCCTTCGTGTGCGAGTCCGACTCGCACTTAGCCGGTTTTTATAAACTTCACAGTGGGGTTAGCAAGTCGCGACAAGACCTTTGTCACGGATTCACCCGCTCGCTCTCCGTCTAATTTCATACGAGAGAAAGAGACAACATCAAGATATTCCGTGACACATGTCTAGTCTTGGCACACATACTACAACTACTAGCATACTCGTTGGACGAAAATAAACTGTTGATTCAATTCCAAATATGTATATAATCTATATCGCCCAAAAGTGTCGCTTAAGCCAAATAGCCTTTCGAGGGGTGAAAGGCAATTGCACCTTTGTTATATTCCCAAATACTTGATTATAGTTAAAGATAATGCCAGCCACCTCTACCAAATTCCTCGATTCGCGCGCTTTACTCTACCGAGTACATAGGCTATGCGATCCAAATAAGAATAGGAATGTCAATCAGCTCTATCTGTCAAATGTCACATGAAAAGTATGGTTTGCAAAAAACTTATTTGTATATCAATAATAAAAGTACCTATCTACATCAAATATAATTCAAAAAGGTTATATTAGGTGTAAACTGTCATAATAGAATATTTAAAGTCGTAATTCGTTTTTTACGTCAATATATGGCGCAAAGTCGATCCTATTCTCATTTGAATCGCATAGTACATGGCCTAACACTTCTCACAGAGAATAAACTCCCGAAAGCATATAACAGAGTAAGTTACCACTACGTTTATTTATATACCTCTAAACGACACAAATTAATGTTTTTACCTGGTGTATAATATGTGTAAATTTAACATCTGCTTTCGGATATCTGCGATGATGTGGAGGCATTCCTATCTTTAAATTAGATTTTTGTAATTATCATTGTTTTTCAGAAAATATAAATAAAATTATTAATTTATTTATAGGTACAATTTCTACTAGGTACTTTTATTTGATGTGGCAACTAAGCGTGGCAACTTTGTAGCTGACAATGTCAAAAGGGACTTTTTGGCGGGAAGTCAAACGTAGCGGCAAGTTTAATTTTTGCTAAAATTTATTTAATTTGTATATTGCATAATTCTGTATAGTTTCATTAATAGTTTAACTTATTTTATTCTGGGACTCTAGTAGAGTCCAAAATGGGTCCTCACAGCGATGGGGAGGACCCAACTGGAGCAAGAATTAAAAAAAGGAAACATCAAACTATTGATTCTGGCGGCAATCCAACAGACATTGATAAGTATAAAACATACACCAAACTCAACTACAAAAGATTATTTTTTGAAAACGGAAGCAGCGAATTCGTAGTGTTTGTAGAATCTACAGAAAATGATAAATTAGGGAATAAAAACCCTATAACCCTGACTAAGTTGTTTACCGAAAATGTCAAAGGAATTGCAGGCGTACACAGGATTAATGCCAACAAAATTGGAATTACTTTTAAGAAAGCAGCAGCTGCTAACAACTTTTTAAAAATGGAAGAATTTTTATTAAAACATAAAATGAAAGCGTTCATCCCTTCTTATTTAACGGAAAAGATTGGAGTTATAAGATTCGTTCCTAAGGACTTATCAAATGAAGAAATCTACAAAAATATATCTTGTGACGCTGAGGTCATTTCTATAAAAAGGTTTATGAGAAAGGTCGAAGGAAAACTTGTCCCACTAGGCACAATCACTGTGACATTCGCCTCTACTGCTTTACCGCAGTATGCATACATCCAATTATTTAGATATGAAGTCCATACTTATATTCCACCTCTGTTGCAGTGCTACAAATGTTTAAAATTCAATCACTCAGCTAAGATTTGCAGGGGTGAACAAAGTTGTTCATCGTGTGCCGGCCGACATTCATATAAAGACTGTGATGTAGAAGAAATAACGTGTATCAACTGCGGGGGCAACCACTTAGCCGTGTCGAGGGATTGTCCTATTAAAAAACAAAAAATGGAAGATAAGAAGAAGAGGTATCTACAATCATCATATGCCACTGTTGTGAGTACACCCCCAACTCTTAATGAAAAATCATTTCCTAGCTTAACTAAGCAACCAGTTAAAATGACCGACAATTTTAGTATTAAACAAATAGCTGACAATGATATCATCCTGAATGCGATTGTTAAATCTTTAGTAGCCCTTGGCAACATGACAGATGGTCCTCTTACTACTAAGAAAATAAAGGAAATATTTCTATCAAACTTAATTTAATGGATAATTATTTAAATATACTACAGTACAATATACAAAGTTTACAGAGCAAGAAAGCCTTATTACAAAACTTATTAATGGAAAAAAAAATTGACATTTGCTTACTAAATGAAACTTGGCTTAAATCTACTTCTGTTATTCCACATTTTCCTCAATATAATTTTGTATATAAAAATTCTATTAATTCTCATAACGGTGTAGGTGTTTTGATCAATCAAAATCTTAAATACTCTATTATCTCCACAAATTTCTATGAGTCTGTTCAAAACATATGTATCTCAATACAAACATCATCCGGCCCACTGAGTGTACTTTGTGTATACTGCCCTCCCAACAATAAATTTGATACAGTAAAATTAAAAACTATTATAAATACTATACCAAAGCCATGTGTTATCATGGGTGATTTTAATGCTCATCATTTAGCTTTTGGATGTCATAGTGATAATGGCAGAGGCAGAAGTTTATATAATATCATTGACCAGAATGATTTCTGCATTTTAAATGATGGTACACCAACAACTGTTCCATATCCTACTAGGCGAGCTTCAGCTATAGATGTTACTCTTGTCAGTTCATCTATTGCCCATCTGTGTAATTGGTATGTACATGATGATCCCATGGGTAGCTATCATTTGCCAACAGTGCTTGAGATTAATGTTTCTCCTAACATATATGATGCATCTTCTGAAATTAAAGAAAAAATTATTTATAATAAAGCTGACTGGAATAAATATTATTCTCTCTCTGAAACTTGTTTTTCAAACCTTGATTTAAATTCTACTAACCCTATTAGTTTGTATAATAACTTTATAAGTATATTGAATGATTTAAGAGACAAAACAATACCTAAACAAAATATAAAGTCCAAGACATCTCTTTTTAGAAAACCAGTTCCATGGTGGAATCAGATTTGTTCTGATGCTGTTAAAAAATCAAAAGATGCATTAAAAGAATATTTCTCTTTACCTACAATAGAAAATTGGATAAAATATAAAAAGTTAGATGCCCTTAAAAAGAGAATATTAAAAGAACAAAATACTACTTCTTGGCATAACTTATGCAGTAGTTTTAATAGAATGACACCAGTCTCAAGAATTTGGAATTATATCAAGAAATTTAAAAGAATAGGCAGTCATACACAAAACAAAAATATGAATGATGAATGGGTTCCAAATTTTTTAAGTAATTTAGCAGATTCAACTCAGATTAATCAAGATAAACTTTCTTATTTGTTTCAAAATGCTACAGAAACTGATATGAACTGTTTTCTCAATGATAATTTTACCCTAGATGAGCTAACAGTTTCTTTGAAAAGTAGAAGAGATACTACACCAGGGTTGGATAACATACCTTACATATTAATTAAAAAATTACATTTGAATGCACAAATCATTTTGCTCAATATATATAATAGGTTATGGAAAGAACTTTTAATTCCTGAATCCTGGAAAACTCAATGTGTCATTCCAATTTTAAAGCCAAACAAACCCGTTAATATTAGTACTTCATACAGACCTATTTCACTATCATCTTGTTTGGGTAAACTTTTTGAGAACATGTTAAAGCTGCGATTAGATTTTTTTGTTGAATCAAATAAGATAATAGCTCATGTACAGTCTGGCTTTAGAAAAGGTAAAAGCTGCTCTGAAAGCTTTGTATCATTAATAGCTGATATAAAAAATGTTAAGCTAAGTCATTCCAATATGATTTGTGTATTTTTAGATGTGAAAGGTGCTTTTGATAATGTTAACATTGAGGAACTTATTCAAGTGCTTTATGATATTAGCATACCTAGTAATATTTTACAATGGATTTACTCTTTTCTTAGCAATAGGACTGTCTTTGTTAAATATAATAATCAGTTACATGGACCCGAGTCTGTAAATAAAGGTACCATGCAAGGAGCAACTCTATCACCCCTGTTGTATAATTTGTATACTTCAGAAATACTTAAATATGTAGATACATCTAATATTAATATTTTACAGTTTGCTGATGACTTACTTTTGTATAGCATTGATCAAAACATAGAAAAAGCAGTTGATAATATAAATGCTGCTCTAATTCAATTATATGGCTATTATCACAATAAACTCAAATTGGATATTACTCCAGAAAAAAGTGCTGTTCTGATTTTCAGCAGAAATTGTACTATTCATACAAATGTTAAAATTTGTTACAATAATGTTCAGATCCCTATAGTAATGCAACACAAATTTCTTGGAGTTATCATTGATAATAAGTTAAAATTTGATGAACACATCAAGCACATTAGTAAAAATGCATTAAAAGGTATTAATATATTGAGACATCTGGCAGGAACTTTTTGGGGATCTGATCCCAAAACTATGAGCATGCTCTACAAAAGTATAGTGAGAAGTCACTTTGATTACAGCAGTTTAGCATATATGAATGCCAATAGCATCCTCCTTAAAAAATTAGATGTTATACAAAACATGGGTTTAAGACTTATCTGTGGAGCAATGCGCTCCACCCCCATTAATTCAATGGAAATTGAAACTTGCATACCTCCTCTGGCGTTACGCAGGTTACAGTTGGCTGAGAGATTTTATCTGAAGGTTCTCTCATTGAATAGCAGTCCTCTGCATTCTAAATTTATTTTACATCCAGAAGTCTCTCAGTCAATTCCATCTAGTGTCTCTGCTTCTTCAATTATAAATGGAACTTTGCCTGAAATGTTAACCATATCCACATATGTTAAAAACATTACAGAAAATATCAAAAGGCATGATATTTGGCCATTATACCTTTGTTCATACCCAGGATTAATCCATAGTTCAAGCCTATTCTATTTAGATAGTGTACATAATAAAATTGAATTTTTACAATTTAGAGAGAACAAAAGCAATTTTCATTTTATTTACACAGATGGTTCTAAAACTAATGAACAAGTTACAGTGGCATACTATGATCCACAGATTAATCATAGCATATGTATAAAGATAAACCCGTTATGTAGTATTTTCACAGCTGAAAGCTATGCCATCTACTGTGCATTAGTCCATGTAAATAATAATGTAAATAATGTACAAAATGTTTTAATAGTATCTGATTCTAAGAGTGTTCTTTCTGCTTTGTCAAATGTGAATATTTCTTTTAAGGTAAATTATCTAATTTTTAATATAAGACATATGTTATGGCAGCTATTTGTTAAGGGTATAAATGTTGAATTTTTATGGGTCCCTTCACACAGTGACATTGATGGAAACGAAATTGTAGATAAAGTAACTCATATGGAGCACAATGAAGATCATACGGAAATATTAAAAGTGCCATTTACCGATTACTACAGCTACTTTAAGGTTACGAATAAGCATATATGGAAACAATGCTGGGACATTACCCTAAAGACAAAAGGCGGATGGTATGTGGGGATCCAAGCAGAGATTCCAATATCACCATGGTACAGCAAATTCAACTACACAGATAGGAAGTTCATCACAACAATAACCCGTATGAGATTAGGACATTGTTCCACACCTGCCCACTTGAATAGACTAAACATAATAAACAATAGCCGCTGTACCCACTGCACGCAAGACAACGCTAATTTGGATCACATAATTTTAAAATGCCCTGCCTTCAACATTCAACGGTTGATTTTAATAAGTTCAATTTGTGACATTAATGACAGTGACAGTGATGGAAGTGTTCCCCGCCGTGTTCAGGACATATTGGCAAATGCTGACTATTATATCCCATTATATAAGTTTATTTGTAATACTATCGAGAAAATATGATATCTATATTTTGTTTTACAGTAGGTCTATTACTATTATAATTTGTAAACTAAACTGTACTTGTTGAAAATGTTTTGTATATATATATATATATAATGTATCCGACTGAAGGACTCGCTTCCATGGTCATGAATAAAGATTAAAAAAAAAAAAAAAAACAATGTCAAAAGTTGAACGCAAATCGTAATTTGCTCGATTTGCTCGCATTAACAATTTGAAAATATTGAAGTTATCGTTTGAATCATGTCGATTGCGACACAAATGTTAATCCACGTTAGTTCTACGTGATATAGTACACCATAAGCACGCGTACCTGGCGCCATGTATTGTTTGCAATGGCTTATTCCCGTGCTGCTAATCCCGAAGCCTGTGAACCCAGCACTTATCAACACCCATGTTATGTTCATGGTGTTATATTTAATAGGATTTTTCCTCGAGAGGAAGCCATGTACGGTGTGCAGTGTAGTCTTCCTGGCTGCAGTGATACTAATATGTTATAGCGGTATAGGGAACTGTTTGTTTTGGGCGAGTCAATGTGAGGGTGAGAAGTATGAGACCTAGCCGACGCGCCGACACTTCCAGAGTTACCTATCCAAGTGCTCAAAATGAAGTCCGAGTGTTCCTTTCAACAAGAGTATGAAAAAACTTGTCGAAATCCTACAATTGACACCAACAATTTGAAAATGTACAAGGAATAAAAATATCTTTTTGTGTTTTTTTTTTATATGTTTTTGTAAAAGAATGTATTTTTTTATTTTAATTCTACATCTTATTCTGTGAACTAGTTAGTTGTAAACTTTTAGCCATTGTAATGAGTGTACTTGGATTGAGCCAATCTGTACTTACAAACTCAATTACGAATAATCGAAAAATGTGATGATAATTGTACAGTTATTATTAGTAGCTACTGTAATATAATTATGTGAATTATGTATGGGTGTTTATTGTCTTGCACCATTGTTAACCAATTGTCTGGTAACCTTGAAATCCGAATGGAATTGATAATAGAAATATTCATGATATATAAATGAATAAATATCACCAGACAACTCATACCTACTCATTGTATGCTCCCAAACTAAGCAATGCTTGTACTATGGGTACCATACAATGGATTGGGGCGACCCCAGTTACACTTAACCCATGACACATTCCAAAAAGGTCATTGCAATAATTTGCCACTTGCCAGACGAGAATCGCACCTGAAGCTAGCTGGCGCAGTGGATCAGGGGTCCTACACTTGAGCCACTATACCAAGTAGTCATGAAATGGTATGGTTGAGTACATCATGACATGCATTATTATTCATTTTCAATTGTTACAGGAAACAGGGGTTCTATTCAAGGCTCATCCCATTATATGTATTCCCTTATTCATCGAGGATATTTGATGGATGTTTCAATGAAGTCTGCTACTGGCTGATGGAAGTTGTATTCCATATGTCTTAACCCCAAATAAATACTTGTACAATGACTTAGAAATTAAGGTGTATCTGGTTACAAAAAAATATAACTGGCCTAGGAAGAAGTATGATATACATACATCTTTGCAGTTAGGCTAGTAAAAGAACCTTATTATTGCATATTTGTGCTAATAATGTACAAACTGTAACTGTGCAAATCTTGATTATTAATAAATGATAAATACAGCTCTGTAGATACAACATGAAGATCCCAACTCCTTTATAGAAGACAAAGACAGATGTTCGTTTTGGGGTTATATCTCCATTAAACAAGCATAATATGAGTAAGTGTTGTTATACTAAGAAATCATACTTATGAGTACTTGCCCATACTATAGATTAGAAAGAATATAATTGATTAGCTCCACCTGTACTCAGGAGTTAGCATCATGACTGAGTATTATAAAATAGGTATAGAAATTAAAAAAAAAAAAATTGATGCTGCATTGAATATGAAATGGGGTTAGATGCAATAAAAAAAAACGATTACACCGAGAAGTTGTTTATTATGTGCGAGATGGTCATCTTTGACGGTTTCTTAAAGATTAAAAACACAATAATTTGTTTAGTTGATACATAGCGAGCCTTAACCTAATGTTTTGCCATTGACCTGTAACAAAAAGAAAGCAATAATTAGGTACATATATAAACTAGCATTTTATTTTAAATAGATTTTCTTCAACTTGAACCATAAAATTCAATAAGACTACTGGTAATAATGTGTAAATACATAAGCTGGGAGCAGACCTATTAAAACTGGGCTCATAGGTATTTGAAAGATTCGCCTAAACTAAAATCAAATTTCAATCAATATTACGAAATGCCACTATTCAAGCCATTTGTAAACTTCTCATTACGTTTAACACATAACCTAGAACTATTAAAAAATCAATATTTTCATGACATGTTTTCAAGTCAAAATTAGGTTTAATTATAAATATTAAACATACCGCTTATCGCAGCCTCCTGGCTTCACGCTCAGACTCAAGGAGGGTGAGGATATCTCCATCACGCACTGGCCCCTTCACATTCCTGATGATTTGACGGCTGGTCTCTCCAATGAACTCAACCTTGACCTGAGTACATTGTCCCTGGGAGCCAGTACGGCCTAGAACCTTTACGACACGAGCGAGAACGTTGGGCTTATCCATTTTGCTTCAGTAATCGAGCAATTTGAGAATAACACACGTGCACCTTGGATGGCGTGTTTCGAAAAGAAATTGACGTTTGTACTTTGTAGTGATGCCACAGCTAAAAAATATTCTACTATTATCTCTAATTAGCATAATATTCTCGATTCAATTTAACTTGATATAGGGGTAAACATATTAACCGTAAAAAATGGCTTTTATGAAATGTGCGTTCTACAAAAAAAATGATTAAATAATAGCAATACATAAATTGTCTTCTATTGCAAAATTGCATTAATTAGTTTGCTGCTTGTTTAAATGACTAGTTCTGTTACATTAATTTTATTATGGTTCCATTGTATTTCTTTATTAATTGTAACTTAAATAAAATTTAAAAAAACCGATACGTGTCAGATACGGTTTTAAGAAAAACGTGTCTCTCCCCTAGTGACATAATATTCCACGTCAATCGAGTTGGAAAGAAAATTGGCATTTTGCCTCGAGTTTCTTGCACCGTTGGGCTGTTGTTACAAAAGTGAATGGCCTTATTCTAGTTGAGTACTAGTCGCCGACTTATTTCTAAACTAAAACAGGGAAAGTAGACAATAATTCAAGATGAAATTCTTATATTTGGCGTTCCTGGTGCTCCCGGCGGCTCTTCTATGCTTCCAAAACGGTGAGTGTAATGTGAAATTGTCAAAATTTTGCGTTTATTGTGCAGTACGTGGCATTATATACCTTGGATTTTGTGAGAGAAAGTTATTAGATAAAAGAAATTAATGACCCTAGAACTCCAGCTAGCTGCTAGTGCTCTAGCACACCGAAGAAACCTTGGTAAAATATTGAACTTGAGTCTTCATAAATGAACCTAATAACGAACCTCAATGTACTTTCGATATCGCACTTTCTATCTATAATTCCATGTTTATATCCTAATCAATAATCTTAGACTAAATGTGTGTAATAATTAGCACCTAACTAACTTAACTTAAAATTATAACTTTAAAAAAATCTAGTCATTAAAAATTATATCAGGCAACTACTTTATGTGTAAAGTATACCTCTAAACAATTATATCGATCCTTTTGCTTGATTTCACACACATCTAGTCATATATCAATAAGTATTATTGATTTTTTCCTACCATATGTTTCCTATATATGCTTCTAATACTTAGACTTAAGATAAAAAGATAAAAGATAAGTTTCTTAGCTCCTCAGCAAGCTCAATTTGTCAATCAGTGGAGAGAAATTCTCTGCAGGACCTCTAATAAAGCTATACTGGCTTTAGTAACCTCTTTGTAACTTCAATGATCCATACAATATTGAGCTAATAGATACTCTGATATAATACTACCTATGTACTGTTACACAGATTAGATAAGGGTCTTCAATTTGTATAATCAAAACACTATAACATACTATTTTATAGTCTGTACTTATGTCTATGGTAATAGTTGTTGAACCTATAACCATTATACTAGACAAACTGAGCTCATGCTGCTGATTCTATTGGACCTAAATTAAATGTATTGACATCCTTCTCGCAGCCACAGAGTATGAGGGAGATGGTAATATCTTTAGATCCATCAAATTTAGTTAAGTCATTGTTTGATGCCATTAAAATCAGTTCCATTATCCATATCCGATGTGGTTTGGTAAACTTCAACATGTCTTCAAAAAAATATTGGGGGGTGAAAGGCTGTTTGACTTAAACAACACTTATTGTTTTCTTATATTTACGCGTATACTACACATTGAAATAAAACTATTTTACAGATTCTATCACATTTAAAAAAGTAAACAAAAGTGATAGAATCGGTATAATAGTTTTATTTAAACAACACTTTTGGGCAATATGGACCTATATACATATTTGAAATCAGCAATTTTTGCTGAGTCGAATGAGTATGCTTTCCTGTAATGCTAAAAAAAATTTACTTAAGTTATAAATAGCCTTTCACCCCTTGATATATGTTTTCTTACTATATTAAGCTACACTAACATCATTTTACCTTATCAACAACTTTTAAAATATTAGGAATATTGATAACTATGTTTTATGTTCAAGCTAACACAATCCTAGCGAGAGCAGAAGAAGATGAACTGGATGATGTGGTGGACATCGAGGGTGAGGATAACCAGGTGGTCGGAGAAGATGCTCTTGGGGATGACGATGACTCAGTAGTCAAGTCCTCACAAGATGTCGATACCAGCATACTGTTCATTAAACCCATCACTAGCTACGGAGATATCGCATTCGGTAAGATACTTTACGTACGTTCAGACCTTTTTAAAAGAGTGTGTTTGTACTAAGTAGTATTCAGTCGAGAATTGTGTCTCTAAAATTCGCACATCAAATGTTTTATTACTTCTTGGTCCCCTTAAAATCATAGAATTAGAATAAACATGTTCTAATTGTATGATTTTAAGGGGAGCAAAGAAAAATAAATACCAAGAAGTAATAAAACATTTGTTGAGTGCAATTACTCTTATACCATATGATCAACCATTAATATTTAAAGATTAACTACCGTAAATCAAGTGTATCATACTTACTTCTCTTGTTACATTTTGCTTGTATGGTCTCTGAGAATTAAAATTATATACACACAAAATCATTTTAAAATAGAGACTATTCTTGGTTTTGAATCTTTTTAGTGTTTCATTACACTAACACATGCTTTGTAAACTTTCTTCATGTTTTCAATTTGTTATCTACACCAAACAAAATGATATGGTAACATTACTCGAGGATAAAATTCAAAACCATCCCTACAGACCTACAGGCTGGCTTCCCCGTCGAATTCCTCGTCGGCTTCGTCAACAAGGGTGCCGAAGACTACCTGGTGGAGTCAATGGAAGCCTCCTTCAGATACCCAATGGATTACAACTACTACATTCAGAACTTCACCGCTTTGCCGTACAACCGTGAAGTGAAGCCAAAACAAGAGGCCACCTTCGCTTATTCCTTCATTCCCAACGAGGCATTCGCCGGCAGACCTTTTGGCTTGAATGTGCAACTGAACTACCGTGACGCCAGTGGAAACTACTACCAGGTTTGAATCAGCATATTAGTATTCGTGTAAATGATGACAGTATCATCATTATGCGGGTAGGCAGAGGTGCAATGCAGTGCTCCTATTTTGACCTAGTGTAATAGGGACTTACATACTTATGAATTGAAAATTATACCTATTTATACCTGTTACCATAGCTGTTGGTCTTCCATTAAATAAATAAATAAAAATGACAAAATGATGTTATGACACTAAAGCAATTACTATGAAGAAGTATGATAAATAATCTCCATATTAAAGTGACAATTATCTTGTAACGTCATCTATTATCACACAGACACAAGTGAAAGTATCTTTATTTAATATAATAACACATTATCTTATGCAGTCTTATGTTCCTTATTTAGGTCAGGTTACAATCCTATGTTCCATGTTTAATTTAGGTTACAAAATTCCAAGTTACAAGCTCATGTTCAATGTTTAGGAGGCTGTGTACAACCAGACAGTGAATGTGGTCGAGATCTCCGAGGGTTTGGACGGCGAGACCTTCTTTTTGTACGTGTTCTTGGGCGCGGCTTGTGTGTTGGCCCTGGTGTTGGGCCAACAGGGGCTCTCGTCGCTCGCCCGCCGCCGCTCGCCGCGCGCCGCACCCAAACCCTTGGAAACTGGCACTGCCAATGACGTAGACTACGATTGGCTGCCAAAGGAAGTCGTTAACCAGCTAAGTAAGTTCAAGTTCAATGTCTAAAACATTACATTTTACTTTTTCATAAGACGTTACTAATTACCAAGTATAGCATCATTTATAAGCAACAAGAAGTAAATAAAGAAAATTAAAATTATTTTATCAGTTTACAATTTGTTTTAACCGGTTAAATTTCTCTCCCATTATTTTTCCTGTGACAATCATGGAATGAAGAGTTGTCACCATGTTTATGGTCTAGTTTGATTTGCAAATGTTATGATAGCAAGGTCTACTTTTAGCGACTTCAAAAATAGGCGAAGGTTTCCAATTATACTTGTATGTGATTATTGCGTTGGCATTGTTCAGGTGACAGTTAAAATTATATTTTCTGCAAAAAATTACGAACAAAACTTTTCGACATGACTGTTCATTGACATCCATAAATAATACTATGCATGCAATAAATGTTTGTTTTTTTTTTCAGAAAAATCTCCCAAATCGCCCAAGCAGTCACCTCGCTTGAGAAAGGTGAAGAGATCAGCCGGCGACGACTAATTTTAGTCAGAGAAACTGAATACCTAAGGCACAATCGCCGAGTGCTAGGCGTGAATCGCCGCGGTTCGACTAAAATAACAATAGGCCCAACATAACATGGCATTATGATCTCCTACTTTTTTAACATATTGAAAAAAGTTTTTTTAGAATCTTTAAAAAAAATTGTCATTATCATAGACAAATCAATAGTGATGTCATCCAGACCTATTGTTACTTTAGTCGATTTTTTTATAATACAGACTGTGTGGATGTAGTTACTAAGTTTAGTGTGTTGTGAGAGTAAATTATGGAACAAACTAAAACGTGTGGAGAGCTTTGTAACAACGTGCGCGATGATGAGAATTATAATTTAATAAAATGTTAAATCTTTACATCACTTTTTTCTTTTCTTTTTCTATGTAAGTATCATAGATAAATAATTGGTCTCGCGGCGCGCGCCGAGACGAGACCAATCATTTATCTATGATGCGACTTAAAACCGCATTTTGATAAAAACATAAATTAATAACACGCTTGAACCTTAACTTATATATTTTGTTACTTTTGGCAGATATGATAAAGTTAAGAATAGTTTATCAAAGTGACGATAGCGCGTCCTAGAATTAAAGTTTTGATTAAAATTCACTGTTTAATATTTAAGACTTGTTGTGGATTCGTCGTACACACTGGAGTCTTAAGGAGGCGAGCATTTATAATAACAAAACGACTTACTACGTCCTTCAATATTTTATACAGACCTCATAACGCGGGGTGAAGGGCTTTTTAACTCAAGCGACATTATTTTAACTTTATAGGTGAACTGATTTTAACTTTATAGATGATACTCATTCGACGGAGAAAACCTAGCTGATTCCAAATATGTAAATAAGTCAATATCGCCCAAAAGTGTCGTTTAAGGCAAATAGCATTTCACCCCTCGATAACATTTTTGTTACTGAATGATGAAATACCCTCACATTACTTAGTTTTTTGTTATTTGTGACACATCTTTACAAATTCTGTATGTGGTTCGCTTATGAAGCACAGAGCGTCAGTCATTTCCTTAAAAAATAACGTATATCTAACCCCCAACCCCGCAAACAGTGCTAGCTCATGTGTTAACTAGGTATTTAAAATTAATACACTTTTGGAAGTAAATACGTCCCATACGAAAAATAAATAGTCTTTCTGTATAAATAAGCCTCTTAGTCCATCATTGTGGATGCAGATTTATTCAGGAAGGGCAACGGTCAAACAGCAATGCTTTAGTTATATTAGTTTCAATTGAGAAGTCTAGTGTGTAAGTTCACTGTGATTCCGTCGCTATGGTCAACACAGGTATTTATACATTACCGATTAAATTCAAAGTGTTATCAATATAAACCACTTATTTTTTTTTATTTTAGCGTTAAAAATTTGCTGTAACAATGTCATCAGGCGGTATGGCAATGCGTGCAAAATGCCACCATGCGATTTTGTGCCGAAAAAATATACTGTGAGTTTAATTTTTAATTTTAAAGTAAACTCAGTACTTAGGGAATTTACCAACTTTATACATGCATCAAACTACATCATTTTACAGGGTCAAAGGGTCATGTAACTATTTACCTAACTAATACCGTTAGATACTGCCACCAACTTATTTGATTTGCAGATAAGCGTTGCGATTTGTGTTAATTCAAAACATGACTAAGTAACTAACTACTTTATCTAAGTAGTTACGTAGATACATGACCTGAATTTAGTTAGTAACTAGGTTTTATTTTAATGCTACTTATTTCATTACCATTAGGTTAAAAAAAACATTTTTTATTCTATCGACCTATTTAAACATTGTGAGATCAAATAGCTAGGAACCTCGTTGGTGTCTACGACAATACCTGCTTCCGTAGTTAAATCCAACTACCTTTGCATTGCAACTTCTGCAATTGATTTCAGGGTCCATCTTTCCAAAAAACGGAGAAAGTAAAAGCGGACCACATGCCTCCTGCGGTATACAATATATACCGGCGGCCATTACTGCTGCATCAGGGTCACATGCAGTGGCTCTTCGACCACGAAGGCAGGAGATACCTAGACCTTATCGGCGGTATAGTCACAGTATCAGTGGGTCATTGTCATCCGTAAGTGTCTTCTTGGAAGATCCAACATAAAGAATCCACGTTCAAGGTCTCTCTTAAATACTTTAACAGCCCAAGGTCCTAGTTTGCATCGATTTTCTTTCTTTCAGTGCCAACCGTGAGGTAACCAAATCCTCACTTAAAGGGTCTCACCACTGTTATCGCTATTCTAAAACCTTAACACACCCACCACTGATATAAGGATCAACCTCCTTTTTCAACTAAGTTGCTCAGCTATGTACACATCGTACCTCAATTTATTACACTACTTACAGAAAGGTTGTCAACGCGTTACAAGATCAACTTAATACAATTTGGCATACGACGAACATCTACAGACATCCGAAACTGTATGAGTACATTGAGAAGTTAGCAGCCAAATTCCCTGGAGATCTCAAGGTAAACTTCCTAGAACAATGTCATCTATGTAAGTTAGTAGCTACAGAATTCATTATCTGTCTTCGAGATTGAAGCTTTCGGCACCTATGCCTATTATGGTCACACTACTGTCACGATTTGTGTACCATAAGGGTACACAAATCCTATACGCCTTAAAGTACTCTTTATTCACGTCACTTCCTTCATAGCGGCGTGGTAAGAAGTAAATTTTCTGACCTCACACCCTTACCCGTATTAACTTTGAAGATATTAAAGCATCAATATTGCACGGAAAATAACATTCTGTTGCTAATAAATATCCATCTTCTTTCTTAAGGTTGTATATTTAGTAAACAGCGGAACGGAAGCGAATGATCTGGCAACCCTGCTAGCGAAAGCGTACACAGGTAACCACGACGTGGTGTCCCTACAGAGCAGTTACCATGGGTACTCCAACGCACTCATGAGTCTGACCGCCACACAGGGATACAGGATGCCAATGCCCATGCCACCTGGCTTCTTTCATGTAAGTTGACATAACGGGACCAACCAGGGAACAACTCTCTTTGCCAGGGTACGCAACAACGCGAGACAGAATGATAGTATTTAAATCCTCTGTAGATCTGGCCCCAAGTCCCCTAACACTATCGTTGTGGATCTGCTATGACTTGATTTATCAAAGCACAAAAACTACATCTTATAACAACCGTAACTATAATATGACTAGTGTGGACATTAGACGTTGTTTTGTTACCTTGAAACCAGTGATATATTTATTCCTATATTAGTTACCCGGCGTATATTGAATTGTATTATATAAGTAATTTATTGAATAAATTGAAATTGAATTCCAACACGTTAGCAACTCCACAACGTTGGTGGTAGGGGGCTTTTGGCCCTGGGCTATATGCTATGGAAGTTGTATTATAATCCATTGCATTTATCTATGGTTTGTATGTACCTAAGATAGTTAATCCAGGGATAAATGACTTGGTTAATGGGTTGTTTGTCGATTCTGAGTGCCGAGGTGGGTGGCAAATGATTTTTTGGGCTTGTAGAGAATTTGCTATGTTATTTCTGCCAGGCCATGTTGCCAGATCCATTCCGAGGGATCTGGAGCGGCTGCAGGGACTCCATCTCGCAGGTGCCCGGTGCGTGCGCGTGCGCCGGTGATTGTGATTCCTCGGACAAGTACATCCATCAACTCAGCGAGGTACGTTCACCAATAGATGGAACGTTTGCACTATAAAAATATATATCACGGCTAGATAACTAATACGAAATATGCACCTCTCGTAATTATGCACCTAATTACTCAAATCTTGAGTTAAACTCTTGAGTTATTAAGGTAATAGATACCCTTGGGTAAAACCTACTAAAGATCACCCTCTAGACGGCTAAGGTTTCTCATGGTATTTTTAAAAAAAAACTTAGAGTTTTACGTTAATCGCTAATGCATACGTAAAATTAAACATTGCCACTACCTAGAAGATTTTGTTGATAGTTTGATATTGAATCGTTCTCCTCCCCAATCAATTCAGAAAATTCAGTGCCAAATTTATTGTTTTTTTTTTTATTTCTCCATAAAGCTTTTAGAAAACTCTCTGCCCGCCGGCAGACTGGCTGCACTGTTTGCGGAGTCCATCCAGGGTGTGAATGGAACGGTCCAGTTCCCCAAGGGCTACCTGAGGAAAGCTCACGAGCTGATCAAGAAGTACGGAGGACTGCTCATTGCTGATGAGGTCAGATACACCAAAATAATTCAGGTCCTATGTACAAAAATATCGGACCGTTCTGCTGTTTTTACTTCTTAGGCGTGTTTAACTTCGATAAACGATACGTCATTTACGTCTACACATAAAAATATTAGTAGGTCTAGCAAATTTTACAAACTCATGGTAGTGCGGCAGATACCTACCTAGTTACATGAATGATTAGGAAGACTATTATTACCTGAGGTCCATTATTTTAGGTTCAAACCGGCTTCGGCCGTACAGGCGACACCTTCTGGTGCTTCGAATCTCACGGGGTAGTCCCAGACATAGTAACCATGGCGAAGGGTATTGGGAACGGGTTCCCGATGGCAGCGGTCGTCACCACGAAGGAAATAGCCGCCGCCCACACTAAAGCGACGTATTTCAACACTTTTGGAGGAAGCCCATTAGCTGCAGCGGCGGGGATTGCAGTTTTGGATGTAAGGTTATATGTTTGAATCTGAAAATCTACCATTGAGGTACCAACTATAATTAAGTAGAATAATGTTATAACAATAAATCGATTAAATACTTTCAATATTTTATTAATCGATTAGAGAAATGTCATTTAAATGAATCGACAAAATTATAACAATTGAATACGACGAGTCGAAATAATTTAATGCTAACTATATAATTATTACAGGTAATAGAAGAAGAACAACTTCAGAAGAATAGTAAGGATGTTGGGAGTTATTTCATCGAGCAATTGATGGCATTACAAAAACATTACCCCATTATTGGGGATGTGCGGGGCAAGGGGCTAATGATTGGCGTCGAGTTGGTAGTTCCAGGAACTAAGCAGCCATTAAACGTGACTGATGTGTCGGAGATGCATGAGGCTTTAAAGGACTTAGGAATATTGATTGGACGTGGAGGACGGTGGAGTAATGTATGTCATTTCACTATGAACTTTGACTTTATACTTTTTCTTAAAATACTCCAACTTCTGTAATTTTTATTTTGTATTAGCAGATTCAATGCTATTGGTTTTATTACAGGTGCTGAGGATAAAACCGCCAATGTGTGTATCAAAGGAAGATGTCGACTTTGCTATAACAGCGTTGGATCAAACAATAAAAAAATATGTCAATAAAAAATAAATCAGATTTTTAAAAACTACCGTGACTTCAATGTCCTTTAGAATTCTAAAGGACATTGAAGTCACAGTAGTTATTTTCAATTGAAGGGCACAGCCAAATAACAGGGAATGTCACAAATTTTAATATTTTTTTATTTTTTTATAGTATCATATCTTTGTCTATGGTATTTTTAAGTTATCAGATGGCGCCAAAAATGCAGTTTTGTTTATGGCCAAAACGAAAAGAACCATCGAGATAGAAAAGAACTGGGAATGACCATACGGCAAAGAACAAACAAGGATTGTCATTTGTCACATCTGACAACTATGAATTTAAATGTTAGATTAATGTTAGATTGCAGTTTTAATTTTAAGTTTAGGATGGTTTCTGAATTAGATAGCGATGAAAGCTATAGTAGTGTTATTAATAAACAAATAAAGAAAAGAAAGAAGACAGGTAGAACTCAAGATGTCATGAAAAAGTTGCGACTTTCTTCTCACGAACAAGGACCACCGTGTAATTGTTCAAGGTTCAAATGTTTTGAAGTTATAAATGAAAGTAACCGAAGAAATATTATAAGTTATTTTAATTCATTGGGAAGTGTCAGTGAGCAAAATTTATATTTATCCGGACTGATTAACGTTAATGATGTTCTAAGAAGAAGAAGTAGAAAGTTAGAAGCAGATGAAACTAATTTTCATACAGCTGCGTACAGTTTTAAAGTGAAGATTAAAGATGAAGAAAACAATATTAAAGATGTGCCTGTATGTTTTAAAGCGTTCATTTCACTACATGGTATCACCAAAGGAAAGGTTGAATATCTTCAAAAAAGCTTAAAAACAACAGGCAAAGCTCCTGTAGATCAGAGAGGAAAGCACGAAAATCATAAAAAAACATCACCTGAGATAAAAGAAAAGGTGTATAACCATATCAATTCATTCAAAGGAAGATGGAGTCATCACAGTTTAAAAGACAGTAGGAAAATTTACTTACCGGAAGAATTGAATATAAAAAAAATGTATGAGATGTTTACAGAAGAAAATAACAATGAAAAGTTAGTTAGTTATGAGTCTTACAGGCATATCTTTAACACACAATTCAACATTGCTTTTGGTCCAAGAATGAATACCTGCAATGATTATTTAGCCAAGGTAAAATTTGGACATTCCTTGTTTTTTGTTTGTTAGGCAATATAAATATGTTGTTTGGACTATTGGTGAGGTGGTGCAGGCAAAGTCATGTGTCGTCTTAGTTACATTTTATTTATAAGTGACGTAGTACATCAACTGACATTGTAACCTTATTACTAGCTATCTAATTATCCAACTGCACTCTGGAGATACTATCTTATATACTAGTTATCTCCATATAATTACTTATCTCATTATGTGCTAATGTGTACTTTCTATTACTGCATTGGTATTATTATCATTATACAAGCTTAGGTACCAAGTCCTTAGCTAGTTGCTTGCTATGCTTTGTATGTTATTTTTTGTTTTTGTTTTTATTATTATAGTGTTATTTAATCATTTATTAATTTTTCTACCTACTGGCTGGTTTCAGCAATATGTCACAGATTTAATATTATGTTGTGTTACTTTTAAACTGCATGCTCTGCACTTTTGAGCTTACTGTTAGATCATTTTTTACTTCTTACCTACCTATTTAAAAAAAATATATTATCTTTATGTTCTCTCGCATACCTAAATAGTTATGTAGTTTTTGCATGATGTGTTTAACTTAGAGAATTATACACTTAGTTTTAGAAAACCTTGTTTCCATTATGTTATATTTGGTGTAACAATTATTGGTGAACCTTAAATAAATAAATTCCCAATTTACCATGTTCGCTGTTATTGCAGTATGTGCTTACTATACTACAGTTAAAAGAAATTTTATTTTGTTTCATTAGGATTTAACTAGTGATGTGCCGAATCCAGATCTAAACAATTTTATATAAAACTTCCTATAGCTTATTACAAATATTTGTCATTGATTTCATTATAAAGATTGTTGTTTACTAAAACGTAAACCTTTCAGATATGTAATATTGGTATGGTAACTCACTATGATAAGTGTTTGAAATATAAAGGTGCCAAATATTTGATTTTATGAAATAAAAAAATAATCTGAATGGAGTTTAAGTTTTTCATTGCTACCAAATCACCTATATTATAAGAATTTCATCTATGTCATGGAAATTAATAAGGTAAAACATCCGCCGAGAAAGTAACGGATACGAATACGGATCTTTCTTTTCCTGCCGATATGCGATATGGGTACGGATATTCGGCACATCACTAGATTTAACTATTTTTATAAAGGCTAAAACGTCTATTTAACATTAAAATAATATTACTAAGCATTTATTTCTAAGCAAAAGTTATTGATTGCATTGATCTCAATCAAATAATATACTTTTTAACTTTCAAATTGTTTTTCCTAAGATAAAATTCATTAATTAGGACATTCCCTGATATTTGCCTGTGCCCATTAATTTATAAAATTGATTCTCGACATACATATCGATTTTTACCAATGTTAGTTGATAGTTCCGAACATCGAGTTTCCAAACTAACTATCATCTGTCAATAAATTATGTCATCTTCTGGCACTGTTAATCATTTCGGCAATTTGTTTGTGGTATTATTATTATTTCGAACTAGACCTTAATTTTTAAATTTTTACCTAGTTTTTAAATAAAGTAACAAGTTTTAAAAAATCTTTTGAAAACCAATAGTGCTAACTACTTTATTCATTAACATAACCTAAAAATAAGATAATATTTTTAGTGAAAAAATGGTT
The DNA here is from genome assembly GCA_914767695.1 of Ptilodon capucinus. Classification (NCBI taxonomy): domain Eukaryota; kingdom Metazoa; phylum Arthropoda; class Insecta; order Lepidoptera; family Notodontidae; genus Ptilodon; species Ptilodon capucinus. The sequence goes on along the minus strand of OU611817.1, from coordinate 11,331,157 downwards.
TTCAAATGCCAGGAAGATAGTTTTTTGAGACAGGTACCTATTTATATAACACAATATTATTTATCAGTAACGAAGTACGTAACAAGTTACAATAAAATAAAATTTACGAGTATATTATCGGAGCTACTACCAATTATTTTTTTATAGTTCCATTCAAAAGTGGTGAAGTGTGAGCCAACTAAAGAGCCCATTATAGAGTATGGGAAAACATCAAAGTTTGAGGGTTACCAAGTCACCTTGGAGAATACAATCTTATTCCCAGCAGGAGGTGGCCAAGTATGTATAAATATTTCATTAATTTCTTACCACACAAATAAATACAAAACCTATTAGACCCAGATACATATTTATGCCAATACTCGAATACCTATAATGTTACCAAACTAAATAAGTACTAGATTGTAGGTAGGTGTGTATTCTATAGATGTAAGTAATTTCATTTTAATTTTTATACTCATTCTTACAATTCAATTTACAAGCAGTGGTAGCCGAGTGGTCGAATGCACACTTTGCAATCAAAGTGCAGGTCTAAACCTGGGCTCGCACCTCTGGGGCTCCATCTCGGCTTGCACATGAACAAAACTAATTTTCATCCAAGATTATCACTTGCCAAGAAACGGTGAAGGAAAACATGGTGAAGAAACTTTCACTTCTATAGAAAGGCGTGTGAAGTTGGTACACCAACCCGCATGAGCTGGACTATGGCCAAAAATCTCCCTCTTATTGAGAGGGAATGTGCCTGGTATAATGGCAATAGGCTCGCCCCGTATTGGGACCAACATACATCAGCCAAGTGTGGGTGCACTACAGTGCACCTCAGCATACCCCTTCGAGGAATACAGGCGTGATGATGTATTATTATTATCTTAAGTTTTTTTTTTTTAATATATAAGTGACTTCTCTGTATTTTTACTGGCAGATAGCTAATGTTATAAGGTACTCTTATGTTAGTACCTTAGGCTATGCTTATTTTAGAAAAGGCAGTAGGGGGTATAGTTCCTATATAACTAAAACATTGATTGCAGCCCCATGACATAGGCTGGCTGAATAATAAGGAGGTGCTACAAGTGCTCCGGAAAGGCGGCGAAGCCCTTCACTTCACCACAGAACCCATTGAGGTTGGCACAGTTGTGGAACAGAAGATCAACTGGGAGAGACGTTACGATCATATGCAGCAGCATTCTGGTAAGAGCATAAATATTACTTAATAATTATATATTCAGTAATTTTTTTTGTGACTTCACAAGTGGTTTTCTACTAGACATATCTTGATGTGACATCATTTTGTTGACAAATGATAGATGGAAGAGATAAAATGTATGTTGATGCGGTCATACTGAGCCACATCTACAGCTGTAACCTATGTAAACAACAAGTCTTGGCCCTTGACAAGTCTTGAGGAATAATTATGTAAATCATAAAATCATTATAATATTAATAGCCAAGGTGGAACTTGATAGCAGCTTGATACCAAGTAGCAGTAACTACTCCTAGGTCACTGCTAAACAGATAACAAAGTTATTAAATAAACATAAGAGGGTAGATAAAAAGATGTGGAAAAGTGAAGAGGTGGCTTAATAGACTTTACCTAGAAATAGGACGTTGAGAGGATAAAAAAATGCAGAATACATTATCCAGTTTGAATAGTGGCAAATAGAACCTTATTAGTACCTATATTTTTCACAGGACAACACCTGCTCTCGGCGATTTTGGAAAGAGAACACAACATCCCAACTACAAGCTGGTGGCTCGGTGCTGAAGAGAGCTATGTGGAGCTGGACTCTACCAAAGTGAATGAAGACATCAGCAGGGTTACCGAGAACAGATGCAATGAGCTTATCAGAACAGCTGTTCCCGTCAATGTGAAGTTCTGCAAAGCTGATGATCCTGAGTTGGATGAGGTATATTTCTAGATTTTGATTATTTTTTTACCCATCTTCCACAAGAAAACTCATAAAGCTTAGATTCTAAACTAGTTAGTTTAACCTAACCTAATGTTATATTTTTGTTTGTTTGTTATAATTTGTTTTCTCTCATTGTTTGGTGTATAATAAAGAGTACTCTATCTATGAAATATATGTGATAATGTTATCTGTTTCAGGCACATACAAGAGGTCTACCCAAAGATTGTATGGACACAATCAGGATAATATGTATCGGAAATATTGATGAGAATATGTGTTGTGGTACTCATGTCTCTAATCTGAGGTAAACTTGACTGATTATAGCTTGCCACATTTGATTATTGTCTTCTTTTAATAGGTACTCTATTCCATGTGGGCTATTGCCTTTGTAAAGTTGTGTCTTAGTTGACTTAATATCTACTAAATAAACCAATTTTAACTGCATTTTAACTGTTGGTTAGCATGTAGCTAAAATATAGTGTACAATTTAGTTCACTTTAATAATATCTGATTTCTTCTGACTTTTGTGATATAACCATTGGGGGCTTAAACTGTCATTTTGTTTAAAAAATACATTAAAATGTATCAATAATGAAGCCCAATTTAAAATAAAGCAATTTTAAATAAAAATGTTCTGATTCTGTGCTTATTTCAGCCAGCTGCAAGTATTGAAGCTAATTGGTGTGGAACCGGGCAAGAAAGGCAAAACAAATCTTAAGTTTCTGGTCGGCAACAGAGTCACAAAGACATTGCAACTGATGCTGGATAGGGAAAAAGCACTTACTGGACTGTTAAAGTAAGTCCATAATCCTATGGCTAACTGTCTATCTCTGTAGAAAATAAAAACCTGAAAAAACTATTTCAATCGAAAAATAACATGGGATTGTAAACCTATAAGCTTAGCTCTAATATGTATCTGGATTGAGGCGATTAGTTCAGTATTATTTTATCCCATTACGTATTTTACGGCAGTTAAATCTAGAGGAAAGATCAATAGAGAATGACCCGCTATGATTGTGTCTGATTAACATAGTGTAAAGTCTTAAATTCATTTTCCAGGAACGAACCATCTAAACACGAGGAGCTAGTTCAAAAACTGCAAAAAAATATTAAACTAACAAACAAAAGTTTACAAAACGTGCTCTCAGAGTTAGCTCAACACGAAGCCGACAAAATTAAGAATACCCAGCCCAAACCGAAATACGTGTTCATGTTTAAGAAGGAGGCTACTCCTGAATTCAATAGGGCTATAATCAAGGGTTTGGACGGGGAGGGGTTGTTCATGTTTCTGGCTTCCGAAGACCCTGAGAAACCGAAGGAAGGACAGATAATAATTCAAGGGCCCGAGGAACATTGCAATGCATTAGGACAACAGTAAGAAATTGATTATTTGATTTTATGTCGATAGCTTGATCCACAGATCACTACTATACTAGCTTGGTCTAGTGGTCTAAGTGTAGGCCGATTTTATGTCGAAAGCTTGATCCACAGATCACTACTATACTAGCTTGGTCTAGTGGTATAAGTGTAGGCCGATTTTATGTCGAAAGCTTGATCCACAGATCACTACTATACTAGCTTGGTCTAGTGGTCTAAGTGTAGGCCGATTTTATGTCGAAAGCTTGATCCACAGATCACTACTATACTAGCTTGGTCTAGTGGTCTAAGTGTAGGCCGCTTGGCTCACTCCACCGGGTGATACAGGGTTCGATTCTCGTCAGCGGCAAATTTCAGGAATGGCCTTTTTGAAATTTCCCCTGTACAAGCTTTGCTTGGTTAGGGATTATACGATAAGTATGTGTTGTCTGGCTATATTGATTTATTTTAGTATTCCCGCTGAAGTAGTGAACTACCAAGCGCACATTGGCGTCCTAATAACAGTCAAATTCACTTTATCCACGTGTGACGGATACTTTACACTATTAAACTCAGTTATTAAATCTTTTCAGAATAACAGATCTATTGAAGGGCAAAGGTGCATTTAAAAAGGGCAAGTTTCAAGGGAAAGCGGGCGACATGGGTGGTATAAACAAATGCAAGAAGTTAATAGAAGATTACTTTAATAATGTATCGTAAATACAAATAAATTATTTCATGGTTTTGTTGAAACGGTCGTTTTAAACAACAACAAAAATATACGGTAACCTACAAATTTATAAGAATTGTATAATCTATTTATAGTGGTAGTGAAAAACACTTTGTAAACCCTTTATAAATAGCATATAAATTCTATAAATTTGTGTGTTCATATCTTTAAATATGTAAATAATTGCACTCAACAAAATAACAATCCATTATAATTAAGGAATGAAATTACATACACATAAACAATTTATTTAAAATCAACTTTAAATACACTTAAATAGAGGTAACATAAAATTATACTTTATCCATATTAAACTCGCTATGATATAAAATAGTTGCACTTGGACGAAGTCAATTTGATGTTACGTTACTTGGACACTTTTCTGGGACCTAATTCTCGCAAAATCGACATAATGTCGTCACAAAACGTCAAATTGGTCGTATTTTATCGTTTTGTTTCGACGTACGTCAAATTATAAATGATGTCGATGTTTCGAGATTTATCCTGCTGAATTCTTCAAAGTAGTCTTCAAATTCACTTTGACGAAGTGAACCTCGAAATGTGTCAATGGATTTTTTTTGTGTTTCAATTCATATCTGAAAGAGGGCATATTGAAGGACTATTGCTAGTAACTACTGCTTTAAGGCTTTAAATCCGCATCACATCGAGTTACATTTAGTAGAACAAACTTGATGTGACATCATTTTGTCGACAAATCTGACTGTTGGAAGATACAAAATGTATGACTAGTCATGCTGAGCCCGCTGATATAAGCATTAAGAAAGTTATAATAGCATGAAAACACTCCTTATTTCTTGATATAACTCCATAACTCATTAGATAATGTTGCAGTTAACAAAGCTTTGGATTGGTCCAAAACTATTTGGCCATGCCATCCCACCCGTCCCTATCTATTCAAATGCTGGCAAACCATAATAAACCTTAATACATAACTGTTACCTAAGATACAATAAATTATTCATTAACACTTGTTCAGTCCTTATACTCTATATTGTTGGATGCGTTGATGCTGGCAATCAGCTTCTCGATTCCAAGGTTGGTCCAATCCTGTGAGGGGTCGTCCAAGTAGTTGTCGAAATCTACGAGGTCCTTATGCACCCCACGTTGGAGCAGATGGGACACTGTCTCTAGGACATAAGGTGACTCTGAAACAGAAGAGATCAATTATTCACATTTCAGTAATTCATAGAGTATTAAGTCATGGCCTTTAGAACCCTCTATTAGTATTATTTGGTATAAAATATTTAAAAGTAGATATCAGATCTAATAAAAGCTAGGTCTCATGGCACCAGGTAGTAGCAGGTTTGATTCCCTTCAGTGGGAAATTTCAGAATTTGGAACTTTAGAATTTCAGAATTTGTGAGTGTAACTGACATTACCCCTAGTCCATTATATGGTATCCATAGTACAAGCTTTTCTTAGATTGTTGCCATACAAGGAGTATAATATGTCTGGTGATATTTATAACTATATCTTAGACTAGTGGCTTCTCACATGTTTATAATATAGCGTATGTTACTCAGTGATAATATAGCTTACTAACGGCAAAATAATTTTTGAAATCGGTCCAGTAGTTTATTTTTGGTCCTTAAGTTAATTTGTTACTAGACTAACATGGAAACACCACATAAAGGCAAAAAGAGACGAAGCTAACCACAGAATAAGAAACTTATACTAGCTACTAGGAAGAAGATCTAAACTGTCCCTCGAAAACAAGTTGCTTGTTTATAAAGCTGTAATTAGACCAATATGGACCTATGGCATCCAACTGTGGGGTAGTGCCTCTGACTCAAACATCAACATAGTACAAAGATTACAAAATTTCATCCTGAAATCAGTGTCTAATGCTCCATGGTTTATAATCAATGCAGAACTACATGAATACCTAAAAATAGAGACAGTTAAAGATATAATTGGGACTGTCGAAAAGGCATATCGACAGAGACTTACGTCCCACCCAAACAACCTGGCCACACAACTGTTGCAACCCAATCCAAACAAGCGCCTCAAGAGGCATCATACGAGTATATTAGAACAAAATACAAATTAGTTATGATTTTGGTGTTGGGCTCACTGGACCCCTACACATCACGATATGTACGCACAAAAACAAATTTGCTTATAGCTATAGATAGCTGATCGCAGATCAAAAATACAAAAACAAAAAAAGTTAATTTGTTACATACAAAAATGCTAATCTTTCCTCTTATATTAGTATAGATGTGGTACTTACGGAACATGACTTTGTTAGCATCCTTCAGTTTCCACCTGCCCTCACTGTACTTGTGCAGTTTGATAGCTGGTGTGTCCAAGTGCTGCATCATTCTCTTGTTGTCTATCTGCAGAGAATACACACTAGATTAGTAAATCAGGCATGCAACAAATTTTTTGCAAATACCAAATTGAACTGTATATTATTATGATGTTTTCTATTACTATTTTGTAGCACTTAAAAAGGGGTGAAAGGCGAAAGACTTATTTTCAAAATCGCTGATTCCAAATATACATATATGTCAATATCGCCCGAATGTGACGCTAAGTCAAATAACCTTTCATCTCTTGATACATTGGCTTTTTTTTTGGAACGTAGTTTCTTATCGCGTGTTGCGAAAGGGGGCTAGACGGAAAAAATAAGACTGTAATGACACTTTTTGTAACAACATTTTGTGTGTGATTTTTATTGTATGACACTTTTACATATGTGTGAGTGATTTTTATTGTATACATTTATGTAACGATTTTGGTTCCGATTTGTGTGCGTGTGTGTGTGTGTGTATGTATGTGTACAGTTTTTTTGCTATTTTTATTTCAAAAGGAACTTCGTTCCATCCGGGTGTCCCTTGACACCTGCCAAGTTTTTTTTTTACTTTACTGGAGCGCATATTCATTTGACACAGAAAAATTTGCTGATTCCAAGTGATAATATTAATACATCATCACGCCTGTATTCCCCGAAGGGGTAGGCAGAGGTGCACTGTAGTGCGCCCACACTTCGCCAATGTATTTTTGGTCCCAATGTAATAGGGAGCGAGCCTATTGCCATTATACCGGGCACATTCTCCCTCAATACGAGGGAGATTTTTGGGCTATAGTCCACCACGCTGGCCCAGTGCGGGTTGGTGAACTTCACACGCCTTACTATAGACGTGCAGGTTTCCTCATGATGTTTTCCTTCACCGTTTCATAGCAAGTGGTAATCTCAGATGAAAATGAGATTCGCACATAAACCCAGAGGTGCGAGCCGGGGTTTGAACCTGCACAATTTGATTTGCAAGGCGTGCATTCGACCACTCGGCTACCACTGCTTCCAAGTATAAGTCAATATTACCCAAAAGTGTGTTAAGTCAAATAGCATTTCACAGCTTAATATGATAACTGTTATTAGCTATATCCCAAAAGCTACAAAGTTAAAGGGATTAAAATATGATAGTAAAAAGTTTACCACAATAAACACAGCAGAAGGAAAATATTCTACAATTTTTTCGGCAATCTTCTGTCCGGGACACTTCTCTACTACATTGTCTTTGAAGTTCTCGCATGCTGCATAGTAGCCGGCTATAACACGATTATCTCCTTGCCCCACTGCTTCTATCTGTAATGTTTACAAATAAATATACCTCATTGAAAGTTAGGTATTTAAACATATTTATTAACCTTACAAATTTGGGTGCAGCTGAGACCCACCTCAAGCCCCCAATCCACCTTCACAGTGATAGCCAAGAAATTATAACATTGCTACCTACATAAACTTGTTTGCTATGAGAGTACAGATATAGCAATAACTGTGATATCACGTAATAGTATAATCTGTTGATTTACTACGCATATGGGGCTTCCACTATCAAGCTAAGTCGTTATACTCGTCTATAGGACAGGATATCAAGATCTAAAGTAACCTCACAAATGCAATTTTAGTTAAGTTTCCATGTTTCGTTACCTGTGTCAAAGCGATCTCCGCCATCGGGGATACGTAGTGGCTGTGGTGGAACAGTGGGATAGTATCTACGATGTCCAGGTCCTGGTTCTTCGCACCATCCCGTAATTTGCTTCCGTCGGCCAGGAGTACACCGTTCACCGCACAGTGTGGGTATTTAGCAGCGTGCAGGATCAATTTAGCGTATGCCGCTGTTTCTAGTGATACCTCGCCCATGATTGTTGTAGATAATATATTAGTTAGGTTTCAAAATATAATTAATTATCTCGGTCGCTATTACTTTACCGTAAATTAAATGTGTTTGACAGATTGGTATCATAGAGCACAAGCTAGACGTGGGCGTTATTCACGTCAAACGTTACATTAACTAGCTTCACGGCATGTAACCGAGTCACTTGTTTCAAGTCAAATTACAAGTTGTGATTTTGGTAACACGTTATTTATGTTAACTGTGAGCGAGAAACGTCACGTCGTCAGTCGGCCGGTGTCTCGGTTCGGTTCGGTGGGGCACGTTACATTTCTTTCGCATCGCGTCTACCGGCCGGCTGAGTAAGCGAGAACGGGTGCCACGAATAAAACCGAAGTAATCCGAACGCACATGTGCCGTGGTACTGGTATACAAAAAAAACGAAACAGCGTAACAGTCAATAAGTTTAACTTTCATACGTAACTCCATAGACATAGAGAATAAAATATAGTGATCTCTGTTTGTTTGTATATAATTTCATCGGCTTGCGAGGTGGGAAGCGAGCGAGCGTCACTTTGAATTTGTTTACATATTTCGCACCTTTAAAAGTATAGAGACCTAACTCAAAAATAATGTTGTTGAAAAATGGTCGTTATGTAAATAATGTAAATACGATCAAATTGACTTTGAAATAAGCCTGCATAAATAATTTTATTAAAATCTTAGTTTCATCATATAGAAAACACTAATCAATCATAAATACATTTAATGCAGTCAGTCCTAAGCCTGAATAAAGTATGCAGGGAAGTTAATTGATTGATTTAACTGTTTATCTAAAAACACTTAGATAGTGATTTAATTTATTTTCGTTTCGTGTGTAACTGTATAGTTGGTGGAGTTATATAAGCAAACAATCACTGGTGCTAAATAAAAATAACTACTTACAAAAATCACCTGTTTTGAAAACATGTGACGCCGACCAAGTAACTCTTATCGTAACCATTCGTGAAAATGTCGTAACGACACACGTCTAGCACAAGCACAGATATTTTTCTTTTTTTACGAAATGATGACATTTTTATGGAATAAGATGAGCAATGGCCTGTATTTCTCGATGCTGCATCTACAGGTATTGCGCCAATGATATGTAATTCATAGCAAGAGCGAATTTAAATATATTTAGGAAGTCTTGTGATAAGTAATTTCGTATAAAAGATGAAGAAGAAGAAGCGATTTCTGATGTTTCACCCTTTAACAAATTTGAAAAAAAAGAAGATGAAAGAAAGTTTGACGTAACTATTTTTAGTTTTTTATTGACAGATAGCTGACAGCTGGACAGTTGACTGACAGCCAGACCCGTGTTGTGATAGTAGTGTCTGTCATCTGTGGTTGTGATGATTTTTGTGTTGTGGTGTTTAGATAATTCGCGAATACACTATTAATGTATAATATTTCACGAATAATAACCTGATTATGGATAAATATGACACCTCGCAAATCACAGAGTTCCCCCGTTTCGAGTCGGAGGCCACGCAGAGCGGTGTATCGACGTTCTTTAATAAACTTTGGAAGTTTCCAAAATTTTTGCCTAGCGAGTCTGCTGATAATGGGCAAAATAAAGCTATGAACGACGGCAAGCAATCCACCCCCCCGTCGAACGACCAGAGCAACCAGGTCTACGATGATAACTCAACTGAAACTGGGTCTTATGCGGTGGAGTTTGAGGGGAGAAGTTTGCCCAACGTCCTGAAGCGTATAAGCAGTTTAGTTGCTTTAGGATCTGGAGTAAGTATACAAACAGGCACATATTATATATATGTCCCCAGTAGTGATGGGTAACTCGTCGATTTTATTTGAGGACCCCCTCATACATCATATTACTTCGGAAGGTGCTCATGAGGTATACTTCATTTAAAATGAGGCATCTCTTGTATTCACTATGTTCGATTATTTAGCTCACTCGCAACACAATTCAAACTTTTACAAGGGACGTAAAGAGGATGCGAATGAGTGAGGGTGAACGAATGAGTTCAGTGTCAAAATTTGAGTAACTTATTCAATTTGCTAACTTGAGAACCACTAATCAGGTGAGTCAAGAACACATCTCTATTTCTGCAAACAATAAGATTTAGCAAAAAACTAAAGTTAGGCTAAAGTTAGCCTAACTTTAGTTTTTTTACTTGAGTGTACAAACAGCTAGATTAATATTATGTTTGACCTCATTTTCTAATGCCAACCTTGACTACAATATCTACAGCGTGTAACATAATAATTGCAATAGAAATTATATAAATCATATCTCGAATAATGCCTTTTACAAAAAGGTTGCAGGTTCAAACCCCCGGCTGGTTCCTCTGGTATTTTTGGATTTCATGAGCAAATGTAATTTTCAACAATGATTACCACTTACTGAACAGTGAAGGAAAACATTGTGAAGAAACCTGCATGTTATGTATGAAAGGCATGTGAAGTTCACCAATCAGTTCTCCAATCAATGTGGTAGATTATAGCCCTTGTCTTCTTTATGTTGAGGCGTAATGTGCCTGGTAAATGGCAATAGAATCAATAAAAAAAAAATTAATAGTATCTCTACCACCAATAGGCTTGCCCCTTATTACATTAGGGCTAAAATATGTTGCTGAAGTGTGGGTTACAGCATTGCACCTCAGCATATGGCTATTAGAGGCAAGATAATGTGTATCTGGAATAATTACTAAAAAGAATAACCTCACCCAAGAAATTGGTAATGCAAAATGATTTTGGGCTCTGAGATTATTTTGGTATTGACTATAAAATTTACTCATGTGTCTCCCTTTTGGGCTCAGGGACCCAAATCTCGCATGATCGACACCATCTCTATTCGAGATATGGGGCCGTCCATTAATCACATGATGTTTTTTTACCATTTTTTAATCCCCCCTCCCCCTTGGTGTTACATGGTGAGGTTTTAGACCCCAACCCAAAATCACGTGTATTTTTTAGTACCTGCAAAGAAACTTATTTTTTTACAATATTATCTTTAAATACAGGTATAAAGAATAATCTAATTTCATTCTGAAATTAAGGATGTTGATTGGCAACGTCAAGTCAAAGTCACTCTACACACCGCTTTTCGGTTCAGAAATCGCGCCTTTGACGAAAAAATAAATACACTTGATATCTTACTACACCCCCTCCCCCTTCCCCTTGCAGTGGCGGATACAGAAAAAACTCAAGGAGGGGGCGCTAAAGATATCTTGAGCTACCTTTACTGTAATCGGAATAAAAAAATAATCAAGTCACATGTAAAGTTTAAGAAAGTTTTATTTAAACTAATAATACCTACACATAAACAAGACCATGCCATCTGGCATCTTATGATATAAAAAGTTCCTTAAATGATGAATTCTATGCGCCTATTCTTCCGGGCAAATTGATTAATTACATCGTCAATAGGACAATCAATGTCAGGGTGAGTGTTCAAGAGAGCTAAGCCATTAAGCCGATCCTCCTTCATTGTCGACCTCAGCCATGTCTTTGTACGCCGCAATGTTGAAAAACTTCTTTCCACTGTAGCAATCGATACCGGTAGACAAGCAAATATTTTGTAAAGCGTGTGCAAAGTAGGATAGTCAGATCTAGGACAAACAGACAACGCTTGCATAACAGACTCACGATCACGATCATTAAGGGCGTTTATGCTCGTTTGCTTGAATTGAAGAACCTCTCCCATTAGTCTCTTTTTGATCACAAAGGGTGATTCTTCTTCAAAGAACGGTAATTCAGTTAAGCACTGATTCAATTTATGTGCCAAGTCGTTACCGGCATGTTTCTGTAGTTGTGAAGGCAAAAGTATGTTGAATTTTAAATGATAAATATTTTCGTCAGAAAAACGTTCTCTCATATCAGTCGTAACATGGTCCAGTGTTGGAATGAAAACAGTTCTTTTCCAATATGTCATGGCATCATCATTATGATCGCAGTTTTCCCTGTGTCTTTGTCTGCCTGTAAGACGAGGAACACTCATCTCCACGTCTAACTCTTCCATAACTGCCTTCGCCTCTTCAACAATACGAGCAAAGTGGCTATCGGCATTAGCTCTCATGCCGTCGTATACCTTGAGCGTCGAATCTAATTTTGATTTTGCCATCGCAACGTCCAAGCTAGGGTCTTGTAAGATTTTGCTGACTGGATATGTTATGCTCATAATGTCGCTCAGTGTAAACAGCGTGATAATAAACTCGCAATTAGAGAGAGCTCGAAGGAGAATATTGGCTTTGGCAGCCGTTGTTCTATCCCTCCAACACTGTATTTCGTTAAGGACTTTGCAAACTGTTCCGAGATCAGCTGCAAATTGAATCACAGCATCATGGCGCTCAACCCATCTCGTTTGACAATGTGTCTGCAGCGAGTGTTTTAGGTGACTCTTTAATGTTGCGAACCGCTTGCTAGATGCTGTAAAGAACGATACTACTTCTTCAATCGTACCAAGTGAGTTTCTCACACTTGTAACTTTGCAACTGCGAGAGACAGCGAGGTTGAGCTGATGACTTCGACACGGTGCTACTTGCGCGTTGATAGCTTTAGTTTTTATTGTAGCCACAGCTCCTTTCAATTCTGACATATTAACTGAGCAACCATCACAGCCTATACCCACACAGTTCTCCAGTGACAGAGACAGGCTTTCCATTCTCCTTAGAATCGTAGTACCCAATACTTCACCAGTAATGCTACGTTCTTGACTCTCTTGAGGTTCATCGTCAATGTTTCCACTACAATCATTGTCTTTATGGATGTCAACGAAACCCAAAAATCTTTCGTGTAATTTGCCGTCACCATCAACATATCTTACAGCTAAACTCAGTTGGGCGATGTGCGCTATGTCCGTAGTCTCATCGAAGATGATGCTGTAATAACGAGAATCTTTGATTTCCTCCAGTATTCTCGATAACATCACTGTTTCACAGCATGAAATAAGTTCGTTACACGTTGTTTTACTTATGTAAGTGGCGTTCGCTTTAGTGGTCTCAAGGTGATGTTTTAGTTGCAAGTCTCCAGCGTCAATTCTAAATCTTAGAAGAGCTCTAAAGTTTCCCTCGTTACTCACTATACTTTCACAATCATTATCATTTTGTAATAGACTCCCATCATCTCTATGCCCCCGCAGAGGAATATTTTGCTTTCCATGCAATATGATTGTTTTTATGATAGGTACAAGACGGTCTCGGTTTTCTCTAATGCCTTCCATTCTCTGTCTTGACAATTGATTTATGACCTCAAGTTCGCGGTTGTCTCGTGTCGCCAAAAATAATTTTGCATTTGTTGACGCTTCAACGTGGTACTTGAGCTGAGAGTGGGTCTCAAGGTCACCATCTTTACCAGTAAGTTTGGCAAACTTTGTTAGTGGTTCAGTCACAAGTTTCTTGGCAATAACAGATTTCTTTCCTCCAACCATTCTAATATTCACAAAAATTGAACAGTTAATGCAAAGAAGTCCCTTTTTAACTTGTGAGAATACCAGCCACGGATACTGTTCAAAGTGATTATCGTGCACTTGTCTGCGTTCAACCCGTCCCCTCTTGTTGTGCTCGGAAATAGGAAAGATATAACCTTGTTCTGGTTTCCTTGGGGCTGTGAGCAGCTTGTATTTTATTTCATCACTAATATTTCCTGACGCTAATATATCCAAATAATTGCCAATATCCATGGGATTAAAGGAATCAGTCGATGAACTTTGTTGTGGAAGTTTCGACGAAGTGCAGGGCTCTGCCTGTACATCTGGTGGTGTTTTTGTTGCTGAATGGTGACCGGAATCTTCAGATGTTTCTACTTTTCTTTTTCTTGTTACATAACGGTCCATTTTATTATATTGTTACGACGTAGCGCAGGTAAATTAGATGCCAATCATTCTCTAATAAACACTGTATGTGGTATGTGTTAGCTATCTTGTGCCAGACAGAAAAGTATAAAATACGATGACGCGGACGCGCGATAGACACAAACGAATAGCGTGCGGGCTGACGGTTGTAAGCTGACTGGCGACGGCGGGGGCGGCGCGGGCGGCAATGCGGGCGGCTCCGCAAGGGGGGGGCGCGCGCCCCGCGCGCCCCCCATATGTATCCGCCACTGTCCCCTTGTGATAATTTGTGATTTATGCCAAACCCCTTCCCCCCCTTTCGAGCCTCACGTGATTAATGCACGGCCCCTTTGTTGGAAAAAATACGACCAATTTGACTCGAATAGAGATGATGTCGATCTCACGAGAATTGCCCCGCTGGTCTTTGTACTGTATACAAATTTCACTTGGAATTATTTGATGTGCAGAGTGGCAGGAGGTCCACGAGGTATGCCGACACTGAGCTGGCGCGGTACTGGATGCCGGATGACATCTCGCGAGAGTGCTACGAGTGCGCGACGCGGTTCAGCACGCTGCGCCGGCGGCACCACTGCCGCGTCTGTGGACAGATATTCTGCTCGCGATGCTGCAGCCAACGAGTACCCGGTACTGTGCCTTTGATAATAACGGTGGGGTGGTAGTGATAGTATTATTATTTACTGCTTATTAACGACTATCTTGTACCCGCAACTTCGTCGACGTGGATTATGCAATATCGTTATAAATACATAATAATAATAATAATACATATGATGCATGCGGATGTAGTGGCAGTAGATAATGGACTCACCCCTCTATCTTTGGCAAAAGAGAACTGGCGCAAACCTGTAGTGCTGACAACGGATGATCGTAGGTTGGTATGGCAGGGCAAGGAGCTACACGGAAGGTACTATCGGGCCCTTCATGGGCCCGATGTAGATCTTGCGGCCTCCGTGGCCTGGCTACGATTCGGCGACCTCTTTGGGGAAACCGAAGGTTTTGTCTGTGCAATTATGGACGAAGTTGTGATGACGAACAACTACCGGAAATATATTCTTCGGGATGGCACCATCGACATTTGTCGGGCATGTCATCGCCCTGGAGAATCCCTGAGGCATATCATCTCCGGTTGTTCGCGTCTCGCAAATGGTCAATATTTACACAGACACAACCAAGTAGCCAGGATTATCCACCAGCAACTTGCCCTGAAATATCGCCTTGTGACATCCGAGGTACCGTACTACAGGTATGAACCACAACCAGTTCTCGAAGAAGGTCATATCTCATTGTATTGGGACCGATCTATCATCACAGACAGGACTATTGTAGCCAATAAGCCTGATATTGTGCTGATAGATCGCCAAGAGCGCCGTGCAATGATTGTCGATATCACTGTCCCCCATGACGAGAATCTCGTGAAGGCCGAAAAAGATAAAGAAAGCAAGTATCTTGATCTGGCTCACGAGGTTGTCGACATGTGGGACATTGATGCGGCAATCATTGTACCGATAGTCGTTTCCGCCCATGGCTTATTAGCCAAGAGCCTCGACAAACACCTAAAGAGGCTCGCGTTAGGCGGCTGGATCAAGGGACAGATTCAGAAGGCGGTACTTCTGGAGACGGCGCGCATTGTGAGGAAGTTCCTCTCTCTGGAGCCCTAACCACTGGTAACTAGGACCCTGTTCCAGATGCCGGTGGGGAACTGTTTTTTATATTTTTAAATGTATTTTTTATATATATATTTAAAAATGTAATTTATAAGAAAGATAAGAAATAAAGGAGATAATAATACATAATACATCATCACGCCTGTATTCCCCGAAGGGGTAGGCAGAGGTGCACTGTAGTGCACCCACACTTCGCCGATGTATTTTTGGTCCCAATGTAATAGGGGGCGAGCCTATTGCCATTATACCGGGCACATTCCCCCTCAATACGAGGGAGATTTGGGCCATAGTTCACCACGCTGTCCCAGTGTGGGTTGGTGAACTTCACACGCCTTGCTACAGACGTGCAGGTTTCCTCACGATGTTTTTCCTTCACCGTTCAGCAAGTGGTAATCATTGTTGAAAATGACATGCGCACATGAAAATTATCTCAGAGGTGCGGGCCTGGGATTTGAACTTGCCCCCCTTACGTTCAAGGCGGGCGTTCTTTATAAATTGTAGCCTATATGTTAATCTGAAGTATAAACAATAATCATCATCATTTGCCCTACCTTATCCCATTATTTGGGGTCGGCGCAGTATGTCTTTTTCTTCCATTCATCTCGATTTTCCGTCATACCGACATCCACTCCGATCTCATTCATAACACTTTTTACACAATCCATCCATCTTTTCTTTGGTCTTCCTCTCGCTCTGTATCCATCCACATTCATACTCATCACTCTTTTAGTCACATGCTTCTCATCTCTTCTCATCACATGCCCAAACCTCTCTTACTTCTCACTTTTTCTGTTATGGGCGCTTCTTTTATACTACCTCCAATATACATATTCCTCACCTTATCCATTCGCGTCACTCCACACATCCATCTCAACATTTGCATCTCGGCAGAGTGGAGACGTTTCTCTTCACGCACTTTAGCCGCCCAGCATTCCGAGGTAGTAGTAGAAAGTATAAACAATAATACTGTTATGTTTCACTAAAATCCGTTATGTAGTTTTTGCGTGAAAGAGTAACAAACATCCATCCTGACAAACATTTACATTTATAATATTAGTAGGATTCATATGTGCCTGTATTGGTTTACATGAATAAAAATCTTATTCTGATAGCAGTGTGCTCTTTTTCCTTTGAAATTCTTATAAGAGTCACATATTTTTTGTTTAGCACCATAAAGCCTATAATAAATTTGTTGAACAAAAAGCCTTCTTTTTTGGCAGTTGGTTTAAAGAAAGGGTGATTTCAGGTCACATCTTCGGTTGCGCCGACGGCCTGAGGGTTTGCAACTACTGCTGCAACGTGGTGCTCAGCTATTTGAAGGAGAACGATATGACCGGCGAGATATCGCCCGACTTGAGGACGTTACAGGAAAATTTACAGGTAAATTGCACCTTAATTTAACTAAGATATGGTTAAGTTTAGTCAACAATTTAGGATTAACAATGTAGACACCGTACCTTAGCATGACCGTGTAGACATATGTTTTATCTCTTTCAACTGTCACATTTGTCGAGAAAATGACATTTAATCATTTGTTGTTATAGGTGAAGTTCCCCGAGCACAAGTCGCAGTCGTCGAGCAAGACGCGGGAGAACTTCATGTTCGCGCGCGATCAGGACGAGCCCGGAGAGGCGCGCGTGCAGCCCGAGGCGCTGCTCGACGTGTTCCGTCAACTCTCCTTCACGCTGCCCACGCAACAACACAGGTGACCAATAAACACCCTTAAGACACCACTGTTTTTGTGTTGGCAACACATTTAATTTTATTCAATACCAAAAAAATGGATGTTTCAAGTTTTTTTTTTCAATTCTAATGTCAAACTCAATAGATACTCCAATTAAAATTATTTACATATCTACGGTTAAAAGGCGAATTGAATTAAACGTAATTTTTAACCGACATCCAAAGCTTCCGACGTTAGCTTTAAATATTCACTGTTTTAGGGTTGTTATGAGCTGATAATACTTGCATATTTTCACCGATTATTGACACTAAAAACAAAAAACGACTTTAAAAACCTAGGTGCACTAAAAAGCTATACGAGTTTAGAAAAATGATACTTAAATCATTGCCATAAATATTTTCATTTTATTTTTACATTTTCATTATTCAAATTTTAAATTTTAGCTTTAACTTAATTTTTAGTTTAGTTTCAACTTTATTTGTTTCCTATTTAAATGTTTAAGTCTCACGTCGGTGAAAGTTGTACACGCCTGTCATTGGTGTACCTATCAGACCAGTTTTTATTTAATATTTTATTTACCCAATTGTTAATAGGTATACTGTTGGTGTGTCGTTCTTAAATAAATAAAAAGAAAAAAAAATATTTGAAGTCGGCGCCAATCCATGTGTGTATTTGTATAGCCTGACGTAGATTGCCACCGACTCCAAATATAATTAATTATGAGGTTATTTCTAGCTTTTTAGTGCACCTTCCAATACTGATACTTAACGATCACGACCGCTCTGTCAAGAGCGTACCGGATAAGAAGAAGAGTGCACCTAGGTTTTTGAAGTCGGTTTTTGTTTTTTGTTAAAAATAATTTTGGTAACTTTGCTCGAGACCCGGCTCAAAAGGCGGAGAAATATTCTCTGATTCCAATCCGGATGTATGTAACTCAACATCATGCCGCCCGAGTCACTTCACCTTTTAACAGTCGATGTCAATAAGTAGATAAAGCCCAGACTAACTCTCCCCCTGTATGACCTTCTTCCTGATTCGGACCTCGTCCAGTTAATATTCCTTTTTTACTGTCTTTGGCACACACTGCCTTGATCAAATTCCTTTTTAAATTTATTAGTATATAAATAAAATTAAGCTCTAACTTCACATTATATTATACTTTATTCTTTCCTTTAACCTTCTCTTGAGCTTCCTGTTTGTCGTTTTTAAAAAATATATATTTATACTGTTAGTTTTATTTTATATAGTGATCTGTGTTTTATATCTATTCTTTTATCGTATTTTTAGTATCCGCTCCCAAATAAAAATAGTTATCGTGTTACCGCTCAATAGTCTAATAAGTTTGTTTCTTTTTTAAATGTATAGCATTATCTCTCTATAACTTGTCTTTGACAAAATCATCAGTAAACGATGGAGCCATAAACATAATTGGAATTGGAAGTAGAAAAAGACAAAAGCGCTTTTCGTTTTAAAAACTTGCAACGACCCAGGGTAAGTTCACCCTTAAAGTTTATAGATACGAATATTACGACAATTAAGAACACGTGTTGTAAAAGTATTTGTAATCAAAAAACCGGCCACGTGCGAGTCGGACTCGCGCTCAATGGGTTCCGTGCCATTATCTTTCAAAACGGCAAAAAAAAACACGTTTCTTGTATGGCAGCCCCCCTAAATATTTATTTTATTCTGTTTTTTAATATTTGTTGTTATAGCGGCTATAGAAATACATCATCTGTGAAAATTTCAACTCTCTAAGTATCACGGTTTTTTTTTTTTTTTTTTTAACGAAATGAGCGAAATGATGATATTTAATGGAATAAGATGAGGAATGGCATCACCTGCGACTAGCGCGAGTATTTCGCCAATGTCAAGTAATTAATAGCAAGTACAAATTCAATAAATACACATTATAAATAAAAATGGATAATGACAGTGATAAAGATGGCGGATGACTCGTATCACGGTTTATGAGATACAGCCTGGTGACAGACGGACGGACGGACGGACGGACAGCGAAGTCTCAGTAATAGGGTTCCCGTTTTACCCTTTGGGTACGGAACGCTAAAAAGTGAATAATTGTATGAGAATGGGGGCCCTGGGCACGGGCCCCGTGTGCCCTTATGGTGAAGACGGTATTGGGTATACGGTTTCCGGCAACCATGAATATCTCCGCTGGACAATGTTTGGCTGTGTTGTGTTTCGTTTGTGTTTGTTTTTACTCTGCACTGTATATACTGAGCTCTAAGCGCAGGTGGGACTTCAAGGAGGGCATAACCTCCTTCGAAATAACTGATAATAAGTTTGTCATGACAATTTTCTTAAGTTCAAATAAGAATTCCATGTCATAAAAAAACGTATGCGACCGTTTCCGTTCCTTCATGGATTTCAGTAAAGTACGAATGGTTATTTAAAAAAAAATGTGTATCCCACTGAGTTTCTTGCCAGATCTTCTCAGTTGGGGTCGCGTTTCGATCCGGTACTAGCATATAAGAAAAAAAAATGTAAGCTTGACAAATTGTAGTTACCCCCGTAGGCCTAAACAAAATAATTGACCGTGAATCCCACCTACGCACCGATCTCGCATCTGTACAGTGTGTGTTAATAGTGATGGCATAGGTACCGCCTGGTGCGGTACAGCGGGGTGTGGCGCGGCTGCGACGTGCTTCAATGGGTAATGGACAACACTAATAACAAAACTAGGTGAGTTCTATGTTAATTCATATCACTGTATTACATAAGATATGTAGTGTATATACACTATTTATTTTTCTTTTGAAACTAAGTTGTTAAATTACTTAATGTTTAGGTAAGTAAGGAGTATCTAGGTGATTTTAATTGTCCAAATTAACGAGGAACAAATATCCTGGCAAACATTTTAGGGGGCCCCATTAGTTACATATAATCTTGTATTATTCCGTGGAATAACTCAATTGAAATATCTTCTCACATTACTAACTACAGCCCTTTTAACGTCCCGCTGCTGGGCACGGGCCTCCCCTCAATGCGAGGGGGATTCAGGCCATAGTCCACTACGCTGGCCCAGTGCGGGTTGGCAGACTTCACACATCTATCGAGAACTGGTCAAGTTCCCTCAGACGTGCACGTTTCCTCACGGTGTTTTCCTTCACCGTTTCATAGCAAGTGATAATCTCGGATGAAAATGAGATTCGCACATAAACCCAGAGGTGCGAGCCGGGCTTTGAACTTGCACACTTTGATTGCAAGGCGTGCGTTCTACCACTCGGCTACCACTGCTACATCTTCTCACATTATCATTGAATATTAAACTAACTACAAAAGAAGATTTTTTTTAAATTCAAGAAGTGTTTATTTATTTTGTATTTTATTGTTTGGGCGTTTTAGATCTCGACGACTATAATAGTTGTAAACCCAGTGTTCTGTGGCAGGGTGCAAGCGGGCATGGTGTGTCAGAACCTGCTGAGCTCTGGGTACATGGAATGCATGACGGAGCTGCCTCAGTTCGCGGACTACGCACTCTACAGGCCCATTGTGCTGCCGCCGAGGACGAATGACGAGGACGAATCCTCGCGTGAGTATACACAAATTTTAAATTAAGAATTTATAAAAAAAAGGTTCCATATACCCGATTGTTTAAACTCTTTTATATCATTGAAGATTTTTTGGAGCCAATGTTTCTTTTCCGCTAGAAAATATTACGTTAAATACGAAGCGTATTAATAGTAATCTTTCAGTGTTAAGCGACAACACTCGCGCGTATATTTTTTTTTGTCAATACCAAAACGGACTCTGTGTTCATATGTATAAAGATTGATTTTCCGCCACTCCCCCACGCGTTTAAATTCGCTCTCACTGTCAATGTCATTTCGTTGAGGAATGAACTCTTTATATGAGTGACGCGCGGCTCCTGACGCTCCAGTGTGTGTGTGTGTGTGTGCGTGTGGGTGTGTGTGTGTGGGGGGGGGGGTATGTATAATTCTAATTTCGGGTAATCGTATGGTACATGTATTTTTCGTCGACAGCGGAGGAACCCACGAGACTAGTGGAGAGTGTATCTTCATACTGTTTGGATTTAAACCTCGGGGACAGCTCAGCGAGACTTATTAAGACTGCAAAAGCAGGTAACATTAATATTTTATTAAAATTATTCAACAGACATTTATTATATGCTATTAGTTTTATTGACATGTTTGAGACAGGGACCGGACAACCCGTTCAACCGCCCGTAGCCGTTCAACGGTAGAGTTATATACTTTGGTAACCCCCTCGAACGAGTATTCGTTGAACGCCTATCACATATCATTTAGAGTTCCCTTACCGAAAGCGGTATCCCCTAAATTTTAGGGGAAAGCGCTATCAAAGTCGTTGAAGAGATTATCAAAATATATAAAGATTATCATTGTGCGTTGCGCTGGTTTGGAAGGGATTACCCAGGGTTACCCTTGGGTTTTCGTTCTCGTGGACGTTTAAGTGTTGTTCGGCGAAGAATTGTAGGTGCTTATCGCTGAGTGCCGCGCCGTCTGTATTTGTCGTTAACCGACTTCAAAAAAGGAGGTACTAGACTTTTTTGATCTTGTAATTTGTATTAAAATGTTTGTTCAAGGTGGATTGGCAAACTTCATGAACTGAAATAAATTATCATTGTAGGTATTTCTGTAGTAGGATTTAGAGTCGTATTTTTTTCGTTGCAAGGGATAACCTATCAGGGATCAGGGGGCTTCTGAAGCCTGTTATAGTTTTTTTTGTCTACTATAAAACGTCTAGCAAAATCCAATGTCTCTTAGACCGCCAGACCTAGTTTAGACATAAATTTGCGATTATTACGGGTGCGAACAACCGTCGGAAGGCTAACGTGCGGGAGCCCCCGATATGGTACATGGTACCATAATACCCATGCCCATAAGATATAGATAGTTGAATCTATAAAGGTTCACATCGTCCCTTATTTACATCAAGTATGTCAACTTAGACAAGGTTACCTTATTAAGCCAATATTTTCAATACCTACCCGATAATATTATTATAAACCGAGCTAAGTACGTCGAAGCAACGAATATTTTTATGTGGATGTAAGGAGATGGATGCTGGTAATTCTATCTGAGATATTTAATTTAATTATTTATTATATTTTAATTTTAGTTTATAAATGATACTTACGTAGGTACATCTAATACGCATTGCAAGCTATAAATTGTAACGGTCTTTGCATTGCGTCGAGCCGACTTGTTTTCCTTATGCCAATTTCAGCCGAATGTAATATACAGAAGATTGACTTTCTATTGTGTGTGTTAGGTAGGTTCTTAGTTCCTAAGGTAGGTACATAGGTAATTAAGAATTGTTTTTTAGTGTCAATATTTTAGTTTTTGTTTGCAGATATTACTTGTAGGTACTTGGCGTTAATAAGGATGCATAATCTTCTTTCTGTGTGTATGTCACTGAACTCCGCGCAAACGGCTGGACCGATTTGGATGAAATTTTTTGTGTATATTTCAATGGGTTCCTGGATGGTTTACATTAACAATTGGACCCGGAAGGTGGCGCTGCAGTCGGTATCTAGGTTATTTATATACGGCTGGACGTGGACCGATTTGAATGTTTTTTTTTGTATGCGTTTGTGTGGCGTCCTGTCTGATTTACATTAACAATTGGACCCGAAAGGGGGCGCTGCAGTCGGTATCTAGGTTATTTATATACGGCTGGACCGATTTGAATGAATTTTTTTGTATGCGTTTATGTGGCGTCCTGGCTGATTTACATTAACAATTGGACCCGAAAGGTGGCGCTGCAGTCGGTATCTAGGTTATTTATATACGGCTGGACCGATTTGAATGATTTTTTTTGTATGCGTTTGTGTGGCGTCCTGGCTGATTTACATTAACAATTGGACCCGAAAGGTGGCGCTGCAGTCGGTATCTAGGTTATTTATATACGGCTGGACCGATTTCAATGATTTTTTTTGTATGCGTTTGTGTGGCGTCCTGGCTGATTTACATTAACAATTGGACCCGAAAGGTGGCGCAGCAGTCGGTATCTAGGTTATTTATATACGGCTGGACCGATTTGAATGAATTTTTTTGTATGCGTTTGTTTGGCGTCCTGGCTGATTTACATTAACAATTGGACCCGAAAGGTGGCGCTGCAGTCGGTATCTAGGTTATTTATATACGGCTGGACCGATTTGAATGATTTTTTTTGTATGCGTTTGTGTGGCGTCCTGGCTGATTTACATTAACAATTGGACCCGAAAGGTGGCGCTGCAGTCGGTATCTAGGTTATTTATATACGGCTGGACCGATTTGAATGATTTTTTTTGTATGCGTTTGTGTGGCGTCCTGGCTGATTTACATTAACAATTGGACTCGAAAGGTGGCGCTGCAGTCGGTATCTAGGTTATTTATATACGGCTGGACCGATTTGAATGATTTTTTTTGTATGCGTTTGTGTGGCGTCCTGGCTGATTTACATTAACAATTGGACCCGAAAGGTGGCGCTGCAGTCGGTATCTAGGTTATTTATATACGGCTGGACCGATTTGAATGATTTTTTTTGTATGCGTTTGTGTGGCGTCCTGGCTGATTTACATTAACAATTGGACCCGGTAGGTGGCGCTGCAGTCGGTATCAAAGTTATCTATATACGGTTAGAGCGATTTGAATGATTTTTTTAATGCGTTTGTGTGGCGCTCTGGCTGGTTTACATTAACAATTGGACCCGGTAGGTGGCACTGCAGTCTGTATCTAGGTTATTTATATACGGTTGGACCGATTTGATGAAACGCTATTCGCAATATGGGTAGGTATCGTAATTAAGAATTATTTTGGAATCCAAGATGGCGGGAACTAAAATCACGATATGGGTATCGCAAATATGGTTTATGGGGATGCTGATTTCAAAAATGGCGTCCATTTTAGAATCCAAGATGGCCGAAACGAAAATCACGATGTGGGTGTGGGTATCGTTATTATGGTTTATGCGAATGCTGATTTCAAAAAAGGCGTCCATTTTGGATTCCTAGATGGCGGAAACGAAAATCACAATATGGGTATCGTAACTGTGGTTTATGGGGATGCCGATTTCAAAAATGGATGTAACTACCTAAGTACCATTTACAAACTAAAATATAATAATAAATACTTAAAAATCTATCTTTCTACCGGCATTCATTTTATCTCCTTACATCCACATAAAAATATGCGTCGCTTCATCGTACCACCGTCCATCAAAATTCAAAAGATTTCAAACAAGTAGGTGCATACCTATCTATAACACAAATTTACGGAATTCAAAAACGTATACACGCGTTATCGGCAGCGGCCCCCGAGCGCGGCGAGCGACAAAGATTTCAAGGTCAAAAGGTAGATCCTCGCACGTCCTACAATATTTTCAAAAATATATCTTATGTTCACTGCATAGAAGTGCACGCTTTGTCACATGGTCGCAGAACTCGAAGGCCGACCTTGACGACATAAGTATTGAAAAATGACACTTAATGTGATCCATCATTGAATGCTTAAAATGTATGGGAAGGGGTATTAAAGCGCTTAATTTGAGGCTTTTTTAGCACTATCACAAGTCGTTGGGCGGGAAATTTATTTACCCCTACGAATATTGATGACACTTTCGATGGCAAGCAAAGTTGTGAGGGATAGTCTTACTTGGCTTACTTTCTCGCAACAACCGGTTAAAAACCCCTTTGAACGGCTTACCGGACCTGTCCCTGGTTTGAGAATTTTTATGGAAGTAGGTTTTTATGACAATTTGCCAAAGACATTGCTGTGAGTTTTATGATATTTTACTATGCACATTGCTATGAGATTTATAACATTTTGTCATAGAAATTGCTATAAGGTTTACTCTATGGTTTTTTATAGATATGCCATTGACACATTGTAAGCTTTTTTTATGATATTTTGTCATCAATATTGGTATTTAAGACTTTTAATTACTTCCTCGATAGAGTATCGTTTAATGTTATGCTTATTTATTTTGTGTGTTGTTACAGAAAGAAAATCTGTTTCAAGCGAAGAGGAAACTCATGTTATTGAACAGAATGAAGGTATGTTTTTTTTATAAGTGGCTATTATTATTTATTTATTTATTAAGATATCCAACATATAAATTTATAAATTGAAAATCTTTGAACGTGCATTATTCAAAGTCAACACACATATCAACAATGTATTTTGTATGTATTTTTTTTTAGAATTTCATGTTTTACGCGTGTAAAAGAAAGAGTTGCAGCAATTATTTTTATTGATTTTGTTCATGGACCAACAAAAGGCCATTCTGTTTTTTTTTCTGACATTCATCGAACCTGCACCACTCGATGCGGTAAAGCTAGCGTTATAAGTTCTAATCACTAGACAAGCAAA
The DNA here is from genome assembly GCA_914767695.1 of Ptilodon capucinus. Taxonomy (NCBI): domain Eukaryota; kingdom Metazoa; phylum Arthropoda; class Insecta; order Lepidoptera; family Notodontidae; genus Ptilodon; species Ptilodon capucinus. The sequence continues at coordinate 11,305,469 of OU611817.1, read as the reverse complement.
GATTTGTATTTCTTTATGTTTGTATTTTTGTATATTACGAATTAACTTAAAAACTACTGGACCGATTTCAAATTTTCTTTTGCCTTTAGAAAGCTATATTATCACTGAGTAACATAGGCTATATTAAAAAACCCGTCCGAAGCCGGGACGGGCCGCTTTTAATAATAAAAACGAGAGAACTGTCTACGGTTGACCTACACTTCAAGTGGGTGGGTGTAGAGGTATTTGTGGGTGTCCGTAGTGTACCCGACGCCGGGTCGCGTGTGCCGCCGCATCCAACAGTCCGGTGACGAGCACCTGCGCCTGCTGGCCCGCCAGTGCCTGGCGCGGCTCGCGCTGCCGCCCGCCTGGCTCGACGTGCTCTATCCGCTGTGCCAACAGGCCGCTGAAACCATCGTCCTAGGTAACTATCACCCGAGGTCGTCTTTGGTAACTATCACTCGTAGTCGTCCTAGGTAACTATCACCCGTGGTCGTCCTAGGCAAATATCACCCGTAGTCGTCCTAGGTAACTATCACCCGTGGTCGTCCTAGGTAAATATCACCCGTGGTCGTCCTAGGTAAATATCACTCGTGGTCGTCTTAGGCAACTATCACTTGAGGTCTGTTATGTTTAAATGTACTTATGTCTATCTATCTATCTATCAGCCAGGGAAATTTCTGATTCTATCGCGCAGTGAAACTCCCAGCATAGCTCGCTCCATTGCACGTTGAGTGACTCTGAGCCGTCTTATGAGACCCATTGTGAGCGACCACGTCTCGGATCCGTACGTCATCACTGGCAACACACACTGTTCGAAGACTTTTGTCTTCAGGCACTGAGGAATATCGGAAATGTACTTATGTAGCGAGTGTTCAATAGAAGGAGTAATGTGTTTAAGTCAGTCGCAATAAATCAGCATCGAAGTGTGGACGTATCGTTTTACTATCTAATTATTCGTTTCCTGCACCACAAGCAAATTGAACCATACACAAATCAACAAGGTCTTTCGAGGTAACTATCACGCGTGGTCTTTCTAGGTAGCTTTCACCTGTGGTCGTCTTAAGTAACTATCGCGCGTGGTCGCCTTACGTAACTATCACTTGTGGTCGCCTTACGTGACTATCACTTTTGGTCTTCCCGGGTGACTATTACCCGGGGTTGTCTAAGTTAACTACCACCCGTGGTCGTCTTGAATAACTATTTGCTACGGTCGTCTTGCGTAACTATTATCCGTGGTCGTTTCAGGTAACCATCAATCGTAGATGTCATATGTAACTGTTGTAGTCGCCTCAGATATAGTTATCTGATAGTTCATAAGTTGCTGACTTCTAACTATCAATTATGGTCGCTGAAATCATTATTACTCACGTTTGCCATAGACAACTATCTCGCATGGTCGACAAGTAACTATCACTCGTGGACGAGTAAGTTTACTTTTACTTGCGAACTTAGGTCGGATTAGTATAACCTGTATAAATAGTATAGAGAATTATTTCGATATTAAGTATGTATCGAAAAATTAACCGCATTGTTGGTTGCGCAGATGTGCACAGCAACGACATGGACGTGCGCAACTACGTGCAGGTGAAGAAGGTGCCGGGCGGCGCGCTGCGCGACTGCGCGCTCGTGCCCGGCCTCGTGCTCACCAAGAACGTCGCTCACAGGTCACTTCAATTATAGTATACTAATGCGATTCAAATAAGAATAGGAACGACAATAACCTTTATCTGTCAAATGTCACTTGAAAAGTATGGTTTGCAAAAAACTTTGCATATCAATAAACATAAAACATCTTAACATAAAATTTAAATTAATGGTAAAAAAACTTTTTAAAAACAAGCTTTTATTTAATTGCCCTTAGTTTTAGTGTTCTCCTCAGCAAGCTCTTTTATTTCATACCTACCCATACTGTGGTAGTGCAGAAAAAATAACTATTCCGCCATCTTGGATGATCAGCCTTATTGGAATTAGAATGACGTTACATAGATAGCTAAGCATGCATTGTCATCCACAATAAGCGTGTATACTAAATTTCAGCTCAATCGGTTAAAGATAACTGATTTAAAATTCAGTTGCAAGATTCCACCCGGACATAGATTGCAAGTTAATATAAAGCTTGTAATTAAAAGGTTAAATTAGCAGTAAATTGTCTTAATATAATATTTAATTATTAAAAGTCATAAGTAATTCGTTTTTTAAAACCATACCATAACCTTTTATTTTATTTTCATTTTTGGCGCAAAGGCCCAGAAGCTATGCCAAAATTATTAAAGAAAAGAAATTAAGGACGCCAGTCGCCATTTTCTCGTTATTATTGTGCTTCGTCGTGTGACTGAGTGCATTTTTTACTCAACCTTTGCAAATAAATGTTATTTAAAAAGTATCTTGTTTTGCTCACCCTACCTAACTGGTTAGAATTGACAGCTATGACGTCACGATATGGCACAAAGTCGATCCTATTCTCATTTGAATCGCATAGTACGAAAAGTAAGAAAAAAAAAATTAAGCGATCGTCATCCGTCATCTTTATCACGTTCATCACCCATTTTGATTTATAATGTGTATTTATTTAATTTGCTCTTGCTATTAGTTAACTGACGTTTCATTTCATTTGTTTCGGAAAAAAAATTAAGAAGAAAATTAAACTGAAATGTAAACTCCTTTGTATGGGTTACATAGGGGTATGCCCCAGCAGATATCGAATCCTACAATTCTACTGCTGGACTGTTCCATCGCGTACCAGCGAGTGGAGGGGAAACTGACATCTCTTGAGCCGGTTTTGATGCAGGTATTTATGTATGCTATTATTATTTTTAATATTTGAAGGTAATATTGTGACTGAGTAGTCGCCGTAAAGTTGGAGATGAATTTAAAATAAAATGTCACTATTTGAATATTTTATTTAAGAAGGTTGGTTTTAGTTACATCCTTCACGTCCTGAATTTGTCACATAGAGTCTTAGCGTATATTTTCACTTGGTTTTATTGTGCTTTTACCCTGAAATTAGTGCCTACCATTTTCTTTTTAATTGAAATTCTTATACAAAACATTTTTCTCATTACAAATACAACAAAAACGGATCGTAACTTTTTTTTTTTCAATTTGAGGGTTACTTTTATATAATGACAATATGTTTGATTCGTTTTATGAAATTGGAATCAAAAATACATTGGCGAAGAGTGAGTATTGGGCAGGCAGTGTACCTCTGCCTGTCAAAAATAGGCTCCACTGTGTGTCAATATAGGAACAAGAGTACCTGGTCCGCTGTGCGGCTCGGATCACCGCGCTGGAGCCGGCGGTGGTGCTGGTGCGCGGGTCGGCGGCGCGCGGCGTGCAGGACGCGCTGCGCGCGGCGGGCGTGGCGCTGGCCACGGCCGTGCGCGCGCGCACTCTGCGCCGCGCCGCCCGCTGCGCGCGCGCGGACCTGCTCACCTCCGTCGATGCCAGGATCGGCATGCCCAGACTGGGCACATGCAAAAACTTTTACGTTAAAAACTGTAAGTTAACTGATTATTCCGTGCTAGTTATATTACGGGAACTTTACAAAATAAATTTATTAAATGGGTTTTCTTATAGACTTGATTTATTTTATGGTTGCATTATTAGATTTGTTATAAGGAAATAAAATAATTAATCTCATCAGTCCACCTCGGGTTTTCGCGAACTATGATCTCAATTTTCTTAATTTTAAAGATCCGTCTAATCTACTGGCATAACGGTCTCTATCCAATCCAATGCCTCTCTTCTCTGAGAAGACTCCTATCGGTATTTATTTCGCTTATCTTTTAATAACAGTTTGTTTTATCTTTGTCTATAGATTCTAGTAAAACGTTAATGGTATTGGAAGGTTGCGCGGAACCAAATCTGGGTTGCTGCATTCTACTCCGCGGTGCACCGTTGCAAGAGCTGGTCAAAGTTAAGAAAGTCGTCAAATTCATGCTCCTAGCTTGCTACAATTGGAAACTGGAGAAGGCATTCCTTGGTGACATCGAAGCGACATTACCTGAGCCCGGCATGACTTTCGACGACGATATCGATAATGATATAGCAAAAGATAGTGATGTCGCGCGGCCTAATGACGAGACACGTAATTCCTTCGATGTGACGAGGAAGAGTAATGAGACAGACAGCAATGAGTCGTCGAGATCTGATAACATATTCACTAATTCAAATGTTAACAGTACTTTGAAGTCCAATGAAATTGCGCGTGATAATAATGGTGGAGTGGTTAATGATGGAACAAAGGTGCAAGATGATGAGAAGGTTCAAGAAGATACAAAAGTTCCTGATGATGTAAACATTATCGATGATGCGAACTTTAAGGATACTGAAAAAGGTAATGATGGTGATGCGGAAAAAGTTCTTGATGATGAAAAATTTGTTGATGATGCAACAGTTAAAGATGATGAAAAATTTCGCGGTGATGCGAACTTTAAGGACGATGCAAAGGATCATGATGATGCAGCGGTTCGTGGTAAAGATTTAAGCTCTTTAAAGACTCCAGACGATGACCCATTGCAACGGAAACCGTTGAGCCGCAAAGCCGACAGTGACAAAACCTTAAGTTGCGGGGTGCCGATAAGGGATTTTAGTGACCCTTTACGATCTACTCTATCTGTGGATGATGATGTGTTTCTGCCTAAAGAGGAAGCCAAGTTGAAGGCTGATAATCATAGTGACAGGTAAACATAAAAACAGTAAAGCCCCGGCCCAACCGGTGTGTCAAGATTGTCGCGAACAAATGATTGCCCATTTTAAAACGAACTGTATCAATTAAAAAAAAAGCTCATCTTTCGACGAAATGTCACAGATATTGCGAGTGAATTTTAACCCGTGGGCTTTTACTACAGAAATTTAATCTTTATGTGAATTTACATAAGAGTTCGTTTTGGTTTTGGGAAAAGAATTTACGCGTGTGTCTTGACGCCCCTGTGCTCCCAGGACATAACGATATGTTACAAATATGACAAAAGATTACAAATATAGGCAAATATTGAAAAAAATATCTTGGATTTTTTCAAAGTGGTAGGATTTTTTCAAAGTGGTAGTCCGAGTTAGTTACAAAATTTTAATAGAATAATTACGTTTTCGATATTCAGCAATGATAGCCTAAGAACAAACTTGTACTTGTAAAAATAACTGAGTGAAAAGGTAGACTAAAAAAATATGAAAGTTCATTTGTTTTCCTTAAATTTGCTGTCGGTTTAATTTCCACTTGCACTAAACACTTTAACCCTAAAATAAAATCTACCACAATCTTCTTTGTGTCGATAATGAGTAATATAGCATACAAAGTAATTATCAATTCGTAAGTACCTGTATAGGTTTACTTGAATAATAAAAATCTGATTCTTAAAGTATATTTTTAGATGGTCGACAGACGACGTCGTCCTTTCTATATCTCCGAACGTGATAATACCAGCTCCGTACTTGGAGACGGAGGCGGGCCGCAAGTGCCCGCTGCGGCGATACTTCCCGCGCCCGCTGCTGGCCGGCCCGCCCGCGCCGCACGCGCCGCACACGCCGCGCGCGCTGCACAGGAAGATCAGCCGCCCGCACCAGAACCATGTCGTATTGAAGGTATTAACACTCTACTATCACTTTCACTATTTTATTACAAGTTACAAGCTTTATATTAACTTGCAATGTATGTCCAGGTGGAATCTTGCAACTGAATTTTCTATCAGTTATCTTTAACCGATTGAGCCGAAATTTGGTGTACACGCTTATTATGGATGACAATGCATGCTTGACTATGCTATGTGACGTCATTCTAATTCCAATATGGCGGATCATCCAAGATGGCGGAATAGTAATTTTTTCTGCAATACCACAGTATGGGTATCAAATGAAAGGGCTTTCTGAGGAGAACACGAAAACTAAACGAATTTAAATAAAAGCTTGTTTTTAAAAAGTTTTTTTTTACCAATAATTTACTTTACTATCACCAACACTCACTTTTATTTCACTATCACTCGGTTTCATTTGAAATTGGACAATAATTGATTTACAACCTCTATTTACAATTAAAAATAAAATTCATATAATGACTTAAATTAAAATAAGATATCATTAATAAGTAAATATATAATTAGAAATATGTAAAAAAATTGGTTTCATTTTGTCATTACTAACAATAACTATATTTACTATATTAAACACTCACTTTAACTTCACTTACACTATCACTTAGTTTTACTTTACTATCACTTACACTCACTTTCTTTTTACGATCGCTTCAAAGTGTCTTGGCAAATCACCGTTACATATAATAATTGTAATACAAAATAACTCTTCCTATTTGGACAGGAAGTGCATCCGTTCATCCGGCAGCCAATTACGGCGCCGGCCGACGATCAGCAGCTCAGAGCTGCGCTCGCGCACTACAGAGCCACCGGCTGTCGGCTGGTCAACGATAAACATAAACGTAATACTATTTTATTATTTAAAAAAAGCTAATATGCCATTGGAGACTCGAAATATATCAAGATTTTAAAATAGGCGGAGAAAAAAAAAACATATGATCGAACTTTGATCAACTTTTTATACCATTCGTTTGTATACCTGACACACATGCAAACAGTCAAGTATTATTTCGGACTTCTGATAGGCCCTGGTATGTGTGAAAAAGCAGTGGTAGCCTCAAGAACACCCGCCTTGAACGTAAGGTGTGCAAGTTCAAATCCCAGGCCCGCACCTCTGAGACAGTTTTCATATGCGAATGTAATTTTCAACAAGGATTGCCACTTGCTGAGGAGGAATGTGTCCCGTATAATGGCAATAGGCTCGCCCCCTATTACATTGGGACCAAAATACATCGGCGAAGTGTAGACTCTAGCCTAGACTCTGCCTACCCTTTCGGAGAAGACAGGCGTGATAATTTATGATGATACGCCCTGTATATTTGTATAGGTGAATGTCCGATGCACAAGCCATCGGTTATAAAGAAAACACCCAAGGAACCGGAAGTGGAGAACAATGAGAAGCAGGTAGAGAACAAGGAGCCACTCGACCCACTCGCCCCAGAGAACCACCAGCAACTGAGCCTGTTGCTGTACAGCTACAGCAAGCAGTCCGCCAACGTGCCCGACTTCTGCGTCAACCCCTGGTGAGTAATCCGACACCATGAAGCACTAGATACATCCTACTTCCTACTACTACTACAGCCCTTTTAACGTCCCACTACTAGGCACGGGCCTCCCTTCAATGGGGGGGAATACGAATTCCCCTCAATCCTACTTAACTAATATTATAAATGTGAAAGTTTGTGAGGATGTGTGTTTGTTACTCTTTCACGCGAAAACTACTGAGATTTACTGTTAGTAGTATTGTTTATACATCAGAATAACATATCGGCACCCCCATACAATATCATTGTAACTATTTTTTTTGGTAAATTGTCTTTAATTGGCAATTGATGTAAAAAAAAGTAGTTTTTGAGTAATAGAAGTAACAAAAGTATTGTAACTCACCAAAAAAGAATGAACATCCTGCAAAAACATTGTAACCCCTTATTACTAACTAACTAATGATTAATATTTTTTCAATGAAATACAATAAGATACCTAAAAACAACGGATAACAACACTTAAGAATATTCTAGGGACCAAACCTTGAGGTGATACAATGTTTAAAATTTATTTTTGCTCTCACCAAAAAGTAAGAAAAATTAATTACAATGTTATTGCATGGAGGTGGCGATATAGGCTATCATTTATAACAATATTGAATATTCGAAATCTGCTCGGACAAAGTCGCGGGTAGAAGCTAGTCTTATTATAAGATCACTAAGAGTGTGAATTAATCATAAAGTGAGAGAGGTCGTTGTACTCAGGATAGTAACAATGGAGTTGTACGGCCGTCACGACATATCGCTGGGCGCGTTCCTCGACAAGTACTGCTTCAACGGCGACTACAAGTGCACCTTCGGCAACTGCGCCGTGCCCATGAACCAACACGTACGCAAGTATGCAGCCGCACACATTACACGCTCACATACACTCACACTTGCTCACACAAACTTCACAGACATTTACACAGACTCACACATAACGTTACTCGCACACACGCTCACATACACTCGCACCCTTTTAAACATCCACGCATGATCACACTCGCTCACACAAACTGCACGCAGACACACTGACACTCATTCACACAAACTCCACAGACACACTCACATACACTCAAACACACTCTCAATCACCTACACATGAACACAAGCACATACATTCACACACACATGCACTCGCGCATATCGCTATTAAAGCAGTTGTACAGAAGTACAACAAAAAAAATTGAAGGAAAATATAAATTTTCCTTCAATTTTTTTTATATTTATTTGTATTTGAAATGAATTATATTTCATTTAAATGAATTATAGTTCAGTAAGCTATAATATTCATAAAATAACCCTCATTTATGAACGGAAATTACAAAAAACCGGCCAAGTGCGAGTCGGACTCGCGCACGAAGGGTTCCGTACCATTATCTATAAAAACGCCAAAAAAAATCACGTTTGTTGTATGAGAGCCCCCTTAAATAATTATTTTATTCTGTTTTTTTAGTATTTGTTGTTATAGTGGCAACAAAAATACATCATCTGTGAAAATTTCAACTCTCTAACTATCACGGTTCATGAGATACAGCCTGGTGACAGACGGACGGACGGACGGACAGCGAAGTCTCAGCAATAAGGTTCCCGTCTTACCCTTTGGGTACGGAACCCTAAAAACTTTCGTTTCTTGGTACTTTATTCGAGATAAAGAGTCAGTTATCTAGCTATTTATCTCAAGCTAAGACTAGTCGTGGCTAGAGACCGTTGGAGGAAAACCGAATATTTGTATTGATAGATTCGTGCACAACGACGTGTGTATCACCATCACGTGCAACACGGTCGGTCACAGCAACAGCGACAAACTTAAGGAAGACCAAAGTAAACAGGTTAGTTTTATTTTCTATACATACTTTTACACTAAAGCCTGTACACTGAGGCGTCGACTATCCCCCGTTAAAATGTCCATGCCAAAACACACTTTGTGTTGATATGCATAAAGATTTAATTTCTGTCGCGATGGCACACTCTCACGCGATTCGTTGGCGCTCTCAGTATCATTTAGTTGAAGAATTAACTTTTTGGGTGAGTCAATACAATTTGTTTTAATACGGAAAAAAAAATGACGCTAAATACAAATTTTCTTGCGCGGCTGCGTACGCGCAGAGTGAGATCCCTTATTAGCAATTGCCGAGAATAACCCGCCTGACATATTTCAAGACTACAATGGATATAAAATTGGCTGTGGAGATTTTTTTCTTTTTTTTTCAAGATATTTTTTTTATAAAACCATGAAAATAATTCCATGGGTCATTAGGAAAAAAAAATAAACAGCTTTCAAAACTGTTCTCTCAGACAAGGGATAATATAATTACATTCCTATTAATAGTAGTGGTAGCCAAGTGGTCGAACGCACGCCTTGCGTTCAAAGTGTGCAAGTTCAAACCCCGGCTCGCACCTCTGGGATTTATGTGCGAATCTCATTTTCATCCGAGATTATCACTTCCTATGAAACGGTGAAGGAAAACATCGTGAGGAAAACTGCACGTCTGAGGGAACTTGTCTAGTTTTCGATAGGTGTGTGAAGTCTGCCAACCTGCACTGGGCCAGGGTGGTGGACTATGCCCCGAATCCCCCTCGCATTTAGGGGAGGACCGTGCCCAGCAGTGGGACGTTAAAAGGGCTGTACTAGTATTCTTATTGGAAAAGAGCAACCATGAAGTTTCTTGCACATTCTTCTCCATAGGAAATTCCGAATGCGTGGTAGAGATTTTTATATTTTTGTATATTGACGATTCATAAATGCCTGTATTTGTTTATTTGGATAAAAACAATATGAATCTGATTTTTATTCTAAAAAAAATAAAGATTACCGGTTCTTACGGGTCTGCTCAATGAAATGGCTATTCGCTTAGTAAATTAAAATAAATGATGTCAATAAATGCGTGTTCGGTTGTAACCGTGCTGAGCATATCGCATCTTTAAAAGTATAGAGACATATTTTGAAATTTTAGGTTTTTGAATATAAACCTTAACGGGTCGTTATAACGACCATTTTTCAACAACATTATTTTTGTGTTAGGTCTCTTTACTTTTAAATATGCCGTATTTAGGTGTGTGTCGTGTACGGTAGGTGATGTTCTGGTCGCGCTGCGAGTCGTGCGGCTGCAGCGGCGGCGCGCGGCGCATGTCGGGCGCGGCGCTCGGCCTGTCGCTGGCGCAGTACCTGCGTCTGCGCTGCCTCGCGCCCCGCCTCGCGCGCGCCTGCCCGCACCCGCTGCACGCGCACGCGCACGCCTTCGTCTGCAGGCACACCACCGCCTGCTTCAAGTAACTACACATATACCATCACGCCCGTATTCCCCGAGGGGATAGGTAGAGTACCTGCGTCTGCGCTGCCTAGCGCCCCGCCGATACAGTGGCACCAGTTATAATAGGTCGAAAAAATATTGACTTGGCAATCGCTTTCTGGAAATTTACATTCGAAATATAAATTTATTGAATACCATATCTGCGATAATTGTCAGGAAATTATTTTGATAAGGTTCAAACGAGATGTTGATTTTTTATTTTTGACAAGTATCAAAAAATTTCCAGGTGTGCTTGTCAAAAAAAAAAAATCTGATACGAAAACCACAAAGTTTTTTATTTTCTTTGTACACAGATACAGTAAAATATCGACGTACGACATTCGCCTCCCGCCGGATGTCATATCGATCAATTACGACACCAAGCAAATGCGGGACTCACTCATCGCACAACTGAACGAGCTCGTACAGAAAGGTATCATGTTAACTTCATAACAATGAACGATAAATTAATTTTCATAAAAAAAAATTAAGACTAAAAGTGTCGACCGACACTTTTACGTATGTGTGTGTGATTTTTATTGTATACATTTATTACACATTTACTACATCACATACGATTTCGATTTCGATTTGTGTGTGTGTGTGTGTATGTATATGTACAATTTTTTTGCTTTTTTTTATTTCAAAATTATATAGCAGTGGTAGCCGAGTGGTCGAACGCACGCTTTGCAATCAAAGTGCGCAGGTTCTATCCCCGGCTCGCACCTCTGGGTTCCATGTGCGAATCTCATTTTCATCTGAGATTATCACTTGCTAAGAAACGGTGACGGAAAACATCGTGAGGAAACCTGTGTGCCCGGTATAATGGCAATAGGCTCGCCCCCTATTACATCGGGACCAAAATACATCGGCGAAGTGTGGGCGCACTGCAGTGCACCTCTGCCTACCCCTTCGGGGAATACAGGCGTGATGATGTATTATTATTTATTTCAAAAGGAACTTCGTTCCATCCGGGTGACCCTTGACACCTCTCAAGTTTTTTTGACGTTTATCTACCTGGTTACCTGTAGTATACGGCAACTACACAGGGCAACTGCAATGGCGGATGTCAGGTAAACGTCAAAAAAATTGCCGCAGGGCGAAGTCAATATATATCTCGATGGTCAAGACGCGTATAGCCGTAATTCTTTTTGGACGTCTGTTTGGTACATTTAGGTATCTGCACTTTTTTATATCATTGGTAATACTGTTGTTGTATCGCACTAAGGTCATGAAACGTTCAGCGGCCTGACGGACGTAGATTCGGAGAAAGATTACCAGGCTTTCAAGCAACACATGGAGCAGATTCATCTCGCGCTCACCTCCACCAGCCTCCAGGAGAACCCAACGTTCGCCGGTATGTGTTAAAATACACTCCAATTTGTCGGGGACAAAGCATTTGCAACGGCATTTTTTTCGTATTTTAAGTGTTGTCATGCCAATGGAAACCCAATAGTTAATATTATCGGCAGAGGTGCAAAGTAGTACACACACATTTTGCCGATGTATTTAAATCCTAATGTAATATAAAGGGCCGAGCCTATTGCCATTATACCGGGTACATACCCCGTCAATACGAGGAAGATTTGGGCCATAGTCCACAACGCTGGCCCAGTGCAGGTTGGTGAACTTCACACGCCTTTCTATAGACGTGCAGCTTTCCTCACAATGTTTTACTTCACCGCTCGCCGAGCGGTAATCATTATTGAAACCTACATTCGCCTATGCACATCTCAGAGGTGCGGGAATTTCAACTTTTACCCCTAGTAACTAGGATTCCACCATTTTGGTATTGGAAAAAATTGGATTGGGCGTATGGACGCCCCAGTGTGCTGGGGGCTTTAAGCGTGTAAAATGTATGGCAGGGGTGTTATTGAGCTCCGTATTGTCTACACGTTCATGCTAAGCGTGCAGATCTGAAATAGTGTATCCATAACATTCGTAATGTGTCGTGTGAGTCAGGCGTGGTGGGCAGCCTGTGGGGCGTGTCGGACCGCGTGGTGGTGGGCGAGAAGATGCTGCGCGAGGCCGGCCCGCCGCGCGCCGCCGCCCGCCCGCCGCCGCACGCTGACTGCGCGAGTGAGTACACCACACACGAACATCGCCACACGACACGTACTCATCGTACTATGCGAATCAAATGAGAATGGGATCGACTTTGCGCCATATTGTGACGTCATAGCTGTCAATTCTAACCAGTTAGGTAGGGTGAGCAAAACAAGATATTTTTTGAAAGCACTACCTTGAAATCACAATGCCCTACTTTAAGATTACCAAAACTTTAGATGAATTATTATAATTGAATTGTTTTTTTATAGATTGAGATAAAAAAAAAATAGTAGTAACCAATGCTGCCCTGCATAAGTTCTCCATCTGTGATATGTGATAACTCTTTGAATTTGATGGTGATTGCAGCCGATGACAAGCAGTCGGACCTGGATGAGTCGTCCGGTGAAGACAAGGAGCCAGGAACCACTTACGTGTTCGCATCGGACACTAACAAGGACTCAGACAAAGATCATGCAGGTAAACATCTATACAAATTAAATTGCAAATAAAGCAGTGCAAGCCTCGTGGGCAAGAACGCCCGCCTTCAACGTAAGGAGAGCAAGTTCAAATCCCGGGCACGCACCTGTAAGATAATTTTCATGTGCGAATGTCATTTTCAACAATGATTACCACTTGCTGTGCGGTGAAGGATAACATCGTGAGGAAACTTGCACGTCTATAGAAAGGCGTGTGAACTTCACCAACCCGCACTGGGCTACCGTTGTGGACTATGGCCCAAATCTCTCTCGTATTGAGGGGGAATGTGCCCGGTTTAATGGCAATAGGCTTACCCCTTGTTACATTGGAACCAAATACATCGACAAAGTCTGGGTGCATTGCAGTGCACCTCGGCCTATCCCATTGAGGAATACAAGCGTGATGATGTATTATTATTATTTATAATGTCAGGTACAGAAGAGGATGAGGAACGCGGCGACAAGAAGACGGTGAAACAGATACTATCGCAGTTGTTAACGAACAACCAGCCAGCTAACCAGGTACAATACATTTTCAGTTTTCGGATTTACCTTTACTTGTGCTATAAGACCTTGCTTCTTGCCAAATTTCATGATTCTAGGTCAACGGGAAGTACCCTATAGGTTTTTCATTCCCGTGCAAATGTACTGAAAATGCAACATAAGCAGCTGCATCTTTTGATTGTAAAGCAGCTTATTAAAAAGCAGTGGTAGCCGAGTGGTCGAACGCACGCCTTGCAAATCAAAGTGTGCAGGTTCAAACCCCGGCGCGCACCTCTGGGATTCATGTGCGAATCTCATTTTCATCCGAGATTATCACTTGTTATGAAACGGTGAAAGAAAACATCGTTAGGAAACCTGCACGTCTGAGGGAACTTGTCTAGTTCTCGATAGATGTGTGAAGTCTGCCAACCCGCACTGGGCTAGCGTGGTGGACTATGGCCTGAATCCCCCTCGCATAGAGGGGAGGCCCGTGCCCAGCAGTGGGACGTTAAAAGGGCTGTAGTAGTAGTAGTATATTTTGATTGCGTTCACCTAGAAGTTTGATTTTTTAAGGCACCTAGGGACCGCAGACATAAGTCTCTGTTACAAATTTCAACTTGACCTTCACGCGTTTCTCAGAAAAGGGGTCTTAACAGACCGAGACAGACTAACGGACAACAAAGTGATCCTATAAGGGTTCCGCTTTTTCCTTTTTAGGTACGGAACCCTAAAAAGTTAATGAAATAATTATTAGCCTGATTTTCTTGCCTGATCTTCTCAGTTGTGGTCGTTCTTTGATCCGTAATTACTTAGCATATAAGAAAAAATATGTAAACTTGTCAATTTGTAAGTCCCCCCCGTAGGCCTATACAATATATTTGATTTTGACTTTGTGTGCAGAGCAGTCTGTTAGGAAAAGCTACCTCTATGTAATAATACCTGTATGGTGGTGTAATGTGGTGTGTGGTTGCAGAGCGCTGCGTAACTGTCAAAGTTAGGATAAGCTCCCTCTGTGATATAAGAACTGCTTGCTAGTAATGTGTTATTGCAGAGCGGTGTGATGCAGTCAAATGTTAACAAAAGCTCCCTCTTTGTAATAATACCTGTATGGTGGTGTGGTGACAGTGCTCCTTTGCACCTAGGAGCGCAGTCACTACCTCTCCCCTCACGGTAACCGCCCAAGCCGAGGTCGTGCCCTCTGTGGCGCCCTTGAGCTAGTTGCCACCCCTTTCCGCCCTTAAGGCCTTGGTTGGAGTGCACTCTGCGCTCGCCACTCCTCCGGTAAAGCTGTAAAGGCCACCTCACGGGCAAAAGCGTAGTCCATTAAAAAAAAAATGGTGGTGTGGGGTAATGCGGTGTGTGGTTGCAGAGCGGCGTGATCCTGTCGGGCGGCGTGGTGCCGGTGGCGGTGCTGGCGGGCGAGCTGGGCTCGGTCATCGCGGCCACGCTCGCCTCCGCCACCTACCGGCGCACGCGCACGCAGCTCAGACACAAGTACACACACTATCTTTGGGGCCGTCCATTAATCACGTGAGGGTTGAAAGGGGGGGAAGGGGCTTGGCAAAAATCACGATATATCACATGGGTGTCGTGAGATATTACGTATATTAATTTTTTCGTCAATTTCTAAACCGAAAAGCGGCGTGTAGTGTGACCTTGACTCGCCGTTGCCAGGCAACGTCCTTAATTTCAGAATAAAATTATTGAGTATAAAATTTTTTTTATTGAAAATAAAAGTATTGAGGGGGAATGTGCCCGGTATAATGGCAATAGGCTCGCCCCTATTACATTGGGACAGAAATACATCGGCGAAGTGTGGGCGCACTACAGTGCACCTCTGCCTACCCCTTCGGGGAATGCAGGCGTGATGATGATGATGTATATTACTATATATATATACTCTATGAAACGAAAATCGGGCCCCTGTTTCATAAAGCCCCACCGCAAATGAACGCAATCAAAAGATACGGCGGTTTATGTTGTATTTTCAGTACATTTGCACGGGAATTAAAAACCTATAGAGTACTTCCCGTTGACCTGGAATCATGAAATTTGGCAAAAAGCAAGGTCTTATAGAACAAGTAAAGGGAAAAATTTGAAAACTATAAATTTGTTACAAAGTGTTTTTTTGCGATTACAAACTTATTTTGTAGTTAGTTTGTATGGGGACACCAGTATACCAACCGCAAAGTTATGTTTGTCTCTATCCAGTTTATATTTTCGTTAGAGTAATGCTCGGTGCTTTCAGTTTAGGTACGGAAGCCTCGATGCGCAATTCCAGCTCGCACTTGGCTGGTGTTTTATATAATTATAAAAGTATGTTTTAAAAATGTCAATTTTGTAGTTTGTTAAACAAACTTGCTTAACATCGATAGGTGTCGCTACGGTAGTATGAGATGGCGCTATAGAAACGCGACCTTTGTTCGTATGATTATGAAATCAGTTTTAGCAAATTCATCTTCCTTATCTGTCATTTTAATAGAAAGTTTTTGAATCCTTTGATACATTACTAAGATGCTGCTGCCAGTCCTGTGCTACATTATACTAGTTAGTACTATATATATGGTATATTCTAGACATGGGCGTTTTCAGTTTTTTCCGCAAACGGTTATCTAACTGATATAGTTTCCATATCGATATAGAAAACCGTTTTCATATATCGATATCAGCAGAACGGTTTGCAAACGTCAACATGATATTTAGATGCGAAAACTAACAACGAACGTAAACGTACACTGTACAGCTATGTTCTTATTAAAGTTATTTATTTATTAATCTATCAATACATATACATTACTTTTTATTAGACGCATTTATTAGACTTAAGCGCTCTTTTTAAATGAAAATTTGAAATTCCCGGTGGAATTTAAATTTGTACGAAAACTTTTGATTGCAATATTTACACACAGCCAGACCGACGACGGCATTGTCCTTTTTATCAAAATGAGTCCATATATCTCACTAGCTTTGCGCGACATTATCTATGAAAAATTCAAATTTATCTTTTAATATATTTTTATTCACAAACTAAATATTATACTCTAATAACTAAATACACACATTAAAAAGTAGAAATACGAAAGGAATTCATTTTACGTAATTGCAACGTTGCAACTATCATAAAAACACTAATCAAAATAAAGTCGAATGCACAAAACAAAAAAAAAATATATTACAGCCCTTTTATAATATGTATCTGTATTGTAATAACTCAAATTCAACCTTATTACTTCCTCATGTAGTTCTATTTTGTAGAGTAGGTGTCTCACTAATATCCAGTAGCCGTAGCTGCTAGCCGCCAAACGATGATCTCGAAAAACGTTATCATAACTAGACAATAGAAACTAAACTTTATTGCTAGTCAGATAAGGTCCACGCCGGTAGCTACGCGAACACGCTCATAACTAAAGTTATCTCTTATTCGCTTCATCCCTTTTACACCAGTGAAAGAATTTGTTGTTAGAAAGAGTGGTAGCGAATAAGTTACCGTTATGACCGTTTCTGAAGTTCGCATCGATGCGTTGCAGTTTTAAGTTTTGATATAACTATAACCGAATGGATGGATAGGTTTTTTGAATAAATCGATACAATAACGTTTTTGTCGTATCGGTTATGTGGGATGGCATATCGATATGTTATGATAACTAACACATATCCGATATGAGTTAAGTTTTGATATATCGAACGCATGTCTACTATATTCTATTCTATTAAATATATACAGGGTGGCGGTGGTATGTCTGAATTTTTTTAGCTCTTAATATTAACTTCACATATTGTTTTCTTATATTTACGCGAATACTATACATTGAAATAAAACTATTTTACGGATTTTATCGCGTAAATAGTAAATAAACGCGATAAAATCCGTAAAATAGTTTTATTTCAATTTTTTAGGGTTGTTATGAGGTGATAATACTTCCATATTTTCAACGATTATTGACACTAAAAATCGTGATATAAATAAATTTTTAACAAATACAAAACCCGACTTCAAAAACCTAGGTGCACTAAAAAGCTAAAAATAACCTTTTCTTGAGGTTTGCTAGAGAATTCTTCAAGGTTGGTCCCATTTCCAAAATATTATCAGAAATCAAACCCTGGGCGTGAAATAGGGAGTTGAAGGTCACATAGTTTCAAAAATATTTTTTGATCGACTTGAAACTTTGCATATGTATTTTACATACAAAATAAAGAAACCCGTCTTTCAGGAATTTTGAAAGAAAAAATATGTAGGGGGTGAAATGGGGGTCCAATCCTTTAAAGCATATCTCCGGCGTTAGTGAACCGATTTTGAAAAATCTTTATTGTTTAGGCTGAATACTGGATAGTTACCGGATATCCACCGGATAGTAAAATTCAAAATACAGAATTCAAGATTCAAAATTCAACATTCAAAATTCAAAAGTCAATATTCAAAATTAGAGATGAAACGGATATCCGGTAACTATCCGGTGTTGTTTTCACTATCCGACAGAATACCGAATTGTAATTCAGTATCCGGCCGGAAACCGGATAGTAATTCAGTATTTCCGCCGGCTACCGGATAGTAATTCAGTATCCGGCCGGATACTGGATAGTAATTCAGTATCCGGCCGGATGCCGGATAGTACCGTCAAAACCGTTAAAAATGTGTATATGTATAGGATAATATATGTATAGGACTAAGACCCATTTGACTTTGACTTGACATAAAAAAAACTTATTAAACTTGTTTAGATTTATCTACAAAATATTACAAGATAGTATTTTTTTGTTATCAGTACTCAGACTGAAATGGATGAAACTGAAAATACCAGTTCGACGGGCAAGGACAAGGTCGACGGCGACAAGTCGAAGCTGGCCAAGTCGAACGACCATGTGGAAGTGTTACTGAAGGTACATATTACTATGTAAGGCAACCAAAGGAATCAACAAAACAGTCACACTAATATAATGCGATTTGAAGACCTCCTCGGACCGTTTAAATGTTAGGCATCGCGACCCTATAAGATCCTCGTGGCGATTGCATAAAAGCGTCGCGACGCCAATATAAGAGCGTTGCATCGCCTACATAAGAGCGTTGCGACACCTGCATAAGAGCGTCGCGACGCGAACATAAGAGCGTCGCAACGCCTACATAAGAGCGTCGCAACGCCTACATAAGAGCGTCGCGACACCTGCATAAGAGCGTCGCGACGCGAAAATAAGAGCGTCGCAACGCCTACATAAGAGCGTCGCGACAACTGCATAAGAGCGTCGCGACGCGAACATAAGAGCGTCGCAACGCCTACATAAGAGCGTCGCAACGCCTACATAAGAGCGTCGCGACACCTGCATAAGAGCGTCGCGACGCGAAAATAAGAGCGTCGCAACGCCTACATAAGAGCGTCGCGACACCTGCATAAGAGCGTCGCGACACCTGCATAAGAGCGTCGCGACGCGAACATAAGAGCGTCGCAACGCCTACATAAGAGCTTCGTGACGCCTACAAAAGAGCGTCGTGACGCCAACATAAAAGCGTCGCGACGCCAACATATGAGCGTCGTGACGCCAAAATAAGAGCGTCGCGACGCCAGCTTATGAACGTCGCGACGCCAACATAAAAGCGTCCCGACGCCTACATAAGAACTTCGCGACACCTGCATAAGAGCGTCGCAACGCCTAAATAAGAGCGTCGTGACGCCAACATATGAGCGTCGTGACGCCAAAATAAGAGCGTCGCGACGCCAGCTTATGAACGTCGCGACGCCAACATAAAAGCGTCGCGACGCCTACACAAGATCTTCGCGACACCTGCATAAGAGCGTCGCGACGCTAACTTAAGAGTGTCGTGACGCCTACAAAAGAGCGTCGCGACGCCTGCTTATGAACGTCGCGACGCCAACATAAAAGCGTGGGAACATCTTCATGTCTTTAGAGCATAGCTACTTGTTTCATAAGTGTGTATTAAGTGAAACGTATGTACATAATTTAATGTGTGTGCAGGACGGGCTGGTGTGCCGCGTGTACTACGCGGGACAGTTCCAGCGGCTGCGGCATCTGCTGCTGGCGCCGCTGTCTGCCCAGACCGACCAGCCCGGCCAGCACGACCAGCACGACCAGCACGCCGCCAGCCAGACCGGCGAGCCCACATGCTGCTGCTACGACGACAAGGACAGGAACGATAGTGAGACAGATACCTTCATTACCATTTAATAAACTAATCATGATTACCACTTGCTGAATGGTGAAGGAAAACATGAGGAAACCTGCACGTCCATAGAAAGGTGTGTGAAGTTCACCAAGACGCACTGGGCCAGCGTGGTGGACTATGGCCCATATCCACCTCACAAACAGGGGGAACGTGCCCGGTATAATGGCAATCGAGCCTCCTATTACATTGGGAAGTGTACCTCTGCCTACCCCTTCGGGTAATACAGGCGTGATGATGAAGATAATTAAAGTAACTTTTTTTGTTTGATGATCGATTTTTAGGGTTCCGTACCCAACGGGTAAAACGGGAACCCTATTACTGAGACTTCGCTGTCCGTCCGTCCGTCCGTCCGTCTGTCACCAGCCTGTATCTCATGAACCGTGATAGTTAGAGAGTTGAAATTTTTACAGATGATGTATTTCTGTTGCCGCTATAACAACAAATACTAAAAAACCGAATAAAATCAATAATTAAGGGGGCTCCCGTAAAACAAACGTGATTTTTCTGCCGTTTTTATAGATAATGGTACGGAACCCTACGTGCGAGTCGGACGCGAGTCCGACTCGCACTTGGCCGGTTTTTCTTAATAAACTACCCAAAGGCTAGAACACGATACCTGTGACAAATATTCAAAGGTCTAGAACTCGGAAACTATGATAGTTACGTAAAGTCTGTCTCCACTAAGCTTGAGCTACCTTACCTATATGCGCTCATAAGATTATTTCGGACTTCTGATACACGTGTTGTGTATAAACTTGAAAATGTTATTTTGTTGAAACTGGCGTATATACTGTATTGTTCTTGTAGTAATAAGAAAAACATATAGTATGTTAATGACTTCGTTTAATCCTAATGATTTTACAGGTTTTTCTTAATAAATAAATAAAAAATACATCATCACGCCTGTATTCCCCGGAGGGGTAGGCAGAGGTGCACTGTAGTGCGCCCACACTTTGCCGATGTATTTTTGTCCCAATGTAATAGGGGGCGAGCCTATTGCTATTATACCGGGCACATTCCCCCTCAATACGAGGGAGATTTGGGCCATAGTTCACCACGCTGGCCCAGTGCGGGTTGGTGAACTTCACACGCCTTTCTATAGACGTGCAGGTTTCCTCACGATGGTTTTCCTTCACCGTTGAGCAAGTGGTCATCATTATTGAAAATTACATTCGCACATGAAAATTAACTCAGAGGTGCGAGCCTGGGATTTGAACTTGCACCCCTTACGTTCAAGGCGGGCTTGCCCACGAGGCTACTACTGGTTTCTTCTTATATTTTAATAAATTACACTTTTTACTTTTTCTTAGTACAAGTTATTTAGTACAAGTTACTTTTTCTGGTTTCCACAGACTATATCCCTATCCTAAACGTCACCAATCGCTTTGACAAGTAACGTTCCATTACTACATAGTGTGGCGCCTGTACCAATATAACAAATGTGTTGTACTTATGTGTGCAGAGGGCTTGTGCGACATTGAAGAGGGCTTCGTGCGTTCGCTGGCCCACTGCGTGCCGTGGGCGGCGCGCGGCGGCAAGTCCGGCTCGACTTTCTGCAAGACCAAGGGTAAATATAAGCTATTTACAATGACGTTACAAAGCTGTTTACATAGAACGGTCGTTTGAGCGTATGCTGCGCGGCTCACTGAAGCGGTTGACTGCGGGATCGATTTTGAATATGGACTTTTAGCAGTGGTAGCCGAGTGGTCGAATACACGCCTTGCAAATCAAAGTGTGCAGGTTCAAACCCCGGCTCGCACCTCTGGGTTTCATGTGCGAATCTCATTTACATCCGAGATTACCACTTGTTATGAAACGGTGAAGGAAAACATCGTGATGAAACCTGCACGTTTAAGGGAACTTGACTAGTTCTCGATGTGTCAAGTCTGCCAACCCGCACTGGGCCAGCGTGGTGGACTATGGCCTGAATCCCCCTCGCATTGAGGGGAGGCCCGTGCCCAGCAGTGGGACGTTAAAAGGGCTGTAGTTAGTTAGGTCTCGGTGTAACTGGGATCGCCCCCAGTCCATTGTATGGTATCCATAGTACAAGTGTTGCTTAGTATGGGATCGTACGATGCCTATGTGTTATTCGGCGATATTTATTTATATGTAAAATTTAATATTGATATCCTTCGTGGAATAATGATAACCTCATCCTTTTTTTGAAGTAGGTTGAAACAAATTGCAATTTTAATCCTCCTACATATCCAGGGGTGAAAGGCATTTGACTCTAGCGACTTCTTTTTAACTTTGAAGTAGAGCATACTTATTCGACGCAGTAAAATTCGCCGATTCCAAATACAGGATGTTTCAGAAGTCCGAAATAATACTTTGACGTTTGCATCGGTATCGAGTATACAACTGAATGGTATAAAAATTTGGTCGATATTCGACCATGTTTTTCCAACTTTTTTTTCGTCGTCAATTTCTTTACCTCGTAATATCTCGAGTCCTATGTAAAATTTACAAATTCTGTTTCGTGAATATTGGTAGTCGCCCCACATATGTGTAGTTTACACTGCCTAATAGGTTTATGGATGTACCCAAAGACCAGAACACGATACCTGATACAAATTTTCAAAGGTAAATATTCCATATCTCAGAAACTATGATAATTAGGTATAAACTGTCTTCAATAAGTATTCACATATGAGCTACCGTATACATATGTACCCAAAGTATTATTTCGGACTTCTGATACACCCTGTATATCGCCCAAAAGTGTCGCTTAAGTTAAAAAGCCTATTTTATTGCATCAAATGGAAAGAACCAAAACTAAAGTTTTCTAATGTCGCTTATAATGGAATTTATCTATCAGTAAATAACGCCTTGCACCCTTGCGTCCAAACGCGTGCGACCTATTTTTCGCCGATACCCAAAAAGGAACTGTATTAACTCATAGAAAGAGCTCATTTTCCAACGAAATCTCATCGATCACGCGAACGAAATTTGAATTGTGGTCGTGTCGCTTTAACCACAGAAATTCAATCTTTGTTTGTATTCGCGCAGAGTACATTTTTGTATAAAGTCAATTAAAGTTCATAATATATAAATATATCAATGAAATTCAATCTCTATGTGTACTCGCGTAGAGTACATTTTCAAGAAATGACCTCAATTTTGGTATTGTATCAGATGATAGATACGTGCTGAAGGAGATGACGAAGCCTGAGTGGCAGCAGTTCCTGGAGTTCGCGCCGCATTACTTCAACTACCTCGTCTCCTGCCGCCAGAACAAGCTGCCCAGTCTGCTCGGTGAGGTTCATTTTGTTCAGACCAGACCTTGGTAGATAAGTCACAATATAATACAAAAGTAAGTGGAAATAAGCAACCATGGAGTTTCTTGCCCATTCTTCTCCATAGGAAATGCATTCCGAATGGGTGGTAGAGATACTATTATTATTATTTATTGACGATTCATAAGTGCACGTATTGGTGTACATGAATAAAAAAAATCAGATTCACAACTCGGAAAAAGAATGCGACTTTGCGTACGCAATAGGGGAAGTCACTTCGAGCAAGAAGCTTGTAATTGGCATGTAATTAACTACATTAAGTTCCATTTTGTAAAATTAGCCGTACGCTCCCCAAATATGATAAAATAAAATAAGAACTTTAATTAGGCTAAATTACAAAATGTCTTAATTGTTACTTATTATTAATTATTATTATTATGTACTACTAAACTGTTGCTGGTTCTAAATTTTTGTTTTCTTTACATCGGGTATTGCGTTTAATTAATTTTATGGAAATTTTAAAGAAAAACCGCAAGTTTAGTTCGGATACGAATTTCCGCCTGCTTCTGTTGTGCTTTTTTTTCAGTTTCTTAGAAAGAAGTTCCTAGTTGTTATGCAATGTTGGAGAGCTAAGAAAATGGTTATGTTTTTGAAAGAATCTGCAAGCCAAGTTACCTAACGTATTTTTTGTTTAAAGGCATTTTAGTCGAAAAAATCTCAAAAAAATATTGAAATAATATCGTTTTACGTCTTCCATTTTTAAATTTGGACCCTTAATTGTTGTTTTCATATTGATAAATAACCAGTACTTAATCGTTTTTATGAATCAGAAGAAAAATTGATATTTAAATTGATACCTTTTTTTTAAATGGCCAAAGTCATTAAAATGGCGCGCGAGTTAATTAACCGCCTTTTAACCGTCGTTATGATAATGAGTCGTGTGTGTGATAATGTTAATGTCCCTGTCAGCTCGCATCCTGGGCGTGTACAGCGTGGGCGGCGCGGGCAACGGCGTGTTAGTCATGGAGAACGTGTGGTACGGCTGCTCGCCCGCCGCCACGCGCTTCGACCTCAAGGGCTCCAGCCGGCATCGCCTCACTGCCGACACGCAACCCCTAGCAGTACTCATGGACGAGAACCTGCTCAATTGTCAGTACTGCTACACCCTTCATTTGGACCATAGAGTATCTAGAGTCAGTCCTTGATTAGCTTATAAGCTATTTAAGCAATTGCTTAGGGCATCCCGTCTAGGGGGGCACCAGAGACGACCTAGAAAATAAAACGAGCACACGATAGTTAAAGCAATTTCAAAATCTTAGGACAACATGTGAAATCATGTTGTGCCGACCCCACCTAGCGTGGGATAAGGGCAGAAGGAACAACACATACACTTTGTGCCTACGATACGTATTCACTTTTTTTTTTTTCAATTAATTATTTGTAGTTCACCGAAGGATAGGGGCCCCAAGGGAAGATTGCTTAGGGCATCAAGTTGCCTTAATCCGGCACTGTCTAGAGTACCCATAACGACTCCACTCTTCGTATAGCTCTGCGGCGATTTTTTCCGCCATTTTGTTATCTCATGTAGCATATACGGCAACTATATGGGAAAACAACAATAGAGCCAGATAAACTAGAAAAAATTATCGCACCGCGGACTCGAAATGCCATCTCCGTTACAATAACTCCATGATTTGGACTAGCTGGACTAGGGGCGAGATTTATTCGAAAATGTACTCTGTATTAATATACTCAAGGGTTCCATTTCCGTGGCGTCTACTACGTTCTATGTCTTTCATCAAAATCCGTTTAGTAGTTTTTTCGTGAGAGAGTAACAAACATCCATCCATGTTCGCAAACTCTCACATTTTATAATATTAGCAGGATATGCCATTGGATAGTTAAGATACTATTATTATTATTTATTGACGATTCATAAGAGCCTGTATTGGTTTACATGAATAAAAAACAATAATGGTAAAAAATCTTTTTAAAAACAAGTTTTTATTTAATTGTCCTTAGTGTTCGTGTTCTCCTCAGCAAGCCCTTTTATTTGATACCCATACTGACTGGTAGTGCAGAAAAAATAACTATTCCGCCATATTTGAATTAAAATGACGTCACGTAGCTAAGAATGCATTGTCATCCAAAATAAGCGTGTATACCAAATTTCAGCTCAATCGGTTATAGATAACTGATATAAATTCAGTTGCAAGATTCCACCCGGACATACATACATTGCAAGTTAATGTAAAGCTTGTAAAAAAAATCTGATTCTGATAGAATCATGAGTGATTGTGATTGTTGTGTGTGCGTCCAGTGCGATGGGAGAGCCCGCTGTACGTGCAGTCGCACGCGGGCGAGGTGGTGCTGGCCTGCGTGGAGCGCGACGCGCGCTTCCTCGCCGCCAGGGACGTCATGGACTACTCGCTGCTGCTCGGGCTCGATGGAGACACGCTCGTGCTCGGCATCATCGGTATGTACACACACATACGCACAAGTCGGCACACAAACAACCACGCATACTTACTCACTCACATACTCATTCACACACTTGCGTGTATTCATTCATACACATTTATTCTCACTTCCTCACACGCGCATACTCCCCCACACACACAGGCGCATACTCACTCGCATACACGCGCACATACACACACACACACACACAGGCGCATACTCACTCACGTACTCACATACGCGCATACTTATACCCAAACTCTCATACTCATACACTCACACGCATACCCACTCATACTCACACACTGATACACAAACTGAGCTACTTTAAAAATGGGTGAATAAACATATATCTGACACTGTATCAGACTACATCCGCACGTTCACGTGGGACAAGAAGCTGGAGCACCTGGTGAAGAACCTGGGCCCGGGCCAGCCCACGGTGGTCTCCCCGCAGCTGTACCGCCGCCGCTTCGCCGCCGCCGCGCGCAAGTACTTCCTGCGCTGCCCCGCGCACTGGGACCGCCTCTACCCGCCGCTGCACAACGACCAGGACGACACCGGCCCAGATGCCAATGATTGATCTACTCCTCTTCTTCGTCCAAGTTGCAGGTTCGATTCCCGTTAGTGGAACATTTCGGAAATAGTCTTCTCGGAATTTCCCCTGGTTTATTGTAACCAGGATCACACCCAGTCTATTGTATGGTACTTATGGTACAAGCGTTGCTTAGTTTAGGATCATACGAGGAGTATGTTTTATTTGGCGATATTTATTTGTTTATCATCAATTGTTCATTTGTATTCAGTATTATGAATATTTTAAATTATAATTTGTGAATAAATTAGTCTCATGTATTTTGTTCTATAATTTAGATATTTAATTTCACTATGATCTTATACAGCGTGTTTCAGAAGCACGAAATAATACTTTGACGTTTGCATCGGTATCGGATATACCTACAGCCGAATGGTATAAAAATTTGATAGAAATTGGACCATGTTTTCCCAACTTTTTTTCCGTCGGCAATTTCTGAACTCGTAATATATCGAGTCCTATGTAAAATTTGCATGTTCTGTTCTATGAATATTGGTAGTCGCCCCTCATAAGTGTAGTTTACACTGCTGAATAGGGTTATGGAGCTACCCAAAGGCCAGAACAAGGTACCTGTGACAAATATACAAAGGTCCATAACTCACAAATTATGATAATTAGGTATAATCTGTATTTACTTAGCATGTACATATGAGGTAGCATATATGTACCCAAATTATTATTTCGGACTTTTGATAAACACTGTAGATTTAATTGTACGATATGTTTGTACAGGGCTTATCTCAAATCAGTGTAGCTTAGTAATAATAGGTAACATTCCATCATTGTTGATTATTCAAATTATATTATATTGTTTATATGGAATAAATAAGGTAATGCGTTTTATTTTTTACGTTTTTCCTTACATTTTTCAGTTCTACACGCCCAACTTTGTGGCCAACACCAAATTAACTTTAAAAATTCAGATCATAATTAAAAATGGACGGGGTTTTCTTAAAGGGGGGGGGGGGGGGGGGGTAAAAATATTTTTGCAACAATTTAATCAACACAATTTTTCGGAAAATGAATAATAAAAAACTTTGAAAGCACCGAGCATTACTCTAATGAAAAGATAAGCTGGGTAGAGAGAAAAACTTAACTTTGTAGTTGGTATAGTAGTTTGTAATCTAAAAAAAAAAACATTTTCTAAGTATAAATTTACAGTTTTCGGATTTTTTACTTTGCTTGTGCTTTAAGACCTTGCTTCTTACCAAATTTCATGATTCTAAGTCAACGGGAAGTACCCTATAGGTTTTTGATTCCCCTGCAAATGTACTGAAAATAAATCATAAGCATAAGTTTCTGAGAAAAAGGGACTTGACAGACAGACAGACGGATAACAAAGTGATCCTATATTCCGTTTTTTCCTTTTTAGGTACGGAACCATAAAAATGAAACTTCAAATTACAATGTAATCATTTATTTATCAGGCTCACATTAGTTACATACCGAGTTTCCGTACATAAATATATATTTATATAACATAGTATTATGCGATTCAAATGAGAATAGGATCGACTTTGCGCCATATTGTGACGAACGAAAACGAATTATGACTTTAAATAATTAAATATTATATTATGACAATTTACTACTAATTTAACCTTTTTATTTAAATTTGATGTAAGACTATTATTATTTATCTGCAAATAAGTTTTTTGCAAACCATCCTTATAAGTGACATTTGACAGATAGAGGTTATTGACATTCCTATTCTTATTTGGATCGCATTGTACTTAACCACCGCTGTCAAGACGTTGACCTTACAAAACAAATGCACAATAATAAGGTATGTCCATGATAGTACTCTCACCAATTTAAAAAAAAAACCACTCATATCATTTTAAGCCAGTTGAAATAACCCTTATGTCAAGGGAGTAAGAGTTAATACGACGCGATACAGCATCGTGTTTTTAAGCTTTAATACCATTGACATAGAGACCATCCTATCCAGATTGCGAATGCTCAGATTACATATATACAATACAATAAACAAACCTTAATGTTTTTTGACTTATGGAATATGGAAATATGGAAACTTAATATGGAAGCAAGTATAAAGCCCCGGCACACTGGGGCGTCAACCCTCGGGCGTCAAATATTTTCCGATACTTAAACGAACTCTGTGTCAATATGCATAAAGTTTGAATTTCTGTGGCACAAGCAAAGCCCCTCGCGTCATAATTCGCCCGCGCTGTCAGTGTCATTTAGTTGGAGAATGAACTTTTTCTATGAGGCAATACAGTTCGTATTGGTATGGCAAAATATTTGACGCGTTTCTTTGTTGAAGCTATGTATAATGACAATTTAGAACCAATGAATCACAGTTTTGTACAATACTAATTGATTAATTAGTAACTCTAACGCAGGGCTGTCCAAACAACGGCCCGCTGGTTGTTTTCATGCGGCCCGCGACGCATGTTTTAATCAGAAGATAACAAATTTTGTCTTGAAAATGAGATCTATTACTCACTCACTCATTTATGTGAAAGTGCGTATTCAAAAATGAACTTTATAATATTGAAGTATAGATCTTCGCTGCCAGTTAGGTTGTTTCTTCATGCAATGCGTCTGGCGACAACAAATGTTGACGTTGATATCGATATGATTCTTAAAGATAAATTAAAGAAGAACCAATGAACGTATAAACAAACGAATGAACGTATAAAGAAATAATAACCCTTTATTTTTTTTACTTGAAAACCGAAAACAAAAATGCGACCCTCCAGCGTTTGTAGTAAAATTAATTGGTCCGCGAAGGTATGTAGTTTGGACAGCCCTGATCTAACGTATGGAACGCACCACGAGGTATTAATAAAGATTCTAACATAAGTTTGACGGTCGAAGCGCTGGGCACACGGTGGACGACAAAACGAGCGCTGTAAAAATTTTGCACATACCAAAACGAACTGTGTGCCAATATAGATAAAGATTAAATTTCTGTCGTGAAACCCACGCTCCCGCGCGACAAAATTCGCTCAATGTTTTGTCATTGAAGAATGAACTTTGTCTATGAGCCAGTAGAGTTCGTTTTGGTATTGGCAAACATATTGAAGCATAACTCTTGCCGCCCCAGTGTGTTTTAGGGACACTATAGAGCTCAGAGACCAATGCTATACTTTAAATGAACCCTGAAATCGCTGCACGTAAGTACTAACAGACAACATTCAATATTATCAAAAGAGGTTATAATCAAGATGGCGACAGGAAGTACACCGATATAAGACGAGGGTCGTTCTACAGGAAAGATGAATACAGCCTCCATGGCACACAAAAATATATGTTATTTATTCGTATTTACAAATTGCAGTGAAGATTATGATCAATTCACAAAAGTCCAGATAATGTGAGAGAGCTAGCACTTGCTTTAAGACTTTTGCCAAGGATTTTCTCGCATTGAGCCACGCTAACATTTCCTTAATCCTTAGGGGAGATAGGGACTAATTCGAAATTTATCACATTTTAAAATTTTCTGGGTTACCTAGTATTTTAAAAGTTACCAATGTGTTTCTTGACGGCCTTTCTCAGTTTAAACAGCATTTCTGACCGGTACTAGAATATGTTATTGCTGTAATTTGTAAATGCTTTATAAGCCTACGCAATTATTTGGTTAAACTTTTGGTAATCTTGGTATATACTTAACATTTTAACGATACCATTTTGCAAATGAAGGGTACAGGAATGTCACATTTTTTTAAAATATATAATCATATTTTGTGTATGATACTTTTAATTTTATTCTAATCATTAGAATTTAAAAAAAGTTTACAGTTCAGGTCAGTTTTGTTTAAGACCAAACTATAGTATTGTTAGAACAGTTTAACTCTCAAATTGTTTTTTCTCAAAATTAATTAATTAGGACGTTCCCTGTTATGTTCCTGTACCCTTCAAATACAGTAGTATTGGGGTCTTTGTAATGTGAATAATTTGTCAATTATGACTTGGTTCTTGCTTGTGAACCGGCGAAATGAAATTTATAGCCAAGTGCACTTATGTTTATAGTAATCTGGACTTTATAAAATCGGCCGTAAGGTTCCTAATTCACTACAAATTCAGTATACGATCTACATTACTATCATTCGTAGCGATATAATGCTGAAATCATACAAATTCTTGTTATTAGTTATTATTTTAAATGCTTGTTTTAAATAAGTAATTATTATAAAAACAATATATATTATGGTAACGCCTCTTCAATACCTGTGCAAGTCGCTTAAAACAATTGGGCAATTTGTGTCGCTTACAATTTTATAAAAAATACTATTTACCTTCTGGAACATTATGTTTAGAACCTCGAGTTATAAATACTTGTTGACACGTGATTAAGAAATGGAAGCAGATAATTATATCGATAAAAAAATGATTTAGGTGGGTACTATAAAGTCCCGGGGCAGACTGGGGCGTTTAGACGCGCGCTATAATGTTTTGCCAATACTAAAACAGACTGTGCATCAATATAAATAAATCTTTAATTTCTGTGACCAGCCACACGACCACGCTGCAAAATTCGCTCGCGCCGTCAATGATATTTCGTTGAAGAATTAACTTTTTACATCAATCAATACATATTTTTTTTCTTATATTTACGCGAATACTATACATTGAAATAAAACTATTTTACGGATTTTATCGCGTTTATTTACTACTTTATTTTCCCGACGTTTCGGCTGCTTTACAGCAACCATGGTCACGGGGGGACTGAGGTGTTAGACGTCCTGATGTCATAGTTAATAACTGGGTACCCTCATATTTAGTTGTTGTTTGCGGTCCGATCCACGCAGAAAGTGCTCACAGTGTCTTGAGGTTGTCGGGAAAATAAAATATTGGAAAACATTTTGCAGCACGCGTGTTAATACCTCACTGCGCCCGGAGCATTAATATCAGATTCCTAATTTCAAATAACGCTCCGTTTCGTAAACTTAAAATACTTCTTCTTAAATCTTAAAATACTAGCTGTGCCCGCGGTTTCACTCGCGCTTATGATTACTGTGTAGTGGCGTGATGTTATAAAGTCTATAATCTTCCTCAATAAATAGGCTATACAGTGTAAAAATATTTTTTTAAATCGGACTGGTAGTTCCAGAGCTTAATGCGTTCAAACAAACAAACTCTTCAGCTTTATGATATTAGTATAGATAATCTCGTAAGCAACACAACATATATCTGTTACGCATCGTTATTCAAAAAACGAATCGGCAGTTACCTGTAACGAAACGTTTTTATAGGAACCTAGCGATGCCGTTTTAAAAGGCTTAATTCAATTTATATGAAAACTTTACCCCATTCTTTTGCATTTAAATCAATTTGTATTGCCGTCTCTATTTAGTGCAATCAACAAGAGAGAAACAAAAAACGATTCGCTTATTTACAAAGCCTCTACAGACATCTATTACTAATGATGACAGTTTGGAAACTATCGGCTATATCTCAATAGGACACCTGGGACCCAAATCTCGCATGATCAACATCATCTCTGGGGCCCGATTTTCGTTTGATAGACATAATCTCTATTCGAGATATGTCGAAAAAAAAACGAAAAAAACATGACCAATTTGTCGATTCGTTTCGACATACAGTGGAATCAGTTTTTAATGACATCGAAGGGAAATGACAAACATGTCATATTAAGCGGACGTCATACAAAGGATTTTGTAGAAAATAAACAACTTCCTTTTTATGTTTGGTAAATATTTATTTTAATAGAGAGACACGCAGCCTATTAAATAAAAATAAAACCTGTACGTTATAAGTACGATGCATGTATATTTTTTATTTATTTATTTTATATAAGAAATCTATAATTTTTGTCTGCTTTTGTTTTTTCCTTTTAATGTAATAACAGTCTCTAATACCACTGTGTACAGATGACACTATAACCGGACATAACTTATTAAAAATGGGTCATAATAAGCGACATGTCACTATAAGCGAAGTCATTATATCCGACTTTGTTATAAAGAATTTTATGTGAAAACCAAATTTCTTTGTATAATTACGTCATATTAGGCGGTTGGTCAACATAGGCAGAGTCATAATAAACGGATTCTATTGTATGTAGAGTTAGAGATAATGTCGAACATGCGAGATTTGCCCCCCTAGTGTTTGTTTTGATGTTTCTCGCTCACTAGCTCAAGAAATCACGGTGGCGCAACCGGTGGCGCCACCATCCTCTGCCAGTGAGATAATGGCCTTAAACACTCATAAATACATTTACAAGGACGCAAGTAGGTTCTTACAATTTCTATAGATAAGTATGGAACAAAGTTTAACCGACTTACAAAAAAAGAGGAAGGTATTTTTTTTTTACTTATCTTGTTTTCCAAAAGATTCTAGAAACTAGAGTAGCACGGGCGGCAAGGCATAACTTCGACAACGAACTTTATAACTCATACATTAAAGCACATTTTCCAACGAAATGTAATCTATGAAGCGAGTGAACTTTGCAGCGCAGTCGAGTGTCCATCGTCACAGAAATTCAATCTTTATGCATATTACCATAGAGTACTTTTTTTAAAGTCAAATTATTTCGTTCATTCCCAGTATGAAGAAATTAAACGCCACGTTCACGTTCAAATAAAATGTGAGATCTTTAAGTCATGATCGTATAAATTACAGACTTTAATTAATTGCCGTTTGTATCCAAAACAACACGAAATGGTCATGGACATATAAAAAAGGTCGGATGGCACCTTGCGAAACAATAAATGAAACATGCATAGTAAGTCGGCTAACTTGTTCGTATACGTCTATAAACATAGTAAGTCTATTGTGAGCGTTTGTCTCTTAACTCTCCATGCCGTGCTTCACTTTTCACATAAGCACCTCGACGTCCTCCTTTTTTATATATCCATGGAATGGTTAACATATTAT
The DNA here is from genome assembly GCA_914767695.1 of Ptilodon capucinus. Classification (NCBI taxonomy): domain Eukaryota; kingdom Metazoa; phylum Arthropoda; class Insecta; order Lepidoptera; family Notodontidae; genus Ptilodon; species Ptilodon capucinus. The sequence continues at coordinate 11,272,742 of OU611817.1, read as the reverse complement.
GAGGCAAATCCTATCTAATGCTATCTCACTCACTCAAGCCTGATTCCTATATTCAAGCAACGCCTCGTTTACATATAGGACCGTTAAATTTTCAACCAGAAGTAAGTCAAAACTGTTGTTATAAATAAAGTCTCTTACGACTAGTTATAAGTCCCACTTACTGATAACGATTCGTTATTATAAGAATCTAAGATGACATCGTTTCTGTTGGATATAAACGACAACTAAGGTACATTTGATAGTACTAAAAATATTGCTGTCTCGCTCACCACACATTACAGGTGTAAGAAGGACGGCAATACGTTAAGTTCGGTGCCAACAGAAACTGAGTGAGATAGCAATAGGTTACATAACTTCTTCATCATCGCAAACTCATTTTTGTAGATCGGTTAACAAAAGCTGGCGCTTTCAACACATGCACACTTTGTATAGTGTCTGTGAATAAGCGGCGGCGTGATGTCACACTACATGCGCATCAAGAAAAGTATGTCTGTCTCTCCCACGCGCGGCCAACCGTATGAGTATGAAGGAGACAGCTATTGTATTATACAAACTAAACTCACATTATATTAACATTAATGCATTTACAATCAAAATCATTTATTTTAAACATGTTGTACAGTGTGAGTACTGCGTAAGTACCAGCTTTAAGCCTCTGGTGCGTGGCCGCTCGCTCGTCAAATTGGTTGCCAATACCAAAACAAACTCTGTGTCTATATGCATTAGGTCTAATTTTCTGCGGTACAAGTCACGCTGCCACGAGTCAAAATTCTCTCGCGCTGTCAGTGTCATTTAGTTGAAGAATGAACCTTTTCTACGTTTCAATACAGTTCATTTTGGTATGGCAAAAAATCGGACGATTGTGCGGGAAGCTTTAGTTAACAAACCTTTACAAAGTGTTTATACAATGGTTAATATACCTTACGTGATGTTGGTATGGTTATAATCCTCGATGGGATCATGTCGGGTCCAGTGAAGTACTCAGCGTTTTCAACTGTTCCAATCCAGCTAGGAGGTCCCTGAAATAAAAACTCTTTAAGAATAATAAATAAATACATTATCAAGCGTGTATTCCCCGAATGGATAGGCAGAGATGGTGGCAGTGTCTCCAGATGCACTGTAATTACAGTAGATTTACCGTAATTTCACTTCATCTACTGTACACTGTATTTATCTTAATACAGTGTTAAGGAAGCACTGTAATTTTTGTTTGTTGGAATTCGTTGTAATATTTTGAAAAAAAAAACGCAACGCATTTATAACTTTAGAACGAAACGACACGTTTTATTTATGTTTTTAAATTATAGAATGTCACTGATAAAAATATTCTGTGACAGTCTGTTTACGGTTGGAATAGTTAAATTCTTTATGATTCAGCAATGGGGAATACCCTTTTAACCAACTATGATATTTAGAGTTATTATATATTCAAAATTGTTAGACTGTATTTTCCGGATTTTAATTTGATGCTTTTACTTTTAGCATGACAGTTCTATTATTTCATTGCAGTTTGCACTTAGATATTGTTTGTGTCAGTTAAATTCTAAATTGAGTGAGATTAATGATATAAAAACAAAGAAAAGGAATCGCCTCATTACAAATACAATAAAAGGGAATGTTTTAGCACAGCAGGCCATAAAACGTCACGCAAATAATTGTGTCAATTTCAAGCCTGACGATAAAAATATGAAGGCATTTAATTCAAACATGTTTAAGACCGAGCCTGCCTGTGGACTAAAACTAAATTAAAGTGACAGTGACTAATAAAAATGATATTTTCTGTTACTGTAATTCTACTGTAATTTCTGATAACCAACCACTGTAATTTTAATAAAAATACTGTATTTTTTCTACTTTGCACTGTAATTTCAATTTATCAATCTGGAAACACTGGATGGTGGTATTTTTGGTCCCAATGTAATAGGGGGCGAGCTTATTGCCATTACACCTGACACATTTCCTCTCAATATGAAGGAGCATTGGCCCACCACGCTGGCGCAGTGCAGATTGTGAACTTCACACGCCTTTCTATAGACGTGCAGGTTTCCTCACGACGTATTCCTTCACCATTGTATGAATCGTTATATTATTGTTTATTAAGCACATCTTCAGGAACACGGTCTTTTCCTATCATTCTGTCCCTTTCTGTCAGGCACCTGATAATTATTAGAGTGGATCACCTGAGCGAGGTCTCTGCTACGAGTGTGGCTCGCCGCAGGTCGGTGGCCGCGTGGCTCTGCAGCCCACGGAGAGAAAAAACCTCCTCCTGACATATTGCCAACTCCTCCTACACAACACAAAAAAAAAGATTGATAAATCAGATAAGATAAAGCTAGATACATCATCCCATTACACATATAAGATCTCTGATTCTCATGTCAGAGGAGTTACACCGTATACTTCTCATTTTTCAATAAAATAAAATTAAATGAGGCACAGCATCAATTTGCAAGTGTTAGTGTCGAGTAAAGTAATACAATAGTGATAACATATTCATTAAATATTACGAATAATGGGAGATGAAGGTGAAAAAGATGGCGTAGCAGATACAACACGAATTAAACAATAATTAAAATTTATATAATAATAGTGCTATCAAATTTAGTTAAGCCCTAGTTATGTGCCAACAGAATTGACACAATTTTTTTTTTTATTTATTTAGGATTTCCAACAACAAGTGCACCGTGTGAAATAACAAGGTAACATGCATAGGTTTTAAACTAAGTGCCCTGTCTATTATAGGAAATCACAGCATGCATAAATAACAATGGGTAAACTACGTAAGGCTAAATTATATAAACACAATATTAACTATAGTGAATTTCACCAATCATGGGTACAGTGACACATGTCAAATAAACTCTATAGTGAGGTGACCATGCATAATTAATTTATGTGATTCGATTATCGAGTACAACTGCGGTTAACCTTTAATCGATTATAAAAAAATTAATATATTCAATTATTCATACAATTATTCGGTATCTGTCTGAACAGGAAGACTCATTCGATTCCGATCCTACATGTAAAGCTTCTTGACACTGTATTACGACCAATATCAAGTGCCTGTGCAATTCGATCCACTAACAGGCAGATAATAATGGACCGCCATTTTCTCGCTCCCGCTCAAAGTCTTCCCGCAAGCATACATCCAACTCCTGGGCTCGACTGTTTAAAACGGTCTTCTTTGTTCTTTTTGGCATTTATTTTTGCCGATTATTACACGATTATTTGTTTTTGCCGATTACTACGTGTCAATCCCTATCATTAAACGTTTCGTTTCATGCTTCTAATTTTATGTTAATGTATTTTCTGTACCTTTTTTAATTTGTTTAAAATGTAAAAACGCATATTTAAATACAATTTCAATCTTATTTAGCATTAATATATAATGATCATTAATATCATTTATCATTAATTGGTGATTTTTAAAAATGTTTATTTATCAGATATTTTGAAAATAGTGGAAGTGTATTGGAACGTATCAAATGTCACGGTACCCATGCTAAATGAAATTTACTATAATCATAAAGTCATCAATGAATGATGAACGCATTTATGAACATTACCTTTAATTTCTTTATTTGATTCTTCAATCTAGCTATTGTTAATTCAGCCACTGTTGCTCGAGTCTGTAAATAACATTGATTACATAATTTCAAGTCAAAATTGTTAGTTTTACTTTAATATTAATACTCTCATGTAAGTGACAATTGTCTTAATGAGAAATAAAGATCTTTAAACGGAAGTTTTCTGGCTACGGCCGCTGCCTGTTTGTGCTGATATCAAGGTAAGAATGCAATCATATCGAGGGGTGAAAGGCAATTTGACTTAAACGACACTTTTGGGCGATATTGACTTATATACGTATTTTGAATCAGCGGATTTGTCTACGTCGAATGAGTATGATATGCTCTCCAGCACCCTTAGCATGACCTATACGACAAAAGTTTTATCTCTTTCAACTGTCAGATTTGACGAGGTCACTTAGAGCTTTTTGTACTGGACATGGCTCAGTGTGAGGTCATTTTCTCGACGAATCTGACAGTCTAAAGAGATAAAACTTATGTCTACGCAGTCATGCTACAGGGCCTGTAAAGTTAAAAGATGTTGCTTAAGTATAATAAGCGTTTCAACCCTCGATATGACACAACAAGCTTGCGACTCCGTTTGAATCACATATATTTCATAAAAAAAATTGTTTGCAATTGGCAGAGCAAAAAAAAAAAGAATAACACTCAATGTTTTTTTTTCGCAATCAGTTTTCAGAAACTCCCTGTTGAAAATTCTCAAACTACGGCGTGAGATAAAATTACGGTCTCTTTGGAAGAAAATCGAGAGTTTATTATGGAATCCAATTAGTCAAAGCTAGGCTAGTGATCCCCGCTTTCACCAACACTGGAAGAAGGCTCAATATCATATCATCAATATATCATACTAAGTTTTAAGAATTTATTTTTTATTGAAACAAAACTATTTTACGGATTCCATCGCGTTTATTTACTTTTTTATTTTCCCGACGTTTCGGCTGCTTTACAGCAAACATGGTCACGGGGGGACTGAGGTGTTAAATGTCCTGATGTCATAGTTAATAACTGGGTACCCTCATATTCCTCAATAAATACTGCAATTTTGGACGTCCATTGGGGCAGACCAAAATTTGTGTGGAACACCACCGTACCAGCGTGGATTACCGACTTGGGAATCACGTTAAAGCGTCTCTTAGGTAGTGGTGAAGCCATCTCGCATGAGTGTAACATTGTTGCACTTAATTATTATTATTTTTGATCGTACATGTATTGTTTGTATTTCTGTAAGTGGTGGAACAATAAGAGCTCTTACACACGAGCGGCATGTTACCAACGGCATAGGTAACTGCAGCCGTCGATACGCGGCGGCGGCAACCGTCTACTTGTCGACGGCAGCCGTCGTCAGCTCTCATAGTACAAGAGTCAGTTGCAAAATGGATTAACTTCTTCACATACCGACATCCATGCTCTGTTTTTTATTATTTTATTGCTATACTGTTTTAATTTATAATTCCAAATACACGCATTTTTTTTTCCTGCCACAATTAGCAATTCAATATCAATTTCGTCACTGGAACTCATTTTACAAATTTGTAACGCATGCGCACCCTTAAACTATTTGCAGTCGACTGACAAAATGGCGGGCGCGGCACGCTACAACTGCAAGTGTCGCTATAGTTCGACTGCTGCCGTCGACGGCTGCAGTTTCCTCTGCCGTTGGCAACATGTCGCTCGTATGTAAGAGCTATACAGAGTTATCTTTGTGTACTGACGGCGGCATCCACGGCGTCGTCCTCGTGTGGAGCGGCGGTGTGTGCGGCGTGCGGCGGCGGCGTGCGGTGGGTGCGCGCGCGCCAGGCCGCCTCGCCCGCGCGCGCCGCGCCCGCCTCGGCCCGCAGCAGCGCGGCCGCCTCGCGCATGCTCGACACCTCCTCCTCCAGCCGGGACCGCCGGCTGCGCTCCGTGAACAGCTCCGACCTGACGATACAACATACTTCATAGTACATCATTAGCAGTGGTAGCCGAGTGGTCGAACGCACGCCTTGCAAACCAAAGTGCGCAGGTTCAAACTCCGGCTCGCACCTCTGGGATTTATGTGCGAATCACATTTTCATCCGAGATTATCACTTGCTATGAAACAATGAACGAAAACATCGCGAGGAAACCTGCACGTCTGTGGGAACTTGTCTAGTTCTCGATAGATGTGTGAAGTCTGCCAACCCGCACTGGGCTAGCGTGGTGGACTATGGCCTGAATCCCCCTCTTTTAGTGGGGAAACCCACGCCTAGCAGTAGGACATTAAAAGGTCTGTAGTAGTAGTACATCATTATCATCGCACCTGTATTCCCTGAAAGGGTAGGCAGAGGTACACTGCAGACTTCACCAAATATTTTGGTCCCAATGTAATAGGAGGTGGACCTATTACCATTATAGCGGGCACATTCCCCATCAATACGAGCGAGACAAAAAAAATCACAAAAATTCAAATATCATACTATATGCTATTAGTACACATAAAAACATGATAAAGTATACTAAATATTTAACTGCCAAATTTATATACAATTTAATGCCACTTGTACTAGCATTTTTTAGGGGAAAGAGGTGCGTATGCACTGTGGCACACCATCACTATCACCTATTCCATGCCCTCATTGCAAGGACCGATTTTTAGGAACACCTACTTACCTAGTTCTCTCCAGCTCGGCCATGATCTGTCTCATCTGTTCATCTTGGTGCTCGGGCTCCGGAGACGTACGGCCTGGATGAACCGGGAGGAAGTCTGGCAGGCACATGGAATCGGCGCCTGAAACACGCCATAATAATATCTTATCGACATAAAGACGAATTTTGTTAAATGAATAGGTCATTAAAAATATTGCTATCTGCCTCATACATTGGGGAAGTAAGAAGGGCAGCAATATGCTTAAATTGTTGTAGATAGATTGAAAACTTTTTATCATTCCACCGTAAAAAGTGTTAGTATTATGAGTGCCATAATGGGCTAAACACAACCTCTACCAGGCAACCTTAGTAGTAGAAGTTTAGAGACTACAGAATCAATATCTCTTTGCTTGTGCTCAGGCCTATGTCAAAGTGTATTGCTGGACAGGGTTCAATCTCAGTTTTCAAATTAATAGCAATATGAGGTTATCCCAGTGGTAGTACTGCCATTTCTAGGAGTATGGGCTCACATCAATAATTGAATAGCCAGAATGGGGATCAAATCTGGAACCATGCAGTTACAAGTGCAGCCCATCTGATCACTAAGCTATTGATTCTATTCTGAGGTTACTAATACAGATCCTGTAGACTGCTACAGAATCACAGAACTGTCTTAAACAGAACTGAAAATGAGTACTGCTACTAACAGTACTCATTTTAAATACTAACTAACTACAGCCCTTTTTAACGTCTCACTGCTGGGCACGGGCCTCCCCTCAATGCGAGGGGGATTCAGGCCTTTGTCCACCACGCTGGCCCAGTGCGGGTTGGCAGACTTCACACATCGAGAACTAGTCAATTTCCCTCAAATGTGCATGTTTCCTCACGATGTTTTCCTTCACCGTTTCATAGCAAGTGGTAATCTCGGATGTAAATGAAATTCGCACATGAAACCCAGAGGTGCGAGCCGGGGTTCGAATCTGCACACTTTGATTTGCAAGGTGTGCGTTCGACCACTCGGCTACCACTGCTACTCGGCTACCACTGCTGCATTTTAAATCCTTTGTTACAATCCATAGGTAGGATGTCAAGTACTATTATGGTCAGGTAATCATTTGATATGCTATGCAGACTTTTGTGATAGGAAATTATTGTAATGTCATACATTGATGTCATTAGTATTCATAAAGCATTGTATCGTTTTAGAAGGGTAGATAGATATTGAGAAAATAAATACACCTACGCTTTATTAGGTTGAAACTAACTAAGTACCTGCTTAAGAATGTATTTACAAAAAAAAATTGATTAAACTAAAAACAATGACTAGACTGGATGAACAATGGCACATTTAAAATTCAAATGTGGTCGCATACTAATACAATGGACTTTGAAGACTCACCAGTGTTAGGAGGGAGGTCTAATGGAAAGGTGCTTCTCGGAGACATGTTCCTCCTGTCTGCAGGGTTCACAGACTCTGTGAGGTCCAAGCTCAAGTGGGGTGGCAGATCCAGAGGCAGTGGCCCAGCTGCTTCAGCCCCGGCCGGCAAGTCCAGCGGAATGCTTATACCGGCTCCAGAATCGTTGGAAGTGGATGCCGCCCCCATGTACACATCATAATTATACCCCCTACTGAATCCACTGTTATTTCTCCTCCCCAATGAAGATGACGAACCCGCATTGAAACTAGTATTAAACGTAAAGTCTGGCAAATTATCCAAATCAACTGATATTGGACCATTTGAGTTTCCTATGTATGCTTGCTCAACCAATATGTGATCTTGCACAAAATCAGGCAGGGAAGGTATACCAAGTGGCTCAGCAGCCAAATTTGGTCTGTGATAGAACGGCACGTCGGTACTGTCCGCGTAAAAGTTATGCTTAGAATCAGAATTGTCCACTAAACTAAAAGGTATTTCTACGGAACTACTGGAGGATGTGTTGTCACTGTTACGATGGCTGTAGTCCTCGCTCGTTTTCTCTTTGGCTTGGGTGTCGCCGGCGCGGGATTTGTCCCGCCGCGGTTCCGCGTGCACGTCGATCTTGGTCGGGGAATGCTGCACAGTGTTGGCGTACACCTTGGGGCGAGCCCCTGTACTCTCGTAAGTAGAGTTACCCGGCAAAGACAGATCGCGCTTCAGGAAGTGTCGGAACGAGAACGGGTTCTCGTCCTTCCGCGTCGCCCCCGTCGACTCTGCAATAAAAACTAACAGTCACACAGGAATGCCTTTAAATTTAGGACAAAAAACAACTTCGTAAACTCACTGGAAGATGAACTTTTCGCCTCAGCGGGGGACGCGTCGCCATTCTCATTGCTGTTGTACTTCGCCTCTTCGATTCCTAAGTCTGGTTTGGTGTCATTTTGCTCGTTTTCCTGGGTGGGCGCTGCGTTATTCGAATTTTGAGGCGAATTTTTATTCGAAACACCATCTTCGTCTTCCGCCATGATAATGGAAAATGACATTTGTCCCAACAGTTTAAGAATCACCGGTCATTACCAGTCATTACTGTTATTTGTTTCGTTCAAAAATTAGGAAGTGCAAAAGGTTTTAAAAGGTGCCGAGTCTTCTTTTTTCTTGAAATGGTAAAAAAATATCTTTTATTTTTAAATAAGCCTACGATATAAAGGAATACTATATGGGAAGCCTACGGCAAAACACCATTCTCTGTTAATAATAAAAAGATAAGTAATTTCCCTTAGACGTCATACCTATTCTAATACTATACTTTTTACCGATTTACATTTTTTTGTATCTCTGTCTATTTATAGGTTTTTTAACTTCTTGGTGCAGGCAGAATTCTACCATAGACTTTTACGGCTATATATTACTCTTTTTTTTACTTTACTTTACATAACTTTACTGCGTCACTCGAGTAAACTACTTACACTCCTTGCAACTCGAATCAGAATTTATCACTCGAGCTGAGCTTCAGTTATAAGTAATATGAAATAAAATACAAAATATTATTTACTTTACTTCTTGTCATTAATCAATAAAGAAAAATAAAATGACTTATTGTGACTAATTAAGTTGCGACACCTAGCGTACCGCTTACCGAATCTATTCGGCGCACCGAGTTGACTCGGTAACTCGAGTGCAAACCAACTCGAGTCAAATTTATTTTCACTCGGGTAACGAGTTTTACAAATTCACTCGAGCCACTCGAGTAAAAAATGACTCGACTCGCATCACTTCTTCAATACTTTTTGGCGGGAAGGAAGGGAAGGCATAAGGAAGGAATACCCTTTTTTTTTTTTTAATGGACTAAGCTGTTGGCCGCGAGTTGGCCTTTATTTTACAGCTTCACCGGAGGAAGAAGGAATACCCGCTAAACGCAGGTGGAGCCATTCCTTATCTTATTCCATTCAATATCATCATTTCGTAAAAAAAGAATAAGAAGGAATATAACGAAAACTACCACTGATGACAAATTTATTTCAATCTGATTGAAAAACCCATTGAATGTATCCACCGTCTTTATCACTGTCATCATCCATTTTTATTTATAATGTGTATTTATTGAATTTCGTCCTTGCTATTAATTACTTGACATTGGCGAAATACCCGCTCTAGTCGCAGGTGAAGCTATTCCTCATCTTATTCCATTAAATTTCATCATTTCACTCATTTCGTAAAAATAATAAAAACCCTTTGGAAAAAAGTAGTTCCAGTACTGCATATAAGCATGTAGTACTGTCTCATAAATGCTCTTTGGTAAATTGGTACCTACCCAGTGTTTTAATTTAATTAGATAAAACATAAAACAAAGCTTCAATAGTGTTTATTGGTTAATCTTTAACTTTTGATTAATATATAGAAGGGAGGTAGTCTTTTTATTGAGCGTATCATAAGCAAATAGCTAAATCATAATTATCCAAATATTTGTAAGTTAAAGGAAACCAAACATTTAAATAAATTGTTTATTACGTCTATTAATAAGGCTCAATTTTACCGTCCATACTTTACAGTAAGTATCAAATATCCGCTACATACTTTATAACAAGTATTTAAAGGTAATAACAGTGGGATTTATTAAAAATCAACAAATAAATTCGTTAACAATAAATGCATAATTAGACTATTATTACTAAGGTTTTAAAATATAAAAATAGTGAAATAATTTACAGATTCTGAGCATAATTATAATTTTGTAAGCATCACACTTTTAAATATTTTCCTTAAACATAAATTAAAAAAGTTATTTAGAGGAATTGGTAAAGACTGGTTCAATATAAATATGATTAAGTAGTACCATGGTTTTTATTTGTATATGTAGGTATTCCTATCTACTTAAGTATACCTACACTACTCCATTAACTATTAAACAGTTGAAATGATAAAATAAAGCTTAAATAAATAATACCATACAAAATAATTTGGCACAGTGTGTTCGTTTATATATTTTTTAGAAGACTTTCAAAATTGAGTTACTTACAAATAACAAAATATGTTAAGCTTTTTTGATAATACTTTCATTAAAATCTCAACTTTCTTAGTAATGTAGATTACCTCCAAAATTACACTCAATTTAATTTATTTCTTTATGGAATAAAATAAAATAAGTAATTAATAAGAAGTACATAAGTAGTTACTGAATACATTTTAATAGTGTAAAAAAATTGCCCTTACATGAAAACAAGATAACCACAGTAATACATAATCAGTCTTCAGATTTGAAAAAGGAAGATTATGCCACTTTATTACATAAATTCATTTACACCTCAATGGTTTTCACTGATTTATTGTAGCTACCATTTTTTGGACTAGCATCTACAATATTTTTAAATTAAAAAGAATCATCCCAAACATATACCGAGGGGTGAAAGGACTTGACTTTGACTTTGATATGGATATAAGTCAATATCGCCCAAAAGTGTCGCTCGAGTCAAATAGCCTTTCACCACTCGATATAAATTATGGTCCATTTACAATGGCACCATATAACACATGTGTCATAAAAGATACAATTCTAAGTGGTTTGAAACTTCTATAAATTTAGGGATGAATCTTTTATTTTTTTATACCAACAACACTAAACAATGTCAGTTATGAGATCATAATCTCATAAAATATTATTGCACAATTTAGACCAGTTATAAATAAATATAATCCATCCACACGTTCAGACTGTTAGTTATATATATACAAAAATATCTAGAAAAAAAATCACAAAACGACAAAATTTAAAAAAAATACCCAACACGTAAATTCGTGCACACTAAAGCGTCAAGACACTCGCGTCGAAATTTTTGCCTATACTAAAACGAACTGTATTGACTCATACAGAAAAAAAATGAAGATGTCGCGGGACGCCTGGCAGATGTGAAACATTATGTTATTTAGAGTAGAGAGAGTGAAGCGTCGTAGCGGCGAGTGAGCGGAGTCAGCCGGTGGGCGGAGTCAAAGCAGCGGAAAGACCCGAGGAGCCACGGAGCTGCTCGAAGTTTTCGCATCACGGCATCGCGGCATCAACAGTTGCTGTCACTCGCCAAGCTTGCCATTAGATGTTTCACATCAAAAACACTCTTCGGCAAAATGTCATTGACGGCTCAAGCGCATTTTGAAGCGTAGAGGTGTGGCTTATACCAAATAAATTGAATCTTCATGTATAGTACACAGAGTTCGTTTTTGTATTGGCAAACATTTTGTTGCGTTACTTTTAACGCCCCAGTGTGCGCAGGGCTACATGTGACTATTTAACAATTTACAATATCACCATCAATAACCTAATAAATAAATACATTTATTTATACTTTAGTATGTAAGAATACAATTAAAGCGTCAATAGGTATATTAGTTGTTAGACGGGCCGCCCTGGTAACCGAGAGGTACCAGGTTCGAGGCCATTAAATTATTAATGTAAACCCTCTCCTAGCACACGCATTTAGGCTTATATGGAGGGGCTAACTAATAATTATAAAATAGATACATCTTTATTTCGTTGATAAAATGCCAATAAGAGTATTGGCGTCCAAATGATGGGTACAGTCAAATAGAAAACAGTTCAGCATTTATTACAAAATATAATGTTAACTATGAAGAAAGCGGGTTGCAATCTATGGGGGCCGTACTGGAATCAAACCTGCAACTACCCGATGCAGTGTGCTTACGCTCGATCCACTAGTCACTAGACCAAGCCGTCTCATCAATATAAGTTCATTAGTAGTGTCCGACCTAAGGTCGATTTTTGGCCGAAGTCGAAGGTTTCATAACCCTAATAAATTTAGTAAAGGTTCCTTTTTAATCGACTTTAAAAAACCGACCCATTGAGAGTCGCACTTACGCACCGAGGGTTCCCTGAACCCCCGCACGACGCCATAATATGGCCACTATATTACGTTAACGTGTATTCGTAACAGTTTGTTAAATTTCGGTACTTTCTAGAATCTTTTGACTTCGGCCAAAACTTCGGGCCATTTTGACCGAAGCCGAAGCTTAGGTCGGACACTATAAATAAGTTTTAAATTGAATATTTAAAAGCCGGAATAAAGTTAAACTGTATAACGCAGTAAGTGCTCGCACGGCAGTCACGCTAGCCAGATCCACGAAACAGATTTGTAGAAAAAGCGAGGCACGAGCGTGTCATGGTATTTTCCCTTCTTTTATTTTGTAGTAAAATAGCAGTGGTAGCCGAGTGGTCGAACGCATGCCTTGCAATCAAAGTGTGCAGGTTCAAACCCCGGCTCGCACCTCTGGGTTTATGTGCGAATCTCAATTTCATCCGAGATTATCACTTGCTATAAAACGGTGAAGGAAAACATCGTGAGAAAACCTGCACGTCTGAGGGAACTTGATTAGTTCTCGATAGATGTGTGAAGTCTGACAACCCGCACTGGGCCAGCGTGGTGGACTATGGCCTGAATCCCCCTCGCATTGAGATTAGGCCCGTGCCCAGCAGTGGGACGTTAAAAGGGCTGTATTTTCTAGGCAAAAAAAACCTACTACATAATTGTTATATTGCAAATTGATATATACAAACACTTATTTAAAGCTTATTTAATAAATTAGGCGCTTAGACGCTTCTATAGGGTTCTGATGCCCATTTTCACTGACACCAGGAGACACCTAAATATTAAGCATTTGCCAGCAGCAGTGCTATTCATATTTAGGCAAAGTGCAAACAGGCATGTGATGTTGAATAACCAACATTAAATGACATTACTGATTTACCATGAATTCCCTGTAAATGGATAAGTCATAATGTAACCTCCAAATTTATTGAACAATAAATCTGAAAACCATCTACAGTGCCATTTTTTCAATAAAAAACTGTTTTACAATATAAATGGATTAAAAAATCTTTATAAATTGGGCGGTAAATTAATGAGAAGATTTATTATTATTTGTAATTAATGCTGAACTCGTACTGCATGCAGAGTGAGAAATTTGGCAACTTTATTTAATACTAAACACTATAGGTATATAAGTTATGAAAATTATCTCTATTTTGTTGTTAATAAATAGTTGAAAAATAAATTGTCCTACACTTTGTGACTGTCTGGAAAATCTACTGATTATTTACATTGTAATACAGCTTAGTAAGTATTTGTTTAACAATTGTAGTAGGTAACGGGTGAAAGTCAAGCGGAGATAAATCACATCATTCATATAAAAAAAAAGTTTTATGATTTAAAAACTTTTTGCGCATGTTTGAGTATGGAAAAAATATTGAGCCACTCACTATGAAACCATAACATACTTTTTTTTCTGATAACTGTATAATTATATGTTTAACCATTATACTTAAATGTTTTGTTAATTTTATATACATTTGAGGCAAATTATTACTTTAGAAGGAAGTGTTAGTGGAAGCTTTTGTTTAAGTCTTAAAATCATTTCCATTTCCTCATGACACATTCGAAACACAGCATATTAGGGTTCCGTTTGGACCCTTTGGGTGCGGACCCCAAAAACCAGAACGACTCAATTTTTTCTTCTTCAAATGTCCAACATACTCGAGAGCGTACTCATTTGACTTTTTCTGAAAATATGCTCTATTCCAATGTACATTAAGACTTACTGTCCGTGAGTAAAGCAACCGTGTCCAAACGAATAAATTCGCGCGTGGCATTTCGTTGAAAAATATGCTTTTTCATGAGTTACTACGGTTCGTTTTAGTATTTGCGAAACATTGGTCGCGTGCGCCTTGAATCATCTGTTTGTTGGAGCCTTTATGTAGCCTTTATGTAGCCTTTGTGTATGTTAATCTTATTAGAACCTTAAGATTGTCTCTTATAGTGAGTTTAAAATGTACCTACCTACCTACCGTTCAATAAATGATCCAAACACTGCTCTTATGATTGATCTCCCTCACTCAACCTATTTATATCAGCTAGCGTCTTACATTAATATGTTGCGAATATGAACTCTATACCAGTCGGGACAGAGTGCTTAATTTAATGTGAACCAAATCTATTTGGTTTTGCCGTTTAACAGCTACGTGTCGTAAAAACCTTCACTGTACTATAACTACGACAGAAAATACATGTGTGTTACTTTGACGAGCGGGATGGCTTACTCTTTTTTCTTATGAAAGAATGAGACGCCAATATTACTGACTTTTAAAACTCCGGGCACACTGGACAGTCAAAACGGGTGCGTAAAAATGTTTTCCAATATTAAAACGTGTAACATATTGACTCATAGGCGACGATTTGGTCACTCTCGCAGGAGAAACGTGGCAACAACAAGCCCAGGGGCCCGATTTTCGTTTGATAGAGATAAATCTCGATTCGAGATTTATCACTATTTTAAAATCTCCATTCAAAATGTCACCAAAATGACGATTTTTATCAAAAAAAGCAATTTTCGATCACAATAGAGATTTTATTAAATGACGTTCCGTTTCTTTCTTCATTAGACTTCAAAAGTATCGACTGGGCGTTTAAAATGTTTTAAAATATTGTTAAGGTGTATAAATAAGAATAGAGCCGTATTAGTAATAAATCCAATATGTTTACGCCAAGCAAAAAGCTCTATAACTACATTTCTTAAGGTCATATTTTGTCATTTTCGAGATATCTCGAATCCAGATTTATGTCTATGTCTTATGAACGCACGCTTTGCAATCAAAGTGCGCAGGTTCTATCCCCGGCTCGCACCTCTGGGTTCCATGTGCGAATCTCATTTTCATCTGAGATTATCACTTGCTAAGAAACGGTGACGGAAAACATCATGAAGAAACCTGTGTGCCCGGTATAATGGCAATAGGCTCGCCCCCTATTACATTGGGACCAAAATACATCGGCGAAGTGTGGGCGCACTGCAGTGCACCTCTGCCTACCCCTTCGGGGAATACAGGCGTGATGATGTATTATTATTATTAGATTTATGTCTATCAAACGAAAATCGGTCCCCAGGCCCTGTAGCATAACCGCATAGACATAAGTTTTATCTCTTTCGACTGTCAGATTCGTCGAGAAAATGACGTCACACCGAGCCATGTCCAATAGAAAAAGCTCGATGTGACGTCATTTTCTCGACAAATCTGACAGTTGAAACGGATAAAACTTATGTCTACACGGTCATGTTAAGGGTGCAGGACAGGACAGGGACAAGTGGAGACGGGAGGGGGAGGCCTTTGCCCAGCAGTGGGACATAAAATAGGCTATACAAAAAAAATTACTCGTAGAGAAAACTCATTCTTCAACGAAATATGATTGACAGCGCGAAATAATATTGACGCGTGGTCTTCACTACAGATATTCAATTTATTCAATTCAATTCATATTCAATTCAATTAATATTCAATTCATATTCAATTCAATTATGAGTTCGTTTTGGTATTGGCATCGATTTTGACGCCTTAGTCATCATCATCACGCCTGTATTCCCCGAAGGGGTAGGCAGAGGTGCACTGCAGTGCGCCCACACTTCGCCGATGTATTTTGGTCCCAATGTAATAGGGGGCGAGCCTATTGCCATTATACCGGGCACACAGGTTTCCTCACGATGTTTTCCGTCACCGTTTCTTAGCAAGTGATAATCTCAGATGAAAATGAGATTCGCACATGGAACCCAGAGGTGCGAGCCGGGGATAGAACCTGCGCACTTTGATTGCAAAGCGTGCGTTCGACCACTCGGCTACCACTGCTATTAGTGTGACGGCTTAGTTTTAACAGTGCGCTCGCGCAGTAGCCGACAGTACAAGATAGTGCATTTATTATCTATCGCTGCACAATAGTTTTATATTGATAGCGCGATAAGTGTTATCGGAGCGCACAACGATAAGGATATAATTTAATTTGCGGTTAAGCGCCACAAACCTGTTTATTCTATTTTTATAGCGCAACTTGGTTGAAGTTAATTGTATTATTAATAATGCTGACGATGACTGTAATATAAATATATATATTTATTATGACACGAAATCTCGAGTGCGATAATTGGATTAATGAAAAGTCACTTAAGCAGGGCTGCTATTAAAATGAATTGTTTTCAGTAAGAGAAACGATTGCTTTTTGAGTAACGAGTAACGTTCCGTAACAGCCATCGAAAACATTACTAACGGATTCGTAAAGTTCCATATTCTGTTTTGTCAACCGTTTCCGTCAGAGGCGATTTTGTTTCCGTTCCTGTCGGAACCAGCGAAATCGGTCAGTCTCCATCACACGGACGGAACACGTTACCGTGAGCCTTAAGCTTAAAGAAAGATTTTCGTCGTAATTCTTTGGAAACGGATTTCTGGCTTTGAGATTACATCGGAAACTTTCCAAAACCGTCTTAAAGGCTTGCGGTAACGCGTTCCGTATGACGGAAATTGCTCGTCATTGTTGGGTATTCTGTCGTACAGAACGGAAACAAACTCGACTCTGACGGAAACAACTATGAATAGCCTCCAGTTATTAAAAGATGTGTGAAATCCGCCAATCCACACTGGGCCAGCGCGATGGACGGTGGCCCTAATCACACTCGCATTAAGGGAGAGCGTGGCAAGTATAATGGCAATAGGCTCGCCCCCTGATTACATTGGGACTAAAAATAGATCGACAAATTTAGCATACATACGCAGTATTCATATAATCAAAATATTGTTTCGTCTAATCAGATGACGGATGTTCAACTTCCAATCACCCGACATTATTATTGGAATGTGTCCAAGTCCCAAAGCATGAACCAGCCGTACATGACCCCGGATTCCATACAATATCGCGGTTTTAATTAAATGACATTGCCTATGAGCAATTGCTTCCGTTTTGGGATGAGGGTACAAATATAGGCCAATAGGGTTTGAGGGTTTTCACACAACTTGAAAAGCACGTTAGATTTGCACCCGGTTGTTCGAAAAACGAATCCTCCATCGCTTAAAGGCTTGGGTTTGTCAATTGGCTAATTAATTGTAAGCGACATAGGGTTTTAACGATCGTGTCTGTGTTCAAACGTATCAGTGTCAAAATGAATAATTTTTAAAATGTATTTCTAATCCACAATAGTACAGTTATCAAAACATTGTTCAAAAGTCAAAATGCCTCATTCTTTGTCAGTGTACTCCAAGCATCACATTCTGAGCGAGATTCATAAACCTAAATATGTACATACCTTAGGTAACTGTTACGAGGAAAAATTCTTAGTAAAATATCAACATATCCCCGGCGGTAGGTAATCCCCCTTACAAACATTAAAACAACTATCCTCTTTAGAGGTACAATGGCGATTATAATAATATCACACAGGGCTACGAACCCTTCGTTATCATAATAGGGATCGATGTTGTGGCGTCGATTCTAGAATCGATTACAATCGACTGACCGAACATCGATAGTCTCCCAACTCACACGTAAGTCTCATCTCGGGCCTCCGTTGTCGGTCGGAAGCAGCCGTCGAGGGGCATGCCCTAGCTCGATCGTTCCCCAGACACGCTGTCCACTTCGGTGGACACCCTGGGCGTGGGCTAGCTGATCGAGGAGCTGGACGATGTGGATATCGTCTCGCGGCCCATGTCCGCCGCCATTATCGCTATCGTCAGCTCCTTGCGGGCCTTCTGCACCACCCACACCATGAGGGTTATGCCTATCAGTATCTGTGAACAGTTTGAACACTATTATTAGCATATTATTATATAAACGTTCAATTCCTACGCTTGCTTTTGCGTTGAAGTTTATCTTGGACAAAAACAAAACCAAAACTGGAAGTAATGTTTTTTTTCTTGGCCTTAAATGCGCTTTAGGCACTGCATGATATCAAGAGTACCTAATTTATGTAAATTGTTTGACCAACTCAAGTATTGGAGTGTTCGATAGTGCCTAATGTCAGCCATATCTAACTCATACCGACAGCTAAATGTGCCCCTCGAAGCAAAAAGATGAAGAAATTCAACATAAACCACATATAATATACAATGGAAGAATGCTTGTATATTATTTTTGGACACCTTTGATTCAGGTAGACCGCGGTTTTATCAAACAGCAGAAATACTGCTTTAATCAATGACGCACGAAGGCATCCTTGATATTTCCACGAAGAGTTTTACAAGAAAGTGACCGTGCTGACAGGAACGAGAAATCCATGGAGAATGTGGTCGATAGTGCTGTTGGCAAAGTCTACAGGTTAAACTATAAATAAACCCCCATAGCGGAACCTTATACATATTTAAGCGGACACGGTCTCCGCCCGCAACGAAAGGGCAACTTAAGTCTGCTGATGTTAACGGTAATTACATATACTGCACGCAATACTTGAATATCATTGTGGATTTGAATTTAGTTACCCTAGTTTTTTAACGAGTGACATTTATTACTGGAATAAGTTCTACGGGGAGTTGCGCAAGAGGTAAACATGCATCTACCCACATACATATATTATATAAATGTTGTGTTACATAACTCGCGTTTTGAATTCCTTGATTATCTAACTATGGTCATTCACCAAGTCTAAAATTCACCAAGTTACTTAAGATCGAATGTGTGAATTATCTATGAGACATAAAATATATTATCATTTGATATCTATAATGGTGTAGCAACACCACCGTAGCAAAACAGCTTGCATATAGAGTAATTACAGAAAGAGTATTTTTTTTTTAAATCGTCATATGTTTTAGAATTCGTTATTCAGTTCAATGTTGTATGTACATCATCATCAGCTGAGGCATGTATAAGGTTGAGTTACGACTCGAGTAAACGTATAAAATTATCAACCTATAATATGAGAACAGACTAGAAACGAGCCCTAGTCACACTTGCACTGGGACGAGCAAATTACCTAGATTTTTTTAAATGTACCATGTGTGTTTCTTATCTTGTCTCTAATGTGCTATCACGTGACAAAATTCGCTAGAGGAGCGTCATCGATGAAATTTCGTTGAAAAAATGAACTTTTTCAATGAGTTCTTACAGTTCGTTAAGGGATAGGTAAAAAATTGATCGCGCTTTTGACGCACCAGTTGGCGAGTGATTTCATGGTGGGGCGGTAATCTTGTGACCTACAGTTACGCATGGTACACACATCGTTGCAATACTAGAAATTAGCACAATCCTATGTAGTACGACACTTGATGGTTGTTGCAAGACTACCGGACAGGCATATATATTACATGTATGTATACCTACACTTTGCGTAAATAATACATTATTGTGTTTATCGGGGTAGTGTGAAAATGACGCAACGTTCATTGTGCATTGTACGGACCAGAAGGCACTGAAATATTAATCTGCTTAAGTACCTAACGTTAATGATTTTATATGTCAATCAACTGGTCCCAGCGGTTTCCGAATTAAAATCACTCTCTTGACTCTCGGTGATAGAGTAGCCTTTTATCAATGAAAGATTTTGAGTAAATCTAACATTATTTGCAGCAATTGACCCCAGCAGATGCCTATCATAAACTCGAAGCTGTCACAAGGAGCCTCTACGTGTTGGACCCATGTCCCCACGCAAGCTTCACAAGATATAGCACGTGAGGAATAAAGTTATAAATAGAAAAAAAATCGACATTGAATCATTATACTCGTACATACGAGATATACGTTCGTTTATAAATAGCAGCTAGGTCGATGTAGATGTTAATCTATAGATAGAAATTGCTACAGCCTAGCGAGACGTTAAACCCAGTTCTGAACGGACTTGTTTGTCCTCTAGTGAAAGTTATGAGAAATAATTTATGGTAGTTACATAGTCTTGGAAATCTTGCAACACAAACTGTAGTGGGAGTCATGACAAAATTTTAGGCTTAATTCAATGATATGGGATGTATTGGACTCATGTCAAAAAGAATATCCCATTTTAGCTCAAAATGTAGAGGACTGGAGGATGGGAAGGGAGTCTTTGCCCAGCAGTGGGACTTAACAGACTTATAATAACAAATTATTATTATTCAATGAAATGGTGTATATATCAACGATGGAGACTCCGGTTAATTTTCAGTTAAGTCTATAAGTTTGTCAGCTAGCATTATCCTTTTACAATGCAATGCAAATAGCAGTTTTCCGTGTTTACTGAGTGATTGATAGATATTGTCACATTGCCTGGTATATGAGGGAGATAAAACAACATTGAAGTCAATTTGTGACATCATAAAGACGGCGTCCTCGTTTCCACAGAGGAGGGGACCGTTTATTGGCCCCTGGTTCCTGATTCCACTAACACAGTCAACGAATGAACGGCGAGTTGTATTATATCGCACATTTTTTTTCGCAGGCATATGCCTTAAGAAAACTGTTGGTGTCGTTTCTTTTTATAGGCCATCAAGTAGGTGTATCAGACAATGGAATCAAATGAAATGATACCAAAAGGTCTTACCGACATGAGTAAATAGGCTATTGTTCTTATTTCAATCTTCATTATTGCTTCCCACTGTCATTTAGTATAGCAATTGTTATATTATCCTCAAAACAGAACTTGAGATATAACAATAATTTAAAATAGGCGGCTGAAAATATATCGAAGTTGTGTGTACGAGATACCAATTCTGAAAGAATCGTAGCATTAACGCGTGCAATGATGATTAATCCATATTTGCGAGATGACGTCCAACCAATCACACAGAAACGGAATGATATAGGTTGCCTTGGAGGTAAATCCGTTAGATAATAACTAATACGGACCAACATCGAGATAGGACAGTCAATGGAACTTGATTAATAATACGAGGAGTTTTCTGTTTAATTAACTAGACTTTATTATAGTTTAAAATCAACAGGTGACATAGGTACCGACATATGTAAAATAAAAAAAAAAATCGCGAGCTCTTTGTTATCAGGTTCTTTATAAGCGACCCTAAGCAGAGGCTCTTGGATCAGGTCAGCACCACTATAATTGAAAACCTTGGTGACGATTCCTATGTCCTAGATTTTGTTACGTTTCCGACGTAACATCATTGAAAACAACCTTGGGTGCCATTCGTTACAAGTCTCCATTATTCCTTTTGTATAATAATGACCCATTGACATGGAGGAAAACAAACTTCACTTTGAATGTTGTATATAGCGAAAATATTCCATGAGGCGAATACATGACGTTGGTTGATTACGCGTCATTTTAGTGAGCAATCTTAAACTTGTAAAATCAATAAAAAATTGTTTAAACGCAGTTAAAAACAAGCTCTATTACCATTTTGATTTAAAAGTAGGTATAGACTTTGGTTTATTGAATTGAAATGAGTCTTTTCCAGTCCAGAAATTTGAATGACTCTTTAAAGTTGAAATGAGTCTTTAAGATACAAAAAAAAATATGGAGACTTTTTTACGTCTTTCACGTAATAGTTAATCTTCTATGAATTGTAAATATTAGTCGTCGTGTAGTACCGAGTACCGACCGATAACACGATAACCTTAAATAAACAATTACAGTTCCAATATCGTAAAACCAATAAAAGCGAGGGACCCAATTGTCGGTGTATACGCCGTAGGCGGCCGTTTGCACGTACCTAATTGTTTCTTTTATTTCACCATCAAAGTAGAACTAGGTTACATGTCTATTCATTATGAGAGAAAATTGAGGCTTTTAATACCCAGGCGACTGACATGGTGGATACTGGATACATGTACAGAAGTAAACTCTAGTCTAAATTAAGTTACTGGTAGCTTTCATGGCACTCAGAAGATTGTATTGGTTCTACATGACTTGACTAACATACCTAGCAACAGATTCACGGTCTGCAAAGTATTGGATGATTTCCAACAGTCAAGAGTTTAAAAAAAATTCACCAAGATTTAGATATTTGATTGCATTTAATTTGTAAATTAGTCAATTCTTGCCAAACTAACAGGAAAATACTGAGGGGGGTGTTACTCCAATTCGCATCACAATGCAATTTGCTGAACTTTTCTAATGAATAAGTGTTTAGTATATTTTTATTCACATATAACTTTGCAGAACTATCTAGCATGAGATACTGTAAACTCTGTTCCAGCATAAGCTTTCGAAAGTATTCTTCGCAGATGAGAAAAGGAAATCCAACGCAATTCCACAACAAATTTTACTATGTTGACTCCTCTGCGTGTTACTGTCTTCAATCTCTAGAGAAGCGACGTAGATGATGACACAATTATAATACGTAAATGATAAAATATTTCAGTATACACACAAGAAAATATTAGAATACAAACTTTTATCACGCTAACTCGCGTCGTAAAGCGATGTTTTCGTCGGATTTGTTTATACGCTAAATTCTAGGTTTTCCTCCCGCTGGCCGCCAGCCAGAATCCTTATTGGCGCCATTTTAACGCGCTAACTCATAATCTTTTTAT
Source organism: Ptilodon capucinus (assembly GCA_914767695.1). NCBI lineage: Eukaryota > Metazoa > Arthropoda > Insecta > Lepidoptera > Notodontidae > Ptilodon > Ptilodon capucinus. The sequence continues at coordinate 11,249,864 of OU611817.1, read as the reverse complement.
CACTCACGTGTTGCGACCTGCGGCCTCAGTACGCCTGCCAAGGTAAGACATTTTCTCACGCATCGTGACGTCATTTTTGTGGCAAAATCGTTACGTCTTATTTGCTAGCATGGCGTAAATATAAAATGGGTTTGACAGTTAAATAAAACGTGTTTGACGTATGGATAAGATGTTATATCTTAAGTGCTAGCATGGGTTACCAAAATGTACCATAGAGACACGAATTTGACAGGTCAACGTAAAGAAATTTCTCACGGTCAAAGGCCGGTGATGAGAAAATAATTAGGCTGTAAGAAGTACATAAATATAGCATTTTATACACTATTATAACAAATAATACTTATTTTACTCTATCCTTCGCCAATATCAAGCGGACTACATGCAAAATTCTTCCGAAAACGAACACGTAAATTTATTTTCGTGTTCGACAAACAACAACAAAAAAGTGTAGAGACATTTTTATCTGTTTTATTTTCTTCCGAAAATCCACATAATCCTATTCCACGTGATTTAAAATCCATATTTTACAAAAAATCAGTAGGTTTGAGGTTAGATTTTGTTTGGCATCATACTTTGCGTGCTTTTTGCCGTTTTACAATGTAAAGTTATTTAAATTGGCAAATAAAAATAGTATAGTGCCCAAGAAATAAATTATAAGCATAATACCACCGACCAAATGATAATACGTAAAGCTTCCGGCATAATAAAAAAGAAGCTATGCCCAAAGATATTTTTAATCTGTGCATAAATAATCTAATATATTCTATGATGTGTATGCAGCATCTTTTTTCTTTGTAAAGCTCCGTCTCGCTCTATTTGTCATTTCAATGAACGAATGAACGAAAGATCGTAAACTGTGAGAAAATTTTAGCAGGCTGTCTAATTTTAAACATCTTGGAAGCCATGTTAGCAAATAAGATACGGGAACGCAAGTTGACAAGATGTTTTTGGGACTTGTGAGAAAACATCTTGGCAGGCGTACTGAGGCCGCTGGGTGCGTCAAATACCAAGAGTAAGCAAATCACTAAATTGCGATCGAGAATGTGCAGCGTCACGATTTCAAAGCTCATATACGACGCCAATTAGTCGCTATACAAGATAGGAATGAATGACCTAAGGATACGTTTCGTTGGGTGAGACATATGGAAAAAATGCCGTGAGTAAAGATGACGAAGCGTAATAAGGATACATTAACGAGAAACGGGAAAGACCTTTTATTGAAGTCTCATATACCTATAAGTAGGGCATAGTTAGAAAGGTTCTAAAGTGAGTCCTGATGAGGAAATCCTCTGTAGTTAGACGTGGGTAATGCAACATGGGCGGGGGTGTCCTTGAGTATTTGTTCCTTAAACAGGGATGTTGCTCAAGGCATCTGGCACGAAGCGCCACTAATACAAATTATTATTCACGTATCTCCAACATCCTAGGTAATAAAGTGGTCACAAACGACAATTTCTCGAAGTTCTGCCAATGTTGGCAGCGATAAATACAATTCAAAATGGTTTTCATGACATGAGACATCGTTTGAATCGCCAACATACCCTATTTTGGTGTGCACAAGGAAATAACAACCCCATCAGGCTATTTGCAATCATCTATAATCGGAATAACGTTGGAAATGTTTTGTGTGACGCATTTGATTAATAATGCTACGCGCGCGTGTCGGCCGCAATTAGTAAAAGTGTCATTCATTATAACAAGTGAAAACGGTTATCGACTGATACGTTTGTTTGTATGTAACATCTAATGTTTTCAGTTCAATGGGTACATATATATAAAGGAATAGTCAAACCTATGGTCACAGACTATGCTTTATGTGTCTTTTCATTATTATTGTATTTTTTCTACTGCACTATTTCAAATCTCTTAGCTTTCAGTAATCTCAAAGCTACAATATTCTGAACTTTGGCCTATGGCTGATATCTAAATTTAAAGCAATGTTCAATCGCATTTACAATCTTACATTTTATAAAAGGTCGGCGTCATTTTGTTGTAAAGAAACCTGAATTTCAAATAATCTGAATAGCTCATTCATACATGTTGTCTGAACTTCCATACAATTTATAATTCTTACAATATCTTTATACTATTTACGCAGCTGAAATACATAGTACTCATTAAGATATGTTCTGAGTTTTACTATTCGTGCCCGAAGTCTGCTAAAACAATCGTTGTGGAATGACTATGGCTTCACTTTTTAAGGCATGAAAACAACATATTTTATGGTAGCTAGCTAACATTGATAAAATATGTTGTTTTTACGCATTAAGCCCCAGCCACGCGAAAAGTGCCAATATCAAACTCGAACTCTGTGTCAATATACATAAAGATTGAATTTATGTACTCAGTGACGCTACCACGCGCCAACATTTGCACACGTTTTCGTTGAAGAGTAAGCTCTTTCTATGAGTCAATACAATTGGTTGTTGGTGGCTTAAAATGTACGCACAAGTAGGGACACCGGGGACAGTGTCCTTACTTGTGCGTAAATTTCTACAACGAGTCTTAGTAGGCTTGATGGTCATATGTTTGGTGTTCTCTTACCTGAAATGCAAACACGATGTATCCAGTAAGATGTGACTCGTGTAGCACGTCGTGCATGGACCGCAACGTGGAGCCGAGGTACACGTTGATGACCTGCGCCGGCAGCAGGCCCAGCATCGTCGCCAAATGGTAGCCACAACCACTGACGTCGCTAACCTGAAGACAAATGTTGATGATGGAGAATTCGAAAGTTTGGAAGAAGCTTTTAAAGACATCACAGACAGATTGGTTAGACAAATTAACTTGAATGAAACCTACAGGCTTCTTTTATTCAATAAATAACTCCATGGCAACAAATCCATGGCAGATCTCAGTACAAAAGTATTCTTCAAAGCCGCTGAATATGGATCATAAATTTTCTACATTCTAATAGATTCATTGACAAATTTAAAATGTTACTAATAGCTCCATGACAGTGTTAACGCCGCGAAATAAACTGGCCAACCATATTTTTTTCCTTTCAAACACATTAATCTTATTATTTGTCCAGATAACTGGAATTTAAGTGGCAATTTACAAAGCAAGGAATCACGACACCTGATTGCTATGGTGAATTAACACAACTCGGCCGTTATATAAACGGACCATTTGCACGTAACAAATTGTTGTTTTTTTTAGTTACACAATGTTTGTGAAGCATTTTAAGTAAATAACGGTATGTTTGGGCTAATTAAACTTGGAGATTCGATACTATAAAAACAGTAGATTCCAAATAGAAAGACGGGGCAATATTACAATTTCCGAAGTAAGACGTTACCTAACTAAAGACAAAGCAAGACAAGCAACATGATAGGGACTCGTGTAGTTATTAATAAAACCAACCACGTCGAATGCCGTGGTATTTTAACTTTCCACAATATCATCCAAATAATGTTGTCAGAAATTCGCAAAAGTCAGTGACGCGACGGAAAAAGCTCGATCGATTGTTTTTCTCGCCTTCAAAGGTTGGACGATCTCTCTTGACCTTGCTCCGTCGACTCAAGTCGAGTGCGTTCCAAGTGGGCCAATTATGATCCCAAGGAAAGTCGACGTACGAAAGAAATTGGCTTCACAAACAAATGTTCGAAAATTTTGTTCCTGGGCCCCAAGTCCCTTTACACTATCGTTGCGGAGTTTGTATAACTACATATTTTAAGGCATTAAATCGACATATTTTATTAATGTTAGCCAAAATACGACCCGTGTAGACATTAGACAAAGTCTCATTGAAGCTTTAAAACTAGTCATACTCTAGCTACCAGTGATAAAATATCTTGTTTTGCCTCAAAAAATGAAGTCACAGCTGCCTCACAACGATAGTGTTAGGGGACTTTGGGCCTTGATGAAGTAATGAAACAATTTTTTTCCCAACATACATTCATCAAATCAATGGATGACTCCCCGAAGATTTCATCTATTTTTGTTATTCGTGAAGATATATTTAGACGATTACCGGTCCGCGTACGGTGTGATAAAACCAATGACGGAGTGGAGTCTAAATATTTGTAGGATTAACTCGCTGCACCCGAATAAACTTGATTTTTTTAAAACCTACTCTGCAATAATATTAATAAAGATTGAATTTCCGTGGTAAAGCCACCACACCAGGCATCACACTTGCTCGGGTCATCGATTACATTTCGATGAATAACGTGCTTCTTCAATGAGTTAATACAGTTCGTTTCGATATTGGCAAGACATCTGTTGCGCGCGTTTTAAAGCTCCTGTGCGCGCGGAAACTCCGGTATTACGTTTTGCATAAACATCGGGTAGTTTTTACATATATTTTCGAAAAAAAAAATACGTGTGATAAATAGGTAGCTAGCTCTTCTACTATGAATTTCTTTCGCATCACCCGTAAGCGTTGACAAAACAATACATACTATACACAGCCAATGTCAGCCAATTGATATATGAATCGTTGCATTGAACGATCAATTGAGATGGCTATCGCAGGTTACATTCGTCCTTTGTGTTCGTCAAATGGGGCAGATCACAGATGTAATAATAATAACAAGACAAACACTGCGCCGGTATATATGTAGTTTGTAGTCTTCAAATAATAAATGGGTTTGGCCGACCACCAAAAATCTTGGCGACAAACGTTTACTATCTCGGACGCATTGAAACAAGTTTAAATTAAGATAACCACCTAAATATAGGTAACTACCGTTAATGTAGTGAATGGTGATAAGAAAATAAGTTTTTCAGTGTAGAGATAGGTAGGACGGCAGCAGGATAACATTATCATAATCAGAATCACAGCGACCAATAAAAAAGGAAATCGAAGAAATATAAAATATGACTGACTTATGCGGTCATATTCACAGTTGAGGTAAATAGGTAAATATACAGATTCGGAAAGTTTCAATTAAATCCATTAACTATATTCTCAAATGTATTTCCTAAGAATTTGGACGGAAATCTGTCCGTCAGCTAAAGGCTCTCGGAAACAGAGTTTATGTGCCGTGCAACATAAAACTGCTTGACACTTATATTGTTATCTGTAAACAAAATTAGCTTTGTCACGGGAATTTCCCGTCAAATGTGGAGGAGTACCTTCCCTCCTCACACCCTGAACTGAAAACACATAGTCAGGAATGTCAGGGTTGATAATGACTGTTACAAAACAGCCAAAGTATCATCTTATCAATATGAACGCGGCAATAATGATGATATATTACTATGATAAACGGATCTAGATGAGATTGTCGTCTGCAGCTCATGACATGGTGTACACTGGGCTCTAAAATAGCTATAATAAGAAAACGTACAATAATTGTGGATAAAGTTAAACTAATCTTTCGGAAGAATTTATTAGATAACAGAATCATGGAGATTTCACAATTTAGCCCTTTTGACAAAACAGCGTTATAGTTAGTCAATTGAAAATGTTACCAAACAACCAACAATATAGAGTTAATTAAATTGCAACTCTTTTTGCACGCTGACGTATATACAGAAAAATATTCAGAACAGAACCAGTTCAGATGTTATTGAAGCGTATTTTTTTGAGCGCACTAACCAGAACTGCCTTACCTACTTACAGATTATATTAACCACAACTCATTACTTTATCACGGATCGAAATGTTACTGATAATTTATATTTTAGACCTCGGTGGGTGTGTAACAAAAACCACAAGATACATGAGGATAACGAGGATTATAAAAGGTGATATTTTCAATGTCGGTCAAAGACCGAAATAATGGTATGAATGCGCAAGGTTCACTATTGGGACCACTTTTACTTCAATCCGATACAAAAATTAAACACGTATTCACTGCTATTACATTTCAATCTATAATTATATTTCAAAAAAATCCAAATTTTTTTTTTATTCGTGTAGGCCAAAATGCCCTTACAAATAGTCAGATTCTACCACCGGTTCGGAATGCTGCTTCCACTGAGAAGAGAAATGATAATTGCGAGTAATACATTCTCATGAGCAGCAATGCCATGAGAGCAGACCGCACCTTTGCCACAATACAAGAGAAGAATTATACTCACGGCAGTCTAATATTAAATACAAATATAGTCTTAAGCATAGGAAGCTAGTACAGTAAGGTGCGTCTTTCGTATTTGATTTAGTAGTGTCGGTGATAATGACAATAATGGTATCAAAGCAATACAATACATATTTTTCTCTAGTAAAATCGTAATGAAAATGTCACTAACGCCGCAGTGAAAGCGAAACGGGCCAAGTACATAGTCATACGGCAACGTCCTAGATACATAGCCAAGAACAATAGCTTAATGTTATCATGAGACTCACGCAATTGAGTCTATGTACTCAAACGTCGAGTATATTATACACAATAATCACGGAATCAGTCAACAAGAACTAAAGATAACGGTCTTGATTGCGTCCATATAATTATTAATCTTATAGTTATTCGTCATAAAATACTATGTAATGCTGTAGACTAATGTATGTATTTTGAAGCCTTTTCTCAAGACAGAAAACATCACATAACTCTAAGACCTTCAATTCGTTAATGTCACAGCTCAATAATAGACTTACAATTCAAATCTGAAAATACTTTTACAGATAAAGATATAATTTGTGTTTGCGAATTTCACGTTTCAATCTTAATAAGCAATTTGTCACAGCGAACGAGCTCATGTCACAATTCGTTTAAAGCATACGAATCTAATCTTGTTAGTTTGAGGCTAGAGGCCACGGAGTAGCTGGTCTAATCATTTAATAACCAGTCTAATGTGGTATGAATGTAGTCCAGTCCTAAGTAGGACGTGTCCTTACCGTAGGTTAGGAATATATTCTGCTAAAGTGTTCTATAATTCAATACATCATCGTAATCTGTTTGGAGAAAGTAAAAGCAGTTTAACGACATGCAGGCGCGTATGAATATATATGAAATGTATACTCCTCAAGGTAAAGTTCTCGATGAAACCATTTGGTTTATGAGATAAATACTATACTAGGGCAGACTCTTATCAATCCCGTTAATTTTCAAAATAGATTATACGGGATCTGCTAAAAAATCAGGAAATGAATCAATTTCAGAGGAATCGCTCAATGCTGCCATCTGCCCTTTTAGACCCTCTGCAATGCTTAATAGAAAATCTAACCCTAAGCAATAATGCTCGCATAGCCCAAAATTGAATCCAATTAGATTCTTGCTCGTGTGATTCAAAGTAAGTCATCACAATTAACTATTTAAAATGTTTAGTTGTCGCGTTCGTAGCGCGCCTCAGAGCGTAACGAAATTACGTTAGTAATCAGTCAGGTACAATGTGACAATTGCTGGGGTTAATTGAGAGCCACGATTAATCTTCACATTAGATTAGCAGCATTTTAGCAATTAGTTCATTTTAGTTTATTTATTTATTGCACAAATCTACATGAGTAAAAAAATGTACAAAGGTAAGCCTAATGCAATTACGTATAACTAGTTTCCTACCAGCGACTACATCTGCACATACATATTCAATATCGTTTTAAATTATAGTCTATATGGTATTCTAATGTATAAACAATAATGCTTTTAAGTTGCATCAAAATCCGTTTAGTAGTTTTTGCGAGAAAGAGTAACAAACATCCATCCATCCCCACGATGAAAGTTTATAATTTTAGTAGGACTGGATTGACGGCGTGTAAAGCGGGTTTCAGCCTATGCTATACTGGCTATACTTGTGCTATATAGGATAGCAAAGAAGAATGCTATATAGTATAGCATAGCATGGCGTTCACATTACGCGGTATTATCGCAAGCATTTATAGTATATTATATAGCAAGCTCAGTTGACGGGATGGCCGGGGGTGAGAGAGAAGGAAAATGGCGGCGCGCGATATAGCATAGCATGAACTCAGCGCATCGCACCAATTCATAGCGTATAGTACCTAAGCCAATAATATATAGTACAGTACCGTGTGAACACACGTTCACACGTTACTGTACTATAACAATGCATGATGCGCGATATTGTTGTACTATGAGCTATATACTATATGCTATTATATTATAGCGTAGTTTGAAACCCGCTTAAACGGTGGTCGTTTGACATTCAAGACAACAGGGGCGTCATGACGCGCGCGACCAATATTATACCAAAACGAACTGTGTTAACCGTAGAAGAAGCACATTTTTCAACGAAACAAATATCATTGATGATGAGAGCGAATTTATTCACGCGGTCGCGGGGCTTTCGCCATGGTCATTCAATATTTATGTATATATATAAAATATACATCATCACGCCTGTATTCCCCGAAGGGGTAGGCAGAGGTGCACTGCAGTGCGCCCACACTTCGCCGATGTATTTTGGTCCCAACGTAATCAGGGGCGAGCCTATTGCCAATATACCGGGCACACTCCCTCCCAATACGAGGGAGATTTTTTAGGCTGTAGTCCACCACGCTGGCGATGTTTTCCTTCACCGTTTCATGGCAAGTGGTAATCTCGGATGTAAATGAGATTCGCACATGAAACCCAGAGGTGCGAGCCGGGGTTTGAACCTGCGCACTTTGATTGCAAGGCGTGCGTTCGACCACTCGGCTACCACTGCTCTTATATCAGCACAGAGTACAATATTGTTTTAATATTAATTTATTTCTTTTACAAACTTTGTAAGTAGCTGGTTCCTTATTACAAGGGGATTGTTCAATGGAACTGATGTTTGTTGTTGGCATCAAACTAAGTGTGTTGTCGTCCTCCTCACTCTCGTAATGTCTAAGCAGGACAGCACTATGTTTAGTTCTGTCAAATAAAGTTTAGTCACAGCTTATAAACAACAAAGTTGTACTTATAAAACTTTTTTTTAAACAAATGACAACTTTGTACGTTTATCTTTGACGACAGACAGCTTATACACAGCCGTCGGCGTCGCAAATGATGCCAATGGGTGGGCATTCCGTGTGAAAAGAATGCGTTCTATGTGCGTGAGCATGATAACAGTTCTACACCGGTTGTTGTGGATTCCATCTGAACCGAAGCGGATAAAATCGCGTTGTTGGGACGTTAAATATTTCTGTAGGTGTTAACATTTTGTTATTGTATGGCAACTGACACTCCGTCACGGGCGGGGAATGTGACTTGAAAGAAGAAAATGTTATTCAGCTCGTAGGTATTTTATGACCTAATTTACTGTTTTGTTATCCTACCTATATTTGTAATTACTTTGGCACTAAACTTAGTGTAGATATTGCCGTCCTTCACATGGGTGTAATGTATGAACGAGACATCAATATTTTAGTGCTTTCTGTGACATATACGTGTCTTCATTGCTCAGTTTCTATTAAGATCATTTTCGCATATCAAAACAGCTTTTTCATTTTCATTTATAGATTATTACTTGCTATGAAACGGTGAAGGAAAACATCTTGAGGAAACCTGCACTACTAAGGGAACTTGACTACCTACCTAGTTTGCGACAGATGTGTAATGTCTGCCAACCCGCACCGGGCCAGCGTGGTGGACTATGGCCTAAATCTCCCTCGCATTGAAGGGAGGCCCGTGCCCAGCAGTGGGACGTTAAAAGGGCTATAGTAGTAGCAGTATAAAAACATTGCTCTAGGCGCGGCTTCCCATTGCCATCTATACATTTATAGGTACCTACATACCATTTAAGTCCCGGGCACACTGGGGAGTCTCGCGCTGAATAATGTTTGCCAATACCAAAATGAACTCTGTACCGATACAAATAAAGATTGAATTTCTATGGCAAAAGCATCGCGGCCACGCTGCAAGATGCGCTCGCGCCGTCAATGACCTTTCGTTGAAGAATGAGCTTTTACTATGAGTCAATACAGTCGGTTTGGTATTGGCAAAAAAAAAAATTAGCAACGCGCGTTTTGTAGCTCCCGTAGCCTTAGCATGACCGTGTAGACATAAGTTTTATCTGTTTCAACTGCCAGATTCGTCGGGAAAATGACGTCACACCGAGCCATGTCCACTACAAAAAGCTCAAAGTGACGTCATATTCTCGACAAATCTGACAGTAGACAGAGATAAAACTTATGTCTACGCGGTCATGCTAAGCCTACAGTATATGTCCGTGGATTAAAGCATATATTTTGCCAAATATAGTAACTAGGTACATTCATGCAAAGATAGATACGATGATAGTATTTTTGTAGTACATACGCTAATCTTAAACAGTCAAATCAAAATGTGTGCTTGCACGCTGCCTGGACGATTGATAAGATAATGTTTCAATGTCACGCCCCGTTACTAAGGTCAGAGACACAACTCGGCTAACTGGTTTAAACGTATTTATGATGTCTTGCATATACTTGTATATGCAGGGCCGTCTTTACCCGGGGGTTCAAGGGGTGCAGTGCAACCGGGCGCAGAGTCATAGGGGGCGCAAGCCGACCGCCATACATTTCGATAGTTACCTACTACACTAAGACCACGTCAGCGGAGCCACTGGCACAGATAGTTCAGTATACATCATAGGTATTGTTATTTTTTATTGGGGGGGAGGGGGTGACTCTATCGCATCCCAAACATGCTTAAGACGGCCTGGTTGTATGTAATGTTTTTGTGTAGAGTAGTAGGTATTCCATCTAGGCACTCACACTTCGCCGATGTTAAAAACAACTGTATATTATATACTCATAGACGTAGCACATTTTGTAAACGAAATGTCAACGATGCCGCAAGCGACTTTTAACGAGTGATAAAGTGGCTTTTACCACAGAAACAAAGAGTATGTTTTCAAAATAAGTCAAGTTAATTAGTTTGCCCCAGTGCATGGGTATAGGGCGCAGTTTACGGCGTTGATTTAATTAGCTCAACATCTTAACTTATTCTCACAACTGTAATAAAGAAACTAGTTTTAATTGCTGTATTATTAAATTATTATTTCCATTATCATGGTAGGTACATTTTTTGTTTATAATTAATGTAATTGGTCATGGACTGTGCTATTAAGACAAATAAATATGTTTAGGTAGGAATTCTGGACAACATAATAAGACAATATCAAAATGTTTATTTTATGTATGCACATAAATACCGAAGCAAATATGTATGTTTAAATAGGTATTTGAAGTTTTAGTGATAAAAAAAAATTAAAAATAAAAAAAATTACAAGCCTACTAAGGTTCTTTCTGGATCTTCTTAGTCTTGGTTGTACTATGATCCAGTAGTAGGACAATAGCATATAAGGAAAATAATTAAAAAAAATGTAACCTGGACATTGTGAAGTAGGCCTTTAAGCCTTTAAGAAATAAATGATTTGACTTTGACTTATCATATTTAATAACAGAGGTTAATGCACATTGAAAGGTCACTTAACTTGCACAATTAATTATATTTATATGACAGACTTATTTAGGAAGTAACAACCCACACCTGGTTGAGAGAGACAGAGCTATTGGAATGAACAGTAAGATGATAGTGTGTCTTATAACTTAATAAAGTACACACACTCATTGTATGGTCCCAAACTAAGCACAGTTTGTACTGTGGGTATCAAACAACAGACTGGGAGCAATTCCAGTTACCCCCCTACACCAAGCTGTCATAATTATAAAATGTTTGTTTGTATCAGGATATATTGAATGAGGTATATGTTAACATTGGAGTTACTGTACCACAGTATGTTCTAAGTATCTATTTGTTATTTAAAGTCAACCTTTATATGCAAATGCTTGCCCTTGGGGGTTCTATTTAAAGTACGAAGAAAATATTTAACAGTAATTGTGTGGCCTTCACCATTGTGTGTGCTAGGCATGAGGTGTAATAAATATTTTATTACACCATAAACAATTTGAGTAACCACCATTAAGAATTTTCTTTAAGGTAATTGCTACTGGCACAGGGTAGATTGAGGAATTCTTTACTTTTTAAATATTTATTTTATTAATAGAAAGTTTGGATACTATTTGTAAGCTTTAGTTAGTTGATTTATTATAATTAAATGATATTGTAAGAGAAAAATAAATTATTATAAATGGAACTGATAATAATGTATTGTTAATTTAAATAATTATATTTTATGTAAATAAATAATGACCAATGAAAATGCTACAGTTACTAATTTGACCATTCTAAGTATTCCCTTGACCACAAAACAAGTTCTAGTCAATGTTATTTATCTTTTACTTTTTGAAAATAATAAAATAAAAATTACTCACAGCAAATATTGTGTTCTGTAGTCCAAAAGGTATTGGTGTCAATCTTGCGAAGAATACAATTTTGAAGGCTTGAGGGCCTGATATCACCTTCAGCAGCGCCCGCGCCGTATCGTTCTTCAGCAGCCGCTCCAGCGGGAGGTAGTTCCTCAGAGCTTTCAAGGTAAAGTGGGCCACAGCAACTCCAAAGTTCGCGCTCACCAAAACAGTACCCAAACCTTTCAGAATCCCGAACAGATATCCACTAGTTATTATCAACACCAAATACCCTATCGTTACCGGAAAACTAACGATTAAAAACAAACCCATAAACAACAAAAATATTATCCAAGGATCCTGCGCGTCCACCCAGTATAAAACAGTTTTTAAATATTCCTTGAAGAAATAAAGCACCAGAACTAAACATGTGAGCAATAGTATCGATATTACGATATTAATTAAATAACTGTATGTTGTTCTATTGTTAATTTTTGAACAGAAACTCTTCTTCCTGGTCACCGCTGTTGGGTCGGTCTGGCATTCTTCGACGTCGACAATTTCCATGGTGCTTTTCGGTAGCAAAAATTTAACACTTTATTCTAACTGGCACACTGTATATTTAGACTGGATGTCGTTTGCCATGACCCAATTTTTAAAGCAACGTTTATTTCACGTTAACGTAGGAATAAAAATCCAAAATTCCAGCAACACAATCAACAACCAACCACAGTGATCGCTATTCATAGACTACAAGACTACAAAACAAAACGAATGGTAAGTAAAGGCTAGTAAAGTCAAATGCTTAATATGTCAGTTTAAATTATATTAATTTGTCATTGACATAGTTTATGGTCTCAACATTTTTAACATTCGTGGCCTGACTAGTATCCAGTAATCTGTCTGTATTCGTGATATTCGTGCTGGCTGTGACTATAAACTTACCGCTCGATGACGTACCGTAGCACTTGTGAAATTAGAAGAGGAATATTTTTACCACGCTGATTTTGCGGGAAAATCACAACAAGAATCTTCAACACGCAAGTTCAGTAACTAAGTTCAGTTCTTTTTTAGTTTTTGATATTATATTATTTAAGGTTGCTGTAAAGCAGCCGAAACGTCGGGAAAATAAAATAGTAAATAAACGCGAGAAAATCCGTAAAATAGTTTAATTTCAATGTATAGTATTCGCGTAAATATAAGAAAACAATATATTATTTAAGGTATTTAGTTTTAGGTTTATTTTTCTTTTAGTAGGTAAATAGTATTTTTATTTCATCGAATAAAATATTTCACAGTCTGGAGTCTTCTCTGTCTATGAAAATCATAAATATAGATTTTAAACTGCTTGGTTAGCCAAAGAGAAATATGAGATTTTGACAGTAACTGTCATAAAAGGAAGTTAGTCCACGGTGGACGGTATTTATTTTCTAGAAAATAACCCTAAAATCAGCAACAAACGCTGTACATTTTGCTTTGTTGCGAAATTCTGATTGCTAAGTTAGTTTTACTTGCAGTTTTAGTTAGGTTTGAGTTTAGGGAAACTGCATAACCATGCCGCCCAAGAAGCCGAGTGCTGGCAGCGGCAGCGGTGCCAGCAAAAAAACCGAACAGAAGAAGAAGGAGAAAGTTATCGAGGTAATAACTCACTTTGTTGCCAACCAGTCAGTATCAGAGACATAAACCTGCAACAAATATATTCTTCATGTGCCTTTGTTTTGTTCACGTTCCCAATTTCGAGTCTCCACCTGGTGCACCATACCAACATATTCATGACAAAAGCTAGGATTCAAACTTCATATTATAAAAATTGCATGTCCAATAATATGGCACCATAAGAAAGAACACTGTAGAAAGATAGATACATGGAAAGTGTAGTAAAGACATGCCAAAAGCATGTTAATGAGCCAGATAAGTCTAAAAGTTAGTATAGAGGGGAACTGCACTGCACTGACAAGGGTAGAACCCTTAAATTAGCAGGAGAATTATAATAATTTAACTATGTGTATATTTTCATTAAATTATCCATTGTTTAGGACAAGACATTTGGTCTGAAGAACAAGAAGGGTGCGAAACAGCAGAAGTTCATCCAGCAGGTTGAGAAGCAAGTGAAGAGTGGGGGCATCCATCCGGCCAAGCCTATGGAAGACAAGAAGAAGGACAAGGAACAGAAGTTGAAGGAACTAGCGTTGCTTTTCAAGCCGGTACAGACTCAGAAAGTCGAGAAAGGTATTTTTTTTAAATTCTCTATTACTAACTCAGTGTTTAAATATATGAAGTGTAAGTACATGCAAAGTGTGCATGGGGTTTAGACAATATTGTAGCTTTTGTAGCCTCATTGAATACCATGGTTATTCAATACCCAGGGTTCGAAGATATCAGATATTTATTATAAATATCAAAATATTGGATATTTATGATATAATTCAGATATATATTGAATGTTTGATATATATCCATTTTGTAGGAAAGCCATATTATTATTTTATTGTGATGTTATTTAATGGCTGTAAATTTTTACTTTTTTAGGGTGGTTATGAGGTGACAATACTTGCATATTTTCAATGACTATTGACACTAATAATAGTGAAAAAAAAATATTTTTGCACCTAGGTTTTTGTTGAAAATATTTTTTGGAGAACTTACTATTAGGGTATTAGGGAGTATTTTTTAACTCTACTCCAACGCCATCTACATTTGGGAAGTAGAAATACAGTAAAAAATGCCTTAAATTTATATAAGTTTTTTAAACCATTTTTGTATTGATATATATCATAAAAAATCATTGGATATATATCGGATATATATCCATTGATATACATCTCGAACCCTGTCAATACCTGACAATGTTTTGTTCAATACACAGCAGTATCCTGACCATGAAGGGGCAGTGAAAATTACTGGACCATGGCAGAACAATGTTTGGGAAACACTGGTCTAGACCAAGCTGTTTTAGTATGAGTTCTGTTTTTTTCCAGGCACGGACCCTAAGTCAGTAGTGTGTGCGTTCTTCAAGCAAGGCCAGTGTACAAAGGGTGATCGATGCAAGTTCTCTCACGACTTGACTATTGAAAGAAAGGTAAATAAAATATTATTACTTAACATCACCTGTAAGAACTTGGTGATTTTCACTTATACCAACTATTCATTATTGTAGGCTGAGAAACGATCCTTGTATGTTGATATGCGTGATGATGAAGATACCATGGATAACTGGGATGAAGAAAAACTTAAGGAGGTGGTGGAGAAGAAACACGGGGAAGGTGACAAGCAGAGGCCCACCACTGACATTGTGAGTTGAGCTGATATTTTGGTTACAATGTGTTATGTGGGGGGGGGGGGGCCTTATTGATACTGGGTACTGACTCTCTCAATGCAAGGTTGATGTGGGTCACCGTCTATGACTGGCCCAGGGTGTATTGGTGGACTTCACACATCTATAGTAAAACATGCTGGTTACCTTACAATGCTTATCTACTGTGTTGTTGTAGCATGTGTGACAAGACTACACTTATGACATGAAATATATGGATTTTTTTTTCTTTCTCTCGTATGAAATAAGATAGAGAGGAAGTAAGTGAAACCTTGGCAGATATCTAGTCTTTATATGAAAACAGTAATTCCTTGCTTCATTCTATAACTGCTTGTTTAATTACAGATATGCAAACATTTCCTTGAAGCTGTGGAAAGGTCAAAGTATGGTTGGTTCTGGGAGTGTCCGTCAGGCACTAAGTGTATATACAGGCACGCGCTGCCGCCCGGCTTTGTGCTGAAGCGAGACAAGAAGAAGATGGAGGAGAAGAAGAATGAGATCTCACTGGTCGACTTGATCGAGAGGGAGCGAGCGGCGCTTGGGCCCAACCAGACTAAGATCACGTTGGAGACATTCCTCGCTTGGAAGAAGAAGAAGATCAAGGATAAGCAGGTACATATCGACGGCAGAATGGGAAAAATTACTTAAATAAAATCACTTTATGGTATAAAATCGATCAGGAAAAATAGCCGCGTCGAATGGTCGATCTCTCCTCTGTCTACGACGAAAAAAAGTAATGATAGAGCATTGAATTCTCTCTAGTTTTATTAGCTACGAATTTTTGAAATAGATTCTCGGCTCTGGTGTAAAATTGGATCTTTCGAGATACGACATTTCCGCTTTCTACCTTCGTTATGCAGACAATGATATTGTTGATCTCAAACTAAAATTAAATTTTATTTCATTCATAATTTAGGACCGTCAGGACCCGCGGTAATAGGTACCAACATCAACACTATTAAGACTTAAATATTAGAGTAATGTTATCTTTAAAGCATTAAGTCGCTCTTGTAACTAATAGAAGTTAGAAATTAAAAAAAATACCGAGGTTGCCAAAAAGCACTTACAAATAGTTAGATTCTAACACCTTCTAGAAGCTTTTGGGTTCCCCACCCTGGGGATTGAATTACCTAGTACAAGCATTTAGCTTCGTCGAAGGGGTTAACGGATAAGCGATTCTGTGATTACACCGTTAGGGCATGTTAGAGGGGTCGTCCATTAATCACTTGACTCTCGAAAGGGGGGTTTGTCTAAAACCTCACCAAGTAACAATAAGGGGAGGGGGGTTAAAAATGCTAAAGAAACATCACGTGATTAATGGACGGCGCCTTATCGAGTGTGGCGTGTGTCAGGTGGCGATGAGCGCGGCGGAAGAGCAGCGGCGCAGCGACTTCAAGGCGGGGCGCGCGGTGGGGCTGTCGGGCCGCGAGATGTTCTCGTTCGACCCGGCGCTGGCGCTGGCGGCCGACGCCGACGACGACGACGCGGAGGCCGTGGACATGCGCACCTACGGCGGCGACGACGACGACAACGAGGACTACCGGGAGGTGCAGTTCGACCTCATCGGCATGGAGGCCTCCGAGGTCAGTGGATCTATACAATTTCGCATATGAACTGAATTGAATAAAAGCAGGAAAACTCAGGAAAGCAAAAGGTGCTCAGGGATTGTCGGGGATAAGCGTCAGGTCAGTCGAGAAGTCAGGGAAAGCCAATCTTCTTGAAATTCATTTAATTTAAGAGTAGACACATTTCTTTTTTCAAAAATTTTATTCTTGAAGATAGTCCATAATCTATTTTATATTAATAAAAAAAAATTTCAGAAAACATATTATTGCATGAGGAAGTTTAGTATAGAAGTCACACTATCCCTGACAGGGTAAATGGCAGGGTTTTTTTTTGCCATTTTGAAAACACTGATTAGTCTAAAGTTCATCAGTTAGTTTCAACTTATAAATCATCTATACTTAAGTAGATAGTATGCACAGAATAGATTCCAGAATGCAGATGTAGTTGCACAGTTAGATCCAGAAAAAAATTAGCCAACTTTATAAAAGAATGAATTTGAAAACTGACGAAAACATCGTGAGGAAACCTGCACGTCTATAAAAAGGCGTGTGAAGTTCACCAACCCGCAATAGGCCAGCGTGGTGGACTATGGCCCAAATCTCCCTCGTATTGAGGGGGAATGTGCCCGGTATAATGGCAATAGGCTCGCCCCCTATTTCATTGGGACCAAAATACATCGGCGAAGTGTGGGCGCACTACAGTGCACCTCTGCCTACCCCCTTCGGGGAATACAGGCGTGATGATGATGATGATGAAGGTTTTCGTACCCCCACTGTACCCATGTGTTGTGCAGGCGGACGACACGGGAACGAAGGCGACAGACGACAGGCTGCATCAGCTGGGCAAGGGGCTCGAGAATGGAGACGCGGACAAATCCGAGTCGAGTCAGCCGAGCGACTCGGCCGCGGACGACTCGCCCGCCGCCGTACCCATCAACGAGAACCTCTTCCTCGACGAAGACCTCGACGAGGAGCTGCAGAACCTCGACCTGGACGACTAGGACCCCACAGATCTAAGAAGTACGCTTTGACATACCTTATGACACCTGTCAGTCACATTTATTATTCCTTACCGATCAACCCCCAAATTTATAGACTTAAGCGTTCAAGTATTACGTAACGCATGTTTTGGAGAAAAAAACGTTTTAAAATATGCGTGAGAAAAAAATCTACGCGACCGTTCTGATGTTACGTAACGCGTAGTTCAACAGTAATAATATGTTTGTTCGTACAATATTATAATTGCATGAAGAATGTAAGTTAACAGGTATTTCTTAGATCTGTAATCTGTAGGGTCGAATTAAACCGTTTCGAAAATCTGGGTACGGCTTGATCGTAGCATGTCGACCGTGATACATCACACAGAATTAAGACTAGTGTCTCGCGGATTGTCGCCTTATAGCAGAAAACCATTCTGTCTAATCTGTAGATTTACTAAGCGTATTTATGTCTCAAGGATAGGGCTAACGTAACAAACACCTCAATATTATTTGGATAACAACTGACTTTTTGGTTATCCATAAAAAAACTTCTATCTTATCCTACGGGTTCGTTAACTATCGCTTATCTCTGTAAAATAGATAATTGGTTTCGGCCATTAGACAATTTATATTGTCACATATTCGATTATTAGGTTGATTGATACAGACCACTTTTTTTGTTATAAGGCCGCCAATTATAACACTTATAATTTATTACGTATTCGAAATTTGTATTAACTTTAAGTTAAGAGGTGGAACAATAAAGAGTTATCTATCCATCGACACATTTGCCCAGTCTATGGCAATAAACCATCAGCAGACTCAGCATAACCGCGTAGATATAAATGTTATGTCTTCCAACTGTCAGATTTATCGAGGAAATTGTGTCATATCAAGTAGAAAATCTCAATATGAGGTCCTTTGCTAGTTAAGTCGTGGCCTCGTGACGTTTGAGAAGAATCTTATGAGTGTTTAAAAAACCGGCCATGTGCGAGTCGGACTCGCGCACGAAGGGTTCTGTACCATTAGATAGTATAAAAACGAGCAAAAAAATCACGTTTGTTGTATGGGGACCCCTTTATATATTAATTTTATTCTGTTTTTTTGGTATTTGTTGTTATAGTGGCAACAGAGATACATCATCTGTGAAAATTTCAACTCTCTATCACAGTTCATGAGATACAGCCTGGTGACAGATGGATGGACGGACGGACAGCGAAGTCTTAGTAATAGGGTTCCCGTTTTACCCTGGGTACGGAACCCTAAAAATCATATATTATCTATGTTAACTGTTATTTTAAAAAATATATGATAATTAAAATGTTATTGAACTCTAATTCTTCACCTGATTTTTTTATCGGTCTTATGGTATTCCATTATAATATCAGTTTACGATACTTGTAACTAACTAGTAACTACTGATGATGCGATTGTCGGCTTGTAAATGGAGAGGTGTTTCAATGACTTGAGGTGAGACTAACGCTGGCTTCAGACTTGTAAAATCTAATTATTGACAATTTAAAGCGATTTTTTTCGGGATTTATATTCTGTAGTTGTAGCATGTGCGCCAAGACGTATGTCACGGAATATCTTGATGTTGTCTCTTTCTCTCGTATGAAATTAGACAGAGAGGGAGCGAGCACCTCCGTGACAAAGGTCTTGTCTTGTCTCGCGTGCTAACCCCACTGGTGAGGTTCTATGTCACGGTCGTGCATGCTACGGATGTTGGTTGTAGATAAATTAATCTTGTTTTTATTGGCAGCAACGAGCCGGACTCGTGTTCGAACTTGGAAATATGTTTTAACAGGTTTTGCAATCGATTCAAGTTTCAATCGAGACTGTTCCTTATGTCTATTTAGATATAGGCGTTTATCGCATAACAGCCTTCTTGTGGCGCATACCGCTCATATTCTAAAAGGACTTTCAATTTATAAAATAATATTGTAAGTAATTAAAAACAAAAATGTTGTTGCCGAAAGTAAAAATGAAAATATTTTGTATTTGTAAATAGAAAAATATAATTTATAATGATTTTTTATTTTTACAACTCACCTGATTATCAAACACATGCTCCACACATTCTTAGATCGAAAATTAAAGATTTCGTTTGTGGTTTGGCTAGTTTTATAGTTACGCTTGTTGCCGCGCGTTTATTAAGCGCTGAAATATTGTGACAGCGCGGATCTAACGCGTAAGAATAACAGCAGTGGACGCTTTAAAATGATTCTCGTACCACTCACTTACGCAGTTCAATAAGTTTGACTATAGAATCAGCCTTAGACCTTGCTTCCTTTAATGCAAGGGGGACTAGTTGTTTATGGTCAGCCACCTGGCCGGGTTCTCTATGGTGATCTGATCTATGACTGCCTGACTTATTCCCTTGGTTTTCATCCTTGGTAGCACGTTGTTAATGATATGTGCGTACCCGTGGCCGCCATACGCAGTCTGCAAAGCAAGCCAAACCTCAGATAACTACAAGTAATACATAACTACTATTTCAAATCGGGTAATATAAAACCTCAGATGAACGAAGCCTTTGAATAGATGGGAGTTTTTGTATAAACGGTGTCCATAACCTATTGTAGTATGATTTGCCTTGTGTAAAATAATAATTTTACCTACTATCCGGTATCCAGCCAGATACTGAGTTACTATCCGGTATCCGGCCGGATACTGAATAACTATCCGGTATCCGCCCGGATACTGAATTACTATCCGGTATCCGGCCGGATACTTAGTTACTATCCGGTATCCGGCTGGATACTGAATTACTATCCGGTATCCGGCCGGATACTGAATAACTATCCGGTATCCGCTCGGATACTGAGTTACTATCCGATATCCGGCCGGATACTGAATTCCTATCCGGTATCCGGCCGGATAGTGAAAACAAGGCCGGATACCGGATACCCGTTTCATCTCCACTATGTAGAGCTACTTCTATGGTAATATTATCATTATTTGTGTAAAACTCACCAATCTATGCTTCGTGTGTATGTCGTGTGACATTAAGACTCGGTCGGACTTGCCCTCATCGACGAGCAGCTGTATCTTGTCTATGCGCTGCGCGTCACTCGGCATGTTTGTGGCCGCGTTTAGCTGGTAGTAAGACACTTCCACGCCGAACAAATCGAACTGACAGAACGAGCCCAGTTCGGAGAACTCTAGCAGCTTATCGTTCTGTAGTAGCGTACCTGATAAACAGAGTGCTGCATTAAAAAAAAAAACCGACCAGAGTCGGTGCATAGCTTTTTAGTGAACCTAAGTTTTAGAAGTCGGTTATTGTTTTTTCTGATAAAGATGGCGAACGACCCTATTTATTTACGTATAGCCTTTTGTTTAAATTGAATTGTCGAGCAATATGCCTGTGGTAGAATTTGAGCGATGTCTATGGTATGTTAAGTACCAGTCAGTGCCGCCTATGGTACCCACTATGGAGGGTATATTATAGGAGTGACATCTAGGTATTGAAAAAGTGTCCGTAGTAAATGACATATCGACGACATATCCGGGGGGCGTCGATATATACCAATTA
Organism: Ptilodon capucinus; assembly: GCA_914767695.1. Classification (NCBI taxonomy): domain Eukaryota; kingdom Metazoa; phylum Arthropoda; class Insecta; order Lepidoptera; family Notodontidae; genus Ptilodon; species Ptilodon capucinus. The sequence continues at coordinate 11,228,368 of OU611817.1, read as the reverse complement.
TCGACACCAGCGCCATTGTGGAAGTTTTTTGAACTATTATTACATGCATTTCGACGGACACTTTTCAAATTTTTCCCATAGGAGATTGCCCTCCGTTAATCTACCCTCCATAGGTACTCACGGTCCAGATGCGACATGACAGCCTTCCCGGCGGCGCCGCCAGCCTCCAGGTACAGCCGCAGGATCTCGGCGGGCGCGTCCACCGCGCGGTGCGGGTGGAAGCTGACACCACACCCCAACTGGCTCTGCACTTCACCTGCCGCTCTTATTGCTTTACGCTCGAAATCTGAAAACAGCCCTTACGATGTTATTAATATAAGCATATTGGCTATAACAAGCCTGCAATCTTTCGTTATGTATGACATCATTTTGCGAAGTTCGATTAGTTAGGTCAGTGTATCAGAAGTCCGAAATAATACTCTTAGTACATATACGGTAGGTCATATGTGGATGCTCAGTGAAGGCAGTTTATACCTAACTGTCATAGTTTCTGAGCTATAGACCTTTGTTTATTTGTCACAGGTATCGTGTTTTGGCGTTTGGCTACATCCATAAACCTATTCAGCAGTGTAAAATTAACTTATGAGGGGCGGCTACCAATGTTTAAAGAATCGTTTCGCCTTCAAAAAGGGAACTCGCGAACATATAACTAAAAACATGTTAGCAGAATCATCTCATTAGTATAGTATGTATTTATCTAACATATATATATATTTATTTATATTTAACATATATATTAGTCTATTATATATAAGTATTTGTGTATCGTATTGTATGTAAATTATATGTCAATGTCTGAAATTATTTCCAACATATTTTATAGTGCACCTACCTTGTTTTCTCTGCATCACCCTAAGGTTGACTGGTAGAGAATGCCTTTGGCATTAAGTCCGCCTTTGTACATCTTTGTGCTAAAGTCTTAATAAATAAATAAACAAAACATGCAACGAGTTGACTATAGAAATAGACGATGAAAAAAAAGTTGGAAAAACAGTTGAATTTCGATCAAATTTTTACACCATTAAGTTGTATACCCGATACTGATGCAAACGTCAAAGTACATTATTTCGGACTTCTGACACACTCTGTATAAGTACGTCTATGCGTTCACATTGTTAATATTCTCGGAGGCAAAGGCCTTCGATTATCGCGCATCTGTGGTCAGACGGAGGTCACTTATCTCGTTATATTTAGATTCACGAGAGTTCAAAAGTAATAACTGAAATAAAAGTTTTAAGGATGTTATTTATGAAAAACGATAACATTTTATTTCCGGTTTACAATAAACTGAAGGACTTATTTATTAAAGGCAACGCACTAAAAGTCCGCAATAATATTTGTGCACATAAAGGTACGGTAGCTGACATGTAGATGCTAATTTTTCCGAGTTGTACGCTCTTGAATATTTGTTCCAACTTTTCATTTACCAGAAGCGACCATCAATATCTAAAAAAATACGTTCAAATATTGCACAGTAGTCGAGAAGACAGATTTTGATCGCTACGTTAAAATCTACGCTCGAGACACCAACTTTTTAAATTTTACTATTTTGTTTTCTTATATTTACGCGAATACTATACATTGAAATTAAACTATTTTACGGATTTTATCGCGTTTATTTACTATTTTATTTTCCCGACGTTTCGGCTGCTTTACAGCAACCATGGTCACGGGGGGACTGAGGTGTTAGACGTCGGGAAAATAAAATAGTAAATAAACGCGATAAAATCCGTAAAATAGTTTAATTTCAATTTTACTATTTTTTTATTTTATAGGATTGTTAGTAACATAAACACTGTTTACCCACCTCTCAAAGGCCAGACGCTGGCAATTTCGCCCATGAAGCCTGCCTTGACAGACGGACAATCGACACAGCCCTCAGTCAGCTCCTTCACCATGTGGGCGCACATCTCCTCCTGGGTAGAGTGCACCAAGTTGTCCGGCTGCATGTCCGCGATGTAGTACCCAGTGCCCACCACGACGTTTACTCCGCTAGCATCTGCCACGGCCTTGCAAAACTCCACGTCACGGTCGAGGCCTTCTGTCGAGTTTTCTACTATAGTGCCTGTAAGTATATGATAATAACTCACCAACATCATGTATTCCCCGAAATAGTAGACAGAGGTGTACTGCAGTACACACACTTCGCCGTATTTTTGGTTCGAATGAAATAGGGGACCTATTGCCCTCAATGCGAGGGAGATTTGGGAAATAGTCTATCACGCTGGCTCAGTGCGGGTTGGTGCTTTCTCCTTTTTATAGACATGTTGGTTTTTTTACGATGACCTTCACCGTTTAGTATCATTTATGAAAATTTTAAAAATATTATCTTTGTTTTTCTTAGGTACAGTATGGACAGTAAGTACATTAAAGAAAAAAGTTAAATTCGCTCGCCATTGCATATTATCGATTACAAACAATAGGTACTACTGACTACTGTAATTCAGTTAGCACTAGGAAATGTAAAGTAAAATTTCAACTTACCTCCGCCAAACCTCAAAAATTCACAAACATCATTTATTACTGCCTGATTGGTCGACGTATCGTTTAGCACCAGGTTGGTATGCGAACTGTATGGGTACTGCCGCAGATAGCCCACATTATCCAATGTAATTCCCGAGTTAAACTTATCCGCTAGCTCCTTGGGCGGTTTCCGGTAAAAATGAGTGAAGTCCATTGCCAAATGCTCGTGGGTAAGAGTCCGCCCCAGATCAGACGGGCTGATATCTCCCAATACTGGTATGGGAAAATTAACAATTTAAATTAACTGAAATCATCGCTAAATGGCAGCTCAGCAGGGCTAGCATGTGTACCAACAGGCTCTACACAAACAACCACATAAATATACCTACCTAAGTTTCATGTTATGTCTGCCAACTGTTAGACCTGTCGAACAAATGACGTCAAATCGAGTTTTTTCTACTAGACATAATTGGTAATTTACCGTTATAATTATATATGAATAAATAAATAGCCACTTCTACTCTCCGAGAAATATGATGAGACATTTGTTCGACAAATCTGACAAATAGAAGAGATAAAATATATGTTTAAACGGCCATGCTGAGGCTGTAACGCAAGATTTATGTTACATAGAAGTGATAATAAGTCACAGACCAGATAGGTATCTGGTCTGTGTTATAAGTTAATTCCTTTAATCGCCTTTTACGCGTACTTTAATTTAAGACGGTCAGAAACCTTATACCTAAATGGTGCCAGGGTCATCTCACCCGGCCACTCGAAGGACCTTGAATCGTTATAACCATAACAAATAATAAGTATCTCGCAAGAGGCTAGGCATCTGCAGAAATGGTTATTCATCATGCCGTTGAACAATTGGAGTCAAATTGTAAATACATAACAACGTAGATAGGTCACGTCATAGACTAACGTATCTACCTACATGCCTATTTTTAAATAGGTTACAGTCATGATAAATACCTTACTGTTTGCGAAGTAGGTACCTAACGATAACCTACATGGCTATGAAAAATATTTTAATGATCTTTGTAGAGATTGTTTAAAAATAAATATACTCACCGGTCTGTACTCTTGCAACCATTTTCTCGGTAAATGATTTTGTGTTACTTTCTCTATTCGATGTATTTACACTTTGGTCTTGTCGCGTTATCAGTTTAAACAAAACACTGTTACCACAGTCATTACGCTCTGAACATACCTTTATTAGTACGTTTTGTCTTTATTGTGGTATCGGTTTTGTTTAAGAGTTGATAAAACATTCTCTATATATCAGTATCGAAGTGTATTCGTTAGAGCTAAATTAAACAAATAATAAGTAGGTATATCCAAACTTTAGAAGAAATCATCCCTATTGATGATAATTTTGTATAAAATAATACTGATTTAAAAAAGAAAGCACTGCATGAAACGAAACGCAAAAGCGCGCTACTTTTTGAATTTATACATCGATTGCTATGGTTACGGAATTAGTTTTTGTAAGGAAATATCACAAATATAAAAATAACTAATATCTGTGGTCGTAATTATTAGAGAAACACTATTCCATAAAATACGAAGCTTGTGATTGAATTCTTTTGGAATTAGACTTTCTCCAAAAGGTTCCATACTTGACTCCCTCCTGGAATTTGGTAAACGACTTGTTCTATTAATTTAATCAGGCAAGGGACTTGTTGTCAGTATTAAATAATTATGCCAATTATTGTGAAAGACTACACGTGGACTCAAGCAAATGACGTCATACACATCAGGATACCTCTGAGTCAGGTGAACCATGAAAAAGTGGATCTTTTCCCCACTGACTCTTATATTAAGGCACATTTCAGTCCTTTTCTCTTCGAGATATTTCTTTTACACGATGTTAACATTAAGAAGAGTACCTGCATAGTAAAAGATGATTTAATAATCTTAGACTTGCAAAAAAGGGAAGAAATCCAATGGGATAGTTTAGAAAAAGAGTTATCAAAAGCTGAGAAAATGAAAATAAAGCAGGAAATCCTTGAAAAGTGTCAGGAGGAGGCGAAACAGGAGTCTGAAGCTACGAGGATTAAGAAATCCGAATTGGATAGGTTCACAGTGCAGCAATCTATGGAGATAGACACGAAACAACACGCTCTGATGGATTCGAGACGGGATTTTGAACGGAAGAAAGCTATGGACCAATTAGAGGAATGGCGAGCTGCTAAAAATGTCGAAAAACAAAATACACCAACTCATTTTCCTACCGTAAAACAGAATGGCGTCAAGATTGTTGAATTACCCCCATCCGATGATAAAATGGAAAAGGCGAAAGTAGTAACTAAAAAATCAGTCAAACCTGCTCCCATAAAACCAACAAGAGTGCTCGTTCGTTCTGAATACGTTGAAAAGAAGAAGCAAGAGGTGGCTAAACGAGTGTTGCCAAAGTTGAGGCAATCGGCAGAGTTGGAGATCACGCACACTCCTAGGACGTTTCCTACTCCCAGCAGGGAGTCGGCAGCTAACGAGGAACAGGCTTGGTTGAAGAATATAACGTTGGCTAGGAGAGCCACAGGTGACTTCTTCAAATCGTATATCCTCTAAACTATATTTTACTTCGTGTTGTGTAACTTTGGACATAATTTGTCTTTGATTGCGCAACACCCGGCAGGTTTATTGGTCAATTTAAGAAATCTCAGATCCCACACTAAGCAAAGCGTGTACTATGGGTAACTGTACAATAGACTAAGGTTATTTTGGGGTGTCATACTATATTACCCTAAGTTTTATCACAAAATGTATAAGTTAATTTATTACAAGTCTTGTAAAGCCATTTAATTAGATGAAACTAACAATCAATTTGGGACTCTTACCGAAGCTTTTGCAAATTTGAAAATTATTATGGAACTACATTTTTCAAATAAAGTATTATGGAGTCTTAAATAAAGTGTTGAATTATGTAGGTTTCGTGTCAGAGGACCTCCGCCCCGAAGAGCAAGACCCTCAGTGGTGCAAAGAGAAGGGAGATGAGTTCTTCCGCAACGGCAACATGTTGGGCGCCATTAGCGCGTACTCGCACGGCATCACGCTGTCCGACAAGTTGCCCAGCTTGTTCGCCAACAGATCGGCTGTGCATTTCGCCCTCGGGAATTTTAATAAATGTGTAAGTTTTCAGCTTGGATCTTCACTTTGCGGCACTCTCCATCGAAATACTTAAAGATCATCAACCCGCACTGGGTAGTGATCTAAGGCTTGTATCTCCTTCGCAGTGACGGGAGTGTACCCGGTGAAATGGAAATTGAGTCTAAAATATCGTCTTTATCTACCCTATTTATAAAATTCAGGGCCCTAAGTTCCATAACAATATTTTAGCTACCATTGATTAAAGATGTCCTTTCATGCCTTGAAAAATGAAGTCATACCAACTCCACAACGATAGTGTTAAGGGACTTGGGGCCCTGAGGGTTATGATGTATAATACGTATAACTAGCGTAATTCATTACTCGTATAATCCTACAATAAGCAATGTATATAATAAGGGACAAGGGAAATACTAGTATCAAAAATAATAAGTTTAAAAAAAAAGTCGCCTTATCCCTAAGCTACTTTGCAGCTAAATGACTGCTCCACGGCATTGGATCTGATGACGCCAGCATGTGAGAGCAACCGGCGCAGCAGAGCCAAGTGCATCGCCCGGCGAGCCGCCGCCCTCGCACGCGTCGGGTATCTAACTAAGGCCATAACTGAGATGAAGGCCGCCGCGAAACTCTTGCCCGAAGATGAGAACATCAAAAAGGATATCTACGACATGGAAAGAGCGTGGGAACAAAACCCAGATTCTGATTAACTTTTCCTTTTAATTATAAGATTTTCTGAAATTTCCCTTTCAATTTTACAAAACCTTTTGTGGCACTGGACATTATATGGGTTAGAAATGTGTGTTTTATCTATTTGTGTTGTGTAAATAAATTTCAAAATGAATTATGCACTAAAAACAGGAACATTATATTATAGAAATATAATTATTATGATATATATAAACAAATGCATATTTTACTCTTCTATAGCTTTTTTGGGTAAACCAAGGTTCTTCAGTAGAGCATGCGGGGACGGATCTCTGCCGCGGAACCTTCTGAACACTTCACTTGGGTGGCAACTACCTCCTACCGCCAAGAATGTATCCTTGTACCTCTTGCCTACATCCAGAATATCCTGGTCCCCTTTCCTAGCTTCCTCAAACGCGCTGTAAATGTCTGCGGCGATCATTTTTGACCACAAATGGCAGTAGTAAGCCGCTCCCCACTCCTCAGACACTATCTTTGTGAACGAGAGCGGATGCGAATCGTATTTATCAAAGGGAAAAGCGTGGTATTTCGGCCACAGTTCTCTGACGATGTCTCTCCAGAAGGGCTTCTTGGAGTATAGTTCTATGTCGAGTTTGGATAGGTATAATTCTTTGCATAGATTGTATCCGGCCATGTGGCCGCGTATGTTTTGAAGGTTTCTTATTATTTCCTCTGGTAGAGGTTCCTCAGTGCTGTAGTGTCCGCTGATGGCGTTGATGGTGTGCGGGTCGTAGAGCCAGTGCGTCATCACCTGCCCGCACACCTCAGCCGCGTCCCACTCCACGTTAGACAGCCCGGCGACCTCAGAATAGTTAGCTTTGGTCAGCAAATGACGTAGAGAATGTCCGAATCTCTGGAACAGAATACTGACTTCGTTAAACGAAAGCAAGGATGGTTTATCCTCTTGAGGAGCTTGGAAGTTGAATATCAATGCTGATAAAGGATTCGTGGCGGTGGAACTGCATTTGTTGCGGATTGTAATATGCCACCCTGCATCTTCGTAAATGCGGATTTTCTGGTCTTGACGCGCGTAAGGGTCTAAATAGAAACTGGCAATAGGTGTGTTACTGGAGTCATCCAGAATGTCATAGATTTTGACATCCTTATGCCACGTATGCACACCGGATTTTTCAACAATCTGAATTTTGAACAGTGTGCTACACAAATTGAAGAGGCTATTGATGACTCTAGGCAGCGGGAAGTATTCGCGAATTTTATCTTCATCAAAACCGTACAGTGACCACTTCTGCTTCCGTTGCCAGTAAGGAACATCCCACTGTTCAATCTTGTCATCGAACCCTCTCTCTTGAGCGTACCTCTGTAATAGTTCAATTTCTACATCTTGCATCGACCGAGCACTCTCAAGTAAACTGTCGAGCATATTATGAACATTCTCAGCAGACCCTGCCATTTTGGTTTCCATGCTCATGTCTACATAGGTCTCATATCCTAATAGAGACGCCTGTTCCATACGGAATGCTCTTATGTTTTCTAAATTGGAGGCAGTCTCTATTTCTTTGTTCACATAGCTCGAGCATCTTTGCACATGTGCTTGCCACATGTTCCATCGTAGCTGCCTATCAGGGCAGTACTGTATGAACGGCTCAAAGATGTGTGGTTGCAATGTCACCTTCCACGGGCCTTTATAAGGATCGGGACCCATTGACATTGCCGCCACTAAACTCTCCGGGAATTCTCTCAACATATTACCATCTTCTATAGTATTCGTAAAAAGTTTGTTCGCAATATTAACCTTGTCCCTAAACATTTTCCTCTCTTTCTGTATGGAATTGAGCACATTGTTCAAGCGATCCCTTTTAATGCCTTTGACATCTAAACCATTAAGTTTACCTTCTAAAATATATTTGTCGAGAAGTCTTTGCTCCTCGTCGGTAAGTTTTTTAAGACGGTTCTTTTCGGTGACCGCAGCCTGAAAGATTGGTAGGCTGTTGAATTTAGCTGACCTAGCTTTGTAGGCTCGTTCGTGGATTTGAATGTAAGATTTTGTAGGCATTAAAGAGCTGTTGCCCAAGTATAAAGTCTTTGCCATACCCCACGTGAGCTCCAACTGTGTATCCAACTTTTCTAATGGCTGGAATATTTCAACAAAGGCATTCTTACAGTTCTCCGCCGTATGCTCAACCTGAGTGATACCATTCTCATATTCTATACACTGTTTGCTGATAGTGGCGATGCACTTCTCAATGCTGATGTCATTGAACTCAGGCAGTCCGTTCTCCGAGAGCAGTGTGTTTTCCGCATCCTCGCCTATTTCTGGAATACTGAAAAATTAAACATATATGATTGTATTTTTAATATGATATCTCATTTACATTTCAGGGTAATGTGCAAGTCCATGACCCCTCCAATGTGGTGGGTGATTGGACCACCATGGGTTTTTAGTGGATATATGGCTATGCTGGGTCTTCCACATAGGGTTGCCAACTTTTTTTGACAAAAAAAAACGTATAAAATGTTTTGGATAGGAAAAAAATAAAGTATTTGAAAGAAAATAAAGTATATTTCAAATTTTATGTTTTCATTGTCTTAAAAACGTATTTTTGTGTGCTTTTAGCATATGCTAACAATTCTCAGTCATCAAATGCAGCAGGATGACCTATTGCAGACAGCGGTGGCGAAATGTCGTGAAGCGCATTACATCTGCCCCTTCCAATACTGATACTTAACGATCCCGACCGCTCTGTCAAGAGCAGACCAGATATGAAGAAGAACAATTCTTTGCTATCTTTTAATGTTTCCAAGCTTGTTTGAAAATCGAAATCACCACACACAACACCACATCTGACATCTAACATTTAGTTTAGTAATTATATATCGTTTCCATCATCCATTTTCACTTATGTGTACCGTTAAATATTTAAGTACTCATAATAAGTATTTGGTTTTACCCATCACAGTAAAGGTTGGAAATAAAGTATTTTCACATACTTTATTGATATTCATAAGTATAATTACCAAAAATAAAGTAGGGTACTTTATTATATTTGGTTGGCAACCCTACTTCCACATAATCCCTTCATCTCTCCCAAGATGAAGGGGTATCCATGAAGGAATTTCCCATGTTAAATATAAAAAGGGTAATGTGCATGTATGAATGGGGATGTAAGGAAGAATTCCTACTATTATGTGTTTTAATTTAATTTGTTTGTGTTTGTTTATGAAATAAGTATATGCAAAGGATGTTGAAAACGGGTTTGCTTTAACAGTAGAAAAGACTTTTCTACTTAGTAGTGTATTGCCATGGAGAATGTAGAATAATACCATGATATCCTATTTTACATAAGTTGTAAGCTGGGTAATACAATAAACGTAGAGAATTGAACGAAAAAAAAGATAAAATTAGGTAACTTGTAATCATACACTGGTAAAAATTTTGATAAAATTCCAAGTCTGTTTAGGACGATTATAAGACTTTAATCCAGTAAAATTAAAATCATAGGAGCTCAATATAAAGCCTTATACTACCGATATACATTATTAGAGGCATAAATCACCTACAAAGCATGTTATTTTTAAAATTGTGGGGCAACCAAAAAATCAATAATACTTACAGTACGACATATCCAGAGTTGCGTTTGTTTTGGTAAAACTGTTTTCTAACATGCCGAGCGATCACTTTTGTTCTTAAAAATGATAAAGCCATTATTGAAAAGTCACAAACGCGTGATGAATTTCATAAAATATTTTTTCGCAATTCCAAAAGCCGCACATATGATAGACGGTGACAGTAGCACGCATCTGACATCTGTCTGATCTGACGGTGGAAAAATCAACGATAGGAAAACATCTATGGTCAGTTGCGTGACTATTGCGTTCAGAAATTTTATTCCATTATAAGGTAAATAATATATGAAACAACTATGCATGTATTTTTATCAGATTTATTAATTAATATTACTCAGAGTATAGATAAATTCATAATTTATTTAACGATAATAAGATTAGCAATCCTTCTCAATCACCACGACGAGATTATCCACAACGGGAAGAGGCACATTTACCATTTGGCATGAGCACAATGCATTACACGTGTTGCAACTGCTTTCTTCCTTATTTTCTTTTATTTTAGGCTTCTTAGGGGGGCGAGGGCTTATATCTTTAACTGGGGGGTTGCAACAGAAGTCAGTGTCCAAGCCCATTTTCTCGCCATCTTCTAATGTCTGGGGTAGGTGCTGATTAAGAGTTTCGGGTAGAAGCAGACTCGCTATTCCACCTGCTACCAGCAGTGCGCCCATAATTATTAAGGGGAGGACCATGATATCCGATCCCTAGGGAAAATAAAGCACCAATAAACAGCAGCACCTGTAGTTGTAGCATGTGCGCCAAGACTAGACGTATGTCACGGAATATCTTGATGTTGTCTCTTTCTCTCGAATTAAATTAGACAGAGACCGAGCGAGCAAATCCGTGACAAAGGTCTTGTCTTGACATGCGTGCTAACCCCACTGGTAACGTTACGATTAATTTACGGTTTTTTCAATGAACATTACCTACTTACCAAATAATTGACAAGCGGTATAAATATAGGACCAAGCATGCCTAGCACGGAGCTAAAACTCATGCCCAGTCCTCGCACGACAGTCGGGTAGAGCTCCGAAGCCATCAGCGGGAGCACTACGAATGATGACGAGATGCCCATCTTACCGACGCAATATAGAGCGAGTGTAACGTTCGTTTCTGTAAAGAAATTAAATTGAGGCGACGCAGCCGATGGCTAATGGCGTGGACCATGTGTTTGAATATTACATTTCCATTCCATTCCATTCTCCATAATCTTATATTTTAAACTGAGTTCCTGTGTAAGATGGCACTATCTTGTGTGCAACAGTTAGATACGAATTTACGTATTATGTAAATACGTCTAAAAACGAATTCGTAGTATTCCAAATTCCAATTCTTTATTTGTAACTAAATCTCCTAAGAAGGAAATCAAGGAAATCAATACCATCAAGGAACTTTGACATTGACGATGCGTAGATAGAGAGTCCTTACCATGTTGCACCAAAAACGTGGTTAAACACGCAACGCCTCCCACCACCATGCTCATACAAAGTGTCCACCTCCTCCCTAGTCTCTCCATAGACGGCCAAAGAAACAAGTAAGTCGGTAACTCCACAATCCCGGCCAGAAAGAAGTTGAGGAACTCGTCTCCACCCAACACCGGCGCATAATACGAGAGGCCGACGTACACACTTGTATTCGTAAACCATATAAACGTTATTATTATAGTTTTCTTCCTCAAATTGGGTGTTCGAAACAAATCCAAGATACCGTATTTGCGACACTTTGTTTTTTCAACGTTTTGGTTCAGTTTATCAGTCTCATATTTCCGATGGAGTTGGACCATGTAGTTGGCTGGTAGTGATTTTCCGTTGATCCTGGAAGCAATTTAGAGATTTCGGAGATCTGCATGAATTTAAGTAGACAGTTATATACCTACTACTTAACTTACGTAAGTACCTAGTTAGATGACACTTATTTTGCAGTTGGACGATAAGTAATTATATAATAACATGAGGCATGATGAGGCTGCTACCAAGCTGCTAAGGCATCGATTGCTCGCAAAATATACTTACCTAGCCATATTCTTCAAGATAACCTCGGCCTTTTCGAACTGCCCCCTCGCAAGCAGCCATCTCGGGCTCTCTGGCATCGGCCACAAGTACATGAAGAAGCAGACAAATGGCAGCGTGGTGGCCAAAGCCAGGTGGCGCCAGTCTCGCACCAGGTAAAACACTCCAGCGAGGAGTATCAGCCCACTGGAGTAAGCTATGTTGGAGAGTATTGTACATAGCGTCCTATGACGAGGCCCAACTAGTTCTATAGCTAAAAAAAACAATATATATCATCACGCTAATACTCCCTGAAGGTATAAGCAATGGCATTGCAGTGGACACACGTGTGTTTTGATCCAAATAATGTAGTTAATAATAAGGGACGGTATTATGCGGGAGGGATTTGGACCCCAGTCACCTGCGCTGGCCCAGTGCGAGTTGGTATTCTTCACACGTCTTTCGAAGCATTGGAGGAGAAGACGGAGGTGGAGGAGATGAAGGAAGAAGAAGTGGTGTAAGAGGAGGAGTTATTCTGTACATTGTGATCTAATACTGAGTAAATAACGCTCAACTTACCCAGAACATAAGGTGTGGTCATAATAGCAGGTACAGTAAACCCCACACCGATTCTGTAAAGCACCCAGACCACATAATTTTGTGAGAATGCAGTGGCCACTCCGAAGACACACTCAATGAATAGATATATGAAGAAGGAAGGTTTTCTTCCTAGAGAATCCTGCAGGTAACCAAATATGTAGTTTCCGACGATGCCTCCAACTGCAAGGAGCACTAATCCGAGGGTCGGGAAGAAGTCCTTATTGCAGACCAGGTTCCACTGTGAATTGAAATAATCAATTAAGAGCTCGCAACAAAAACATCAGAAAAAATTTCTGTGATGTTCAATGGTTTTTAAAGCAAGTGTGTTATTACCTCAGTAACGACCGTGCTCTTGTAAATGCTCCTATCAAAGGTCCATCCATCCGTGCAAGGTATGATTTCAGCTGGTGTCTCCTTAAGTATAGCTTCTCCAATATTTTGATAGTTCTTCAAGATATCGCTGTAATTGAGCTGGTACATGCTACATTGGGAGTACTGGAGCTCTCCGTTTTTTAGCTCTAAGGGTATACTGTAATACCAACAAAGGGTTTAAAGTTTATTCGGCTTTATGGGCACAGCAGAAAGGTTGCAATTATTGTTTGATGTCTGGACCCTATGCTACAGACCTCTCGTCCAGGTTGAGGCTAACTAATCGACTTGGTCTAGTGATTCGAGCATAGGCCGCTCAGCACACTGCACTGGTAGCGGGATCCATCAGCGGATAATTACGGAGATGGTATTTTCTGAACTTGCCCTTGTCTGAGTGTAATTAGGATGATCCCCAGTCCTACCTATAGTAAGCATTGTTTACTTTGGGACCATACGATGGGTATTATGCTGTCTGATATTTTTTTTCCAACGCCAAAACGAACTGTGTTAACTCAGAAGAAGCATATTTACAACGAAATACCCTCGATGACACGAGCGAAATTACTCACGTGGCTTTTGCCACAGAAATGTATTTTGAAACCTATTAGTAGGTACCTACAGAGTACAATTTCAGAAAAGTTAAGAAAATTCGCTCGTCTTCGGATTAAATCTGTTTTACTTCTTCGGAAACTAAAAAACTAGATACCTAGGTGTTTTATGGCTACCTCAAATTCTTCACAATATTGATGTCCGATACGATATCCAGCTCCGGCACCCTGCACCAGTGCTCCACACTCGCCGCCATGAAGAGCTGCGCGTACGCATGGAAGCCGCAGGGTATGACCGCCGGCAAGAGTACCAGGTAGATCACCAACTTCTGGTAGCGGCCGAACGTACCCACATCATTGAGGATTGCGTCAAAGTCCATACTGACAATAAAAACATTACCGAAACATTCGAGAAGGCTTACATTTAGATTCATAACAACAGCTTCCTACTTTTTTTACAATAGGAAACAAATCAGTTTTCTGGATGCTACTTTTTTCTTTCTAGGTACACACTGAGTTTGTGAAAAGAAAATATTAAGTGTAATTAGGTAGATACATATTTTGCTTTGTCAATTGAAGAGTTTACCTGTTAAGTTATTCTCAGACTAGTCGCATAGTCCACTGCTCCCAGGGAGATCTGTTCGACTGGCCAGCACTAGCACCCAGCGTACCTACTTACACTACAGGCTTGTAATTTGTATACAGCATGTTTCAAAAATCTGTTGGAGTTAAAAATTAACTTACTTTGAAGCTTCAATTATCAAAACTTTTATTTTGAGTGTTTAACTTGCTAGAATGGTACAAAGACCATGATTTAAAAAGCGAGACCACTATATAACCCTTATTGCTATCAATTGTCGTTAGAAACCAAACAACATGGCGGATTTTCAGTACATTCAGCTGTTTTGGCAGAAGGTGATTGAAACTTTTTTGCAATCTATTTCCATAATCACCTTGATGTTGACGACAAGCAAATGTTAAAATTTGGATAATTTGTATAGAAAACCTACTTATTTCATTAATATTTCATGGTCTACTTATATATTTACTTAGCCATTCAGCGAGGGAATACATCCAGCGTCTTTTTTACAAATTTTATGAGTATATTTTTGCTTATTACTTTTTTTTATTTAACCTATATTTTCCCACTGCTGGGCAAAGGTATCTCCCATTCTCTTTCACACATCTCTATCTCTTACCAGCACAGTCCATCCCTCCAGATATCGGTTCAGGTGATCGCACCACCTTTTCCTTGGTCGACCACGGCGGCGGTGTCCGTTATCTGGTCCGTTATCTATCCAGTTAGTACCTTTTTTGGCCCACCGGGGTCATCCATTCTTATTAAGGAAAAGAAGCCCACGAATCTCATAATTTGACTTGTTTGAAATAACCGCATGTAGATAAAATAGGATGCGCGTGGGCATTTATTCAATTCTGCATACAGTCAATTCGATTAGTGGTTTAATTGGGCGGGCAGCGGGACTGTTCCCTCTCTGCCTGGACAAGGTCGGGGATTAGCGTTAATATACACAAGCTTATTGTACATTGAGCGTTTCATACTTGAACTTGTTTTAGTTGAGTTAGGTTACCGAGCATTGGATAGTATTTCGGTAACTTTGGGCAGTTTAATTGTTTGGTTAACAGTGTTCCGAACATGTTGGGTTTGATTGTTAAATAATGTTTGGGGGTTTGCTTCTGCGTAGATACTGAATTAAATTTGTGTTATCTTTTCGGTGGCTATTTTAAGTTCACGCTGTGACTTTGCAAGCTGCTGGGCTGCAAAACTTCGATCCGTAGCTAAAATGAGGTGAGGAATTATAAGAAATAAGCCAAAAAATACAAGAATCAGTCGTATATTGTAAATGCAAGATGAAAATACATGTTTGGTTCCAAAATGATACCCTTACACACTGTTCTAAACAAACCCAAAAGAGCAGAGGCTTCCAAAGAAATAGAACACGCTTGCACTTTCGTAGAAAT
Source organism: Ptilodon capucinus (assembly GCA_914767695.1). NCBI lineage: Eukaryota > Metazoa > Arthropoda > Insecta > Lepidoptera > Notodontidae > Ptilodon > Ptilodon capucinus. Next base: position 11,213,016 of record OU611817.1, on the reverse strand, counting down.
ATAATTTGTGAGTTAGATAAGTCATGGGTAGGGGATGTTATCTTAACACGTTCGCTGCGTTGTGAGGTCATATTGGCTTATGGTGAACTTACATCAAGTGCGTAGCGCTCACAGAGTTAGTTCCCCTATGAGTCAATATAACCTCATGACGCATTACGCAGTAAACATGTTGAAAATGAACTCTACTCCTCAATTCTTCTGGCACATTTTCCTGTACCACTCGGGGTCGTTTTTGGCAACGCTCTCGGGCCTTCCACCCGTGTGTCTGTAGTGGAACTCGGAGACTCCCCGGCCGGGCACGTGGTTCACCACGAACCGGCAGAAACGCTCCACCATCCGAGCATCCCATTCGGACGACACATAGTGGACGGACTCGTACTCTACTACAACCTGGAATATAAAATCGGCTTCATTACTAGTTCTGTTACCCTTTCCAGTTAAGCTAGATAATATTTCAACACGTTCGCGACTGTAAGCTGGATAAATGACTATTAGTCGTTGCTATACCGGATACGTTCGAACCTATGCATGTATTTTCTGTTGTGCCTATATGGCACTATATACGTCATCGGTCTATATACACACTACACAATAATTTTTGACATGTGGTGCGCAACGGGTGGAAAAGAACCGAGAATTTTTTTTGGTTTAATTTTCCAAAACAGTATTTATCTCTTTTGTACTACTTAAGACAACTTAAACTTACATCCCGCACCAACGGTGAGACACACATAAGGTCCTTTCGACCATAGCGGTGAACGTGTGGTCACGACACTAGTTTAAGTATTACCGTAACCTCTCTATTACACATGTTTTTTCTTCGTTTAGAAGCGACTCATATAGTACCTGGACGGTATACTCTTCATCGCCAGCCTGGAATTTGAAAGCGTAGTCTCTGGGCGCCTGCCCGCACTCCCCGTGCTGGTACAGCTTCAGATCTACCCACTTCACCGGCAGCACCTCCCCGTTGGGCAGAGCCACCACTCCCGCTTCGAACCTATTGAGGAAATTGATATGAGACACTGTACAGCCGTCTGCAACGTATCTCGTGTTATTAAATAAAACCCACAAGATTTTAGCTGCAATGACAATAACAATATAGCCCCACTGAACGACTAAGTACGTCATTTGTTGCAAATCTTTCTAAATGTGGCGAAAAACTATCACTGAAATATGTTTACACTAACTTCTTGTGCCACTGCTTGAGATTCTAAGGGAGAGAAGGGAGACTAGGAAAACTCACACTGATGCAGTGGTGGGCTGGCAGATCACTCCCACGCTGATACTGACGCCATTCTCCAAGAATATGTGGTGGAAAGCATATCGGTGCATCATTGTCCAATCGCGTCTTTGTCCTGTAAATACCAATAGCACTCCAGTTACATATTATGTTTTTTCAAGCAGGAATATATACTCCAGGACTATAACTATATATAACTAACATACGAATACAAAACATATGAAATGGTTGTTGCTCTTAATTTTATTAGATTATAGGCTATGGATGTTGCATTTTATCGTGCTGCATTTCTAAAGGATTATATGTCTGTAAATGAAAGAAAAAACTTTTGCCACCAGCCCACTGAAGAAACAGATATTTGAAGAGGAAAGATGAAAATAATATGACAAAAAGAGTGATGAGTATGTATGTACACATTGAGCTCAAGAGAATATGTCAAGGTAACCAGATGAATCGCATTGGAACTGATCGTATAATTCTTACCAAAACTGTGATCTCTGAAGGACGGCAGGGTGTATTCGAAGGTCTCATTTTCAATCTTGAACTTGCAATTCAGCGTGCCGAATTGCTCGTAGTGGGACTGGTGAGCTCTGCATACAAAAAGTACATATTATTAATCTCAATGTAGATACATTGATTACTTAGGTATAATTAGCATGGCTACCAATAGCATTGCTGCAACTGCTCTAGCCTTAAGCACGTACCCAATTTCTCTGACAGATTTGTAAACAAACCCATCTCATGGTAACCTACGTTTTGAGACCCTCGAAGTATTCTCTACTCCATTTCTCCCTGGCGATGGACCTGATGACGGCCGCTGGGTGAAGGTCGCTGTCGAAATCGAAGTACTTAGACGTCGCCTTCCACTCGCCAGAGAAGTCAACGTCCACCACTTTGCTCGGGTCGTTCTGGTACCTATGCCAAATTAACACTCTTGTTTTATCACGAAAAAGGTAACGTGTTTTCTAGCTTATGAGGTTCTTACCACATCTGTCCTTTGTAGGAGATGTTCCACTTGACCATGGGGATAACGGGCGTGATCTTCAGACCTTCGGCTCCGAATTCTCCAATCTCTGCACCAAAGAGTACCGTGTCCGGGATCTTTTTACCGCAGAGCAATCCTTTGCCAGGCAGCTGATGAAACGATAACCATTACAATATTCCCGAATTAGTCTAGTCATGTTAAATTTAAAAAGCTATTGTAAAACATTTTATACCTACTAATAAAACCATTGTGAGCGGCTTAATACATTAAACATGGAAGGTATGGATTGAAATTTGAATAGGTAAATATGGGTGTTAGTGTAGCTTCGGTGGTCAGCAAAATCTTGGGTAATGTAGCATTGTCCTTAGTCTGTTACTAGAGAAGAGTAAAGACGACATCGAATGAAGTTTACTTAGGTAGATACCTACATCTATTGGATCTTGGAGAGTAGGTCGTAATAAGCCAAATAATAGCTGGAATACCATGGTTGGGATGAATATGGGAATAAAAGAGAGCTAGAGATACTTACACCAATGTAAAATACGCCATTACACATTCCCATTGATCTCCGTTCGCAACCGGATATCACGTAAACTCCTTTACCGTTGTCGCTTCGAGACGATATAAAGAACACAGCATCGAAAGCCTGGAAAGAATATGTTGCGTCTTTATAGGTAAGTAATATAAGTCTACGTTGAGTAATATTTAGTACCTAAAAGTAATTTCAATGAAGTTAATAAATGATATAGCAGTGGTAGCCGAGTGGTTGAACGCACGCCTTGCAAATCAAAGTGTGCAGGTTCAAACCCGGGCTCGCACCTCTGGGATTTATGTGCGAATCTCATTTTGAAGTCTGCCAACCCGCACTGGGCCAGCGTGGTGGACTATGGCCTGAATCCGCCTCGCATTGAGGGGAGGCCCGTGCCCAGTGGGACGCCAGTGGGACGTTAAAAAGGACTGTAGTAGTAGTAGTAATAAATGATATGCCCACATAAAAAAATATGTAAAATTGACAATTTGTAAGTGCCTACGTAGGCCTATACGAAATAAATGATTTGACTTGGTTATGATCATGATGTCTTACAACTTAGTTGGTTCATCCGCCATCTTTATCACACTCACCAACTATTTTGATTGATAATGTGTACTATTAATTGAATTTCTACTTGCTATTAATTACTTGAAATTGGCAAAAATACCCGATAATCTCATGTGCAGCCATTCCTAAAATTACGTAGAAGAAGAACTAGTTTTGTTGGTGAATAAGTGAGGGTTAGTTCACCTTTACGTGATCGCTGAGCTGTTGCGCCCGGTCCATTTCAGCTGGGTCTGCTATCGCCTTGACTCCTTGTCCGGCGTTACCATCCGTTCCTGCCGCGGCATCCTTACTTGAATACTGGAACCATAAAAGGAAGGATAGTATGAATTGTAAGCAAAAATAGTGTTACAAAATGATTACGTCGCAAATGTATGATGTAATCCTAGATGAACAAACTCACAATGATCGCTAGACAACACATACTCATCGTATGATCCCAAACTAAGCAATGATTGTAGTACGGGTACCATACAATGGTTGCAGCGATTTCAGTTCGGTGGAGACATCAAATCGGTGGAAATTCTGAAAAGGCGTTTTCAGTAATTTGACTCTGTAGAGAACTGAACTCGCAACGATCCGCTGCAGTGAGCTGAGCGGCCGGGCCTACCATTGAACCAAAAGACCAAGCCATCTTCCAAATAGATAGTTATAGATACCTATTTGTTTTAATATTACTAGCAGTAGTTATCAAATTTACAGTTCTCTGTTATCATTTCAAACTATGCTTGTCCTTGGAGTGGGCTACCGTCAGTAGGTTAAAGGCTAGGTCGGGGATCGAACGCGGAACCTCTTCGCATCGAGGGCGGCCCGTCTAACCACTAGACCGTTTAACGCAGTATAAGTAGGTAACTCAATAGCAAGTAGGTATTAACTGATAGTGATAATAAATCACTATGCAGGTGTTAATATCATGGACAACACGTGTACCTACTTACGTTATGTCTGTACTTAGAATATATAATGATAAGTTAGTTAAGCTGATAACTGTGTAGGTACCTACGCCAATTATTAATTACTAGCTGTACCTGTGACTTCACCCGCGTAGCCTAACTTACGCCTTCTGACATCAGTTATTTGCAAGTTAAAGTTCCGTCAAAATCAGTCCAGCCGGGAGTCAGAGGGAGTCCAGCTGGGAGTCACACGTATAAAAAATGAATGAAATTGCGTTTTTGTTATAGCGTAATTAATGTAATTAAACGCTGATTAGAATCAGAATCAGATTATTTTAGTCATGTAAGTTAGGGCTGTCCAGACAACGGCCCGCGGCTTGTTTTCATGCGGCGGCTTGAAAATGGGATCGGTGATGGGCAGCACTTATTTATGTGTGAATGTGCGTATTCAACAACAAACTTTATAAATCTAGGTCTTCACTGTGCTGTCAGATTTATAAGTCACTTCTTCATGCAATGCGACTGGCAACAACGAATATTGACGTTGATATCGAGATTAATGTTAAAGATAAATTAATGAAGAACCAATACACGTTTAATGAAATAATTAGGTACCCTGATTTTTTTTTACTTGAAAATATTTTTCAGCGGCCCTCCAGATTATGTAGTAAAATTAATTAGCCCGCGAAGGCATGTAGTTTGGGTAGCCCCGATGTAAGTCATTACAAGGTGCTTATAAAATAAAATAGGACTCTACCACCCATTCGTATTGCATTTTCTTTGGCGAACAATGGACAAGAAACTCCATGGTTACTCTTTTCCAAAAGAATTATAATAATACTAGCTGTGCCCGCGGTTTCACCCGCGCTAATAGTTACTTTGGCGTAGAGTGATGTTATAAAGTCTATGATTATAAGTCTATAATACCCGATTCATGTTCGGGAATTTTCCCGTTTTTGCCACATTATTCGTTGCTGCTCCGCTCCTATTGGTCGTAGCGTGATAATATATAGCTTATAACCTTCCTCGATAAATGAACTATTTAACACAAAAAGAATTATCAAATTCGGACCAGTAGTTTCTGAGATTAGCGCGTTCAACCAAACAAACAAACAAACAAACTCTTTAGCTTTATAATATTAATATATAATATATAAATATATAATATATATATTATAAAAGTATAGATATAATAAGTATAGATTACATTTTTGTAAAAGTTAAAAGGATAGGTTTAACTCGTCTGTTACATAACTATTTGTCTTGCTTGCCTACCTAAATGTTATTAGTTTGGTACCCAGCAAGTTTACAAGCGAAGCTTAGTTTGAGATCACACCATCATCATTAATGTTGCCTAGCAACACTTAGTAATTACGAGCGCCGCGCGCGAGACCAATTATTTATCTATGGTATTTACATAGTACCTAATACTTTTAACAGAAGACCCTGTTAAACATAATACCACTTTCTGGGCTTCCCCTGGGCAGATATTTTTTTATTTTTAATATTCACATTTTTGTAGTCACATTTTTATAAAACACAGGTTTATAATCTTACATTATTATATTTTATACCTGAATATATATATTTTCTTATGTTATTTAGTTTGAAATTAAAATACAATGTACAGAAAATATGTTATTTGTCTAGGAAAGTCAGGGCTTTTTTTGTCATTTATAGTGGACATAAAAATGAACTTACCTTTCTAAAGTAATAAATACAGGCAAATACAGCATATTTCAAGTAATACCACTTCCCCGGCACCGCGTATATACCGAATATTGGTGTCGCATCCTTACATTTCACATTGTATATGAGTAATATTATTATAACAGCAAAAAATACGAGCGTGACAGTCATATTGCGTGGCACAACTAGGTGTAATGTTGTTAGTTATCGCACTGATAATGTAGGCAGTCTGGTCTGCTAATATGTACCGACTACCTACAGGCAGGCTACCTACAGGCTATCAGACGTCCGAAATATTATTTTAGGTACATTTATATAAGATAGCTAATATGTAGATGTTTATATCAATACTACCTGTCCCGGCGAACTTCGTACCGCCTTATATACGAAAGCAGAGCCACTTACCGTGTCCAATTGTGAATCTAAACCATCCAGGGCGCCCACCCAAACGCATACAAATAAATTCATTCGAATCGGTTCAGCCGTTTAGGAGTTCAGTGACATACACACGTATAGTAGAATTATATATATTAAGATATGTAGAATATAGGCATATATAATACCTACAACCAAATCTAAAAGGGCCATTTTGATGTCAGATCCCTACTTGTAGACTGTAGTTGTAGTTTTGGCGGAAAAGGGAAGATCTTCCTGCCAGGCGGGTGGCATGCCTGGCGGGGTCCGCTACGCCCCCATTGATGTTGTCGGGGAATTTGTATATATAGTTCAGATCGTCGAACACACCGGTACCGCGAGCTAGGATTTTCATAGTACTTTGTATGGCGGATAATTTCTTGAACGCGTAGAATTGCGATGTGTCTACAGTCGCGCCATCTAGTAGCGACTGGCGGTAGTTGTGTTTCGTGGCGAGATATAGGGTACGCCACATAGTCATCCGCCATATTTATCACTGTCATCATCCATTTTTAGGGTTCCGTACCCAAAGGTTAAAACGGGAACCCTATTACAGAGACTTCACTGTCCGTCCGTCCGTCCGTCCGTCCGTATGTCACCAGGCTGTATCTCATGAACCGTGATAGTTAGACAGTTGAAATTTTCACAGATTATGTATTTCTGTTGCCGCTTTAACAACAAATACTAAAAAACAGAATAAAAGAAATACTTAAGGGGGCTCCCATACAACAAACGTGATTTTTTGCTCGTTTTTATAGATAATGGTACGGAACCCTTCGTTTGCGAGTCCGACTCACACTTGGCCGGTTTTTTATTTATAATGTGTATTTATTGTATTTGTCCCTGCTATTGATTACTCGACATCGCCATAAACACCGCCAATCGCAGGTGCAGGCATTCCTTATCTTATTCTCATTTCGTAAAAAAATAAGAAGAAGAATACTGTAGTTTGGATATTCATCCGCCATTTTTATCACGTTCATCGCCCATTTTTATTATCAATGTGTTTTTGTTGAATTTTAACCGACTTCAAAAAGGAGGAAGCTTTCAATTCGACCCGTATGTTTTTTTTCTTGCTACTAATTACATGACATTGGTAGATTACCCGTTAATCGCAGATGCAGCCATTCTTTATTATAAATATATATATATATATATATTTTTTTTTTAGCCTATTTTGTGTCCCACTCCTGGGCAAAGGCCTCCCCTCTCTCCCTCCACCGATCCCGATCCTGAGCCATTTCCGGCCACGTCTTCCCCGCAAAGATGTCTAGATCATAGCGCCATATATAGATATTTATATAAATATGTAGATATTTATGCTGTATCATAATCTATTAAACATTTAAGTCATTTCGTAAAAAAGGAAGAATAAGACTACTTTGTATATTTACAATGTGATTCAGACACGGGTAAGGAAAGTATCTATTTCCGTCTTACCGCGACGAGAATCGAAGTCACATCCCGGTCCAGTAAGCCAAGCGGCGGACTCTCAAACCACTACACTGTTGGTCATGCATGTCAAATACATATAACTATCTACTTAAGTATTAAAATTTAGTGTTTCATATGACATAGGACAATCACTATAATGTTATGACATTAGTTATGTATACCCACTAAAAACGCACGGTGTACCACCCGCCGCTTTTGGAGGGGTGTCACGGGATTGCCAAGGCATGCAACTGCGACACCCCAGCGGCTGGGTCCGGCTATGTTGTTGGCTGCGCTGAGGAGGGACGGCTACGACACCGACCGTCCCCCAGACTGCAGACACTACGTACCTACCTATGATATCTACTAATTGAGTTAGTCATTAATTAAATTAGATAAGACTGTAGATAACTGCCTATCGAAATAGCTACCGATAGGCTTGTTGGTATCGGAAATAAATGTAGGTACTCGCACAAACTACTTATTTTAACATTAGGTAGGTAAATAGTTCGAATGACTTTTTCCATTACAGAAAAGCTTTAACGAGATAGATAAATATTTGACTTTCTATTGGCATTATTTGGTTTTATCTTACTAGCTTTTATTGTGAACTGGTCATCTTTTATATACTGTTTATTACCTACGTAAATACTAAATTATATAAATAACATTAAGTAGATAGACTAACCTCGTCAAACATTCCCACCATTGTTACTCCTATAAGCCAGGATCTACAGCGGTAGGTATACAATGAAAATACCGCGATTGGTCCCCCGGTGGGTCCCCAGGACAAGCTTAATTATCTTGAAACGTTCTCTAGCCTAGTCACAGCAATTATTATTTAGTTAACATTTATACATTTTCACGACTTTAATGTGACACGCAGTTATTATATTGACAAGATTTCCGTGAGCATAACAAAGTTTGAATAAATAAGTAAATATATACCTACTATACGTATTGTATAGCAGTGGTGGCTACCAGTGGTCGAACGCACGCCTTGCAATCAAAGTGTGCAAGTTCAAACCCCGGCTCGCACCTCTGGGGTTATGTGCGAATCTCATTTTCATCCGAGATTATCACTTGCTATGAAACGGTGAAGGAAAACATCGTGAGGAAACCTGCACGACTGAGGGAACTTGACTAGTTCTCGATATATGTGTGAAGTCTGCCAACCCGCACTGGGCCAGCGTGGTGGACTACGCCTGAATCCCCCTCGCAATGACCGGAGCGTGCCCAGCAGTGGGACGTTAAAAGGACTGTAGTTCTGGAGATGTGACGGAATTCCGCACCAACGTGTCCATACTCCGGGAGCTCGGCATCACGCAGCGTCTGTCGGCCATAGTACAATCGCGCATTCTACGATACTTTGGGCATGTCACTAGACGAGATAGCGACTCCATAGAGCGGCTGGTAGTGTAGGGACAGATAGAAGGAACCAGATCGCGCGGCAGGTCACCTATGCGCTGGACTGACCAAGTGAAGTCCGCAGTGGGTAACCGTGTGTCTGACTGCGCGAGACAGTCTGTCAACAAACAGCGATGGCGCGAGATCGTTCGGAGAGTTGTGTCCGCCCCTACCGCCGACGTAGATGCCTAGACGTAAACACGACCGCTCTGTCAAGAGCGAAACGAATGAGAAGATACGTTTCGTAAAGCAGTAGGTTTAGCACGTATGTCAAGATTAGACCTCTGCCACAGATTCGCTTGCTCGCTCTCTGTTTTATCTCATGCGTGAGAAAGGGACAAAATCATCATATTCCGAGACATACGTCGTCTTTGCGTACATGCTACAACTAGACGTAGTAGGTACTTACCTCACATTATTAAGTTCTTCTAAAAACTTTTTTGAACTTTTTAATATAAGCAAGTAAGTATTAAAATAGGAATAGAAACAACATGGTAAATAAGTAAACATTTATTCACAACTTGTACAAATGGACACAAAATATTGGGAAACTCCACCTTAGAAAATTACAAGTTGTTGTAACTAGGCGTAAATCCATTTTAAGATTGTGAAAAATATATATCAATACCTCATTAGTAAGTACCTATAAGCAGGGTCCGGTAGGTATCAACATAAAAAAAAGCCTTTATTGCTGTTAGTTTCTAACTTATTTGACACAATTATTTTTAGGTTGTAAAAATAGGGGTAAAAAACTAATTAACTTAAACTAAATCATATTCTCGGCATTCGGTTGATCTCCCCTCTAGACAGCTTGTCTTCCGACAAAGGCCTCCTCTAAGGCTTTCCATTGGTTTCTGTCCTTTGCTGTACGTAACAATTCTGGGCCCGATACTTTCTTAAAATCATCTTCCCATCGCCTTATCTGTCTTCCTCTGCTTCTTTTGTTTTCTCTAGGGTACCATTCCGTTAATAATTTGGTCCATTTCTCTTTTTTCTCTCTCATCATATGTCCTGTCCAGCGCCATTTCAATTTCCTGCATACTGTTTGAACCTTTTCGAACTTAGTCTTTCCTTTTATCCTTTTCAACTGAATTCTATCTCTTCTCCTTACGCCCAATACGCTTCTATTAATACATTGCATTAGCGCAAGTATTGAAAACTTTTAGTTTCTCCGATATTGGCATATCTTTATTCTATATTATTTCGCTTTATGACCTTTTTTTTTTTTGAAGGACTTACACTGTTGGCCGTGAGGTGGCCTTTACAGCTTTACCGGAGGAGTGGCGAGCGCAGAGTGCACTCCAACCAAGGCCTTAAGGGCGGAAAGGGGTGGCAACTAGCTCAAGGGCGCCACAGAGGGCACGACCTCGGCTTGGGCAGTTACCGTGAGGGTAGAGGTAGTGACTGCGCTCCTAGGTGCAAAGATGCACCTACGAGCGGAAGAGGGGGTTCCTCGACCTCGCCGGCGAGATCGGTGTCTGTTTGAGGCTGGTGTAGGTGTGTTGGGGGCCCTCTCAACGCCCGGGTCGAGGAGGGCGGTGATCGTGTCGGGAGGATCAATCAACACGTGCCGCGGACGGCGGCGACGAGTTGATGATGTGTGCGCGGGGTCTGGCTCGTAATTGCCGGCGGCGACAATTAGAGGATTTAAATGCGACGCGGCTTTTTTAAAATAGCGTTCGGACGCTATTTTTAAGTGTTTACGTATTGAGAAGAGGCCAAGGTCGGAATGAAGATCTACGTTCCGTATGTACCACGGGGCACCTACGGCCCTACGGAGAAACCGGGAGCGCTTAATGACCAATATCTCTTCCAAGTATTAGCTATTCTTCTTTGAATTTCTTTCTGCATGGTGTCTGTTGGTGATACTAATTGCCCCAAATAAATGTATTCATTTACGTATTCTAGTTGATGATTGTTAATTTTGATGGTCTCTATTTGTGAAGATTGCTCATTACTTTTGTCTTTGATATATTCATTGAGAGACCTGCATTTGCACTTTCGTCTGATAGTTGTTGTAACATTTTTTCCAAGATCTTCGGGCACTCGGAGAAAAGTATTAAGTCATCAACATAAATGTATATAATTATGAAATACATTATTAATTATTACTTAATCTGGGGGCCCGGCAGTGCCCCCACCAAGTCGATCAAAAAAGCGTTTTGACCAAAAAAGAAGTCGAGCAAAAACGCATTTTCGACCCCCTATAAATTTGTTGTGGATAAACTAGAGCCTGAATTTTCAGTAACCAAGCAGGCACTGTATAAACACGGTATATTTCCAATTTCATTCAATTTGAATCAGTAGTTTCCGAATAACAACTAGTCAAAATCCTTAATTTTGTCACTCACTGACCGATCATCAAAACTCTAAGGCACTTCTAGCAGACATAGAAGCTTCAAATTTAGAATACAATTAGTTTATAAATCAAGGAAAAACTAAAATATTTTGTAATTTCGGTCCAGTTTTCCAGATACATCAACTAACGCATGAGAATTATAGGATTACAAAGATACATTTGCAGTTAATGAATCTGTATGTATAATATAATCGACAAAAAGAAATGAGATGCCATCAAAAACTAAACTTTAAAAACAAAACAAGTCTCGCAACTCAGTTCTTCTACCGTAAAAAGTTGTGAGACTTGGTTTTTTTACACGTTTTATTTTTGATGGCTACATATTACAATCTTAGACACCGTTTACAACGGCATTTTATAGTACAAGCTTTTTAGTGATGTCAATATTAATAGATGGTCCGATAAAGACTTTGAAACCATCTAACTGATGTGCCGCAAACAGGTTTCATTAGAAAGCCAATATTGCGAGTATGGTTTTAGCCTGCTAAATGAACATTATATAAATAAAAAAAATACATTGTCACGCCTGTATTCCCCGAAGGGGTAGGCAGAGGTGCACTGTAGTGCGCCCACACTTCGCCGATGTATTTTGGTCCCAATGACATGCCATTATACCGGGCACATTCCCCCTCAATACGAGGGAGATTTGGGCCATAGTCCACCACGCTGGCCCAGTGCGGGTTGGTGAAGTTCACACGTCTTTCTATAGACGTGCAGGTTTCCTCATGATGTTTTCCTTCACCGTTCAGCAAGTGGTAATCATTATCGAAAATGACATTCGCACATGAAAATTATCTCAGAGGTGCGGGCCTGGGATTTGAACTTGCACCCTTACGTTCAAGGCGGGCGTTCTCGCCCGCGAGGCTACCACTGCCTCTGCCTATGAACATTATAAACAACATTATTAACGTAGTAGCACTCGCCGGGTATCCGCTGGTAGATGATAAATTTGTATAAATTTAATTATTTTACGTGCGAGTGTAAACGAATCGCTAAACTCACAAGCTAAAGTCTCAAACACATACACGGACGATTTAATCCTTTGCAGCGCCGATAATAGTGAGAATGTAGAGGAAGATGTTGATGATGTCGAGGTAGAGATTGAGAGCGGCGAAGATGTACTCCTCGGGGGAGATACTGTACATGTGTTTCCCGCCCATCATCAGCTGCGTGTCGTACACCAGGTACACGGAGAAGAGGAGGGCTCCGATAGACGCGTACACAAGCGTTAGTATCCTGTTGTACGGAAGGAATATCGCGACGATGCCTGGAAGATCATAAGCAAAGCGACGTCTGTTCACGCAGATGTCGTTCACCCCTGCGTATCCTATGTTTCGACTTGTATAAACAAATAAATACATCATCATCCTGTATTTCCCGAAGGGGTAGGCCGAGGTGCACTAAGCTGTAGTGCACCAACACTTCGCCGATGTATTTTGGTCCCAATGTAATAGGGGGCGAGCCTATTGCCATTATACCGGGCACATTATCTCTCAATACGAGGCAGATTTGGGTCATAGTCTACCACCCTGGCCCAAATATATAACCTATGGAGGTTCAATAATTCGGAGGAAATACAGTATGGCATGGTAACAGGAGTAGGTAATGTGTAGTGCGTGGTAACTGACCTAAGATAAGGAGCACGACTGTGGCGCAGAGCAGTATGCCGCCCATCATGGTGAAGTCCCACTTGGTCTGGAAGGCGAACAGCGTCAGCACGAAGCACAGCCCCGCCGTTATACCCACTGCCATCATCACCTGGAGATGACGACATTAAGACCATCAATTCGGTAAATAATACATGAAGTGGTAATAATTATTAAAAATTACTTTCACACATGAAAATTATCTCATGAAAATTATCTAATCAATTATCAATGCACCTCTTACGTCCAAGGCGGGTTCTTACCGACGAGGCTACCACTGCTATAATATATATAAACTGTGAAATGTGGAAATATCTCTTTTTGATCAGACACTCCTCAATTGATTGAGTCTAGCAATGAGGTGAAGTACTGACCGCGTCAACTTCGTAGATACTGGAGGTGACACCGAGCAGGAAGCTCTCGGCGACGGTGAAGATGGCGAGGAAGATGAAGTTCATGGGCGCCTGCCGCCCCACGTTGCCACAGCACGACATCACGATCAGACAGATGAACACCACCGCGAAAGCCACCCAGCTGCAAAATAACGACTATACAAGGTTTATAAATCATCACCTTTTGCTTTTGCAGAGTTGCACTACAGTGCACTCAAACTTCACCGAATTGTTCTGGTCTCTATGTAATAGGGAGCGAGGCTATTGCTATTATGCCGGGCACATTACCCCTACATACGAGCCCATAGTCCACCACGCTGGCCCAGCGCGGGTTAGTGAACTTTCACACGCCTTTCTATAGACGTGCAAGTTATCCCAAGTGGTAATCATTATTGAAGATGACATTCGCACATGAAATCTCAGAGGTGCGAGTCTGGAATTTGAACTTGCACCCCTTACGTTCGAGGCGGTCGTGGCTATCACTGCTAGTAGGCGATATGTATACTTACAAAAGCCAACGGTTACTATGCGCCCACATCTTGGTCGGTTCATGGAACAGGAACAGAGCTATGAAAGCCATCGTCACGAGGAGTTGACACATCAGGATTGAATACACCTGTAATTGGTGAGATACAAGTTTACACGCGTTACCGGCATAATGTTAGGCGAGCAATGGTGGCTTTTGGAACGTAGTTCCTTATGGCGCGTTGCGAAAGGGGGCTAGACGGAAAAAATTAAGACTAAAAGTGTCGACCGACACTTTTGTAAATGTGTGTGTGAGAGTTTCGGTTTCGATTTCGATATATATGTGTGTGTGTGTGTATGTATATGTACAACTTTTTTGTTTTTTTTTATTTTGAAAGAAACTTCGTTTTCTGAACTTTGTTTTTTCCAATTTAGTCAGTGTGAAATCTATACAATTAATCAAATTTAAGTGTCTGTTTGTAATGTCAAAAAACTTTTTACTAAATGCATATCGAGGCTTGAAAGGGAATGCTTACTAAGCGACAAAAAAAAACCGGCCAAGTGCAAGTCGGACTCGCGCACAAAGGGTTCCGTACCATTATCTATAAAAACGGCAAAAAAATCACGTCTGTTGTATGGGAGCCCCCTGAAATATTCATTGTATTCTGTTTTTTAGTATTTGTTGTTATAGCGGCAACATAAATACATCATCTGTGAAAATTTCAACTCTCTAGCTATCACGGTTCATGAGATACAGCCTGATGACAGACGGACGGACGGACGGACAGCGAAGTCACAGTAATAGGGTTCCCGTTTTACCCTTTGGGTACGGAACCCTAAAAACGTAAAAGGAGTTATATAGACCATTCGAACGGCCAGATTTTTCTCCGTCGTTTTTAGTATATATAACTCATTTTACGATTTTTTGTGTCGCTTAGTAAGGATTGCCTTTCAAGTGTCGATATGTAAGTAGGTACATGCCGGTCCTAATGACAAGGTTCTTAGGCTTCCGTACCCAAAGGGTAAACGGGAACCCTATTACTGAGACTTCGCTGTCCGTCTGTCCGTCCGTCCGTCTGTCACCAGACTGTATCTCATGAACCGTGATAGTTAGAGAGTTGAAATTTTCACAGATGATGTATTTCTATTGCCGCTATAACAACAAATACTAAAACACAGAATAAAACAAATATTTCAGGGGGCTCCCATACAACAAACGTGATTTTTTTGCCGTTTTTATAGATAATGGTACGGAACCCTCCGTGCGCGAGTCCGACTCGCAGTTGGCTGTTTTTTTTAAAATATATATCAAGTTAATATATTTTTACTACAAACACATTTTTTAAATTGTTTATCTGTTGGCCTGTCTATCTATCTGTCTGTCTACATAATAACAAACAGCGGCCTCAGTACGCCTGCCAAGATGTTTTCTCACAAGTCCCAAAAACATCTTGTCAACTTGCGTTCCCGTATCTTATTTGCTAACATGGCTTCCAAGATGTTTAAAATTAGACAGCCTGCTAAAATTTTCTCACAGTTTACGATCTTTCGTTCATTCGTTCATTGAAATGACAAATAGAGCGAGACGGAGCTTTACAAAGAAAAAAGATGCTGCATACACATCATAGAATATATTAGATTATTTATGCACAGATTAAAAATATCTTTGGGCATAGATTCTTTTTTATTATGCCGGAAACTTTATGTATTATCATTTGGTCGGTGGTATTATGCTTATAATTTATTTCTTGGGCACTATACTATTTTTATTTGCCAATTTAAATAACTTTACATTGTAAAACGGCAAAAAGCACGCAAAGTATGATGCCAAACAAAATCTAACCTCAAACCTACAGATTTTTTGTAAAATATGGATTTTAAATCACGTGGAATAGGATTATGTGGATTTTCGGAAGCAAATAAAACAGATAGAAATGTCTCTACACTTTTTTGTTGTTGTTTGTCGAACACGAAAATAAATTTACGTGTTCGTTTTCGGAAGAATTTTGCATGTAGTCCGCTTGATATTGGCGAAGGATAGAGTAAAATAAGTATTATTTGTTATAATAGTGTATAAAATGCTATATTTATGTACTTCTTACAGCCTAATTATTTTCTCATCACCGGCCTTTGACCGTGAGAAATTTCTTTACGTTGACCTGTCAAATTCGTGTCTCTATGGTACATTTTGGTAACCCATGCTAGCACTTAAGATATAACATCTTATCCATACGTCAAACACGTTTTATTTAACTGTCAAACCCATTTTATATTTACGCCATGCTAGCAAATAAGACGTAACGATTTTGCCACAAAAATGACGTCACGATGCGTGAGAAAATGTCTTATCTTGGCAGGCGTACTGAAGCCGCAGTGTTTTGAATAATCTCCGGGACGGCTCGACCGTTCTTCACTGGCAGATAGCTGATGTTATACAGAATAAGCTACTTAGTATGGTGTAAATTTACATTTAGCCTCAATATGGTTAGAGGGGCTGCCCAGGTAGTCCAAAGATTCTGGCTTTAATATAAAGTGTCGATTACCTTCCTAATGAAAGCCCTCCGTATAGACTTCTCGGTGAAGTCAAATCCCATGACCTCGCCATCTTCTTCGACGGCTGCAGATCCTGCGGTCTGAAATCCACACACAAGCGTAACAAACCACAGTTAGACAAAAACAAACCACAAGCCGTAGGCTTAGCATGACAGTGTAGACATAAGTTTTATCTCTTTCATTTGTCAGTGACGTCAATTTCAAAGTGACGTCAAATTCTCGACAAATCGGACAGTTGAAAGTGATAAAACTTATGTCTACACTGTCATGCTAAGCCTACAGTAGGCTTAGCATGACAGTGTGGACCAGTTGCAATGAGCCGAGCGGCCTACGCTTAAACCACTAGACCAGTAGACTTAGCATGAGCGCGTAGACATAAGTTTTATCTCTTTCAACTGTCAGATTTGTCGAAAAACTTACGTCACTTCTAGCTTTTTTTACTGGACATGGTTCGTTTCACCATAGACATGCGTTTTAAATGAGTTATATTTTTTGCGATCTCCGACGATTTATAAATCAATATTATATCTAATGGTTTACACAAATAAAACATTGCTGATTTTGATTCACATATTCTGATTAAGTACGTATCGTACCTAATAATTATTTCCCACTAAAATACCCACGTTCTTATGTGCCATTATCGGGACTCAGTCACAATGTAGGTATTGTTTGAAATCACAAATAGCGGTCGTTAATTCGACAAATTGTATTAATCGGCTATTTACATTTGACTATTTACATGACACACTAGATTGATAAGGGGGAGATTTATGAATAAGGTTTTACCAATAGTAAACATCGGTGTACTCATTTAAGGGTAAGCCCCTTCTCGGTACAGCTGATGAAGTTATTAACACATTGGCATAAAGCACGTAACTAAACTCATATGCTCCTTTTAGGGTTCCGTATCTAAAAAGGAATTAAAGAAAAAGAAAAACAATGTGCCAATCTACGTCAGACTAGGCAAATACACACATTAATTGGCACCGACTCCAAATGCAATGAGTTATAAAGTCAAAGTCAAAGTCAAGTCAAATCATTTATTTTGTATAGGCCTATGGGGGCTCTTACAAATTGTCAAGTTTAATTTTTTTTCTTATATACTACTATACTACCACCGGATCGAAACGCGACCTCAACTGAAAAGATCCGGCAAGAAACTCAGTGGGCTGATCATTTTTTAAAATCGCCAAAACTTATTGCAAATACACAGGTTATTTTTAGCTTTTTAGTGCACCTAGGTTTTTGGAGTCGGTTTTTCTTTTTTGTTAAAATTTATTTTTTCACGCGTGTACCTACCTAGTCCTGTAGAATTGAACACATGGCATGACTAGATCTATGACACAGATAATATCGCATCAAGTCGCTCTCACATTGTCTTATTTTTTAGGAGATAAAGTGACATAATCGATATATACCGCGACATAAGTCTAGTCTTGGCGTACATGCTAGCCCTGCAGGACTAGGTACTCGAATTGACTCCGAAAAAAAACCACATTGAATCTTGTGCTGTGTCCCAATGTGGTAATAACTTCATCAGCTGCTGTACTATTCATGCTAGCCGTAGTGGCGCATTGTCAGTGTAGATATAGATGTAGGCACCTACTCCAAATTAATTACATATTTGGTTATTTCTAGCGTTTTAGTGCACCCAGGTTTATGGATCAGATTTTTATTTTTTTAAACATTTTTGTGATTGCTCTTGACTATGATAAAACTGTAATCAAATATTTTGCGGGTACCATGGTGCTGGGGGTAGCCTGGTTGTTGCGGATACCCCCCCAGTGGGTATCTCCCTTGCGGGTAACCGCCTTGATTTTGAACTGTAGAAATATTTCAATTAAATAATTAAGTAGATTCTGTTGAACACATACTTTAATCAAACTATAATTGACCCCCATCTCACCCCCCACATATCTTTAGTTTCAAAATTCCTAAAACACGTGTTTTTCTTTTTAGGGTTGTTAAGAGGTGATAATACTTGCATATTTCCAACGAATTGACACTAAAAATCGTGAAAAAAATATTATTTTAGCAAAAACCAGTTCGGTCAGTCGGTTTTTTTTGTTTTGTTAAAATATTTTTAGGCAAGTATTATAGCAATAGAAACAACATGGTAGATAAGTAAACCTTTATTCACAACTTCTTGTACAATTGGACACAAAATATTGGGTAACCACCTTAGAAAATAACAAGTTGTTGTAACTAGGCATCAACCCATTTCAACATTTTGAAGAATAGATATCAATACCTCATTAGTAAGTAGATACAGGCCTAGACCTATAAGCAGGGTCCGGTAGGTACATAGGTACATGTATTTAGTTAAGAAATAGATTATATATATGAGGTTTACAGCGAAACCGTTAGTAGATGTTTGGACTGCAAAAGAAAATAATAGCTTACCCACAGTCAATCCTCCAATTGTGATGAATTACTTTAGGATTGGAATACCTATAAATTTATTAAACGTGTTTAGTACCAGTCGGTACACATTATAAGACAAAGTTAAATGTATACATGTTTATTTCCATAGTAAAAATATCTGTGTTCCTCCCTTAGGTATATACGCACCATTAAATACTTGTGATGATTGATGATGACTCCTAAATGATTAACGCTTTTTTTTCGACAACTCGGCAACAATATATATTAGTTAAAGCAGAAGTTGTACGCAAGCAGCACCTTTAGCATACCGCGAAGACATAAGTTTTATGTTTTTCAACTGTCAGATTTGTCGAGAAAATGACGTCATTTCGCGACATATCTGACAGTTGAAAGAGATAAAACTTATGTCTTTGCAGTCATGCTAAGGGTGAAATTTAAGCTATTTATATACATACTACCTATACGTAACATGATTATAATTATATACGATAGGTGGCATATGCGGTGCGTGCAGCAAAGCGCAGGATTTTCCGCACAAACTTACATATTAGTTTATATTCATACAACTTCTAAGTTGATCAAATGTTATAATATCTTATCAATTATCATATAGAGAAGCAAAGCCCACTCATGATAAAAAAATAATTTCAATGCTGTATATATTGTCTCAGAATTTTATAGTTATTTAGAATGTATTTTTGCCGTTTAAGTTTATTTTCGTAGGACAGCTCTCACCTCTACGATACGACTTGTCATACCCGACACATAATGGATGATTTTATAGACACGCTTATAGCTGCAGTAGCTTGCGACTGGAAACTATAACCAGCCGCACATGCTAGCGTGTGGCAAGTGGTGCGGGCGAACGTCATAAGCGGGTTTCAGACTACGCTCTATAATATAATAGTATATAGCGCATAGCACAACAATATCGCGCACCATACTTTCTTATGGACACGTTCACACTGTACTGTACTATATATTATTGGCTTTGTATGGTGCGCGATATTGTTGAGCTATATTAAAGCGTAGTCTGAAAGCCGCTTTAGTATTTAACCAAGTACAATTTTGTTGTTACATGTCGAAGCTGTCATCATGCATGCGGTTTATGAGTCGCGTTTCAAGCGCGCGTAGCTACAGACGTGACTATAAAACCAGTCTTAATTGCGTGCGCAGAGGAAAGGTACTCTAATTAACGCTATAATTAAACTAATGACTAATATATAAAAAAAAAAAAACGTTTAGGGAAAAATAACAAAACAAAATGTATGGATTGTTATAAATATTTTACATTTAATGAAATCAAGGAAAATAAAGAAAACCTTAACATAAAGTTTACATAACTAAATCATTATAATTCACTTCTATTAAATACTTATGCAATCCTGTAGGTACTGGTTGTAATATGATAAATACATAGATTTATATCAATGCAATAATAGATCTAATCGTATATACTAAAAGTTGAATATAGCAAAACCCATCGCTCAGAAAAATATATCACTACGATCGATGAGTAACAAACAATGACCTAATATTTTAATTTGAACTTTAAACAAAAGACTATTATTACTATGAATAATGTTAAAAGCAGAACATAATATAGTACAACGGAGCGTATGTATGGGAACATGAAAATACTGATCACCGAACAACATAATATCGTATATATCACTTTAGTTAACTATTCCAGTAACAGTAGCTGTGATTAACAATAGCATTATACCAACAAACTTTTTGGATTAAAAATAATAATTATAGAACATATTTCAAGTTTGTTCTTTCAGGAAATAATGTAAAGATAATGGACCGATGGTAATGGGCCTCTCATCATGAAAATTGGAATTGAAATTTTAATAAAGCGTTAAATTGACGGCCAATAAGATGATCAACTTATTGTAGAATAAAAAAACGAATTCAAACAGCACCCTTAGTATGACCGTATAGACATAAGTTTTAACTCTTTAAATTGACAGATTTGTCTAGAAAATGGAAGGGACGTCCCTTCCGAGCTTTTGTACTGGACATGGCTAACGTCATTTTCTTGACGAATCTGACAGTTGAAAGAGATAAAACTTATGTCCACGCGGTGATGCTACAGGGCCAGCTCGATGTAAATCTAGTATATCCACGTTGTGTACACCCACTTTAAAACAGGTTTTGCAAATCGTAATTCAAAAACAAAAATTAGGATCTGTCCGTAACGGCTGTAATGACTTAATAATATGGTCAAAACTTTTTGTTTCCGTTTAATAAACACATAAGAGGTAAATGTTATAAATCAGTAAGTAATTAATTTTAAACATTAATAGAAAATCCTATATTATGTTGGATATTTTGGTCTTGACATTTCAGTTTCACAGCATACGAAAAACTTTAGACATATCTAGCAGCTACACGTAATGTCGAAAAGCCCAATATTATGACATTTTAATCTCCACATATACTCGTATATTTTATGAATGAAATTGAATGGAATAAGATGAGAAACGTCTGCAACTGCAATTGGCGGGTATTAATGCCAATATCAAGTAATTAATCGCGAGGACAAATTCAAAGAATGCCAAGCGTGAATATTATAAGATCGCATACTATAAAAAAGAGCAAACACTATGCCAATACCAAAACATCACAGACCAAACGCCTCAACCGTGAGTTCACAACCGTTCACACTCGCTTAGACGCTTCTATGTAATAAAAATTGTTCAACAATTAAAAGGTTTTTAATCCAATATCCGCCTTATTTACTATTTAAATATAACAAAAAACATTCCATATTTTATTTTAGTTACGAATACTATGTTTCGGTTATCTCCGGCCCAAATCCATCTCGCATTTAGGTGGAGTGGGCCCGTTACGTTAATACATCAGCGAAATGTGGTTGCACTGCTGTACACCTCTACCTACTCTTACTGGGGAAAAAAAGCGTGATAAAGTAATACTATACATTGGTACAAAAAAAAGATTTATTCTCAAAATTAGGACATAACTATTAGCTATTCAAACAGTAAATATCGGCGAACATTGCCATCTCCAGTAACAAATTATGACCACCAAATTTATACATATTATAAAACAAAATTCTCTGCCACGCCTGCCTGTTCGCGATAAACTCAAAAACTATTGCACCGATTTTCATGCCGTTTTCCCCAATGGATAGAGTGGATCTCGAGATTTCAGTGTATAATTTTTCAAGTTTTTGTATACATTTTTTTTTTTTTTTTTTAGTAGCCCGTAGGGATCCCACTGCTGGGCAAGGGCCTCTCCCAAACATTTGGGAGGAATTGCCATAATCGCCACGCTTGGCAGGCGGGTTGGCGATCGCAGTAAGATGTCAAACGGTTCAGAGACGCTGCTGCCCGTCTTCTGTGTTCCTTTATTCCCTTTGTATACATTAGCTAAAAAATAATGATATTTGTTGGAGGTGAAAATAATTAGGGTTTCCAAATTCGGCGCGGGCGAATTCACGGGGTGCTGGTAGTTAATAGATATAAAATGCGTGTGTGAACGAATCGCAAAACTCACGAGCTGAAGTCTCAAACACACACACGGACGATTTAATCCCTTGCAGCGCCGATAATAGTGAGAATGTAGAGGAAGATGTTGATAATGTCGAGGTAGAGATTGAGAGCGGCGAAGATGTACTCCTCGGGGGAGATGCTGTACTTGTGTTTCCCGCCCATCATCAGCTGCGTGTCGTACACCAGGTACACAGAGAACAGGAGGGCTCCGATAGACGCGTACACAAGCGTCAGTATCCTGCTTTTAGGAAGGAATATCGCGACGATGCCTGAAAGAGACGACGTATGTTGTAAGTTCTTATTGATGACAAGAAAATCAACGTCTATTTACGTAATGTAAGAGGCCGCCTAAGCAGCAACTTCCGTTTCACCCTTAGTTTTTCACTAGGCGACTTGTAATACATGATCACACCTATATTACCCAAATGGGTAGGCAGACGTACAATACGTCGCCGTTGTATTACGCCCCCCAATACGTCAATACGAGGCAGATTTGACCATGTTCCATCACGCTGGCCCAGTGCGGGTTGGTGCACTTCACACGCCCTTCTATAGACGTGCAGGTTTCTTCACGATGTTCGCCTTCACCGTTAAACAAGTGTTAGACATTATTGAAAATGACATTTGCAAATGAAAAGCTTAGATTTGAACCTGCAACCCTTGGGTGCCAGACTAGGCTACGACAGCTTTTATATTATTGCTATCGATAAAAGTAGTATTTCTAATTTATATTGCCGACTTGTGTTTCTGACTAATTACTTTTTTTAATAATTTTCTGGTTTATTTAGGTAAAAAAAGAACTCGTGAAATTCATAACCTATGGAGGTTCAATAATTTGGAGGAAATATGGTATGGCATGGTAACAAGGGTAGGTAATGTGTAGTGTGTGGTGACTGACCGAAGATAAGGAGCACGACGGTGGCGCAGAGCAGTATGCCGCCCATCATGGTGAAGTCCCACTTGGTCTGGAAGGCGAACAGCGTCAGCGCCAGGCACAGCGCCGCCGTTATACCCACTGCCATCATCACCTGGATATGACGACATTAAGACCATCAATTCGGCAAATAATAGATAGATAGAAAACACTTTATCGAGACACGCGGTAGCATGTCAAGCCAAGTTCAAGCTGGCTAGCAGCACCGCGTGTAATATTACAAGAACCATTTGGAGCCACTTTTGACCCTATGGGATTTACACAAAATATGTTGGAACAAAACAGGGAACAATGTACATTACATTGGGCGGTCTTATAGCGAGGTGCGATCTCTTCCAGACGACCTTGGGATTATGGAGGGTAGATAAAGGAGGGCAATCTCCAATGGGAAAAATTTGATAAAGTGTCCATCGAAATGCATGTAATAATAGTTCAAAAAACTTCCACAATCGCACTGGTGTCTATTCTTGGCATGCATTTCGACGGACACTTTTAATACCTAGATGTCACTCCTTTAATATACCTTCCATACTTTGGATGGAGAGGATTTTTTCATAATGACCGGTCATTTGATAATAATACAACATCACACCTGTATTTCTCGAGGGGATAGGCAGATGTGCACTGCAGTCCATCTACTCTTCGCCAATGCATTTTGATTCTAATGTAATAGGTGGGTGAGCATATTGTCATTACCAGGCCCATTTCCCCTAATCTCGGGTGAGATTTGGGTCATAATCCACGCTGATCCAGTGCAAGCTGGTGAACTTCACACACCTTTCTATAGACGTGCAGGTTTCCTCACCATTCAGCAAGTGGTAATCATTATTGAAATTTACATTTAACTAACTACAGCCCTTTTAACGTCCCACTGCTGGGCACGGGCCTCTCCTCAATGCGAGGGGGATTCTTTGCATATGAAAATTATCTCAGAGGTGCGGGCCCGGGATTTGAACCTGCACCCCCTTACGTTCAAGGTGGACGAGGCTACCCCTGCCATATATAAAAACTATGGAGTGTGGAAATCTGTCTCTTTGATCAGACACTCTGCAATTGATTGAGTCTAGCAATGAGGTGAAGTACTGACCGCGTCAACTTCGTAGATGCTGGAGGTGACACCGAGCAGGAAGCTCTCGGCGACGGTGAAGATGCCGAGGAAGATGAAGTTCAGGGGCGCTTGCCGCCGCACGTTGCCGCAGCACGACATCACGATCAGACAGATGAACACCACCGCGAAAGCCACCCAGCTGCACAATAACAACCATACAAGGTATAAAAATTATCACCTTTTGCTTTTGCAGATTTGCACTACGGTGCACTCACACTACGCCGATTTATTCTGGTCCCAATGTAATAGGGGGCGAGCCTATTGCCATTATACCTGGCACATTACCCCTCCATACGAGGCCATAGTCCATCACGCTGGCCCAGCGCGGGTTGGTGAACTTTCACACGCCTTTCTATAGAAGTGAAGGTTTTTCTTCACCAAGCGATGATCATTATTGAAGATGACATTCGCACATGAAAATCTCAGAGGTGCCAGTCCAGGATTTGAACTTGCACCCCTTACGTTCGAGACGGGCGTTCTACCTACGAGGCTATCACTGCTGAAGTTGTAGCATATGCGCCAAGACTAGTCGTATGTCACGGCATATCTCGATGGTGTCTCTTTCTCTCGTATGAAATTAGACAAAGAGCGAGCGAGCAAATCTGTGACATAGGTCAACCTACTGGTAGACGATATATATATACTTACAAAAGCCAACGGTTGTTAAACGCCCACATTTTGGTAGGTGTGTGGAACAGGAAGAGAGCTATGAACGCCATCGTCACGAGGAGTTGACACATCAGGATTGAATACACCTGTAATTGATAAGATATAGTTAGTACAAGATTACACCAGGGCTGTAGCTACTGTCGAATTTGAGGTAGGGTAGCATTGGTAACATCACTTCATGTTATGGTGCCATCTATACACAGAACAAAAAATATTATAATATGAAATGAACGTCGCAAATGGTATGGGGCCGTCCAGTAATCACGTGATGTTTTTTTTAGCATATTTTGAATTTATTTACTTTTATATTATTTTTTCAATTTAATAATATATATACCTAATAGAAAAATATTTATTTAGATTTTTTTTCTAAAAACTAATTTTTCAATATTTTTGTTTGTTGATTTTATTATGAATAATTATATTTTCAGTCTGTTTATTTCGAATAATCTCTGGGACGGCTCGACCGTTCTTCACTGGCAGATAGCTGATGTTAAAGAGTATCATAAACTACCTTTTCTACTCAGTATGGTATAAATTTTCATTTAGCCTCAATATGGTTCAAGGGGCTGCCCCAATAGTCCAAAGATTCTGGCTTTAATATAAAGTGTTGATTACCTTCCTAATGAAAGCCCTCCGTATAGACTTCTCGGTGAAGTCGAATCCCTTGACCTCGCCATCCTCGCCGACGCTGTCCACCGGGGCTGCATATCCTGCGGGCTGAAATCCAAACACAAGCGTATTTAGATAAAAACAAACCACAGCCTGGTCTAGCGATTTGTGCGAAGGCCGCCGACGTGCAAGTTTCCTCACGATATGCCTTCACCGTTCAGCAAGTGGTAATAATTATTGAAAATGAATATGATTCATATTGTTTTCTTATATTTACGCGAATACTACACATTGAAATAAAACTATTTTACGGATTCTATCGCGTTTATTTACTTTTTTATATGTTCCCGACGTTTCGGCTGCTTTACAGCAACCATGGTCACGGCGGGACTGAGGTGAAAAGCTGGAAACAAACCATAGGACGCGGCTGTGTGCACAGACGAAAACATCCAGCACGCCAGATTTCTGTCGGACGTCGGAACGCTCAAGGTTACGTCCACGACTTACGTCCGATAGTTTGCACACCCCAGTGTCCATACACTATCTAGATACCGTATATGTCGCGGCTGTCAGCCGCGTCCGATAGTTTGTTTTTAGCTTTAGACGTCCTGATGTCATAGTTAATAACTGGGTACCCTCATATTTAGTTGTTGTTTGCGGTCCGATCTATGCAGAAAGTAAAACTAAATATGAGGGTACCCAAACAACTAAATATGAGGTGGTACCTAGTTATTAAACATGACATCAGGACGTCTAACACCTCAGTGCCCATGGTTGCTGTGTGCTGGTTGTTGCTGTCAGGAACATATAAAAAAGTAAATAAACGCGATAGAATATGATTCATTTCAATTAATTCATACTTATAATTGTGTCTACCTACAAAGCCAAACTTGCCTCATGTCACTTGTCATTTTCCTCACACCCAATACGTAAAGCACCCTGCACTCACTGGGGCGAGTACATTGAAGGCTAGCACAAACAGACGCGTCAAAATTACCGCGACCAACATTATTTTCAGCCCATACGAAAATCAACTGTATTCACATACACAAGAAGCACATTTTCCAACGATATATCATAGATGTCACTCACGAGCAAATATTTACTCGTAATCGTATAGCTTTTAGCACAGAATTTCAATCTTTATGTACATTTAAACAGAGTACATTTTCAAATAAGAAATCAGTCGCCCCAGTCGATGTACGCGTAATAGGTACTAGAACGTTCAAGAATACCTGAGCCATGTTGTTTTTACGATCGATGCCAACACACTGTTACTTTAATTTGCTATCTTACTTTATCAGTGTTGTGTGTGTGTTCGATATGAGATATGAGTCATATCAGGGCGGTGTGCTGTTCACTGCGGTCTATTGGCCCATAGGTATCCTGATATGCTATCGAATAGGATATGTCAAGACTACAATGAGATTGCAATTGCAAATGGAATGAGGCTCCGGGGTAGACACAAAAAAATTGCCAATATAAAAACGAACTCTGTGTCAAAATACATAAAGATTGAACTTCTGTGGTAAAAGCCACGCGACCACGCTCTGCAATATTCGCTCGCGTCGTCGATAACGTTTCGTTGAAGACTGAGCTTTTTGTATAAGTTAGTAAAGTCCGTTTTGGTATTGAGAAAAATTGTGCAGCGCGCGTCTCGGCGCGCCCGGGCCTTCGCAGATCCCAAATACATAGTACAAGTTAAGGTTTGCAACTTTAACCTTTACCTTTAACCTTTGGTTTTAAAACCCACGCACATTTATTACAAAAATAACAACTTTGGAATTTCTCGTCCATTCTTCTCCATAGACAAACGTTTTAAATGGGTTGTAGAGTTATTTTTGCGATCTACGACGATTCATAAATCAATGTTATAACGTTTATAACGAAACATTGCCGATTTTGATTCACGTGTTGTGATTACGTATCGTAACTAATAATTATTTTTCTCTAAAATACCTACCTACGTTCAAATGTTCCATTATCGGTACTCAGTCACAAGGTATTGTTTGAAATCACAAATTGCGGTCGCTAATTCGACATATTGTGTTGTCATTAGGTATTTACATTCGTGACACACTAGATTGATAAGGGGAGAGTCATGAATAAGGTTTTACCATTAATAAACATCGGTGTTCTCATTTAAAGGCGAGTCCCTTATGGGTACAGCTAATGAAGTTATTAGACGCGTATGTTCTTTTGAGGGTTCCGTCTCTAAAAAGGAAAACAGGAAGCCGTATACACATTTAATCTTGTGCTGCGTCCCAATGTGGTAATAACTTCATCAACTGTACTATTCATGCTAGCCATACTGGCGCAATGTCAGGGTAATTTTTTTTTTTTGAATGGACTACGCTGTTGGCCTTTACAGCTTCACCGGAGGAGATCAGGGTAGATTGGCATTTAGACACAAAATTAAATACATAATTTGGTTATTACTAGCGTTTTAGTGCACCTAATTTTATGGATCAGATTTTTATTTTTTTAACAATGTTTTATGATTGCTCTTGGCTATGATAAAATTGTAATTATTACAAATAATTTGAAAGAAAAGGAGAACATACCTCACCATATCCCGCTCCGTAACCACCCTGGAATCCCGGCTGTTGCGGGTACCCCGGTTGTTGGGGGTACCCTGGTTGTTGCGGATACCCAGCCTGCGGGGGGTACCCAGCCTGTGGATATCCACCTTGCGGGTATCCTCCCTGCGGATATCCACCCTGCGGATATCCCCCTTGCGGGTAACCGCCTTGATTTTGATCTGTAGAAATATTTCAATTAAATAATGAGGTCGATTCTGTTGAACACATACTATAGCTAAAGTATAATTGACAGCACAAACAAAATAGCCACCTTGCTCATACATTATCGCCGCAAGTAAGGTAGTCTTAGTTTAGTGTAGTTAGTTTAGTTTAGTCTTAGTTTAGACACTATTGTTAACCAAATAGCCAGTATGGTTAACACTAGTGTCCTCGTTAATTACAAACATACTAGGTATCTAAACCAATTTTAATTATGAACAAGTTTCTAATAGGTACGTGAAAGCAAGATAGCTTTCAAAATTAAAGTCATCTATTTTGTATAGACCTTACACATTCTCAAGTTTACATACTTTCCAAACGATGGTATATTGTGTTAGATAACTTGTCTCACTCAGTGGTTTAGTTGAGACACTTAAACGTTGATGCTTTAACTAATAACACATCAGCTAAAATTAGCTTTAACTAATTAAACATTGGTACTTTCACTAGAACTATTTCATTACTCGTAATTTATACTTTTAATCACTTAAAGGAGTTAGTTAAAAGAAAATTGGAAAAATTTATAATTTGGATTCGGAAACCAACACTTTAAAAAATACCAATGTTTTTTCTGGTACCTAAGTAGACAACTAAAAACACAGACCTTTAGCCTCGGCCATTCTATCCACACTTGATGACAACAAATAACGTAATGACGTGACAAGAAAAAACATAGAACAAATCACACAATTAATTTCCTGTTATAGCACTTATAGTTAACCACGAAATAAGATAACTGTGTGATACGAGTCTAACCTTTGTTTCAATGTGCTTTAGAATGCAAATTCCGTTTGTTTTATCTGTAATGTCGTCATAACAATATGTTCGATGACCGCATGTATCGGTTACAGGTAAATTAAGATGAATAAGCCACTTTCTTTCTAATGAACAGTGTGGTACGGTGCAAAATCGTTTGCGATCTGTGGTGGCTATAATAATTGACGATAATGAATCGTGCGAAGGTTGGCAGTTGGCAGATATCAGCGTCTATAGTTGGGAGTCCCCCGAGATCATTTCTGTCCAATTACAGTTAAGCAAAACAACTTTTGCTTTCGTTGGCGAGATTTATTTATGTTTACAACGACTGTCTGTCTGCAGATTATATTGTATCTATAATATGAGTTTCGATTTCAAAATAGCAAGTATTTATGTGACATATGTTTCTTTATCTTGTATCAACTAAGACAGTGAGAGTGACTCGGTGCGACATAATCCGTGTCGTAAGTCAAGTTTTTTTTTTTTTTTTTTATGAGATAGGGAGGCAAACGAGCATAATGTTATGTTATGTCTTGGCACACGTGCTAGCCGTGTTGCATGTGTAATCGAAAGACGTGTGGAGTTCGACAATCGTCAATAGGCTAGCGTGAACCTGCACTTGAGACCCTCTCGCAGCCTTGAGCAGGGGGTGTGCCCGGTATAAAAGCCCCGGGCATATGGGGGCGTAGACGCGCGTCAAAATTTTTGACAATACTAAGTACTGTATTGACTCATAAAAAAAGATAATACTTCATCCAAATATCATTGACAGCACGAGTGAATTTTCACGCGCGAGATGAAAGACAATCTTTATGTATATTGACACAGAGTTCGTTTTAGTATTGGCAAAAAATATTACGCGTTCGTCTTACCGCCTAATGTGCCCGAGGGTCATTGGTTACATCGGCGAAGTGTATTGGGTAGTGTTTTAATACGGCTGGATGGCGCCAGCATCGATCGGCATTTTTGAATACGAGCCAAGATAGTTGAAGGACATGGGGTGTTATTTATAATCGGACTCAAGGATGCACAGAAAACTATAACTAAACGGGATCTGCGATAAATACACTATCAGTAGTGAGTCATGCTTCTACGGAATCGTGACGTTATGACTCAGAATATTTTCTTTATACACTTTACCTGCTTTTAAGCACTGCATTCTCGTCATTGCAGAATCACTGGCGTTTAGGTCGTGCGCCCAGACGCGCGTTAAGCACATTTTTCAAGAAAATATCATAGATGCCTCGGGCGAATTTTGACGTTAGCACAGTAATTCAATCTTTATGCATATAAACACAAGAGTACATTTAAAAAATATATATCGCCCGCCCCAGTGGGTGGAGGGCGTCAATCTACAAGTGGGTCGGTTCATACGAGCAGAAAATAACATGAGTCAATGCTCCGGCATCGTCGCTTTAACTAGAGAGGAATTCCCATTTGTACATGTTATAGGAAACTACGATCACATTTTTTTCCATTTCATAATTCCGAAAGTGATCCAATTGGCATATTGTCTTGTCACAACTGGCTAGGCTGCCGGACAGTTGCACATAACACATATGTACAGTTAAATACATACCCGAATACACATTCCATTGCAAACATTAAAGCAAACCGAGCAATGAGTTATTTATACATAGAAGTTGTTCGAAACGTTTGAAATTCGCAAGGATTTTTATAAGGAAGATGTATGTACACCAAGTAGGCAGATACGTCACGCTGGGATCTCTCTATAATTATACCGAGTAAACAATCGAACACTCACGCCTACGCAATAACTACTACATTGTGTATAGGTACTTAGTTTATAATAAGTACTTATGTGTATTTGTACCAATTGGAAATACTTCTAAAGTGTAACATATAATGTAGCTATTGTTGTCCTCTGGATGTCTCGATCCAAATAATTATATTCAGAAGCCTGAATTTTGAATAAGTCAGGCGTAAACAAAGTAATGTTAGGTTTCTATTTTGGCATGTTAATTTAGAGTCCCTCTCGTATGAAATACAAAAGTGCAACACAACTCGGTACTGTATAATAATAATAATAATATTCTGTGACACTGTGACTAGCATGCATGCCAAGAAAATATTTATACCACGGAATATGTCACACCGAGTCGCTCAATCACTTTCTTAATTTATAGGAGAGACAAAATTGACATATTTTTATGTCTTGGCGCAAGCGCTTGCCGTGCTGGTCTTATAAGAAACGTTTCGTGGATCGAGAGTGACACTCGCGTATTTTGTCACAAACGTTACTTGTTCCCCAAAAAAATTAACCAAAAACAATACTTTTTTTGTAGAAAACCAGCATCGCATGCGTGGTATGCCACCGCGAGTACCTGTCGTTAGTATGACGTGAATTAACGTGGAGCGTAGTTACGTAGCTAATGAATGTCTGTTGTTAATAACATTGAGCGAGGACGTAACTCGTATAAAATGAGGACGTAGGTACGCGGTGTAACTCGAATTATTGAAACAGCCACTCAAATTCGCGCTTTAAAGCCTAAATTGTCTGGCAAGGTCGGACGGTAGAATGCACCTTGAGTTTTATTTCTTTAAACTGTAAGTTTATATTCACTTGTCTGAGTTTAGAGAAAATCCAATTTTTTTAAAGTAACTCCAAAAAAAATTATTTGTTATATTCGCGGGCAATCAACAAACGTTCTTTAATTTTCATACTATCCGAATAGAAACGCACAAAGACTAACTATCATAGTCCCTAATCTGTATACACATAACACTTACTGATTATTTTAAAGACGACATTCCACGGACCTACATATCTGGCCAGTGCGTCATTGTTACTGGCCCATTGCACCCTCATAGGCGTACGTTAAATTCTTAATGACTCCATATTCTTGCAGAAAAAATACGCAACATTTGAGGCATCCCAAAGGCTACTACAGCCCTTTTAACGTCCCACTGCTGGGCACGGGCCTCCCCTCAATGCGAGGGGGATTTCAGGCCATAGTCCACCACGCAGCCCCAGTGCGGGTTGGCAGACTTCACACATCTATCGAGAACTAGACAAGTTCCCTCAGACGTGCAGGTTTCCTCACGATGTTATCCTTCACCGTTTCATAGCAAGTGATAATCTCGGATGAAAATTAGATTCGCACATAAATCCCAGAGGTGCGAGCCGGGGTTTGAACCACTTCAATTGCAAGGCGTGCGTTCGACCACTCAGCTAAATCCCACCACTCCCAAAAGCAATCACGGTTAAAGGATTTTGGCTTCTGAGTGGAAGAGCTGCTATTGTAAGTGAAAGTCGTAGTAATGTGGGCCAAGAATGAATTATAATTATCTACAAAATATAATATCGCCAGAAGACGGTAACGACGGCTTGGTCTAGTGGTTCGAGGGTAGATCGCTCGGCTCACTGCACCGAGGGTTTGCAGGTTCGATTCTAGTTAGCGACAAAGTTCGGAAATTACCTTTTCGTGATTTATCCTGATCTGGGTGTAACTGGGACCGCCCCCGGTCCATTGTATAGTACCCATAGTACAAGCAATGCTTAGGGATCATACGATGGGTATGTGTTGTCTGACAATATTTATTTCCTATAAGCTACGCTTGTATTATATGGGTACCATACCATACAATGGACTGGAGGTTATTCCAGTTAAGCCCAAACAGGACGCACTCTTAATAAGCCATTTCTGAAGTGCGTTGCCGATGAGAATCGAACCCACACGGTGCAAATAACCGAGTGACCTCTAGACCAAGCTGTCCATAAAGCCCGTAAATTGGCCAAACTGCATATGTATATCTAATCAACTTTGAATCTAGGCATTTGCCATTCATAATTATCGGGATAATTCCAACGTTATAATTAGTAGGTCTAAATGATGCCACGAATTGTGGTTTTTATTACAAATAATCAAAATCAAACAAGCATGTCTAGCACGAGTGCCAAGACTAGACTTACTTTACGGAAAATGTCACGCCGAGTCACTCCATCTCTTAAACAGATTTAAACACACGAAATATTGAGACAAAGTTGACACATATAAAATGTACTGGCACAACAGGCTAGTTTACAAATGCCGACAAAAACGAGGGGGATTTCCCCTTAAAAGTTTAGAATTTCCAATCTCCCAATAAACAATTACCACCGTCATTTTTGTGTTTTATATAAAGCCACCGCAAACGGTTTGTATTTCAAATTCAACTGTTGAAGTCTGTCGAATTAATTCAGTATTATGATTTCGCAATATATTTTTTAGAATGTTTTCTGTATGTATAAATGAACCGGTTGGCATCTGAATACTAATAAGGAATTCACATAAAAAAAAATCGGTTTAAAATAACACTTATGTCATACGCAAATAGGCGCGACAAAATGCGCGCGTTAATTTTTCTGCTAATACTAAAATGAACTGTATTAACTTACAGACGAAGCACATTTTTCAATGAAATTACATCGATGGTTCGAGCGAATACTATCGATTGATCTCTTTGCTTTTACTACTGAAATTCAATCTTTATTTATGTTAAAACAGAGAACATTTTCAAGAAAAGTATGTTCAGGGCATAACAAGGTCTTCTGTGAGTATACATAGACAATGTAGCTGTGATATTTAAATAAAATTAGAATTTGAATGTTTTATATTGATAAGATCTGTATATTTACGAGTTTCTTATCTGATAAAGCAATATGTGGTTTAGTAGTAGCTATTACGTATAAAACCCCTTGCATATAAAAGTGTTATAGGCTATAGAGTTTAAAAAAGGTTTTTATCTAAACCCTAACTCGACTTTGTAGTAAAGTATACATGTAGTAGTTTTGTGACTTTAGTGTTGTAGAATGTGCAGTTCTATGCATTTATGTATTACCTTAGTATGTATGTACATTTATAAGCGACTATTGACGTCATTGAACGAAAGACTGAACTCTTAAATGGATCAGCACCATGGACATTTATAATTCTTGGTTACTATCCACAGAAAACGAAGTCTTAGTGCTCGCAAAATACACGACCAGCTGTCAAAAGTGTAGCTCTTATATTATTTTGGTAGTACTAAATTATATTGCCGTGATCGACTTTCAATAGATAATGACGCCTTGACACAAGTACGTCATACAATGACGTTTTTACAATGTACCGCTACTTCTATAGTAATATCCGAATTATTTAGGTACAATCACTTGATCGACAGATAAGCGAACATGCGCAATGACACTTAACACGAAACATTCACATTTATACATTATGATAACCATTTAATGTTATTTAAGCTGTGGCTCAGCGTTAAATGGGTCCGGTGCAACTGATCAGACTGACGCAGATTATGTACAATGCCGGCTCAATCGCGTCAGAACTAGGGTTGTTGCACGCATTAGTATCTGCACTGAATTGTGCCAATTATTAATACTGCAGCATGGCAGGCTAGCATGGCCGCTAAGACTTGACTTACGAAAGATTTTGTCTCGACTCTCGATGCGACACAAGTCTGGTCTTGCCGTGCATGCTGACTCTGCTGTTTGTGTTGTACATTGTGACAAAGGTGATACCTGCACTCATTGCAATACTACTCCTTAAGATATGTGTTACTCACATTCTTGTATTATTTTGAAATGAGTAGCCAGTTAGTTTCTTCTCAGAGGAAGCGGAATTTTGATACGGAGGTTACAATGTGGTTATTTGGTCAAGCTTTACTGTCATAAATGAATAGAAATGTTTTTTACTATGATATTGATTTTATTTTGAATTGAATTTAAACATGAATCTAGCAAGATCTACATTATCTCTAAATAGACATACATATCGCAAAACAAAACGAAAATCACGACCAATTTGAGGTTTTGTTTCGATATTGTCGAATGGCGATCACCAAGTAACCGCCAGAGGGTTACTTTCTCTGTGTTTTGATTTGACCAATAGCTGTACAAGCTGTGGAGATTTCATTACATCAACGCGTATATAGCATCAAATTCACAGTGGTACATTTTCAGATTTCAATGATCATCAGTAGTTGTAGCATGAGCGCCAAGACTAGACTTATGTCACGTAACATGTTGATGTTGTCTCTTTCTCTCCTATGAAATAAGACAGATAGTGAGCGAGCGAATACGTGACAGAGGTCTCGCCTTGACATGCATGCTAAACCCACAGATCATCAGCAACAACCCTAGTCTGGACAGTCCTATGTGACAAGTAAATTGGAGTGTGGCAATGGGACACAGTGCTATAAGTATAACAAATAACAACCTCCCGGATAAACTCCTGGGTTCTGCCACATGGTCCCACCGAGTCAATGCTGCAGACCAAAAATATTTACATTATTAGAAGCAATAGTAAAATCAACTGTAATACGTACACATAGTGTTGTAATTTGGTTGTTCTTTCGAATTAAGGTTTTCGGTAGCCGTTTTGAATGTTATCTTCACTTACGGTGCACTGATAACCTGTAACAATGGAGATAACATGTGATTAGATGATAAATCTGATTTCTTAAGATACATTATAATAGAATCCTATTCAGAAGAAAAGTCAGGTGTTCCAGAAGTTTTATATAATATTGTCAGACTACACTAACTTATTTTAAGACCAGGACCACAATTTTCGCTTGATAGGCACTAATCTCTATTAGAGATACGTCGAAACAAAATACGACCAATTTGAAGTTTCGCTTGGACATATCTCTAATAGAGATTGATGTCTATGAAACGAAAATCGGGCTCCAGAAATAATACGCTGTGCCCAATGTATCATGCAAATAATCTTGAATTTTTATATACATACATCATCACGCCTGTATTCCCCGAAGGGGTAGGCAGAGGTGCACTGTAGTGCGCCCACACTTCACCGATGTATATTGGGCCCAATGTTAGGGTGCGTACTTTATATAAATATACATAAAGGTTTAATCTCTGTGGAAATGCGACACTATTGAAAAATGTGCTTTTTCTAGGAGTTAATACAGTTCGTTTTGTTATTGGCATAACATTGATAGTTTTGACACCTCTGTGGACGACATGGT
This sequence comes from Ptilodon capucinus, assembly GCA_914767695.1. NCBI lineage: Eukaryota > Metazoa > Arthropoda > Insecta > Lepidoptera > Notodontidae > Ptilodon > Ptilodon capucinus. The sequence goes on along the minus strand of OU611817.1, from coordinate 11,176,664 downwards.
TTAAAGCAAAGCTTCTACTATTGGCCTTGCAATATACTGGAGGGCGATGGTAGTTTCATTCATACTAGGACATATTCCAAAAAGGTAGGTAATGCTTGTTTAATTATTTAAAAAAATCGTAAATATAGTGTTACAAGAACATACCACACCAATAATATACTAATGGATTAATTTGCCATCTTTATCACATTCATCACCCAGTTTTATTGATAATGATAATGCATATTTATTTATTCAATTTAATACATCATCATCATCATCACGCCTGTATTCCCTGAAGGGGTAGGCAGAGGTGCACCGTAGTGCGCCCACACTTCGCCGATGTATTTTTGGTCCCAATGTAATAGGGGGCGAGCCTATTGCCATTATACCGGGCACAAGATTTTTTGGCTATAGTTCACCACGCTGGCCCAGTGCGGGTTGGTGAACTTCACACGCCTTTCTATAGACGTGCAGGTTTCCTCACGATGTTTTCCTTCACCGTTTCATAGCATGTGGTAATCTCGGATGAAAATGAGATTCGCACATAAACCCAGAGGTGCGAGCCGGGGTTTGAACCTGCACACTTTGATTTGCAAGGCGTGCGTTCGGCCACTCGGCTACCACTGCTATTTGCTCTTGTAATTAATTACTTGCTATAGCTGAAATACCCGCTAATCGCAGGTGGAGCCATTCCTCATCCTATTCTAATAAATTTCATACATTACGTAAAAAAAAAGTAAGGTAATACAAACTTGCAACTCACAACACTAAAAAACACATTATGGATAGGTATTTCAAAGTGTAAAATATAGTAGCTAAATCCAATAATTACATCGAGTGATTTCTACAATACAGATTGGCAATCTATCTAAATTTAATTAAAATTGTTTGTCATCCAACAATATGTACCTACGTACAAAAATAAAGCTATGTAAGTAGGTGCATCAGTAAATTGAATTCGAACATGGTAATACTCGCAACGTTTTACAAGTCGATGGGTAGCTGAGAACCCGAAATCTAGTTAAATCCTAAGATAATTCATTTACATAAATCTGCCCACTGTTTGTATTGATTACCCATTACCGGTGGTCACAACACGTCATGAAAAATATGGTGCAATTATTTTCTTTATGAGTATATTGTATTACTTTAGGATTTTAGTAGATTTAATCTGATATTGTATACATAGAACACAATACTAAATTGATGCACATACTGCGATCGCTTGGAAAGTGGAAATCCCCTTGGAAAGTACTAGACGTGTATGGCGCAATAAAAGATCGATCCATTTGTTTGTTTGGTCGAAATAAAGCTATATTAAACAATTTGTGATCTCACCTAGTATGAGCAGTGCTGAAAACAGCTATGAAATGTCTCTAAATACAATGCACACTTCGTAAAACAGCACTTTATTAGGTATTTTATTTTCACAGAAAAATAAACTCGATCGAACACACACTACACCCGTTTTTCTTTTCTTCCACCACAGAGCAATATTAATTAGACATGCGTTCGATATATCAAAACTTAACCCATATCGGATATGTGTTAGTTATCATAACATATCGATATGCCATCCCACATAACCGATATGACAAAAACGTTATTGTATCGATTTATTCAAAAACCTATCCATCCATTCGGTTATAGTTATAACAAAACTTAAAACTGCAACGCATCGATGCGAACTTCACAAACGGTCATAACGGTAACTTATTCGCTACCACTCTTTCTAACAACATATTCTTTCACTGGTGTAAAAGGGATGAAGCGAATAAGAGGTAACTTTAGTTATGAGCGTGTTCGCGTAGCTACCGGCGTGGACCTTATCTGACTAGCAATAAAGTTTAGTTTCTATTGTCTAGTTACGATAACGTTTTTCGAGTCCATCGTTTGGCGGCTAGCGGCTACGGCTACTGGATATTAGTGAGACACCTACTCTACAAAATAGAACTACATGAGGAAGTAATAAGGTTGAATTTGAGTTATTACAATACAGATACATATTATAAAAGGGCGGTAATAGTATTTTTTTGTTGTTTCGAGCGTTCGTTCGACTTTATTTTGATTAGTGTTTTTATGATAGTTGCAACGTTGCAATTACGTAAAAGGAATTCCTTTCGTATATCTATTTTTAATGTGTGTATTTAGTTATTAGAGTATAATATTTAGTTTGTGAATAAAAATAAATTAAAGATAAATTTGAATTTTTCATAGAAAATGTCGCGCAAAGCTAGTAAGATATATGGACTCATTTTGATAAAAAGGACAATGCCGTCGGTCTGGCTGTGTGTAAATATTGCAATCAAAAGTTTTCGTACAAATTTAAATTCCACCGGGAATTTCAAATTCTCATTTAAAAAGAGCGCTTAAGTGTAATAAATGCGTCTAATAAAAAGTAATGTATATGTATTGATAGATTAATAAATAAATAACTTTAAATAAGAACATAGCTGTACAGTGTACTTTTGCGTTCGTTGTTAGTTTTCGCATCTAAATATCCTGTTTACGTTTGCAAACCGTTCTGCTGATATCGATATATGAAAACGGTTTTCTATATCGATATGGAAACGGTATATCGGTTAGATAACCGTTTGCGGAAAAAACTGAAAACGCCCATGTCTATTATTAATATTTTTTTTAGAATGAATCAGTCAATCAATTGGTAGTGTTGCCACCATATCACAAGGTGATCTGTGCTCGTAAACCTCCTTGACCAATCAATCAGCTTTGTAAATGGATGTAAAGAACATTATTACAATGGATTTGGAAAGTTTCGATGAAATTGGTTTCGTGTACTTTCTTAAAGGTTTCCAAGGAATTTTGACAGAGATAACCTTGTCAGTTAGTTAGAGGTGCTTGGAAAAGTTTTCAGTGTCTGGAAACTGCTGTCTGCTAGACATTCCATTCTGATATCCAACTTTTTGTCACACTTTTACAGCATTTGACTATGCAAGTCAAATACTGTGCTCCCTGGTGTAAAATATTTTACTTTGCAGTAAAATAAAAGGAATTATGATTGGTCTATAATTTTCAATTTCTAGGATCAATCATCTGACCAAGAAGTTTAGAATAAAGCATGCAACTTTCTTACGTCAGTCTTTCAAAATGACAATTTGATTTTATATGTCAGTGATTCAGCTTGTCTGTCTGTCAGTAAGAATTAAAAACATAGTAGGTACATAACCTACAGGTTTTTGTTTAAAACGAAATTCTTCCATATAATCCGGGAAACGAATTGCAACAATGAGTGGTTTATTAAAAAGTTACGCATACTCTCAATGTCTATGTAAGTTACATTCATATTTAGACATTGAATCGGTTGAATGGTCTATAAATTACTTTCATCACTTCTCGTATATTTTTATACTTTTCAGTGCTATCCCGTCCGTTCAGCAGTACTGGGGCTTTGTACTTGAAGAAGTGGCGTATAGAGAGGGGCCTAACTGCCAACCCTAACGCCGATGGCATCCTCACGAATGGGCCTGACTACACATATTTAGATGGGCGACCTACACCTCTGCTGGTACGTTTACACGCTGTAGATAAGCGTGATATTATTTTTATGCAACTATTGAATACTCTTTGAAATCTACTGAATTCCCAGAGCAACTCATTATTCCCAAATGGCAATAAATGTTGATATTTTATCAATTCTATTTACAATTCACAGGAAAAAATCGATAAAAAAATAAAACAGATCAAAATAAAAAGAACATATCATTTACAAAAAATATACTTGTGCCAAACCACTGTCGCTTGATAATGTTCCCAGTAGGCTCAGCATTCCCATGTTGAATGGCAATGCTGATTCTCTGTGTGAGATGTGAACCAGCCTCCTGGCCACAGGTTGCATCAACCAGCCTTTTTGAAACATCAGAATTTTTTTTTGTGTACTATATTCACTGTTACTCTGATCCAGTTAAGGTATGATCATAGAATTGAAAGCTTTAGAGATGAATTTTTATTTTTTGTTTATATAGAGTGTTTATACGAACACCATCATAATTTTACCCCTCTGGTAAAGCTGCAAAAACCTCTCAGCCAACAGAATAGTCATTAACAAAAGTCATAATTTTAGGAAATTAATTAAATTTTTATCTAGGCAATCTTTCATAAAGAACTGTGATGTGAAACTACTTTCTGAAAAGTAGGATTGTAGTAAATGTGGTAACACCAGAGAATAAACTCAAGTGGGTATAATAAAAAAAACCCATAACAACAATCTGCATGCATAATATAATCTGTGACTTAAAATTTTGTTTTTTGCAGCACAAACAAAAGAAGCGCATTGAGCGTCAGAGAGCATATGCATCAAGGATTGTAGACTTGTGTTCAGAACTGGACTTTGCCAAGGACCGATACCAGAAATCACAGCAGGCTATAGCAGATGAACACCGGAACATCATCGCCAACAGACTCAAACCCAAAGGATCAGCTCTTCAGAAGAAGAATTAGCAAAATTATAATGAATTATAAAAGATCTAGGTATATTAAAATAGGTAGTTGTAAATAAAAATAAGTTGTTTCTTTAAATATTCTTTTTTAATATAATGACAATTCTGCAATTACTTAAAACATAGTATAGGTACCATAGTAAAGGGTACATGTGGTCAAGTTCCAGATTTGCATCATTTTGATCTTCAGATATATTATGCCAATGTTGTTATTAAAAATAATTATCATTCACTGAATGCTAGAGGTAAAGATTGTGAGGAAACCTGCATTTGTGGAGAAAAACATGTGAAGTTCGCTAACCCACACTGGGCTGGGATGGGGGATGGTCTGAAACCCCTTGAATATTAGGAGTGTGCCTGGCACAATGACACTGCCGAAACATTGGGACAGTTATAAGCGAAATAAGGTACAATTGCAGTGTACCTCTACATATCCTTTTAGGCAATTCAGAAATAATGATGTAGTATGTATGATTGTGAGATTAAGTGCTATATTATCCTGCATTATCAAGCTGCATCACATACCAAGGCTCCAAGCGCATTGCATCAAGCCCCGTGTCCATTAGTGGGTCAAAATTAACACAACCAAATATTTGCTCATACCAAAACGAACTGTATCAACTCTGACTAAAAGTTCATTTTTCAATGAAATGTCACCTCGAAGTGGTGGCTCTGTGTTTATCATTGCTACTTGAGTCTGGTCTGCCTGGGGTTTGACCCTTTATGAGCTAAACCGCTGTGCTAAATCAGTTATGAGTGCTTTTCAATAAAGCATTATCTATTGCTTCCAATATGGTGAGCTGACCCGTGTAGCATCGGTTTATTAATTAAAGAGGTCGATTTTGGGTAGGTCGGTTAAAACTAATACTCGCGGCCCCAGATGTATTTATTAAGGTAAAATTATACTAATGAAATGCACGCTATGGAATATAGTCTCTCTTACGTCCGTTTTCATTAATGACAAGCAAAGCAACGCCTAACTAGGCAACTCCTTATTGATCGTTTTCCTTTATTCAGTTGTCGCCTTGCGTTTTTCTTTTACTAAATGAATGAAATGATGAAACGATTTGCGGGTATTCTACCAATGTCAATAAAGTAGTGAGGACAAGTTCAATAAATACACATTATAAATAATGAAATTGATTATTTTTAAAAGAGTAACTAACTAAATGTCTTACCAGCGGCCTCAGTACGCCTGCCAAGATGTTTTCTCACAAGTCCCAAAAACATCTTGTCAACTTGCGTTCCCGTATCTTATTTGCTAACATGGCTTCCAAGATGTTTAAAATTAGACAGCCTGCTAAAATTTTCTCACAGTTTACGATCTTTCGTTCATTCGTTCATTGAAATGACAAATAGAGCGAGACGGAGCTTTACAAAGAAAAAAGATGCTGCATACACATCATAGAATATATTAGATTATTTATGCACAGATTAAAAATATCTTTGGGCATAGATTCTTTTTTATTATGCCGGAAGCTTTACGTATTATCATTTGACGGTGGTATTATGCTTAAAATTTATTTCTTGGGCACTATACTATTTTTATTTGCCAATTTAAATAACTTTACATTGTAAAACGGCAAAAAGCACGCAAAGTATGATGCCAAACAAAATCTAACCTCAAACCTACAGATTTTTTGTAAAATATGGATTTTAAATCACGTGGAATAGGATTATGTGGATTTTTGGAAGAAAATAAAACAGATAGAAATGTCTCTACACTTTTTTGTTGTTGTTTGTCGAACACGAAAATAAATTTACGTGTTCGTTTTCGGAAGAATTTTGCATGTAGTCCGCTTGATATTGGCGAAGGATAGAGTAAAATAAGTATTATTTGTTATAATAGTGTATAAAATGCATATTTATGTACTTCTTACAGCCTAATTATTTTCTCATCACCGGCCTTTGACCGTGAGAAATTTCTTTACGTTGACCTGTCAAATTCGTGTCTCTATGGTACATTTTGGTAACCCATGCTAGCACTTAAGATATAACATCTTATCCATACGTCAAACACGTTTTATTTAACTGTCAAACCCATTTTATATTTACGCCATGCTAGCAAATAAGACGTAACGATTTTGCCACAAAAATGACGTCACGATGCGTGAGAAAATGTCTTATCTTGGCAGGCGTACTGAGGCCGCAGCTGTTCTCTCTCAGTGGAAAAATTTGATAAATTTGATGTGTTGGTGGTAAAATTTTGACTATTACTACAGCCCTTTTTAACGTCCCACTGCTGGGCACGGGCCTCCCCTCAAAGCGAGGGGGATTCAGGCCATAGTCCACCACGCTGGCCCAGTGCGGGTTGGCAGACTTCACACATCTATCGAGAACTAGGCAAGTTCCATTAGACGTGCAGGTTTCCTCACGATGTTTTCTTTCACCGTTTCATAGCGATGGATAATCTCGGATGCAAATGAGATTCGCACATAAATCCCAGAGGTGCGAGCCGGGGTTTGAACTTGCACACTTTGGTTTGCAAGGCGTGCGTTCGACCACTCAGCTACCACTGCTATACTCGGCTACCACTGCTATAATTTATTTTGACTATTTAAGTAATATAGGTGCTTTATATTCGTAAATGAATGAAAAAAATGATTTTTTTTAACAAAATAGGGATGTACGAAATTTAAATTCATTAGTGAGAGCGACGATGCGAGACGCGGTGCGAGCACTCATTCGTTAGTTTTAACTAGTTCGGTAGTTTTACTGAAAGCAGTGGAACTGTGAAATACGAGTTTGTAGTCGACATGCATTTGAATTGTACATTTTAATAAATTTATATAAATTATAGTAGATATATACCTACTAGTAGCTTCGCTTAGTAAGCAGTAACAGCCCTTTTTAACGTCCCATTGCTGGGCACGGGCCTCCCCTCAATGCGAGGGGGATTTCAGGCCATAGTCCACCACGCTGGCCCAGTGCGGGTTGGCAGACTTCACACATCCATCGAGAACAAGTTCCCTCAGACGTGCGGGTTTCCTCACGATGTTTTCCTTCACCGTTTCATGGCAAATGATAATCTCGGATGAAAATAAGATTCGCACGTAAATCCCAGAGGTGCGACCCGGGGTTTGAACCTGCACACTTTGATTTGCAAAGCGTGCGTTCGACCACACGTCTACCACTGCTATACTCGGCTACCACTGCTACTAACATGGCAAAGCAAACATGCTAAGGGCAAACATGGCGAAAAAAAATGGACTTTAATATTGATACAGAGATCACTTTAATATTGGCAAAATATTGACGCGCCCGTCTTGACGCCCCTGTGAACCCAGGGTTTTATATAAATAAATTAAAACTATATTAAAAGAGACAGAGAGGAAAATATATAGATAGCTGTCGGCGGAGACTTCATCAAAGCGAGGTTACGGCGCGGCGGAGTAATTAAAACCACAGCGAGTTAACTCAAGAAGGTACCTAACGGATGCAAAATAATAAGTAAGTATCTAGTTAAATAGGTAGACAGGTACCAGGAGGGTGATTACATGATTCGCTGCAAACAAGGAAGGTTACGTACTCTCAAAATAGACTTAACTCTGAAAATCGATAAACCATATATAGTGACATTTGTCTTACGTCCTACCAAATGATGATGTTAATCGATGTTAGAAGGAAAAAATGCCCAATATCGAGGGTATATTTACTGTTAAAACCCATATTAGTGCATTTTTCATGGTCTCTTCATGTGGTGTAATCCACTTTTACCACAACTTACTTATTATATTATATTATATTATATGTGCGAATGTCATTTTCAACAATGATTACCACTTGCTGAACGGTGAAGGTAAACATCGTAAGGAAACCTTCACGTCTATAGCTTTCTATAGCGTGTGAAGTTCACCAACCCGCACTGGGCCAGCGTGGTGAACTATGGCCCAAATCTCCCTCGTATTGAGGGGGAATGTGCCCGGTATAATGGCAATAGGCTCGCCCCCTATTACATTAGGACCAAAATACATCGGCGAAGTGTGGGCGCACTACAGTGCACCTCTGCCTACCCCTCCGGGGAATACAGGCGTGATGATGTATTTTATGATGTAGTAGTTAATTCACCTGTCTACGACTCTCGTGAGGTCTAAGTTAGCATAGGTAAATAAATATCGCCAGACAGTTAAGTATATGTTAAATAGCAAGTTTCCCACTTATAATACCTGAATCCTGCCCTGAACATAATCTACGTAGTATCTACACGGATGCTTGTAAATTCTTCCCCGTGTTACGTAGCAATCTCTGCACTTGTGTCTAACTACGTAGGTCTAACTATTAATTAAAAAGTAAAAACTGTAAAAGTAGGTTGTGTGTGTGCACTCCGTCACGTCTTATTCAATGAAGGTTTTAATGAATGTCAATTTAGAAAACTTCTAATTATATAAAAAGTTGGTTAGGATTTATGAAGATAGATATTTTCGAAGTATGTATGTAGGTACCTAAACAAGTAAATGAAATTCGGTTTAGTCCAGTCTAAGTAAATAAAAAAAGTAGGTATGTACCTAATTAACTTCCGTATTTACCTACTAGAAACGTACCTAATCTTTTAAATGTAGGTTCTTAGGTAATAAGTATATCAAAGTAGGTATTGTTGGATTATTTGTTTTTAATTAAATATCTGAACTACCTGCCTTTGGATACATAAGTAAACAACTATAATAGGCAGGCGAAGAAAATCATTAGCTAATACAGGTAGGTAGGTACCTATGTGCCAATGTATTCATAAAATTATTATATTTCTACCTACTCTTATTATGAAGTGTTTCAGAAGTCCTAATTAATACTTTGACGTTTGCATATGCATCGGATATGCAATCGAATGGTATATTATCGAAATTCGATCATGTTTTTTCAATTTCAATTTCACATTGAATTTTAAAAACTTAAAATACGACATTCAACAGTCCTAAGCAAAATTTTCAAGTTCTGTTTTCTGAATATTAGTAGTCGCCTTCCGTTGATGTAGTTTGCACTGTTTAAATAGGGTTATGGATGTGCCCTAAGGCCACGATACCTGTGGTAAATATTCAAAGGTCTGTAACTCAGAAACTATGATAATTAGGTATAGTCTTCCTTCACTAGATACATATTAGCTACCGTATATGCTACCGTGTATGCCGCTACTAATCTTTTTTTTTTTTTTTTCGTGGGAAAATGCATTACGCATCCCCTTCCGACACGGGGGAGTTGAAAGGGGTATGTCGGACTCCCGGCAGATTGCCGAATACCGACTAAAAACCCACGGTGGTCCAAACACCCGCCTTGTCGGAAGAGCCACGGGAACGCAAAGCACACATCCGTGACCCTGCCAGCGGCTGCCCGCGCGAGCGGACACCTCCTCCCCGCGGCGGCGTGGGCCACACCACGCCGCCGTCCTCCTCAGGGTCGCTTAGCTGCCGCGTAGGGCCCCCGCCCTTCGCGACCACGACCCCAAAGGTCCCTACCAGATGGTTGGTAGGGGAAAATTATGTTTTGACGTATCCATCACCAAAGATACGCACCACCTTTAGGGCAAAGAGATGCCGCTACTAACCTAACCTAACCTAAAATATTATTACGAACTTTTGATACATTCTGTATACATATATGTTGAACATGAATTTCGTAGTCTATGTAGTTACCTACCTATTAAGTTCAGTGTCCCCTGTCTATTATATTATCTGACCGACATAAGGAACAAATAACATTTGACCTAAATAGCCTACTGAATTTACTTACGCAGTACATAATTTGATCCAGGCTTTCGGGTTTCGGAAGATTAATGGTGAGATGTCAGCTTCGGACAAATAGCTCGCATTAACTAATGATAATAATATGTTTTACATTTAGGATAAAGCAGGTAAATAGTTAAGAGTTCGGATGTGAACCTAGAAGTAGCGCAATGATGTTTAAAAATACATATATAAAGATGCCAAAAAAGTTTAAAAAAAACTTAATTGGGTTATATGTTGCTATGGCAATCTTGACATTAATAACGTAAAAAATGGACCTGTGAAACTGTGAACTATTAGGTAATGCTACCTCTTTGATTTATTGTCTTGGGTAGAAAGTATAGTATATTCTTAATAGGTTGGTACTTCTTTCATCAGTTTTTTTATGCAGGTAGGTATTTCAATATATTTTAAAAGTTAATTTAAAACTACCCGCTTTATTTTAGATCTTGTTTTGACTAGTTGGTCACTATAGCCCGCCAGGGACAGCCGTACGGCGGGGCTGCGCGAGTGAAAATTCCAAAAATACGTTTTTATTGAGAGTTTTTTCTTTGAATTATGTTAAATTATTCCAGTGAGGTCTCTAGTGTGTTGTGATGTTATATAACCAATGTATCCAGCTCTCCTGACGGTGAAATGCATCCCTCATAATGGTAATGTTAGCATGTAATTTTATTTTAAAAAATATTTTCTTTCTTTATTTTTTAGTTCAAATTAATTAGAGATCAGAGCAGTGATCCGCCCTCACGTTTATCATCTACTTTTATTTATGATGTTTATTGATTGAGTTTGCACTTGCTATTAATTACTTGACACTGACTGAAATACCCGCTAATCGTAGGTGGAGCCATTCCTCATCTTATTCCATAATTTCATTCATTTTGCATAAAATACGAATTGTAATCGACATTAGATACTTAAGTATATACATACGTAATTTTCCTAATCTTTTTTATATGGTTACTTACGATTTTTTATTATATCAATGCTTGATTGATCTGTTATCAAAACAATCTAATTAATTTAGAGGTTGGAGTCGGCAGCCGGCTTCTATATATGCCAGCGTCAATAATTCGAATTTCGAATCGGATCGATCGAACGAACGAAATTTAATTTTGGTGCGTCCAGGCAGGCTCGATGGCCGGTCGCGCGGGAACCCGGATATCGGATACAGAGCGGTGAATGAGGATTGGCGGATAGACTTAAATTACAATTCGATTTAAAATTTATTACATTTTCGAATAAAAAATTGTAATGGCCAGACAATACATATTCATCGTATGAACCCAAACTGAGAAAAGCTTGTGCTATGGTTACCATACAATGGACTAGGAGCAATCCCAGTTACACCCAGACTAGGGCAAATTTCAAAAAGGCCATTTCAGAATTTTTTCCATTGGCGGGAATCGAACCGCGACCACACAGTGCAGTAGGCCGTAGGGGTTTAAACGTGAAATAAAATAAAAAATTACTGTACTTTTATATTTTAAATCGATTTAAAACTATTGAGAACCAGCTGATTTTAGATTTTTAAATTCTAATTACAGTTAAACGTAACAATTATTTAATTTACTTACATAATATTTAAACTATGTAACTCAAATGGGTTGATTTATACAAAAAATAAGTGCCTTAGATCTAAGTTACTATATAAAAATTAATTTCTAATCCAGGGCCCACACCTCTAAGATTTTCATGTGCGAATGTAATTTAAAATAATGATTACCACTTGCTGAATGGTGAAGGAAAACATTGTGAGGAAATCTGCACGTCTATACTAGAAAAGCGTGTGAAGCTCACTAACTCGTAGTAGGCCAACGTGGTGAACTAAGGCCCAAATATCCCTCATAATGGCAATAAGCTCGCCCCCTATTACATTGGGACCAAAAATACAACGGTGTTCGTGTACCTACTGCCTGTGCCTACCCCTTCGGTGAATGCAGGCGTGATGATATATTTATTGACTTATATAAATGAACCTCGTTAACGACACGTATATCACGAACAATAACATTCAAAATTATTAATATAATTAACATATCAGTTAAATATTAATGTATTTTACTTGCTAACTTATGTTGGTTTATAATATAATTGATACCATTCTTCGTGGCTATGTTTGATCCAACTTTGGAGGCAGCTTTCCTAGCGTTGTTCTCCTGGTATCTCTTGATGTAGAAATCACCGAATAGATACATGAAGAGGACTGTGTTGGAACAGACGCTGAAGAGGAGAAAGTGGGCTGGCCGACATTCAGACACTATATGGCTTACAACAACGTGGAGGAACATCAATGTGAATTGTACCTGAAAATATAAATTCTTATAATATTTGCTTATGGCGAAATCAAACTGTATAAACTTATAGACAAAGTTCTCTTTTCAACGACAACAGATAGGTAAAACAAAAGAAGCGTTACTTCACATAACACCAGCTTTCTGCCAGTGAAAGTTCTGTTAGAATCGGTCCAGTAGGGTGATTTTAAAACACTCGGAATCGAATTCGGAAACGGAATCGAAAACTTCGAGTTGTCGATTCCGTTTCCGACGGTATGTCAAAACGCGATTTTGAATAGCGGACGGAAGGGCCAATTGGAAAGTTCCGACGTCGGAAAGATTGTGTGCGTTTACAAAGAACGTTTAAAAATGGTAGAAATGGTAGAAATAAAATTCGATTACAAAACAGTTATTAATACGAATTTTTTTGGCCAAAAAGTCTTATATAAACACACTTATCATAATTATAAAATTGGAAATTGATTACTTATTTAAATTATCGATTTAAAACTTACTCTCCTTCATTATTTTTGGTTATAACGAACCACGAAAATTTTTACTGATACGTCAAAGTGAAAGTGAAGGGTAACAACACGTCTTTGCAACCACGAAGTTTCAGAGCTACGTCATAGATGGCGCATGGCGCTGTATTACGGTAAATAAAAACACAACCACGAAGTGAATAATGCAGCACGATTGTTTGCCGGCGCTGCACAGCAGCCGCCCTATGTTGTCTCCTATAAGATAATATTCCATCCTATCGAAGGTTGAAGGGAATAATTTTCACAATAATGTAAAGGGCCATAAAACAACGTTAATGAGTTTATTTTAAACACTCTTTAGTACTGACTTACCTTAAATATTATACAAGTATTTAGATAACACTTAAATTTGGTATTTTATTTATGTTTTTGTTCAATTTCGGAAGCTTTCCGCGAGGAAAAAGGTGTCGGAAACTTTCCGTCGATTCGGATGGGTTTATCCGACGAGAAATGTCAAAAATCGTCGGGTACGGAAATCAAAATAGCGATGGCTGGAATCCGTGACGGAAAGATCCGATTCCGTTTCCGAATTCGATTCCGAGTGTTTTAAAATCACCCTGCAGGTGTACCGTGTATCGGATATCCGAAACAGACAGACAGACAGACCGACAGGCAAAAAATTAAAAATTACGTTTAAAAAAACCTCAGTTATTTTAACATAACAAATAAATATTTCAATTTTATTTATTTGCATGTACTATTGTACACTGGGGTTGCGGGTTCGATTTCCGCCAGCGTCAAATTTCGGAACTGGCCTCTTGGGAGTTTGCTCTAGTTTAAGTGTATCTGGGATCACCCCCAGTTTATTGTACGGCACCCATACTGCAAGCTTTGTTTGGTTTGGGATCATACGACGAGTATGTGTTGTGTGGCGACAAAAAAAACTTACCAGCTGCATAATAGTAATGTACTTCTTCCACCAAAGGAACCTGGTCAGTTCAGGGAACACCGACAATCCATAATATGCATACATTATTATGTGTACGAATGAGTTGATTACACCTAAGAATACAATGCTGTCTGTCTTGTTGTATTTCACGATGGACCAGGTGGCGATCACCATGATTGTGTGATGGTAGACGTGCAGGAAGGAGACCTGACGCTGTTTCTTTCTTAGAACGAAGAAGACAGTGTCGAGGAGTTCTAGGACTTTCGCTAGGAAGTAGTAATGGCTGCCATCTAGGATCTGAAAGAGGAAGTTAGACTTAAAATTGGTTTAAAAGTTTAAACTTCGATTATGCAGTATACTATGCGATTCAAATCAGAATAGGATCGACTTTGCGCCATATTGTGACGAACGAAAACGAATTATGACTTTAAATAATTAAATATTATAGTAAGACAATTAACTACTAATTTAACTTTTTTATTTATATTTGATGTAAGACTATTATAATAATGATATGCAAATAAGTTTTTTGCAATCAATACTTTTCAAGTGACATTTGACAGATAGAGGTTATTGACATTCCTATTGTTGTTATTTGGATCGCATTGTAGTTTATTTCCATTTTCATTTTACGGATCATTTTCAATCCCTGTAATATACGTAAATAGTTGATGTTTAGAAATTGTTTTATTATACTCATGTATCAATGCCTTTGCCCAGCAGTGGGACAATATAGGTTAAAAAAAACAATGATCGTCAAAAGTTGATGAAGAGATGTGCCTCATCTCTAGCAAACACTCACTCGATGTCATGACTTTGAATGAACCAATCAAAATGCGCTGTCTTCCCCTCTGCCCCGCAGCGTATTGACGATTGCAATCTCACCCAAAAGTGCAATAATACTACGTCTATACTCAATGGTCTGTGATTATAGCTTACTAGCTTCCGCCCGCAACTTCGTCCGCACAGACTTCGATTAAGTATGCAATATCGTTATATATTATAACCTATTTGTTATTCTGGTTTATAAACGATAATACTGTAGAGATTGATCAAAATCTGTTTGATAGTTTTTGAGTGAAAGAGTAACACACAAATGAAACCAATTAAGGTTATTTGTAGCTTTTGTGTCTAAGTACATCTGGGTTTTTGAAGACGGTTTTAGTTCTTTTGATATATTTTTTTTTCTACCAATAAAAACTACCATCCTGACTCTACAGTCCGTAAACTCTTGATCTCTGCTTATCCCCATACAAGGCGAGCGTTGCTACAGATAATACGATTAGGCGCGCTCGGGGAAATATTTTGATTAGCCTCCATTAATGTATAATGTAGTGTGTAGGGCAAAAGCACCAGTTATCAGAGTATTAAGTCAACAAGAAAATATTTAAAAAAAAATTGAATTTGTAGGCATCGTTTTTAACATATGTGACCAGGGGTTATACAATTATTTAATTGGTCTGTTAGATTTTTATAAAGGCAATGAGTAATACCTTAAATATATACGATCGTACCACACGATACAGGGGCAGAAACAAACAAATATAATAATACGCCAGATTGTTTGTATAATGACAAATAACTCAATACTATATTTGAAGTTGTAGTTGCCCAGAAAGACAAATCTCGAAACTAAATCTTGACAATTTGTCTGTTTTTCTCGGTCCACTATACAATTCATGACATTTACGATATTTTACATTGTCTTTAGTTCAAATACAATTTCTTTTTGCAAAATATAGACGACAGGATAGTAACTAGATTACAGTAGTGATAGTGGATACATTTTTCTTCCAACTCCTCCTACACCTTTTTCGATTAAATTCGTGCGGGTTCCAAGACAATTTATTTTTTCCCCGGGACTCGCCGAGGGTCAAACCTCGGTGTTTTCAATGGACACCGCTGTCGATCCTGGCTTACAGGAGTAACAGTGGTGGGAATGTGTGGCGGGCTTAGTCCTATAAAAAAAAAATAGTAACTAGATTGTAAAAAAACATATTGTAAATATCCTTGACATTGTATAGAACACACAAATTAACAACGTAAAGATTTTCACTGTTGTTTCCAGTATATTTTTTATTCCAATAACTGGTTCCTGTACCCTACACAAGACCCTTAGTTAGCAGTACGGGCCTTGTAAGCCTATTATCTTACGCCATACTAATTATAACGGCCGTTTTGCTGGCGTTACACAAATACCGAACATTGTATCACATTCAACATTACTGATGAGAATTAGGAACTTCAGTTAGAATTGAGCATTTCGAATATTATTTACATTAAAGGTAAAGTAATTAGTTTAATAGTATTTATAGTTTAATTACAAGTAACTACCTACTTATTATGTATTAGCAGTATTTTTTAGGGTTCCGTACGCAAAGGGTAAAACGGGAACCCTATTACTAACACTTCACTGTCCGTCCGCCTGTCACCAGGCTGTATCTCATGAACCGTGATAATTAGACAGTTGAAATTTTCACAGATGATGTATTTATATTGCCGCTATAACAACAAATACTAAAAAAACAGAATAAAATAAATATTTATGGGGGCTCCTATACAACAATCGTGTTTTTTTGCCATAGATAATGGCACGGAACCCTTTGTGCACGAGTCCGACTCGCACTTGGCCGGTTTCTTAAAATACATCATCAAGTCGGTTTTCCCCCAAGGGGGTAGGTAGAGGTGCACTACAGTTCACCAAAACTTCGGCTATGTATTTATGTCCCAATTTCCCCTATTACATTCAGAGCCTATAGCCATTAATTATACCGGGCACATTGACCATAAATGCGAGGGAGATTTGGACCATTGTCCACCACGCTGGCCCAGTGCGGTGGTTTCACAGGTCTTTTTATAGACGTGTAGATTTCACCACGATTTTTGCTTTCGCCGTTCAGCAAGTGATAACCATTATTAAAAAATACTAGCGGTCCGTCCCGGCTTCGCACGCGTTTATAATATAGCCTATGTTACTCAGTGATAATGTAGCTTTCTAACGGTAAAATAATTTTTGAAATGGGTCCAGTAGTTTTTAAGTTAATTCGTTACATACAAAAATACAAATCTTTCCTCTTTATAATATTATATTATAGACAAAATTTGTTAAGTATCTTCCAGAAAGGTCAAGTCCGTAGCACCCTAAACAGACGGAACTGCATGAAAAGATGTATGACTGTGGATGAAGCGAAAGAGGTTTGTCGGGATCGTAGCGTGTGGCAAACGGTAGTCTCTGCCTACCCCCATGGGATATAGGCGTGAGTATATGTATGTATGTATGTAATATTAAAGCAATACTGTTCTTGAGAAGCCGTGGCACGGGTTCCTTTATTGTTTACCTGATGTCTAATTTCGTCTTGTTCACTAAAGCAGGTGGAGTGCCATACACCCATCTGTGTTAGAAACTGCATACCCTGGAATAAAAAAATATGTATCAGTTACTAGCTTCTACCCGCGACTTCGTCTGCGCAGACTTCGGTGGTTCAATATCATTTTAATGTATAGCATATACGTTATTCTGGTGTACAAACAATAATACTGTAAAGTTTCATCAAAATCCGTACAGTAGTTTTTGCGTGAAAGAGTAACAAACATCCATCCATCCATCCTCACAAACTTTCCCATTTATAATATTAGTAGGATAGGATTAGCTGTGGTCGCGGTTTCACCCGCGTTACTGTAACAAACAAACAAACTCTTCAGCTTTATAATATTAGTACAGATTATTAGCTATAAGAATAGTGCAAAAGGTCAGTAATCTATTCACAATCCTTTCATTCTATATCATGACTTTTATTGCAAATAAAAACCGGCCAAGTGCGTGTCGGACTCGCGCACGAAGCGTTCCGTACCATTATCTATAAAAACGTCAAAAAAATCACGTTTGTTGTATGGGAGCGCCCTTAAATATTTATTTTATTCTGTTTTTTAGTATTTGTTGTTATAGCGGCCAAAAAAAACATCATCTGTGAAAATTTCAACTCTCTCACGGTTCTCAGGGTGTATACCCTGGTGACAGACGGACGGACGGACAGCGAAGTGTCAGTAATATGGTTCCCGTTTTACCCTTTGGGTACGGAACCCTAAAAAACATATAAATTACACACGTTTCCGGTTTTATTGCAAAAATCGTAAACGTAAAAAACGTGCCGTCCCTTTTAAATAATTTAAATGCCATTCTATCCCCGTTTGACGTGTAACATTATTTTATTTATTTAAGATTTCCAATAAAAAGTGCACCGTGTGAAATAACAAGGTAACATGCATAGGTTTTAAGCTAAGTGCCCTGTCTATTATAGGAAATCACAGCATGCATAAATAACAATAGATAAACTACTTAAGGCTAAATTATACGGGGTGTTGTGCACATGGACCGTCAATTTTTTTTTGGATGCCCTGTACACGCTTACTCTGGTTAGCAGACTTCATCAAGAACTAGCTAGGTATCCTCAGACGAGCATGTTTCCTCACATTTTTTTCTTTAACCATTTTCTCTCAATTGATAATCTCGGATAACAATGAGAGTTGCACATAAAACTCAGAGGTACGAGCCGGGATTCGATCATGCATACTTTGCACTTGATTTCATAGCTTAATATGCTTATAAATTGTTGTAATTGGGCCATTCCCTACGACCATGATACGCCAGCTCAAGTTCAAGACCTGCCAAACCTTTAAACGTCCAAGTAATTGTATTCGTAATGTTTCAATGAACTAGATAATAAGGTCGCCACTCAAAAGCGAGGGTCGACGGTTTTGAACCTGCTACTGAACGATAACAATACACTATTGAACAAAGGTTTTTGTTGCTTCAGTTCTTGCAACTGATTGGTTTGGTGTAGCGGTCGGAAACCTTTCAGCAAGTGCCATATACTGGCAAAATGCGGTAAAGGGCTGCCAATTAGTGATTGTTGTTTTTGTAGTTAATACAAATTGGTCAAAATGTATTTTAATAACAATTCTGGAGAAAGGGACCCACCACTCACCCTCGGAATTGTTAGTATCCCAAATTATAAATCAAATAAATTTGATCGTTATTAGAAGAAACCAACAAGACCGAACTTCCTGTCACCCGAGAGTCAGTATGTCATTAGTCATGGACCCTAACAATGAGCAGTCCTTCACAGACCAAAAGCTCAAAATGTATGTTACTTTTATTTGATTTTTATATTAATAAATCCTTTTTACAGTTATTTACTTGGAATTGTAAATATCTTACAAATTCAATAAATACACATTGCAAATAAAAATGGATGATGACAGTGATTCCAAATAAATTCAATCTCAGCATATTATTTACTTGCTTTGCAATTACCCTTGTTCGAAACCGGACACAAAAATTGACGTAAGCAGGTAAGAAAAAAATATTAAAAGTATTAATTAATTAATACATAAATTATTTAAAAATATTTGCATACTTTAATAAATGAGGTTGTCAGAATACAATGACTGCAGTCGAATAATAATTTCTTATTTTAAACATTCACTGAACTGTGACGAGTTATTTAACCTTATATCATGACCATATGATTTACTGAGTACCTAACTATTTAGCTATGTACATAGGTATTCGCGATGTGATTCAAAAGGGTAATACTAACC
Source organism: Ptilodon capucinus (assembly GCA_914767695.1). Classification (NCBI taxonomy): domain Eukaryota; kingdom Metazoa; phylum Arthropoda; class Insecta; order Lepidoptera; family Notodontidae; genus Ptilodon; species Ptilodon capucinus. The sequence continues at coordinate 11,157,203 of OU611817.1, read as the reverse complement.
CTTAAAATATAGTTTCACTAGCTTATTCGAAACGAATATGTAACGACTTATATTTAAGTATAAATTGTAATAAGATTTGTCACTTGACTTTAAAACCAGCTTACACTTTTGAACTCTCTTTGATCTAAAGAAGAATACATCAGAAGGGCATTAGACCTAACTGATCATGTCTTGGGTACTGAATGAACGGACACAACTAATGCATTTTGTCGATATTCTGTCTTCATAAAATGATTTCACATACTTGCAGAATCACAATCAGAATCAGAATTTTTTATTCATGTAAGTAAACCAATAAAAGCACTTATGAATCATCAATAAATAGTAATAGTATCTCTACCACCCATTCGGAATGCTTTTCCTATCGAGAAGAATGGGAAAGAAACTCCATAGTTGCTTTTTCCCAATAAGGATTTATTTTATTATATAGCACAGTTTGAGACTAAGGGTTTCGGGATTATTATAACCACTCTAAATCAAATTTAATGAGTTTGTTATCCTTAAAATGTCTATCGGCACCTTCAATGAAGAGCGAAGTCTACGTACCCGTACTGGGCCAGCAGCGTGGTGGACTCAAATCTTCATCACATGGGATTTTGTGTGCCTGATATAATAGCAATAGGCTTGTTGGTATAGCAATAGGCCAATTAGACGACGATACTGCATTTCTACCCACCCCCTTGTGGGATACATGTGTAATGACGTGACTCGTGATCACTGGCATCAAATTATCAACACGGCTGTCTTCTTCAGGGGTGGTAGTCAGAAGTGTACTACCCACAGTTGGATGTGTGCTTCTTCGTATAATGTTATAATGGTCAAGCTTTAGTTATTATATCGGGCACCACGCTAGTCATGCGCGAGTTGGTGAACTTTACATACATTATTATAGACGTGCATGTTTCATCCACATGTTCACCTTCACCGTTCAGCGAGTAACAATCATATTTATAAAGAAAATAATGCTGTCTTACTCGTTTTACATGTGTAGAAGGGGAACAACCGAATTTTTTGCTGTCTCACATTTAGTCAGTCTATACCTAACAGTGGATGTTATTCAAACTGAATGATGATCTTAGTTTGAAGCTATTTATTTAGCTTACTTTTTGTAAGATATTAGCGAAATAATTAAGATTACTGCTTACCCAATGAAATAAGTAGCACGATAGTACTACTTGTGCGGCGTTGTATGCGACGAGGCAGTTCTTTAGCTGGAACGGTGGTCGCTTCTTCATTAGCCGAGGACCGAATTTGAGCACAAACCAGAGATACGCGATCAGTATGAAGGCTATGGGGAATGGAGAGGCTATCAGGAGTTTCTTATCACTGTATTCACCTGTAATTAATAAGTTTTATAAGTCTTTAGTTTCTACCTGCTATATATGCTATAATTCATAACGAAATTGCATAATCAAAGTCTGCGCGGACGAAGTCACGGGTAGAAGCTAGTGGTTATTATTTTGTTAAATATTTGAAGCGGCAATGCATAAATGGGCGCCTTAAGACATATTCAAAGAATTGTCACTCTTAAAACTATGGCAGTAAAGTATACCTTTACCAAGCATCTAAGTATTTACAGCTAAAATTTTATATTATCTACACTTTTAATACAGGATTGTTTTGTATTATCAACTCACCCTGTCCTTTGAAATCCCAGAAGGATGGGTCCATACCGTGTATTCTTTCCATATTTCTTCTGTTTAATAACTAAGAACTTATTTTCGTTGTGGTCGTAACCCCTCGTGCTTCACGGCAGTCCCTGTAATGGCGAGCGGAGGTCGGGCCTGCGTTTTAATACTTGCGCATAAGCCATCTCTGGCGTAATTACTATTCAATAGCTTGGGGTATGGTTCCTCTGAAAGTGATTATCGTCATACATGGTGCGTCACAATAACTCAAGTAGAATTTTACTAGAACCATACTCATCGTGTGAGTATGCCATTGGATCGATTCCAATTTCAAGGCCATTTCTGAAATCTACTACTGACGGGAATCGAATCTATCACCGACCGGTGCAGTCAACCTAGCGGCCTATGCTCGAGACACTAGACAAAACCGTCGTCTCATACTGAGCAGATTATACCCATTAAGTACGTAGGTATCAAAGTCAAAGTCAAAGTCAAATCATTTATTCTGTATAGGCCTATCGGGGCACTTACACATTTTCAAGTTTACATTTTTCTGTAATGTAAATAAACAATGTAATTTATAATGTAAATTAACACGCAAAAAAAAATGTTAAAAATCTTTTTAAAAGCAAGCTTTTATTTAATTGCCTTTAGTTTTCGTGTTCTCCTCAGCAAGCCCTTTCATTTGATACCCATACTGTGGTAGAGCAGAAAAACATAACTATTCCGCCATCTTGGATGATCCGCCATATTGGAATTAGAATGACGTCACATAACTAAGCATGCAATGTCATCCAAAATAAGCGTGTATACCAAATTTCAGCTCAATCGTTTAAAGATTACTGATTTAAAATACAGTTGCAAGATTTCACGGGGACATACGTTGCAAGCTAATATAAAGCTTGTAAAATCGCTACCGTCCGCTTATGACAACCCGCTCGATCTCACACCTCACACTTATATGAATATGTTATTTCAATTGGGTGTCCAATTAATTGAGCAACGGGCGAACTTGGCATTGTATTGTCTTTACCGAAAACTGAAACAATTTGGATTTTATCATCGACTAGCTGTGCCCGCGACTTCGCCCGCGTGGACTTTAGGGAGATTACCCGGAAATATGGGTATTATGTTTGTCCCGCGGAACCCTAATGCTTTTTCTAAAATTAAAGTAGCCTAAGTTACGCCCTGGAACGTCAGCTATCTGTCAGTAAAAGTCCCATTGAAATCGGTTCAGCCGTTTAAAAGTTTACCTCAAACAAACAGACAGACAGACAGACAAAAAAATTCAAAATTGCGTTTTCGTTATAGGTATCGTATATACTTTCATACGCATTTGGTAAAAAAGTGTTATTTTGATATTACAAACAGACACTCCAATTTTATTTATTTGTATGTATGTATAGAGTATAGATTTGTATAGATATAGATAAGTGCGAAGGGTATGTGTTGAAATATTTACAGAAGACCTGGGCCTTAAGTATACCAACCTATACTATCGTGGAAGGCTATTTGACTTAAGTGACACTTTTGGAAGATATTGACTTATATATGTCGCAGGTTTTCATAAAATTAGGTTTTTGATGAAAAACCGGAAGATGACACATTTTAAACTCAATTTCATCATAAACCTTTAACAATCCAGAATTTTGTTCATAAACCTGAACTAGTTTGGGTTTATGATAAAAACCGGCCAAGTGCGAGTAGGACTCGCGCACGAAGAGTTCCGTACCATTTCCTATAAAAATGGCAAAAAAATCACGTTTGTTGTATGGGAGCCCCCTTAAATAATTATTTTATTCTGTTTTTCAGTATTTGTTGTTATAGCGGCAACACAAATACATCATCTGTGAAAATTTCAACTCTCTAACTATCACGGTTCATGAGATACAGCCTGGTGACAGACGGACGGACGGACGGAGTCTTAGTAATAGGGTTCCGATTTTACCCTTTGGGTACGGAACCCTAAAAAACATTGCTACAAGCCATGTGGTGGTAAGGGGCCGTAAGTTACATACTATTCATATTTTTCAGAAATTAGGCTTTTATTTAGATTTTTGTTATCAACTTAAACCGAACTTTAAGTAACTAAATGGAAGTAAGTAGGCCCCTATGACGTTGTTTGTAAGCTATTTGCTTTGGAGGCGATCCTTTTGATGTCGACTAGAATATAATGCAAAGAGTACAATATCATATTGTATAAGGAGCTAAGGATGGGCGGCGTAATCTTTCTATATTAAATATGGTGCTCTTATTTTTTATAACGATTTTGCTTTTGATAAGGTTTGTTTTTGGAAATGGAACAATTCTTTCTTGGTATCTCTTCTTTGGAATTTCTGAACGAACCCTTTAAACCTTGAACTTTAAAAAAACACCATATTGGCCGCCCGAAAAAAATGGTTGGAATTTTTGAAATTAGAACGGAAGCGCAAATGTGAAAGCCAGCAAAATGGCGGCCCCAGTGTTGCCATACATAAAATATATATTAATGAACCTCGGTGCACCGAAAATTGTTTATGTTGTGCCAAATTGTACTTTAAAGTGCCATATTAAAAAATATGTAGTAGACAATCACAATATATGTAAGAAAAGTAATATGTTTTAAACTGAAAAAGTTAAGTATTCGCGGCACGTGGACAGCAGAACAATCGTTTCGAAATTTATTTATGTCTTGCTGAGCCCGTGACTTCGTACGCGTCGAATTTAGGAAACGTAATTACACGAAAGTAATGGGTTTTATTGTTTCCCTGCAGATCCCTAAATATTTTTTACAAGCTTTATATTAGCAATAAGCTTGCAACGTACCTATGTATATGCGGGTGGAATCTTGTTACTGAATTTTAAATCAGTTATCTTTAACCGATTGAGCTGAAATTTGGTATACACGCTTATTTTGGATGACAATGCATACTAAGCTATGTGACGTCATTCTAATTCCAATATGGCGGATGACCCAAGATGGCGGAACAGTTATTTTTTCTGCACAACCACAGTAAGGGCCTCATTCACCGTCGATATGCATTTATTAAAATACTGTTATTTTCAAATAGCGATCAGACAAATCAATTTTATTTATTTGTATAGATAAAAAAAATCCGAGTGGTCGAAAGCACGCCTTGCAATCGAAGTGTGCAGGTTCAAACTCCGGCTCGCACCTCTGGGATTTATGTGCGAATCTCATTTTCATCCGGGATTATCGCTTGCTATGAAACGGTGAAGGAAAACATCGTGAGGAAACCTGCACGTCTGAGGGAACTTGATTAGTTTTCGATAGATGTGTGAAGTCTGCCAACCCGCACTGGGCCAGCGTGGTGGACTATGGCCTGAATCCCCCTCGCATTGAGGGGAGGCCCGTGCCCAGCAGTGGGACGTCAAAAAGGGCAGTTGTAGTAAAGATAAAGCACTACGTCAATGTGTCTCTAAAAAATCATATACGAGAGCAATGTTGTCGTTGTCCATTAGTTTCAATAAAGCTTTCACAGGCAGACCGCAATATATTCTAGACTAGCTTAGTCACCACTCTCCATCCTTTGACTACTAATTGGTAAAAACCGCTCCATTTCGCCCGTTTCATTATACATACAGAATTCGTGAAAGGTTGAAAACAAAGTGTTTGCCTTTGCGAATATTAGTTGAGCAAATTGGGTGCGAATGAAGGGTGCTTTTAAGTAGCTGGATATGGCTAGTGAACTGGGGTTCATAAAAGGTTTGTTGACCCGAGTTAGAGAAGTAAGCGGAGATTCTTTTCTCTGTTTATACATTGGACTACTGCATTTATCTTACAAGCGAATACCCAGCGTGTGCTGCTAAGATAAATGGACCGAATATACCTCATCATTTGCCTTACCTTATCTCATTATTTGGGGTCGGCGCAGTATGTCTTCTTCATCCATTCATCTCGCTTTTCTTGCACTCCGGTCTCATTCATATCACTTTTTACACAATCCATCCATCTTTTCTTTGGTCTTCCTCTCGCTCTGTATCCATCCACATTCCTACTCATCACTCTTTTAGTCACATGCTTCTCATCTCATCCCATCACATGCCCAAACCTTTCTCTCTAATATACACATTTCTCACCTTATCCATTCGCGTCACTCCACACATCCATCTCAACATTCGCATCTCGGCGGTGTGGAGACGTTTCTCTTCACGCACTTATATAACCGAATATGCCTAATGTATTGTTTTAGAAGTCTAAAATCATCTTCGCATTATTGCCTTTCTAATGAAACCGCTTTGGGGCACATGAGATGGATGGTTTCAAAGTCTATAACGGACGTAGGTAGAAATATATAGATTGGTTAGTAGATGCCTAATCTTTTAAGTCACGTATTAAGCCCCACGCACAGTGAGGCGTCAAAACTCATGTTTGCAAACACTAAAACCAACTGTATTGACTCATAAATAAAGTTCATTATTTAACGAAATTACATTGACAGCGCGAGCTAATTTTGACGCGTGTGAATAACGCGTCAAAATTCGCGTGCCTTTTGCCGCTGAAATTCAATCTTTATGTATATTAAATTGGGACTAAGCCCGCCACACATTCCCACCACTGTTACTCCTGTAAGCCAGGATCGACAGCGGTGTCCATTGAAAACACCGAGGTTTGACCCTCGGCGAGTCCCGGGGAAAAGCTAAATTGTCTTGGAACCCGCACGAATTTAATCGAAAAAGGTGTAGGAGGAGTTGGAAGAAAATTGTATCCACTTCCCTCCATTGCAAAGCGGGAGACAAAAATAACTGTATTGGCTGAATTGCCACAGAAATAAAGAAGGCACCACGGATACTATTTGACATTAGTTGGACCTAACAATGTGAGCTGCATTATACTTGATTCCAGTAATAGGTATGGCAGAACCGTTTGAACGCACGGAAATTTTCTTTGGTCTCAACAAGGTCTGTGTAATACACCACTCCCGATGTTACATGCAGACTGTTTAACATATTGTTACGTTCGTTTTGCCAGAGGCTGCACTCCCATAGGATGTGATGAGCAGATTGTTCGAATTCGACATACGGTGACGAACATTGGCACAGCGGCGAGGGCACTAAAGTGAAGAAAAATAATTTGCTCCTGAAGTTACCATGTCCCGTTAGAAATTGAGCCACACAGTGGTCCACCTCCAGCCATGTCCTCTCTCAACGCTTGCGAACGCTTGGGAAGAATTGGTGGAGGTGGCGCCCCTTACTTGTTGAGTCCCATCTAGATTGCCATTCGGTTAAAAGATCTTCAATAGGTTGCGGATTAAATAATCTAGCGATTCTAGAGCGGTCACGTGGTTTAAGGAACTCGGTGTTCATGTTCTCGCGAGTGGAGTAGTACATGGCCGCGCGTCTTTGGATTTCAAGGTCGACTGGGAGAACGCCCGCGAGGACCGGCAGGGCCTCGGTACTGACCGTGCGGTATGCCTTACATAAGAAAATCAAAGCCAAGCGTTGACTTTGAAGCAATTTACGTCGTGCCGCCCCTATCGTGGCCCTGTCAGCCCACACAGGAGCGCCGTAGCATATACAGCCTAGGTACGTCGCACCGTAAATGATTTTAAGAGTGTTAAATGAAATACCCCACGTTGAGGTGGATATTCTTGTTAATGCATAGAAATTACGTTTTGATTTTTCTCCGACAGTTTTTATATGCTCGATAAACGGGAAATTTCTTTCTAGCACTAATCCGAGATAGCATACCGACTCTTTTCTCTTTACCGTAGCGTTGTTAAACTTGATACGAGGAGGCGCTTTTAATTGTCCTTTTAATAGGAGTTGGTAAGTTTTTTGGGGTGCAAACGTAAGACGATTTCGTTCGCCCCACTCAGAGATTAGACGCAGACAGGTATCCGCCAGGTTCTCAAGTCCGGCACGAGTATTAGATTCTATAAGCAGAATCTTTATGTATATTGAAATACTGTTCGTTTGGACGCGCCCGTGTGCCCGGTACTTAACCGCACATAAGTTTTTGATGGCAGTTTATAACTTTTTATTACCACAATTATAAATTAATTAATTAATTATTATTTAAATGATATATGGAAATAGTTTTAAAAAAGACACCTTGTTTTACCTCTATTAAAAAAGTTTAAAACAAACTTCTAAGTTTGGTACTTGGTTCATTTGCGTATTAGAAATAATGTCACTTTTGCACGCTTAGTTGTTACTAGCGGATACCCGGCGTACGTAAGTACGCTAAAAAACTATATACCTACATTTTGTTTATTTAGTGGTCTATAACCGTCTTCGCATTATTGCCTCTCTTATGAAACCGGTTTGGGGCACAGCGGTTGTATGGTTTCTAAGTCTATAATGGACATAGGCAGAGACAATTTTAGTGTCTTATGATATGGACAAAAACGCTCGCCTTGAACGTAAGGGGTGCAAGTTCAAATCCCGGGCACGAACCTCTTAGATAATTTTCATGTGCGAATATCATTTTCAAAAATGATTACCACTGGCTGAACGGTGAAGGAAAACACCGTGAGGAAACCTGCACGTCTATAGAAAAGGCGTGTGAAGTTCACCAACCCACACTGGGCCAGCGTGGTGGACTATGGCCCCAATCTCCCTCGTATTGGGGGGGAAGGTGCCCGGTATAACGGCTCGCCTCCTATTACATTGGGACCAAAATACATCGGTTAAGTGTGGGCGCACTGCAGTGCACCTCTGCCTACCCCTTTTGGGAATCCAGGCATGCTGATGTATCTTCTTATATATATAATTCTTCTGTACAAACGTACAGAAGCGTATAGCCGTATAGAAGGAGTTGAATGACATACACACGTATGTCATTCAACTCCTCCTAAACGGCTGGACCGATTTGAATGTTTTTTTTTGTATGCGTTTGGGTGGCGCCCTTCATGGTTCAGATTCATATTTGAAGTTCGCCCGGTCAGCTAGTATATATGTATATGTCGCAATCAAGTCATATCCGGAACGCCAGCGCCCTCTGTCGGCGCTCGACGGAGTCAATGATTGATCGGCTGAACGGCGCGCTCGGCACTTCTCGAGCGGCAGCCGGCCAGTGCGGTCGAATATTGAAACCGACTCGCGTTAGTTATAGCTGTGTAATTCTGTACCTACCTACCGAATAAGTGTTAAGACATTATAACGAGTTGATTTGAATACTGCGTTTCGTTGCTCCAACATTACCCATCGACGCCCGCAGCTTGGAGGTTATAATTATGGAACCTACGGATGACGCTGAACATCCTCCGCCGTCATATAGATATACAAGCGTAGCGAATTGTTTTTTTTTGGTGTAGACAAGCATATATTTATTGTCTCTTACTAAATATTTCTTCGTCGCGTCTGTTATAATAAAGAATGAAACAGTACCTACTGTTTAACGAACCGTTTTTCGAGGACGTGATGTGACTTAAATAATATCCCTATACCTTGGTACGCGGTGCTTGTTTTCACTTCCCTCCAATATGTTTTATCCTTGGAATATTATGAAGTTTCATTGTCAAACCCTGAAAAGATTGGAAAAAATAAATTAATAGTAAAAAAAATGTAATGGGAGCCCCTTTAAATATTTATTTTATTCTGTGTTTTAGTATTTGTTGTTATAGCGGCAACAGAAATACATAATCTATGAAAATTTCAACTCTCTAACTATCACGGTTCATGAGATACAGCCTGGTGACAGACGGACGAACGGACGGACAGCGAAGTCTTAGTAATAGGGTTCCCGTTTTGCCCTTTGGGTACGGAACCCTAAAAAATGTCACTTATGCCAAATAGCCATTGACACCTCGATATATTTAATAAAAAATGTCAAATACATTCGCTTGCCCCATTGCGTTCAGAGCGTAATAGTAATACTACTTTGTGGTATGGATATAAATCAAATTGATTGTGATTGGGTTCAGAGTCGCGACTGTTCTTGGTGCAATATTAACTGTCGCTGCCCCTCAGTAAAGTACGGTGACCGTATCTTTTTTTAAAGATGAGAATCTTTTTTTTAAACATATTTAAAGAAAAAAATGTAATATTTTTATTTGTTGACTCTTAGGGCAACAATTTACAAATACAGTCTAATTTGAAATATCACAACAAAGTCAATTATGAGTTTTCTGTGACCCGTCGATCTGAGTGACGCTCATTTGGACCTCAGAGTAGAGTTGATATAAGAACGTAACTCTCCGTAATGCTCTGCGGCGATTTTTTTTAAAGTTGGCAGTAATGGTTTATATGAGATCCGCCATCTTAGAATTAAGATCAAGTAAGTACGTAAGTGTCAAACAATTTATACAATCAAATTCTAATATGGCGGAAATGTATCGCAGTTCGGGCTCCTTAGGGCCGCTCCTTAGTATATACTGCCTCGATGGACCTAATTACTTAAATTCAATCCTACTGTACAAGACGTACATTATTTTACCATTATAGTAAGAAATATCCATGTCTGGTAAAACAAATCACGTGTTCACTATCTTATAACACATGGCTCCAAATTTAAAATTAATAGGTAACCCTTTAATTTAAATATTAAACTATTATATTATCCGCCCGCCGACCGCAATGGCAACGGTACAAAACCGTAAAAGGGGTTATGGTGAACCCTATATCTCGCCACAAAACAGAACCTCCGCCAGTCGCCAATAGATGGCGTGACTACCAACTCATCGCAATTCTACGCGTACAAGAAACCGAGCCGCCATACAAAGTACTACGAAAATCCTGGCTCGCGCAAGAAGAGTTCTCGGTGATCTGAACTACACACATCAACACTGTCTAGGGATATTTTGTATTTGCTCAATTTACTCAAAATTTATTAAAAGTAACATACAACATGCATATATTTTTATAAAGCCCATTTATCAGACTACACTCCAGAATAAAAGAAAACTATTTTTTTTGCGTAAACAAATTTTTATCCAAATAAAGAAAAAAACGTGAAATAATGGTACAACTAACAATGAATGTGTTCCTCAAGAAAAAATGAAAAATAAGGAAAAATTAATCTGTTTTTAACAGTTATGTGAAAAATCAGTAGTCATTAAAACCACCCATGACGTTAATAACGGGTCTGCAACGGTTTTTCATGGTTTGGATTAAGTTATACCAGTCTTGCTGCGGTATATTGTCCCAGTTCCGGCTAAGATGCAAAAAAATGCTCTTCCGTCGCAATGTTTGCAGGGAAATTCCTCAAAGCCCTTCTTTGGAGCATGTCCCACGCGTGTTCTATGGGGTTTAGGTCAGGCGATTGAGCGGGCCAGTCTAAGACCAATACGTCGTGCTCCTGCAACCAGCTCGTCACCACTCTCGCTGTGTGCGGACGGGCTTTATCGTGCATGAGCGTAAATTCTTGGCCCATTTGTAGTCGATGGGGGTAGGTTATTGGTACTAGCACCACGTTACGGTATTTTTCAGCTATCATGGTGTTTCTGGTCCAAACGAGGTCTGTTCTTCCACCAACACGAATTCCCGCCCAAACCATAATTGTCCCGCCGTGGTATGAATGGACTTCCTGAGGATGTTGCAGACGGCTCTCACGACCAGGAACTCGCCAAACACGTACTCTACGTGTATCGGGATGGAAACCGAACCGGGACTCATCGGTAAACAGCACTACAGACCACTGGTTATCTTCCCAGAGCAAATGTTCACGAGCCCACTCTAGTCGTCGTCCACGATTTCCTCGGCGAGGTGCTGGAGTACGAAGCGGTCTGCAAGCATGAAGGTTAGCTTCATGCAGCCTTCTCCTTACAGTTTGGTCACTCCCAAGCAACTGGTGCTCTGACTGGAGCCTCTGAACCAACTGCATGGCCGTAACATTTGGTTGTCTTCTCGCGGCAACTTGCAAAAATCGGTCTTGTCGTTGAGTGGTTATGCGCTTCCCGCCTGGGTGTCTTTCAGGCATTTCACCAGTAGCACGATAACGTGACCATAACCTTGATATCACGTTTTGTCTTGTTCCAATCTCCTCAGCAATACTCCGTGGAGTAGCCCCAGCTTGGAGCATGCCTACCGCCCTTAACATTTCCTCTGTCGTTAAATAGCGCCGCTGCATAATGCACACAATAACATTAATTCGAAATTAACCGATAACTTGTTATAAAACTTAAATTTGACACAAAAATTAGCCAAAAACTACTGTAGGTAAATGAAACCTTAGGACTTCGCTATCATTAGACGGTGTAAATCTTTTGTTTTTTATTTATTTTTTCAAATTCAAATTTAGAATCGTTCAAAAAGGTTTACAAAATAAGCTTTCTTCAAAAGAATTTAAATCTGGCAAGTATTTTTTGAGTTTAAGAACTTCATACAAAATATCCCTAGACGGTGTTGATGTGGAAAAACGGTACCCATAAAAGTTTGATTTTTCATCGTTGCTGTCGATTTTCTCAGTGGATTGTGTTGCTTTCTTATATATACAAATTCCCCAACATAAACAGGTGGGAGTAGCGGACCCCGCCAGGCATACCACCAGACTGGCAAGATGGTGTTCCTTTTACTGCCAAAGGGTCCTTAACTTTAATTACTCACTATATACCTCATTTGTTGATTCGTAGTGCTTTTCTGCCTCAGACCCTCGCTATTATTGTCAAAGCTATCTGGAGCTACAAAGAGTTCGCGTTTTTTACGTAAAGTCCTAATAAACCAAGGGTGAATGTTGACCCCACTCCGAGCTCAGGGACATTGTTCTTCGAATTCGGGAATCAATCAGCGCCTCGCGGGGCTTCGTTGAATTTATATTGCTGGGAATTCTCCATCTCCCATCGTAAGTAACTCGTAATAAAATTAATAACCTGTTTTTATATCACTTGCCGTGTGCACAGTAGCGCGTCAAATTTAGGCCTACACCAAATTGAACTGTATAGACACAATTTTTACGAAATGAATGAAATTTTAATGGAATAAGATGAAGAATAGCTGCACCTGCGATTAGCGATATTTATATATATATTTTATACTATTGTCTAATTGTTAATTAAGAAAATCACATAATAATTTAAATCCTTATTGGAAAAGAGCAACCATGGAGTTTCTTGCCCAATCTTCACCATAGAAAATGCTTCAGAGATACTATTATTATTTATTGTACTTATATTGACGATTCATAAGTGCCTGTATTGGTTTATCTATATAAAAAGTTTCTGAATCTGCTTCTGATTCTATGCCAATGTCCGGTATATAATAGCAGGGACAAATTCAAATAAAAAACGGAGCCGTCGCAGGACGCCTGGCAGATTTGAAACATAAAACATAAACGTCGTAACGGCGAGTGAGTGCGTGAGCGGAGCCAGCCGGTGGGCAGAGTCTAAGCGGCGGATAGAACTGAGGAGCCACGAAGCTGCTCGAAGTTTTGGGATCACGGCATCGCGGCATCAACAGTCACTGTCACTGTCATCAAAATTGGTGATGAACTTAATAAAGAGTGCAGATCAATATGATATGATATAGACAACGCGAGCGAATTTTGACGCGTGGGGCCGTGCCCTTTCATATAGAAATCTAATCTTTATGAATATTAACACAGAATTCGTTTCAGTATCGGCAGAATTTATGACGCGCGGGTTTGACGCCCCAGTGAGCGTCAGGCTTTATACACCGTCCGTTTAATTTGATTTCATTATGGTTTGAAAATTGAAGGGATCTTGATGGAGTATTGCTTTGAATGCGTTGATTAATTTGCGCTCTGTCAAGGTATGGTAGCTTTATTGAATGGAAACGGTACTAAACAATGTTCTATTCCTCTGGTAACGATCTGTACACATAACAATTATCTTTAGAATATGTATGCTTACCGTGTTGTATTATAATAAAAAAATAAAGGCGTGTGAAGTTCACCGACCTGCATTGGGCCAGCGTGGTGGACTATGGCTCAAATCTGCCTCGTATTGAGGGCGAATGTGCCCGGTACAACAGCAATAGGCTCGCCCCCTATTACATTGGCACCAAAATACATCAGCGAAGTGTTGGTGCACTGTAGCACACCCCTGCCTACCCTACGGGGAAGACAGGCGTAATAAAATATTTTTTTAGATAACTACAATACCCAGGAGTATTTCCTTACTTTAATAAACTACTACAAGTTTGTGATTTTTTTTAACTTTTCCAAGTGAAAGTATCAAAGTTTTATAGTCCGCCCTAACTTTTTATTATATACTTTATAATATTTACCGTTTTCCCAGAGTTGAAACGGCCCCTAAAACTATTTCGATTTAGTCAAACTTCGATTACAAGACCTCCCGTGAATGTGGACAATATTTTCTCATTCAACTCAATTCTTGAGGTCAAATGTTCCACATAGGACCTCTTCAGTGAAATTGTTGAAAAAGGATTTAAATTATCAAATAACACATTTATTTCTTATGACTTAGGAAAGTGAGTTAATCATTTAGTAGTAGTCTCTTACGGACTCCTTGCAAGGGTCTCCAAGCAACCTTAAATACTGATGCCAGAAGTGGGCTCACATAAATAGTTTAATGGCCAAGATAGGGATCAAACCCGGTATGTCTTAGTTACGAGAGCAGTTATTATTAACCTTGGGCTATTAACAACGCTTATAATAAAGTAGCAGTGGTGGCCGCGTGGTCGAACGCACGCCTTGCAATCAAACTGTGCAGGGTCAAACCCCGGCTCGCACTTCTGGGTTTCATGTGCAAATCTCATCGTTCATTATCATATTTTAATACAGAAAATTATTCTGGTTTGAGTGTGAAATATGAAAAATCTTCATAAAGTTCATAGGTCAAAAGGTATACTTTACCTGGAGCCATTAGCAGGATAAATAAATTTAAAACCCTTTTAAGGGACTTAAAAGTTTAGTTTCCGTCTGTTTACCCTACTCTCAGCTCTCAAGACTTACCTAATGATGTAAACCTTAGATATACATAATGTAAAGCTCCGCACACACTGGGGCGTGAATAGTTGCGTCTCAAAATCTTTGCCAAAAGCAAACTAACTTTATATCAACTCTACATAAAGATTGGTTTTCCGTGGTAAAAGCTATTAATGTAATTTCGTTTAAAAATAAACTTTTTCTTTGAGTCAATACAATTCGTTTTGGTCTATGCATTTCGCATATTAGCCAGAACATACAGGCAGACAAAAAAATTAAATATGTAGTGTATGTTTGTAGTTAGTACCGTTTAAATTTTCATGTGTTTAGTAGAGAGCTGCTTTTTTAACATTACAAACATACACTTGATTTTTATTTATTTGTATTATATACAGGGTGTATCAGAACTCCGAAATAATACTTTAGGTACAAATACAGTAGCAGTGGATGCTTAGTGAAGACAGTTTATACCTAACCATCATAGTTACTGAGATAAAGACCTTTGAATATTTGTCACAGGTATCATGTTCTTTGGGTACATCCATGACCCTATTCAGCAATGTAAAATACACTTAAATGAGAGGCGACTACCCATATTCACAAAACTGCAAATTTAACATAGGGCTTGAGATATTACGTGTTATAAAAATTTACGACGGAAAAAATTGGGAAAACATGGTTGAATTTTGATTAAATTTTGATTGTACCATTCAGTTGTAAACCCGATACTGATGCAAAATCCAAAGTATTATTTCGGATTTCTGAAATGATATTCACATATGAAATCCAAAAATCCCTCCTTAGAAAGAAGGTTTTGTGACATGTTCTAAACGGTTTTGAATAGAAAAATTGTAAGAAAATATCTAACGTTGATTTTGATGTTTCATTCATTACATTTTTTAAATTATAATTCAAATCAAATAACATAAATTATTTATATATTTTCTTTGTTTTCAATTAAGTAGGTATTTATGATTTTATCCAGTTAATGTTCGCTCTCAGCGGGGCAATTGACATAATAATATGTCGAAACAAAATAGATTAATCTGAAAAGCAAATTTTATTTTACACATTTTCCTCAAGCGTTTTCAAATTAAGACCAGCAAATAACAAAACGTTACGGATGTTGTTTATTTGTATAGAATAATTTTCTCTGAAACATTGTTTTTATTTGTGAAAGTAATACATCATCACGCCTGTATTCCCCGAAGTGGTAGGCAGAGGTGCACTGCAGTGCGCTCACACTTCGCCGATGTATTTTGGTCCCAATGAAATAGGGGGCGAGCCTATTGCCATTATACCGGGCACATTCCCCCTCCTTACGAGGAAGATTTTTGGGCCATAGTCCACCACGCTGGCCCAGTGCGGGTTGGTGAACTTCACACGCCTTTCTATAGACGTGCAGGTTTCCTCACGATGTTTTCCTTCACCGTTCAGCAAGTGGTAATCATTGTTGAAAATGACATTCGCACATGAAAATTATCTCTGAGGTGAGGGCCTGGGATTTGAACTTGCACCCCTTACGTTCAAGGCGGGCGTTCTTGCCCATTGTGTAAGTAAGTAAGGCTTATATTCTACCATAATTGTTACTTACCACCGATATGCCTAAAAGCTGTTGTTTTTGCAAACTCAGATAGCTAACAGGTTATACTACGTATTCAATGAGATATCTGCTTATTTACATTTAATTAGAAACGGTTCGTCTGCGCAATTCTCACCCCTAAATCAAGATTAGCAGAGCTCGTAATTGTATTAACATAAATAATGAAATAAAAGAGTTTTTGCATAAATTCTAGTAACATTCTGCTGTTAAATATTTCATAGAGTAATACCTGTACTTGCCAAGTTTGTTTACAGTCCCAGTGGGTTTGTGTAACTTGTTAACTGGTATTTGATGTCGCGCCTTTTACACGAATTATGCAAATAATTATAAATAAATAAAAAAGTTTATAGTGTTCTATACCTATAATAAGCTGTGCAATCTTTGGGATAAAAAAAAACCGAGTCGAACTCGCGCACGAAGGGTTTCGTACCATTATCTATAAAAACGAACAAAAAAATCACGTTTGTTGTATGGTTGCCCCATTAAATATTTATTTTATTCTGTTTTTTAGTATTTGTTGTTATAGCGGCAACAGAAATACATAATTTATGAAAATTTCAACTTTCTAACTATCACGGTTTATGAGATACAGCCTGGTGACAGACGGACAGACGGACGCACAGCGAAGTCTTAGTAATAGGGTCCCGTTTTACGCTTTGTTACCTTTGTAAACCATAAAAAACGGATAAAAGTTAGATACTTCTATTTTCTTAAAATCGCTTGAACCTTTTACTGTACCTATCTATATTAAGATCAAAAGTAACAACTGAGTAGATATGTGTGTCGGCGAAATTACTGACCGATACTGAAATATTCCTATTTAAACCGTCTTCAAAAAGGAGGATGAGAACCTCCTATTCGATTTACAATACGTTAGATTGGCTATATTATATCCATTTTGATACATCATAATACATTATCACGCCTGCAATCACTGAAGGGGTAGGCAGCAGTGCATTGCAGTGCGCCCACACTTCGCCGATGTATTTTGGTCCCATGTAATTGGGGGCGAGCCTATTGCCATTTTGAATACCAATTAATATACGCTTGTGCTATAAAAAAATAAAGGTATATACTCGTCGGCTTACCTTTTGTTATCTCGGGGTTCAGTAATCTCATCGCCGCCCGCCCCAGGTGCCGGGCGGCGACAGGGCGGGCGGCGACATTCTCATTACGTGTGAAGATTAGATTGCGCCGCGACATGCCTGTTCAAGAACATTATTTCCTCGTCCTATCCTAGATAATAATCAGCTACATGTCGAATGTAGCCTTCTTTGTGTCCGCTGGTTATATTAAAAACATACTCATAGTAAAATCGATCTACAAACCAGTTGCAATTTCATTTTTTAGTACAAATTTGTTCTGCGCTCTTAGTGTAAGTTTGGAAATTATGGCAGCACACTGCGCAACGTTCGTGCGTCAGAATTTATGCTAATAGCAAAACCAACTCTGTGTCAATATAAATAAGGATTAAATACAAATACCTGGGGCACCGGCAAAACCGCCGGCACAAACTTTTCGAGCAACCTCCCTGTTAAGCAGTTACCAGAGCCGAGTCCCTAGTCTGTCGTACCCTGAATGTGCTCAATACCCTCCTGACGGCTAATCCTGAATGTGATGTCTTTGCATCCATTCGGAACTTAATTAGACGACTATGTTTGGAGTATTGTGAGATGAAGTATGCACGAGTGTCCTCAATTCAATTATAATATTTTTTTTATTGTTCTGTTATTGTTTAGATTTTATATTCTATTTTAGTTAATGTAATTGGTTCTGCCGTTTTAATTAACTATAAATAAATAAATAAGTGTAGTAAAAGCCACGCGAGTTCGCGTTAAAATTCATTCGCGTTACCTATGACATTTCATTGCATAATGACCTTTTTATCTGAGTTATTACAGTTCGTTTTGGTATATAGGCAAACATTGGTCGCGTGATGTTTCACGTATTTCTGATAGTTATTCGGTGTTGTGTAGTTTACCGTAAGATAACTTAACGTTTACGCAAGCGACTTGCGAGCGTAAACTACAAGTCCAACTACTCTCAGGGGCCCGATTTTCTTATAATAGACATCAACTCTATTTGAGTTAGGGATAGGGATCGAATAGGGATGTGTAAAATAGGCTATTATAAAAAAAATTAGTAGTATAGTATAACTTTAAATAAAGTAGGTACGTCATCTATTTCGAGGTAAGTAAGTACCTATTTTGTACTTCAGTAGGTAGAAGGTACCTATACATAGGCATCGGTTGTTAATAAGGAACCCAAATTATAAGTCAATTCCCTTATTAAGAACCCTTTATGGCTTTGTGAAGCCGCCCTGATTGATTGAACAACGCTTTGATTAGATTGCCTCTTCAAAAAATGGGGTATGTGCGAGTCTTACTTAAACGTAGGGTTCTGCATCTCCATTATTGTTAAAACAGTAGGTAAGTCATGTAAGCACTAGATTGGTGAACAAATGGCCTGAATTGCATGCATTTAGGAGATAATTATTCCCAGTAACAAGTTATTAGAGGGTTTTGTACCTCAATACAAAAATAGGAACCAAGATTACTTTGCTGTCTGTCTGTCAAGAACTTTTTTCTCAGGAACGCGAGATGGTATCAAGTTGAAATTAATAACATAGACTCAAGTCTGAAATCCCTTGGAGCTGTAATTAAATCTAATTTAACGCAAAAAAAGATACGGTAGTTTACTTTGCATATTTGAAACATTCGCATGAGAATCAAAACTTATAGGGTACTTTCCGTTAACCCTAAATCATGAAATTTGGAAAGAAGCAATGTTTTATAGCACAAGTAAAGGAAAAATAGTTCAAACTATGAGAGTTCTATCGACCAATATTGTCATAAAAAAGTTAAAGTAAGCCATTTTGGGTTTCCATGGGTTTCTGCAAAAAAATGCGTTCTAACGCACGGAACCCCAAAAAGGCTAACTTCAACTTTTTTATGACAATATTTCTCGATAGAAATCTATATTAAGGGTTTTTTTTTAATATTCGTGGAAGGGGATTGTACTCCCTGCTAAAAGGTTTTTGTTATTATGAGCGGGTAAAGCCTATTAATATTGAATATGGCTTGTTCGGGTTATGTATTGAGTAGCTCTATTTACTAAGTTGATTAATCTGATGGGGTTTAAGTTATAGCCGAAAGTTTGGATTTAAGTACTTTAGTACTTAAATCCAAAAAGTATGTATACTTTCATGATTGTCTTGTGGTTTGAGGAAACCACTGCACTCAGTGTTTGCAGGTTCGATTCCCGTCTTTGGCTAATTTCGGTATGGCCTTGCCAGAATGTACCCTGGTCTGGTTGTACCTGGGATCGCCCTCAATACATTGCATGGTACTTATAATTCAAGAGTTGTTTAATTAGATCATACAATGAGTGTCTGTTGCTTGGGGCTATTTTATATTTTAGGGTTCCGTATCTCAAAAAGAAAAATGAGCCCTTATCACTTTCTTGTCCATCTGTCTCAGTGTCAAGACCCTTCTTTATTTACTGAAATCATTCGCGTCATTGATGACATTTCGTTGAAAATTATGTGCTTTTGTTGTCAATTAATACAGTTCGTTTTGTATTGTCAAAAAATTGATCGCGCGCGTTTTGACGCGTCTATTTGCTCAGGGGTGTACAGTTGTACACTCCAATTACTACTATGAACCCCTTCATCGAACGACCCAGTCATATCCTATCCTACTAATATTGACAAAGGTGGCAATGGTGCTGTCTGCTCTCATGGCGTTGCTGCTCCTGAGAATGTATTACTCGCAATTATCATTTTGAAAAGAGTAACCATTGAGTTTCTTACCGGCTCTTCTCAGTGGAAGCAGCATTCCGAACCGGTGGTAGAATCTGACTATTTGAAAATGTTTTTTGGCCTACACAATTTTTATTTTTTATTTTGGATTTAATAAATGTGAAAGTTTGTGAGGATGGATGGATGGATGGATGTTTGTTACTCTTTCACGCAAAAACTACAGAACGGATTTTTATGAAACTTTACAGTATTATTGTTTATACATCCTACATTAGCACGCATGTCAAGACAAGATATCTGTCACGGATTCGCTCGCTCGCTCTTTGTCTTAGTTCATACGAGAGAAAGAGACAACATCAACATATTCCGTGACATAAGTTTAGTCTTGGCACTCATGCTACAGCTACAGAATAACATAATAAGATATAATTTAAATTCATATTGAATAATCGAAGTCTGCGCGGATGAAGTCGCGGGTAGAAGCTAGTAACTCATACAATGTATGACCCAGTTATCTCGTTACATCAGGCAAGGGTCGGACACGGGGCGGTCACGTATGTCGGCGTGATTGATGTCCACTTAACCCCAGCCGACACCGACGCATTGTTTCAAATTCACCTACAAGCTAGTTTAATTAAGGATACAGGGTGTAGAGAGATATAAAGAGTACTCTTTATTGTCCATCATGTATAGAGAGTGAAAAAATTTGAAACAAAACCCCCCGTGACCATGGTTGCTGTAAAGCAGCCGAAACGTCGGGAAAATAAAATAGTAAATAAACGCGATAAAATCCGTAAAATAGTTTAATTTCAAAATATATAACATTTTCAAGGTGTATCACAACAAATTACGAACAAATTACAGCCCTTTTTAACGTCCCACTGCTGGGCACGGCCCTCCACTCAATGTGAGGGGGATTTAGGCCGTAGTCCACCACGTTGGCCTTGTGCAGGTTGGCGACTTACTGGTTACTGGCGACACATCTATCGAGATCTAGACAAGTTCCCTCAGACGTGCAGGTTTCCTCACGATGTTTTCCTTAACCGTTTCATAGCAAGCAAGCAAAAAAAATAATAATAAAAAAAAAAAAAAAGTGATAGGTAATATGAATGGATGAAAATGAGATTCGCACACAAATGACAGAGGTGCGACCCGGGGTTTGAACCTGCACACTTTGATTCCAAGGCGTGCGTTCGACCACTCAGCTACCACTGCTATTTGCTGTATCACAAGATCGAAAAAATACTTTAACGTGATCCACCCGATAGACATAACAAAGAAAGAAAAAATAACATACGGGTCTAATTGCGAACCTCTTTTTTGAAGTTGTTTGATAATTGGACCAAAATTCGATCATGTTTTCTCAACTTTATCTTCGCCAGGGATTCCCCAAGTCCATATCAACCACTTTACGGTTGGTCACTTAACCAACCGCAAAGTTTTAAAATTGGTAAGTATTTTATTATAAATAGGAAAAAAAAGTAAGTATTTTATATCAATAGTAAAAAGATAGGATTTTTAAATTTGGCTATAGGGGTCAGTTCATTTTGGAAGAGAGGTCTCTTGCTCAAAATAGTTTGGGAATCCCTAGTCTCACCGATAACCTTTTACAGGAACTTAGTATAAGCTTTATTTAATGGTTGGATCTGCATGAAGATCCGCATTGAAGGTATACAATATTACGTTTCGTGATGTTATTACACGATTCCGTGTTCCGGGCCCCGTTATTACACGATTTCGTGTTTCGTGTCCCGTCGACGTCATTTTGCGTGAGTGAAATATCTGCCCGCGTGTGATTGGATCAACATTGGGTTGGATTGCGTCATTTTTACGGGCTTACGTCGGAAATTGATTATCATTCAGTGCCCATTCGGCTGAGGTTTATGAAATGACCTTATAGGTTTCGGTCAAGTCAGAAAAAAATAGTAAAATTTGTAAAAAAAGGACTACTACATTTGTTTTTCCTGAGGGGTTAGACAGACGATCACTGCAGTGCACTCATATTCCATAGAAGATGAGCCTATTGCCATTGTTCTCGGTTATGAGCGTAAGCGTAATAGGAAAATATGCGTATAACAACTTAAAGTAATCAAATTTATTGTCAATCGGTTTATTTACAATAAACACTAGCTACAGATAAGATACAGTACTGATAATATTCTTACTGGCCCATACATTATAGTAGCTGTCATTGTGGTGAATTGTCAGAGCAATATTGCAATAAATCAATGTATATACAATTCATATTGTAGAGCAAAATTAATTTGATAAAAAATGATATTAATCTGCAATATTAAAAAAAGTGTTTTAATGTCAATGTAAGAGAATTAATTAAATATATATTTTTATTCATTTCGATTACAGAGTTAAACAAAAAACCTATGTTTATTATATAAACAGTAGATATATTCACATTGAATACCTATTCAATTAATAAAAAATAATCATAATTCAAATCATTAACAATTCGCTTCAATTCACCACTATATCAGCATTCTCGTGTAGGCCTTCTAATACAATTAAAAGCTCATACATTTTGCAAAATGCATATTATAATAATAATAATAAAGTTTTTTTATTTACAAAAAATAAATTTACTCACAATAAACGCTACTTTTTGACGGTCAATACGTGTTGACATATGTACCTAGGCAATGTTGACACAAGCCACGTAATGAAAAAGTATGTAAAGTATGTGTAGCCAATACTAAAACTAACTGTATTGAATCATAAAAAAGCTCATTTTTCAACTAAATGTCATCCGCGCGTGCGGATACTGAAACGTGTTTGCGTAGCTTTTACCACAGAAAGTCAATCTTTGTTTGAGTCTAAGCCCGCCACACATTCCCACTACTGTTACTCCTGTAAGCAAGGATCCACAGCAGTGTCCATTGAAGACACCGAGGTTTGTCCCTCGGCGAGTCCCGGGGACAAAGCTAAATTGTCTTGGAACCCGTACGAATTTAATCGAAAATGGTGTAGGAGGAGTTGGAAGAAAAAAAAATCCGAAGTTAATCTTTATGTACATTGACACAGAGTTCGTTTTAATATTGGCCAAAATGTTGACGAGCGCACCGTGACGATGCCGTGTAGCTTAACTATAAGCAAGATCAACATTACCCAAATGAACATCAACAATGATTGACATAAAGCGGGTTTCAGACTACGCTATAATATAATAGCATATAGTATATAGCTCATAGCACAACAATATCGCGCACCATACATTGTTATGGACACGTTCACACTGTACTGTACTATATATTATTGGCTTACTATACGCTATAAATTGGTAGGATGCGCTGAGTTCATGCTATGCTATATCGCGCGCCGCCATTTTCCTCCTCCCTCACCGGCTGTCCCGTCAACTGAGCTTGCTACATACTATAAATGCTTGCGATAATATCGCGCAATGTGAATGCCATGCTATGCTATACTATATAGCATCCTCCGTTGCTATACAATATAGCACAATAGTATACCGTAGTCTGAAACCCGCTTAAATATGTATTATATTTTACAAAATAAGAAACTTTAATTACTATGCCCACATTCCCACTAGATTTATTTAATATTAACTATTCTTATATACGATTCTTGACATATTTCTTGATACGGTGCAATATTGGACTGTGTACACTGTAAGTAATGTCACAGGCATCGCGTGTATTGTGGTGCGTATCGCAGCAGCCCTAGCCGTTATCGTTATGATATCGACAAAATACTTTTTAAATTGGAGGTATACGTCAGTTACGTCGCTGTGGCAACGTTGTCGGTTACGGAGTTAATGAGACCCCTGTATCTCGCGTATCGCAGGGATATCGGCTGTCGTGTGAGAAAATTTTATCGCGAATAATCGCGATACTCGGCAAGTATCGATACCAATAACAAACGATACCAAGTGACGATGGTGCCGAAGTTGTTGGCACCGGACTAAACTTGACTAAACAAAGTGTAATCTTCATTTTGCAATATTGTAAAATAGAAAAAGTATATTTTATCTGGGAAGTCTTGGAAATACTCTGTTAGACTTTTCTTTAGTAGGTACACTCTCGCTATCTGGTAAGGGCGTCTAAAATGGCCATTTTAATAATAATTAACCAACGTAATTCATCTGACCGTGTCGAATCTGTAAGTGAATCGCGGAAATTTGATGTAATTATCGGAATTGCTACAGTTTCGCAAATAACTGAGGATATGAATTTGTTTAAGCTGAATTGCTTAGTGACCATTTTAAATGCCAAGTACTTTATTGGTGTTTTCATATTTTATAAATGCATAGTGATTAAGATATCGTTTGAATGAAGGCTAGGGACAAAATATAGATAATAAATATGTTTTACACAAAAGTAGCACAGGTTACAATTATATTATCAATAAAAAGGCACTGTTTTGACTCGTACCTATTAAATTTAAGTATAAATCTTTGGGAATACATGAAACGAAATATATTATTATCTATTATGTCAGTCATTTACTGATTAATTGTACAGCTAAAACAAGCGTGTAAGATGTTTATCTTTTACTGTTTGAATGAAAATGATTGTATGAAGAGCCTATAGCCCAGTGGTTAGACGGGTGGCCAGTAATCGACAGATTCCAGGTTCAATGTGAGACAACTTCTAGCACAAGCTTGTAGTTTGCTTGGAGATGCAAACGGGATTACTTGTAAAATAATA
This sequence comes from Ptilodon capucinus, assembly GCA_914767695.1. Taxonomy (NCBI): domain Eukaryota; kingdom Metazoa; phylum Arthropoda; class Insecta; order Lepidoptera; family Notodontidae; genus Ptilodon; species Ptilodon capucinus. Next base: position 11,132,746 of record OU611817.1, on the reverse strand, counting down.
TGCTTACAATGCTAGCAGTCCCTTAGCATGATCGTGTACACATAAGTTTTATCTCATTCAACTGTCAGATTTGTCGAAAAAATGACATCACTTCGAGCTTTTTGCACTGGACATGGCTCGGTGTGACGTAATTTTCTCGACAAATCTGACAGTTGAAAGAAAGAGATATTTCTTCTCTACTGAGTATAATATATCTTTGTGAGTATAATTCTTCTCTAGTATTGTGGCAAAGGTGCTGTCTACTCTCATGGCATTGCTGCTCCTGAGATTGTATTACTCGCAATTATCATTTTGAAAAGAGTAACCATTGAGTTTCTTACCGGCTCTTCTCAGTGGAAGCAGCATTCCGAACCGGTGGTAGAATCTGACTATTTGTCGTAAGCACTTTCTGCGTGGATCGGACCGCAAACAACAACTAAATATGAGGGTACCCAGTTATTAACTATGACATCAGGACGTCTAACACCAAGTGCTTTTCGGCCTACAAGAATAAAAAAAAAAGATTTTGATTTTGATAAAACTTATGTCTACGCGGTCATGCTACAGGGTCTGGTCCATCATGGTAGAGTCTGGTGGACTATAGTTAAAACTCCCCCGTAACGTGAGAGACGGGAGGCTTTTGCCCAGGAATGGGACATGAATTGGACTAATAAAATGAATGTTCATTAATCATTTCATTCAAACCTAAGGCTCATTTCGACGGTCAGAAGGCAAATTGACTCAAGCGCCGTTTTGATAACTTGGCACGAAACCCAGCTCAAAAGGTGGAGAAAAATTCACTGATTCCAACGAAAACTCAATATCGCCTTTTACCCGTCGAAAGGGGAAGTAGACGTGGATCGTTACGTCATTTTCAAGAAACTTAACGAAACCAGTTACATGGTCGGCGTCATTGGTTTCAAAACTAGTGATTTTTGTAACTATTTATTTTTATTTAGCTATCGTGATTGTTTGCATAGATAACTCCACCAACTATACAGTTACACACGAAACGAAAATAAATTAAATCACTATCTAAGTGTTTTTAGCTATACAGTTGAATCTGTTTCGTTACGCCTGTCTCGTTTTTTGTTGTATACCAGTACCAAGGCACGTGTGCGTTTGGATTACTTCGGTTTTATTCGTGTCATCCGCTTACTCAGCCGGCCGGTAGGCGATGCGAAAGAAATGTAACGCGCTCCACGGACCGACTGACGTTTCGCGCTCACAGTTACTGTTCACAGCAATAACGCAGTTACAAAAATCACTACTTGTAATTTGACTTGAAACGATATAAACGGTTACATGCCGCATAACCTGTTATTGTAACTAGTGACGTGAAATAACGCCCACGTCTAATGGGAAGGTATAAAAATGTACTTACGTAATTATATAACTAGGTGGTATCTACACTGAACATTAATATTGTATTAACATAAATTATACAAAGAATACAACATCAAATCCTTAGGTGCATTCGCATTCATTATGTACACGCTTACATATATTTTTTTAATAATTACCATAGAGAAAAGTTCTTAAATATCCAGGAGTAACCTTCTGTTTAAATATTGTTTACTATGGTTCAAAAAGGTTGTTTAAAATAGTTTTACATTACTCTTATTAACTATTGGGTTGTATACACAGAATTATGAAAAAAAATATATAAGATCGGATTTTTTTTATACGTCAGTAGGTTTTTTTTGGCGTGGATGGAAGGAATATAGTGGACCCTAGATTATGTAAATAAAAAAAAAATTAACGGGTTATTTTTTTTTTTACTTTACAAGTTTTTTTTGGATACTTTATCTCCTTGGCGTTCTTTTTACGCCTAAGTTTGCAGTTTCCATTTGCAAACAACTTTATAATATGGTGTAAATTTGTTGATTCATATGAGATATTTTAAACTCTTAAGATTATGAAGTAAACGTGTAGATATGTGAATATAATTTAGTACAATAATTATTATCTAATATTAGTTGAGTAAATTGATAATAAATTGGTGTATTTGTTTATGTATTAACTTCCATAATAAATACAGAATGGTCCGATAACTACAATATATTTTATATAATAGACAGGGTGTCCACGCTAAATGGAAAAATCCAGACATTTTCCTAACTTTCCCTGAACCACTTTGCAAAATTTCCTCGATTAAACATATCTATTTTCAAGAAAAACAATGTTTTTTTCTTAATACTATATAAACTAGATTATAATGAGCGCAAAGGAGACGGGGATCTCTGGGCCCAATTGTAATAAGTTGAGATATGGTTTAAAAAAGCGGTATTTTTTTCTGATTCAAAATATAAAAAAATCAGCTCAATTCACTATCCGGGAGACGAGAAATCATAAAAATAAGTTTATTTCACTGAAGAAATAGAGTATCGATTACAATAATCGATTACTGTGAATGATTTAAACAATTGAACATGAAATACTTGATTGATTCAATCAAAATGAATAAATACATTGTAATAATTAACAATAAAAAAAAACTACAATTAATATAGTAAATAACTGTGTGGCGTCCGCGTTTCCGAACGCTCCACAAAATGTCGACGGACGAGTTTCCGAACGTCCGCGCGCCCCAGACAGAGTGAGCACGTTCGGTAGCTCAAAAACAAATTGTGTTATTAATGATTAAGCACATAATTGTATTCATTTTAATATATTAAAATACACTAAAGTGGTTGAATTAACACCAAAACTGTATATTAAAATAAAATAACAATCACAGTTAAAAAATCAGCTGTTTAGTATCTAGGTTGTTGTCACTTTGTTGAATAACCACACTTTTACTAAATCTCTAATAATTCTGCTCTCAGATTGCCAAGATCAGAAAATTTTTCGGAGATGGTTTGATAATATATAAGCTCTTAGATGACACCACTCTCATATTTTTACAACTGGGCCCAAGAATGTATGAAAGCGTATCCGTCTCCTTTTGAAAAAAAAATGAATCTATTCCCACAAAAATCGTTTAAAAAAATATCGACTTTTGCCTGACTTTTCGACTGATCACCTTATGCTTTCCTGACTTTACCGAAAGTGGACACCCTGATTGATGTATATCTACATAATATATTACTTATTATTAATATATTCCTGATACGTCATTTTAATTATATGTATTCGGTAAAATACTACACCTCACATGTATACGACAATATTTATAGTAACTTAATTACTAACTAAGATAAGTATATTTTATTAAATTCTCTCAATTTTGGCACGTTTATACGACTAGTGAATACCTACCAAGTTATATTTGGCATTATTAGGATGGCAACTTGACTGTTTGCGTCATAACACCTTACGAGGTACAGCCAGCCAAGACGCCTTTCTATGACTTCAATCAACCTGTACTTATCACCTTCCAAAATTATTTCCAAAAAAAATGCGGACAGTTAAGCGTGAGTGAATTGAAAACCAAACCAATTTCTTAGAAATTCCAATCCATCTATAAACCGTTTACAGCGGTATTACAAGACACTTAAAACAAAAATGTAAATAGGTATAACAAAACTTAATGCAAATAAATGGATAAAAACATTTAGAAAGAGTATATCGAAGGGTGAAAGGCTCTTTTAATTAAAGGACTTTTTATGAACTTTACAGGACAGCATACTCATACGACGAAGAAAAAAACGCTGATACCAAATAATATTTAAATGTATTTATGTCAATATCGCCGAAAAGTTTCACTTAAGTTCTGCGCCGTATACAATGAAATTTCGCCAGTCAACGCATACTCAAACTAAACTACGTTCGTACTTAAATAAATATGTAATAGAGTCGGTTGGCTATTCCAGTAACACTTAGACTAGCATAAATTCCGCAAATATCATTTCAGAATTTTTTGGCTGCGGCAATGGAACCCGAAATCTGCTCACTGTACAGACCAAGCCGTCTATCGTAGTTTTAATTAACAAACTCACGCTAACCCTGTCTAAATATTTGCCCTAAAGACGTAAACAAGTAGAAACTGATTGAAATCACAATCCTCAACACTTACAATACACATAAAACACTTTACAACTTAAGTTCCAGTTCGATGCCACTAGACGAACACGGGTCCGTCATTTTCCACTCACAGGACGTTCAAGTTCTCACAGTTTTTGAACTTGGAGTCCTCCTTGCCGAAAATCCAGGTAAACATCTGTCTGGCTTTCATGCTGGCTCGTACCACCCCCCGGGACTTGTACCAGTGAGCTGGGGAAGACTCCCGCCCACCTTCAGCGGTGTACTGTTGTCTCTTTAGCCGGATCTGGTTCAAGATCCCCACTAAAAGCTCGTCGACGTTGTGATTAATCCCCACGGATACTTCTATGAACTTCGCTTTGAAGGTACAGGCAAGACACTTGCCGTCTGAAAGAAGAGCATAGTTTATGATTTCGGTACATGCGGCAGATATATAGGGTGTATCAGAAGTCCAAATAATACTTATACATACGGAAGCTAATATGTGTATGCTTAGTGAAAGCACTGGTAGAACGCCTGACTCGAACGAATGGGTCGCAAGTTATAACCCCAGGCCCGCACCTCTGGGATTTAAGAATTTCATGTGCGAATTTTAATTATCACTCTCTGAACAGTGAAGGCAAACATCGTGAGGAAACCTGCACGTCTATAGAAAAGCGTGTGAAGTTCACTAATCCGCACTGGGCCAGCGTGGTGGAGGCCAAATCTCCTCCATATTGAGAGGGAATGTGCCCTGTGATGCCCTGTGTGTGCCCTGTGAATATGTGTGGGGAATAGGGTCACATATAGGAATATTACATTGGGATTAAAATACATTAGTGAAATGTAAGTGCACTGTAGTGCACCTATGGCTCCCCTTATATGTTTGTGAACCCTTATAAAAGTAACTGATGATTTTGCGGCGACAATCAGTGCTATAGTAATCAACCCAGTCAACCTAAGTCTTGTTTCAATGTTGCTAGCCTTTTATGGTTTCCTTATTGTAATAAGGGCTGTGAGAGAACAGTATTGGGTATTATTAGATTGAGGCTTATTGGCCGCCGCTGGGAAATTAATTTGGCGCCGTACAGATGGGGATGTTGAACCTAATTTTGCTCGTAATAGGAATAGTAGGTATCTTTTGTGCGTAACATTTTATTCGTAGCGTTGCTTTGAGCGTTAAAATGCGGTTTGATATAAAAAAAATAAAGGAACAAGCGTCATTTATATCATTGTTAGCTAGAAATTACAAACATCAATAATATAATAGACCAGGAATTAAATTTTCGAATACGTATTTTCCATATAAAGGCAAGGCTTATGAAGGAAAAAGATGAGGTAGAATCAGGTGGCCTTTTTACATTATAAAATCTTTAAAAAAGGCTCAAGATGAATACAAAAATGAAAGATAATGGTTCCTGACAAATTTAAATAGATACACAATCTTTGAGGCCCAGTTAGAATAAATAGTAGAGATTTAAGGTCGTATTGGAATAAATCAAATTGTGATTTAGGCTAGTTTCGACTAGATCTACGTTCAAGCAAAATTTGAATAATTATACATATTAGTTTAGGTTACATTCAAATACGCAATGATTAAATCAAATCCGAAATAAAGGAAGATAATGATATAAGCAAAACCCAAAATTAAATTGAAATAATAAAATGCCACGGTTCAGTATTTCACCTTGTGTAGATACAGCTCGACTCCTGGCCAAGTCAATCTTGTTGGCGACGAGCAGGGCTGGTCTGGCCCGCAGCATGTCGAAGTCTATCAGCCTAGCCAGCTCCTGCTCAGCCTTCTGAAAGGACGCCTTGTCTACCACGGAGTATATCACTACGAAGGCATCTGGGGGTTCCGCTCGTTCGATTTCTTCCTGAGAGACAAGTGAAAGGGTTAATTAAAGGTCCCACTTTTGTATAGTATGTTATAGTTACACGATAACCTGGTCCAGACTGATACAACGAAAATATTTCATCGTGCTATGCTTTGGGAAGATGTGGGTAGCATTCCGTTTTTCAGATGCAGCCATTCCTCATCTTATTCCATTAAAATTTCGAATTTAAAAATGAACTATGGCCTGAATCCCCCTCTCATTGACGAGAGGCCAGTGCCCAGCAGTGGGACGTTAAAAAAGCTGTAGTAGTAGTGTATAGTATTTAAAAATGAAAAAGAAGTATTGGATGAAACGTTGACACTTTGACTGTCTTTCGACTAAACCCAATTGCTTATTTTATAGATGCAAGGTCTGTACTCTGTATCAATATTTACGTGTTTTCGGCTTGCAAACTCGTAGACATTTTGCCGAAAACCACATTATGGTCAGGCGTTGGATATTTGCATGGCACCGGCCTGGTACGTAATGCATGCGGTTATGAGCGACGACGTGGCTATATTTGGATATAGGTACAATATGAATTTTCATATAAAGTGGTAATATAACAATACTGTTCTGAGATAATTTATAACATCACACTCATCGTATCCATCGTATTCCAAACAAAGAAAAGCTTGTTGTCATGTTTATTATGGGTACCATACAATGCACTGGGGTGCGATACCAGTTACACCCTGGCTTAGGGCAAATGCTGAAATAAAAAGAATGGGAAGAAATAATTGCACACACATTAAACTTTCGCTAATTTTAAGGACTCTGACCCCCATATCAGAGATTAGCACGAGGGCCGGGCCGAATTAGGGTCCGGAAAATAAGGCCGTTTCCGAAACTTGCTGCTAGCGGAAACCGAGCCAGCAACCACCCAGTGCAGCAAGCCCAGCGGTCTACGCTCAGGCCAAGCCGCAGGTGGTTAGCCACACTCTGGTCAAAGACCATTAGCAATTAGGAAGGAGATTAGCCATCTTAAATCTGCCTTTTTTCAAGTCCGGTTATATCAGAAAGGCACATTAATGAGCAGAAAGATCTGATTAATGCCTGAAAATTAAAGAATCTTACTTTAGTTGTGGTGCAGTTAACGAAGTATAGTTCTGATTCTTCTCCATTCAGCATGATGGAGACCTTTTGTTCTGAGCCATCGGCGTCTGGAAAAGAAAAAGGCTCATCAAGTACCAATCCACGTGTAATGGCTCGGGCGCACGCGATGTTTGGCACTACTAAAATGAACAGTAATGACTTATCGAAAAAGCTCATTCTTCAACAGTGACAGTGCGAGCGAATCGTGACAGGTTTTTACCACAGAAATTCGTTTTGGAATTGGCAAACATTTTAACGCGGGCGTCTTTACGCTCAGTAAGCTCGGGGCTTAAAAATGGTAGAAAAGATTTTTTATTTCTAGAATCACAAGTTTACTGAAATCTTTTCTACCTACATATGATTCGTCAAAAGAAAAAGAGCAAGTCAAGACTCATTTGAAATGCTTTTTCCATAGAGAAAAATGGGCATTAACTGTATGGTTACTCTTTTCTACACGAATCGTATTTGTATTTTTGTAGGACTTACTGATAGCTCTAAAAATGATGAAACAAGTTTGTGTTACATTATGTACTTAACTTTTTAACATGATTAAATAGATAAAAGCATAATAGACTGGCAATTATTTATAGTAAGCGTACAGGAATAAAATTTTCAAATTTCGAGCATTTATTAATTTCTCTTTCTTTTTTTACGAAATGAGTGAAATGATGATATTTTAATGGAATTTATTCATTTGAAACCTTTTTTTTCTTTGTTCACAAATCCCAGAATTTCGAAGACGTTTAATTAGTTCGTCTGTCTGCGGGCAGACGGCGCGAAACACAATAAAGAGGTGCTTCAATTTATTTGAATTGCTTATATTTATTGTAACCGAAAGTTCTCGAGAAAACGTTTTCGATTTGGGAAAAATAGACGAATATTTCAGCTCATATTATTATTCATACATGTGGAATATTTTTCAGTGGTAAAATCCACGCGACCACGATGAAAAATTTGCTCGCTTCATCGATGACATTTTGTTGAAGAATGAGCTTTTTCTATCAGTTAATACGGTTCGTTTTAATATTAGCAAAAAAATTGCATTGCGCATGCATTTTGTGTTGAACTGTACAAAATAGAATCTACTTTATTATTCTGGACCGTCAAAATATAATTAACGCCTTATACTATTAATGTTAAAGGACCGTCAGTGAGCCGGATTAAATACTTTCGCGGGCCGGAGCTGGCCCGCGGGCCGTACTTTGCCCATCACTTGCCTAGTGGTCTAAGCGTATGCCACTCGGCTCACTAAACCAGGTGTTTGCGGGTTCGATTCCCGCTAGTGGAACTTGCCTTGATCTGTCCCCAGTCCATTGTATAATATCCATACAAGCTTTGCTTAGTTTGGGATGATACGATGAGTATGTGTTGTTTGGCGATATTTATTATCATGAGAACCGCCATATAACATCCCACTTGAATATCGATGTTGTTGACATATACAGGGTGTATCAGAAGTCCGAAATAAAACTTTGGGTATATAAACGGTAGCTCATATTACTGCAGAATATCAGTAGCTGTGGCGTAGGCATGTCTGCTTTATGCTGAGTGGTAAACCGTTGGACAGCACTTACCTTACCAACTATATCAATTATCGTATGTACCAATTATTATGCTGTTCAATAAATGGATTTTCTTTCTTTCTTTTTTCTTTCATATGTGGATGCTTAGTGAAGACAATTTATACCTATAAAAGTTACTGACTTATAGACCTTTGAATATGTATTGGTCACATGTATCGTCTTCTTGCCTTTGGGTACATCCCTATTCAGCAGTGTACACTACACTAATGAGGGGCGACTACCAATATTCACAAAACAGAATATGCAAATTTTACATAGTACCCAAGACATGGCGAGTTATAGAAATTGACGACGAAAAAAAGTTGGTAAAACATGGTCGAATTTCGAACAAATTTTTGTTTCATTCTGTTCTATACTCAATACTGATGCAAATGTTAAAGTATTATTTCGGACTGCTGAAACAGCATAGAGGAAGCGCTGTTAGCGCTGCCCGATTCGATTTATCATAAATCATTTCAGTGTCAGACCAGTACGCCAAATTAGGGAGAGCGAACCCGTGACGTCATACTCCGAGAACGGTGGGTTTATTTCGGGCACTGAAGTGAGCGATTAAATGCTCTGCGTAGGCTAATATAAATTGATGTACGTCATTGGTGGGTTAGTCATTTGTTAATGTTGGGTTATTAATAAAAATACTTTGCAATTGCGCAGTATAACGTGTCCCGAGTACCGTAGGGCTGTTAGTAGGGTTGGCGAGACAAGACTAATGTCTCTTTCATACATCATCATACATACACCATCATGTCTGTATTTCCCGATGAGGCAGAGATGCACTGCAGTACGCTCATACTTCGCCGATGTATTTTGGTCCCAAAGGCGAGCGGTTGCCATTATACCGGTGACATTCTCCCTCAATACGAGGGAGTTTTATTCCACCACACTGGCCCAGTGCGGGTTGATGTAATACTCACTATATGACAGTTGACATGACATGACAAGACATGATGTTTACAAATAGATTCTTGGCGCGAAGGTAAATGATGGTAATATGTGTGACCTTTTACATGGATTTTTATACAAAACCGTAGTCTATCAACAACGTAATTGGAGCCAATACTCATCAGACCGAAGCCTCTTGGTTTGTTACACAATTTTCGATTGGTAACTATAGGGAATGAGTACTAAAAGGCTCAGAATCCCCTGTATCGCTCTCTGGCCCTTTGACGCGGGCTCCTGGCTCCAATGGAGCATGAATAGCTGATAATTCGAAGGGTCTACTCATAATTGCTGCACGTCTGTTGCTGGTCTCTCGAGAGACTGAATCAATTGAGGTTAACACAATTTGCTTGAAATTAAATTAACTCATTTGTATTATACGCCATTATCATTAATTAGACTTGGAATAAGATCATAACATCATAAAGCCTCGGGCACACTGAGGCGTCAATACAAAACCAACTGTATTGACTTATATATAAAGTTCATACTCCAACGAAATTTCATAGACAGTGCGAGCGGATTTTAATGCGTAGTTTTTAAATTCCTCAAAGGCAATTCTCGCAACATCGACGTCATCTCTAATTCGACATATGTCGAAACATAAAGAAAAAATACAACCAATTCGACGTTTTGTTTCGACATATGTCGAATTAGAGGTGATGTTGATTAGGCGAGAATTAGATCCTTGTTGTGATGTTCGTCCATTACTAACAAAAGAGAGATGGCTTTGTACAGTTATTACGTAGGAATATTGAATAGAGTTTTGACCGAGTTTTAGGACTGTGGTTTTGGTATTATAGTACCACGAATGGCGGATATCCAAATTTCCGACAAACCGCATCCGCGTCCGTTACACATTTACGTCGTCCGCATTAATTCGTCGTAAACCAAACAGTACCGTGGAACACACTCCAGCGAGGTCCAAACAATATTCGTTCAGGATTTCGTTAGTTTACATATCTTAAACAAAATGTGCCAAGCGCGAGTCGGACTCGCGCACGAAGGTTTTTCGTTTCTATAAAAACTGCAAAAAAATATCACGTCTGTTGTATTGGTCCTTAAATATTTATTGTATTCTGTTTTTTAGTGTTTGTTGTTATGTGTCGCTATGACAACAGAAATACATCATCTGTGAAAATTTCAACTGCCTAACTATCACGGTTCATGAGATGATACACACTGGTGACAGACGTACAAACAGACAGACGAAGGGACAGCGAGTCTTAGTAATAGGGTCCCGTTTTACCCTTTGGGTACGGAACCCTAAAAACCAGGATTAGAAATAAAGAAAATCCAGTTTATTCCACTTTGTTCATCAGAGCATAGAAAATGAATATAAAAGTCTCCGTTTTTCACCTGGCTAATTATAACACTTGGGTGATATACCCAGCAGGCTCAGCATGACCGCGTAGACATACCTAAGTTATATCGCTTTAAACATTCAAAGCTGTTGAGAATATAATTTTATTTATCAGACATAGCTCGATTTGACGTCATTTGGAAGAGTTCAAATATATGCCTACGCGGTCATGCTGAGTGCATAAAATAAAAATAATTAGTCACCATTGTTCACCTGCGATTTATATCATATAAATTATTTTAAAAATAACGTATCCGTAAAACTCGAAGAGTCGATGTATTGATTTAAAATTTCTTCACATATACTTTTTAATTCCGAAATTCACCAGGTAATGTGGAATAATTAATAGCAGACTGAGACACAGAGAGGCCGGGTTTATTGAGCTAGTAATAAGTATAATGTTTCTTTAAATTAGGTACTACATGACCCGGCGAACTTTTTATCACCTGAAATTCATTTTCATTTTCTTTATTTGCCATAATAATAAGTATGTATGTCATGTGGGACATTGATGCGGCAATCATTGTACCGATAGTCGTTTCCGCCCATGGCTTATTAGCCAAGAGCCTCGACAAACACCTAAAGAGGCTCGCGTTAGGCGGCTGGATCAAGGGACAGATTCAGAAGGCAGTACTTCTGGAGACAGCGCGCATTGTGAGGAAGTTCCTCTCTCTGGAGCCTTAACCACTGGTAACTAGGACCCTGTTCCAGATGCCGGTGGGGAACTGTTTTTTATATTTTTAAATGTATTTTTTATATATATATTTAAAAATGTAATTTATAAGAATGATAAGAAATAAAGGAGAGTATGTTTAATATGTATTTATGTATTGAATTTGTCCTTTATATGTATTTATTACTTGACGCTGGGTAAAATACCCGCTAATCGTAGGTGGAGCCATTCCCCATGTTATTCCAATATATTAACATCATTTAATTTTTTCCTTTATAAATAGGAAGAAGGTGCCACTATCTTCCTCTGTTCTTCTAGCTCTCTCTCCTTTGTTCTGTGTAGCAGACACCAGCTCATAAGCTGATAAAAAGACTAATCCGTTTAACGGTTTAGTCTTTTTAAATTTAATTCTAAGTTACAGGTGAACATAATCAAATATGAACAATACGTTAATTAAACTCCGCGTTCGGTGTTCGCTGAACGGGAACCATGTCAACTACACTCAACGACGAAGTGAACCAATTAACATATTGCAAAGTTAAGCTAGTCGCTGTATTTGCAAACGAATTAATACATAACGAATAAAGCTTAATAATTTTAAGTCTTAAGTCTTTGCCCAGCAGTGAGACGTCATATACTCATAATAATATTAAGCCTCGACAAACATCTGAAGAGGCCGCGTTAGACGGCTGGATCAAGACAAATTAGAGTACAGAATGTAGACCTTAGAATGAGCTAATTTCAAGGACAAGTTTAGTTAGGGAGGCTAGCAAAAAAGAGTAAGAATATTTACAGAAAATCATCATTTGCCTTACCTTATCCCATTATTTGGGGTCAGCGCGTCCTTTTCTTCCATTCGTCTCGCTTTTCCGTCATACCGACATCGACTCCGATCTCAATCATATCACTTTTTACACATTCCATCTATCTTTTCTTTGGTCTTCCTCTCGCTCTGTATCCATCCACATTCATACTCATCACTACAGAACAAAATATACTAATTAATACATTCTGCGAGGTTTAGTTTTTTGGAGTTTGTTATGTATTCTCTTTTTGAACGATTAGAATTTGTAGTCTGGTAGCTCATAAGCTAAGACTTTGTCCTTTAAGCCTAATAAAATAAGAGTTACCTATATAGGTTATTGAATAGCCTACTACATAGGGACAACATAGGGAACATGAAATTAGCTGTCACTCATTGCTTCTGCTGACGACATTTAATCTAAGCTATTAAGCTGTTCTCGTAGCTTGAGTGAAGCTATATACACTTCAAGTGTAGAACACATATTTGCATTTTAATTATCATTCCCCAAGCCTCACATTTTATAAAGAGCTTATATTTCTTCTTCTGAAGAAATAGTGGATCAAGATGAGGTATGGCTTCACCTTTTTTTTTTTCGTGGGAAAATCCTTTATGGATCCTCAACCAACCTCGGGGGAGGAGGAAGATGTATGTGGGAGTCCCCAGAATAGTGCCGGTATACCCACTAAAAACCCACGGTGTACCACCCGCCGCTATGGAGGGATGCCACGGGATCGCCGAGGCATGCACCGCGACACCCCAGCGGCTCGCCCAGCTAAGTCGCCGAGCCCGGCCCAGCTGTTCGCTGGGCCCCTGAGACGGCTTGGTACAAACCCAGCCGTCCCAACGTCCGCCGAAACCGTGCAATGGGTAATTACAAATAATTAATAGCAACAACAAAAGGAATAAAATAGGTGATGGCTTGGTCTAGTTTTTGAGCATAGGCCGCTCATAACTGAAGCAGGTGGTTGCGGGTTCGTTCTTTACCCGGAACAAACAGACAGACAGACAAAAATTTTAAAAATTGCATTTTCGTTATTGGTATCGTGTATACTTTCATATGCATTTGTTAAAATAATGTTATTTTGTTATTACAAACAGACACTCCAATTTTATTTATTTGTATATTGTATATGTATGTATTTATGTATAGAGTATAGATGGCGGATGAGTTGGATCTTGTTTCTGTTATTTTTTGTAATATCGCCAGGAAACTTAACGGGACACGATTACTTAGCGTTAAGTTTCAGTAAAAAAAAAGATCACCCTTCTGTTTCCTGAATACTTTACCATGGACCCCTAGTGAACGATTGACCAAATAACTCGGCAAGGTTTCAAAGGTATACGATACTGAACTTTATTTAGCTTACAATAGTGAATAATTTCCAATAGGTAGTAAATACAAACTACTATTTAAAGTTCATTCAAAGTTCCCACAATACATCCAAAGGCGTTCACGCTATAGGTAGTCCCTGTGGACGTAACTTTTGATGGAAAGACATAATCGACTTTATCGCTCTCTGCTTTTACTGCGAAACTATTAATTAAAGGTTTACTTGTTGAGTTATTTGAACGTAAGCCCTGGGCACACCGAGGCGTTAAAACGCGCGTGTCAATAGTGTTGCTAATACTAAAACCAACTGCATTGAAAACTTATACTTTTTTTTTATGAGATAGGGAGGCAAACGAGCAGACGTTTCACCTGATGGTAAGTGATCAACGTCGCCCATGGACACCTGCAACACCAGGCGCATCGCAAGTGCGTTGCTGGCCTTTAAGGAATGAGTAGGCTCGTTTCTTGAGGATACCTTAAAAGGAAAGTCAAATTCCTTACTTGAAAGGAATGTCAGCGAATTTTGATTTGTGGTGTCGTGGCTGTTACCACAGAAGTTCAATCTTTATGTATATTGATACAGAGTTGATTTTGGTATTTGAAAGTGTTTTTTTTTTATTTCGTCTAGACCTTATGATTTTTTTTCCCTATATGCTATTGTGCTACTGTCGGATTGAAGCACGGCATTGACAGTGAAGTTCCGGCAAGTAATTCAGTGCGCTTTATATAACCAAATATACCAAAAAGCTTTGGCCTTTAAACAAAAATAGTGTCTATACAGGGTGTATCAAAAGTCCGAAATAATAATTTGGGCACATATATGGATGCTTAGTCAAGACAGTTCATACCTAACTATCATAGTTTCTGAGTTATAGACCTTTGAATATTTGTCACAGGTATCGTGTTCTGGCCTTAGGGTACATCCATAAACCTATTCAGCAGTGTATCTTACACTTATGAAGGGCGAGAGGCGACTACCAATATTCACAAAACAGAACATGCAAATTTAGCCTGGGACTCGAGATATTACGAGTTAAAGACGACGAAAAAAAAGTTGGAAAAACATGGGTGAATTTCGATCAAATTTTGATATCATTCAGTTGTATACCCGATACTGATTCAAACGTCAAAGTATTATTTCGGACTTCTGAAACACCATATTAAGCTTATTAGATACCTAAACGACGTTTGCTTATCGGCATTTCGGGCAGGAAGTGCTGTCAAAACAGTGATAAATCAGCGTGATACAGCGGGCCGTGTCACGCTAACCCGTCGCCGACACTCGCGTGACTAGTCACGTCACAACCACTTACTATGGAAAATCACTGCTTACTCCTGTCGAAATGACTTTATATGATTGCTCGTAGAGATTGGTAAAATTATGGCTGTGCTTTGTGGTGTAAATAAATAAATAAAGGTAAAAACCTTTTTAAAAACAAGCTTTTATTTAATTACCATTTCGATTATATTTTTTTTTTTTAGTTCTTTTGATTTAATGTGATGTTGTATTAGTTTTCGTGATCTCCTCAGCAAGCCCTTTCATTTGATACCCATATCGTGGTAGTGCAGAAATAACTAGTCCGCCATCTTGGATGATCCACCATATTGGAATTAGAATGACGTCACATAGGCTAAGCATGCATTGTCGTCCAAAATAAGCGTGTGTACCAAATTTCAGCTCAATCTGTTAAAGATAACTGATCTAAAATTCAGTCGCAAGATTCCACCCGTTATAAAGCAACCAAGCTAATATAAAGCTTGTAAAAAAAAATTATGTACATTTTTGCGGAAAATCTTATTTGCTTTCCATGACAGAAATCGAAAAATAAATGTAATTTTGTGTTAATCGTGACAGGTGTCAAAAGAGACCTGCTTATATCTCTGCAACTGCAGATACATTAAAATATCATTCTAGTATATTGGCAACTAGTTTCTACCCGCGACTTCGGCCGCGCAGACTTCGATTATTCAATATCATTATAGTTTATATCTTATTCTGATGTATAAACAATAATACTGTAAAGTTTTATCGAAATTCGTTCAGTAGTTTTTGCGTAAAAGAGTAACAAACATCCATCCGTCCACCCACCTTCACAAGCTTACACATTTATAATATTAGTGGGATTACAAGGTTTATTAGGATTTAATTTAGTGTGTATTCGATACAGAAAACAATGGTCTAATAGGCCGGTCGCGTGTGTAATAACAGCTGATTGGCATATTAGGCGTCGCCCAGCCGACAAACTACATAAGTAGTGTTATATTTATTTATGATTCGAGAATATATTTTATTTCCTCAGTATTCGGTTCTATCTATTTGTAACTGGTGGTATTAAATAAAAATGAAGTCTAGGCAGCCATTACTAATTCTTTAACTGTTCAAAAGATTATTTTAACAACTACAAATCGGAAAAAATCCTTGTCAGTAGTTTCTTATCCTGCATTTCTTATGAGCAAGTACGATGAAATTTAATTAGATTTTGACTTCAGTCATTTCGGTTATTACGTAAAAACGGCGTCTTTTAAAAAACATACAATGTTACCGAATAGGTAGGTACTTTCATTAACTCCTCGCCTAGCGCCTCTTAGGAAACAAATAAAATAAGTATAATTTATATTTTAAATATTTATTTCTTCTTCTTTATGATTATTGAATAAGATTTTTTAAATATAATTCTCTATGGTTACTCTCAGAAACATGGTATAATATTCTTGGCTATTCTATATTTAAAAAAAGTAATTCATTTTTGAAATTCGAAGAGTGCTATACAATGCATGTTCAATCAGAGTAGCCGCCGCGTCGATAATGACTCCCTGTCACCACCACACAACATAAGTGACAGCTCGGAGCATGCTCGGAGCAATTTACTACTGCATAGTACCACTTTGTGATTATTGATCACACAATTTGAAATAGCACGAGATACAGGATGCTACAAAATATCCAACAAAAAAAAAAAGGTTTTACGAAACTCTGATCGTTAGGAAGGTAGTTACATAAAATACACATCTGCTACTGTTGACACTTTTAAGGGAATTGAACCCGGAACCACCGCCTACATCTGCGGGATGTTAGCAGAAAGGGAGCTATTAAGGCCCTCGATATATGGGCGAGGCCATAAAACACGCGGTAAGGTACAGTTAGCGAAATTCAATACGCGGACTTCATTTATTCAATATCGTTATAAATTATAGCATATACGTTAGTCTGATGTTTAAGCAATAATACTGTAAAGTTTCATCAAAATCCATTAAGTAGTTTTTGCGTGAAAGAGTAATAAACATCCATCCTAACACACACTTTCACATTTACTACATTAGTAGGATAAAACAGACTTAATATGTATTTCATTTAATAATTTATAAAAAAAATGGTCTTAAGGATGCCAAAGCCTAGTCTTAAATATAAATTAACATAGACAATCTGACGCACATATATATACGTCAAAGTGATACACAGAATTGGAAGTGTGAAACTGACAAATGTTAGGAAAGGCTCCTCATTGATATAATCGATTTTTTATACATTTTACCGTTCTTCGAATGTTTTTAAGAATAAATAAAATGTTTAAGGCCATAAAAGGGATGCCACGCTACGCGCTACAGGCTGCGCTATTTATTTATTTATTTATTTAATGAGGTTCTTTAACATTGGATACATTGCACGTTATATATAAATCTAGCTTAATGTATTCTAAGTCTAAATGCTCCAACTATTACAAAAGAACACAGCATTCTTAATAATAAAAAATTACCCTACACCTTGAACAAAGTTTAAAAAATCCAGATTAATACGCTCTGCTACAGGGCCTACAGATGATGTGATACTTTACGCTACGCGGTACGCTACAGATGACGTTATACGTTCCGGTACGCGCTATACTAGAGGTGACGTTATACGTTACGCTACGCGCTACGCTATACGTAACGCTACGATACACGCGCGTAGTTACCACCGCTGTCTTCACGGCCCCACAGTTCATGACGCTGACAGTAGGCAGTTCAATCACATCCGTAGAGGCACCCGACCCACATCTCAGGAACGATGTTTCCTCACTACATCAAAAGGTGAATTTATCTGTATAGTCTGTTTATTAGTGTTTAGTAGTAGTCCAGCTTAGATGAGACCAAAATCTAGTTTTTCAGGATTGTGACTTTTTGAATTCGGACTACCATACGAGATGGTAGCCGAGTCGAGTAACGCATTGACTTGATATCCACTTGTAACTGCTAGCAATGATCGAGGTTCTTTTTACCTTGTAGTGACCTAAGTTAAAGTCAAATAATTTATTTTCTGTATTTTTCTGTATGGGCCCATGGGGGCACTTACAAATTGCCGAGTTTACATTTTTTGTTTCTTATATACTACTACCGGATCGCGACCTCAACTGAGAAGATCCGGCAAGACACTCTGTGGGCTGATATATTTTTTTTAAATCGCCATAACTTATTAGAAATACACAGGTACATATAGCTCCAGTGTTACCTTCAGAGCTGCTTTTAATTATAATGAATAATAATACGTTAGTAAGGCAACACACGCTACACTATAATACAAAGACTATTTAAACCACTAATACTGCTAATTACTATTTAAACCGTTACACCTTTAAAGTAAGCTAAATGCTTGCGATAGAAGTGGGTTTACGTCAATAATTAAACTAGGTGGAAATTGAACGTCGCGGTGCATGCCAAAGCGATCCCTTGGCGCCCCGATATAAGCGGAAGATGGTACACCGTCTAGTTGATATACGGCCTTCTGCCGGGACTCCCACATAACCCTGCTACTTCCCCCGCGGTGGCAGGGTATCCATAAAGGATTTCGAAAGCTATCGGCCCCTTGTGTTGCCAATTATTCCACTCTTTTTTTAAACTGGAAATATATAGGTAGGATAATATTAAATGATTATAACAGAAAATATTTCATCTGTAATATTGTTCAATCAATGTCACTTTGAATTATTGTAAACAGTGAAAAAGATGTCTTATACCATATTTTTGTCTGAATTAGTTTCAATGTAAATTTCAAGCTGTCATACCAGGATATAAGAATAACTAGGACAGTTCATGAACTCCCTCAAATCGGATTTGTTCCAAGGAGTATTTTGAAGAAGGTTGTATTTATAAATAATACTTATATTTTATTAATGTTTTAAAATACTTATTTTTATTTGAATAACGCCTCCAGTTCAATGCCGGTGCCAGAGTTTTGTAAAGTTTAAAATTGTGTAATTATTAAAGTTCCGGGACTTAGCACGGCGGAACTAATTATGGAGTTTGACGAATACTTCGTATCGTGGACTTTTGGGACATAATTGTCACGGTTCTCACGTAATATTAATTTTATGTATTCAAAAGGCTTGCATTTTTTATATATTCTGTTTAAACGTAGATTATAAAATACCAGCTGTCAATCGTAATGTCATCCGCGTGAAAAAATATAAATAGAGTAAAACGGAGATGCTCTATCGTCTCCTCCCTGCGGCAATTTTTTCTGACGTATATCTGACATCCGCCCAATGGCGGATGTCACTTTCCCTATGTAGTTGTTGGATTAAGTAAGTACCTACAATAGACAATACCTAGTCAAACAATATACTACATTACTAACACACGGTACTACAGTATACTACACTACAGGTACTTGATCCGGCTGGTACTGGTCCTTACTTGATCCGGCAACTACATAGGGCAACTGCAATGGCGCATGTCAGATATACGTCAACAAGTCTAGTTACTCTATGCCCCTTACCAACACCTTTCTTGCAGAAACGTTCTTAATATTACTTTCATTTTTTTTATTGTTGAGTACAATTGAGAACAAAATATATATAAAAAATACAGTTACTATTGATACAGCAATACTTTAAGGCTACTTGGAGGCTTAACGAGTCTAATAAAACTCAATTCAAAAGATCACACGTACCCATAGTACATAGTACCTTTTTTTTTTGTTTTTTTGTTGTAGACGGGGAGGAAATCTTCAGAAAAATTCCCAGTCTTCTGTGTGGTAGAAGACTGGGATATGTGGGATTCTTACCCACTAAAACCTCCCCGGTTGCCGTCTTCGACACGTTAAAGGGCCTCGGGATCTCCTACCGGAACGTACCGGTGTCCCTCTGTGCCTCGCTCCCGAGCTTAAGTCCGGGGCCCACACCCGAGACTCTCACGACCCCAAGGGAGTCCATAGTACCTACACCAATTTCATATTACAATTATTAACCCTCCTTTTACACATGCTTTATTATGCCAATGTTTTGAAGTGGTTTATTTGTTGTGGGATATTTTGGGACCAATTTTGTATATAGAACACATGGTTAATGTAAGGGTTAAGCTCATAATGGACTGATTATATTAGAGGTGGGTTTATTTTTGTTTTGGAGGCCGAATACGTCGTATGTTATTAACAGTTCGTTATAAGACACCTTATGTGGGTTGTTCTGACGGTACCCAGTGTAGTGGAGCGTGATGTTATTGCCACACAACCGGGTGGAAATAAAAACTGAAAGAGTGAGGATTACGGTGGCCATGCGTTACGAAAATGATGGATGTGGTTTCAAAAAGATTATTAATTGGTGTAACCCTGAACGGGACTACTACTACTACAGCCCTTTTAACAACCCACTGCTGGACTTTCATAGCACGGGACACTTAGGATAGGACCAAAAATAATTGATACATTTATTTTAATTATGCTCATTTTGATAGGTTGATTTTTATTTATGAGTTTTTCTTATTAGATAAACTTGGTAAGCCGACTTCCATTTTTAAATCTATTAAAAACAAAAGCAATTCAGTGTATTGGCAATTTTCTATTTGAAAATTGAATTGGCTACAGTGAGCGTTCCGTTTCTTTATTTTACGAATTACGTTTATTAACCGTCTAATAACGATTTTTTTAACGTTTCGGAATGTCCCATTTATAAAGCTGATGTGGACACCTGATTGGAAACTTTTCCTTTTTCATTTGGAAACGTCGCCGTACCGTGGAGCTGCTGGTTTTTCTCATAATTACGAGTATTGTCGAGCAAAAAGTACGCAATCGTAAAATTATTCGAACTGAAAATTAATGCTAATGCAGGAGTTATGTCTTCATTTTACAAAATAGACGCATTAAGCTCCCGCAAACTGAGGCGTCGTAATACATAGATTTTTCAACACTAAAACAACCTGTATTGACTCATACTACTACTACAGCCCTTTTAACCTCCCACTGCTGGGCACGGGCCTCCCTTGAGGGGAGGGGGATTCACGCTGGCCCGGTGTGGGTTGGCAAACTTCACGCATCTACCGAAAACTAGTCAAGTTCCCTCAGACGTGCAGGTTTCCTCACGATGTTTTCCTTCACCGTTTCACAGCAAGTTATAATGTCGGATGAAAATGAGATGAGGTTTGAACCTGCACACTTTGATTGCAAGGCGTGCGTTCGACTAGACTTTAACTACAGTAAACTTATTAAAATTACTAAATGTTAAATACGTTAATATTTAATGTCA
This sequence comes from Ptilodon capucinus, assembly GCA_914767695.1. Classification (NCBI taxonomy): domain Eukaryota; kingdom Metazoa; phylum Arthropoda; class Insecta; order Lepidoptera; family Notodontidae; genus Ptilodon; species Ptilodon capucinus. The sequence continues at coordinate 11,111,646 of OU611817.1, read as the reverse complement.
TATAACATGCATAACACCTTAAATAAATACGTCATCGATAGAGTTGGCGCCACCGTGACAATTGTATTTGTATAACTTCGTCAAGTCGCTACCTGAAGTTGTTCGACATGTTAACACGATGTCGGAAACTCTACTAACACGGCGTGTTAGTTTTGTTTCAGAAAACTTTCACAGCGTGTTGGGAAATAAATGATACGAGCAAACTATGCTATGTATAAGTTTATTTGGCCAATATTGGAGCGACTCTACATTTATAAGTGGCCAGGTAGAGTCACATTTTGTACGAGATTTCAGGCAAAACAATCCTATAAGCGATGAGTAGGAAATAAAAACTACGTAGAGTCCATTCCATCTCGTTTCGCTTTAAAACCGAGTTCAACAAAAAGTTTTGTAGAGAAAAATGAAGCTTTAAAACTAGTTAACAAACTTAGTTTATTAAACACTGATCGCGTTGAGATTCTGTGGTGTATTGAGCTCGTAGTAACTCAAGAAGCTCTACATAAATTGTCTTTAAAGCGTACTCCAGTTTTGTGTTAGGGTTGGCTTTCAATCTTCTTTGGTTCGTTACTGATATAAACATCAACCTGCCTACCTAGACCCAACTAATGGGAGGTCAAAGGGGCTAGACTTAACAGTAATTCCGGGGCAAAAAGCTCTACGTAAATATAAAAACAAATTCACAATTCTTCATAAATGTCTTCTAAATTTAAAACACTTTAAAAAGTTTGCGATAAGATACTCTTTACTTACTTATGTCTTTTGTTTTTTATTTTATGTTCTAATTTCAATAAATATTTTACTTCTTCTCTAAGTAAGTTCGTTGTATTATTGTTATAAAATTGGTCGCACGCGTTTCGACGTGTCGGTAAATACAGTGCTTTACGGTTAAGTATAATATCAAAAAAACTGTACCATTATAAATAAAACTCCATAAATACACTTAAGAATCTCCACAATTCCAATTTCATTTGACCAAGCAATGCCACTCGGAAGTGGAATTTCCGACTCAATTATTTTATATTGCGCATTAAATTTCCTTATAATCAGGATTCGCGTAAAGTTCCCGCGTAAATGTCGATTTAACTAACTTCGCCTTTCACGAGTTTCGATTTACACGATGTTTTAAACGGAATCCGTTTATCTGATGGACTTGAACTTGGAAACTGGATTCTATTGACTATTAACCACTGTCGCTACAACTTCGTATTATACTATACTATATTAATATTATATAGAGAAAAGATTTCTATTTTTGTATGTAACGAATAAACTTAAAAACTACTGGACCGTTTTCAAAAATTATTTTGCCGTTAGATAGTTTTTTTTTTTACACGGGGTAATCCATCATGGATGCCAGTCTGCCACGGGGGAGGCAGGCTGGTGATGTGATACTCTTACTCACTAAAACCCCTTGGTGTCTAGCACTCCGCTGGTTGTTAGGTCGCGGGAACGCGGTAGCATACTTCCGCAACCTAACGGCGGCTATCCGCTTATGCGGAACCTATCGTTTGCGGGTAGCCCCCACCCGCGCACTTCTCCGGGGAAAACGGTATCAGGTACCATTCACCTTCTTGAGGGCCAGCTTGTGACCGTTAGATAGTTAGATTAACACCGAGTAACTTATGTTATATTAATTTATCCCAAAATGTTTAAAAATAAATCTACCCTTGCGAAGACGGGACGGGCCGCTCGTAGTAGATACATTAAATATTATTCAACGGAGACACGGATTGAGACGCACCGAGTTGCTATCTCACTATCGTAATTTATAGGAGGGAAAATGACATCGTCGACATATTCCAAGACTTGTATTGGCTCGCATGCTCACAAGACGTACGTAGATATAATGAACAGCAGATTAAACATGAAATTAAACGTCACTCTTACTTAATACAATCGAGTACAAAGATTGTCAATCACCTAAATTGAAATGCCAAATACTAGTACATTACAGGGGCTCTCACAGGGCCTTACCACCGCCACTTAAAGCATTTTTGTTTCCATACTAACAGTCAATTTTTGATAGAATTTCTACTAAGTTAACTGTCAAAAGGTAGATCCCCAACAAGATGGACATACCTCATCAAGTCCTCGACGAAGTGTACCCTTAATGAATGTGCACGTAATGCTACTGACAGAGAGAGATGGAGAAGTCTCACAAAAACCGCAACCAACCAACTAGACAATCCATGACCACGACCACTCCGCCAGGAGTGTAGGACTAAGGAGAAGAACTGTCAAAAACTGAAAGTAATATTAAAACATCCTTGCTACTACCTGTTTAGTAAGGGAGCAGATGTTTCTTAGTAGTAGCAGGTTGAAGAGACTCACCTCTTTGTCTGTCGTAAGCGTTGATACATTCGCTGGTCTGGAACTGGCTGATGAGGGCGGTCTTCCCGACGCCCGGCGCGCCCACCATGGCCACCCGGTGGAGCGCCACGGGCCGACGCTCCTGAGACTCTGGGGCGGCCTGCGCGGGGGAGGAGGGGGCAAGGCTACCCGACCTGGATCGCCGGCGACGGAACGAATCCCCACGATTTACAATCCCTGGGAACAATAAAAAGAAATTAAGTCACTCTGACCAAAAAGACCATCAAGCCTATATTTCTGCCTGGGAATACCACCTGCAGTACTAGGCAAAGGTGTACTGCAGTGCGTTTAAACTTTTCCGATGTATCTTGGTCCCAATATGATAGGGAGGCGAGCTCAATGCCATTATACCGGGCACATTCCATATATTTTTACGGGGCAGATTTCGGCCATAGTCCCCAACGCTGGCTCAATGCGGATTGGTGAATAACACACTTTGTCACGAGTGATATGATTAGTGCTATTATCATGCCCCTATTCCGCTATGATTCTAAATTAGTGTTATTTGTTTACCTATTATCTGAAACATTAACCTAACAAAAGCCAACGGATATAGTAACATAATGAATAACATTATGGATATCCATCAAAACTATTTTTACAAGCTGATGTCGCTTCTTGTTAAATGTAATTTATATTTTTAAAAATATTTATTATATAATTGGACAAATATTTACAAAATATTTACAATGCAAATCAAAGTAAGTTAAAACTAACAAGAAAATATTATATTTATAAAATATGTAAAAAATTTGGCCCATGCGGAAGCGTACCCAAGACGCCGGCTGCATTCCCTCGCTGAATGGCTAGAGCCACTCGTTGAGCGAGAAAATGGCCTGCTCTTGGGTCGCCGGTTGTGTCGACCAATTTTTTGCCGAGTAAGTTCATTAAAGTTTCGACTCCAAAAGGAATGAAAATGTATTCGGAGCCGATAACCTCGTACTTCCGCCGTTTCAGAGTCTCAGCCGCCTCCGCCGCCGAGCCCGCTTTCTGAGTGGTTCCCGAGAGATGGGAAGGAGCCAAAGTATCAACGCAGGTTGCATCCCATACCATGGCTCGTCCCATGCTCCAAGGAACCAGAGACATTCCGTCGGGTCTCTTGCCATCGTCACGCACGATACCTTGCGGCTCTAAAATGGCCGGTACGTTGGCGGTGGCAAGAAAACGACGGATGATGTCGTTCAGAGCAGCATGACGAGAGTGGCGGCCATCACTCCTAGCGCAAGACAGTCCATGCCGTCCAAGCCGGTCGACGACAACTCCAAAGCCAACTAACTAACCCAAAATATTATAATCACTACTCTCTTCAAAACTCCACCTTTTATAAACGTGCACGGATCCTCACCTTTTTACACTTTAGCAAGTGGTAATCATGAATGAAAATGACAACGACATTCGTACATAAAATACGAAAATCTCAAAAATGAGAGCTCGCGGTTTGAATCTACATCGCTTGCGTTCGAGGCAGGCGATTTACCAACTAGTCTACTACTGCTTGTTGTAACTATATGGTCTATAAATAAGTATAATGAACGTTAGTTGGTTGAATGGGAGCCGTGTTTTGGTACAACAATGTTGGCATACATAATGAGCATTGGAAAGTCACGTTAAACGCGCCAATGGAATTTTCTGCTGATTTTATTGACGTCATTTGGCATTCGACAATCGATACTTTTAGGAATATTTAGGTGCAAACTCACCATATTATTTGTAACAATTTAGTGACTCTCTCGTAGAGTTTAATGTAACTATAACTACTGAAGACTTTTATTTGATTATTCAGTAATTAAAGATGATTTATAGGTGTGTGAAGTTCACCAACCCGCACTGGCTAGCCCAGTGCGGGTTGGTGGTGGACCGTGCCTGACACGGATTAGTGAACTGCTTTGAAGTTTTTACAGGTAACCAAAATGTCAGTTGCAATCCAAATAACATTGGATCTACCGCTCTGTCAGCTCTATCCTTGATAACAGGTAATCTCACATGGGTTTTGGGACGAAAATATAAAGAAGATAGGCAATTTTCAAAGATGTTGCCAGTTACTGTGAATTTTATTCGTGTCTGTGAACAAACGTTTGGCGCCGCTCAGTACAAACTAAGTACCAGTTTTATTTCATATTGACGTCAGCTGGATTTAGTACGCCGACCACAATAGACCTGACATCACGGTGTATCGGCTAAATCCAACGATTGTACTGCTCGGCAATGCTAAGGTGTTTACTTTATTGTTTCTGCAATATGATTCAGAATTGGTATACCATGCATACAACTGTACGTTGTGTACCTACAACATATGAAATCGAGGGATGAAAGGTGACATAACCTAACCAACTACAGCCCTTTTAACGTCCCACTACTGGGCACGGGCCTCCCCTCAATGCGAGGGGGATTCAAGCCATAGTCCACCACGCTGGCCCAGTGCGGGTTAGCAGACTTCACACATCTATCGAGAACTAGTCAAGTTCCCTCGGACGAGCAGGTTTCCTCACGATGTTTTCCTCCACCGTTTCATAGCAAGTGATAATCTCGGATGAAAAATGAGATTCGCACATAAACCCAGAGGTGCGACCCTGGGTTTGAACTTGCACACTTTGAGTGCAAGGCGTGCGTTCGACCACTCGGCTACCACTGCTTGACAGAAGTAAAATTAATTAACTTTATAGGAGAGCATACTTATTCAACGCAGAAAAAAATCGTACATCGGACCATCGTTCGTATGGACCCGCAGAGGTGGGCCAACATAAGTACCAAATGGAGTCCCGCCGTGGAAGACCGAAGCCGTGGAAGACCAAAGAAACGGTGGCGCGATGATCTAGACATCTTTGCGGGATAGACGTGGCCGGAAATTGCTCAGGATCGGGATCGGTGGAGGGAGAGAGGGGAGGCCATTGCCCAGGAGTGGGACACAAACTAAGCTATTAAAAAAAATGTTGTGATCTGAGGTTATCGCATTACTAGTAGTACTCGGGCTGGGCTACTACTGCTTACCAAGTGTACCAAAATATACTGCAATAAAATCTGTGAGTCAGATTAAGTACGTGATCGAACAGTAAAGGGTTAGCTGCTACCGACTGTTGGTAAACATCAGCCAATTGACGTCAGGGGCCGGTGCAACATACTTGAAGTTTGAGAAGTTCAAACGGTATACTATAAAATCGATAATTTACGTTCCAAACAACTGGTAGGTATTAGAGGCATTGTAATGTAATCTCTAAACGAATAACGCCCTGAACTGATTCGAGAAAATTTCATTAAGTTTATAGTCCAACCCCAATTGAAGTTGCGTTTGTAGTATTCTCCTTAGTTTTTTTTATAGTAATGAACTTCTTCAAAGGAAATCAGAAATAAAAATGCCCATGACCAATATATTTACCTACTACACCAAAACTGTATTGACTGTGCAAGAAGCATATTATTTAACGAAATATCATCGACAGCGCGACCGAATCATGACAGGTGGTCGCGTCACTTTCGCCCCAGAAATTAAACCTTTATATATATTTACACAGAGTACAATTTCATAAAAAGTTAGATGATTTTCCCTGCCTGAAACGTTGATCGATTGATGTCAGTGATGACGTCACTATGCGAGGTGTTTACCTGCGTAAGAGTCGTCAACAGTTACGGCGCCGCGGCGCTTTGGAAAATATTTTGGCTGTCTTCATATTAATAGATGATTATGATTCAGATCAAATCGGAGTAGGTATTTATTTATTTATTAGGTATGTACTCTTGGCGTCGTCGCGTCAGGGCCCCAAGTCCAAACACTATCTTTGTGGGGTTCCTATGACTTAATCTTTTAAGGCTTGGTAAAAATATATCGAGGGGTGAAATGCTAAACTTTAGCGACTCTTTTGGGCGATATTGACTCATATATACAGGGTGTTTCAGAAGTCTGAAATAATACTTTAGGTACATAAAGTAGCTCATATGTGGATGCTTAGTGAATACAGTTTATATCTAACTATCATAGTTTCTGAGTTATAGACCTTTGAATATTTGTCACAGGTATCGTGTTCTGAGCTTTGGCTACATCCAGAACCCCATTAAGCAGTGTAAACTAATGTAATGTAATATTCACAAAACAGAAAATGATAGTTTTAAATAGGTCTTGAGTACGAGTTATAGTTTTTTTTTTTATGAGATAGGGAGGCAAACGAGCAGACGTTTCACCTGATGGTAAGTGATCAACGCCGCCCATGGACACCTGCAACACCAGGGGCATCGCAAGTGCGTTGCCGGCCTTTAAGGAATGAGTAGGCTCGTTTCTTGAAGATACCTTTGTCGAAAGTTGGAAATACATGGTCGAATTTCGATCTAATTTTTAGGGTTCCGTACTTAAGGGTAAAACGGGAACCCTATTACTGAGACTCCGCTGTCCGTCCGTCCGTCTGTCACCAGGCTGTATCTCATGAACCGGGATAGCTAGAGTTGAAATTTTCACAGATGATATATTTCTGTTGCTGCTATAACAACAAATACTAATATACAGAATAAAATAAATATTTAAGGGGGCTCCCATACAACAAACGTGATTTTTTTGCCGTTTTTATACATTATGGCACAGAACCCTTTGTGTGCGAGTCCAACTCGCACTTGGCCGGTTTTTATTTCATTCAGTTGTATACCCGATACTTTTGTATATTTGGAATCAGCGATTTGTTCTGCGCCGAATGAGTTGGCTCTCCTAAAAAAAAAAATTCGCTTTAATCAAATAGCCTTTTATTCCTCGATATCATATCAATGATAGCTAGAATATGACCAGTGTAGACATTGTCACCTTGAAGCATCGCCTTGAAAACATTGGAAGAATCAGATGAAAAGTTTAATTGAACTCTTAAAAAGATATAATTAAATTGTTAATGGAGAATTAGGAAGGCGACGCCATTAAGCCCTGCACACACAAGGGCGTCAAGAGGCACGCGGCAAAATATTTGTAAATAATAAAAGCAACTCCGTCAATAAATATTGAATTTCGGTGGTAATAGTCCCCACGCGTCATAATTCGCTAGCGTTTATATTTGTTAAATTTCTTTCTTTCTTTTCTTTCTTTCTTTCTTTTCTTTCAACTTTTCCTTTAAGTCAATAGTCAATACAGTTCGTTTAGGTATTAGCAAACATGAGTTTAGACGCCTTAGTGTGCGCGACGCTTTACAAAGCTGGCTTTTTTTTTGGCAAGTTAAAAGTTCTCATTTTCATCCGAGAATACCTCTTGCTATGAAACGGTGACGGAAAACATCTTGAGGAAACCTGCACATCTATAGAAAGGCGTGCGAAGTTCACCAACCCGCACTGGTTCAGCGTGGTGGACTATAGCCCAAAAATCTCCCTCGTATGGACGGTGAATGTGCCCGATTTAATAGCAACAGTGGCCCCTATTACGTTGGGACCAAAATACATAAGTGTGGGCACCTCTGCCTACTCCTTCGGTGAATACAGGCGTGATGATGTATATACGAAAGGTAAAAGTTTGCAATGGAAATGTTTTGGTATATATTTTGTTGGCAGCTCTATACGTGAGTAATGTAACTAGAATGAGTCACTCTTTGGCTAGTTTTTTTAATACTTCAAGCCACTGGGGCGTCAAGACGCGCGCGTCAAATATTTTGCCATAGCGAAACGAACTGTACTGACACATACAAAAAAAAACATGAGTGAAATGATATTTTAATGGAATAATATGAGGAATGCCTGCACCTGTGATTAGCGCTATTTATGGCAATGTCGAGTAATTAATAGCATGAAAAAATTCAATAAATACACATTATATATCAATTAATGGTAAAAAAAAAACATTTTAAAAACAAGCTTTTATTAATTGCCCTTAGTTTCCGTGTTCTCCTCAACAAGCCCTTTCATTGGATACCCTTTATTTATTTATTTATTTTTGAAGGACTTACACTGTTGGCCGTGAGGTGGCCTTTACAGCTTTACCGGAGGAGTGGCGAGCGCAGAGTGCACTCCAACCAAGGCCTTAAGGGCGGAAAGGGGTGGCAACTAGCTCAAGGGCGCCACAGAGGGCACGACCTCGGCTTGGGCAGTTACCGTGAGAGGAGAGGTAGTGACTGCGCTCCTAGGTGCAAAGATGCACCTACGAGCGGAAGAGGGGGTTCCTCGACCTCGCCGGCGAGATCGGTGTCTGTTTGAGGCTGGTGTAGGTGTGTTGGTGGCCCTCTCAACGCCCGGGTCGAGGAGGGCGGTGATCGTGTCGGGAGGATCAATCAACACGTGCCGCGAACGGCGGCGACGAGTTGATGATGTGTGCGCGGGGTCTGGCTCGTAATTGCCGGCGGCGACAATTAGAGGATTTAAATGCGACTAAGCTTTTTTAACATAGCGTTCGGACGCTATTTTTAAGTGTTTACGAATTGAGAAGAGGCCAAGGTCGGAATGAAGATCTACGTTCCGTATGTACCACGGGGCACCTACGGCCCTACGGAGAAACCGGGACTGCACTACTTGCAGGCGGTTGATGTGTGTCTTCGCCGCGTGAGCGAAAACCACACTGGCATATGACATAATGGGGAGGATGCATGTTTTGTAAAGTGTCACCTTATTTCTAAGGGACATTTTACTCCGCTTGCAGATCAAATAGTGAAGGCGACTGAGCACAAAAGCTGCTCGGTTGCTCACCGTTCTAATGTGGTGACCGAAAGTAAGGGACTTGTCAAGAGTGACACCTAGATATTTGACGCGGTTTGCCCAAGGGATGCTTTGGTCGAACAGAGAGATGGTCCCTAGACTGAACCAGGGAGCTCGGGGACGCCGTGGGGTTCCCCTGGTAAAGAGCACAGCGGCGCTCTTTTCCGGGTTCACCTCAATGCGCCATTTCCGAAACCATTCGCCCAAAGAATCTACTGCGCGTTGGAGGGTGCGGGTGATAACGCCCCTATTTCTATGCGAGAAATAGAGAGCGGTGTCATCCGCGTATAGGGTGAGCTGAACTCTGTCCGAATGAGGGATGTCATTCGTGAACAGGCTATAGAGAAGGGGGGAGAGAACGGAGCCTTGAGGGACTCCTGCCCTAATGGGATGAGGGGCCGAGAGCGCCCCTTCAACGCGGTAGCGAAAGGTGCGGTTTGACAGAAAGTCTTGCAGGATGAGCACGAGACTGTCCGGCACACCCAAGAGGTACAGCTTGTAGATCAAGCCGTTGTGCCAGACCCTGTCAAACGCTTTCGCCACATCGAAGAAGAGGGCTCCCGTGCTGTGAGGACGCGGTCTATGAAACCCCTTGAGAATATGCTCCGTGAGGCGGTGCACCTGATGGACACAAGAGTGTTGGGCTCTAAAGCCAAACTGCTCATCTATGAGAATACCATGGGAAGTGACGAACTCTCTGAGTCTTGCATAGAGCAAGCGCTCGTAGAGTTTGGCAATGGCTTTAAGGAGACTGATGGGGCGGTAACTAGACGGGACAGTAGAGGGCTTGCCTGGCTTGTGAATGCCAATGACAATTGCATCTTTCCACTCGTCGGAGAAGATGCAATTGGCAATGGTGGCGTTGAAGACGGTCACAAGCAAGCAAATGAGTTGGGCGGGTAAGAGTTTAAGAACTCGGTTGGTAATGCCGTCGGCGCCGGCGGCCTTTTTGGGGTTAAGCCCCTTAATCAGATCCTTGACCTCTGTCTCGGTGGTTGGGCGGAGAGGTTCGGATGGGGGTAGGGAGGACCTGCGCTCTACTTCCCTATCTACTAGCTCTACGTGAGTGGGGTCTACGGGTTGGGAGCTAGTCGAGCATTGCTCTTCGAGAGCGGAAGCGAGAAGCTCGGCCTTCTCGTCATCGTCGAATGCGATTGGATACCCATACTGTGTGGTAGTGCAGAAAAAATAACTATTCTGCCATCTTGGATGATCCGCCATATTGGCATTACAATGATGTCACATAAAAGCATGAATTGTCATCCAAAATAAGCGTGTATACCAAATTTTAGCTCAATCGGTTAAAGATAACTGATTTAAAATTCAGTTGCAAGATTCCACCCGGACATACATTACAAGTTAATATAAAGCTTGTAATAAAAATGGATGATGACAGTGATAAAAATGGCGGATGAATCCAAAAAAGTTCATTCTACAACTAAATGACAGTGAAAGTGCGAGAAAATTTTGACGTGGCTTTTACGACAGAAATTTAATCTTTATGCATATTGATACAGAGTTCGTTTTGGTATTGATACATTTTGACGCGCGGGCATTGTCGCTCCAGTGTGTGGCGGGGCTTTGTCGCTCCAGTGTGTGGTGGATAAAAAATTCATGATGATTCATTTTAACAATTTATAACTTCCTTTGCTTTCAGGTGGGTACGTGTTTATTTTGTAAGAAAAAAAAACATAGCATCGAATTGAGAACCTCCTGCTTTTGGACGTCAGTTAAAAATATACAACTTTTGAGGTGAGTCCTAGGTATACTGGAGCGTTAAGAGACGCGCGTCAATATTAGTTGTCGTACAGCTGATAGCGCAGTACGACTTAACTCACGAATATTTTACGTAGAGTTCTTGAAAATATTTATGTAATAAGTCTTATGAAAAATGCCATTTACCCATTTTTTTATCTGTCTTAAGATTGGGCACAGTTCAATAGTTTGAAGGTCAGGTTGGGGATCCAACCTGGAACCTCTTAGACACGAAGGTGACCCGTTTAATCTACTTTTACTACTAGGCTATTGGCACTTATTTTCGTTCAACTACCTACCCCTTTGAGAATGAAGGCGTAACGATACTGGTAAAAAATGTAACATCGTTGCAATGTTGTTTATAATATCTCGAAGACGCTTGAAACTTCCTATTTTTAATATTATTTACAAACATAATGACGTTTTTTACACCTTTGATGTTTTTAAAATAACTATTATCAACGTAACTAACTATAATATATAGATTTACAGTCGCTTGCATTAAATATGACAAACGCTTTTAATTATCTTTATCTTCTATCAGTATTTGATTAGATACATGAGCAATCGTAGGACCACTAGGGTCCTAATTCAGAGTAGTTCTATTCCTAAAAACTTATTGGTAGGGTTAGTAGGATTGTATTGTATTTTAATATATCTCTACAGTTTACTTTATAGGTGTGTACCAAACTCATTGCCAGGTAGTGTAACAGTCCCGTGATGTCATTCGATCATATTTTGGCGTTTAAAACTGGAAAGCTACGAGATACACTATATGTTTCTAAGAACTTTGTAAACATGATCTATAAGGAAACAGTTTTTTTAATATCTTTATTAATATAATAATGACGTAACATTTGATTTTATGTGCGAAATACCCGAAACTGCTATTCCTATTGTGATTGTTTTTTTACTGGAAGAACCTTTCACATTGATAAAAGATGTTGTTTTCATGCCTAAAAAATTTGGTCATAGCAACTCCAAAATGAGAGTGTCAGAATGACCTGACTCAAAATCAGATTTTTTTTTCATATAAACCAATACAGGCACTTATGAATCGACAATAAACAAAAAAATGATAATAGTGAGATAATAGTAGAGATACCTCTACCGCCCATTCGGAATGCATATCCTATGGAGAAGAATGGGCAAGTAACTCCATGGTTACTCTTTTACAATAAGGATTTACAATTGTGTGTTTTTATTATCCTATCCTATTAATATTATAAATGTGAAAGTTAGTAAGGATGGATGGATGGGTGGATGTATGTTTGTTACTCTTTCACACAATAACTACTGAAAGGATTTTGATGAAACCTTACAGTATTATTGTTTATACATCGGAATAATACAGGGTGGCGCAATAGAACGTGCATATTGCATCATCTTTTTTCGCGGGGTAGAAAGTGCGCGGGCGGGGGGAGCCTGCATCGTTGGGTAGGCGGGCTCATGGAGTTTTAGTCACTATGAGTCACTTCGACGGGAAGCGTTGCGCATTTTGCGTGCGCGCATTTTACGAGAACTCTCGTTCATACATCGTTACTAGGCGTTTATATTGTTCTGAATATGGACTACGGCAAATTAGTGAAGCTCCGAGTGCTAATTTAATTAAAATATGGGTACAGCGTTTTGAAGAGACTGGTTCAACGTTTAAACCACAAGCAAAAGGTCGTCCAAGAACATCTAGGACCGACGACAATATTGAGAGAGTTATGCAGTCTGTACGAGGAGATCCACAAATGTCTACTCGCAAGAGATCGTCTATCTTACACTTATCGCGACGAAGTTTGCAACGAATTTTAAACTTGGATCTTAAACTTCAGTAAAAATAAACTTCAGTTATTTCTTAATAATACCTCAGTTTTATTTTAACTATACCTTTTGTATTTATTTTCTAATCAATATTTTAAATATGCACGTTCTATTGCGCCACCCTGTATATAAGCATTGATTCTTAACGATATTGAAAGGTACATATAAACAGTGGTAGCCTCGCGGGCAAGAACGCCCGCCTTGAACGTAAGGGGTGCAAGTTCAAATCGCAGGCCCGCACCTCTGAGATAATTTTCATGTGGGAATGTCATTTTAAACAATGATTACCACTTGCTGAACGGTGAAGGAAAACATCGTGAGGAAACCTGCACGTCTGTAGAAAGGCGTGTGAAGTTCACCAACCCGCACTGGGCCAGCGTGGTGGACTATTGCCCAAATCTCCCTCGTATCGAGAGGGAATGTGCCCGGTATAATGGCAATAGGCTCGCCCCCTATTACATTGGGACCAAAATACATCGGCGAAGTGTGGGTGCACTACAGTGCACCTCTGCCAACCCCTTCGGGGAATACAGGCGTGATGATGTATTTATTGAATGGGAGTCTGCGCGTACGAAGTCGTGGGTAGAAGCTAGTACAATATCAAGTAACGGTATGGTAATTGGCCATTAAAATATATTATAACCTTTAGAGTTTATTAATACCTACAGTCGACTAATCACAAACACGTTTAGACCTCACGATCCAATATCGCGCACAAAAATCATATTAAGAAGAGACAATAAGCCTTTTAATAGGTTCTTGTACAATCCGATCCACTTTGCCATTGAGTTCCGCACTAAACCCCTAATTGCGCTCATCGGCCGTCCAATCTCGAGGAAAATTAAGCTGTGTCTGGCTAACGACGAGTATAAAGGCAACATCCGTAAGGGTGCTTACACATTGGCCTCGCTGAGCGATATTACTATACAGAAAACTTTTCAGTAGCTTTTTAGGGTTCCGTACCCAAAGGGTGAAACGGGAACCCTATTACTGAGACTTCGCTGTCCGTCCGTCCGTCTGACACCAGGCTGTATCTCATGAACCGTGATAGTTAGAGAGTTGAAATTTTCACAGAAGATGTATTTCTGTTGCCGCTATAACAACTAAAAAACAGAATAACATAAATATTTAAGAGGGCTTCCATACAACAAACGTGATTTTTTTGGCATTTTTATAGATAATGGTACGGAACCCTTCGTGCGCGAGTCCGGCTCGCACTTGGCCGGTTTTTTTCACCTATCATGAGTACTAAATTGCCAATTGATAATTCTAAGTACGTTGTATGTTATACACCGAAATATTAATTAAAATGATACAGCTAATTGACAAAAATGTGTTACGTTCAATTTGTCTTCATCTTTTTTTACGAAATTATATTTTTTTATGGAATAAGATTAGATATTGCTGCACCCGTGATTAGCGGTATATAAGTCAATGGCGATCAATTAAAAGCAAGCACAAATTCAATAAATACACAATATAAATTGTAAAAACTGGCCAAGTGCGAATCAGGCTCATGCACGAAGGGTTCCGTACCATTACCGGCAAAAACATCATATCTGTTGTATGGGAAACCCCTTCAAATATTTATTTTATTCTGTTTTTTTAGTATTTGTTGTTACAAATAGAGCATCTGTGAAAATTTCATATGTTCAATCGCTCGGATAACTTTAATATCGCGATGTAGGATACGACAGTTTTTAGTTCGTATGCGGCGAGATAGATGTCGCTAAATAACTTGAAGAGTTATAATTTTACACCCAATGCCACACCTAAACAACTATAATAAATCTAGCTTGATGACCTATTGGTCAGCTACCAACTTTTGTCATTTCAAAGAAACTTTAATACTTAGTAACAGAATTAGGCTAAAATAAATAAGAATGGTTCCTTTTTTCCAGTGTGAACGTAGCCTAATATGATTCTTAGCGTTTTATGTCCGCTTTGTCCTAGCGTGGGCCGCAACATATATGTATGGTATATATATATGGTTTAGTGTGTCCGCTGTTGACCTTCTGCTTAATGCCTCAGATGCACTTAAAGGAAATACTATTAGCGCTAAAACCTACATTTTGTTAGGTATTGAAAATGTCAGAAAGTCATAGCAAATCGCACCTTTAAAAGTATAGAGACCCTATTTGAAATTTTAGGATTTCGACTATAAATCTCGTTAGAACGACCCTTTATCAACAACATTATTTTTGAGTTAGGTCTCTATACTTTTAAAGGTGCGAAATGTTGGTCTAACCTTTATTAACTACATTCAAGAGACTACGTTGTTATTTAAAAGGGCATATTATGCAAACCAGAGCTAGTCCTATGTGTACAGTGAACACTCAAAAGGCCATTTCTGAAACGTGCTACTGGCGGGAATCGAACCCGCAACCAACTGGGGCCAATTTTCGCATGTTCGGCATCATCTCTATTACCCCCGCTGATTCAAAGTAGGTACATGACATGACAAGAAAGTATTTATTGATGGATAGTCATGCGAATATTATTTCGAACTTCTGAATCACCCTGTACAGTAAATGTTTGGCTTACATCCATTAGTGATTGCTACATAGATCAAACACCATTACCGCGGAGCGATTAAGTAACTGCGTTTTGGGTTAGAAAGCATGGTGAATTTTCGATTAAATTTCAAGGTTGTTTTGATGGAAGGCGATTGAAAGATGTATCGAACGGCGTTAGGTAATCGCTCAGCGGTTTACGTAAACACAGGTTGCTACTTATGTGTGTTTATTTTAATACCTACAGGAGTACATAAGATTCTTTGAAAAGTTTAATATTTGTGATGTATTGGCAGGTTTTTGCGTAGGACGCCAGCAACTGTTATTAGGTATGGACGTGAACAAACTTATACATTTCAACAGATTTATATTATATACGAATAGAATGAAGTAAGCGCGTTTGATACACCAAAGCAATAATTTCTATGGCCACCTGTGGTTTAGAATAATCCTTATACTGTAAATGGGAGTAGACGCACCTTACTATACTAGCTTTCTAAGCGTAATTCCAAAATTTGTATCAAATATTAGACTGCGTGAGTATAATTATTTTCTAGTGTGGCGTTGCTGCTTCTGAAAATATATTACTCACAATCCTTCATCCATCATTTTGAAAAGAGCAACCATTGAGTTTCTTACCGGCTCTTCTCAGTGGAAGCAGCATTCCGAACCGGTGGTAGAGTCTGGCTATTTGTAAGTGCTTTTTGGCTTACACGTTTTTTTTTATTTGATTTAATTTGATACGGGCACACCTACCTAAAACTAACTAACTACAGCCCTTTTTAACGTCCCACTGCTGGGCACGGGCCTCCCCTCAATGTGAGGGGGATTCAGGCCTTTGTCCACCACGCTGGCCCAGTGCGGGTTGGCAGACTTCACACATCAAGAACTAGTCAAGTTCCCTCAAACGTGCAGGTTTCCTCACGATGTTTTCCTTCACCGTTTCATAGCAAGTGATAATCTCGAATGTAAATGAGATTCGCACATGAAACCCAGAGGTGCGAGCCGGGGTTCGAACCTGCACACTTTGATTTGCAAGGCGTGCGTTCGACCACTCGGCTACCACTGCTTTTTTTACACCTACCTATTATAGAAATTTCAATCCAACTACTAATCATCTACAATGGAATTTTTCAGTGGAAAAGTGTTAAATAGACCATGACTTTATTAGTTTCATTAGTTATAATCAAACGTGGCAGTCATTAATTATATAGATATTAATAATATCGTCATAATCTGAAGTGAGATAGTGATGAGTGTTGGCTGATTCAGCGGACATAGTCCAGGTGCCAGGTGGCTGTGCCAACATTATAAATTGATCTAATTATCCGAACGTAATCAAGAAATGATTTAGGTAACTATTTATTTTTAATATTTATCAATAATTTCATCATAACATACGAATATTAACAGGTTATCATGCAAAAGCAATCTATACTAATATTATAAAGAGGAAAGATATGTATTTTTGTATGTCACGAATAAACATACCTACTAAAAGGACCGATTTCAAAAAAATATTTTGCCGTTTGAAAGCTACATTATCACTGAGTAACATAAGCTATATTTATTTATCACAAAATGTTAAAAAAAATGTCCACCTGTGCGAAGTCGGGATGGACTGCTAGTGAGTTATAATTTAAAAACCTTAGAATTATAATTTAAAAACCTTAAAAATGTTAGAGGCCAGTTAGACCGCTTTTTCAAATTTATTGGTATGATATTTTTGTTTTCTATGTTGCCTGCTTGCATTGGTATTGTTAATAATTACAATGCAACTGTACGGGGATATCCGTACTAATAGGGCTGATGAGAGGTAGGTCGATATAAACACTGATAACTGATACTTCTTCTTCTTTGTCGGTATCACTCTTGTCAGAGCGGTCGTGGTCATCACTTCAGGTGTTGGTGGCAAGCTTCACAACACGCCGCCACTCCTCTCTGATGACCGCCTTCCTCGTGCATTGGTGTAGTGATGATGTGTCATTTACTGCCGCTTTTATTTGGTCAGTCCACCTCATAGGCGATCTTCCTCGTGGCCTGGTACCCTCAACCTTCCCCTGGACCACAAGTGATACTGACACTAACTGATACTGGAATAATTATATTCGAAAACTGTTCTTATACGTGAGTGCAAATAATGGTAGGTGAGAAGGTCCGGTTTACTTGAGTACCGATACAGAACACTTATTTTTTTGTTACATGTAGAGCAAAAAAAGTAACACTTAAAGCTCAAATAGCTCTTTTTCAACACTTATAAAACATCCAATCTTTCTTAAATTCAATTCAGTTTAAACACGTTCAAAAAGTTGGAACGTGTTTAAACTGAATTCAACGTTAACTGTTCAATTATTAGCATTTAAAGAGTCACGCCATTGCCGACGCAGATCCATGCGACCAGATACGGCCGAGGGGTGTACAGATAAATGCTAGTGATGTCATTCACTTGAATATCGATTCAACTGTTGGAACTTCCC
This sequence comes from Ptilodon capucinus, assembly GCA_914767695.1. NCBI lineage: Eukaryota > Metazoa > Arthropoda > Insecta > Lepidoptera > Notodontidae > Ptilodon > Ptilodon capucinus. The sequence continues at coordinate 11,094,077 of OU611817.1, read as the reverse complement.
AAATCGATATGTTTTGTTACTTTATGTAGGCACAAATTGGCCATAATACACTTTGCAAACAATTTTTTGCAACGGCGCATGATTATACCCTATTTCAATTTTTCCCTCCACCTATTAGAGCTTTTCTGTTGTTTGAAATTAAAATTTGTAATTTGAAAATACTGTCGTGTTCAAATGTTCAGATGCAAAAAAAGTATTTTATTCTTTATGCTGTACTACCGTTGACCTTGCTGTCAGCACCCCATAAGAAAACTCCGTGAAGTATTAAAAACAGTTTGAATTTTTAAATGAACTTTTCTTTTAAACAACGTTATGATAGATACAGTCACTGGAGTAAAGTAACGGTGAATCAAACGGAAGTGGACGACGCTGAAGGATGTCTACAGTAGAGGCAGGCAGGGCTGGCTGTATCTCCATTAACTATTGATATTCAGACCTAGATCTGATACTTCGCCTGTTGATAAAGAACGATTAAGAACATATTTTAATTTATTAGCTTTGCTTCAGATTATCAAATTCGTGAAGTAGAAGCAGGAAGTCATAGATATCTTAGTGGCGGGGGTTTTAAGAGACACTGACGGTTATGTTTTGTATATTTGACGTAGACAGTACCGTAGTAGACATATAACGCTGCAAAATGCTGAAAGTTAAAAGAGTCTTGATATACTCGTATACCATAAATCCTTACAATTTCCCATTATTTTAGGTCGGTGCAGTAATCTCATTCTGTTATTCATCGCGTTTTTACTTCATAATTATATCCACTCCAATCTCGTTCATATTACTTGTAAAACACTCCATCTTATTTGGAGTCTCCCTCTCGCTCTGTATCCATCACCCTTTCCACCCTACTCTTTTGTAGCTACTTTTTTACTCTATCTTGTTTAAAACTTGGATGCTTGATAGCCCTAGCTTGGATAGGGGCGGGCGGACACCGCGGACACAAAGTTTCCGACACCTTTGATCCGGCAGCCGCTGATAAGCGCAGCCGACAGGTGTCCGGTTGTCCGCTCACTCCATTGCCCATAAACATTACAATGAGAGTACAAGTATACTAAGCATTATGATGGGGAGATAAATCCGTGTGAAAACAGTTCATAAAGTTTCGAAGTAGGTATATGAATAGCTCAATTACTTTACCCGGAATCAGAATCAGATTTTTTTATTCATGTAAACCAATACAGGCACTTATGAATCGCCAGTAAAAAGTAAATAATATTAATAGCATCTCTAGCACCCATTCGGAATGCACCTATGGAGAAGAATGGGCAAGAAACTCCATGGTTGCTTTTTTCCAATAAGGATTTACATGTTATTTGCATTACAATGTGTTTTCTTAATTAACAATTTACGTTACTACTTTTGTAAGAATGTACAGTAGACACTTGTGAATAGTTCATAAACAAAAAAATATAGGACGCTACCATCCTTTTGAAAAACTATGTAAAATAATAGGTAAGAAACTCCAAACTTAAACTTTTCCCTAGCTTCAGATTTGCTTCAACAGTCAAACAATTAAAAAAGCTAAGATGGCTGTTAGGTAACAACGGAGTTAACATTATTATGAGTCTAGTTACGCGAATACTACAAATAGCATGTAGAGATAACAATAAACGACGAGTTATGTCTGTACGTGCCACTAATGGGGCAGTTTAGCTCCCCCATCTTAATCCGATGCCGTTAACTTGAAGCATTTGTCATGTCTCGATAGGGAGACGCACCACGCCTGTAGGTAGAGGCTTTGTTTTATGTTTTCTTATAATAAACTTGACTTTTTCGAAATGAACTCTGTGCATATATATATAAAGATAGAACTCCTGTGGGAAAAGTAATGTGATTACACGTCAAAATTCACTCACTTCGATGACATGAAAAAAAAATTAAAAAAAAATTGAAAAAATTAAAAAAAAAATGAAACATGTGTTTCATCACTAAGTCAATACAGTGCGTTTTGGTATCGGCAATTATAATTGGTCACACTCGTTTCAATATGCCTCTAGGCACAGAGCTTAATAAACAATTTTCTCTATAAAAATTAGTTTTTATATTTACTTCTTCCCCGGAAAGTACCCTCACAATTGTTCCAATTTTAGTTACGTACCCTTAAAGTTCTTTAAATTTTTGTTACATAAGCAATCAATCAATCATTTTTTTGTTGGTGTAGTCACTTACAAATCACTTAAAAAGTTACCACAGGGTTTGAGTGCTGCTTCTGCTGAGCAGACCCGGTAAGAGACTTAATGATTACTTATTCAAAAAAAAAAATTACAAATTTGTGAGTAATCTACATTCTCAGGAGCAGCAAAATGCCAAGTGAGCAGGCAGCACCTTTGCCTCTTTACTAGAATAGAATATTGTTAGTATTTTGTAATACCTGTATCAATACCCACTCTAATTTAGAGTTCCGCTTAAATCACCCCTCTAGGGATGCCGTGCCTAACTTACATTAATTGGACGTAGTTAAGCAAAAAATATCCAATCCACAATGAGTTAAGTATACCAAACGGTTCCTAAAGGAGGCATTTTCAATCAACAAAAAGATTGCATCGAAAAATAAAAGAAAATCAAATATTTACCACCTATCCTAATTGTTCCACATGTAATAAATTATTAATCTTCAAGCTGTCATGCGCCTTACCACCAGCTCTTAAAGTATTATTGTTTTCATACTAAGTATTATTATTTTCATACTAACTGTAAACTTTGGCCAGATTTTGTACTGAGTTTTTAACTCTCAAAAATCTGTAAGGCATATTAAAAACATTGCTGCAATCCAGGAGGTGGATTTGATGCGGCTTAAAGCCTACTGTGCGTTATTTTTTTGCCATAGCAAAACTAACTGTATTGACACAGAAAAAGTTCATTCTACAACGAAATTACACTGACAGCGCGAACGAATTTTAACCTGTGGAGCGTCGCTTCAACGACAGAAATTTAATCTTTATGCTTATTGAAATAGAGTTCGTTATGGTCTTGGCAAACGTTTTAACGTGCGAGCGTTGACGCCCTAGTGTGCGGTAGGATTAATAGAAAAAACTCATCCTTTAACGAAATGACACTGACCACGCAAGCTAATTTTATTATTATTATTACAAGCTTTATATTAACTTGCAATGTATGTATGTCCGGGTGGAATCTTCCAACTGAATTTTAAATCATTTATCTTTAACCGATTGCGCTGAAATCTGTATAAATACACGCTTATTTTGGATGACAATGCATGCTTAGCTATGTGACGTCATTCTAATTACAATATGGCCAAGATGGCGGAACAGTTATTTTTTCTGCACTACCACAGTATGGGTATTAAATGAAAGGGCGTGCTAAGTACTAAGGGCAATTAAATAAAAGCTTGTTTTTAAAAAAGTTTTTTTTAACATTAATTTTTCACTCTTGGTTTTATCACAGAAATTCAGTATTTATGTATATCGACACAGAGTTTATTATGGTGCCTGTTGGAAGAAACATTGACGCGCGCTATTGACGCCAAGGTCACACTCGTTACCGCCGACTTCCTTATATTTAGAATTCACTTTACATCAGTAAACACTTGCAGTTTCGCGCAAAATTGTTACTTTTGGGAGGCGGCCAAAACGATAAAGTGCACGCCCGCACCGATAATATCAATAATATTACTAATAAAACGGCTACATTGGAAATAGGCTCCTCTGTAATGGCAACATTAATGTGTATTTTAGTTCACATTGAATTAGTACTTGCGGTTTTGAACAACCAACAAGAGGTCAAGTGTTGTAACCCTATGCCAAAATATAAGCACTATTTTTTTTTGTTAAGGAAACCTGCACTTCTGCGGGATCTTACTAGTTCCCGATAGATGTGTGAAGTCTGCCAACCCGCACTGGGCCAGTGTGATGGACTATGGCCCGAATCCTCCTCGCATTGTAGGAAGACCCGTGCCTAGCAGTGGGACGTTAAAAGGCTATAGTAGTACTTCATATAAAAAGGCTAAATACTGTTTTAAGTGGTAGATAATCGTAATCATTCGCAAGTACTACGTTACTATTTAAATTTGTATTTTTCTTGCGATTAAAAAGATTCAAACAGTCTCTAAGTAGACCATTCTTCTCTGTAGGACAATAGAGAAGTCATTCTATTAAGATGATTTTGATAAATTTATTTTTGTTACTTGTGTTACTATTTTATTATTGTGTAATCAACACAGTTGGCGGTAGAACAATTAACAAATGATATTCTTTGAACGGCTCTAGTCCTTGCCCTATCAACTATCTCCCATTCAGGGCATTTTTCCTGACCAAAACTTATGTTTAACAGAAAAAAAATGTATATGCTATTACTGTACTACCACCGACGTTGGCAACCATTTTAATATCTCAGAATAAATGCTAACTTTTTTTTTACACTAAACTTTGTCGTCGTAATTTGTTCGAAAAGGCCGAATACAATACAGGCATCTAAGCATTCTGAGCCTATTAATATTCATACAGTCTCTCCTTGAAACTTATCCCAAGGAAACTTCAATTTTTCGGCACACTTACCCTGACGACAACGTTCACTTCGAATGGTTTTGTAAGAAATTGCCTAAATGGATTAGTCGAATTATTTAACTCAAGTGAACTAATCCCTTCGGTCGCTAATATGACTAATAACCCAAAATAAATTTAAAAGCATTATAAAAGCTTCTGTAGTGAATAGGTAAGTAGACATTTTGATTTCGAATGCAAAGGGAGTTATTTTCGGTTTTAATCTGTGTTTCGTATATATATATGTAAGTGTCGTGGCTGACGATTTCCAATGTTCAATTTCCAATGTCCAAGTGCTCAAAAGTTTTGTGTGTTTTATACACACAAAACTTTTGAGCACTTGAATTAGCTTATTTTACCAAAGTTATAAATTATAATAAAGTAACACAACCGACCCGTTCGGCGGATGCAGCGAGAGAGAAAGAGCCAGTTGCCAGCACAATTATAAATATAATATAATAAAATTATATACCGGCAAGAACGCCCGCCTTGAACGTAAGGGGTGCAAGTTCAAATCCCAGGCCCGCACCTCTGAGATAATTTTCATGTGCGAATGTCATTTTCAACAATGATTACCACTTGCTGAACGGTGAAGGAAAACATCGTGAGGAAACCTGCACGTCTATAGAAAGGCGTGTGAAGTTCACCAACCCGCACTGCGCTAGCGTGGTGGACTATGGCCCAAAATCTCCCTCGTAAGGAGGGGGTCGTAATGTGCCCGGTATAATGGCAATAGGCTCGCCCCCTATTACATTGAGACCAAAATACATCGGCGAAGTGTGGGTGCACTACAGTGCACCTCTGCCTACCCCTTTGGGGAATACAGGCGTGATGATGTATTATTATTATTATTATAAACTAAATGTGTTGCCAACAACCTGTCAAAAAGCTCTTGAACAAATTAACCTTTTACAGCTATAATTCATCATTATTAGTATTTTTATTATTATATGCAGAATAGATACGATTCGCCTAAGCCCTGTGCAAATAAGTGCGTCAAAACGCGTGGGATATTTTTTTGATATTACTAAAACGAACTGTATCAATTCAGAGAAAAAGTATATATTTCAACGAAATTCAATCTTTATTTATTATGTCAAATTTCATGTGAATTCGATAGCCCTCGATCGCTCATCTTGACTTCTCAATATCCTATTTGTACATTTAATAATAAATTTCCACGTACCCCGTTATTCGAGCTGAACCGTCGCGAACTAAGCGCCTCATAATTTTCCGTGACACCACTATGCGCGTAAGCACATAAAACCCTCGTAAATGACGTAAATTATATTTTATTTATATTTATTTCTGCTTCAGTTTCGTTTCGGCGTGATACGAGTAATGTTAGTACTAATGTGAGTAGGATCTAGAATATTAACAATGGTAATTAAAACATAAAAAACAATAACTGACAATAGGGATTTACATTGTTTCATGTCATCGCGTATTTATGTGTCATTCAATATGTGTTTATTATCATATTTTAAGTCTTAACATTCATATAATACTTTATAATTATTACGCTGTAATTTACACTTGACACTGGCAATAGTGGCATCATTCCATAGCCGTTTACCATAAAGAAAAAACTTGAGAGGTGTCACGGGACACCCGGATGGAACGAAGTTCCTTTTGAAATAAAAAAAGCAAAAATTGTACATATACACACACACACACATCGAAATCGGAATCGGAAATCGAAATCATACACACAATCGAAATCACACACATTTACAAAAGTGTCATTACAACTTTTACTCTCACACACACATTTACAAAAGTGTCGGTCGACACTTTTAGTATCAATTTTTTCCGTCTAGCCCCCTTTCGTAACGCGCCATAAGGAACTACTTTCCAAAAATAAAAAGAGGAAGAATTGTTCGTAGTGCTGTAATTTCATGTAATCAAATCCAGACATAGCAAATATCAAAACAAAGAGAATATTTTTTATTGATTGTTAGCACTGTGAATCGAGGTTCCATTAGCCTCTCTAACTTATCTCCAAGAGAGAATTCAACAGTTAAAAAGCGTGAATCGACCCCGTTACCTCTCGACTACCAGTGTCACCTTTCTAACAACTAGACCATTGATGCTTGTTTATATTTAAATATTTAGTTGTTAACAACTAAAGTCAGCATTTCGATTGGTAATAAAATATTTATATCAAGCTCTTACTGTTATCTCAATCGGCGCGAGAGTGGTATATGCTAACTATAATAAACATTAGGTGTGACCTTGTGAAAAAAATGTAACGTACGCCCGCTGGGAGAATAAACGGGAGCTTGTGGTATAATATGAGAGAGGGAAGCGGAAGATATCTTCTATCCTAACAATAATATTAACTCAAAGATAAAGAAAGCAAGTATTTTGATCTGGCTCACGAGGTTGTCGACATGTGGGGCATTGATCCGGCAATCATTGTACCGATAGTCGTTTCCGCCCATGGCTTATTAGCTAAGAGCCTCGATAAACACCTAAAGTGGCTCGCGTTAGGCAGTTGGATCAAGGGACAGATACAGAAGGCGGTACTTCTGGACATGGCGCGTATTGTGAGGAAGTTCCTATCTCTGGAGCCCTAACCAATGGCCAACTAGAACCCTGATCCAGATGCCGGTGGGGAATATTTTTTTATATTTTTAAATGTATTATATTTAAGTTTAAAAAATGTATTTAATAAGACAAATGAATAATAAACGAAAACATTATCTCATAATCTCGCTTGTATTCCCCGCGTGGTAGACATAGGTGCAATGAACCCACACTTCGCTGATGAATTTTGGGACCAATATGTACCTAATGGGGGGCGAGCTTATTGCCAAACCGGGCACAATACTCCCCGTATTGGGCCATAGTCCAACACCCTGTCCCAGTGCATGTTTCCTCCTCCGGTAAAGCTGTAAAGGCCTCCTCACGGCCAACAGTGTAAGTCCTTTAAAAAAAAACCAGTGCATGTTTGTGGACTTCCCACGTCTTTCTATAAACGTGCAGGTTTCTTCACGATGTTTGCCTTCACCGTTCAGCGAATGGCAATGATTATTGAAAATTACATTACATCTTCTTACCAACTTTTGCTGGCGACGGGAATTGAATCGGCAACCACGCGGCGTAGTGAGAAGAGTGGCTTACCCTCGGAATACTAAACCAAACAATTCTATTTTTATAATATGATTAGGTACTTTATTCACATTTCTCAATTTTAGTTTGACCCTCAAATTTATAAACACATCAAACCCTCTACAAACTATTTACAACCTTTTTCAGTTCATAAGTGTATTGTATGTAAATGGACCAGAATTTTATACGTTTTTTAATTAAATTTACGTCGTGTTCACACAAATTGTAATCTATTTTTTATTATAGGCCAAAGCTGATTTATCATCCAAATAATCCGAAATTCTTTAGCAGCATTAAAAAATATACGAGGAACGAAAACAATTATAGCGTTTGTAACATACATCGAGTATTTCCTAGACGCGCCGATCGAATAGTATAAATAAATTCGGAAATAGTATAAAGATTCGGAATTCCGTTACTGATTTGTATAATTTATTTTGCGATATTAAACACTCATAAAGACTCTCGTGCACTGCGGCGTCAATGCTCGCACGTCAAAATGTTTGCCAATACCAAAACGAACTCTGTGTCAATATTCATAAAGATTGAATCTCTATGGTAAAAGTATCGAGATATATCGCATCTTTAAAAGTATAGAGACTTATTTTGAAATTTTAGAATTTCGACTATAAATCTTAAAGGGTCGTTCTTACGACCATTTTTAGGGTTCCGTACCCAAAGGGTAAAACGGGAATCCTACTACTGAGACTTCGCTGTCCGTCCGTCCGTCCGTCGGTCCTTCCGTCCGTCTGTCACCAGGCTGTATCTCATGAACCGTGGTAGCTAGAGAGTTGAAATTTTCACAGATGATGTATTTCTGTTGCCGCTATAACAACAAATACTCAAAAACAGATTAAAATTATTATTTAATCGCGCTGTCAGTGTCATTTAGCTAAATATGAACTTATTCTATGAGACAATAGAGTTTGTTTTGGTATAGCAATAAAATTGACGCGCGGACGTCAGAACGGGTAGGAATATAGGCTGTAATAATCCTTGGTTATATAATCCAATCAAGACTTGTATTGTAAGCGACGGCTGAACATAGGGTAGCAGTCCTACTAATTGGGAGTCAGAGAGCAGATGGTAATTATTCTGGTACGCCTAATCGGGGAAGATACATCATAATTCATCATTACGACTGTATTTCCTGATGGGGTAGGCAGAGGTACACTGCAGTGCGCCCACACTTCGCCGATGTATTTTGGTCCCAATGTAATAGGGGGCGAGCCTATTGCCATTATATTGTGTGAATCAAAGAGCATTTTTTTTTATGAGATAGCGAGGCAAACGAGCAAACGTTCACCTGATGGTAAGTGATCAATGCCGCCCATGGACACCTGCAACACCAGGGGCATCGCATGTGCGTTGCCGGCCTTTAAGGAATGAGTAGGCTCGTTTCTTGAGGATACCTTTGTCGCATCGGTCCGGGAACACCGCTGCAGGAAGTTCATTCCACAGTTTGGTGGTGCGAGGGAGAAAATTCCTGGTAGATCGCACTGTACTGGAGGCAGGAGAATTGGACGTATTCAAGCAATCCCCGAAATTGACAACCATGTGTTAAGAATACCAAACGGTTCTTTAAGGCGGCCTTTCCAATTAACATAAATGCAAATAGCAAACGCAAATAAAAGCAAATAGTATTTTTACCACCTAGGTTGCCATCCCACTTGCCCCACATGTAATACATTATCAATCTTCAAGCTGCCATATCTCAAAAGTGACTTGATTGACATCTGCACGAGTCTACACGGTCATGTTAAGACATGACCATGTAGACTCGTCGAGAAAATGACGTCACTTTAAGCTTTTTGTACTGGACACTGCGACGTCATTTTCTCGACGAGTCTGACAGTTGAAAGGGATAAAACTTATTTCTACGCGGTCAATGCTACAGCTGATTGGAAACTTTTTGTTAAACTACGTCCAATTAATTAGAGAAAAAATGTATAAAGCATGTTTTTATCGATGACACAAATTTAAAATCTAGCCATTTAGGCATAAAAAAATAAAGCTAGCATTATGCGGATCACATTTCCTCATTCAATCTCGGTTAGCTTTCGACGAGGCCCGTTAATGGACGGTAATAGAATGGCTGGCGTGTTTAATGTGCCGTGTTTACGGAATTGAGAAATTCCACTCGTATTTATTGTTTCAATTGTACGGTTTTGCTATTATTCAAAACATTTAATACGGAAAATTGGTTTAGCATTTACGAAATTCATCGATGAGTTTCAGATTCCTAATATCCATATTACTTATACTCTTGGAGGCTCAGCATGCCCGCATGTACAAACATTTTATCCTTTCTAATCTTGCAGATTTGTCGAGATATGTCTTGCTAGACAAGTCTGACAGTTGAAAGCGATAAAACTAAGTTACTATGTCTACGCGGTTACGCTGGGCTGGGTTACGCTGGGTTCTTTGCATTTGAGTAAAAAAAAACATTTATAAAGTAGTCGTAGCCGAGTGTTTAAAAGTACACCTTGCAATCAAAGTGTGCAGGTTCAAACCCCGGCTAAGAAAAGGTGAAGGAAAACGTCGTGAGTAAACCTGCACGTCTATAGAAAGGCGTGTGAAGTTCACCAATCTGCACTGGGCCAGCGTGATGGACTATAGCCCAAAAATCTCCCTCGTATTGAGGGAGAATATGCCCGGTATAATGGCAATGGGCTCGCTCCCTATTACATTGGGAACAAAATGCATCGGTGAAATGTGGGTACACAGCAGTGCACCTCTATCTACCCCTACAGGGAATACAGACAAGATGTATTTATTCCTATTTTAGATACAATAGATTTTTATACTTAGTTAAAACAACACTATTATTATCTACAGTTAGTAAAATAACGGAAGTCGTGTAATCCAATCGCTCGTTCTGCACATCCCTTACTGTGATTATCGGGCAGCGAGCTTCACCGTGTGAATAAAGCATTAGAAATGTCTCACGAGACGATTGTACATCATGATAAAGAAACTCAATAGTGATTTTCTACATCAATATCAATTAGCAGACGTGACTCGAACTGCAGAGAGTGAACATTGGTGAAAGTTTAAATTGCGTTGCACTGTCGCGATGCGCACTGCGGGCTGCGGTGGTGGGCTTCGTCTGTCAGAGGGCTTTACGTACGGTGGGCTTTACGTGCATTGGGCTTTAGTCTAGTTTGCAGTTATGTTACGAACCTTTTACAAATATTATGAATATTTTTAAGTCATAGAAATCGTGTGCCGCTTGAAATGAATATTCTAGTAGTTAGTGGGGCGGGTCTTGTAACTAAAAGGTTCCGGGTTTATTTTCTTCCCTGGTTATGAAACTGGCACAAGCATATTAGCAAAAATTGCAAGGATTAGGGTCCGTTACCGTGTAAATAGTGACTTTCTGATATGAATTTGTTTAATTAATTTACAGATATATCAAATTGCAACTTCGATGCTTCAGACCTTCAGATATAGCATTACATCACATCACTATCACGCTTGTATTTCCTGAATGGGTAGGACAGGTACATGGCAGTGCGCCTACACTTCGCTGATGTATTTTTAGTCCAAATGTAATACGGGGCGAGCCTTACTAATATACCGGGAAATTTAAGCCATAGTCCGCCACGCTGGCCCAAGACTTGGTGGTGGGTGAACTTCTTACGCCTTTTAATAGACGTGTAGGTTTCTTCATGATGTTTGCCTTCACCGTTCAGCAAGTGGTAATCGATTTTGGAAAAATGACATTCGCTCATAAAATCCAAAAAGCCCACAGATACACGCCCGAGGTTTGAACTTACACCCCTCGCGTTCTACCTGGGCTACCAAAGATTGAATAAAAATACATACATAATAAAGCATCCACCTTTAATAAAACAGCCGCTGACATTTCCCTGTCTACATTTCTTTATCGCAAAAACACTTTTTTAATATTACCGTCGGAAGCTAGACCCCGGTATGCCGGTATGCGAATGATATTGGAATACTTTATAACGAATAATTTCTAAGGAAATACGATTATGAAATGCAAAGTGTACTTGCAGTAACAAGAATAATACGTCGTTAGAAATATATCCTGTGGTTGGTGGTGAACAATTCATTATTTTAAAATTGTTCTTATTCATATCGAGAGGTGAAAGGCCATTTGAATTAAGCGACATTTTTAGGGTTCCGTACCCAAAGGGTAAAATCAGAACCCTATTACTAAGACTTCGCTGTCCGTCCGTCCGTCCGTCCATCCGTCCGTCCGTCTGTCACCAGGCTGTATCTCATGATTCGTAATAGTTAGAGAGTTGAAATTTTCACAGATGATGTATTTCTGTTGCCGCTATAACAACAAATACTAAAAAACAGAATAAAATAAATATTTAAGGGGGCTCCCATACAACAAACGTGATTATTTTGCTGTTTTTAAAGATAATGGTACGGAACCGTTCGTGCGCGAGTCCGACTCGCACTTGGCCGGTTTTTAATTTTACAAGAGAGCATACTCATTCGACACAGGATAATTCGCTGATTCAAAATATGTAAATAAGTCAATATCGCCCACAAATGTCGTTTAAGTCAAATAACCCCTCGATATGAGAGTTGTACTTCTAATTTTTTTATAAATAAATTTTAAACTCCAATAACATCCAAATTGTATCAAATGGGCTATTACAAAATCTCGGATTATTTTGATGATGAATCAGCTTGGGATTGCACAGCTCAAGTACAAAACAAAAATCAAAATATTTCCCGTCATGTCAAAGTGTAGCGTGTGTTGCCTTACCATACATCATAATACAATACATCATCACGCCTGTATTCCCCGAAGGGGTAGGCAGAGGTGCACTGCAGTTCGCCCACACTTCGCCGATGTATTTTGGTCCCAATGTAATAGGGGGCGAGCCTATTGCCATTATACCGGGCACACAGGTTTCCTCACGATGTTTTCCGTCACCGTTTCTTAGCAAGTGATAATCTCAGATGAAAATGAGATTCGCACATGGAACCCAGAGGTGCGAGCCGGGGATAGAACCTGCGCACTTTGATTGCAAAGCGTGCGTTCGACCACTCGGCTACCACTGCTTTTACCAACCTACCTGCCTTACCAACGTACCTATTATTATCGTCTTTTTATATTGTTATATTTTTTAGACGGGTTTACTATTTATTGTGTATTTTACTTGACTTTTTAAAAATTTTTAATAAAAAAAAATTGACGTTTTATCTATTTGAATAAAAATAAGCCAGGCTGGAAAAATTATTTTACACACACTAAACATAAGGCTAATTTTAAGTTCTCTGACCCCCACATCAGAGGTGAGCACGCGGGTCGGACCGATGATAGAGGTCCGGATTATTGAAAGCAGTGTGTTGCTCTAAAGGCAACACACCGGAGTTATGTCTACCTGTGTATTTGAAGTTAGTTTTGGCGATTTAAAAAATGTTTAGTCCACTGAGTTTCTTGCCGCAACTTCTCAAAAGATCTCCTTTTCTAAACCGGTAATAGCATATACGAAAAAAATGAAAACTTGACAATTTGTAAGGTTTATATTCAAAATTATTGGTTTGACTGTGACTACATACTTAATTAGGATAAATTTTAACGTGACAACTAAGTAATGTGACTTTTCTATTTAAAGAAGACCGCATGTGTGTATGTATGTATGCAATAAAGATATTTAACGTAGACGTTAGCGACTAGCGACTCCGACTGCATGTACAAACATATGGTAGTGCTACTGTATCTAACTTATAAGGATGTTCTATTCTAAAACAGAATAAGGTAGTTACCTCACTGAGAGCGCGCAAGAGAATATTAAATCTAGAGAAAATTAGACCAGGGACACACTAAACGATCGTAACTTTGTGCATTTTGTAACATAAACTAAACTAACGTTAGGTATCCTGTATAAAAAAGGTGTGTATACTTTTTTAATTTTATTACAAGTTACAAGCTTTATATTAACTTGCAAATCCGAAAAGTCTAGTCTTGACATGCGGGCTAAACCCACTGGATATAAAACTATCTATTAACTTGAGCTTACAAGCACAATAATTTAGCTTAGTAGAGGCTAACGGCACTGCTAGTGTTTAAGTGTCTTACTGGGTGTTCAAATTATACGCCTTCGGGTTGCTTATTAACCTTAAATTACTATTAACAATTATATAACATTTGCACAGTACGGTCGCCATCAGTGTCAAATTGGTAACTTTGCCGAGACGGCAGAATTGAAAACTTGGCAGTTTGTTCACTTTAAATCTCTTGGCTGTGTTCACGCCTGCTAAGTTGGCGTCAATGCGGGCTACGGTAACACGACCTCGTAATGTCGCTCCCACACCTTCCCATACTGCATGTAGCCTCTGACATTCAACACATGAAGCGCCATCAGTGTCAAATCGGTACGGTCGCCATCAGTGTCAAATCGGTAATGGCCGCCGAGCGCACTAGTGCTGCGCCGGCGACACGCTAGTCTTTGGTATGTTGTGCGTGAACAGCTAGCGTTGTGACACAGAGCCGTCAATCACAAAAAAAAAATTGGCGATTTTTATGAATAAAGGGGACGCCATATTTATGGGCCTCGCAAGGCTGCATTGCCTCAGATGTTGCTCGCCCGAGGCATTCGTTTGCACTGCCTCGACCGAGCATTGTTATTTTCTTTTATAAAATAATGAGACATACTAATGGCTAGGGAGGCTGCCGCGTGCAGTGCCCCTTCGTTCAGGACGATAAATAAATATCGCCAGAAGACAAATACTCATTGCTCCCAAACTAAGCAAAGCTTGTACTATGGGTACCATACAATGGACTGTGGGTGATCGCAGTTACATCTAGACTAGGACAAATTTCGAAAAGGTTATCTCTGAAATTCGCCGCTGTCGGAAATCGAAGCCGTAACGACCCGGTATAGTGAGTCGAGCGGCCTACACTGGAACCAAGCCAAGCCGCCATTATAGTCGTTCGGTATTATCTCTCATTGTGGCAAATTTCGGAAAATAAAATTTCCCTGGTTTGAGTGTAACTGGGATCGCCCCCAGTCCATAGTACGGTACCCGTACTTTGCTTAGTTTGGGATCATACGATGACTATGTGTTGTCTAGCGATATTTATTTATTTATTGTGTACAATGCCATCTCCTTAATTTGGGGCGCTATATTAAGGGCCTTGTGCAAACATGACGAACGTGCCCTGCGATTTGTTTGTCGACCCTCTATAATTAGCCTAACGAATCAATGCGGGTTCGCAGATTAAATTATTTTACGCAGGTCCTTATCAAAGGATGTCCTCTTAATTGTCTTGTCGTAAAGGCCCCTAAATATACTTTTGGTACGTACAGGTAAGATTTTATCCAAAGAAATTGTCTAAAGCATGTAATTCTACAACCTTCCTTACTGGACAGTGGACCCCAGGTCCCGGTAATATTATCGATATATTGTTGTTATAACTTCATTTGTTAAGGCTTGCTTGGTAGCAGTGGTAGCCGAGTGGTCGAACGCACGCCTTGCAATCAAAGTGTGCAGGTTCAAACCCCGGCTCGCACCTCTGGGATTTATGTGCGAATCTCATTTTCATCCGAGATTATCACTTGCTGCTGCATCGTGAGGAAACCTGCACGTCTGAGGGAACTTGTCTAGTTCCCGATATATGTGTGAAGTCTGCCAACCCGCACTGGGCCAGCGTGGAGGACTATGGCCTGAATCCCCCTCGCATTGAGGGGAGGCCCGTGCCCAGCAGTGGGACTTTAAAAGGGCTGTAGTAGTTAAGGCTTGAAAACAGCATATTTTATCATCCAATTTATTATCACTCAAAGGTAGCTGAGATATGACCACTGTAGACATTAGACTCGTCATATTCTAGCTACTATTGATTAAAGATTTTGTTTTCATTAGTTAGTAGGTAGGGCTTCAAAGCTTTAAAGAAAGTGTAATAAAAAACCTCATTTCACTTAAACCGTTTACGAAGGAAAATATTTCATTACATTTGACTGAGCGCCCTGCTGGGTGGATGATGAAACAGTCTTTATAGGTATTCAATTCATCACCAGACACTTCATGAAATCCTAGTGCTCGACTTATTACAAATGTATGGTGACCCTATCTTACATTCTCATGTCTTTCTTAGTTGTCAAAGTGGTCCAATTTGATTTTAACAAGTAGGTACATGAAGATTTTGTAGGTACACAAAATAAATGCGTAAATATTAGAACTGTGCGTATAAATATTCTTTCTTACACTTTCAGTACATTAATCAGTGGAATGTATTGACTTCACATCTATTTGTTTGTGCCATAAAACATTATGACATTAGTATTCTTCGTGTAGAGTACACCAACCACACGCATAAAAAAACGTTGTAAAAATGATTTATTCTTTGTCGGGAAACACATAAAGAGACAGAAAACCGTACAGTATTATGATTTGAGATGTAAAACACATTTTGCGTAGACTGTAGGGATTTAAATGACCTTTTTATGGGACTTTTGTACGTTTTTACTAACACTAGGAGACTTCTTAAGCACCCCATACACTGGAGCGTCAAAAGTCACGCGCTAGTTTATATGTAGATAAAAAAAAAATTGGAACAAAATAACAGAGAAGTCATAATGCTTAGTGAAGACAGATTATACCTAACTATCATAATTTCTGAGTCAGAGACCTTTGAGTTTTGGTTGTGTTGTGACTATTTAACAGTGTAAACTAAATCTACGACTGGCTGTTAATATTCACAAAACAGGATATGACAATTTCGCATAAGACACGATACAAAGGTTTTAAGTTTTAAAAAGTTGCGACAGCTAAAAAGGCGAACAATCATATTTCGATAAAAATCGGCCAAGTGCGAGTCAGACTCGCGCACGAAGAGTCCCGTACCGTTATCTATAAAAATGGCAAAAAAAATCACGTTTGTTGTATGGGAGCCCCCTTGAATACCTAATTATTTTATTCTGTTTTTAGTATTTGTTGTTATAGTGGCAACGGAAATACATCATCTGTGAAAATTTCAACTCTCTAACTATCACGGTTCATGAGATACAGACGGACGGACGGACGGACGGACAGCGATGTCTCAGTAATAGGGTTCCCGTTTTACTCTTTAGGTACGGAACCCTAAAAAATTATACCATTCATACCCTCAACTCATTCAAAGAGTAAATTATTATATCGACGTTCTGATACATTTTGTATAATCTATACTATATATTTTTATATAATATTATAAAGCTAAAGAGTTTGTTTGTTTGGTTGAACGCGCTAATCTCAGAAACTACTGGTCCGAATTGAATAATTATTTTTGTGTTAAATAGTTCATTTATCGAGGAAGGTTATAAGCTATATATCATCAAGCTACGACCAATAGGAGCGGAGCAGCAACGAATAATGTGGCAAAAACGGGAATATTCCCGAACATGAATCGGGTATTATAGACTAATCATAGACTTTATAACATCACTCTACGCCAAAGTAACTATTAGCGCGGGTGAAACCGCGGGCACAGCTAGTTACAAATAATTATACTTATGTAATTCAAACTTAGCTAAGCTTTGAGTAACATGTAATTTTGTCGGTCAAGTTGTTAAGACATCTAATTACAGTTTCACCCCTAAGTTTGAGGGAACCCTTTGTTCGTTCGACTTAAGGCGGTGCGTTGTGCGCCCAATAAAACATGAGTTGTGGAACGTTTCGAGAGGTTTGTTATCGTGAATGTGTTTCAGGATTTACGGGAAGTTATATATTACGAAAAAGTAATATATTTTACTTTGTAAATATACACTACCTGTGTAGAAGTAAATAAAACTAAGCCAGTTGGTTATTTTTGAAAATTATAAACCTTTTTAGAATCAGAAGCCATTTTTTTTAACAAACCATCTATACAAATCAATAAAATTGCATTGTTTGTTTGTAATGTCAAAATAACTGCTTTATTCTAAATGCATATCGAGGGGTAAAAGGCTACTTGACTTAAACGACACTTTTGGGCAATCTTGACTTATATCCATATTTGAAATTAGCGAACTTTCTTGCATCGAGTGAGTATGTGGTAATAGTAGTGGTAGCCGAGCGGTCAAACGCACGCTTTGCAATCAAAGTGTGCAGGTTCAAACCCCAGCTTGCACCTCCGGGTTCCATGTGCGAATCTCATTTTCATCCGAGATTATCACTTGCTAAGAAACGGTGAAGGAAAACGTCGTGAGGAAACCTGCACGTCTGAGGGAGCTTGACTTATTCTCGATAGATGTGTAAAGTCTGCCAACCCGCACTGGGCCAGCGTGGTGGACTATGGCCGAATCCCCCTCACATTGAGAGGATGCCCGTGCCCAGCAGTGGGACGTTAAAAAGGGCTGTAGTAGTAGAGTGAGTATGCTCTCCTGTAAAGTTAAAAAAATGGCATTTAAGTCAAATAGCCTTTCACCCCTCGATATGAAATTATCGTACCTATAACGAAAACGTAAATGAAACCAGCATCAATGGTCTTGTAGTTAGACGCGCCGCCCTCGAGATCGCGAGGTTATGGTTTCAACACCTCGCTATTCAACCACTCACGTGAGCCCACCCTTAGTACAAACTTCAGCGTAGTCAAAAGTCTTTTACTTAAGAAATTCAATAAGTAAGGTGGACTGCGGTGCCTCTACCTACTCCTTCGGAATACACAAGCGTGATGTTGATGATGATACTCACATTCCTAGTTTAAATATACTATTTATACTTTCTTTTGTTTATAATGTAAATAGAAGAATGTCCTCTCTAACATTCTTTGAGCCGATGTTAAATACAAAACTATTTTGATAACGTACACTTAAGACACTTAAGTCTGGTCTTTGGAAATTGATCCTTGATTGGGAGAGCTAAAGATACATTTCCTACGCCTTATGTAAAAATGCGTAGGGCGTGGTTGGCTTGGCAAGTGCTCAATGACGTAGTGAATGGGGCAGCTCGTGCGCCGGTTCGCGCTCTCCACCACAGCCGCTTACGCAACCGACCCATTGCTTCCCGTTCGACGTTTCACAATTGTGTAGCGAGAGTACATTTTAGTGGTTTTTATAGGATATAATTTAATTTTCTTAAGTTAAGAGAAATACAGACAAAAATGTTATTGGAAAAGAGTAACCATGGAGTTTCTTGCCCATTTTTTTTCATAGGAAATGCATTCCGAATGGGTGGTAGGGACACTTTTTTTTGTTTATTTTCGTTGCATAAGTTTCTCTATATATAAATATAAACCAATGTTTATATCCTACTAGACATAGATTGCCCTCATGTCCTTCCTCGATACGGTGTTTTAAAACGCGCGAGACCTATTTTATTGCTAATGCCAAAATTAACTGTATTAACTTTTAGAAGAAGCATATTTTCCAACAAAATGTCATCGATGGCTTTTGCCACAGACGTTTAATACTTATGTATATTGATACAGAGTATATTTTTGTGTATTCGCTCGTTTCAGTATATTGTATCAAAGACGGAGCTTCTCCTAACATTGAGCAATTTCACTCGTCCAATTTTATGTATGATATTGACACATTAGAGTATCTTGAGTACCCATAACGACTCCACTCTTCGTATAGCTCTGCGCCGATTTTTCCGCCATTTTCGTTATCTCATGTACTTGTAATATACGGCAACTATATCGGAAAACAAAGATGGTGGAGTCAGATAAACCAAAAAAAATTGCCGCAGCGCGAGCACTAAATGTCATCTCCTTTATAATATATCCATGCTTTGACAGCTACGTTCGTTAGATTGTCTATGTCAAAGACGATAATGACAAACTTGTCAATGTTTTGTTTTCCCTCTCTGTCTATCCATGTCTTCGTCACCTGCAGTTCAAACGCGAGGTCAGTAAAAAGCGATAAAATTAAAAGACATTTTAGCTAACGCAGCTATAATTTAATTTTAATGCGCTCTTAAATCTAAAGGACAAGACGGGACTGTCCGAATTTGATGCACAACACATGTTCAGCATATTATCTAACTTTAGAACTTAAACATTTCTGAAATAGGGTCAAGAATTACGTCGGTCGTGCGGTGGCGTGCGTTCGTCTATTTTCGGATCGAGTCGGGCGCGTTCGGCTATTTTCGGCGCGGTCGCCGGTTCGTGTGTTTTAAATTTGGAACTTTCGAACACCGATTTGAGGGAAAGGTTGTTTGTGTGTGACAGAGGGAAGGTTATAATTTGAGTGTGCAGTGAATTTTGGACTTTATTGACGAGGGTAGAAGTAACAAATTATTTTTCGAGGGTAGATCACCTTCTTAAGCAGTGGTAGCCGAGTGGTCGAACACACGCTTTGCAAACAAAGTGTGCAGGTTCAAGCTCCGGCTCGTACCTCTGGGTTATATGAGCGAATCTCATTTTCATACGAGATAATCATTTTGCTAAAAAATGGTGAAGAAAAACATCGTGAGGAAACCTGCAAGTCTGAGGGAACTCTACTAGTTCTCGATAGATGTGTGAAGTCTGCCAACCCGCACCAGGCCAGCGTGGTGCACTATGGCCTGAATCCCCCACGCATTGAGGCCCGTGCCCAGCAGTGGGACGTGAAAAAGGGCTGTAGCTTTGATTATTGTAGTTGATATTTTTTTTTTTTATAAATCGGAATGAAACGTACGTCCCGGTCAACATCAATTAAAATTGCGTTGTGCTGTGTACTCAGTGTACACGCAAATAATAATATGTACGCGGATTATGTGTTCTGTGCTTTGGGATATATCAAAGGTAATCAAAAAATCTGTTTGGCTATAAAAATACGTTGTATTGCCGAAATCGAACCAATATTTACGACCGAACTACTACTACTACTTACATAGAGTAGTTATTTTTCCTTCATTTGAAAAAAGAACATTAATCAAACTTTAACAGAAACTTTTGCTTCAAGCAGAAAAACATTTAAAAAAGATAAGGTCTCAATTTGATTTTTTTATACTTTATGATTGACTATCTTATAACTATGGCCCAGTTAAAGAAATTCACATCCGACCAATGCAAAGTTTTCGTTTAAAAATCACAAAAGTTCATCATTTTACTTTACCAAATAAATACTGGCTGGGAATACCACTAAAAAGAATCATAAAACTTTTTATCAATTCAAAAATGGAATGTATGTTTCAATTTATTTCTCTAAACATTACCAGCCAGTGACTGTGGGATGGAATGGATTGATAGTTGGTCCTGTACCTACCGCGTTCAGTAGCGCACGCTATCTGTCTCACTGGCTACAAACTTCCATATTTCTAGCCCATTGGCTCGGAGTTTGTACAGCATCGAACAAATGGAGTGTGAACGTCCCATACGGCGGCCGAGATGAAATTTTCGAATAAATTCCCTCTAAAACACGGCGCTCGTTGCCTTTGTAAATTACGTTACCTTACACGTTTATAGAAATTTAATTCATCACAAGGTTATGTAGGTAAAGATTTACTTCGCATCTTCAAGTAGATATAGACTTTAATCGCGTCAGTATGTTAGAGGCTAATACAGGCGTGATGGTGTATTATTATAGTACTTATAAATTTCAGTGTTTTTTTTAGCATTTAAAAAGAGTTCAAATCACCTTTTATGTGTTTATCTTTACTTAGGAGACCGCAAAGGTATCCAGCAGTCACTTGGGGACATAATTATTACCTGCAACAACGACAAAACATAAATTAATTGGCTATTACGTCACCAGCTGTGGCCTTTCCGAGGCTTTTCAATTCACGTTAGTACGGCAATAAAATTGGTTTAATTATCACCGGGCGCATTGTGGGGCGTCAAACCTTAGCGTTAAAATTAATTACCAATACCAAAATGAACTCCATGTCAATTATACTGGGTGTTTCAGCAGTCCGAAATAATATAAAAAAGTCTATATCAGAGGGAAAGTAATACAATTTTATGTTCAGCAGGTACTTTCCAATCAAGTAAACGCTTTGAAGATATCTTCAGACATTGGCGCTGAAACCTGAAACGCAATCAAGCTGAAAGCGGGCTCTGAAACGGAAGCCACTCGTTACTATAACATGGTGTCTACATTACAGGTGAGTAGATCTTTTGATAGTCTGGAAATGCTGAAATATGGGTTTGCTAAGACGTCTGGAACTCGGAAGCTATTGAGTATTAATTTGTCTGAGGTATTACAAATCGGAAATAATATTTTCGGTACAAATACGATAGCTAATATGTATTTATATGCATATTGAAGGAAGATTACACCTGACTTTCATAGTTTATATAGTAACAGACATTTGGGACCTTATCTAAGTGTGAACCACATCTAAAAGAGGTGATTAGTAATATCCACAAACAGAACTTGAAAATTTCGTAAAAACACTTGAAATATTTAAAAGGTTAAGAAATTAATACCATTTAGTGGTTTACCCGATACTAGAGACGGTGTAAAAAAGAAAACAATTAAATGTATTTTGTTTAATACTATGTATACTGCTGAATCGTTAAACAAAAATATAAAAAAAAAAATTGTAAGGGATTCACCAAGATCTTTTATCAGACTTGGCAATTAGAAACAAAAATGATTTCATCTCATGTGTAGGATGCAGGCCCCAATTCTCGCACGATCGACATCATTTCTATTCAAGATAATTATGTCGAATTAAAAACGAAAATTACGACCAATTTGAAGTTTTGTTTCGATATATCTCGAATAGAGAATGATGTCTATCAAACTAAAATTAAGCCCCAGTTCTGTTTAAAAAAAAAACACATATTTTTCTAATACGATTTTTTATCAAATGGCGTCTAAATTGATTTAGAGTCCAATTTAGCGTACTTTACAACCGTGTAGGTTCTTAGCTTTATAAATCATGCTTTTCCACGATGAAACCTGTGTTACTTAGTAGGTAATAGGGGCTTATATTGCACCGAGGTTGAAGCGCGTTTAATGTGATTGCCTGCTTTATTGCCAACAAGGTGCTTAATGTGATTACCCCTTGCGCCAATAGCGTGAACATATTGCGACAACTTTGTTATCTTAAGTATAGAGATAGGTGGAACAATAGCCCTTATTTACACGTCACTTATAAACAGGACTATTCTTTGATTGCTGATACTTAGATTTTTACGTCCAGTTATTGATCAACGAGGCAGCTTTTCTTATTCTTCTTTTTTGAATGAAAAGATGAAATTTTAATGCAATAAAATGAGAAATGGCTCCACCTGCGGATAGAAAGAACAAATTTAATAAAAATACAATATAAATAAAAATGATTTTTATTACTTACTGTTGATATTTTAATAATAACGGAACTTGGGTTCTGTAGTAACTACTTAAAACCTATTATTTAATTATTTAGGTAAATATTTTTTTTAATCTACCATCATAACGGGTACCATACTACCATACAATGGATTAGGGTTGATTCTAGTACAACCAGACCAGGGCCAATTACAAAATTTGCCGCTGTCGGGATTCGCACCCATATCCATCCGGTGCAGTGAGCCAAGCGGCCTACCCTCAAACCACTAGACAAAGTCGACGTCAAAGATTTTTTTTCATTCGTGAACTAACCGAGGTCGGAATCTAACTTCACGTCCTGTTGTTTGGTTAAAACGCTAATATTTTGGACTAAAACCTTTTCAATTCCGAATAAAAAGGTCACGCATGCGAGTCTATGGTTTGACATTTAAGCCCCTTTAGTATTCGCCGAAGGTAGGCCGCACTTCACCTCAGTTCCGAGCCACTGAGCTGTGCTGTCGTGTAAAGTGCGGCCTATTTACGCGGAATCCAACCGCGAACGGAAAATCGCGAGGACATGGTTATCTACATCAAATATTTTTTTCCTTGGAAGTTGGTAAGAAGATTTATGTTTGAAATATAATACATGTAAATTACATTATTTAAGACTTGGGTAGGAAAAAAAAAATATGTTTTTATTGTTAACTACTTCATTTAAAGAATAATGTGGATTCCATCTAGATATGGATACCAATTTAGATCAATCTAGATTTAGATAGGTACATTATAATTTATGTCCAAATATAGGAATACCGCCTCGTATATCTATTTACAACGATCCTTAATTTTTTATCACGAGAAAAAACCGTTTCCTTTGAATTGGGATCCATGAATTAATTCAATTAGCTACCCAATGGGGGAGGTCGGAATTGTATTGCACTTAGGCCAAGAGCTATCATATAAAGTAACATCTTTAATACATATTTATTGTAAATGTATTTACTATTGCTTATGAGTATATCATGACGAGGTAGTTAGATGTTTTATTACAAAGTAGGTGCGATGCGCTTAAATCTCTAATAAATAATTATATTTCATAGCAATACTTAATTTTTCGTTTTAAATATTTGCAGTGAGCAATATGACTGCCCTTGAAAATTAAATCACGTGTCAGAAACTCTGTTTTCTTGAGGTTTCTACTTAAAATAACTAATAATACAGCGTTACGTTGAAAATATTCACATGTTTTATTCAAAAGCCACGAAAAGCCGTGAAGTAGATTAAAAAAGAAAAGGCTCGCTGTCGGGATGAGTTTGGATCGTGTGCCTTAATCGAATCGCACGTCGTTCAATACGCCTTTAAAATGAAATCAGTTTCCCGTCGAGCACGTTCCTAGTTTGTTCATATATGGAACACAGTTTTCCAAATTGGTTGGCAAAGTATCTTTCTAAAATCGTGTGTTTTGTACTCTCAAATTTAGTAAATGTATGTACGTTTTGGTTTAAACGTTTTCTATAATAAAATAAACTTTTTAAAAACAAGCTTTTATTTAATTGCCCTTAGTTATCGTGTTCTCTTCAGCAAGCCCTTTCATTTGATATCCATACTGCGGTAGTGCAGAAAAAATAAATATTCCGCCATCTTGGATGATCCGCCATATTGGAATTAGAATGACGTCACATAGCTAAGCATGCATTGTCATCCAAAGTAAGCGTGTATATCAAATTTCAGCTCAATCGGTTAAAGATAACTGATTTAAAATTTAGTTGCAAGATTCCACCCGGACATACATACCTACATTGCAAGTTAATATAAAGCTTGTAATAACGTCACACTGGGACATCAAAAGCCTCTCGTAAAATTTCAGAGAAAAACATCATTTCTCAATAAAATGAAATTGACAGCGCGAACGAATATTGACGCGTGGAGATGTAGCTTTAGCCATAGAAATTCAAATTGTATGTATATTTACATAGAATTCGTTTTGGTAGTGGCAAAAATGTTATCGCGGGCCTTTTGTCGCTTCAGTGTGCGGGGGGGCTTATAGACACATGTTTTGCGTTTGTTTAATTTATTCATTAAAACAAAAACCGACTTCAAAAACCTAGGTGCACTAAAAAGCTAGAAATAACCTTATAATTCATTACATTTGAAGTAGGTGCCAATCTACGTCACACTAGGCAAATACCCACATGAATTGGCACCGCATTCAAATGCCATGAATTATAAGGTTATTTCTAGCTTTTTAGTGCACCTAGGTTTTTGAAGTCGGTTTTAGTTTTTAGTGTCAATAATCGTTGAAAATATGCAATTATTATCACCTCATAACAACCCTAAAAAAGTAAATAATTACAGCCAAAAAAAGAACCCCCCCCACACCCTCCCTTTCCACTCCTTTGGGGGTAAGTTTTGATGTTTGTTAACAATCCAAAATAAACCAAAACTAATAATCAACCTAAATAAAAACTCCTTAAAAAGCCGTATACAACTACATCAGAATCACGTAAATTGGATCATAACTCGCAGCGTAATCGGTGTACATACATTTAAAAAAAAACATACTGACCGAATTGAGAACCTCCTCCTTTTTGGAAGTCAGTTAAAAATATTCCAATCCGATAAAGTAACCAACAAAACGTTCGTTTTCCGATAATATTACTTAAATTTATCGTAAAATGGGAAAATGGGAATTATTTTTTATTGGCTAGCTCCGAAACTATTCTCCTTGAGAGCTGTCTTTTGCAGCAAAGTGCGCCGGGATAAAAAGCTTTTGTATAAAGCATATTGGAGTTTATTTTTTTAGAAATTTTAAAATATACCAGCGATATCGTATTAAATGAAAACAAACATAGGGTTTGATAAGATCATACACAGTTTTAATTCATATTATTTTTAACCGACAAAAATACCGAAAAGGATGTTAATTTGACCCGTAAGATTTTTATGTTTAATGTACTGTTACCTAATGTGCTTAGGAATATGAACAGTGGTGCTGATTCTGTTTTTGCCAAACTTAACTTAACTAAATGTTTTGTCGCTTGTGAGCGAAACGGCAATAATTTTAGTGCTATTTTTACTGTTGTTTAGTGCCAAAAGAATTACCACGAATATCCTATTTCATTTCTTTTACTTTCAGTATTATCAAAATAAAATTCGACGCAGGTAGTCGACTTGCTATAATATTAAATATTCCATGTAACAACGTCCTTATTTCTGCTCTCCACCCATGTAATCCGGCTATAAAAAATGATAAATGATACCTCGAGTTTTAATAAATAACCCTTGAAACACAAGGTTCCCCATCTTGGTGTGACGTATCGCTGGTTCCCAGAATTACGCGATGTAAGGTAGCGGTCACATTACAGCGGAGAGTACGCGTAAAATACAGCAATATTCAATTGTTCTGTTATTGCTCATTTGTTTTTCTTATCTGTATGATAGGATTAGCGTCCTTACTTCTACAATGTGCCTTTGGTAAAATCAGAATAATATAATAGGTTCATATATTTCTTAATATAGTTTCAAAAATTACTTAGATTTAACGTTTTAGGGCCATAAAGTCTGCATAGGTTTTATATATCTAGCGTAGAGCTGAAATGTACCCGGTCTGATACTTTTCAAATTAATCACCTCCCTTTTAAACTAAATGTACAAGATGTTCTCAACTCATGTTTTTTTAAACTCGTCTGTGAACCTTGTGCTTACGTATTATCAGAGTTGATTGGAACCTACTCTAAATGAAATAAATTATTACTTTATCTCTAGTTCTTAAGTGTTTTAGTTTATCTGTAGATTTGTGATGTAATTTTTTATATAATTTTCTATGGTCGTTAGATTTTTTCTACGCTACGCTATAATAAAAACGCACCCTTACGCAACAACATAGATCAAAAGAAACGACCGCGCATATGTCCTGAGTCACGCGCACTAAAAGTTAAATTTACGCTTGATTTAAGGTGTGATCTAATTATTTTCTTTATTTACGATCTGTGGTGACATCGTTATTGAAAATATAACCGTATAATACAAATATCACTATAACATAAAGATGTCTCTACTTTTTACCGTTACCAAACTCGTGAATTAGAGTAACAGTAAAGTTATGATTTAAAATACGTTTTAGAAAGACTTTACAACTCACTTCTGATCTATCTATTACCGATTTTAAAAAGATCGTTAAGTGCAGAAGTGCACGTTACCTCAGGATGTTTTCCTTCAACGTTCAGCAAGTATAATACATTATTGAAAATTACATTCGCATATGAAAATCTTCTAAGACTGTTACCTAATGTGCTTAGGATTAGGTATGAACAGTGGTGCCGATTCTGTTTTTGCTAAACTAAACTTTACTTAACTAAATTTTTTGTCGCTTGTGAGCGAAACGGCAATGATTTTAGTGCTAGTATTACTGTTGTTAAGTGCCAAATGAATTACCACCAATATCCTATTTCATTTCTATTACTTTCAGTATTATCAAAATAAAATTCGACGTAGGTAGCCGAATTGCTGTAATATTAAATATTTCTAGCAGTGGTAGCCTCGTGGACCTAGCAGTGGTAGCCTCGTGGGCAAGAACGCCCGCCTTGAACGTAAGGGGTGCAAGTTCAAATCCCAGGCCCGCACCTCTGAGATAATTTTCATGTGCGAATGTCATTTTCAACAATGATTACCACTTGCTGAACGGTGAAGGAAAACATCGTGAGGAAACCTGCGCGTCTGTAGAAAGGCGTGTGAAGTTCACCAACCCGCACTGGGCCAGTGTGGTGGACTATGGCCCAAATCTCCCTCGCATTGAGGGGGAATGTGCCCGGTATAATGGCAATAGGCTCGCCCCCTATTACATTGGGACCAAAATACATCGGCGAAGTGTGGGTGCACTACAGTGCACCTCTGCCTACCCCTGCGGGGAATACAGGCGTGATGATGATGATGTATTAAAT
Organism: Ptilodon capucinus; assembly: GCA_914767695.1. Lineage (NCBI taxonomy): Eukaryota > Metazoa > Arthropoda > Insecta > Lepidoptera > Notodontidae > Ptilodon > Ptilodon capucinus. The sequence continues at coordinate 11,066,390 of OU611817.1, read as the reverse complement.
ATTCCATGTGACAACGTCCTTATTCAAACGGGATCTCTAGATCCCGTGCAAGTTCAAAAACGCTTTATAGCAATTAGGCTTCCGCTGCTTTCTGTTAACATGGTTAAAAACACAGTTATAAAAACATGGTAAATAATATCATAGACCAGGGGTCGGCAACCTACGGCTCGCGAGCCACATGCGGCTCTTTAGTTCCATACGCAAATATTATTTATTTTATAAAAAAAACCATTAAAAATCGTTCTGAATCGTTTAACGGGGATTAGGCACAATTTCTTTTTTGTTGTTTTTCACGTGTGTTTTTGTCAAAAAAAATTTTTACGCAATACCTACTATTTATTGTTCTATCTATCTATCAGCCAGGGACGTCCACTGTTGGACAAAGGCCTCCCCCATAGATCGCCACAAATTACGTTCTTGGGCTTTATGCGCCCATCGACTTCCAGCGACCCTGGTGAGGTCGTCCGTCCATCTGGTCGGGGGTCGTCCCACATTCCGCTTCCCTGTTCGTGGCCGTCACTCTAGGACTTTGATGCCGCAACGGCCATCCGTTCTCCGGGCAATGTGTCCGGCCCATTGCCACTTCAAACGTGCAACCCTTCGAACTATGTCTGTAACCTTGGTTCTTCTGCGGATGTCCTCTTATTGATGGCAAGAAAAAAAATTGCCTCTTTAGAAACTTTGAAATTTTGTAAATTGTTATTTTCGGCTCTTCCGACTCAAAGGGTTGCCGACCCCTGATATAGACAAATATCCATCTTGACAATTGTACACAGCTACTGTATTTGACTTAAGAATGTTGTATAATATTTTCTCATTGTTTGGTTTACAATAAAGAGTAGGTACTCTATCTATCTATCTATCTATCTCGTTAATGAATACTTTCGCCTTATCAATAATTGCACGAGGACTCCATTTTATTTTATACGGCAAATACACCAGTACCGACCATTTTGTTCTTACAAGCACGTATAATTAACTGGCAATCAATTTAATGTACCCACAACCTTCGGCGTGCGCTGCCAGCACCTAACTAATGAGGTTACGTGCAGTCTAGGGACCGTGTCTCAGTAAAGTATAAATCGTTAGTTCACAATGAGTTTTCGGCAGGTAATTAGTATAGAAACGGTCGGCCTTCTATCGTTATGCTAGATTTAATCTAGAAGTTATGTTAACTAGGTTAAACTAGGTGGCCATGACATATAAAAACATATAAAACCGCGTTGAATGCTTGGCAAAGGTGCTGGCACGCTACTATATTATCTGTTGGGGACCTTTTGGGTTGCAGACACAAGGAGCGGGGGCTCTGCGTGTCATGTATGCAACCCTGAGGAGGACGGCGACGTAGTGTGGCCTACGCCGCCGTGTAGAGAAGGCATCTTCGCAAAGTATGTTCGCGTGGATGGCCGTAGGTGGAGTCGCAGACGAGTGCGAGAGCGTTCCCGTGGCTCCTCCACAAGGTGGAGGAATGTCAACGTGTGGTTGTAGCCGGTAAGAGTCCGGCACAATCCGTAAGTCTCCTTCGGGGCGTGTGGGAGTCCATGAGGAAATCCACACGATAAAAAAATGTAGCCGTATATATATTTGTATAGACGTAACGTGACGTGTAATGACGTATATATTGTTTGGATTTTTAACTATCTTGAAATGTTCATTACAAGATGTCCATCGTAACAGATATATATTTATTACAGTTTTTGTGTGCAGTGTGAATGATGCCTTACTCGACCTTACCACCACTTCTCAAAGTATTATTTTTGAGCGAAATGATGATATTTAATGGAATAAGATGAGGAATGGCATCACCTGCGACTAGCGCGGGTATTTCGCCAATGTCAAGTAATTAATAGCAAGGACAAATTCAATAAATACACGTAATAAATAAAAATGAATGATGACTCTCAAAGTATTATTGTTTCAATAGTAACTGTCAAATTTTGACAGACTTTATACTTAGTTAACTGTCAAACACTGAAAGTGACATTAAAAACATTGCAAGACAGTCAGTGGTAAGGGGGCTGTGTTAAAAACAGCGTTGAGTTTATCCACGCGACATTGACTTATAAAAAAAGCAGAAAAAAACTTTTCATCATAAATAAAGTCGCCGTCATGTTAAGTGACATTATCATATGAATGGGCTGACGTAGGCGGCGTAGCCTTCACACCGATACGGCGTAGTCGCTACGTCATATAGCTACGAATATATTGTAGCCGACTGCTACAGCTTATTCGTAGCGAGTGACGAACTAAGGACTGAAGCAATTTGAAGTATGACGTAGGAGACAGAGAATTGGTAGATCTACGTATTTGCTACAACATGAGGCTTACAAAATAATTACAGCAAGTAAATGTGACGTCACTCGTCACTGTGCGCCCATCGACTCCCGGCGACCCTGGTGAGGTCGTCCGTCCATCTGGTCGGGGGTCGTCCCACATTCCGCTTCCCTGTTCGTGGCCGCCACTCTAAGACTTTGATGCCCCAACGGCCATCCGTTCTCCGGGCAATGTGTCCGGCCCATTGCCACTTCAAACGTGCAACTCTTCGAGCTATGTCTGTATACTTAGTTCTTCTGCGGATGTCCTCATTTCTGATTCTATCGCGCTGTGAAACTCCCAGCATAGCTCGCTCCATTGCACGTTGAGTGACTCTGAGCCGTCTTATGAGTCCCATTGTGAGTGACCACGTCTCGGATCCGTACGTTAAAGTTAAGTTTAAGGTTAAGTTAAGGTTTAGTATAGCAATATTTCTGTAAAAAAAAAGTTTTTTGTATCATCGTAAAATTCCATATTATCCTTACTTTCCGGTGGCTTTACATTAGAAAATCCATTTTTTGCACCGGCCACGGGGGAGACAGGTGTCCCAAACACGAGACCAAATAATGAAAATATCCTTTTTTGACCCTCAAAATAAATGATAGAATTCCGACGGTACAAATGTCCACGTTTGAGCTTTCAGTAAAGGGATCATCTACTTGAAAGGTCGAACAAACTGCTTGGGGTATGAGAGGTTGTGACAGTTTATTTAAGGACTATCCATACTGGACTATCAATACATACAAACAAATAAAGTGTTGCAAGACCTTTTTACCCCAAATGCATATAAAGTAGAAACCATACCAGTAACGAAAATGCAATTTTAAATAATTGTGCCTGTGTCTGTCTGTTACGGGTAGACTCCCAAACGATCACGATTTTGAAGGGACTGTTACTGGCAATAGCTGATGTTACAAGTAATAATTTGGGGTACTTTTTTTAGAATAATAATTAGGGTTGTGTGAAATCGTGTCAACACCTGGATGCCCGAAGGCGGTTGCCAGCATCGTGGCAGACCACGGAAAAGATGGTGCGACGATTTGGTCACTTTTGCGGAAGAAACGTGGCCACAACAAGCCCAGGAAAAGGACATGTGGAGACAAGAGGGAAAGGCCTTTGCCCAGCAGTGGTACATACAATAGGCTATAAAAATAAATATATAAATATAATTAGGGTTCCGTGGGAAAAATATAAAACCTTTTTTTTCGGGTAAGTAAGGGGCTCCTAAATTCCGTGCGTTCGAAGTCATTCATGTGTAACAAAAACTGTCTGCCTGTCTATTTAGTTAAAAGCACTAATAGTAAATATACATTCGCTATGCTCACAGGTGGTATGAAAACGAAGTTGCATTCTGAAATTGCAGATTAGCAGTTTGCTTGCTTTGCCCGCCACCGCCGCAGGACGCAATTACGCCAGTGTCCGTGTCCCCCGGAGCCGGCCGATGCTGAGATAACATGCAAATGAATACTAATCATGGTTCACGGCGTTTCGAAGGTGGAATTATAATTTAATATTATGCTATCATTATTATTACAAGCTTTATATTATCTTGCATTGTATGTATGTCCGGGTGGAATCTTGCAACTGAATTTTAAATCAGTTATCTTTAACCGATTGAGCTGAAATTTGGTATACACGCTTACTTTGTATGACAATGCATTCTTAGTGTTGTATTTAATTAAACAACATTTATTATCAACCGTGTTTATTTTCACCATTCACAAAAAGCACAGAGTATATCACATCCGGGGAAAACGTGAGAACGTTTTTCGGATGCGTTCAGATTAATTAGGTAAATGTTGCGTTCTCACACTTGGCTATGAGACACCATTCTAATTCCAATATGGCGATTCATCCAAGATGGCGGAATAGTTAGAATAGCGCTTTGAAACTAGAGTTGTTTGCTCAATAAATCGGATAAAATCGGGGTTTACAAGTTTAAATACCCGTCCTATTGTTGAAGTCTGTTAAAATGTAGCATATGTTACCAAGGCCATACTTACTTATCGATTGACACCTTATTCATCAATATCGGATGAATAATTTAGAATCAGAATCAGATTTTTTATTATTCATGTAAACTAATACAGGCACTTATAAACCGTCAATAAATAATAATAATAGTATCTCTACCACCCATTCAGAACGCATTTCCTATTTAGGCATTACGGAGGTTCATACGTAAATACAAACATACTTAAACCATAACTTTTTAGTATTTGTTGTTTTAGCGGCAACAAAAATACATCATCTGTGAAAAATTAAACAGTCTAAGTATCCCGGTTACACGGTAGATACAGCCTGGTGACAGACAGACAGCGAAGTCTTAGTAATAGGGTTCCCGTCTTACCCTTTGGGTACGAAACCCCAAAAACGAGCTTGTACGCCTCGTATAAGAAGTTCTCTAGCTTATCTTAAACGATTATGTGAAGACAGAGTAAAATTTTTATCGTTATTAAACCACTTCAAAGATCCCCGAAACTATTTCTGTGAAGGGAACAAGCGTAAGCGTTAACGTAAAAATCCCCCGCACTCAAAAGCAACTATTTTTTTGTGCCAATACCAAAATGAACTGTATTTGCTCATAGATAAAGTTTATTCTTCTACAAGCGAACTTTAACTGGCGTGGCTTTTGCCGCAGAAATTTAGTCTTTATGCTTATGAAAACAGAGTCCGTTTTAGTATTGGCGATAAATTTCACGTGGGAGTTTTGACGTACTAATGTGCCAGCGGCTAAAGTACATACATTTTTCCAGCCGTGAATGCCTCTAAACGATTGAGTAGAACAATTTTGTGCCATTAGACGAGATGCGCATTGTTCATTGGTGACAATGAGCCGGTTGAATGGGCGATGGAAACCCACTTTTTGTAAGCTTTGTAAGCGCTGAAGCGAATCAGAGATCTGATGTCCGATTCGAAGAGAATAATGTGATGAGATTCTCTTCAGAATCTTCTGGAATGAATGCTACGTATCTTGCGCATTATATAATACTATCGCTCGAAAACATTCTAAGCCCTGAGCACACTGGGGCGTCAAGACGCACGCATCAAAAATTTTCCCAGTACCAAAATGAACCGTGAGTTAATATACATAAAGATAAAATTTAATTTAGATTGATATAATTAATTTAATTTAGATAGATTTAATTTTGCAAAAATACATAAAGATAGAATTTCTGAACATAAAGCGACGCGAACACATGTCAAAATACGCTCGCACTGTCAGAGAAATTCAATCTTTATTTATATCAGTACAGAAATTGTTTTAGTATTGGCAAAAAAATGAGTTTCGCCCCCCTAGGTTGTGGGGGCTCTATCGTATGATCCCAAGCTAACCAATGCTTGTACTATGTATGATACTAAAGGGATTCCAGTAATACCCAGGAGAAGACAAAATCGGAAATTTGGTGTTGATTGAAATCGAACCCGTAAACGCTCGTGATAAGTAGCAGTGGTATCCGAGTGGTCGAACGCACGCCTTGCAATCAAAGTGTGCAGGTTCAAACCCCGGCTCGCACCTCTGGGTTATATGTGCGAATCTCATTTTCATCCGAGATTATCACTTGCTATGAAACGGTGCAGGAAAACATCGTGAGTAAACCTGCACGATAGAGGTGTGAAGTCTGCCAACCCGCACCGGGCCAGCGTGGTGGCCTATGGTTTGAATCCCTCTCGCATTGAAGGGAGACCCGTGCCCAGCAGTGGGACGTTAAAAAAGGGCTATAGTAGTAGTAAGCGCTCAGTACAGTTATCCGAGCGATCTGTGCTCAAACTAAGTCGCCAATAAAAAAATAGATGTACCTATTCAAGTAGGTACACCTCCATAGGAAAACTCAACAAGTAGCCTCTGAATTATTTAATACTAGTCGAGAAGTATCAATACTTAAGCTGACATGGGTCGTCCGTTTGCTACTGATAAAAGCGGTAATATGTAGTAGAGATGTGACCCTCACTCATAACTCAACTCATTTTAACACTAAAACGAAAGAAGCCAGAATGATACTGAATAAATGGTTACTGGAACATTCCCATAATGAGATTGAAAATCCTACTTATATTATATATGTGGAAGTTTGTGAGGATGGATGGATGTTTGTTTGTGTGAATGGATTTGTTGAAACCAGTATTATTGTTTATACATCAGAATAACATTGCTATAATTTATAACGATATTGAATAATCTAAGTCTGCGCGGACGAACTCGCGGGTAGAAGCTAGTTTACTATAAATAGTTCATTAATCATGCCAATAATTAACACACCCGCACTTTCACACACTTCATTACACACACAATACATGTACACAATATTTTATCTAATTTTTAATTAATTAATTCCCTATCTAAAATTTATTGATCAACTTACCTAATTATTTTAATACAGCTACCTAAAATACGGACAAGGCCTAACTTGGGTTCCACAGTCACTTGTTTCGTAATTAGTTTAGTTAAAAATAAATTTTATGTTTATTTTTTGTAGTCCTCATGTTAAAAAAATTAACGAGTGATTCGAATTTTAACATTGAACTGCCTCACTCGTTCAATTCCTCCTCAAGTTTTAATCGAGTCGCGAGTGAGTGAGTGAACGCTCCAGTGATGCCTCACCCCAAAGGAGGCGTACCTCGTGAGCGCCTCGCGAGGTAAAATAGAGCTACCCATCACTATTTATTACCGATAAAAGTGTTTAATATACGTATGTATACGTTACTTATGAGGTGGCTTGGTCTATTAGTAAAATGGCTTTAACGAATATGTCCTGGGTGTAACTGGGATCACCCCAGTCCATTGTATGGTACCCATACGATTAGTATGTGTTATTTGCCGGTATATAGAGTTCTCTCAACGTTCACAAGATTACTTTAATTTTATCACTCTAAAATGTTAGTAGGTATAAACATGGTATTTTGTTATCCATATCTACTTATAATGCTTTTAAAAAGCAATTACCAACGAGATTGTATAACACTTAAAACGCAATTACATTAACCGTCAGCTCATGATAAATTAATAATTAATTAATCATATCGGATACATAATTAGTATCCGCTGAGCTCTACTACAAATTAAACATAGTTTTCAATAATATGTCAACCACTGAACATGAGTTAACGCAAATTGGACAGTATTAATTCGTAATTATAAATCAAAATTTAATTTCTCATTGAGTATTCTCATCACTAATTAGAGCATAATAATTTATTAGTGCAATTAGTACCACGAGACCTCTACATACGTAATGATTACAGAGATGTAGGTTCATGTGCGAAATGTCATTTTCAACATTGATTACCACTTGCTGAACGGTGAAGGAAAACATCGTGAGGAAACCTGCACGTCTGTAGAAAGGCGAGTGAAGTTCACCAACCTGCACTGGGCCAGCGTGGTGGACGATGGCCCAAATCTCCCTCGTATTGAGGGGGAATGTGCCCGGTATAATGGCAATAGGCTTGCCCCCTATTACATTGGGACCAAAATACATCGGTGAAGTGTGGGTGCACTACAGTGCACCTCTGCCTACCCCTTCGGGAAATACAGGCGTGATGATGTATGATGATGATGATGTAGATAGGTACAAAGATGTTGATGGTAGGTTGTAGGCCTATTTTCCCCTTGCATTGGGATTGTAGGTCTCTGTTATAAATTTCAACTTGATACCTTGTTTCTGAGAAAAAGAGTCTTGACCATCAGGCAGGCAGGCAGACAGACAGACGGACGGACAACAAAGTGATCCTATAAGGGTTCCGTTTTTTCCTTTTTAGGTACGGAACCCTAAAAATGAATAAAACTTTACCTATTGGCTTTCAGAAAATTAATTGGCTTCGTTGGTTATATTTATGATATCGCAATTATTAACAAATTGGGTCTTATTTTATTAGTAGGTACGGCGATATTAAATTATCCTTAAACAAGTAAATCTACGCTTCGACGTACTGGGACAAGCGAAAACAATTAAATTTTATATTAAACTAGCTGTGCCCGCGACTTCGCCCGCGTGGACTTTAGGGAGATTACGCGGAAATAGTGGTTTTATGTTCATCCCGCGGAATCCTAATGCTTTTTGTAAAATAAATGTAACCTAGGTTACGCCTTGGAATATCAGCTATCTGCCAGTGAAAGTCCCATCGAAATCTGTTCAGCCGTTTGGAAGTTTACCCCAAACAAACAGACAGACAAACAATTTTTTTTTAAACTTCCTTTTTTGTTATAGGTATCCTGTATACTTTCATATACAATTGGTAAAAAGGTGTTATTGTGATGTTACAAACAGACACTTTAATTTTTTAGGGTTCCGTACCCAAAGGGTAAAACGGGAACCCTATTACTAAGACTTTTCTGTCCGTCCGTCCGTCTGTCACCAGGCTGTATCTCATGAACCGTGATAGTTAGAGAGTTGAAATTTTCACAGATGATGTATTTCTGTTGCCGCTATAACAACAAATACTGAAAAACAGAATAAAATAAATATTGAAGGGGGCTCCCATACAACTAACGTGATTATTTTGCCGTTTTTATAGATTTATAGATAATAGCTGTACCCGCGACTTCGTACGCGTGGAATTTAATAACCCTAATTGTTTTTTTTTTTCAAAATTAAAGTAGAATCAGAATCAGAATCAGAATATTTTTTATTCATATAAACCAATACAGGCACTTATGAATCGTCAATAAATAATAATAGTAGTATCTCTACCACCCATTCGGAATGCATTTCCTATGGAGAAGAATGGGCAAGAAACTCCATGGTTGCTTTTTTTAAAATATGGATTTACATTTTTGTGTTTTTCTTAATTAACAATTATACAATATAAAGTTAATGAGGCTATACATTCTCAAAACACAATTAAATCACTAAACAATCTACATGTTGGACAAGATTTAAAGGTAGGAAGGAGGAGTAGCCTAAGTTACTTGTAACATTAGCTATCTTCCAGTGGAAGTCCAGTCAAAATAGGTGAAGCCGTTTGAGGAATTGTCCGACAAAAATAATATATATGTTCTTTCCGCGGAACCCTAATGCTTTTTCAAAAATGAATGTACTCTAAGTTACTTTTTGTGACATCAGCTAGCTGCCAGTGAAAGTCCCGTTAATATAGGTTCAGCCGTTTGGGAGATCATTAGGAATAAATGGGTTTTACTTTATTTCAGCGGAACCCTAATGTTTAAACAAAAAAATATAGTACTCTAAGTTACTCCTTGTAACATCAGCCATCTATCAGTGAAAGTCCTGTCGAAATCGGTTAAGCCGTTTGGGGGATCACCCAGAAAAATGGGTTTTATGTTCATTCCGCGGAACCCTAATGCTTTTTCAAAAAATAAAGTAGCCTAAGTTACGCCTTGGAATATTAGCTATCTTCTAGTGAAAGTCCCGTCGAAATCTGTTCAACCGTTTTGAAGTTTACCTCAAACAAACAGACAGACAGACAGACAGACAAAAATTTTTAAAATTGCATTTTCGTTATAGGTATCGTGTATACTTTCATATGCAATTCGTAAAAAGGTGCTATTTTGATATTACAAACAGACACTTCAATTTTATTTATTTGTATGTATATAGATGTAACTTCTTTTACGAAATAATGAAATTTAATGAAATAAGATGCGGAAAGACTCCACCTGCGGTTAGCGGGTATTTCAGCCAGTGTCAAGTAACTAATAGCAAGAGCAAGTCTGACGTCCTTGATGACATGTTGTTGGAAAATGTACTTTATCTGTGAGTTTATACAGATCATTTTGGTATTGGCAAATGGTGGTCGCACGTGTTTGATTGAAACTGTATCGATGTCACGAGCGAATTTAGTCGCGTGATCGCGTGACTTTGCCACAGACATTCAATCTTTATTTATATTGACAAAGGGTACATTTTCAACAAACAAAAAGTGGATTCGTTCGCTTCAATGAGTTCAGGATGTAACAGGAGTGTTATATCACCTTTTATACTCATAATAAAGTGAAATATTTCCTTACATTCTCAGCATTATGTCGTATTATTATAACGTTCAGCGGTTTTTAATTCCCACATTGTAATAACCCGTAATACGTATATAATCTACCGAGATTATAATGAATTCAGTAAATAAGGGTATAGCTATGAACAGAGCTCGGCTTTCCAAACTCCGAGCTTCGGATTATACGACTAAAATTTGTGTGGGTTCCTACTTGGGTTCACTTCAAACAGATTACGGTGAGTGATTTTTAAGTTGGTTGGTTAACTCAACATGTATTTTGTGATTTGTCAAATACATCACGCCCGTATTCCTCGAAGGGTTAGGCAGAGATTTCAGTGCGCCCACACTTCGCCGATGTATTTTGGTCCCAATGTAATATGTTTGTATGTATATGTAATATGTATGCATCTCTGCCTACCCTTTCGGGGAATACATGCGTGATTATGTTTACTAATTCGGAGCCAAATAGCAAAAACGCAATCTTCATAGTGTTTTTTAACTGTTTTGGCACGTATCTTGTTTTTGCTGGTGACAAATATTTAGAAGAACAACATTTGAGCGGTTACCGATTTGATCTTATTACTCTTCTTACAATTAATTTAATAGCTGTTTGCCAAAAATCTTTAGAGAAAAAGGCGCATAGGGAGAACAATCTGAATTACTATACGATGAAATACATCATTCAAAATAACAGGGGCGGCTGTACATAAGATGTTGTCGCCGTTCGATCACCGCTGGTATGGGAAGTATTTGTAAATGTATTGTTAACGCTATTAGTTTTTCAATAGTAATGGATATTTATTGGCCTCAGGGTACTAGTAATCCATGAAATTGTCTACTTACTACTACTACTACAGCCCTTTTAACGTCCCACTGCTGGGCACGGGCCTCCCCTCAATACGAGGGGGATTCGGACCGTAGTCCACCACGCTGGCCTAGTGCGGGTTGGCAGACTTCACACATCTATCGAAAACTAGTCAAGTTCCCTCAGACGTGCAGGTTTCCTCACGATGTTTTCCTTCACCGTTTCATAGCAAGTGATAATCTCGGATGAAAATGAGATTCGCACATAAATCCCAGAGGTGCGAGCCGGGGTTTGAACTTGCACACTTCGATTGCAAGGCGTGCGTTCGACCACTCGGCTACCACTGTCTATACTCGGCTACCACTGTCTATACTACTTATTGATAGTTTTTTTTTGTCCTCCGGAAAGGTTGAGTCCGTCACACCCTCAACCGACATGAATGCATGAATGTGGATGAAGCGAAAGAGTCATTGTCTCTGCCTTCCCCCATGGGCCCATGGGATGCAGGCGTGAGTTTGTATGTATGTATGATTTGCCCGTCGAAAATCTTGTTAAAAAAGTTAAGCTGAAGTTTAATAAACTCGTATAGGTAGGTACCTACTCACTCAGTCACAAACTAGTTACCAAAAGTTAATGCTCCGAGGATCTGAAACACAAACATCGCGACGCAGGTCATTTGGAGCTCACCCAAGCGAGCTCTCGGGCTTCGCACGTGGGACCACGCCTTTGCGATAAAAATAATAACGCCGAACAAAATGTCATTGCACCTACGAGTTTTGAATGGTGCAGACATTGTTCACTTCTAACTTTTGTTTATAAGTATTTTAACCAAGTTCAAATAAGGAACACGTTCTCCGTTGTCTATGGTGATAAACATTACTGACCCTCTGATGGTCTGGGTGTAACTGGGACCGCTTCCAGTTCATTGTATGGTACCCATAGTACAAGCTTTGCTTAGTTTGGGTTCATGCCTCCTCCGGTAAAGCTGTAAAGGCCAACAGCGTAGTCCTTTAAAAAAAAAACGATGAGTATGTTTTGTCTGGGGACATTTATATTTTTTATAGAATCGGATATATAACTTATTACGATACCACTCTTCACATAAAGCTCCCTCTCTTTCGCACTCCGTTTAAGATCACGTGAAAAGCATCTAAAGTGTTTGTGGTTTTTGGCTCGAGTTTCCCTATTGCCTATTTAAATTGTAATTTATGTTAACGTGCTGATTTGTATGGAAATGGAATTTCGTCTGATTACACCGCCTTCATTGTGATGTCACCTTTAAAATCTTGGGGCGCTGTGTGCGTTAACCAATAAGACAAAATGTTACAAATTTTTGTCCCATTCCTGAGCAAAAGTCCGTACTCTCTCTTACCACCGGTTTCAATCCTGGGCCATTACCAACCACATCTTTCCCGCAAAGATGTCATTTTCTTGGTCTTAATGTTTCCTTTACAAAATCAAATAAAATGATTAAATATAGTGAAATAAGATGAGGTTACACTGCACCCTTTTGCTAGTGTCAAGTAATTGAAAGCATTGAAAAATTAAATAAATACATAATATGATAAAATGGGTGATGAAGATGGAAACGACTCCCAATACTACTCTGGCTTGTTCCAACTTTTTTGTAAGAAGAAAGCGTAATTTTATTATGAGCTCTCTTAATAAAATGTTTATAACTGTATAATATTCAAGTTTGTTCTCTGAAAGAAATACCAATTTTAAAAAGTCTTACCAATTAACGTAAATAAAACATTAAGTTAAATAATCGGTACCCTAGTTACAAGAGGCCCTCAGGGCTATGTATTGCGAGTAGGAAGGTAACTAGGCAGTTAGGGCAGCTTTGAGATTTGTCGTAATTAAGTACCGGGGTAGAAAACAAGTTCGCTGAAATATGATTTAACTTACGGACCTCGCGCAAAACGTTTTTTTTCTCAGATTATAATTTATATTGTAACGATCATTACTTGCTGAAAGGTGAAGGTAAGCATAATGATGAAACCTGCATGGCTATTGAAAGAAGGGTGAAATTCACAATCCCGCATTGGGCCAGGGTAGTAGACTATGATAGGTATAATGGCAATAGGCTCCAATTATATTACGTTATAAAATACATGGGAAAAATGTGGATACTTTGCAATAAATCTCTGCCTATCCCTTCAGGGAATACAGGTATGATGGTGGACTTCGACAATGATCACTTTATTCATCTGCTTCAAATTTTATAGGCAACATTTGGTCACACTGAACGATGAACAGAATTCCAATCAATCTTGAATGCTATGTCGAGGACATGTGAGTACCATGTTCAATGGCTGTAGGGTGCTTGTGGTGAGGTCACGAGGGCATTCTAGAGTCGAGAGTCTCGCCACTCGAAATACCCCCAGTTGTAGTGGATAGTGTTGCCCACATATGAGACTAGTCTTGCAATCTAGGTTGCGTTAATGCAAGACTAAATTATAGCAAGATCGAGACAAATATATAATATAACTCCAAAAAATATTTAGGTACTGTTTGCTGTTGCAATGGCCGTCATTGTCACTATTTTCGTATTAAAAATAAGAAGAAGACTATTTTTGAAAACAAAATCACAAGCGTTTTTCAAAGTTGTATCGTTCATTGGGAATATCACTCATTGTAAACATATATACAATCCACTATGGTTAGGGTCAACCCTTTTTAAGCTGAGTATATGTAAGTGATGTTCAGAAGGAAGTATATATAATTAATAGCAATAGGATATTGCAAGACTCTTGAAAACTGAGTTGGAGAAACCGGCTGAGAGGACATCACTAGTAGTCGAACGCAATGGAAGTAGACTTGAAATATTGAATAGTGCTGTACTATACAAGCAACCAAAAATGTACCTTTATTTGAATGTTGGGTTTGACTATTTTAGTTAAACCGGAAATTTCGTATCTCGAAAATTGGCCTAAATTACTTATTGATATAGAATTGATCAGAAAAAACGTCGTCGAATTGTCTATGACTTGTCTGCATACGACGAAAAATAATGATTGAATTATTTCTAGTTTTATTAAGGAGTTGTGACATTTTTAAATAGTTTTTCGGCTCTGGTTTGAAATTGGATTTTTCTTGATACGACATTTTCGCTTTCTGCCGTGGAAATGACGTTCCCGGACCCATTGGTACCTATAGGCGTCTTACTTACCATTAGTCGTTGGGTTTGAATCTGCTGTTAAGATATCTTTCAAAAGTCTAATATAATGTGTCCACACAATTTCATTGATAACAAACAGGATGACGAGACGAGTAGGACTCGCACAAACGAAACCAGGAAGGGGTGGAGGAAAGAAAGCGAGGCCTTTTCCCAGCAGTGGAAAGAAAGGCTGATTTAAAAAATGTCATAAGCTGAAGAAATATGTCATTTAGGAGAAAATACAGAAATAAAATTTATTAAGATGAATGATTGCAACACCAACGATTTAAAATAAAATACATAAAATAAAATACCTATAAATAAATAAATCATCACGCCTGTATTCCCCGAAGGGGTAGGCAGAGGTGCACTTACCGATGCGATTTATAACTACCTATTCTGCCAAATAACGAATAGCCGTATAAAAAAGCATATGAATTTATAATGTCCTGAAAAAATAGCGTCGAAATAAAAAAAAATATTTACCAAATAAAAAGTGACATGTTTGAATAACATCTTACTACAGCCTTTTTTTTCCCACTGCTGGGCACGGGCCAGGGGCATTCAGGTCATAGTCCACCACGCTGGCCCAGTGCGGGTTGGCAGACTTCACACATCTATTGAGAACTAGTCAAGTTTCTTCAGACGTGCAGGTTTCCTCACGATGTTTCCTTCACCGTTTCATAGTAAGTGATAATCTCGGATGAAAATGAAAGCATATGAAATTATAATGTCCTGAAAAAATAGTGTAGAAAAAAAAAAAAAACAAATAAAAAGTGACATGTTTGAATAACATCAAGTCAACCATATTTGACATGTTAGTATACCTAGTACATAACGCCCTAAACGTACAGGGGCGAGCGACTTGTATTGCAGTATAAACTCTTTGTCAATATACAAAATTTCTTTGGGAAAAACCTCTCGACATTGCGGAAAAATTCGCTCGTATCCTCGATGACTTATCGTCGGAAAATGTGCTTCTTGTGTGAGTTAATACAGTTCATTTTAACATAAGAAAAAAATTGGTCGCGCGAGTTTTGGACGCGTTTATTAGCGCAGGGCTGCGCCCCCGGACTTGTCATAAAACATGTCGTAAAGATAGACACGTTACTATACAATTATTACGACGAACGGATTTCATTATTTGATACGAGCTTTTGAATTGTGTTTGATGTGCGCGTTGACGTGAGGGGGTAAGCAGCGGATGTAGAGATGTTTCTTTGTGTAGGTGTCGATGGAAGTAACATGATTGAATCTTGTAAACAATGTTCAAAATGTTGCTATGCTCATATGGGGACCAATTTCTGAACCGGATTTTATAAGACAATAAAGTCCAATTTTTTGCTCTTACTAAAAGGAATCATCGAAAAACAAATTTTTCAACTAAATGATCATCAATACGCGAACTAATTTTATTTCACGCAATTCATTAAACACGCATGGTCGCGTAGATTTTGCCACAGAAAACCAATATTTATGTATATTAGCACAGAATTCGTTTTGGTGATGGCAAAAAATTCGACGCGCATGTCTTGACGCCCTTGTATGATCAAAACTCGCGCGAACAATATTTTGCTAAACCAAAACGCACTGTATCTACTTACAGGAGAAGCACATTTTTCATCAAAATGTTATCGATGACGCGTGTGAATTTAGACCCCTGGTTGCGTGGACTTTGCCACAGGAATTTTAACTTTATGAATTATAGCACAGTGGTAGCCGAGTGGTCGAACGCACGCCTTGCAAATCAAAGTGTGCAGGTTCAAACCCCGGCTCGCATCTCCGGGATTAATGTGCGAATCTCATTTTCATCCGAGATCATTACTTGCTATGAAACGGTGAAGGAAAACATCGTGAGGAAACCTGCACGTCTGAGGGAACTTGTCTAGTTCTCGATAGATGTGTAAAGTCTGCCAACCCGCAATGGGCCAGTGTGGTGGATTATTGCCTGAATCCCCCTCGCATTGAGGGGAGGCCCGTGCCAAGCAGTGGGACGTTAAAAGGGCTGTAGTAGTAGCACAGAGTACATTTAAAAAAAATACCTCTGGATACACTCGCCCTATTGTGACCTAGGCGTAGCCCTTCTCTATCTATGTATGTTTTGCTATGAAATAAGTATTTTTTAATCGGTCATGTGTTATTTGATTATATCGAGAAGTGAAAGACTATTTGAATTCAGCGACTTTTTTTTTTAACTTGACAGTAGAGCATACTCATTTGACGCAGAAAATATTGCTGATACCAAATATGTATAGAAGTAAAGTGTCGCTTGAGACTAATAAGCCTTGCACCCCTCGATATGTTGCCACTTGTGTACGATATAGAGTTTACAACATCTATTCTCAATTTTTTACATAGTTATATACCTAAATAATTATCTAGATGTTCCTTTAACTGTCTAGGCAACCTAAGGACGGAGTTTTTTTTTTGTGAATCTTACGATTTGCAGCATTCTGTATTTTTTTTTTTATATTAGATAGGGAGTCAAACGAGCAGACGTTTCACCTGATGGTAAGTGATCAACGCCGCCCATGGACACCTGCAACACCAGGGGCATCGCAAGTGCGTTGCCGGCCTTTAAGGAATGAGTAGGCTCGTTTCTTGAAGATACCTTTGTCGCATCGGTCCGGGTATAAGGCGAGGGGAATGGAAGGGTTTAACACATTCTTGTATTATGTAGAGCGGTGCTCGACCTATGCAAATGAAAGCTGTATGCGGTTCCTTATGGGGACGGAGATTTTTTTATTATTAAAATCTATGTTCATGGTTACCTACTTGACTTTACAAGAATATGGGAATTTAATTCTCAAACTCTCGGTGTTCCAAACACTCGAACCAAGTTGTCATTGATAATTTTTAGTGTGTAATGGCAATAGGCTCACCAAAGTCAAAGTCAAATCATTTATTCTGTATACGCCTACTTATAAATTGTCAAGTTTACATTTTTTTTTCTTAAATATGTACTGCTATACTACTACCGGATCGAAACGCGACCTCAACTGAGAAGATCGGGCAAGAAACTCAGTGGGCTGATATTTTTTTGAAATCGCCAAAACTTATTACAAATACACAGGTACATATAGCTCCAGTGTGTTGCCTTTAGAGCTGCTCTTAATAATTATTATAAGTTAATAATATTTTAGTTAGGCAACACACGCTACGCGCTTTGACATGACGGGCAATATTTCGATTTTGGTTTTGAACCTGAGCTGTACAATTCCAAGATGATTTATCATCCAAATAATCCCAGATATTGTAATAGCGCTTTTGATACATTTTAGATTTTATTGCAGTTTTAAATTTATTAATGGGCAAATCTCTGATTTCTTTTGGAAGTTTATTGAAAAAGCGTATACTTTGCCCCCTTTGGGACCAAAACATTTGGTCAAAGAGTCGGCGTACTGCTGTGCACCACGGCCTACCCCTTCGAGAAATACGGGCGTGATGATGTTATATTTATATAGTACATTAAAAACCTATTGTTTCAATTATTCTTAGCTTGCCTGAATAACTAACCAAATGGTTTGTTTGGCTTTTGAGTGTTAATTTCCTTTGCTGGAGTTGACTCGCTCTGTGAGGTTAAACTAACTTTGTTCTCAAGATCTTTGAATATAACTTATTCAAAGTTAGTGTAGGTAAACAAACAATCCGTCGGAATATGCGGACCAACAAATAATTGGAAAGGAATTTATAAAGTTGCTTATAGACGTGAAATGACAATTAAAACTTTTGTGCGATTGTTATTTGTTATTTAGATTAACTGTAAACATTTTGTGATAACGATGCCGAAACAAAATTTAAGACGAGGTAATTGCCGTGTTATTTTTTTCTGGTTGGGTATATTCTTATCATAGAATTCAGATGTGTGCAGGTTCAAACCCCGGCTCGCACCTCTGAGTTTCATATGCGAGTCTCATTGTCATCCGAGATTATCACTTGCTAAGAAACGCTGAAGGAGAACATCGTGAGGAAACCTGCATGACTAAGAGAACTTGTCTAGTTCTCGATAGATATGTGAAGTCTGCACACCCGCACTAATCCAGCGTGGTCGACAATCGCCTGAATCCCCTCCTATTAAATGGGAGGCCAGTATTTTGTAGTTAAAGGGTTGATTATAATTATTTTTACCTTTGTAATTAGGACTCATTACTATGATTGAAAAAATAACCAACTAAATATTGGTATTCATACAATTTTCATAGCTTCCATAATTGTGTTTACGCTGCGTTATATTCTTTGTTATTCCAAACGTGCACACGCGACGCCGAAAATGTAATGAGCCCATGATATATGAAACAATAGTGTACCTACACGTCAGGTATTTCATTACACAATGTAATTATTTTCATGTGATTTATAGGCCTATCCAGAGACTTATTGCGAAGCATACCTATTCATAACAAGAGCCTCTTTTAAGATCTTTTAGAATTCGAGCATTCGTGATTTCTGTTACTATACTTTCCTGTTTTCTCGCTCATGTTAAAATCTGATCATTATAGAGACTTGATAAGTGAAGCAGCCAAGCCGAGCACCTTAAATCCGTGCGTCAAAATGTTTGCCGATACCAAAATAAACTCTGTGACAATAAACATAAAGATTATATCTCTGTGGTTAAAACCATGCGAGCACGAGTCAAAATTCGCTCGCGCTGTCGATGGTATTTCTTTGAGAAATGAGCTTTTTCTATGAGTCAATACAGTTCATTTTGGTCTGATTTTTTTTGGCTGTAAATTTTTACTTCTATAGGGCTGTTATGAGGTAATAAAACTTGCATATTTTCAACGATTATTGGCACTAAAAATCGTGAAAAAAAAATTTACAAAAACCGTCACAGTGGTGCTAATCTACGTCAGACTAGGCAAACACATACATGGATTGGCACCGACTCCAAATGTAATGAATTATATTTGTGAGTTATATTTGGCTGAGAATAATCCAAACAAAAATCTAATTATCGACCAATTTAATAGTTTGGCTACCCATATTAAAATTGTTGACAAAAAGTCTCTTCATCTCCTTGGGTCACCAATATTTCCTGATGCGATTGAACCAACAATAGCGCAATCGCTGATTAAATTCAAAGAACATTCTCACCGTTTATTGGCAATAAATCCTCATTCGGCTCTTTTTATTTTAAAATTTTGTCTTTTTATTCCTAAATTTACGTATCTCCTTCGTACATCTCCAGTTTGGCTATATCAAAATTCCCTTATAACCGTGGACAACCTAATTAGATCTTCTTTCGAAAGCATTGTAAATTTAAAATTAAATGAAAAATCTTGGAATCAAGCATCTTTACCCATAAGATACGGAGGAGTAGGTATACGTAAAAATTCTGATATTTGTTTACCGGCTTTCCTGTCTTCAACACATAAGAATGACAGCCTCATTAAACAGATTTTGTCCAGATCCTCGTTTAATGGGGCTATTTCTTTTGTGAACGAAGGCAGAAAAGCATGGGAGTTGGCCTGGCCAAGTCAAAATCCAACAAACCCGACTTCACAGCGAAGCTGGGATGATTTGTGTTGCAGTGCCACTTTTAGAAATCTAAGGGACACTAGCACAGGCTCCGAGCTCGCTAGGATCAAGGCAGTTTCCTGTAAGGAATCCGGATATTGGCTACATGCTTTTCCATGTGCCAATACGGGAAACTACCTTGATCCTAATACACTTCGTGTAGCGTTAGGGTTACGGCTCGGGGCCGAAGTTTGTACGCCGCACACGTGCCCCTGCGGAGTTGTCGTCGACCGGCTTGGACGGCATGGACTGTCTTGCGCTAGGAGTGCTGGCCGCCACTCTCGTCATGCTGCTCTGAATGACATCATCCGTCGTTCTCTTGCCACCGCCAACGTACCGGCCATTTTAGAGCCGCAAGGTATCGTGCGTGACGATGGCAAGAGACCCGACGGAATGTCTCTGGTTCCTTGGAGCATGGGACGAGCCATGGTATGGGATGCAACCTGCGTTGATACTTTGGCTCCTTCCCATCTCTCGGGAACCACTCAGAAAGCGGGCTCGGCGGCGGAGGCGGCTGAGACTCTGAAACGGCGTAAGTACGAGGTTATCGAATATATTTTCATTCCTTTTGGAGTCGAAACCCTAGGTCCATGGGGTCCAAGCACCCAAAATTTAATGAACTTACTCGGCAAAAAATTGGTCGACACAACCGGCGACCCAAGAGCAGGCCATTTTCTCGCTCAACGAGTGGCTCTAGCCATTCAGCGAGGGAATGCAGCCAGCGTCTTGGGTACGCTTCCGCATGGGCCAAATTTTTTACATATTTTATAAATATAATATTTTCTTATTAGTTTTAACTTATTTTATTTTGCATTGTAAATATTTTGTAAATAGTTGTCCAATTATATAATAAAGGATTAATGAATTATAAGGTTATTTGTAGCTTTTTAGTGCACCTAGGTTTTTGAAGTCGGTTTTCTGTAAAAAAAATTTTTTTTTAAGTTAAATTTGGAGAAAGCTGTCTAAATATTACAGATTAATATTGAAAGAATACTGCTAAAAGACGAGTTCTGTCCTGGCCTCCAAATTAGAATGTTATTTTATTTGCAGTTCAGACAAGCCCTTAGTAAATATTGTTTTACTCAGTATGATACTATGGCGCTTCTTAATAATTAATCCACTCATATCATAACTATTTAACTTAACTGAATTAGCTAACGGGACTACATATAAAATTATATATAACATCACATTGCTGGCACCTTACAAAAAAATAATCCGAGTTTTTTAGTGATATCATCCAAAAGATTTAAATAAAATTTTATATGAACTTCCGTCGTATATTCTCCATCTTCCTCATCCTCGAATATTCACTGTTCACACTTCACTAATTATGCAAAAAATCCTTATTCATTTTGAAGCGTTCGTTTTCGCTTTGAACCCGTACAATATGCCATCAAGTTTGGCAAGATAAAATAACAAGCGGTAACACGACACTTGCTGCCTCGTTGCGCCTCGACTCCCCCTCTCACGAGGCGACACTGTGCCTCGTTTTTGCATATTAAATGACGTCAAACCACACTGGGGCGTCAACACACGAGCATCAATATTTTTGCTAATACCAAAACTAACTCTGAGTCAACATACATAAGGATTGAATTACTGTGATAGAAGCCCCACGGGTCAGAATTAGCTCGCGCCGACAGTGTCATTTAGTTGAAGTATGAACTTTTCTATGAGTCAATACCATCGAGGTAGTATATACTAAGGAGCGGCCCTAAGGAGCCCGAACTGCGGTAAATTTCCGCCATATTAGAATTTTATTGTTCATATTATTTTACACTTACGTACTTCTGAGACTTACTTGATCTTAATTCTAAGATGGCGGATCTCATATAAACCATTATTGCCAACATTTAAAAAAATCGCCGCAAAGCATTACGAAGTCATTGTCAACTCTATCTACTCTGCGGTCAATACAGTTTGTTTGGTATGACAAAATATTGATGCGCGAACGTTCGCCTCAGTGTGCGGGAGGCTTCATGGGCGCCCAATGCCTCGTGAATGTAAATAAAATGGTAGGTACTTGATGTGTTTGTTATCTGAGATTTTTATAAACAGGGTTATTAAGAAAGTACCTACAAAAAATTAAAAGAAAGTTGTGATCTATACACAGTGGTGTTGCAGAACGCTTTTGCAGTTTAAAACTATATAGTATCTAGTTTCATATATTTATACATGTGTAAGCTGGTGTTTATGGTAATTTTGATATTATTAAGTTTAGGGAGTTTAAATATACAACTCTTAAACACCAATATCGTAGTAGGTAGAAGCCGATCGTAATCAAGAGCATCCGTCTTCGATCCTGAGTAACGAACAGTGTTTTTGCCACAAATAGCTTCCTTTATTTGTCAGATAACCCGGCATGTGTTAAATTGGCAGATAGATAACAGCTCAATAACTTTATTCGTTAAGTATTTATTCGACATTTTGTCTGGGGATTGAAAAGTCGGCCCGAGTAACATTAGATAGACTTTTCTCATATTTACGCGAATACTATACATTGAAATAAAACTAATTTATGGATTCTATCGCGTTTATTTACTATTATATAAACGCGATAGAATCCGTAAAATAGTTTTATTTCAATTAGATAGACTTTTTAACGTTAGGTAGCATACAAAGCATTAAGTAACTTTTCCCTGTTTCGCTGGGTTCTCAGTAGTAGAAAAAAACAATTGTGGAGAAAGGCACCCGTCATTTTCCCATGACTTACTTACTCTAGACTGATAGGGAGTTCGGTCTTGTAGGTTTCTTCTATTATCGATCAACTTATTGGGTGTATAATTTGGGAAGCTGACAATCCAAGGTTGAGTGGTGGGTCCCATTCACCATGATTGTTTTTACAATAGATTTCCGCAATATTACGCCTGATTCCATCAATTATTCCAGAACAACTCAATATAGCAGAATGACTGAGTTTTGCAAAGTTTAAAAACAATTGCATTGGCTATTCCGGTCTTTAATACTGACAAAAAATCACGTCATGACGCATGCAAACTCTGTAACGTATAAATCAATCGCGTCTGACGCAAATTCTGACGTCAGGGTCGCTTCCGTGTCGATAATGCAAATCGATCAGTGCGTCTACTCGCAATGTCGACATCGATACCGAATGCATACGATCTATTCTACTATAATAATTGTTCAGACTTCGGGTAGCTTTAGTATTATACAGGATGTTTCAGAAGTCCGAAATAATAGTTTAACGTTTGCATGGGCATCAGGTATTCGACAGAATGGTATTATTTTTTTTATCGAAATTTGAGCATGATTTATATTTTTTTTTTCGCTGACAATTCTTAACTCTTGCTATATCTCGAGTCCTATGCGATTTTTTAAAGTTTTGTTTTGAGAATATTAATAGCCACCTCACGTAGATGAAGTAGTAGTAGTGCCCTAAGTCTACAATACGATACCTATGATAAATACTCAAAGGGCTGTAACTCAGAAACTATGATAGTTAGATATAATCTGCTTGCACTATTTATGGTACATATGAGCTACCATATAGTATCTAAAATATTATTTCGGACTTCTGTATAGGACATCCTGTATAGGATTTGTATAGATTAATACAATGCTCTACGAAAAAAATATTAAGTATATACAAAATTAAGAGATAAATATTCAGACAAGAATTTTATGTTAAGAATTTCTAATAGTAGTATCAAAATGCAGACGACTCATTAAGCGCTCTACATATCAACCCTTACGTGCCAGTTAGGCGTTAAGTGTCTCTACATACCTCATATCTCTAGCCCTCTAAACTATAAACATGGCCAAGTTAAAATGATAGGAGCGCCATGCATAACGAAATGGCGAGTTTTTACAGACAACACATACACATCGTATGATCCCAAACTAAGCAAAGTTACTACTATGGGGCCAACTTTAAAGGGCGTTTCTGAAATTTGCCACTGACGAGAATAAAACACACAACCAACGGTGGACTCCTCCGGTGAAGCTGTAAAGGCCAACTCACGGCCAACAGCGTAGTCCATTAAAAAAAAAACCAAGAGTGGTGTTAGCACGCATATCCAGGCAAGACCTCTGTCACGGATTGGCTCGCTCGCTCTCTGTCTAATTTCATACGGGAGAAAGAGATATAATCAACATATTCTGTGACATAAGTCTAGTCTTGGCGCTCATGATAAAACTACTAGTGCAGTGAACCGAGCAGCCTACATTCAAACTACTAAGCCACGCCGTTTTCAATACCGTAAACAAAAGTTAATATACACTGTGAACAGTAGTGTTAGCACGCAAGACAAGACCTCTGTCACGCGTTAGCTCGCTCGCTCTCCATCTTATTTCATGGAAGAAAGAGACAAAATAAGTCTAGTCTTGGCGCACATACTACAACTATAGAAATGGCGTTCGTTTCGTGTTATGTTTCAATTTGCAGTAACCGTACGATAATATTAAATTTTAATTACGCCGACACGACCGACCGCCGCTACCGCGGCACGAGGCTTCATCTATACCCTGCACACACTAGAGCGAGCGAATTAAAAAAAAAACACATACTCATCGTATCATCGTCTCGTCAAGACTTGTATACAATGAACTGAGGTCGGTCCCAGTTACACCCAGACCAGGATACATTTAATAAAGGCAATTTCAGAATGTTGCCACTTTGGGAATCGAATCCGCTACCACCTTCAAAAAGGAGGTGCTGAATTCGACCCGTATGTTTTTTTTTATATCATCTGTAAACATACATTTCTATGGCAAAAGGCGTGTGACCAACCTGACTTAGAGCGCTTATAGACAGGCGTTTTTTTTTACGGTATTCGTTGCTTCGAATATACTCTCGCAGTGTGGCTAAAAGCGCGCCTATATGGGCTTACACGCACTACGAAACGCGGGTTGATGCGCTTGTAAAAACGCTAGTTTGAAAAGGTTCTAAATTCGCTACTATCATTGATGACATGTCATTGAAAAATATGCTTCTATTATCGTTGAAATAAAACTATTTTACGGATTTTATCGCGTTTATTTAATATTTTATTTTCTAGGGTGCTACCACCAACTTGGGATCCAGTAATTAATATGATTAAATCCAAAACCAAGTGTACCATTGCAAGAGCTCAAGACACCGTAAGCACTTTCTGCGTGGATCAGACCGCAAACAACAACTAAATATGAGGGTACCCAGTCATTAACTATGACATCAGGACGTCTAACACCTCAGTCCCCCGTGACCATGGTTGCTGTAAAGCAGCCGAAACGTCGGGAAAATAAATTAGTAAATAAACGCGATAAAATCCGTAAAATAGTTTTATTTCAATGTATAGTATTCGCGTAAATATAAGAAAACAATATGCTTCTATTATCATTGAATAAAGTTCGTTTTAGTATTGACAGAAATGTAGTCGCGAGCGATTTGACGTGCCTGTGAGTGCAGGTCTTCATTCTACTTTTTGA
The DNA here is from genome assembly GCA_914767695.1 of Ptilodon capucinus. Lineage (NCBI taxonomy): Eukaryota > Metazoa > Arthropoda > Insecta > Lepidoptera > Notodontidae > Ptilodon > Ptilodon capucinus. The sequence continues at coordinate 11,041,221 of OU611817.1, read as the reverse complement.
TGTAACCAAAACAGCCATTGTTAATAAATTGAATTGAGTTTTGATGATCACTATGGATATAAATTGAACACAAGCTTTTGAAACACCAACCTTAATTACTTGTAAATAAGGTCCAATAATCTTAGGCGGGCTTGGCATACTATAGCCACAAGTTCCCCTCGCCTTGCGATAATAATATATAATTGCCAGACCATACTCATTACTACTACTACAGCCCTTTTAACGTCCCACTGCTGGGCACGGGCCTCCCTTCAATGCGAGGGGAATTCGGGCCATAGTCCACCACGCTGGCCCGGTGCGGGTTGGAAGACTTCACACATCTATCGAGAACTAGTCTAGTTCCCTCAGATGTGCAGGTTTCCTCACGATGTTTTCCTTCACCGTTTCATAGCAAGTGATAATCTCGGATGAAAATGAGATTCGCACATAAGAGGGTCCCAGAAGAGCGAGCTTGGGGTTTGAACCTGCACACTTTGATTGCAAGGCGTGGATTTGACCACTCGGCTACCACTGTTCTAGTCATTATTAATTCTACTCCTATAGTCATTAATTCCAAATTAAGCTACTTTTGTACCGTACAATGGACTGGGAGCGATCCCAGTTTCACCCAGACTATTGCCTATTCTGGAAAGGCCATGTCCGAAATTTACTACAGTCGGGAATCGAACCCACAATTACTCGCTGGCGTACCCTCGAACCACTAGATCCAGTCGTTGTCAAATATGCTTTCATGAACCCCCTGACGGAACTGGCTGACGGAAAGACACGAGCGTCAAAATGTTTGTGAATAGCAACACAGTGGTGTCAGCACGCATGTTAAGACAAGACCTCGGTCACGGATTGGCTCGCTCGCTCTCTGTCTTATTTCATACGAGTGAAAGAGACAACAACAAGATATTTCGTGACATACGTCTAATGGCGCTCATGAAACAAGTGCAGCTGTAGTGACTCAAAGAAATGTCATTGACAGCGCGAGCGAATATTGATGTGTGGTCGCGTGGCTTTTGCCACAGAAATTCAATCTTATGTATATTCCCACAGAATTTATTTTAGTATTAAGCGGTGGTAGCCTCGTGGGCAACCTTGAACGTAAGAGGTGCAAGTTCAATTCCTGAGATAATTTTCATGTGCGAATGTCATTTTCAACAATGATTACCACTTGCTGAACGGTGAAGGAAAACATCGTGAGGAAAACTATACGTCTATAGTAGAGAGGAGTGTGAAAGTTCACCAACCAGCACTGGGCCAGCGTTGTGGCTTCTGGCCCAAATCTCCCTTGTAGTGAGGGAGAATGTGTCCGGTATAATGGCAATAGGCTCGCCCCCTATTACATTGGGACCAAAATACATCGGCGAAATGTTGGCGCACTGCAGTGCACCTCTGCCTACCCCTTCGGGGAATACAGGCGTGATGATGTATATTTATTTTGGCGTGCCTCTTGACGCCCCAGTGTGCACGGGGCTTAATAGTAACGGGAGAAGCCAAATACCGAGAAAATAAACAAATTCCCAGGATTTGCGGAACCCAACAAAAATGGGGTTTTGTATCTTATTTTCCAAACAATCGCAGATGGGACCGACATATTTATTTATTCGCGAAAATAAATCCTTCTTAGACTTATTCGTTCAAACTGAAGTAGAAACCACTATCATTATTAAGACTAGCTGACAGTTATAATACATTTGTAGTGGAATTACAAATTTCAATGTGCTGTAAATTGCCTCTTAAAGCTGACTTTACGAGACACACAGGGGCGTCAAAAGTTGCGCGTCAAAATATTTGCCAATACCAAAACGAACTCTGTGTCAATAAAGTTAAAGATTTTATTTCTGTTGTATAAGTCACGACCCATGCGGCAAAATGCGCTGGCGCTGTAAGTGTCATTTTGTTGAAGAATTAACTTTTTCTATGTGTCAATACAGTTAGTTTTTGAATAAACAAACATATTTGCCTATAGCTACTATAAATGGTTTATATTTCTCCTAAATTTGGTATAGACACTTAGAGCTCGTCGTTATCGCGTTGGTTTGTATCGTTAGTATACCATCATTGGCACGTTGGTTGCGGATTCCACCTAGGTCTGACTAAGCCTATAGTTACCACGAGTTCACACGTTTTCTTAGGAGTCGTTAGTCAATAGCGTCGAAGTCGAATATTGACATGGCAACTTGTTAGCTCTCTATAACATCCCCCTCCCTCACACTCCATCGCTTTCTCCCTCTACCATTTGCCTTTTTCTCCAACTGTCCTCTCTTTTTCCCCTTCCACTCCGTCTCCCAACCCTATCTCCCTCTCTTCATTGTGCCAATCATACAGACGAAGAGGCCAAGGGAGAGGAAGAAAGGGGGAGCGGGGAAAAGGAAGAAAGTGTCTCTCTCAAGCTCTCTCTCTTCCTCTGTGTGATAGGTCATATTTTCCATAGACTTCTTAGATAGGTGGGCAAACACAAACTCATAGTAGGGCAACTTTATCACAGTATTTTTTAGGTCGAAAATGCGACCGTTGTTTTTGATTGGTATTTTTATTAATCGCGGTTTATTTCCTTTCTGTCGCAACACAACAGGAAGGGACCGCGTCAGTATTTTGAGTTATCGGACAAAGTTCGGTGAATAATCTGGAAATTTCCCCGAAAACGTTTAATTGGATTCAGTTGCTCGGATTTGAGAGATCACGTTCTTTATTTTTAGGGTTCCGTACCTGAAAAGGAAAGAAACCCTTATAGGATCACTTTGTTGTCCGTCTGTCTGTCTGTCAAGATCCTTTTTCTCAGGAACGCGTCAAGGTATCAAGTTGAAATTTATAACAGAGACATATGTCTGCGGTCCCTTGGAGCTCGAAAATAATCCAACTTCTAAGTTAACGCAATCAAAAGATGCGGCGGTTTATGTTGCGTTTTGATCACGGGAAACAAAAACATAGGATACTTCCCGTTGACTTAGATTAATTAAATTTGGCAAGAAGCAATGTCTTATACGACAAGTAAAGAGAAAAATCTGAAAACAGTACATTTATAGTTACATCGCTTAAAAAATGCTTTTTAGCGATTACAAACTTATTTGCGGTTAGTTTGTATGGGGGCAACAGTACACCAACGGCAAAGTTAAGTTTGTCTCTCTATCTTTTCGTTAGAGCAATGTTCGGTACTTTCATAGTTAAGGTACGGAATCCTCGGTGCGCGAGTCCAGCTCGCACTTGGCCCGTATTTTTTCGTTTGTTTAAATGCCAAGGAAACCTGTAAAACAAATTAGAAGAATAAATTAACTTTTCCGCAGACAGAATAAATGAACTTTTTCGTGCTGGCTGTATTTTGGAAATTTCCATTACATTTACTATGGTCGTTTACGCCACGGCGTTGTTAAGCCCTGGCCATACAGGGGCGTCAAGACGCACGCTGCATATTTTTTGCAAATACCAAAATGGACTCTGTGTCAATATACATAAAGATTGAATTGTAGTAAAATCCATGCGACCACGCGTTATAATGCGGTCGGACTGTCCATGACATTTCGTTTGCACGCGTCTTGACGCCCCAGTGTGCTCTGGGCTTTATTAGCAAGGGTCACGCATGTATATTGGCCGTTATTATTAACCCGAGTACAGACGTACTGCGGCATTATCGAAACGTTCCAAGTTGTTACGTTTAGAATGCGTAACCTTTTCAAAGATACTATATATTGGAGCTATGACTACCTACAGTCTATGGACACTGGAGCTATATCTACTTATGCCTTTGTAATGAGTTTAGCTACTAAAAAAAAGTTAAAAAAAAAAAAAAAACTTTTCAGTGAAGGTCGCGCTGTGATCCGGTAGTAGTTGAAAAGGAAAAAACCTGAAAACTTGACAATTTGTAGGTGTCTCCGTAGGCCTGTATAAGCTACAGACGTCGATTTAACTTTAACCTTTTTTGACGACTTTATTAGTGGAGCATGCAGTATTTCAAATAAATTAAAATATCAACTTCTCAGTTACACGTGCGTCCACGCCCACGCGTGAGCATCCGATGTACAAAAGATTAAAGCGCCAACTCTCTGTTTATGCCGTCTGGATGGCGCAACAATGTATCTGTAAACATTTACTCCACATACTAATTGACAGAAACATGTTTGTTGGCGTACGTCAGATACATACATCGCTAAAAGCATAGTAGAGAGTCGTCAGCCATGTTTATTAAGTTCATCTACTATAGCCCTTCTAACGTCCCAATGCTGGGCACGGGCCCCCCTTCAATGCAAGGGCAACTTAAGTCATAGTCCACCACGCTGGCCCGGTGCGGGTTGGCAGACTTCACACATCTATCGAGAACTATTTAAGTTCCCTTAGACGTGTAGGTTTCCTATCGATGTTTTTCTTCACCGTTTTATAGCAAGTGATAATCTCGGATGAAAGTGAGATTCGCACATAAAACCCAGAGGTGCGAGCCGTGGTTTGAACCCACACACTTTGATTGCAAGGCGTGCGTTTGACCACTCAGCTACCACTGCTATTTGCTTATAGCTTTTTGCTATTAGGTTCATCACCATTTGTTTTGTAATGTGTATTTATTGAATTTGTCCTTGCTGTTAATTACTCGAGCGGAGCCATTCTTCATCTTATTGCATTCAAATTTAATAATTTAAAAATGAACTTTATCTATTAATTAATACACTTCGTTTTGGTATGAGTACAAAATTGGTTGAGTTTCGATGCGCCTGCGGCCCCAGGCTATACGCTATCTTTCATTACGTCATTAGCAGAGGCTTTAACAACAGATCCTGTTAGCAGTATTGTATTAATACTATATCTATGGTGGTGGACAATGGCCCAAAATCTCCCTCGTATTGAGGGAGAATGTGCCCGGTATAATGGCAATAGGCTCGCCCCCTATTACATTGGGACCAATGTGGGCGCACTGATCTGCACCTCTACCAATCCCTTCTTGGAATACAGGCGTGATGATGATAACTATTTCTAAATTTTGGGCAGGATTTGTGCTAAAAAATATCATTTTTTTTATTAATATTACAAACAGACGAAAAGGTGGTGGTAAGCAAGCAGATTGTAATAATGTGACATTATTAAAATTCAGGAACGAATTCATTTCCTCAATTTTAATTAAGTAAGAGGAATTGCTTAAAGTGGCCGTTTTAGAGCCCCTGTTTAGCGTACCCCAATTCCACCTCAATCTGGATTCCAAGCCACTGGACTGTGTGATATTATCATCGGTGCGGTTTGCAGGTAGTTGGGCTCGCGCTCTGGACCCATATTTACCTACGGGTCATAATAACTCGTGACCTAAATAATTGGGGAGATCGGTAGCTAGTAAACCGAATGTTGACTGGTAGGTGTGCAAGACAGATGGAAAGTTGCACGAATTATTGGCACACAAAGATGCAAATGACGAAATTAAGAAAAAACACACACAGTAAATGTAAATCCTTTTTGGAAAAGACCAACAACGGAGTTTCTTGCACATGCTTCTCCATAGGAAATGCATTCCGAATGGGTGGTAGAGATACTACTATTATTTTTTGTTCATTGACAATTCATAAGCGTCCGTATTGGTTTACATGAATAAAAAATATGTTGATTCTGATTCTGAAAAAAATTAGTATGTTATATGAGTTTATTATATAAAGTTATATGAGTTTATGAGAGTCATCATATTTTTATAACCTTCATTACCCATTTTGTTTTAATGTTGCTATTAATTACTTGACACTGGTATAATTTTCGCTAGTCGCAGGTGCAGCCATTTCTCATCATATTCCGTCTAATTTCGTCATTCAGTGTAATTCGTAAAAAAAAGAATGAACCAATTACTGTTTTTTTTTTTTGCATTATTACTTTATCTTTATATCTGAGAGGGTGGTATTACCAAAAAATAAAGTGGCCTCTGATTTTTTCAAAGACATACTCTGGTGTGTATTCCAAACAACAAAGCACCTAACTTTACCTTTGATGTAACATTGTGAAGAAGGAAATATGTATTCAAGTCGGCTCAACACAATTGGTATTCCATATTTAAATGTCACCCGTAGAGTCGGAAGTGACTGTCGTCATCGCACCCATTCCTCGTATATAACTTTTAATGTCACCCTATTTATAGAGAGCTTCTTAGAGAGAAAACTTTGGATGTGTGGGGTAGATAAAAACAACATCTTTTACGCACTTTGGTGTACTTAGTACTATTATTTGTAAATAGTTTTCGAATATTTTCATAGAATGAGAGAGTGAGAGGGAGTTCAATTTTGTTTCAAAGGCCATTATAATTCTTTCTTCGCGTTATGTTTGATGAAATTCGACTTTCCCCTGTTGCTTACCTCTATTAAACTATCACAATAGAATAATATTCCATGGATGACTCTGCAACATTACCTGTGACAAAAGATAAATATTTTGTAAAAAAAATCATCGTTTTCCCGGTTAGTAAAAAATATAACGTTTGAGAGGAAATTAAACGTCGAACTGCGGAAAAGGTGTTGTTTTTATTACTTTAAAATGATTAGATACTTTAAATATGTACAAATAACCGTTATGTAATCTTGTTTAGATTTAATATAAACAGTGCCCGCTTTGTAGGTAGATACTTAACTTTTTTAAGCGCTGTAAAATAATTCTAGTGTTGGACCATCACCCAATTAATTCGAAGTGTTAATAGCCTGTTGGTTAGATTTTAAAAATGGGTTCCATTACGACATTTTAAACATAGATATTCAAAATTCTGTTGTATTCTCTCGCATATGACGTAATACTATACATAATAAATGGTTCGTAAAAATTCGCCTCGTTTCCTGTGTAACAGTTATTCGGAGAATTGTGTTAGTAATATGACATTGATAGATACGAGTATGTAGCTATCAATTTGTTGTCTTGGCGGACAGGTTTCCATTTCGTTCGTACAAATGATGGATACAACATTTTATGAAACACTTTTCACCCAATATATTTATTATATTTTGCATTTACAAAATAAACACATGTTGCATAAAGTTATCCACAAAAAAGTACAGTTGTTCTTTAAGCCCGCACACTGGGGCGTCCAGGCTCACGGATCACACCAGAACGCACTTTGTGTCATCAGGTATAAAGTTTGAATTTCTGTGATAAAAGCCAAGCCCCCACGCGTCAAAATTGCTCTTGATGTCAGTATCATTTCGTTGACGAATGAACTTTTTCTATACTGTTAATTTTGATGTAGCAAAAAAAATTTACGCGCGAGTGTGGACGCCCCCGTGTGCGGGAGGTTTTAGGAATATAGTTTATTATGGCATGAACAGAGTTATGCAATATACAACTATGAAATTCAATACCGTTTTTATTCGATTTAAAATTAGTATATTCCTTACATCATCATATCAACAATGCTTTTAAGTACATCCTGTTTAGAGTTAAAACGCGCTTAAGCAGCTGTTTCTATTAGTAGGTAAATACGGTACCTATTTGTAGTTTAATACGAAAAATCCGTAAAAGGTTCATAAAATCTATTTAACATAAATATAGCGTTACGAAAACTAAGCGTAGTATAAAAGTTATTACCGCTTTTTAAGGCCCCGTAAAGTAGGTACTTTCTAAGCAAAGTTATCTTTTCAAGGCAGGTTTTACTTGTGCAAAAAAATTATAAAAATTAGGCGCCTGGTGTTCTTGAGCCTTTATTTTATGACAAAATACCGGATTAGATTTAATAATCATTAGACTTTGGAGAGGTAAGGAAAATAAGTGACCCTCAAGCAATATTAATGTTGCTTAAGTACATATATTACAGTGATGTATTTTAAAATTTAATAGTGTTACACTGGCACTGTGAACGGTTTAATCGTAGGTCGCTTGGCTGTACCAGTTGTTTCGGGTTCGATTCCCGCTAGCGGGAAAATCTAATAAATAGAAAATCATAATAGAAAATGAAATATAAAACTTTTTCTGACTTTGCCTTAGTTTAAGTGTAACTGGGATCGCCCCCAGTTTATTATGTGGTACCCATAGTATAAGCTTTGTAGTTTTTGGGGTCACAACGGATCACGACAAGTATGTGTTGTCTGGCGATATTTATTGAATTATTTATAAATTTCGAGGACATATACAAGCAAAGTAAATAATGTTTAACAGCGGAAACCTTAGTATATCAAATCAATGGACTCGCCTTGCTGACAGTAGAATTGTCTATCTATCTTTTCTTTTTGCGACGATCAGTTTTATAGAGACAAATTCAGATACAATACTACCACATATACTATCTAGCTATAACTATCGTTGGTCATTGTTAAAAAAAAATAGGTTTAAGTTGTAAGTAAGTAGCTACAGACCTACCGCTACCTATATATCACCAAAGTTTGGTAAATACGTGTGAAGTTGAATACAACAAAGTCCAGATACCTCTCGCATTGAAGGGAAGTGTTCCCGCTACACGATGACAATGGGAGGGCCCCTTATTATAAAGGGACTAAGATACCATCAACGATACCTCTGCCTATCCCTTCGAGAATTACAAGTGAGATAGTGTATATAAACAAATATATTAAATTTACGTGTCGGTTTGTAATGTTAAAATATGTATACATCATCACGCTTGTATTCCCCGAAGGAGTAGGCAAAGGTACACTGCAGTGCGCCCTCACTTCGACGATGTATTTTGGTCCCAATGTAATTGGGGGTGTGCCTATTGTTTTTTAAAATTCATACGCGAGTTTACACGCAATAAAAAAAAAACACTATATATGTTTGTTTGTTTCAGGTAAACTTCCAAACGGTTGAACCGATTTTGATAGGACTTTTACTGATAGATAGCTAATGTCATAAGTCGCGCGAAAGTTAACGCGTCTTTGGGCCCGGGGCTTTATAGTATGCTTTATGTTTTCAACACTCAACCCTCTGGACCAGAGCAGACTCCTAACAGTTCAATATTTTATACAATTTACGAGCGGTCGAGGCCCAGTCGCACCCTTCTGTCCGCCGCGTTACACCCCGAGAACATGACTTGAATATTTCCACTGACTCGCGTAAAATGTGCCCTTTTCATTGCAAGCTAACCAAATTAAGCTCAAAATGAGCAAGGGCTACTAACCTTTTTTCATGAAGAAAAATCTTGTGGGCATAAAAAGAGGGAGAGGGAGAGGAAGATATTTTCTTGGTTAAAGATCGTTTTTTTCAATCCCCAAATAAGTTGTCAAATAACTATTTAGCGAAAAAAAATATTTGCAACGAATTATAATATCAAAGAGGGAGCTTTTCCTCAAATTTGACCGTTTCACATGTACGTGCGGTACGAACACCAGACTGTCTATGTCAAGGTGTGTAGGTATAGACGGTCTTATTGACACATTTAGGTATATATACTTCAAATATCATTGGCTATTTAGATGTACATCAATTTCTTATACTTTCAGACGACAGAAAAATGTGACTAAGCTGAGTAATTCTAGATAGAAGTTTAGGTATCTAGATTTGTTTTTATACCGACTGATACGCGACTAAACTCGTTAAAAGTTCCGCGTGTGTGGGGTTAACATGAGACCCCAGGCTGAAGGACACACCCCGGAAAGATCCCCTAATTTCATGTTAAAAACTTATTCGTTCTTTCAAAGACGTTTTGTAATTTTCTGCGGGTTAATCCTCTCAAGATCGACATCATCTCTCACAAAACGAAAAAACCGTCCAAGTGCAAGTCGGACTCGCGCACGAAGGGTTCCGTACCATTATCTATAAAAATGGCAAAAAAATCACGTTTGTTGTATGGGAGCCCCCTTGAATAATTATTTTATTCTGTTTTTTAGTATTTGTTGTTATAGCGGCAACAGAAATACATCATCTGTGAAAATTTGAACTCTCTAACTATCACGGTTCATGAGATACAGCCTGGTGACAGACGGAGTAAATAAACATGTTAAATTAGAGATGATGTCGATAATGCGATATTTGAGGTCGTGGGGCCCGATTTTCGCTTGATAAACATCAATCTATATTATGTCGTAACATAACGTCAAATTTCGGATTTCTGATGCACAGAAACACATTACTAAAAACTATCACGATTCACTTAAATTTACGACCACTATATGTTAGGGGTGGGTATTACTGTCGTATGTCACATCTTTGAGTGCAAACGCACACAAATTTTATTTCAGTATTGGTACGTGCAAGCGCGCGGATTACTTCGAGTGCTTCACTTATTGTTTAGGGAGATTCAGTCTGTCCTCATTTGTCGTATCTAAATGAATCCCACAAGAAAGTCAGTGGGCTGATCATTTTTTAAATCGCCAAAACTTATTTCAAATACACAGGTACGTATAGCTACAGTGGGTTGCCTTTAGATTTTTTTTTAAATATGGACTACGCTGTTTGCCGTGAGGTGGCCTTTACAGCTTTACCGGGGCCGGCTGCCTTTAGAGCTGCTTTTAATAATAATGAAAAGATAATAATACGTTAGTAAGGCAACACACGCTACACTTATTTATTAGTAGGATTATAACATATTTAATTATTAAATATATAAGCCATGTAATAAATAATTAATTGTAATATCTCCGTTCCACAAAGCCCCTGGCTATTTAGACAGATCACTGTATGAGATTATATCAAAGGCGCGCCGCGGTCACTCTCATCAAAATTCCTTTTGATAGTACCAATGTTTGATTGTAATTTCAAATAAAAAACATATTCTGTTTGTTTTATTAAGCCCTTTGATAACATCAAAGGAATACTTTTGAAGGGTATTAAATAAGATTAGTGAGGTGTTATGAAATTGGCGTGGATCTCTTAAGGATTTCTTATGGTAACAGCAAGCCTTCTGCGAATTGTTCGCGTGACAATTATAGCTTACTAGCTTCTACACGCGATTTCACCCGCGAAGACTTCGATTGTTCAGTATCGTTATAAATTATAGCTATATGTTATTCTGATTTATAAACAATAACACTGTGAAATCTCATCAAAATCCGTTCAGTAGTTTTTGCGTGAAAGAGTAACAAACATCCATCCATCCTCAAAAAATTTCAAATTTATAATATTAATTAGGATAAGATCTGTGGTTCCAACAAATAAGCTTATATTGATGTTTAGTTTATGTGTGTGAACTAATACAATCGCCTATTTAGTTTTGTGCTACAGAAACTGTCTAAAAAGAATCCTACAAATATTATAAATGTGAAAGTTTGTAAGGATGTTTGTTTCTTTTTCACGCCAAAACAACTGAACAGATTTTGATAAAACTTTACAGTATGATCGTTCATACATCAGGATAAAGTATAGGTTGTAATTTATAGCGATTTTGAATAATCGAAGTCTGCCCGGACGAAGTCGCGGGTAGAAGCTAGTTATTGATATATAGAGATGATACATTTTCTGAGACCGTGGGCCACATGAAACTGTCAGCAACTTTCATTGTACTAGAAATGTGAACTCCTATCATAAAATGTACGCGTGCTGTTACTGAACGAATTTTTTCGCACGTGCGCGTGGTCGTTGACACCCTGCTCGGCCGATTTGAAATGGGTTTGACCTGAAACGGTCGTGCGAGTTGGCAGCTCTACCAATTTAAAAAAAATACTTTTTAGGGTTCTCTACCTCAAATGGAAAAAAGGAACCCTGTAATCACTTTGTTGTCCGTCTGTCCGTCAAGATTTATTTTGTCTGGGACGCGTAGAGGTATCAAGTTGAATTTAGTATCAAACACTCAAGTCTGCAATTCCTTGGAGTTGCAAAAAATCTAACTTCCAAGCTACAATCAAAAGATATTGCCGTTTGTTTTGCATTTTTTTGTAACTCGCAAATCAAAACCTTTAGGGTACTTATTGTTGATCTATGGTCACGAAAATTGGCAAGATACAAGTAAATAGATAGCACAAGTAAATAGAAAAATCCGAAAACCGTAAATTTGTACTTAGACAACAAACAAACAGAAAAAAAATTATGCAAAAAAAATCTTCGAGACTCGATGAGATTTCTGTGATGGAGGAACTATTTACATACCTACAATCATACGGATCCCTCGATGAGCGAGTCAGATTCGCACTTTCTCTGGTTTTTTTACAATGACTACCCTTGTTTACGTCATTCAGACAATAGGATTAATGAAGCTTAAAATATACAAATGTACTATATAATGTAATATACAAATTGTGATGGAGGAGTAAGTCGCGTTCTGACCCAGTGTATAAGCGCTTATTACACCTCACTGAATTTAGTCATCGTCGCAAGCTGCTGAATGCGATACTTGACATAATTAATATTACAATTAATTATTTATTACATTGCTTTCATTTTTAATAATTAAATATGTAATGCCCGGGTAGCTGGGATCGCCCCCAGTTCATTGTATGGTACCCATAATTACAATGTTTGCGATAATTGACTTAATTCAGTAACGACTAAATTAAGTGAAGTGTAATAAGCGCAATAGCGTCGCGAGGCTTCCAGAAGATAATGCCTCGCAGCAGTCTTAGTTTAGTATCCCAGTGGCGTTACCACCACCTGTTAAAGAATTGTTGTTTCAATTGTAACTGCAACTTTTTGCCAGATTTGTACTGAGTCAACAGTCAAAAATTGAAAATAATATTAAAAATATTTCTGCAAGACAGGCGGCAGTAGCAACACTTTTTCTTTCGTGGGGAAATGCTTTATGCATCCCCTTCCGACACGATGTCGAAAGGGGTATGTCGGACTCCCGGCAGATTGCCGTATAAATAAAATAATAAGTAAAAAGCCTTTTATTTCATGCTTTTACAAAGTGAGTATTTACAACATAATAAAAATATCTTATTTTTTTCTATCTTGTCTAATCTATTTATTTTTTTAGGGTTCCGTACCCAAAGGGTAAAACGGGAACCCTATTACTGAGACTTCGCTGTCCGTCCGTCTGTCACCAGGCTGTATCTCATGAACAGTGATAGTTAGAGAGTTGAAATTTTCACAGATGATGTATTTCTGTTGCCGCTATAATAACAAATACTAAAAAACAGAATAAAATAATTATTTAATTAGGCTCCCATACAACAAACGTGATTTTTATACCGTCTTTATAGATAATGGTACGGAACCCTTCGTGCGCGAGTTCGACTCGCACTTGGCCGGTTTTTTATATATAATTATGAATAATTTTTATCTGATATAGTTTCATCGTTTTATCTAATAATGTGCAAGAACCCCGATTTGGGTATAGGCCTCCTCCAACGGTGTCCATTTGTCTCAATCTTGTTTTTTTCCTGTACAATTCAAAGAGGCTTCCCGAGGCTGCCCACAATCCAAAACACGGCTATTGCCGATAATATTTATGATAGTATTATTCGTTTAGAATAAATAAACAAAGACGTAATTGCGTTTCTCTGAAAATACAAGTTTTATTTAAAGTAGACACTTACAATTTAATACAATTTCTACCTTATCAGTAGATAAACAAAGATATTTACCTGAAAATACAAGAAACAACATTTAAAGCCTTTATTTCGGGATTTGAAATTTCTGTAGATTCTTCTTCTTCTTTTTTTACGAAATGAGTGAAATGATGATATTTTGATGGAATAAGATGAGAAATGCCTGCACCTGCGATATGCGGTATTTATGGCAATGTCGAGTAATTATAGCAAGGACAAATTCAATAAATACACATTATAAATAAAAATGGATAATGACAGTGATAAAGATGGCGGATGAAGATTAAAGTTCACGAATTCACAATTCAAAAAACGTGTCAATTATAACCTCCCAAGACGCATGACTCATGACGTTCCGATCCTATCCTGTCAGATGTCAAGTATAATAGGATCTGTCATCTTGAAGCTATGTCACTATGGCGGTAATATTTAAAAATAAAGAAAAGCTACTTCTAAGCATTAAACATGATGGAGGTTTTCTTTACATATTTACAGACAATCCACGCTGCTGATTATTTTTATAATAACAAAGAAAAATCCATTGTTATATTGTTACTTTTTATATGAAGACTGATCAAAGAAATATTTTCTATTAAACCTTCCATAATACGCAACTGATTTGTGTAGTCAATCCCCGTCGTTTATTCTGCAAATCCACTATATCCCGGGGCGTATATACTTATAATGTATCAGAAGTTCGAAATAATATTTTAGGTACATTAAGCAGTGGTAGCCGAGTGGTCGAACGCACGCTTTGCAATCAAAGTGCGCAGGTTCTATCCCCGGCTCGCACCTCTGGGTTCCATGTGCGAATCTCATTTTCATCTGAGATTATCACTTGCTAAGAAACGGTGACGGAAAACATCGTGAGGAAACCTGTGTGCCCGGTATAATGGCAATAGGCTCGCCCCCTATTACATTGGGACCAAAATACATCGGCGAAGTGTGGGCGCACTGCAGTGCACCTCTGCCTACCCCTTCTGGGAATACAGGCGTGATGATGTATATATATTATGTAGATACATAGTGAAGGTGGATTATACATAACCATCATAGTTTCTGAGTTACAGACGTTTGAGTATTTGGTACAAGTAGTATTTTGTACTCATAGGTCACATCCCTAAATCCTATTTAGCAGTGTAAACTAAATCTACGAGGGGAGACTAATAATATCCACAGAACAGATAAAAAAAAATGCATAGGACTCGAGACATATCAAATTGAGTTTATTAATGCTCTTTACGGCCATCTTTATCACTGTCATGATCCATTTTTATTAATAATGTGTATTTATTGAATTTGCCCTTGCTATCAATTACTTGACACTGGCTGAAATACCCGCTAAATGCAGGTGGAGCCATTCCTCATCTTTTCCAATTAAAATATCATCATTTCATTCATTTCGTAAAAAAAAGAAGCAAGAATGTTCTTTTCGCCGCTAATTTTAAAAACTTGTCATATCAAATGTCATATGATTGTGAATAAAAGTAAACAACCCTTGTATATGTAGTTCACACTGCTAAGTAGGGTTATGGATGTGCCCTAAAGCCCTAACATGGTATTTATGATAAATACTCAAAGGTCTGAAATACAGAAACTGTGATAGTTATGTATAGTATGTCTTCACTAAGGATCTACAGCTACGGTATATGTACCTAAAATATTACTTCGGACTTCTGATACACTCTTTACAACCTATCATAATGCTCGATAAGTCTGATATATTGAACAATATTATCGTATTTGTCGGAAACATTGTATATAAAATTAAGAGAGCATTACGTTGTTAACTTTTCTATTTGGTCTTCTTATATTAGCCATCGACCTCATCAAACCTTAGATGAAGAAATAATACATCATGCCTGTATCCTCGGAAAGGGTAAGCTGTGGTACAATGCAGTGCACACACATATACAGGGTGGTTCAGAAGTCCAAAATAATACTTTGACATTTGCATCACTATCGGGTATACAACTTATCGGTAATTTTTTTTATCGAAATTAGAAAAATTTTCGAAAATGTTTTTCGTCCTCAATTTCCATAACTCGTAATATCTCGAGTCCTATGTAAAATTTCCATGTTATGTTTTCTGAATATTGGTAGTTGCCCTTCACAAGTGTAGTTTACACTGCTTAATAGGATTATGGATTTCCCCAAAGGCCAGAACACGATACCTGTGACAAATATTGAAAGTTGAAATGTTAGACGTGAAACATATAGCATATCACGTCAGCTATATAAACATATAGCTGACGTGAAACACCGACGCTCCACGAAGTCTGCAATCTGTGAACATGTACAGGACCGCACCCGCCATTATATCAGATTTGATAAACCGCATATCCTCGCAAAAGAACACCGACTCCGACCAAGGATGATACGTGAGGCCATTGAAATTAAAAAACATCCTAATTTCAATAGGGAAGATGGCTGGGTGCTACCACCAACTTGGGATCCAGTAATCAATATGATTAAATCCAAAACCAAGTGTACCATTGCAAGACCTCAGGACACCGTAAGCACTTTCTGCGTGGATCGGACCGCAAACAACAACTTAATATGAGGGTACCCAGTTATTAACTATGACAT
Organism: Ptilodon capucinus; assembly: GCA_914767695.1. NCBI lineage: Eukaryota > Metazoa > Arthropoda > Insecta > Lepidoptera > Notodontidae > Ptilodon > Ptilodon capucinus. Next base: position 11,025,292 of record OU611817.1, on the reverse strand, counting down.
CAGGACGTCTAACACCTCAGTCCCCCGTGACCATGGTTGCTGTAAAGCAGCCGAAACGTCGGGAAAATAAAATAGTAAATAAACGCGATAAAATCCGTAAAATAGTTTAATTTCAATGTATAGTATTCGCGTAAATATAAGAAAACAATAAATATTGAAAGTTCTATAACTCGGAAACTATGATATTTAGTTATAAACTGTATTTACTAAGAATCCACATAGCTACCGTATATGCCCAAATATTTATTAACATCAAATTGCTACAAAGAAAGAAAGAAAAAACATTTATTTAGCACACAAAGAACAAAGAGAATACAAAACTTAAAAATAAATACAAAAAAGGAAAAGAGCTCAGTGTGAACTGCGCCGAAAAGGTAGTGGCTCAGCACATGCTGGAGGGGCATAGCTTCTCCCAGCGCTGATTTTCAGCCAAACCCACTTAATTATCTTAATTAAGAGTAACGCTTGAGTATATTTTAGTACAGTCGTAAACAAACTATTTGCTATATCATTTAGTAGTTACAGTCGGTGTACATTTTTCGTTGACTGGTGCCAAATGAGTTTCATCGCAACAATTCCAGGAATCGTTTCTGTTTAGTCTACTTTCAGTCTTCAATTAATACCGAAAAATAACAACCGCCTGTCAGAATAACTGTTGTGAAACCTCATGATTATATGATCGAGATAATATAGTTTTTAACCGACTTCCAGAAGGAGGAGGTTCTCAATTCGATTGGTATGTTTTTTTATGCACACTTTGCTGAAGGCTTCCATGGGTATATGGGTCCAATACTCAAAGACCGCTTGTATTTAAAGAGTTTGTTATTCAAATGTTTTGTAGTATCACTGTTAACAGCCTAACGATTACGCAATTTCTTTCAATCGCCTTCCGTGACTGAAGTTTTTTTTGGTTTCTGATAATATGACAACCATAAGCAGTGATCAGAACGCTGGAAACTATTTCGCACAGCACATCAGCATTGCCATTCAACGTGGCAATGCTGCCAGCGTTCTGGGCACCCTACCGCCCGACAACGATGAGGGACTGTGAGGTTTATAATTTTTTATTATTATTAGTAAATTGTTGACCATAAGCATTATATCATCGCCCAATACAGACAGTTTTGACAGTAAAAACGCCATTAGAGAAGTTCGTCATCGAACCTGCAACGACCTGGAGCAGTGAACCAGGTGGCATACGCCTAATATCTGGGCCTAGAGGACCTTGATTATTTTCATGTTTTGTAGCGGCTTGGGGTTCCTCTAATGCTTCAGATTTTCAATATACGCCTTTCGTGTCATTACAAAATACATTTGCACTTAAAATGAAACTGTTAGTAGTTTCTAAATGGATTTAAATGACTTGAAAGAGGTAATTGCATGTATTAAAACACTTCCTTGTCAGCAACACAGGCAGATTCTTAAGACTCTTATTACCAAATAGTTTCCCTCGCATAAAGTGTTGGAGCACAGAAATTTGTTTGCGTGAACGAGCAAAACTTCCTGATTGGAAGAGGCAACGGAAGTATGTCGGGAAACGGAAGTTCCGGATTCATAACTACGTACTGTTTAATGCGAGATTGAGTCAAATGTGTTCCCTGTTTATTGACGGTATGTGATTATATTTAGGATCCATCATTTTTTTGTTCGTTCCAAATTTAAAACTTTTTAATTCTGTAAACTATTAGTACTTGGTACAAAGATCTTTCATCAATTCGTAATGTAATTCCTGTGGAAAATAATGGACAAGAAACTCCATGGTTATACTTTTCAAATGAATCTTAATTTAATGTTTACTGTTTACCCAATAAATTTGAAATCGCTGACCTTTTATAATCAATTGCTTTGGCATAATTTTGTTTCAAGATTACCCAGAGATTAAAATATACACTACATTATCACATCAATAACCTTTTTTTTGATAATCACGCAAAATCAGAGGAATGCTAATAATAAAGGGGAATATCCAGTAGACTTATGCAAGCGAAGCCATGGGTATCACTTGTTAATAATATTTGTGAAGGGCTAATGCAATTTTATTTTAAATTAATTTCCGATTGATTCCATGACGTCCCGATTCCAGTTGAATCGATCTAAATTGAAAGAGAAAAGATTGGCTCGACATTGGGATTGTGCGTGATTGGAATAAAGGTGCTTTTCGTCTGTTTCATAAGGTTAAACATGCTTGTACTAGCCACTTACTTTTAAGCTTTGATGTTGGTAAAATATATTTCAGTGTAAACATTTTTTATATGAAATATTTCATGTCACGAGCGGTATGTGGTTTTACGGTAGTCATTTGATCGCCGGTACTATAAAGTTATACTTATGTAATCTAATGTTAGAAAGTTATATTACAATCGGTGAAGGAAAACCTCGCGAGGAAACCCGCACGTCAATAGAAAGGCGTGTGAAGTTCACCAACTCTGCCTGGGCCAGCTTGGACTATGACCTTATCTGCCTTGTATTGAAGGGAACGTGCCCAGTATAATGGCAATAGGCTCGCCCCTATTACATTGGGACTAAAATTCATCGGCGAAGTGTGAGTGCCCTGCAGTGTACCTCAGTCTACCCCTTCGGGGAATACAGGCGTGAGGGTGTATGAATGGTATTCATTTAAATATATTTACAATGTTGTATAGTTGAGGAACACGAAATTTGAAGCATGAACAGAACAAAAAATATCTGTTTTCCTGTAGGTATTTAAGTCCACATTAGATTCTTTAGCTCCTGGTTTGCCTCGTGTCTGCTACCACATTTACACGTAATAATAAAGGTACAACAACCCCTAATATGCTGATAAAATATAACCCTTGAAAAGAAATACGAAACATATTATATACAAAGATTATCACTGTACATTTTTCATTCAGCTTCATTTCAGCCGGAAGTTTTAAAATGTTTGAAAACTGATAACTTGGCGGAGTCATAAATCTCGGTAATGTTGTGTGCCTAATGGAGCGCGTACATATGTTTCAGAAATAATAATAAATAAAGTGCCCTTTTGTAATCACGTATAAATAAATGATTTTATGTAGATTTTTTGGGCTAGAATCCCTGGAGTGTGTTCTTAAAAGACACTATCAAAATTTCATCACAATTTGATAAATGGTTTAGGAACGGATTGAGCATTTTTTATGTTTACATATTTTTAATTTTGATCTTACGAGTATATCGGCACTTGAAAGATAATCTTTAATAAGCGACAAAAAATCTAATAATGAGTTATATATACCACTAGCTGTGCCCGCGACTTCGCCCGCGTGGACTTTAGGGAGATTACCCGGAAATATGGGTATTATGTTTTTCCCGCGGAACCCTAATGCTTTTTCTAAAATTAAAGTAGCCTAAGTTACGCCTTGGAACGTCAGCTATCTGTCAGTGAAAGTCCCATTGAAATCGGTTCAGCCGTTTAGAAGTTTACCTCAAACAAACAGACAGACAGACAAAAAAATTTAAAATTGCGTTTTCGTTATAGGTATCGTATATACTTTCATACGCATTTGGTAAAAAAGTGTTATTTTGATATTACAAACAGACACTCCAATTTTATTTATTTGTATATATGTATATATATATATGTATATGTATATAGATAAGATATATATATGTATATGTATATATTTTGATATTACAAACAGACACTCCAATTTTATTTATTTGTATAGATAGATTGACGATTCATGAGCGCCTGTATAGGTTAAATGATTAAAAAAAGATGTGATTCTGAAAAAAAATACAAATTCTACACTGTGTTTCAGTCCGAAATAATACTTTGACGTTTGCATCAGTTTCGGGGATACAGCTGATTGGTATAAAAATTTGATCGAAAATCGACCTTGTTTTTACGTCACTGATTTTAATAACTCGTAATATCTTGAAACCTATTTAAAAATTTGCATGTACTGTTTTGTGAATGTTGGTAGACGCCCCACATAAGTGTAGTTTACACTGCTGAATAGTGTTATGGATGTAGCCAAAAGCCATAACATGATACCTGTAACAAATATTCAAAGTTCTATGACTCAGAAACTACGATAGTTAGGTATTAACTGTCTTCACTAAGCATCCACATATGAGCTAGCGTATATGTAACCAAAGTATTATTTCGGACTTCTGAAACACCCTGTATTTAGTTAATAAGGGACTTGACCATTGGACCTACCAAACATTCAAAATCATTTTTATGCCTCCACTTTCCGTACAGACATTTTATGTAATTACTTGCAAATTACGTCTTTGATGTTCGGAGAAATTAATTTAATAAACTCGGTGACATGCTTTGATTTTTAATTCTGGCAAAACGAATTCTTTTGAAGTACGTTCCGGAGATTTATACACTAAGTAAATGTGTATGATATTAAGTGTTCAATCTTCTACGTCATTAACATTTTAAATTAGATCGAGAGACGAAAATAATTATTCTGAATGAGCTTTTAAAGTACATATAGCCATGTGGTCGGCCGCACGCTTGGCAGCCGAAGTGTCAGGGTTCAATTCCAGCTTTGGGATTTTTTCTGGGGTTTCAAAACATGCTACTACTACTACTACAGCCCTTTTAACGTCCCACTGCTGGGTACGGGCCTCCCCTTAATGCGAGGGGGATTCAGGCCATAGTCCACCACGCTGGGTGCGGGTTGGCCGACTTTACACATCTATCGAAAACAAGTCAAGTTCCCTCAGACGTGTAGGTTTCCTGACGATGTTTTCCTTCACCGTTTCATAGCAAGTGATAATCTCGGATGAAAATGAGATTCGCACATAAATCCCAGAGGTGCGAGCCGGGGTTTGAACCTGCACACTTTGATTGCAAGGCGTGCGTTCGACCACTTGGCTACCACTGCTCAAAACACGCGCTTATTATTTTTTCTCAATACCAAAACGAACTGTATTTACTTATAGAAAAAGTTCATTCTTCAACGAAATGGCCACGCCGAGCCGGCCGAGCCAATTCAGACGAATGGAGGCCCGGCTGTTACCATACAAATTTAATCGTTAAGAATACTAACATAGAGTTTGTTTTAGTATTGGTAAACATTTTGACGCGCGAATTTCATGCCACAGATGGCGTAATACTATTGCTCCCTCTTATATTTCAACTAGCAGTCCGTCCCGGATTCGCACGTATGGATTTTTTTTTAACATTATTGGATAAATAAATATAGCCTATGTTACTCAGTGATAATGTAGCATTATAACGGCTAAATATTTTTTTAAATCGTCCAGTTGTTTTTAAGTTTATTCGTTACATACAAATCTTTCATCTTTATAATATTAGTATAGATATCAAACTCTAAACTGATCTTCGGGTTAGTTAATTCTCAAGCATAGGCGATGTGCACAGTAGAATATCCACCGCGTTTGAGTCCTATCACGCCAACTCTACATAGTTCAGTCGCGTCCAATTTGGCCCCATAACTCCCTGCCCTTTATCCCGTTTAATTGGATCGAAATGAACTTTCCCAATTCCTAAACGAATTAAATTAAATATTCCTGAAGAGTTTCCGCTGTCAAGTTATTACGTCATGTCGCAGCCTATAATTTGTACAATTGTAATCTTACTTTCCTTTCAAGTTTACGCTTGTTTCATATCATCTGTTTGTAAATAAATTACTCAAAACAAAATAGGGCCCACCACGAGTTTTTCACTAATATTGATATTTTTACTACTACTTATTTACAGCATAATGAACTTAAGTATTGAAGCATACAGTAGACATGTTTATGCACTCTTATCGACATCAGCAGTAGGAATTCGCATGTTACTTTTGAGTGGGCATACAAAAAACTAAAGTGCTTCGAAATCACCGTATGCACAATTTCATTGTGGCGACATCTACCTCGCCGCATACGAACTAATCCTGCATCGCGATATTAAAGTTATCCGAGCGATTGAACATATATACAAGAAACCGACAACAACCGTCGGGCAGTAGCCCACCAGACACAACACCCGTCTGGTCGGAGGATCCTCCCTTTTCGATGGAGGATGAGGAATTTACACCCTGTTCCTCACACCCCCCAAATCATAATCGTTTGTGTTTCGAACTTCGCTACAAGGCCATCGCTACAGGCCATTAAACATCTTATTTAGCTGTTTCATTCAGTTCCACCATTAAGCTCGTAACTACGCCTGGTTTTCGTTGCCATATGGACTTGGAAACTACTCCAAGGGCGCTTAATAGGAGTTCCATAATAAATACTTGTTTCTCAAGTGAAAAGCAAACAATTCATGGGTAATTTTTCACCGCTATGCGAAGAACGGGCGTGAGCTTAAGGCCTCCCTACTGTGGCGTCAACGGTCGCGCGTTAATTTGTTTGCCATACCAAAACAAACTGTATTGACTCATAAAAAGAGTTCATTCTTAAATAAACGACACTGACAGCGCGAGCTAGTTTGACGTGGGGGGAGTGACTATTACAAAGGAAATTCAAACTTTATGCATATTAACACAGAGTACCTTTTGGTATGACAATAAATTGGACGAGCGAGGGTTGACGCCTAAGTGTACCAGGGACTTAACTACTTCGTTTTAAGTTTAGTTGTTAAAGCGTTAACTATAAATAGTTAGCTTTTAGTGTATATTTCGCCATCACCACTACCTCTTACGCTGTATTATTTCAATTTATTTTTTTTGCTAACTTTCGTAATACAAGATCTGTCAACTAATAATATTGAATACAAGCGGCCCGTCCCGGCTTCGCACGGGTGGACTTTTTTTTTACATTTTGGGAAAATATCCTATGTTACTCAGTGATAATGTAGCTTTCTAACGGCAAAATAATTTTTGAAATCGGTCCCGTAGTTTTTAAGTTAGTGGGTTGGTACCTACTTGGTCGTATAACAACTTCAACAGCTAGTTTACCATACCTACCTATCGACGTTTTATCAAGATTTTATCTTCGGGTCCCTAATTTTTCTTTAGATCATTATTAATAAGGAGGCGAATGCTCAATTAAGAATATTTCCATTTCCTCTCATATATTTTTTTTATTACTGCTCAATATCTTATATAATACTAGCTGTGCCCGCGACTTCACCCGCGTGGACTTTAGGGAGATTACCCGGAAATATGGGTATTATGTTTTTCCCGCGGAACCCTAATGCTTTTTCTAAAATTAAAGTAGCCTAAGTTACGCCTTGGAACGTCAGCTATCTGTCAGTGAAAGTCCGATTGAAATCGGTTCAGCCTTTTAGAAGTTTACCTCAAACAAACAGACAGACAGACAGACAGACAAAAAAAAATTGCGTTTTCGTTATAGGTATCGTATATACTTTCATACGCATTTGGTAAAAAAGTGTTATTTTGATATTACAAACAGACACTCCAATTTTATTTATTTGTAAGATAAGATGTAAGGTAAGATAAGATAAGATGTAAGATATAGATGTATAGATATAGATGTAAGTTAGGTTTTGATCCCGTATTGGTTTAATATTACACTGGGGCGTTTACTATCGCGCGCCAAAATATTTGTCAATACGAAAAGGAACTCTGTGTAGTTATGCATAAACTATAAATTTCTGTCGTAAAAGTCACGCCCCCACAATTTCGTTGTGGAATGAACTTTTTCTATGAGCCTATAATTTTTTTAAAGGTCTTTGTATTATCTTTGTGCCTTTAGATTTACATGTAAAAGGTTTCTATTATTTAGGAAAACACACTGAAATATTGATAAGAAACCTTCGTGGAGTCACATTTATAAAGCTTGGACAACTTTTAATACTAGTTGTGACCTGCCACTTCGGTCGTGTGACAAAAAAGGTAGTTATGTTACTCCTTATAATATCAGCTGTCTGTCAAAAGCCCATTAAAATTGGTCCAATAGTACTGAAAATTACACGCAACAAACATACAGACAGACAACATTTAAAAAAATTCTATATGTAGGTATCTTATAAGCTTTCTTACGTATGTAGAGAAAAGCTGTTTTTTTAAACATTACAAATAGTCACATGGATTGTATTTATTTATATGGGTACTAGCTAGAAATGCCTGCTACGGGCTGTAGGGTGCTGCGACGGAGACAAGCGGACAATGTTGTCTGTTCTATTGAATATGCATTATGGTAAATAGATGCGACGCCCATTGTTTACTGACGAGCAAGTTTAGATAAACCTTTTGCTATAGAAAAACTATCTACAACATCAGCAGATTGACTTAGCCAATTCGTAAGCTCCCAGATCGCGTTTGGCTCAGCGCAAATCTTCCAACGGGATTCCCATTTGAATCCGCAGATGATTGCATACAAACGCGGCGTTCTCGCAGCGTTCTCAAAAGATAAAGCGGAGTTTCGAGACTTCTTTCGCATTTATTTTCGCCCAAAAAGTAAATTCAAACGGTCTTGTATCTTGATTTATAGCGGCCTCGTAAACATGACTCACGATGACACTAAAATATTTTAACGATCGCTTTTTTAACCCGGTTTGTCGAAAACGGCCGCGTCCGCCCAACTCCAGTCTTCCGCGTTCGACTCCAAATCTAAGGGAGCACTCCGAATCTCATCGCACGGAGCCGTGCAGGCCGAATGCCAAGTTTTTCGGTGCGAGTCGAATTAAAAAAACACGTTACACTAACTTTCGCGCGTTTAAATATAGTCGAGGGTGAACGAACGTCGCGGCTAGCACTGACCTCCTTTCTGCGTGATGTTGAACGTGCGTAGCCGGTACGAGTCCTCGTCCGGCTCCTCCTCTGTCTGGTGGTTGCTCTTGGGCACGTCGAGGAAAGCGTTGGAGCGGCGGGGCTGGTTGTGCTGGCCGGGCGGCGGGCGACGCCGAGCGGACGCCTGCCGCCGCACTTGAGGCGGCGTCTCGGCCTCGGCGAGACGAGGCTCCGAGCTGTACCTGGCCCTCGTCTCCCGGTCCAGCTGCTGCTGCTGCTGTTGCCGACGGTGCCGAACGGATCTCCCGCCGGTGATCCTAGCCGATTGGGACCGCGCCGCCGGCCTCCTCCGAGGCGCCGGGGTCGTCTCCATCGGAGCCGCGAGGGCTTCCATACTCGCGGAAGCCGGAGCGCATATCGACTGCGAGCGCTTGGTACGTCCGTCCGTAGCCATGGTCGCGGCGATACTGAAGCGTAGTCCGTGGACGGCGGGCGGCCCCCCCGCCTTCACCGCTAGGGCGGGCGGCAGCGGTTACTTGTTGCATCGTGGATTACGAGATTAGTGCTCTTCAAATAATTGTCTAATTGACCTTATGAATGAGTGTAAGTACATATATATAGCTCAAGAAAGTCTGCCCTTTTGTTAAATATTTTTTATTTCTACAAATTTGTTTATTTAATAAACATTCTGTAAGAGAACTGCGTAGTTATCTTTGGGGTGTTACGGTAAAGATTTACGCGAGCATTTGTTTAGATTTAGTTTTCTTTGGCATGAAAAAGATGTTGCGAATCTATTTGAAGATTTAATTCATTTGTAATAATAAATTGGGAAGATTTATGAGTGGAGCGTTTGTAATTGACACGAGGGAGATGGGACACAGAATTGTTCTGTTTCGTTTCATTCTCTACATTTTATCGGGATCTATTATAAATTACTGCTATACCGAGTTAGGTGACGGAAATTTTAAGGAAATTTAAAGATATGTAAACTAAATTACTATTGTTATATTTATATGCTAATACCCAACTTGGTAAGAAAAATGATTAATCAGATAATACCTTTATGTTAAACAACTTAGGTAGATATCTACTTCCTTTAACGGTGTTTAGGAACCACCCCTGTAAATAAAGTGGGCATGCGTAGTCCCCTGTCACTCATCCCGTACGTGATCGCAATACGCTTGTACTTTCAGTCTCAAGTTTCAGAGAGACTACTGCTGTATTTGGGGTCAAGACCTTTGAGGCTTTTGAATATATTGTATCAGTGTAGATTAACTGCAACTCGCATATATCGTTCATAATTTGTATACTACTAAATTATAATAGTTAGCTGCACTGCAAGCTGTTGTAGACTAGTTGGTAGAACGACCGCCTTGGACCTAAAAGGATGCAAGTTCAAATACAAATTAATTAAATTCTAGAATCAGAATCAGATTTTTTTTTCATTCACGTAAACCAACTTATGAATCGTTAATAAAAAATAAATAATATTAATAGTATCTCTACCAGTTATCACCCATTCGGAATGCATTTCCTATGGAGAAGAATTAAGGTATAGCTTTCTTTTTTTTGGCACAACTCGGGGTTTTGCCAGTAACAAGTTTACAATTTATCATAGGATACAAAATATAGGTTATCTGTGTTACAGACAGATAAAATAATCAATAATAATCAAACAATGTAAGCTGTCCCCACGCATTACTGAACACAGCCGAATTCAATGACACACACGATAAGCTTTCATCATACCGTAATACCATCTCTTATTGCAATGTTATTTCATTATTGCTTTGTGTTCTTGTCAGTTTTAAACTAGGTACATTTACTGAAACAATCTAAGAGGTATTAATAGTATGCATGAGGTAGTAATAGTAATGCACGAGGAAGGCGGCCATCAGAGAGGAGTGGCGGCGTGTTGTGAAGCTTGCCACCAACACCTGAAGTGATGACCACGACCACTCTGACAAGAGTGATACCGACAAAGAAGAATTAATAGTATAGTTAATTCTTAAGAGGTGGCAGTTATTATTTTAAAACAAGATTAATTATTTGAGGTGCAATTGATTTCCATGAATAATAAATTATTTTATTATCTAATTACGCATGTGTCTAAAATTAACATAACACATACAAATTTTTATTACACTTCATCATGTAGACAGGTTTTAGTATTCCGTGGAAGAAATTTTTGTTTCTCGTGCTAAGCTTCTTCGGGGCAATTCTCGCACGATCGACTTCACCTCTAATTCGACATTGTCGAAACAAAACGAAAAAACTGGCCAAGTGCGAGTCGGACTCGCGCACGAAGGGTTCCGTACCATTATCTATAAAAACGGCAAAAAAACACGTTTGTTGTATTGGAGCCCCCCTTAAATATTTATGTTATTCTGTTTTTAGTATTTGTTGTTATAGCGGCAACAGAAATACATCATCTGTGAAAATTTCAACTCTCTAACTATCACGGTTTATGGGATACAGCCTGGAGATAGACGGACGGACAGACGGACGGACGGACAGCGAAGCCTTAGTAATGGGGTTCCCGTTTTACCCTTTGGGTACGGAACCCTAAAAATAATCGATTTGACCTATTTTTCCATGTTCTGTCTTAAGTATTTTCATGTTTGTGGTGTTCAAAACGTTTAATATCATGTTTACTCAACCGTAAACCTCAAAATTTAATACATTATTATTTTGCCAAGTGTTTTTATATAGGTACCTACTCTGTTGTTGGCAAAATCATCGACTAAATACGATGGAGGACATATCTTTAAAAAAAAAACTAAATGGTGTCGTGGGACACCAGGTAGGAACGAAGTTCTTTCGAAGTAGACATATATGATAGGACATTTAAAATACCAGCTTCTACCCGCGACTTCGTCCACGTTCACGTCACGTCCACTTCGTTCCATCCATCCATCAATCTATCCATCCATCCATCAATCTATCCATCCATCCATCCATCCATCCATCCATCCATCCATCCATCCATCCATCCATCCATCCATCCATCCATCCATCCATCCATCCATCCATCCATCCATCCATCCATCCATCCATCCATCCATCCATCCATCCATCCATCCATCCATCCATCCATCCATCCATCCGTCCGTCCGTCCGTCCGTCCGTCCGTCCTGAAGTGATCAATTTGACGTTTTGTTTCGACATAATATGTCAAATCACAGATGATGTCGATCTTGGGAGAATTGGATGTCTGTTACATAGCAACATAATGTTTTCTTTTTAAAGATTAGCATAAAAAAACACAAAAGTCCTTTTTACGAATTCCAATAAAACGATATAACTGGCATAAATATTAAAACATAATTGGTGGATGCCATTAAATGAAATAAAAAAAAGCTAAAGCGTAAATATAAGAAAACAATATAAAAAAAAGCTTTTATTCTTTCACTCATGGAGTGTAACAAACGGCATCGATAATATTTCAAGTGCGATTCGGCCAGTAATTCTTTGTATGCTGAGTTCTAGAAAATTCTCGTAACTATTCAATAAGTTTATTTGCTTTATAAAATGAATCATAGTAGTAACAATCGTCAATGTTAAAATATTCGATGTAATATTAGCGAACAGATTTCTATTTGGATGAACGAAATGGTTATTCAAAGTGAGGATTTAATTTCAAAAACAATGTGAAAACCAAATAATACTTTTGACATTTAGTTAGTGTGTGTGGTTATTTTTTTAAATCTAGAATGAACCGGCTAACATTTTTTAAAAGGTAGGTTAATCTTGTTTGTAAATTATTTTTATGTTCCAAGTGCACTATCCTGTATTTTTATTTGTGTCCGTCAGTTAATTTGGCAAATCATGAATCAAATTAACACGCCGCCGTGGAGAACAAGAGCGGATTTCCGTCTGTCGGCCCGAGGCGAAGTATATAGGCGTAAAATATTATTTACTTATAAAATGTAGGCGGTAAGTAGGTAGGTCATGGCTTTATTATGTGGACATTTTAAACTAAATATGTCCAGACAGCACATACACATCATATCGAGGGGTGGAAGGTTTTTTGACTTATGCAACATATTTTACAAGCTTTATATTAGCTTGCAACGTACCTATGTATGTCCGGGTGGAATCTTGCGACTGAATTTTAGATCAGTTATCTTTAACCGATTGAGCTGAAATTTGGTATATACGCTTAGTTTGGATGACAATGCATGCTTAGCTATGTGACGTCATTCTAATTCCAATATGGCGGATCATCCAAGATGGCGGAATAGTAATTTTTTCTGCACTACCACAGTATGGGTATCCAATGAAAGGGCTTGCTGAGGAGAACACGAAAACTAAAGGCAATTAAATAAAAGCTTGTTTTTAAAAAGTATTTTTACCATTATTATTTACAGGAGAGCATCATTCGATGCAGAAAAATACGCTGATTCTAAATATGTATTTATGTCAATATCGCCCAAAAGTGTCGCTTAAGGCAAAAAGCCTTCTTCACCCCCTCGATATGATTCCAAACTAAGCAAAGCTTAGTTATGGGTACCATACAATAGACTGGGGGCGATCCCAGTTACACCCAGACTAGGGCAACAATCGAAATGGCCATTTCGGGAATCGAGCCCGTAACCACCAGATTCACTTTCACGTCTACACCTTAAACTACTAGACCAAGCGGTGGTGAAGTAACTAAAATCTATCTCCTTACCCCCTATATTAGAATTGCTTTGATCAATTGCCAGTATTTGGAATTATTAAAGCAAAAAGGATCCAATCTCAGAGTAGATAGAGTTGACTTAGGAACATAACTCTTCGTAATGCTCTGCGGCGATTATTTGAAGGTTGGCAATAATGGTTTATATGAGATCCGCCATCTTAGAATTAAGATCAAGTAAGTACGTAATTAAAGCAGTGGTAGCCGAGTGGTCGAACGCACGCTTTGCAAAGCAAAGTGTGCAGGTTTGAACCCTGGCTCGCACCTCTGGTATTTATGTGCGAATCTCATTTTCAGCTGATATTATCACTTGCTATGAAACGGAGAAGGAAAACATCGTGAGGAAACCTGCACGTCTGAGGGAACTTGTCTAGTTCTCGATAGATGTGTGAAGTCTGCCAACCCGCACTAGGCCAGCGTGGTGGACTATGGCCTGAATCCCCCTCGCATTGAGGGGAGGCCCGTGCCCAGCAGTGGGACGTTAAAAGGGCTGTAGTAGTAAGTTCGTAATTGTCAAACAATAAAAACAATCAAATTCTAATATGGCGGAAATTTACCGCAGTTCGGGCTCCTTAGGGCCGCTCCTTAGTGTATACTAGCCCGATGGATCCAATGCACAAAACTGTCAAAGAGTTAAGCCTACAGCACACCGGGGCGTCAATGCTTACGCGTCAAAATATTTTCCAATACCAAAACGAACTCTGTGTCAATATGCATAAAGTTTGAATTTCTGTGGTAGAAGCCACGTCCCCACGCGTCAATATTCACTCGCGCTGTCAGTGTCAGTTAGTTAAAGAATGAACCTTTTCTATGAGTTAATACAGTTGGTTTTGGTATGGCAAAAAATTTTACGCGCGAGCGTTGACACCCCGCGACCTTAAGTATACCAAACGGTTCCTAAAGGAGGCCTTGTCAATCAACAAAAAAGATCCCATCGAAAAATAAAAGCATTACCACTTAAGATACCATCTCATATGTACCACATGTAATTCAAAACTGACTTGATGTGAATTGTTTTTTTTTTTGTTTAACTACGTCCATAAGTACTGTAAAAAAAATGTACTGCATTACCATCTTTTACCTACTAAAATAACAAAAGGTGCTTCTGTATTTATGCATATACTACATAAATTCAGGTGCTGACTGAACGTGAAAAAACAGCTCGTTTGAAACACAAAGCTAAACGGTCTCTCCAGGTTCTAATGAAAACCCGTAAGAATACTCTGGTTGGAATACCAGCCAGATTACACCGGCAACGGGCAGCAAATAAAACTAACTAAACGTAGATTAAAGCCATATTTACACTTGCGCACTTGAGAATTTTCGTTTTGTTACTTATTTTCAACATTGAGATAGATCTATACAGATAAATAAAATTCAAGATTGTTTTTGTAAAATCAAAATAACAGCTTTTATTAAATGCATATCGAGGATTAAAAGGCGAAGACTCAAGCGTCATTTTGGTAACCTTGCACAAAATCCAGTTCAAAATTTACTGATATAAATAAAATACATCATCAAATACATCATCACGCCTGTATTCCCCGAAGGGGTAGCCAGAGGTGCACTCTAGTGCGCCCACACTTCGCCGATGTATTTTGGCCCCAATGTAATAGAGGGCGAGCCTATTGCCATTATACCGGGCACATTCCCCCTCAATGCGAGGGAGATTTTTGGGCTATAGTGCCCCATGCTGGCCCAGTGCGGGTTGGTGAACTTCACACACCTTTCTATAGGCGTGCAGGTTTCCTCACGATGTTTTCCTTAACCTTTTTATAGCAAGCGGTAATCTCGGATGCAAATGAGATTCGCACATGAAACCCAGAGGTGCGAGCCGGGGTTGGAACCTGCACACTTTGATTGCAAGGTGATCGTTCGACCACGCGGCTACCACTGCTTCAACGATTTAATTATATACCTCAATATAGCCACCATGGTTGAATCACTTCGCCTGTTACCCGATATGAAAATAAGACACGTACCTTAACCGAAAGAATTACTTTTAAATGTGCGATAAACTAGTTGACCTAGTTGAAAAATAAAATTAATGGTAAAAAATCTTTTTAAAAACAAGCTTTTATTGAATTGCCCTCACTTTTCGTGTTCTCCACAGTAAGCCCTTTCATTTGATACCCATACTGTGGTAGTGCAGAAAAAATAAACTATCCCACCATCCCTCCATATTGGAATTAGAATGACGTCACAAAGCTAAGCATGAATTGTCATCCAAAATAATCATTTAAACCAAATTTCAGCTCAATCGATTAATGATAACTGATTTAAAATTCAGTTGCAAGATTCCACTCGGACATACATTGCAAGATAATATAAAGCTTGTAATAATAAGATGAGATATGGCTGTACCTACAATTAGCAGGTATTTTGCATGTCTCAAGTAATTAATAGCTACAACAAGTGCAATAATATTGCACCTTTAACAACATTCCGCTTGGACAAAACATATTATGTTTTGTCCAAGCGGAATGGTGTTAAAGGTAGCGAGGAAAGAGTCGTCGTCACCTGTGGAGGCAATCCATTTTGATACAAGCTAACTTGGTATAACGGAAAAGGCTAGAGTAGTGTAGACCAACTTTACGACACAATACGATCGTTAGTCGAACGTTGACGTTTTGTTCAGTCGTGACGACTTTTTTATTTACTCACCTATATTTTTATTAGAATGCTGATTCATACATTTAGCTGTGTCAGTCAGTCACTCAAATAAAAATTAATGGTAAAAAACAACTTTTTAAAAACAAGCTTTTATTAAATTGCCCTTAATTTTCGTGTTCTCCTCAGAAAGCCCTGTCATTTGATACCCATACTGTGGTAGTGCAGAAAAAATAAAAATTCCGCCATCTTGGAATTAGAATGACGTCACATAGCTAAGCATGCATTGTCATCCAAAATAAGCATGTATACCAAATTTCAGCTCAATCGGTTATAGATAACTGATTTAAAATTCAGTTGCAGTTGCAAGTTTCGAAGCTTCCCTCCTACGGGCTGCCTGAGAAATTCTGCAAATGGGTCGCCAGCTTTCTCACGGATCGGAGCATCGTGGTCGTAGTCGACGGATCATGCTCGGATTGCAAGTCCGTAAATGCTGGCGTCCCGCAAGGCTGTGTCCTATCCCCTACCCTGTTCCTGCTGCATATCAACGATATGTTGCTTAATATCAGCAACTTCCGTTGTTATGCGGATGACAGTACAGGAGATGCTCTTTACACCGGTCGTGCTAATATTTCTCGGGCAAACGTCGATGAGTGTCGGAACAAACTTGTGTCTGAAGTCGAGGCTTCTCTACATCTAGTCTCGAACTGGGGCAAACTGAACTTAGTGCAATTCAACCCCAATAAGACACAAATTTGTGCGCTCACCGCCAAAAAGAACCCCTTTGTCGCATCTCCTCGCTTCGAAGACACTCCCCTTAATGCCAAGCCAAGTATCGGGATCCTTGGAGTCGACATATCGAACGACGTGCAATTCCGCGGTCATCTGGAAAGTAAGGCCAAGTTGGCCTCCAAAAAGCTGGGTGTGCTCGGTAGGGCGAGGCGGTATTTCACTGCGGCTCATCGCCTGCAACTTTACAAGGCGCAAGTCCGTCCGCACATGGAATACTGCTCTCACCTTTGGGCCGGTGCACCACAGTACCAACTTCTTCCTTTTGACCGCCTGGAACGAAGGGCAGTTCGAATTGTCGATGACAAAAAGCTTACTGATCGGCTAGACCCTCTGGCGTTGCGTAGAGATGTAGGCTCTCTCTGCATTTTCTACCGCCTCTATCATGGAGAGTGTTCCGAGGAATTGTTCGGTATTATACCTGCCGCTGAATTCCACCATCGCACGGCTCGCCACAGACTGCATTACCATCCTCACCATCTGGATGAATGGCGTTCCAGTACAGTGCGATTTACCAGGAATTTTCTTCCTCGCACCACCAAATTGTGGAATGAACTTCCTGCAGCGGTGTTCCCGGACCGATACGACAAAGGTACCTTCAAGAAACGAGCATACTCATTCCTTAAAGGCCGGCAACGCACTTGCGATGCCCCTGGTGTTGCACGTGTCCATGGGCGGCGTTGATCACTTACCATCAGGTGAAACGTCTGCTCGTTTGCCTCCCTATCACATAAAAAAAAAAAAAAAAAAACCCGGACATACATACGTTGCAAGCTAATATAAAGCTTGTAAAAAAACCGGCCAAGTGCGAGTCGGACTCGCGCACGAAGGGTTCCGTACCATTATCTATAAAAATGAGCAAAAAAATCACGTTTGCTGTATGGGAGCCCCCTTAAATATTCATTTCATTCAGTTTTTTAGTATTTGTTGTTATAGCGGCAACAGAAATACATAATCTGTGAAAATTTCAACTCTCTAACTATCATGGTTCATGAGATACAGCCTGGTGACAGACGGACGGACGGACGGACGGACGGACAGCAAAGTCTCAGTAATAGGGTTCCCGTTTTACCCTTTGGGTACGGAACCCTAAAAATTAATGTAATTGAATATATAATTTATTATAAACTAAATTCGGATGGCTATTAATTTTCAAAAATGTTTTTTAATAATACGCAACTTCGCAATCGTGGTTCACCTAATATTTAAGCAGATAAAGTTCTAATAGAAAAAAAAATGTTTTTGCTAAACTTTTTCACTTATTGCAGATGTGTTTAAGTTTTTTGCGCTAGACTCGTGTTATAAACATTTTTTGCGCCTACTACGTCAAAATAGTGTCAAGACCACGAGTGTCAAACTCTAAGGCCTCCCGCACACTGCAGCGTCAATGATCGCGTGTCAATGTTTTTGACATAGCAAACCGAACTGTATTGACACTTGGAAAAAGTTCATTCTACAATGAAATGACACTGACAGCGCAAGTGAAGTGTTGGCGTGGCTTTCACGACAGAAATTTAATCTTTATGCATATTGACACTAGTATAATAGTGATCTGTGATTGACACAGAGTTCATTTGGTATGGGTAAATATTTTGGCGCGCGAGCGGTGATTCCCAAGTGTGCCAAAAAAATACGAGATCCCGCCATGTTGACAACCCTAGCCATCACGCATGCCGTTTATGAATATTCTCCACTCTACAGATGCGCAGGCGCATTGTATCATAGCTTGTCGCGCCAGTCTGTCAACAACAGCGGTCGCGAGCGGACGTCACGATGGGTGGACCAATTGTTTATTTATTTGCGTTTATCGCAATATTCGCGACGTTGCAACCCCGCGTGGCGGGGTACACTGTACCCCCTGCGAAGCTGGAAGCCATCTACCCAAAGGGCCTAAGAGTTACTGTCCCTGGTAAGTTATTTTTTTCAATACTTAATGACTTAAGTCTTTATACTTTAGTAATAGTTTTGTTGTGATTGTTTAATGATAAAAATGTGCATTAATACACTTCGTACAAAGACACACTACAGAGGTTGTCAATTTGAATTAAAATTTAACTAAGAACATATTATACCTTTATACATAACTTTAAAGTAATTTTTCTCCCAAATTTCGAGAAATGAATCAACCCTAGTGCATTGTGTGTCCTCTTGTGTGTGCTCTTGACTTGTTTTGTGCTGGCCTTAAATAGGCACCGATAGGTAGATAAATATATACGTGAAATAAAATCCGTGAATATACCTTTGTGTTACGAGTTAAATGATCTTTCTACAAACACGTTTTAAAGTAATTGAATACATACATCATCACGCCTGTATTCCCCGAAGGGGTAGGCAGAGGTGCACTGTAGTGCGCCCACACTTCGCCGATGTATTTTTGGTCCCAATGTAATAGGGGGCGAGCCTATTGCCATTATACCGGGCACATTCTCCCTCAATACGAGGGAGATTTTTGGGCTATAGTTCACCACGCTGGCCCAGTGCAGGTTGGTGAACTTCACACGACTTTCTATAGACGTGCAGGTTTCCTCACGATGTTTTCCTTCACCGTTTCATAGCTAGTGGTAATCTGGGATGAAAATGAGATTCGCACATAAACCCAGAGGTGCGAGCCGGGGTTTGAACCTGCACACTTTGATTTGCAAGGCGTGCGTTCGACCACTCGGCTACCACTGCTTTAAAGTAATTGTGTCATAGAATAACTAATTCGTTTAAATACGTAGGTATTGTGTGCGTCTTGTATTTTCCCAACCATAGAATAGTCAATTATAATTATAAAGACATCTATTAGTAACAATATTACTCATTGGTCGAAATGGAAAATTTCAATTTTTAAAGTTTTCAGGTTTGTTTATACGGTACTAACTCTCAAAATATGGACTGTCTACCTTAATCTTTTTGAATATAGAATCAGAATCAGATTTTTAATTCATCTAAACCAATACAGGCACTTATGAATCGTCAATAAATAATAATAATAGTATCTCTACGTTATGACATTTTACTATGGATTTAAGTAAGACTATATAACTTACAGATTATTATAATCTTTGTTACTCTCTACTTGAAGTAGTGTTAAGTAAAGGTCTTCTACATCTTCTTACACTCACCACATTCCCTAGATATCTTGAACCGTTGCTTTGTTTATTTAAAATCATTGTTATTTTACTCGCTAGCTTCAATTTTAACCTGTAATTTCCAATTACATGTTATCAATCGGACGTTCCACTGTACACGATGATAATAGGGAAAACCAATGTATTTAATTCAGGAGATAACTTGAACTTGACACCTATTTGTGATGAAGATTTTTCAAAGAGACACACGTCTTAAAGTAAATAGTCAGTAGGTATATTTTTATAGCATTTTATTAAACAGCCTCGTGGGCAAGAGCGCTCGCCTTGAACGTAAGGGGTGCAAGTTCAAATCCCGGGCCCGCACCTCTCAGATCATTTTCATGTGCGAATGTCATTTTCAACAATTACCACTTGCTGAAAGGTGAAGGAAAACATCGTACGAAAACCTGCACGTCTATAAAAAGGCGTGTGAAGTTCACTAACCTGCACTGGGCCAGCGTGGTGGACTATGGCCCATATCTCCCTCGTATTGAGGGGGAATATGACCGGTATAATGGCAATAGGCTCGCCCCCTATTACATTGGGACGAAAATACATCGGCGAAGTGTGGGCGCACTGGAGTGAACCTCAGCCGACCCTTACGGGGAATACAGGCGTTATGATGTATATGAAACTGTCAAACAATAAAATATTTCATCCACCTGCAATGGCTTCACAAATTATTTTTTAAAACAACAGTAATTTGTAGTGTTGTAAGTTGATTTATAACTCTTTAGAAATAAGCGGGATGATCGTATCCCTGTGTTTTCATTCGCTTGTCTGATATGATCTGTGTTGCATCTTTGATAGACATTTACATATTAGACTATAATAACAAGAACCGGAGTAACAGGTATCAGTTCATTTTGGTAATAAAATGATTTTGGAAACGGAGGTCAGGACAGTGCAAGGGAAGGTCACAAAATGTTGCGCCAAACAATTACAAATAGCATGATAGGTACCACATGGAGGGTACAGACAAATAACAGGGAATGTCACAATTTGTTTTTTTTTTCATATTTTGTGTGCGGTATTTTGAATTCTAATCATTTGAATTTTAAAAAAGTTAACAGTTGGCGCCAAAAATGCAGTTTTGTTTATGGCCTAACTATAGAATTGTTAGAATAGTTGAACTTTCAAATTGGTTTTTCTCAAAATTCTTTAAGTAGGACATTCCCTGTTATTTGCCTGAACCCTTCACATTTTTGTTCCGATAGTACCTATACCATCTCCTTACGTTCTTAGTACTAGACAACTTTTGTAGGTATCCCTTCTAAATTATATACTACAGTTATTTATAGCTTTGGATGACTTTTTCTATACATATTTGCTATTTAAAAAAATAAATTAATACTACTTAGAAACAATTAATCCCATCATGCGTTGAAATAAAACTATTTTACGGATTCTATTGCGTTTATTTACTATTTTATTTTCCCGACGTTGCCGGTTGCTTTACAGCAACCATGGTCACGGGGGGACTGAGGTGTTAGTTAGACGTCCTGATGTCATAGTTTTATTTAATAAATAGTTTTATTTCAATGTATAGTATTCGCGTCAATATAAGAAAACAATACCAATCATGCGTGTCAAGTTAATTGGACGAAAAGGGAAAATATATTGTTTTTAGTTTTATTGGGTACTTCATTATATAGCGAACTGTATGAATATATGCGAAGTTATCGCGAGCGTCAGCATATGGTTTATAATTACCTATTGCTTCTAATTGAGATCAATGTGTATGACACAAAACCACATACTTCTTCCTTATTAGGTAGTTTCCTTCTTATTAAAACTTATTTTGTTATCCGAGAAAACCCATCGTTATGAACTTATTACGTTTTAAATCATAAACTAATTTTGAATAACTTAAGTATACTAAATACGTATTTTCCTTGTAATCGTATCTATTTAATATTTTGTATACGGAGAATATTAACAGGAAAATACTTGATTTCACTTTTTAAATCGTAGTAATACATTTTGTTTAAAAAAATGAATCCTTACTCCTAACTTATCAGACTTTTATAGAATCTGTTCCAAAGTGAAACCAAAGTGTTCTGTAATGCCGCTACAAAAGGATTATAACATTGTATTAATTTAGGAGTGGCTTAAGTTCGACCAAATTTATCTTGTCTGAACTGACAAAGGAATTCGCTGAGATCAACTATCCCGTTGTAAATCGTAAACAAGTATGTCCGAAGTTAATAAACTTTACAAACTTGAACTGAAGACTAATAATCTATTAATTATTTTGCTTTAGACACAAAGAAGGCAACGAACCTTATTATACAGGTAAAAGTGTCGTTTCAAATGAGATTGATCGAAAGTTTTATATTCATCAAGAAAACCTGTTTATAGAATATGATTTTTGTAAATGTATTTTTTCCGTGTAGTATTCATAAGAATCATGATGATTTAAACCCTAAACATACTCGGGAGGAAGAGTTCACCTAAATTTTTTTTAAACGGACTCTGTACCAATATAAATTTAATTTCTGTGGTTAAATATATGCTTCTTCAATGAGTATTATAGTTCCTTTTGGTATTGACATAAGGGTGATCTTTGCCGTGGGAACAAAACCACTTGTGCGTTTATATTCTTTTAGACCAGAACCACGTAAGCTTATGAAAGTATTGAGGCAGACCTATAGGATTTGTCTCTATTTGACTAGCATGTCAAAAGACGCAAGCAAGAATCTCCTCCACGCTTCAGTAAGTATGTGGGTATGGTCAATGACTCAAGGTCCTGAGGTCCATGACGCTGGTGCCGTGCCATCCAAAGCCATTGAACCGTCTGTCTGTGTCGGACTCATTTGTATTTAAACATCGCTGAACTGGTTTCTCGAACGCAAAAACTGGCGCAAATTAATTATGTTGTATGGTAATAATATGTAAAAAGTGATGTAGTTTTCTTTTTATATGAATAATTATTAAAATTTTGATTGCAGTTCGAGAAGTAATATTTTTTTTGGCATTGTCTACTTGAAACCATGATCATGAATATTTTATTAAGTTTTATCTTTGGCATACCATGTTGCACTTATAATATCAGATTTACGTTAGAATTGAAAGCTTCAAACTTCTGACATCTATGAGGAGATTGAACAGTCTATTTGGCAGGAGACAAGAATACTCGTACACTAGAGAAATCTACGGAAGGAGTCATCCGCCATCTTTATCACTGTCATTATCCATTTTTATTTATAATGTGTATTTATTGAATTTGTCCTTGCTATTAATTACTTGACATTGGCGAAATACTCGCGCTAGTCGCAGGTGATGCCATTCCTCATATTATTCCATTAAATATCATCATTTCGCTCATTTCGTTAAAAAAAAAAAAAAAATCTACGGAAGCCAACCCGTCGCAGTATGACTATAAAAAAACGGTTTTTATAAATCTTGATCAAATTATTTGTCTTTTTTCAGACGATGGCTTCTCCCTCTTCGCGTTTCACGGCAACCTTAACCAAGAGATGGAAGGTTTAGAAGCTGGACAATGGGCCAGAGATATCACTAAAGCTAAAGGAGGCCAGTGGATCTTCAGGGATCGAAACGCAGAGCTGAAACTTGGTGACAAGATTTACTTTTGGACTTACGTCATCAAGAACGGTCTAGGGTACAGACAGGATAATGGGGAATGGACTGTTACAGGTAAGGATTTATATTTTAAGATAACAGATTTGTGTAAGTTGTTGTTGATTATATATAGTAAGCTGTTATCCATTTTTATTAATATTAAAATTAATGCCATTTTGGGGGATTTGTTGAACCATTTTTTTTATAAATGTACTGATAAGCCTCTGTACTTTGCGTTAAATTGTGATAGTCTCTGCTATTAGTTGCTCCTTAAAACTATTTGAAGTTGTACAGTACAACTATACTTAGATGTAAAACACCTGCCTATTTTATTTCAGAGTTCGTAACTGAGGATGGGCTTGCAGTGGACCCAAACAAATTGCCACCGGTCAACAAACCGACTCCAGCACCTTCCCCAGGGCCAACACAAAGCCCCAACATTCCTTACGTACCTCCACCTACCAAAACACCCGAACCGGTGTGCCAAACCTCACAAACTGTAGTCCAAGGCGCAAATTCCGTTTGCAAAGGCGCCCTGATCTTTAGCGAAGATTTTGACAAGACCAGTCTTAAGGATCTGTCCAATTGGCTGCCAGAGATCAAGTTTCCTGAAGAACCAGTGAGTTCAACTGAAAATAACTTTCTGAAAACTGCCTTTAGGCCACAAAATCCTTACTTATTATTGTAATTTGTATTCTTATTTCTTTGATTGCAGGATTACCCCTTTAACGTGTATACACCAGACGACACTGTGAGTTTTGATGACGGCTCCTTGGTCATAACCCCTGTGCTCACCGAGACACACTATCACGAGGGCTTCGTAAGCGAAACCCTGGATCTAAGTGACAGGTAAGATTAACGACATCATCACGCTTACATTCAACCATTCAAAGTAGGCAGAAGCACAAAAGAATATCCTGGAAAGGTCATTAAATGAGAATCTTAATTATAATAAGATGCAAAACCTCATTATTATCAATAGATTGATCTTTAACATGTTCTCAAAACTGGTTTCTAAAGGTTCAATGGTACTCTCAGGAGCCTTATTACTGCCAGTAGTTACTAAGAGAGATTTCACTAATAATTCTTATTTCATATGCGCTAGTTATTTTCTAACTCCCCTTAACTTTTCTTTTGGTTAAATACGTGCTCGTTTCAAGATAATTTAGCAGTTCCCCGGGTCTTGTCAAACCTTGGCATCTTAATGAAGTACCGTTATAAATGCTGGCTTACAGCATAGAAACAGTTACCTACAAGGGTAGGCGTAGTCCTATTAAAAATATGCTCTAATTCCCAGATGCACAGGACAAGTTGGCACGACAGAATGCAGTCGGCAGGCGTCTGGTGCGCAGATTCTGCCACCGGTGATGACTGGGAAGCTCACCACGAAGCACAAGTTTACCTTCAAGTTCGGCAAGATCGAAATACGTGCGAAACTGCCCACAGGAAGCTGGTTGATACCTGGTTCGTCACTCTTTGAATCGAATATGTCTCGATATCTGTTATTGGTATTTTACAGGCTACGATGGTGTCTACAGGTCACGGATTCGATACCCAACCTTGCCACTAGACTATTGACGATATCTTACTCCTAGAGTAGAGTATTTAGCTTAGCTATAGAGGCTTATGATGTCATATCCTTCTCACATTGTAAGTATAAAAAAAACAAACAGGTCAAATTCAGAACCTCCTCCTTTTTGAAGTCGGTTAAAAATAGAACAACTGTTATAAGTACTTTAACAAGAAATATGACGATCAATGTGTTCAGGATTGACCAGTCTGAGTGTATACCTGATATGACGCTTTACTGTTATTCTTAATACCTCTACGTATTCCGTTATCCTCACAGAAATCAACTTGGAACCAGCTGAAAATACGTACGGGTCTCTTCGTTACGAGTCTGGTTTGATGCGTGTCGCCTTCGCGAGAGGAAACCCCAGCTTGGCCAAGAAGCTATACGGTGGCCCGGTTCTTTCTGACACTGAGCCATTCCGTTCAACGCTACTCAAAGAAAAGATCGGAATTGATAACTGGAATAAGGAATACCATATCTATACTATGGTTTGGAGACCAGGTATGTTTCGGATAAGAATTATCGCTGTGGTTCAAATCCTTCAAACAAATCTTCTCTTTCGATTCTACTTACTTAAACAACATGATCTTAATTGTCTTATTCTTCCTTAGTCAATTGAACCCAGGTTTTATTTTTCCTCAAGTTCGTGGCATACCATTATTCACACGAATCCACTAAGCTAGCCAATTAATAAAAATATTTTGTTGCCTAGCCACACATTTTATCTCTAACGCTGATACCCGTTTTACCAACTAACGGCAAGCGAGATACTTAAATATTAATACATTTCAATTGAAAACTACTTCATATTTAGGCATCATGCTAAGGCGTTTCCTAGTATTATCGAAAAACGGGCATGAGTCTTCCAGCCAAGGTAGCACCTTAAGGGACACCTTAGCCTCAAATAGGACATGAGGCTATCTGGTAGTTCCAATTAACAATTTCAAATGACACCTGCATATTATTTCCAGATGGTATTCAATTGCTGGTGGATGGTGAGGAGTACGGTAACATCAATCCGGGTGACGGCTTCTACACATCAGCTCGACAGCATGCTGTACCACACGCCTCAAAATGGCTACGAGGCACCATCATGGCACCATTGGACCAAATGGTACGCAGCATTTTCTACATGCTCATAATTTGCTAATTGAGCTCTTAAAGCAATGCTTGACAAGCACATAGCAGCTACTGTACTTATTAATATCAACAACGAGGTCATTGATTTTATTTGTGAGAGGGACTTTTCTGATATTTCTGGGTAGCTGCTATTATGAAGACTACTTACTAGGCCCAGTTAGCTTTCCTAAAATAACCAGGGTGCGTGGTGGTATCTCGTGATACCACAAGCAAAACAAATCGGTAAGACTAACAACGTGCCTTTAAAACACAAATTAGAGACATGTTTTGCCGTTAAAAGATAACATTGGAGCAGAATAGAAATGTAGAAGTATCTAGAAGCAAGCATAAGTCACAGAAAGTCGATTTCAATTAGAGAGATTTATGGACAATGGTCTCCTGAAGTCCAATCCATGTTGATGGTTTCATCAATTCTGTTGTTTTTCTTCATCAGTTCTACATCTCCCTGGGTCTCCGAGTGGGTGGTGTCCACGACTTTGCTGACGGTGTAGCGGAGAAGCCTTGGCGTAACCGTGCTAGCAAGGCCATGCTGGACTTCTGGCGAAGCAAGGACGCGTGGCACCCGAGCTGGTACAACACCAACATGAAGGTGGACTACGTGAAAGTCTACGCACTGTAGACGATATGACTGAGATTTGTGAATAATATTTTTTTTAAATAAGGTGTAGACTATTTATTTACCTGTATTACTTTTTTCTAACGCTCATATTTTTATTTTTTCCTGCGGTTACTTCTCAGAAGACAGGCACGAAAAAAATGTATCCAAACTTCTTTGGATTTCTTTAATGCGTGCGTTACTACCAACATGAACAACACCAACATTGGTACAACACCAACATTTTCAAATAGATATTTATTTAGGCGTTTTTGTATCTTCTACCTGCCCTATGGATCTGTCCGACATTTTTAACTAGGTACCATCAAACTAAATATGTGAATTTGAGAGACCACTGCGTTTTTAGAACCACCGATAAAGGCATGTTTCAGAAATAAAGTTGTTTAATAAAAACATTTCAAAGTTAGTTTCTCAATTTCTGACATTCATTTTAATTACATTCATGTGTTAAATTTGTTTTCTTTACTTTCTTTCATTAGGTACTCAAATTGCATTCGTCTGCAATCTTATTAGAAGATACAATCTCTCCATTTGGCCCTGAGGCTGTAGAATTAAAATAGTGTCGCCTTTTAAACTTCTACGTGCAGTTTCATTTCGCTTGTGATTTTGACCTCCGATTATTTTTAACCTTCAACTCTACGTCGCGTCGTCGCATGGATGTGTTATTCATTATGTCTGACATCTTTGCCTGCGAATTCGAGGTATTTTACGTAAGTTCATAGTTGGTATCTCAGATTAATAGTTTTGTAAATAACTATATACTTAAGTAGGTACCTACTGTCTTTTATCGTTTTCCACAATTCAATTCTGCAAATTGGAATTTTATTCTTCATAATCAGTTTTTAGATAAAAAGGTCTTGTTAAGAAATGGACAATCGAATGTATGAAGTCTTTCGCTCTGCATCCACTGAGGCGAGCTAATAACTTTACTTATTCTGAAAACATCCTTTAAGTCAATATACATAAAAAGTGAATTTCTGTGCGAGCATAGAGCGAGCATGCGTCGAAATTCACTCGCGTCATCGATAACGTTTCATTGAAAAATGGGCTTTTTCTTTGAGTTAATACAGTTCATTTTGGTAATGGCGTAAAATTGGTCGCGTTCATGATGACGCGCCTAGACGCAGGTCATAAACATGTAATTACCTTGAAATACTTTAAATCCTATTTACACTGTGGCGTCAAATCTCATGTTGGCCTTTTTTTTAAAAAAATAAAGCCCATCTAACGTCCCACTGCTAGGCACGGGCCTCTCAAAAGAGGGATTCAGGCCATAGTGCACCACGCTGCCCTAGTTCGGGTTGGCAGACTTCACACATCTAAGGAGAACTAGTTAAGTGCTCTCAGACGTGCAAGTTTCCTCACGATGTTTTCCTTCACCGTTTCCTAGCAAGTGATAATCTCGGATGAAAATTAGATTCGCACATGAAACTCAGAGGTGCGAGCCGGGGTTTGAACCTGTACACTTTGATTGCAAAGCATGCGTTCGACCACTCAAAAGAAATTGTACCTATTGATTGAAAAAAAGTTTATTCTTCAACGGAATGACACGACACTTGCAGGCGTGGGTAATAGGTAGGTGGTAACAGGTACCACAGTAATTTAATCTGTATGTATATTGATACAAGGTTCGGTTTTCGTATTGGCAATTGACGCACGAGTGCTGACCATATACTATAATGGTATTCCAGTAAACAGATATGGTATACACGCACAAAACAACCGAAAAAAAGTGTTCCGCGTAACAGCGGCAGCACACGTACACACTTTTCATTAATTTTACATTTCACAACACGTAGAAAAGAGATGGCTTGATAAAACCAAAGAAAAGAAAGAGAGCGCTAGTGTTGTCACTTGCGCTTCTATGTGATATAACATTCATCTGTCAACCAATCCGCATGTTGGTATCAAATATACGTCCTAATTAGGATGTATTCGAGTCTTCACACACTCATAACATATCTGAATTTATATACTATAATACTATGTGGTTCGGACGCTCCGGTGTGCGGGGTCTTACTCAACCTTTGAATTCCCTTGGACGAGGAAGTATTTCGCTATATCTATCGGCACGCATACCTAACTCATAATTGTCAATAATCATCACAGTTTTATGAAAACGTGTAGCCACAAGGCCGTCGGGTGGTTTTTTGCTTAGGAATCAAGTTAGCGCCGCGTTCGCCGCTAGGCTTGGAGTCAGGGATTCCCTGCTGTAATGATTTTAATAAAAAAATATTGGAATAATTTAACCATTTCTCTATAGACTACACGCCTTCTTCTTTCGTTTTGTCTATGGTATTTTGTTTCTGATTTTCAATACAAATTATCTTAAATAATTAGCTAGGATTAGTCCTGCAAAGGGAGTTAGCTAGTTTGACTTAATTTTTGGTCAGTATTTTAGTTTTAACATCAGTACGTAGGTTAAAGGTGTTTCCTTTATTCATATTGCTTAGAAGTGATTTTACTAATTTGTTTTCCTTGTTTGTTCTTAACATAGAATATTGTCACGGCCTCTGTGTATAACAAAATATTTGTTAAGGTAATACAATTTTGGGTAACCATTGTTGACTCAATAGACATTTCCAACGAATTCATATCTTTAAATGACGAAGGTTCCTATTCAATTAAAACCTCTACTTATCTCAATTACTAGCAATTTTAACGGAAAATCACACAGTACTTTGAGTTTAAAAATTTATGACAAAAACCGCTTACTATTAGAATAGGCTAGAGCCGTATTCAACATACAATCATAGTAAGTAGGTACTTAATGATTTTCTTTAAAGGTATAAATTACAATGTGGGTTTTTATACGCGGACATAACCGTGACTCGAAATGATAAAAACAAATCCTAATTCTAGTCATACAATTCAAGAGAGCTGTCCAGTTACGCTCCACACAAACTAGACTTTAGAAAATGTACCTTAAGTTTTTATTTAGAGAGTTTAAATTTCTGTGGTAGAGGCCACGCGAACATCCGTCAAAATACGCTCGCGTCATCGATGACGTTTCGTTGAAAAATGTACTTCCTCCACGTTTTAATACAGTTCGTTTTTGTGTTGCAAAAAACTTAGACAAGCAAACATTTCCACAATACACATTCAACCATACATACCGTGACATTACAATTTAATCTTAATGTGTATTAAATTAAAACACAATTTAAAATGTCCATCGTTAAAAATTGATGTGTGGTTTCATTAGTTTTATACATATATCCGGACTTAGGTGATGTACCAGGCAGTTCGTGGTCGCTCTCCGTTGGCATAACATCTCGTCAGAAAAAAAAACAGTTTTTTATCGATATTATTATAGTGCGTGCTTGTAATTATGTCAAGCGCGTGTGTATTTTTGTCTCTGTGTTTATGTTTGAGTTACGTATGGTGTTATGATGTGCCGCCGGCGAGGTTGGAAGCTATCCACCCTCAAGGTCTAAGGGTGTCAATACCAGGTAACGCTTAAAACTTAAAAATAACGGATATAAATAATAAACTTATTTTATTTTAGTTACGAAGACAGTTTCAAACTCGAAAAAAAACCGGCCAAGTGCGAGTCGGACTCGCGCACGAAGGGTTCCGTACCATTATCTATAAAAACGGCAAAAAAACACGTTTGTTGTATGGGAGCCTCCTTAAATATTTATTTTATTCTGTGTTTTAGTGTTTTGTTGTTATAGCGGCAACAGAAATACATCATCTGTGAAAATTTCAACTCCCTAACTGTCACGGTTCATGAGATACAGCCTGGTGACAGACGGACGGACGGACAGCGAAGTCTCAGTAATAGGGTTCCCGTTTTACCCTTTGGGTACGGAACCTTAACAAGACTTAAAAGATATCATTTATATATGTTTTATACCTATATCTATCAACGTTAAACACTTGACTCCTGAGGCTTCATACTGCACCAGGTGTTATTTGATTATTTATTTACATCCCTTATCAGTAAAACTGCTGAGAAAAATTAACTATGGTACCTTGATAAATTCCCGCAATGGAAATTGAATTGGTCTATGAAAACATCATCACGCCTGTATTCCCCGAAGGGGTAGGCAGAGCTGCACTGCAGTGCATCCACACTTCGCCGATGTATTTTGTTTCCAATGTAATAGGGGGCGAGCCTATTGCCATTATACCGGGCACATTTACCCTCAATACGAAGGAGATTTGGGCCATTGACCACCACGCAGGCCCAGTGCGGGCTGGTGAAATTCACACTCCTTACTATAGACGTGCAGGTTTCCTCACGATGTTTTCCTTTACCGTTCAGCAAGTGGTAATCATTGCTGAACTATGATTTGTTAGTATTGATAGTTGTCTATGATTTGTTCATATTGATTAAAAAACTTTTAAACTTCTTTATACTACGTGTACATACATTATAAGTTTAATTTATTTACCGATCGTGAAGGTATTAATTAAATTCATAAAGTTTTTCGTATTATTAACTTGTATCTATCATAGTTTAATAGGTATTTGATAGATAGTTCCTAATTATTAAAATAATATTGAATTGGTACATGCCATAAAACCAATCAACAAACCTCAAGCACCTATTATTTCATGTTGACGTCACAAGCAAACCAGTTTTGGTAACGACCTCGCCATGTTAATTAGATAAACAATTGAATGAAACAACTAAATTATTAATATTCGGAATACGAGGACCTAAAATCTCAGCATTCCAATCTGTCTGGTACGAATGAATTATGCAATGACTGACACTTCAGATGGTTCAAGCGTAAGTTCCAAATGTGCATCATCCCGAAGAAACGTGCAGGTTTCCTTACGATGTCTGCCTTCACCGTTCAGTAAGTGGTAATCTGAAAAAGAAATTCACATACTACTACAGCCCTTTTAGAGTCCCACTGCTGGGCACGGGCCTCTCCTCAATGAGAGGGGGATTCAGGCCATAGTCCACCACGCTGGCCCATTGCGGATTGGCAGACTTCACACATCTATCGAAAACTAGTCAAGTTCCCTCAGACGTGCAGGTTTCCTCACGATGTTTTCCTTCACCGTTTCATAGCAAGTGATAATCTCGGATGTAAATGAGATTCGCACATAAATTCCAGAGGTGCGAGCCGGGGTTGAACCTGCACACTTCGATTCGAAGGCGTGCGTTTGACCACTCGGCTACCACTGCTAAATTCAGACATGGAATGCGAAAATCCCAGATGTACGAGTCCGGGGTTTGAACCTGTAATCATTGCGTTCAAGGCGGGTGTTCTAGTAACTAAGCTACCATGACTTGAAAAGTTCCTAATTATTGAATTAAGTCCATGATATTTTTACCGTCATCAGTTTTGCTAACTACGTGGCCATCTAACGTGGGGCTTTGCAAGCTATATTGGCATGTTTAAATCGTCTTTAGATTCCAAATTCTACGATCAGTCGGGTAGTGATACTAAAAGTAATGCTCGTCTTGAAGCATCTTTTGAGGCTGACATTTCAGTTTCACTACTGCCAGCACTACTACAACTACTACAGCCCTTTTAACGTCCCACTGCTGGCCACGGGCCTCCCTTCAATGCGAGGAGGATTCAGGCCATAGTCCACCACGCTGGCCCGTTGCGAGTTGGCAGACTGCACACATCTATCGAGAACTAGTCAAGTTCCCTCAGACGTGCAGTTTTCCTTACGATGTTTTTCTTCACCGTTTCATAGCAAATGATAATCTCGGATGAAAATGAGATTCGCTTATAAATCCCAGAGGTGCGAGAGTGCCAGCACACCCTGATTGACATTGAAGGAATTCAAAGGATCCTATAATCCTCAAATCAATTGTTTTTCGACGATAGTCTTAGATTTTTATTTTTTAGACGATGGGTACACTCTCTTCGCTTTCCACGGGAAGCTGAACGAGGAAATGGAGGGTCTGGAGGCAGGACAATGGTCTAGGGACATCACACAACCTAAAAACGGAAGGTGGACCTTCAGGGATAGGAACGCTCGACTCAAGATCGGGGATATTGTCTACTTCTGGACATACGTTATCAAGGATGGGTTGGGTTATAGGCAGGATAATGGGGAGTGGACAGTCACAGGTTAGCTATCTATCGGGACATTCAACCAGTTTTTCGGAAGACATCCAACGTCACAAAGCCTCAGGAAGGTGGTATCTCCCCTTTGCATTGAGGAAAACTTATCGAAATTATTGTGGACCGCAAAAAGCAGTGTACCTAATTATCTATATCTCGAGAAACAAGACATGCTTCGTGTTTGTAAACAATAATTAATCAGTATCTTATCCGCGAGGGTCACGATAGAGCCCAAAGATTAATTATACCTACGTCTAAAGAATAATAAATGAGATATAATATTTAATAAAGTAATTTTACCATTAAACTTTAGTTTCAAGTACCTATTTCAGTTTATACGAAAAACTTGGTTGAACCCGACGTGGGGTATAAGAAATAAGGCTTTAATTCGCGAGGGGTCTATAACCCAAGCTATAAAACCTACTAACTAGATTAAGCTAAGCTACTAAAAACGTTAATATGAAAGTCAGCTTAAGAAAACAAAAAACACTTCGCATTGCGTAGCTTTACGCGTCTATTGGGTGATACACACAATGAAAAAAGCATTTATGAACTCCGAAGGAAATGCGATGTAAAGCCTCTTCAATCATGTAACAAATACATACCTACATCTGATATATCAAAGAGTTCGTTATCTTCACACATCTCCAAGTAGCTTGTTCCTTTGTAATTTTGTCTCTCGTGGTTTGCAACTCGTGCTCTTTAGAATATAGCATGCTTCTTAGCAATACATATTTGATCTTTTGAATGAGTTCTTAGGTTCCTATGCCTTTGAAATCCATTCGAAAAATTATCTGCGTCTGAGTTTATTATCAGCTTCCTTGAAACTTCGAAACTGCTCGCTTAAAAAAAAACTTAATTATTCATATTTAAATGTAATTAGTACTTCTAACATAAATATTTCTCACCTAGAACTCAGTGGAAAATATGTAAAGTGTATATCATCGCATATATAAAGTTGCTTTGGGTTCAAGGGAATGTGTGACATTTTCATTTCCTAAGCCGGTGCTGAGTGCATAAGCTCACTCTTAGCACAACTAAGTACTGTAAATGGTGAAGTGAATATCTCAGAGCGTATATCTAAAATTATAAGTGGCTTTCACTGAACTGCATAGAGGTTTAATCCTTTCTTCAAATATTAAATAGTTTATGCATTGACGATGTAACATACAATTCAAGTTTGAACCATTAATGCATATCTTTTAATATTAAGTGCTTTATCTTTCTTATACTTTGGACTTTTAAACCTAGATCACAATTTTCCAGCAAAATTGTTATGCCTTGCACACACAAAATTTACACAATAATTCTTCTTATTAACTATCTGCATGGAAGTACCTATTATATTTAATGTATTTGAGCACAATCTAGACTATAAGTATATTAATAGTCAATCTTCCCCCAGAACATGTCGATGAAGCCGGAAACCCAGTAGGCAGCTCTCAGGCCAGGCCAACCGACCAGGTCACTCCAGCAGGCCAGTCGAATATAGAATACCCTTGCGAGATCTCAGTATCCAAGACATCTGTTCCGGGCTTTGTTTGTAAAGGCCAATTGTTGTTTGAAGATAACTTCAACTCTGATATAGAAAAAGGCAACATCTGGACGTCGGAAAACAAGATTCCAGGAGAGCCTGTGAGTAAAAACTTCTTTAAGAGGTCCTCTTCTCAGCCGATGAAGCTGTAAAGGCCAACTCACGACCAACAGCGTAGTCCATTGAAAAAAAATCTTTAAGAGGTTCTACTATTGATTATTTTTATAAAGTTTAGCTAAAACTATATTTATGATCTGTATTTGGCGACATACCTTTAAGTTCTTAAGATTTCTTCATTAAGTTTCATGGTCACACTTAGCGTTACTTTATCACTATAGTACCTAGTCCATATGTCGTCTTTATTGTTCCAGGATTTCCCTTTCAACGTGTACCTGAATAAACACAACCCGCAGGTGAAGGATGGCAAGGTCATTTTCAAGCCCGTCACTCTTGAATCTAAATACGGCGAAGACAAAATTAGGCAGACACTAGACATCACGCCTAGGTAAGAAGCGAGCATACTCATTCCTTAAAGGCCGGCAACTCACTTGCGATGCCCCTGGTGTTGCGGGTGTCCATGGGCGGCGTTAGTCACTTACCATCAGGTGAAACGCCTGCTCGTTTGCCTCCCTATCTCATAAAAAAAAAGGTAAGAAATGCCAAAATGTCTTTTGAAACCTAAGATTCTATTCCTTTCTACTTCAATTACTAAAGTTACTCAATCAACATAATTGTCTAGGATTGGTTTGTCTGTAGATTGCTTAATTAGGTCGTATTTAAGGATTTTTTCTTATGTTCTTCTTAGACGTGTGTCGTTACGTCATTTTCAAGAAACGTAACGATACCAGTAACTTGGTCGGCGTCACCTGTTTCAAAACTAGTAATTTTTGTAACTAATTATTTTTATTTAGCTACCGTGATTGTTTGCATAAATAACTCCACCAACTATATACTCGCACACGAAACGAAAATAAATTAAATCACGATCTAATATTTTTAGCTATACAGTTAAATCAATCAATTAATTGACGTCTCTCGCTCACAGTTACTGGTTAACAAAAATAACGCAGTTACAAAAATCACTACTTGTAATTTGACTTGAAACGAGTGATTCGGTTAAATGGCGCGTAGCTACTTATTGTAACTAGTGACGTGAAATAACGCCCACGTCTAGTTCTTCTAGAATTGTTTCAAATCTATTGTATGATAGCCATAATAGTCGCTAAATTGAGAAAAGGATCCGTCACATCATCAGGCCTTTATCATGATGGACAGTTATGTTGCTACCTACTTTATTAAGAGAAGGAAAGCCGCCTTGAATGTTTAGGCTATAATTTTGGTCTACTTAATTTTTTTTATTATTTTCTTAACAAAAAATCATTTAACAACAAATAGATGTACTGGGGCCATAGGCACCCCAGAGTGCTACCGTGAGGCGTCAGGACCGCAGATCGTGCCTCCCATCGTCACCGCCAAGATCACCACGAAGAGCAAGTTCTCCTTCAAGTACGGCAGGATTGAGGTCAGCGCTAAAATGCCACAAGGCGACTGGCTTTATCCAGGTATGTGTTTGAATAAGACTATTAATCTGCCGCTGTATAAATTGAGTTAAATTGAAAAGACAATTAAACTATAGTTTGACCTTAATGAAAGTCTCATAATAACGTGAGTAGAACTGAGAAAATGTCTAAGAAATTGCTGGTCATTTTGAGTTAATTCTGTAGCGCCACCCTTATGTTCGCTCATCTATATTCTGCTAGTCCTCTTATTTATCTCATTTATTTAAGAACATCAATATTAATATTATTTTAAAAAATAAACATAAGAAAGCGTAAAAGTATTAAACTACATTGATAATTACGTAAACACTATTTAAATAGGTAACTAAAAGACATTAGCAAAGACTTTATGACACTCTTACCAATTAAGCCGCTTTAAATACTTCCTTAAAAAACAAGTACTCATTTCACTCTATATCCGCGTAGAGATTCAGCTAGAGCCGCGGGATAGCATCTACGGGATTCGTAACTACGCGTCGGGCGTGTTGCGCGTGGCGTGCGTCAAGGGCAACCTGGAGGACGCTAGGAAGTTGTACGCGGGACCTATTCTCTACGACTCGGAACCCTACAGGTACTGTTTTTTTTTATGAGATAAACGAGCCGACGTTTTACCTGATGGTAAGTGATCAACGCCGATCATGGACACCTGCAACACCAGGGGCAGCGCAAGTGCCTTGCCGGCCTTTAAGAAATGAGTATGCTCGTTTCTTGAAGATACCTTTGTCGCATCGGTTCGGGAACACCGCTGCAGGAAGTTCATTCCACAATTTGGTGGTGCGAGGGAGAAAATTCCTGGTAAATCGCACTGTACTGTGTTGCCGTTCCACTCACAAAAGTGACAGGTTAAAACACAGACCCACTTTAAGCAAAGTGCAACTTTGCCAGTCATGGACGAACTCTTCACTCTACCAACTATACAGGTTGTTTCAGAATACTGAAATAATACCTTGACGTTTGCATCAGTATTGGGTATACAACTGGTATAAAAATTTGTTCGAAATTCGACTATGCTTTTTAAATTTTTTTTTCGTCTTCTGTTTTGTGAATATTGGTAGTCGCCCCTCATAAGTGTAGTTTACACTGCTGAATAGGATTATGGGTGTACCCAAAGGTCAGAACACGATACTTGTGAAAAATATTAAAGGTCTATAACTCAGAAACTATGATAGTTTGTATAGTCTGTCTGCACTAAGCATCTACATATTAGCTACCGTATATGTACTTAAAATATTATTTCGGACTTCAGCAGGGTGATTTTAAAACACTCGGAATCGAATTCGGAAACGGAATCGGATCTTTCCGTCACGGATTCCAGCCATCGCTATTTTGATTTCCGTACCCGACGATTTTTGACATTTCTCGTCGGATAAACCCATCCGAATCGACGGAAAGTTTCCGACACCTTTTTCCTCGCGGAAAGCTTCCGAAATTGAACAAAAACATAAATAAAATACCAAATTTAAGTGTTATCTAAATACTTGCATAATATTTAAGGTAAGTCAGTACTAAAGAGTGTTTAAAATAAACCCATTTACGTTGTTTTATGGCCCTTTACATTATTGTGAAAATTATTCACTTCAACCTTCGATAGGATGGAATATTATTTTATAGGAGACAACATAGGGCGGCTGCTGTGCAGCGCCGGCAAACAATCGTGCTGCATTATTCACTTCGTGGTTGTGTTTTTATTTACCGAAATACAGCGCCATGCGCCATCTATGACGTAGCTCTGAAACTTCGTGGTTTCAAAGTCGTGATGTTACCCTTCACTTTCACTTTGACGTATCAGTAAAAATTTTCGAGGTTCGTTATAACCAAAAATAATAAAGGAGAGTAAGTTTTAAATCGATAATTTAAATAAGTAATCAATTTCCATTTTTATAATTATGATAAGTGTGTTTATATAAGACTTTTTGGCCCAAAAAATTCGTATTAATAACTGTTTTGTAATCGAATTTTATTTCTACCATTTCTACCATTTTTAAACGTTCTTTGTAAACGCACACAATCTTTCCGACGTCGGAACTTTCCAATTGGCCCTTCCGTCCGCTATTCAAAATCGCGTTTTGTCATGCCGTCGGAAACGGAATCGACAACTCGAAGTTTTCGATTCCGTTTCCGAATTCGATTCCGAGTGTTTTAAAATCACCCTACAGAAGAGTGATTTTAAAACACTCGGAATCGAATTCGGAAACGGAATCGGATCTTTCCGTCACGGATTCCAGCCATCGCTATTTTGATTTCCGTACCCGACGATTTTTGACATTTCTCGTCGGATAAACCCATCCGAATCGACGGAAAGTTTCCGACATCTTGTTCCTCGCGGAAAGCTTCCGAAATTGAACAAAAACATAAACAAAATACCAAATTTAAGTGTTATCTAAATACATGCATAATATTTAAGGTAAGTCAGTACTAAAGAGTGTTTAAAATAAACCCATTTACGTTGTTTTATGGCCCTTTACATTATTGTGAAAATTATTCCCTTCAACCTTCGATAGGATGGAATATTATCTTATAGGAGACAACATAGGGCGGCTGCTGTGCAGCGCCGGCAAACAATCGTGCTGCATTATTCACTTCGTGGTTGTGTTTTTATTTACCGAAATACAGCGCCATGCGCCATCTATGACGTAGCTCTGAAACTTCGTGGCTTCAAAGTCGTGATGTTACCCTTCACTTTCACTTTGACGTATCAGTAAAAATTTTCGAGGTTTGTTCTAACCAAAAATAATAAAGGAGAGTAAGTTTTAAATCGATAATTTAAATAAGTAATCAATTTCCATTTTTATAATCATGATAAGTGTGTCTATATAAGACTTTTTGGCCCAAAAAATTCGTATTAATAACTGTTTTGTAATCGAATTTTATTTCTACCATTTCTACCATTTTTAAACGTTCTTTGTAAACGCACACAATCTTTCCGACGTCGGAACTTTCCAATTGGCCCTTACGTCCGCTATTCAAAATCGCGTTTTGTCATGCCGTCGGTAACGGAATCGACAACTCGAAGTTTTCGATTCCGTTTCCGAATTCGATTCCGAGTGTTTTAAAATCACCCTACTGATACACACCATGTAAATCTATAGACAACTTAATCCCTGTCGTGTCTACCGGTTACTACCATAAGCATAAGCATTACCTTTCATTGCTAGTGGCCTTGTCTACGCCTCAACATGTGGCAGACAAACCTACTCTACGCCGACTTGTAAAGAATAGATAAAGTGAGATGGCCATGTCAGTCATATCTTGTTTTCTATCGCGCGGTGCTCGTGCTATAGCTTGAAGATAAAGCTCGATGTGACGTCATTTGCTTGACAAATCGGCCAGTGGGAAGGGACAAAATATGTCTTTGGCGTCATGCTAAGCCCGCTTTTAATTACAGATCGGCACATTTTAAATCAAAGACTAACAATGATCTCTGGAGCAAGGCGTTCCACAATTATTCACTGGAATGGAGACCAAGTGAGTCGCAATTGGTAATAAAGCAGATAGGTCAGCAGCATTTGCACAAAAAGTTCTTTTGTCTTCATCTTCCTTGCTACTACTACAGCCCATTTAACTCCCCTCAATGCGATGGGGATTCGGGCCATAGTCCACCACGCTGGCCCAGTGCGGGTTGGGAGACTTTACACATCTATCGAAAAGTAGTAAAGTTCCCTCAGATGTGCAGGTTTCCTCACAATGTTTTCCTTCACCGTTTCATAGCAAGTGATAATCTCGGACGAAAATGAGATTCGCACATAAATCCCAGAGGTGCGAGGCGGGGTTTGAATCTACACACTTCGATTCGAAGGCGTGCGTTTGACCACTGCTAATATGCATTTAGGCATAATAACAAGTGACACAAATAAATGGAGATCTTTGATGCGCATTGACATGTTAAGTCACGAGATTTTTTTATAGATGGTATCTCATTGTTCGTGGACGGTGAGATGTACGGGGAGGTGGAGGCAGGTGATGGCTTTTCAAGCAGTGCGAAGGAGCACGGCGTGCCGGCCGCGCCCCTATGGCGCCGGGGCACCAACATGGCTCCTTTCGACGACATGGTATGTACATTGACTCCATAGAAAAGAAGAATCAAGTCGGAACGACTGTAACAATATTTTTATATGAAAAACCAGCGTCGCCAATTACACACTAATGAACAAAAAGTGGTTATTACTCCTACATATGTAAGACTTGCATTTATTACTTACCTTACAAGGCATATCCATTGCATACTCTCAATTATATACCATTAAATATAGAAAAACACGTATGGGTTTCCTATGAAACCATCAAACACAAATTTCATCCGTAAGACATATAGATACATAAAAATTAAGTATACGTATTTGACTTATGTAATATAGATGTTCATCTGTTTTTTTTACAAAATTTAATTTAATATGATGAGTTATGGTTGCACCAGGAATTAGCGGGTATTCTACCAGTGTCAAGTAATTAGCAACAATAAATTAAAGTGATCAAGATGGCGGATAACTTAAGTTTTTTTTTTTGTGATGCGAGATCTCAAAATGGCGCCCCTCTCAATACAAAAATCTAATATTAGAATCGTATAATACTAATATCGTGGTCGCGACACTCGTTGTGACGCTCCTCACTAAATAGCGTCGCGTCGCTAACTATAAGGTGTCACGACGCTTAAATATACACGATTTCCGGTTGATTTTGGCGCCCGGCTTATGACGGCGTCCGGTACGGTTGCACCGCTCGCACCGCCCTAGAGCCGCCGCTGCGGATAGCATACAGCTGCGACTGGCAGCGCGTAGGTATCACCCATTTCTTCTTATACTCTATGATAGACTCAGTAGGTCCTCTAATTGTAAGGGACCCGTCCTGTTTATATTCCTAAATAGTTATAACAAGAAAGTTATCCTATTTCTTCCACAGTTCTATATAGCTGTGGGGTTGAACGTGGGCGGTGTTCACGAGTTCCCAGACAGCCCTAACAAGCCCTGGAACAACTTCGCTACTAAGGCAATGCTGAACTTCTGGAACGCGAGAGGGGACTGGCTCTCCAGTTGGTATGATGAAGCCTTAGAGGTGGACTACGTGAGGGTCTACGCGCTCTGAAAGGTAGCCTTGCAGTAAATCTAAGTTACATACTTTTGTCTTTTTCTATCGTATGAATAACGATAGAGAGATAAATAACTCTATAAGCCTCCCATATAGTGGGGCATCGGCAATCGCGCGTGATTTTTTTTTGTCATACCAAAACAAACTGTATTGACTCATAGAAAACGTTTATCTGCACCTAAATGACGATGATGTAATGGCAAGAATTTTGACGCGCGAACGTCCCAATGTGAGAGAGGCTTTATGGTTCCACCATTGAAAGAAATACAAGCTTCGTATCTTTATAATTCTACGGCTGGACCGATTTGCATGATTTTTTTTGTATGCGTTTGGGTGGCGCCCTGGATGGTTTAGATTTACAATTGGACCCGGTAGGTGGCGCTGATTTCGTATGTCACTAATTCTAAGGCGGTACGAAGTTCGCCTGGTCAGCTAGTATGGTATAAATTTTATTTAAAGTTTTACATCACGCGGCCTCATGGCAGCGATAGTGATTCGATTCGACCTAATCAGTGATTATAGTTTTTTCTTGGCACACGTTCTAGCCGAGATCAAAATTGTATGCCAAGACTAGACATTTGTCACGAATTATGTCACACAGAGACGCTCTTATATAAATGTCATTGATTTCAGAGAAAAAGATACAATTGTCACGACTCTCATTTCGTATTGTCACACATCAGCTAGTCCGCCTACGCTGCCAATGCTGGATAATGAATAAATAATAACAATTAAGTTTTATTAATGTTTGTATTCCTCAGGGTTAGGCAGAGGTGCCCATTATGCCAATGTATGTCAGTCCCAAGGTGAAAGATCGAACATACATATTACTATTTTATATTACTATTTCCGTTCGCTATTTTGTTTAATTTATTGCTATAATTTAGGTAATCAGGACCAAAATTAATTGACAAAATGAACACTTCTGCTTCTTGACTATGTAATTTACGTCGTAGCTGGCACCTATAAAGCTTAATATACCCCGCCAAAGGAGTAATTATTGTTAACAAAAAAAAATGTTTTAATTTATGGTTAATCTAAATATTATTTTACATCTGTTCCAGACTGCAACACGGTACTACCAACCGAACGCAAATACTCCGTGCAAAGAGATTATGTACAAATAAAAATATTTTAATAATCATGTTTGCATACCTAATGCAATGTTTTTCATTTATTTAATTACTATTATTGACAAAAAAACTAAGAGTGGGCAATGTTAAAAATTAAAACACGCTGATATCATAGACAAGCTGACTTAAGACCAACTTTCATAGTCATTTAACGTTGTTTTATTGAATTATCTTTGGTCATTTATTAAATAAATGCATAGGTACAGCCTCTGTCTGAAATCTACGGATTTGGTTTTGATCTGTTCGAGTCTAAAGTTTCCCTAAAAGGATTCTGATAAATGTGGCTGTGATTTAAAATTAAAATTGCATACTATAAACTACTTAAGTGAGTAGATAACGGTATGAGTAAACGTTATAAACAATATTACAAGTTATCTAGGTAAGATGACGGTGTAAATGCTTTAAACAAAACTATAATAGGATGGGCTCTCGGCGCTTTTTTGCAAAGTTCACTTTAATTAAGTATAAGTTCCTTGCAACTTTTTTTCTTACCAGCCAGCTCATGGCAACTTGCAAGCAATCTATGTATTCACATTTCGAACAATGAAGAACACCATTGATACATTCAATTTTGGAACCACAGACAAAGTAAGGTAATGATTTTTTTTTAAGTTACATCGTGCGATAGTTTTTTTTTCATATTGTTCTAAATCTAAATGTACCCACCATTTAAATTTAGAAAAATATGAAAAAATGCACGCACGATTAGAACCAAATTGATTAAAGTAATTTTATTAAAAACAGATTAGTGCTAGCGTATACCCGATAAAGAAGTGTTTACTTGCTCATTGGCCAACCAGTATATGCAATAGTAGTGTGGATTGAAAGAAATTGGAAAGAACACAGGCTGTAAGTAAGTACCTTTATATTTTCAAATCTTTTCCTTTAATAAGTCGACAATATGGATAAATTGTCTCAACTGATTTCTCCTATTATAAATGTTGATTAAACGATATATTGACACAGATAATTTAAAGCTGCAGTTGCTGCAGCTGCTGTTTTTGCAGAATTAAGCCTCCCGCATACAACGCTCGCGTGTCAAAATTTTGCCAATATCAAAACGAACTCTGTTTTAACATACATAAAGATTGAAT
Organism: Ptilodon capucinus; assembly: GCA_914767695.1. Lineage (NCBI taxonomy): Eukaryota > Metazoa > Arthropoda > Insecta > Lepidoptera > Notodontidae > Ptilodon > Ptilodon capucinus. The sequence goes on along the minus strand of OU611817.1, from coordinate 10,982,142 downwards.
TTCAGTGATAAAAGCCACGCTGCCACGTGTTAAAATTCGCTCGCGATGTTAGTGTCATTAAAATTGTAAAATGAACTTTTTATACGTGTCAATACAGTTCTTTTTGATATTGACAAAATGTTTGCGCCCCTGCATTGACTCCGAGCCTATAATAGAAAAAGCTGTTATTATGATATAACACACGGACACTTCAATCCTAGTTAACCTACTAATATAATAAATATGAAAGTTTGTGAGGATGGATGTATGTCTGCTACTCATTCACGCAAAAACTACTAAACATATTTTGATGAAACTATGCAGTATTATTGTTTATACATCAGATTAACCGGCTATTATTTATAACGATATTTATCATCGTCGCGGGTAGAAGCTAGTTTTTATATATTTGTATGTAAAGACAAATTCGAAGAAACAATAAAAAACAAGACTCTTCGCATCTTCATTATAAATGACTCATACCAAACAAAGTTAGTTTACTTCAAGTTTTCTCAGTGTCAAAATGTCGGTGGTTGCGATCAGACGTGTATGCATATTCACATTCATATTTCTAATTGATATAATATGCGGACAATACGAAGTGCCAACTGTGAAGGTGCAGGCACTCAAACCTAAAGGTTTCCGGGCATCTATCCCGGGTAAGTGTACCTACTTTTGATAAACTTTATTTATATTGACCTTAGGTCATCGACTCTTGTCTGATATTGGTATTATTTCGTTAGCGACACTGTTTCACATACATTTAAACATTATTATAATTTAATTAAAGGTCAAAATCACATGCTACGTGCTGCAACGTATGTATAACGTTTTTGCATCCGGTTTGGAGTTGTGTACCCCTAAATTTAAATGTAGTTACGATACATTTACAAAGGCATTGTAGGTACAACACTTTTATACTAAAAAATAACGTTGTAGCGAGTATTTAGATGGATTATAATGTCTATCCATTTTCCTCTTAATGACTTACCATCTACTCTCCCATAGTGCGTTGAAGGCATCATACCAAAGCAATTATTTCTACAACCATCTGTGGTTTAGAATAATCCCTTCATTGTAAATTGGAGTAGACGCACCTTACTGTACTAGCTTCCTAAGCGTAAAGACTATATTTGTATTTAATATTAGACTGCCGTGAGTATAATTCTTCTCTAGTATTGCGGCAAAAGTGCGGTCTGCTCTCATGGCATTGCTGCTTCTGAGAATGTAATACTCGCAATTATCATTTTGAAAAAAGTAACCATTGAGTTTCTTACCGGCTCTTCTCAGTGGAAGCAGCATTCCGAACTGGTGGTAGAATCTGACTATTTGTAAGTGCTTTTTGGCCTACACGAATAAAAAAAAAATTATTTTGATTTTTGATAAAAATTTGGGGTTAAAATCCGTACTCCCATTTCTTTATCATTATATCGAGGGCTGAAAGGTTATTAGACTTAAGCGACACTTTTGGACGATATTTACTTATATACATAATTGGAATCAGTCAACTTTTTCTGAGTCGAATGAGTAAATATCTTCTCCTGTAAAATCAGATAGCCTATCACACCTCGATATAGTCAATTTTTTCGCACCCGTGCTAAAGTTAAATAACCCAAGGGGATTTCTATATTTGGAACCGGTTTCAAGAAATATCCAATGTTTAACGGAACGTTAGTTAAATCTGATCGTATATAAAAAGTATCGTAAACTATCCTCCAGATCACTATCACGATACGTTGCTTGTTCGAATCGTTGCCCTATCGATAACAATTCGTTTCTACAGGAACTCAATATCTGCCACATGTAACACCTAACCCCCTTTCCCTTCTAACTACACGCATCCAACACCGAATTCCTTCCCAATGTCGTCGATATAATCATTTAAACAGGTTAGGTATATAGCAGTGGTAGCCGAGTGGTCGAACGCATGCTTTGCAATCAAAGTGCGCAGGTTCTATCCCCGGCTCGCACCTCTGGGTTCCATGTGCGAATCTCATTTTCATCTGAGATTATCACTTGCCAAGAAACGGTGACGGAAAACATCGTGAGGAAATCTGTGTGCCCGGTATAATGGCAATAGGCTCGCCCCCTATTACATTGGGACCAAAATACATCGGCGAAGTGTGGGCGCCCTGCAGTGCACCTCTGCCTACCCCTTCGGGGAATACAGGCGTGATGATGTATTAGGTATACGTTTCTCGAGACTGATAGCAAATAAAATAATTTTACTCAGTTACTTAAGGGAATCCCCTTAGAACGTACCTACCTATATACATGTATATGTATTCATTTTGGAAGCAATAGCTCCATTTTCAGACCAATATTTTTGTGATATGTTCTAATATAATTCATAGTCATTATGAAATTAAACTATTTTACGGATTTTATCGCGTTTATTTACTATTTTATTTTCCCGACGTTTCGGCTGCTTTACAGCAACCATGGTCACGGTAGTTAATAGTTTAATTTCAATGTATAGTATTCGCGTAAATATAAGAAAATCATAGTCATCTTCTATTACCAAATTAATGATTACTATAGATATAATAGCTTTAAGGTGACAATGTCTAATTTGTCTACGCTGGTCATATTCTAGACAATGTTTGATAAAAAATGTTTTTTACGCATAGTAAATTGAAGCCAGAATTATCTGCTGTCTTCATCACGATCATCTCCCATTTCTATGTATTGTGTATTTATTGAATTTTCTCTTGCTGTTAATTACTTAACACTGGCTGAAATACCCACTAGCCGTAGGTGGAGCCATTCCTCATCTTATTCCATTAAATGTCATTATTTTCGTAAAACGACATGCAGACATTGTTTGAAGTGTCTGGTCCTTACCAGAGACTTGAGTACACTTGAGTCTCTGGTCCTTACCAGAGACTTGAGTAGACTTGAGTCTCGGGTCCTTACCAGAGACTCAAGTCTACTATCGTTGGACTGTAACAATGGCTTCAAATATTTTTATGAAATTAATGAAAAATTTTAATGGAATAAGATGATGAGGAATGGCTCCACCTACAATTACCGTTATATCAGCAAGTGTCAAGTAAATAAATAGCAAGAGTAAATTCAATAAATACACATAATACATACAAATGGGAGATAAAGGGAGGTCCTTGCCTAATTTATTAATTTCTTGATTTCAGATGCCCCGAACGTGAGCCTCTTTGTGTTCCATGGGAATGCAAATCGTGGTATAGGTCGCTATGACATCGGCACTATATCTGGCGAGGTGCTGAACGCGAAGAACGGAAGGTGGACCTACGAGGATCCCAACTTGCAGCTGAAGCTTGGCGACGTCATCAATTACTACGTAGTGGTGTCGAAAGATAGAGTCGGATATGTCAAGGATAATTTGAGCTTTACTGTTAATAGTAAGTGGTACTTTTCTCTCTTTATCAGTCTGAAGACGAAGAAGATACTAGGATTTGTCCATGTTACTGGGATTTACCACATGTATACGTATTGATGTAATTATCATTCCGGAATTTGCCCCGATCTGGGTGTAAAATGCCGCGATCACGCGTCGAAATTCGCTTGCACTGACAATGACATTTCGTTAAGTATTTGCAACAAATCAGGTAACGCGCGTATTGATGCCCCAGTGAGCGCGGGACTTTAGACTTTAACAGATGGTAGCAAGGATCAAGCCTTCAGTCCATTATATAAGACCTAAATACAAGCTTAATTTGAAACCATAATTTTAGGGTGTTGTCAAATAAAAGATCAGTGTTAGGTCCGCCACAAAATGTCGGTAATATTTGACTGTTACTCTGTTACAGACCATTCCTTATGAACTCAGCTTCACATAGCGACGGCAGGAAGCGGAAATGTCGTATCTTGAAAAAATGCCTAAATTACTTATTGGTATATAAAAGCCGCGTCGAATGGTCCATGACACATATGCCTAAGACGACACAAAATATAGGGTAGATTATTTTCTAGTTTTATTTAGGAGTTAAAATTTTTGAAATACTTTTTCGAATCTGGTTTGAAATTGGATATTTCCAGAAACGACATTTCCACTTTCTGATTTATATGTATACCCATATTTACAGGTTTAGATGACACAACTTCAACGGGAGGGGGAGATAGCGGGCAGCCAGCTGCGTGCGCGCCGACGGCGACAATGGTACGCGGAGCCAGCGCGTGCGCAGGCCAGACCATCTTCGAGGACAACTTTGAGACTTTCAGGGAAAACGTGTGGCAGATTGAGCAATACATACCTGTTTATATGCCGGCAAGTACTTAAAGTTTACAACTATTTAGGTAGGTACAGTTGTAAGTACGGATATCTCCTAATTCAGTGTCAGCCGTTCCCTTAGTAGTTGTGATAGTAGCAGTAATAGTGATAGTAGTAGTGGTGATAGTGATAGTTAGGGTTTTTTATTTATTTGGATAGCTTACATCATTAACACTAAGTAATAACAATATAAGACATAACACGCCAGTAACAGTTTTGGATTTATATACGCCTGCTTGTGTCGGAATGTCTGACGCTTAGAATTCGAATCATAAGGTCCACTTTCCAGTTTAAATCGGGTAACCGTTTCATTTATATATTTTATTTGCAGCACAACCTCCTTTTACCTCCATAACTCTCTACCAAGTAACTGGTATAAAAAAGGTCTACGGAGATACGTGATCATGTTGACGCTTTTCTTTCAGAGAATCCAATTATTTTAAAATGTAATAATTGAGTAGCTAAGATAGCACATAATAACAATACATTAGTCATGGGATCGGTGTAACATATTTATTTAAACGCGCGTATAACGGAAACGGGACTTTCCTTTTAGCGTGACTCGTGAGTCACTGTGTTACCTGTGTGTTACCTGGTATAGCTTGTGGTTTAACGTGCACAGTGTTCATCATTGCTACAGGCAGTTGCAGGTATTTTAAGGATATACCTTCTTCGTCTTTTTTTACGAAACGAATGAATTAATGATGATATTTAATAGAATAAAATGAGGAATGGGTCCACCTGCGTTTAGCGGGTATTTCAGCCAGTGTCAAGTAATTTATAGCAAGGGCATTATGAATAAAAAAAAATTTTTTAACAAAAAACAAAAACCGACTTCAAAAAGCTAGAATTGCTAGCTAAATGTAATGAATTATAAGGTTATTTCTAGCTTTTTAGTGCACCTAGGTTTTTGAAGTCGGTTTTTGTTTTTTGTTAAAAATTTATTAATTTTCACGCTTTTTAGTGTGAATAATCGTTGAAAATATGCAATTATTATCACCTCATAACAACCCTAAAAAAGTAAATATTTACAGCCAAAAAATAAAATCCCATCTACAACTACATCATCCACGTAAATAATGATCATAATAAACATAAAAATGTTTATAGAATGAAAACTGCTTGGCCGTACAATTTTTAATTTTTATGGGACCAAATGGCATCTATTCCGCATCAAACAAAAAAAGAATCACGTAAATCGGATCATAACTCGCAGCGTAATCGGTGTACATACATAAAAAAAACATACCGGCCGAATTGAGAACCTCCTCCTTTTTGGAAGTCGGTTAAAAATGGATGATGCCAGTTATAAAAATGTCGGATGAATCAAGGATATACCTACGAGTAATTTCTTTTATAAAATCCTTACCTTACGTACGTCTGATTGAATTACGTTGTAAACTATTCTCGAATGCCAAAATTAACTGTATTTTTATTATGGTACATGTTATTCTACTTCTTTTTTTACCAAATGATGATAATTTTATGGAATAAGATGAGCAATGCCTGCACCTGCTATTAGCGGTATTTATGGCAATGTCGAGTAATTAATAGCAAGGACAAATTCAATAAATGCACATTTAAAGTAAAAACCGGCCAAGTCCGAGTCGGACTCGCGCACGAAGGGTTCCGTACCATTATCGGTAAAACAACAAAAAACACGTTTGTTGTATTTAAGACCCCTTAAATACTTATTTTATTCTGTTTTTTAGTATTTGTTGTTATAGCGGCAACAGAAATACAACATCTGTGAAAATTTCAACTCGCCCGAGTAACGCGCGAGTATGCCGGCTTAATGGTAGAGTGTTCCTTCAGGAGTATCCGTTCGTGTCGTACCAGCGGCTCCCCGTCGACCCGACAGTGTCGGTGTCTGGCGGCAACCTGCGCATCGCGCCCAAGCTGCAGCAGAACCTGCCCGGCTTCAATGAGGACTCTATATACAATGGATCTATCAACTTATTCAGCGGGTAAACTTATACTGGGTGTATCAGAAGTCCGAAATAATACATTTTGCACACATAGATTGACACGTTGTGTGGCGGCCCCTATACTCGCCACAAAGCAGAACTTCCACTATACGCTTATAGATGGCGTGACAACCAACACTACGCATACAAAAAACTGGGTAGCCATACAACATCGTATAGAAATCCTGAATCGCGATAGAAGTGTTCCCGACGATCTGAACTATATATTATACAGATCCCAAGCAGGCTCAGTGGCTAACCACTGAGGGTGCGTAGAGGGGTCCTCCTGTTGTATGGCAACGGTGGGGTTACCATGCATACCACCCGTCTTCAGATAATCTTTCCCTTACCGCCAAAGTTGCTTCACTTTCGAACTCAGTGGCACAGAGTCCTCTTTAAAAGAACTTCTGTCAACACCATCATCGTTTAATTTTATAGTAAAATTCTTCAAATGGTTTGTTCAGATGCACAGCATCCGCAGAGGCGTGTATGAAACAGAGCTGGGGAGCCGACATCTTGCCTCCCATAGTCAGCGGCAAAGTTACCACTAAGGCATTCGCTTTCAAGTACGGGACAGTGTATGTTAGAGCCAAGCTGCCTCAGGGCGATTGGATATATCCAGGTAAGCAAACATACCTGTGGCGACATCTACAGGGTGTATTAGAAGTCCCATGTTCTGGTTTTTAGGTACATCGTGATAGAAGAGTTCTCGACCACCTTAACAATATACAAGATCTTGAACCGTGAAAGTTGAAAACCACTGTAAATGCATCGTAACCAGCGGCGGCCTTGCGAGGCTCCGGCATACAACGGTCCATTAACACCCCCAAGTTTTCCACGGATTCACTGTAGGGAATCGATACTCCGTCAAAATGTACCTGAGGGAGGACTGACCAATTTATCCTTGTGATTAGGCGCGAGCTTCCAATGATTATAGCTTGTGTCTTAGCCGGATTAACTTTAAGGCCAAATTTGTTGCTCCACGATGTTATACGGACCAAGTCAGTGTTAATATTACTTACGCAATTAGACAGACTGTCCAACGGAGCCTGAGAGTAAATCTGAAGATCGAAAATTCTTTAATTAAAACCCGCGTAAAAGAACATATAGCTGACTTGAAACACCGACGCTCCACGAAGTCTGCAATCTGTGAACATGTACAGGACCGCACCCGCCATTATATCAGATTTGATAAACCGCATATCCTCGCAAAAGAACACCGACTCCGACCAAGGATGATACGTGAGGCCATTGAAATTAAAAAACATCCTAATTTCAATAGGGAAGATGGCTGGGTGCTACCACCAACTTGGGATCCAGTAATCAATATGATTAAATCCAAAACCAAGTGTACCATTGCAAGACCTCAGGACACCGTAAGCACTTTCTGCGTGGATCGGACCGCAAACAACAACTAAATATGAGGGTACCCAGTTATTAACTATGACATCAGGACGTCTAACATCTCAGTCCCCCCGTGACCATGGTTGCTGTAAAGCAGCCGAAACGTCGGGAAAATAAAATAGTAAATAAACGCGATAAAATCCGTAAAATAGTTTAATTTCAATCAAGAGTTTTAAATAAAAAAAATATAGTTAAAAAATCTGTATTTTTTTAAATTTGACGCGAGGCCCCTGCAAGAGCGAGGCCCCGGGCGATTGCCCTGTTGGCCACCCCCTAAGGCCGCCGCTGTTCGTAACGATCTATACATTTGGGAGTTTTAATCTTCACACTATGTTTGTATGTTGTCAGAAATCCTTCTGGAGCCCTTTTTAAAGAAATATGGCAGCCTCCAATACGCGTCGGGCGTCATAAAAATAGCCTCAGCTCGCGGTAATAAAGAGCTCACCAGTGGGACCACAGATTACTCGAATAAGGTACGTAGATAGTTAGTTACTTTATGTACTAACAACCACTTAGTATTATTTGTATTTATTTTGTCCAAGCTTTTAACAAATCTCCTATTAAATGGACTACCTACCTATTCACTACTAAAGTCAGAATTCTCTTCAGGAGATAAGTAATTATTTGTTACCTACGTATGGTGTAGTAGGTAGCGCCGATAGATCATAATTATTTATACGACACCTTAGTCAGGAACTGTCCGCTACTTATAAAATTAAGTCTCATTCGACATAAGAATGCTTTTTATATCGCGGTAGGTACTCGTTTTACTCGTCACTTTTAGTCACATAACCAACTAAACTGTAGCGACCCCTATATCTGCAACAAACAAAACTTCTACAATAGCAGCGTTTTACCTGAAATAAAACGCATATTAAACTACTTACCTCACTGGAAGCTTTATATTGAGAGGGCAGATCCGTTTCCGTCAAATTCTACCTTATTTCCTTCCGTTTTGCGTCATGTTTCCGGTTACAGTGGCGACACCTAGCGGCCGAGCTCCTTTTTTATGAAACGTAAAAATGGTGCCGCGCCATCTTGCCTCATTGGCTCAATTCACCAGGCAGGATTAAAAGTGAAAGCTTCCAGTGAGGTAAGTAGTTTAATATGCGTTTTATTTCAGGTAAAACGCTGCTATTAAACCACTAGACCGTCACTGGAAGCTTTATATTGAGACCTGTTTGTTATCGCCTGGTGTCGTCACTTACATAGTAGGAAATTAATGCATATAGCGCCAATGTGATGGCTTAGTACCTAAGTATGTGAACAATAAAAACACATAATTTTAATTGCCCAGAATATTTATTTAAAAATTCTTACATGGCTTTATAATAACATCAACATAAACAATCAGTTTTAAATAGGTACTTAATTAATATAATTAAATCATATATCTCAATATCTCAAATTACAATTACAATTCTAGTTTTAATACAATCAACTGATTGGTTGAAATAATTGTGTGACATTCTCAGAATGATTACTTTTCATTACTTCTCGTCTGTAAAACTGCTGGAATGTGTTTGCTGATCGCCAATTTCCTCGGGCCAGTATTTCGTCGAGGGGATGATTTTCCAGCCAACTTTTGGAAGCCACAGCAGATCGCACACTTCCTGGGGCTGCTGTTATACCGGCCTTCGTAAACAGGGTTTTAATCCAGCCAGCTATAACTGTACGTGTGGCCGCTTTAGCTATACCTCTAACTGTAACAAATAACTTACAAGACTTTGCTATGTTTCGTCTCTCATTCAACATGGTAATGCATGTTTCGATCCAGTGTATAGGATCTAGATTAGCGTGTTCTTCGTTTAGCAGAAGCTTCCAACCAGACTGTGTGAAATTACTGCTGTCGGTTTTTGAACCGAATTGAGGCCAGAATATTATATTATTCTCAGATCGAATACAGTGATCCGGATCTATAGTGAGTAGGGTCAAATCATGAATGCGTCTACCTGAGCAGAGCAGTAACAAAATAGCCGTATGACGTGATATTTGAAACAAGTTGTTCATATCAACTGTGTAGTTCTTTAAGAAAATAATAAGTTTTTCGACATCCCAGATTGGTGGTTTGGTTAATTTCGGATTTTTAAGGGAAATTGATTTAAGCATATGTTTAACCAAAACGTGAGAACTTAACATACCAGATGTCTCAGTGTTACAAAGTGTTGCGACCACAGACTTATGCAAAAGTATCGTGTTATATGATAACTTATTAATTAAATGCAAATCAGATAGAAATTGTGCTAACTGTGAACCTGTAGGATTTTTTGTATCAATATTCTTGGAATTAGACCAAACGACCCAACGTTTCCAGGCTACCGCGTAAGTCTTTTGGGTAGATTTTCGCCACGAATTCCTAAGTAAAGTAGATTGTTCAGTGTTCCATGTTTCTAACGCCTCAGACCACCCCCACATCTCCAAACCTCGAGAATTATGTCCTCGATCTTCGGTGGTGGGAGCCCCGTCGATGTGTCGACGAGGCGATTCTGTAAGTTCCTCAGGGTCAACGGCGGCTCTAAGGCTCGGGCCTTGAGGTCCGCACGCCAAAACACCTTCTCCCATCGAGGAGCTACTATTAGAAATATTCCTGTCGACCGATTTAGGTGTGTCAAGATTTTGGGGACTAGGAACGGTGGTGGAAACACCCATGCAAGTGGAAAGTTCCATGGAACACTGAACGCGTCGTGAAACAGGGCTTGATGGTCTTTCAGATCTCGAGATACGTAATTGCTGACTACGTGTGCCGTCTTCGAGGCAAACAAATCTATCATCGGCATGCCCCACTTCGCGAACACTATGTCCACACAGGCCGGTAGTAGATGCCATTCTGGAGGTTGGCGATGGCGCGACAGATGGTCGGCCTGATTGTTGTATTTGCCCGGGATATAGTGTATGGTGAAGTGAATCTGATGTCGATCTAGAAGATTCAGTATTTAGTACGTTATATCCATTAGTGGCAGGGATTTGGTACCTCCCTCTTTCCGTAGATGAGCGACTGCAGTCCTGTTGTCGCTCTGTATGAGGACCGAGCTGTGACGCAGTAACTGAGCTTGGCTCTGAAGGGCATGTAATATGGCAAGCATTTCTTTTTGATTGCCGTGTAGTGGTTGTTCCTCCTGTGTCCAGGAGCCTGAGAGAGCTACATCGTTCAATTGTGCCCCCCAAGCCTGGTCCGACGCATCTGTCACTAGAAAATTTACCGGCGGAGGGTAATGTAGCGGGGTTGACAACTGACAGTTGTGAATCCACCATTTCAGCTCGCTGAACACGGCCTGTGGTAATGGGTAGGCTTTCACTGATAGGTCTGGCAGTGAGTTCATGAACCTGAGGGTCTGTCGATGATTGAGCCGCCCACGTGGAACAACAAAACTGGAAAAGTTTAGGAGCCCTACTATTCTCTGCAAGTCTTTTAAAGTTACTTTTCCCAATTCTAGTACCAGATTTAATTTTTTGATTATGGCAACTGACTTTTCTTTTGGCAGGGATTTTAGATTGTCCCAGGGTCTCCACAGTATGCCTAAATAAATGATGGCTCTTTGGGGCCTGAGAACAGACTTCTCGAAATTTATGTGCCATCCCAGATTCTCTAATGTTTGTACGGCGAGAGTGACATGTTCGCGAAGAATGTGTGCATTTTGATGCACTATGAGGTAATCGTCGAGATATATTAATATTCTCATATTCCATGTCTCTCGCAACACTTGGGCCACCCTATTCGTTAGAATTGAGAAGGTTTTGGGAGCTGTACTTAGTCCGAATGGAAGGCAAGTCATTTCCAGCAATTCTTTGTCGTATACAAGTCGTAGGAAGCGCCTGTGTGCCTTGGCTATTTTCAGATGAAAGTAAGCCTGCGAGAGGTCTACTTTGCAAAGCCAGTCGTGCGGTTGTAAGAAGTCCGGGATGCGGTACATGTTTATTAGACGAAAAGGTTCGGTCAATACATAATCGTTTAGCGCTTTGAGATTGAATATCGGGCGGGCTGAGCCGTCGGGTTTTGGCACCAGAAAGAGGGGGGAAATGAAACTTGGAGAGGCTCGTGCTCGCTTCAAAATTCCCTGTCCCTTCATTTTCTTCACGATGGCAGACATTTCCTCGGACACCGGAGTATGAAATGGACCTCTGATTACATTTGGGTATACAAGGGGAGGCTTCTGAAAAAATGGTATTCGATAACCCTGAATTAAACTTAACACAATTTCTGGTGCTCCCATTTTTTGCCACTGCGAATGGAAATGCGCTAATTGACCCGCTCGAAACAATTTCGAGTCATTGTTTATACCGTCTTGGACTTTTAGAACCTCTCGGAGCAGTTGAGCGTCCTCGGTGACTTTGACGACCGGGCCGCGAGCCTTGGTTGTGAAATGATCCTCTACCCTTATAATTGTAGTACTCTTGCTGAGTATTCTGGGTTTGTCCTCTGTAATGGTGAGTGACTGGGTAGTTGTTCGATTGATAACCACCCCGCGAGGGTGGGATATTGCTGGTATATCTGTGCCTGGGTTGGCCAACCTCATGAAAGGGAGCTCCACGCGATGGAACTAAAGGTTTTCGTATGCCTTGCCCCCGCGAGAGGCGATTAATAGGCATATTAGATTTTTGTTGAGAATAACCATCAGTTTTAGGAGGCCAGAATGCCTTGCGTACACCTCCAGCCCTTTCTAAAGAAGCTGTGAATGGTTCAGACTCAAATATGTGGGTAGAGGATGGGGGTATTCTATTCAGTGACGCTTTTACCAAAGGGTCTTTAACTTGGCTTGTAATAGCCTCTCGACGCATTTCAATAGCTTCGGCACGGTGGCCGCAAACTAATTGCAATAAGTCTGATGAAACTTTTTGTACTTCACCTTTTTGAAACAACTCGTCTACCTTTCCGCTTAAATTAACAAAATTAACTTCGGTATTTTTAGCCCATAAAAGGAGATTACGAATACCTTCCTGCAAGGTTTCCTTTTGTTTTAGTATGCAATAGGTAATGGCGGCATAAGATTTGTCCGCATTGGCCAAATGTCGTAAGGTGTCATATGTTTTTACCTCTTCGTTTGTATCTAGGTCTATGAAACCTGGAGAATGATTGTATGCTTTTTGTGTATCAGCATACCTAACTTCTGACCACGAGGTTTTACCCAAGCGCTGAACCTCTAGTAACATCCTTAAATAACTGTCAGGGGTTTTGGGAACGGCAGGTTCCTTTAGCTTCGTTTCGATATTAAAGGTGAAGTCACTATGACCTTCAACTTCCACATTACCTTCAACGGCATTACCTTCAACACCAATGCATTGTTCATCAGTAATATTGTGATGTTCATATAACTCTCCACTGACACCAGAGCAAATCGAGGCCTCATAATGACCTGCCGCGCCATTATTACCGGATTGATGGTTAATAAAATTAGCAACAATGTTTTGGAGCTCACCCATGTTCTGGACTAGCTTGTCCATCCTTGGATCAGCCCGTTGAGCTCGCCTGGTCTTTTTATGGTGCCGGCGGCGGGAACGTTTACCGCTCGACGTAGAAGAACTCGAAGAACTGTTGTTCGACGAGCTGCTGCTACTGCCGCTGCTGCGCCCACGCTTGCGAACTCGTCTGCTTGAGCCAGCATGTGCCTCGGCAGCCAATGTCGACTCATTGTTATCCATTTCTAAAGAAAAAATATTTTAATATCTCCCTTCAAAAAATATTTTCTACCACCAATCCCATTTAACCGAAAACTTCACGTGATAAGTGTTAAACTATAATCACACTGGAAGGTATAATACTATTTTACTTTAAAATACGTGATCCGAACGGAAAACCCGTTAAAAGAAATGATCCGTATTATTTTTTCCTAATGAAGGTAGGTATGTAAATTGTACTTACGAATTTACTTTGTATTATTTCACTTCACTTTAAAACTTTTACGCAATTGAAATTATAATAGATTATTTCAATTTCAATATAAATGTAGTATATTTAAATTTATTGCAACTGTAGCAGAGACGGAGCAGCTGCACACGTGTTGCTCTGACGGAAAACGAAAACGCCAATGAGGCAAGATGGCGCGGCACCATTTTTACGTTTCATAAAAAAGGAGCTCGGCCGCTAGGTGTCGCCACTGTAACCGGAAACATGACGCAAAACGGAAGGAAATAAGGTAGAATTTGACGGAAACGGATCTGCCCTCTCAATATAAAGCTTCCAGTGACGGTCTAGTGGTTTAATAGGCTAATAGATGGCGCGTCAAAAATACATTGTATACAAAAGCATGATTTCATATGCAATTCTGAATCGCGATAGAAGCGTTCTCGACCTTCTTAACTATATTAAATACAAGATGTCGACATTGATCGCAGAAATATGCTTATCTAGTTACCCCTGTGACTATTTAAATATTAATTTGTAAATTCTTTAACCCAAGAAGTAAACGAATAATTAATTACTATTACTTCGAAGGTGCTTTATGGAGGTGCCATCATGGACTTGCAGTGTCACGACGCGTTACTACTGAGAAAGTCTCTGGACAACGGCCAGAGCTGGGGCGACGACTTCCACGAATACGCTGTCAGGTGGACACCAGGTTAGTGTTTACCACTGTTGTATTACCCGCACGGCTAGCACGTAAGATTATGTAACGGATTATGTCACAGCTTGGCCACTTTCTTCAATCATAATAAAAAATAAGGCAAATATCGTGTGTTTCAGATTTTTTTTCGCTACGCTTTAGTGCTAGGGAAAATGATGAACTCAAAATGTTGACAATACCATTTATCAATATTAAAAGAATATGCAATTCATACCCTATCTTGCTCTGCAAAGAGGTTTGACCACTTCCTAATCCGTTAACAAAAGTGGGTGTTTCTTTACTATAGGAATTGGAACAATTGTTATGTTACGCAGACCGTATAACTCTGTCGGTGGACGGAGCGGAGTGGGCGCGGATAGAGCCGGCGGGCGGCGCGCTGCGCACACGACTGCCCGCCGCCTGCCGCCGGCTGCCCGCCGCGCTGCTCGACATGGGCTCGCACATGGCGCCCTTCGACGACCACGTGAGTCTCACACACACCACACATACAAGTGGGCGCGGATAGAGCCGGCGGGCGGCGCGCTGCGCACACGACTGCCCGCCGCCTGCCGCCGGCTGCCCGCCGCGCTGCTCGACATGGGCTCGCACATGGCGCCCTTCGACGACCACGTGAGTCTCACACACACCACACATACAAGTGGGCGCGGATAGAGCCGGCGGGCGGCGCGCTGCGCACACGACTGCCCGCCGCCTGCCGCCGGCTGCCCGCCGCGCTGCTCGACATGGGCTCGCACATGGCGCCCTTCGACGACCACGTGAGTCTCACACACACCACACATACAAGTGGGCGCGGATAGAGCCGGCGGGCGGCGCGCTGCGCACACGACTGCCCGCCGCCTGCCGCCGGCTGCCCGCCGCGCTGCTCGACATGGGCTCGCACATGGCGCCCTTCGACGACCACGTGTGTCTCACACACACCACACATACAAGTGGGCGCGGATAGAGCCGGCGGGCGGCTCGCTGCGCACACGACTGCCCGCCGCCTGCCCGCCGCGCTGCTCGACATGGGCTCGCACAACGCGCAACACACGTGCAATTGTGATGTGAATGATGCAATTTTCCATGTATTTTATAAGATGTTATTTTAACCTACCTGTTCCCAGTTTTACATAACCCTCGGCGTAGCGGCGGGCAGCATCACAGAGTTCCCTGATGGGATCCACTCGGTCAGCGGGCGACCCAAGCCCTGGACCAACCAGGGCAGGAAGGCGCTGCTCAACTTCTGGCAGGACATGCAGTCCTGGCTCACCACATGGAACCAGCCGCAGATGCTGGTCGACTATGTCAAAGTCGTCGCTCTGTGATCAGTCTAGTCTAACGTATCTGTGATATATCTGAGATTAAAATGAGTTTACGGCTTCGAAGTTCAACTTACTCCTTTTTTGTAAATTTCCAAGTGTTAAATACTGGGCACGCAGAAACAAATAAGGTATTTAATCTACTGCATAGATGTCGTTCATTTTTTAATCAATTTTCAAGAGAGAATCTTCATTCTCGTAAACTACTAGACGATAGATGTCGCTAAAATCAGTTTTCTTAGTAGTAACCTCCTATATATTTATGCGCTCCTGGTAGTCCTAGTTAATTTTTCCTTAAATACCCGAAGTACATTATTATTTTAGATAGTGGACAGTAGATGTCACTAACTGTTTTCTCACAGAGGAAAGTCTCCAATTAATTCCGCTACTGGCCGGCAGATGTCACTTAAATCAGTCGCCTTTTAAGTAACAACCTCCTGCATATTTATGCGCTCCCGGTAGTCCTTGTACATTTTACCTTAAATTCCTCAAATACATTATTTTATCTACTGGACAATAGATGTCGCTAAAAGCATTTCCTTTTAAGTAACAACCTCCTACATATTTATGCGCTCCTGGTATTCCTAGTACATTTTACCTTAAATTCCTCAATTATATTATTTTATCTACTGGACAATAGATGTCGCTAAAAACATTTCCTTTTAAGAAACCACCTCCTGCAATTTATGCGCCCCTGGTAGTGCTAGTACATTTTACCTTAAATTCTCCAAATAAATTATTTTAGCTACTGGACGGTAGATGTCACTATAACTGTTTTCTCACTGAGCAAAGCCTTCAATTACTTCAGCTACTGGACGGTAGATGTCGCTAAAATCATTTCCTTTTTACAAGGCAACCTCCTACACATTTATGCGCTCCTAGTAGCCCTAGTATTTTTTCCATTGAAATTCTGAATTACTCTCGCTACTGGACAAAATTAAATCAGTGGTAATTTAAGTGGCGACCTCCTGCACGTCTATGCGCTCCTGGTAATCCTAATACATTTTACAGTTTTTGTGTTAGCCGCATCGCGAACAATTTTTTCAACGAGTAGCCTAGCAAAAACCATGAGAACAATCGGTAAGTATGAAATAAAATAACTTTGCACATTTGGGACTATTTTTATTCATTGCAGTGTCCATTTGCACTTGCGTAGCGAAGAAACTTCCTGCTATGCAAGCGTATGAGTTATACATTTGACTAAATTCAATTATCGCTGTTTTACACTGACAAGAACAACGAGTATCATTGACAAAAGAGAAGTTGACGAATTATAAACGCCTTATGCGTTTAATACTTGTTTTCTGGTCTAGCCAGTGTAAAAGCAACAATAATTGTTACCTAGACATTATATTAACTGGTTCATTTTACAATTTAACTATATTATATATATTACAAAGAGGTGAAAACAGTTAAGTGTGTATTTAGAATACAAAATATTAACTGGGATTGAAACCTATTACGTAAGATAGCTTCATACAGATGCCGTGGCTATGCCCTCGTCCACCTTTATAATATTTTGTTGATAATGCATGTTCCGTAATCACACTGGCAACGATTCCAACCCCAATCAACTTTATAAAAGACTACAAATACTTTGATCAAAATTAATTTGATATTATAATGATATTATTTTATAACTTCAAGTACATACATTTTTTTTACTTTCTACGCTCATCGAAATGCCCTATGTGCCTTACTTTCTACAGAGAGTCAATCCCTACTTTAGATAGTTATTAAAACATCGAAATTACCTTATTTACTAGTGGCGAGGACGCGTCTAGCGAATGCGAGATTAATTATAATTTAAATAATTCTCCTATAGAAATAATAATAGTTACAGATAATAAACACATACAAATATTAAATAGTAGAACAAACATGATGTTAATGTATGACCACTTCTTTAAAATTAAACTAATAATAAAACATTTATGAACAATGTCACTTGTAAAAATACGTGGGTAAGTTCTTAGCAAAAATAAATCACTACGAACATTAATGAATTTAAAAAAATATACAATTACTATTTAAATGTACTTTAAATGCAATTTGCATTCGCTAAACGCGCCTTCGACAATATCAACGACATCTATTAGATTCACTTTGAATTAATATCAACATTAGGGACGATGACAAAAAAGTAGACGCGTTGGTATATTGTATCTTTTTTGTCGGTATCACTCTTGTCAGAGTGGTCGTGGTCATCACTTCAGGTGTTGGTGGCAAGCTTCACAACATGCCGCCACTCCTCTCTGATGCCTATACTATAATATTGTATAGTAGTTACTAAAAAATAAATTTACAATGGCGATACAAAACCGTTACAATCACATTTAACGGAGGCAAACTCATACGAAAAAATAGCAACCGCGATACCTCATAGTCGCGTTTGACACCATTTTCTTATCTAATTTTTAAAATCTACTTTGCATTACAATTGTAAGCAGTTTAAAACCATATTCTTCAAATTAATAAAAAATTAAACATTTAAATTGGCATTATTTATAACAAAATTGTTATGTAAAGCCACTGTACATGGAATGAAAAAAACCTTTAAACTTATAGGGTGCTTTGATATCTTGGGGGTGTGATTTTTTTCTCTACATTTTTGTCATCGCCTCCTCGACAGTAAGTTGACTTTTACACACGTATAGTTCGACCGTCTGGGTACATACAGAAATTACTCCGGTCCACATTTTAATATTAGTTGCGACACGTTTTCTGTACGAACGGTATCTGAAAACTAACCTAGTATGACAATTTTACATGTAGCAACATCGCTCGATCGTATTCAGTCGCCGTTAGACGCCTCCATCATAAATTGTTACGTTAAATCCTCTCGCGTAAGGGTCATCGACCCTCGCGCGACAAAATTGTATCCAAAACCAAAACGAACTCTGTGCCAATATGGATAAAGATTGAATTTCTGTGGTACAAGCCACGCCACCACGCGCCAAGATTCGCTCGCGCTGTCAGTGTCATTTAGTTGAAGAATGAACTTTTTCTACGGGTCAATACAGTTTGTTTTAGTATGGCAAAAATAATGATGCACGAGCGTCATCGCCCCATTGTGCGGGGGAGGCTTCAAGCAAGTAGAAATTCACACTAGGGACACCAGATTTAAAAACAGCATGTCGACTGTTTTTTATTCTGTCTTCAAAAATGATTTATATACCTACACACCTACCTACATGAAATTTGCGGGCTAGTTTTATCTATTAAGAGACACATTGTACACCTAAAATAATGGTAGTACATTTCAGAGATTGGAGAAACAGTGGACTGTTCACAATATAAGTAGCCATACTAGTTATTACATTATCTTCCGTTCTTTAAAAAATTGTGTTTATACTATAAATACATTAAACAGAGTCGTAACGACGCGTTAATTCTTCACATTAAGCTACTTAAGAACACAAACCCATTCGACAGATAGTAAAGAAGAGGGGACCAATTTTGTTGTGCATAAACTCAGACTAGTCTCAGTCCCAGTGTAGTAATTTATGGCAGTCGGTTTGCGCCCCCTAGGACTCTGCGCCCGGGTGCAATGAACCCCTTGAGCCCCCGGGTAAAGACGGCTCTGGCAACAGCCGGTGCAAAAGTTTTTTTTTTTTTTTTGAAAGGACTACGCTGTTGGCCGTTAGGTGGCGTTTACAGTTTCACCGGAGGAGGAGTTTAATTGAGTTTACAAAAGTAATATAATAAAGATTTAGCTTAGCCAATTCTTAGAATTGGTTGAGTTCTATAAATACTTGGCGATTCATAAGTACCTTGTAAAGGATTACATGTACGACAAAATTTGATTTCTGATCTATAAGTTTGTGCCAACATAATTGGAACCGTTATCCTCAGTTATATGTAATTTTAACATTAAATTACACAGAATGTATTTAGAAAACACAATATTAATATAACAATGCGTTTAAAGAGATTTGCAAACACGTAAGAACCATATGCAGTGAAACTTGCTTAAGTGGGACCTGGATAAGTGAGAAACCTCCATAACTGGAACTCATGCGGAAGTCCTAACACTTTGACACTGAATTACCCGTTAGTGGGACGAAGCAAACCTCTATATCTGGGATTAGTTTTTTCGACTTTATCGTCATAGTTACCTCTTGAACAGTGTAAACTGTGAAACTCACGTATAAGTTTTAAATAATACGCTATTTTATTTAATAATCGCACCTCTATAACTGAAATAACCTGTATTCTGACCTCTATTATTGGAACCCTCTGTAAATGAGACAGATATTTATTTATATCTGAGACACTGGGTAAGTAGAATACCTCTATGAGTGAGACAAATTTGCAGGTCCCTTGATCTCTCACTTAACCAGGTTTCACTGCATTATTACATTGATAAACAGATTACAGCAATACATTACACTACATTCAACTTTTGGAGATAAACTCTCAATAATCTGCTGAAAGCCTTGGACCCACAGGGGCGTCTAGATGCGCGCGTCTAATCGTTTGCCAATACCAAAACAAACTCTGCGTCAATATACATAAATATTGAATTACTGTGATAAAAGCTACACCAACCACGCGTCAACGACGTCATTTTGTTGAAATATGAGCTGTATCTATGACTTAATACAGTTCGTATTGGTAACGACAAAAATAAAAATTGGTCGCGCAGATTTTGACGAGACAATTTTCTTGAGATCAACATAATCTCTATTCGAGATTTGTCGAAAACACACGACCAATTTGACGTTTTGTCTCGACATAATAATATCTCGAATAGATATGTCGATCTCACGAAAATCGCCCCCCTGTTGTAAGTGCAAAGCTTTATCGAAACGTTTTACAACACATAATTTAAATATTGTGATAAAAATATTTCGCACCTAACAAGACAGAACGTTATCATACGACATTTTCCTTGAAATGAGTTATCAATAAACATCTTGTAGCTTAGTTATTTTTATGACAGATGGCATTGATAACTCATGAATATATGAAACATGCGATTTAATAAATAAATTATTCTAACAAAAACTTACATACATCCACGTACCATAGTTGGGCATAAACTCTCACTGTATGTTAAGCACCCACAAAACTCAATATTGCCTGTAATAAAACCAAAACTGCTAGTATGAGAAAGGGTAATTATTTTAACACCCAAATCAAACAAACCTCCAAATTTATACCAACTTTACAATCCACTTACAATGGCTTTGCGTAAAGATTGTTAGCAATATGAATGATGACATTTATTACCACACTAGAAAGCCCCGTGTCTCCAATCAAATGGATTCACGTCGAAAGTAATCGAACCCTGAACGTCTCTGCCATGCGATTGCTCCGCCTAACCAATAGGTTATCGCCGCTTTTTTTGTAGTAAACTTGTATATAAAAAAATGACATTTCAGAGTGGATTTAAATTTGTATACATTTGGAGGCAAGTGTATTGCCATCCTTATCACGATGGTGATGTATGAGCAGGATGGCAATGGTAGTTTTGTTACCATATTTGAAGCAACTTAAGTGACCGTTTGGGACACTTATTGTATTTTGATGATGCTTGAATCATAGATACATGATAATATCACAGTGGTAGCCGAGTGGTCGAACGCACGCTATGCAATCAAAGTGCGCAGGTTCAAACCCCGGCTCGCACCTCTGGGTTTCATGTGCGAATCTCATTTTCATCAGAGATTATTACTTGCTTAGAAACAGTGAAGGAAAACATCGTGAGGAAACCTGCACGTCTATAGAAAGGCGTGTGAAGTTCACCTACCCGCACTGGGCCAGCGTGGTGTACTATGGCCTGAATCCCCCTCGCATTGAGGGGAGGCCCGTGCCCAGCAGTGGGCACGTTAAAAAGGGCTGTAGTAGAATATCACCATGGGCAGGCTGAGCCGTCAAGACGCGAGCTGCAGAAGTTTTGCGAATAACAAAACAAACTGTATTGACTTATATATAAAGCTCATTTTTCAACGATATTTCATCGACGCGAGCGAGTTTTGCAGCGACATCGCGTGGCTTTTATCACAGAAATTAAATCTTTATGCATATTGACACAGAGTCCGTTTTGGAAAAAACTGTGCAGCTAGCGACTCGACTTCAACTTCAGTGCCGGGACTTCGAGTTCAGTTAAAATGCAGGTATAACTGCATTACAACACGGATACAACACGGGCCATGTTTCTGCCGTTTTTCATATCACAGCCAAAACTCACTCCCAAACAAAATATATTACGAAAGTAACACATCGTATTCCATCTTACACGTTATAGTTCCACTTCCACTCGTGAAAATTATTAAGGGGGTGATCCATTAGCGAGCCAACGAGCCAACGGTCTAAACCGTTGGCTCGTCGACTCGCGTTGGTGATCTATTTGCGTACCAAACAGTCTACTCTTATCGTTGGCGAAGTAATGGCGTGCTCCCAGAAGGAGTTTTCAAATTTCGAACGAATTTCAAGCCAGCGAGCAAGTCCGCCGGTTTTTAAGTCTGCAGACTTTTAAGTGCTCCATTGGCGAATTAGACCTTTGGCTCGCGAGTTCGTTGGCGAGCCGACGGTTTTACTCGCAAATGGATCACCCCCTTAAGTAAACATGTAATTAACGAACAACACATACTAATTTTATGATCCCAAACTAAGCAAAGCTTGTACTTCGAGTACCATACAAGAGACTGGGGGCGATCCCAGTTCCACACAGACCAGCTCCCTTAGCATGGTCGTGTAGACATAAGTTTTGTCTCAACTGTCAGATTTGTCGAGAAAATGACGTCACTGCGCTTTTTGTGCTGAACATGGCTCGGTGTGACGTAATTTGACAGTTGGAAGAGATAAGAATTATGTCTACGCAGTCATGCTAAGCGTGCTGGACCATTTACGAAATTTGCCGCCGACGGGATTCGAACCCGCATCCACCCGGTGCAGTGAACCGGCCTACACTCGAACCACTGCACCAAGCGGACGTCAATAAGAAGTATAATTGGACCGAGTTATGCCGAAATGAACCAAACAACATCGTATCCATAAGCGGATTGGCACATTATGGCATAACTTGGTTCAATTATTCCAATTAGTGACAGCTGTATACAGCAGCGTTTAGTATAAACAATAGTTTCATTTCTGATTTATAATAGTCCTATGAAAAATAATTTAAAATTCGATAAACGCAATGACAATTTGTTTTAAAAGCCACATACAATTAGACCACTGGATACAATTACAATTATATCTGGGATATAGACATAAAAATCAATTACAACGCCATCTATTATTATTAACACAAATTACGACTGCTACACGTACTTTCAGTACAAAGAGTAACTACTAAATAGACGCAACTTTCGAATCGTTGAGAATGAAAAATCTGTAAATTGAACTGTACTACTCAACAGTTATGGTTTACATTTAAACGTCTCAATTTCCATCGTAATATTTTATGAAATCTTCCGGAACCAATATTATATTAAAATGAATGAATTAAGTGTTATGTATATATTTACATATTATTATGATTGATATGATTCGTGCGATCGTAACTGCCATGCCAAGTGAGAATATTCTGTTTCAATTTCAATTTCAATCAAAAAAACAAATTTCAATGGTATATTGAGATGTATACAGAATGAGGCTTAAACTTCAGTGTACATTTAAATGCATAATTGAGAGAAGAAACATTGCAGACCACATAACGCTCACTAAACAAAACAATCTAAACCAATTTCATGATTGAAAAATACATGAAAATAATATTAACATGTAAATCTACAATCTTACTAATATGAATAATAATTACTATCGAAATAAAAGCTAATTATAATAATCATAATCACGACACCGAACATCGACAACGACAACGCTGACGCGACAAAACGAAACGAAACGAAAACACGGAAAGTCGACCAAAAACAAAACAATAGAACACCAATCTCGCGCGCACTCACATTTGAAACAACAAAAACCGATCGCACTCGTAACCAATAAATAGAAAGCCGCACATACACACTAAAAAAAAAAAAACTTTGATAAATTTTTTTTTTGTTTGTTATTTTTGTTGATGTTATAGTCTTAAGTGGCTGGAGGGTGGGGATATCGAGTGTTTCGTCGTATATCGCGCGGAGTGTCGGGTGCGGCGGCCGCTTACTGCGCCTTGCCCGCGGGCTTGTGTCATACGAAGTCCAGCTTGTCGCGCGCCGCGCCGCCCGCGCCGCACAGCTTGCCCGCGCAGCGCCGCTTCAGCGCGCGCTCCGCCAGCTTCTTCGCCTCGCTCACGATGAACACGCTGGACGTCAGGCACACCAGGAACATTATATCTGGAAAATTTTATCAACATTAAGCCGCATCATTTTAAAAAAACCCGGCCAAGTGCGAGTTGGACTCGCGCACGAACGGTTCCGTACCTTTATCTATAAAAAACGAGCAAAAAAATCACGTTTGCTGTATGGGAGCCCCCTTACATCTTTATTTTATTCTATTTTTTATTATTTTTTGTTATAGTGACAACATAAATACATAATCTGGGAAAAATTCAACTGTCTGACGGAACTGACTGACTGAACTGGCGGACGGACGGACAGCGAAGTCTTAGTAATAGGGTTCCCGTTTTACCCTTTGGGTACGGAACGCTAAAAACTAAAAACATAAACACCCACTTGAAACGAATTCACCGAAAAAAAAACCAATCAATTTTGACGTATTAAAATGACTCCTTATTGGCGTCAAAAGGTGACAGACCAACGGACATTATTTAAATGTCATTTTAACGTGATATCAATATCGTGTAAAATTACAAAGTCCGGACTCAATGGAAAGAGGCCATTAAAAAAAAATACAAAGAAACATTTAGCCGCCATCATTATCACTTTCATTAATTACCCATTTTTATTTACTTTAATCACAAGACATTAGCATAATACCCGCTAATCGCGGGCGCAGCCATCCCTGACATTATTCCATTAAAATTACATGACTTTTCGTATAAGATAAAATAAAAATTTCACTTTAACACTGCCGCCGTCGTCAAAGTACGCCAATAAAAAAAAAAAACAATTTTCTCCAAGAGAAGTCTGGGTAGGGTTCGTGCCTAACATCGTGGCTATTCTTGAACGATATAACATTAAAATCTGACCATTTCCAGTGAGCGCTTCAGTTTGAAAGACCCGCTGCAGCGGCGGGAAGTATATGACCAGCATCTGTCCGACCAGACTCAGGGTGACGGCGACCAGGAACATCTTGTTGGAGAACAGGCCCACTTGGAACACGGACTTGGTCTGCGAGCGGCAGGACAACGCGTTGAACATGTCGAACAGCACGAAGCACGTGAACGTCATTGTGGTGTCGCGAGGAGTAATTTTATTATCCGACATCTGGAATAGAGACAAGAAAGAAAAATACTTAGACGTGTTCAACTACTTTCTTCATAACGAGGGGTGAAAGCCCATTTGACTTAAGCAAAACTTAAATAAATATTTGGAATCAGCGATTTATTTCTGCGTCGAATGAGTATGCTGTCCTGTAAAGTTGAAAAAAACAACTGAGCCTATGCGGGACGCCTGGCAGATGTGAAACATAAAACATAGTAGTCGTAGCGGCGAGTGAGCGAGTGGGCGGAGTCAAATTTTGTTGTGGCGAAGCGTCGGCATTTCTCGCCACGCCAAAAATCAGGTTTACCCCTCGCCTATAGACGTTTCACATAAAAAAACGGTGTCACGCGGCCGCCGACATTGATTAGGATAGATACCTCTCTGTTGAAGACCCAGAGGGTGCCGGCGATGATGATGGCGGCGGAGAGCAGCACGTTGAGCAGCAGCGCGCGCGAGATGATGCGGCGCGTGGTGTCGCGCGGCCGCCGCCGGAGCACCTCGTGGTCCACCGGCTCCACGCCCAGCGACTGCGCCGGCGGGCCTGCGCAACACCGACACGCTTGTTAACATCACGCTCGTATTCCCCGGAAGGGTAGGCGATGTATTCACAATTCGCATTTGTATTTTGGTCTCAATGTAATAGCGGACGAGCGATGCGAGGGTGATTTGGATCAGATTAGTAGTTAAAGTATACATATAAAACCTATAGCGGGGATCAGAACAGATTATATGGTCCAAAATACTGACTTTATTGATCTAACTTAAAGGGAAACCCCAAAATATACAGTACTTTAAATCCATCTCCAAATCCCTAACAGATATTTTATAGAAAAAGTGTCCTATATATAATGCCACTATTAAACCCCGCACACCCTAGGGCGTAAAGACACGCGTATTTTTTTTTTCCAATACCAAAACAAATTCTATGTCAATATATATCACCATAAGGCACCGCGACGCTCACTATAAAGCGTCGCGACGCTCACCATAAGGCGTCGCAACGCCCACTATACGGCGTCGTGACGCTCACCATAAGACATCTCAACGCTCACTATAAAGCGTCACGACGCTCACCATAAGCCGTCGCGACGCTCACTATACAACGTCGTGACGTTCACCATAAGGCGTCACGACGCTCACTATAAAGCGGCGCGACGCTAACCATTAGGCGTCGCGACGCTCACTGTACGATAGTATACCGACCGTCCATGATAATGTTGATCCACAGTATTTGCATCGCGTTGAGCGGGTTGGGGATGCCCATGAGCGTGGCGAGCGCGATCAGAGACAGCGCCGCGATCGACGTCGACAGCTGGAACCGGACGAAGTTGCGGATGTTGTAGAATATGCATTTGCCCTCCTCTATGGCTGCACTGTGGACAACACGAAACATTATAAACCAACACAATAACCAACTTCAAAAACCTAGGTGCACTAAAAAGAATATTAAATAACAATAATAATACATCATCACGCCTCTATTCCTCGAAGGGGTAGGCAGAGGTGCACTGTAGTGCGCCCACACTTCCCCGATGTATTTTTGGTCCCAATGTAATAGGGGGCGAGCCTATTGCCATTATACCGGGGACATTCTACCTTAATACGAAGGAGATTTTTGGGCCATAGACCACCACGCCGGCCCAGTGCGGGTTGGTGAATTTCACACGCCTTTCTTTAGACGTGCAGGTTTCCTCACGACGTTTTTCTTCACCGTTTCATAGCAAGTAGCGAATTTACCACTCGGATGACAATACGGCTCACACATGAAACCCAGAGGTGCGAGCCAGGATTTGAACCTGCACTCTTTGATTGCAAGGCGTGCGTCCGACCACTCGGCTACCACTGCTTTTTACATCATAAATAAACCATTTATCTGAAATATTTGTGCAATAAGATTTTTCCTGACTTCTCTCAGTCGAGATTTGACGTATTTCCCCAACAATACCTGACTATGCATGACCACCTTTTGCTCCCTTGACTTTTCCCATGCTTTAAGATTGTGGTGAAACGTATTGTTTTCTCATATTTACGCGAATACTATACATTGAAATAAAAACACCGACGCTCCACGAAGTCTGCAATCTGTGAACATGTACAGGACCACACCCGCCATTATATCAGATTTGATAAACCGTATATCCTCGCAAAAGAACACCGATTCCGACCAAGGATGATCACGTATTGAAATTAAAAGAACATCCTAATTTCAATAGGGAAGATGGCTGGGTGCTACCACCAACTTGGGATCCAGTAATTAATATGATTAAATCCAATACCAAGCGTACCATTGCAAGACCTCAAGACACCGTAAGCACTTTCTGCGTGGATCGGACCGCAAACAACAACTAAATATGAGGGTACCCAGTTATTAACTATGACATCAGGACGTCTAACACCTCAGTCCCCCCGAGACCATGGTTGCTGTAAAGCAGCCGAAACGTCGGGAAAATAAAATAGTAAAAAAACGCGATAAAATCCGTAAAATAGTTTTATTTCAATGGTGAAACGTGGTTTTATCCGATATTAGCATATAAGAAAAAAATCAAAAGTCAAGGTTTATTGTATGGGAGCCCCCTTAAATGTTGTTTTTATTATTTTTGTTGTTGTAGCGGCAACAGAAATACATCATCTGTGAAAATTTCAACTCTCTATCACGGTTCGCACAGCGGAGTCTTATTAATAGGGTCCCGTTTTACCCTTTGGGAACGGAACCCTAAAAAATGAAATCTTGTCAATTTGTAAGTGGCTTATACAAAATGATTCGTCTTGAATGGACGTGAGACTTACATTATGGTGGCGAAGTCGTCGTCGACCAGTATCATGTCGGCTGCTTCCTTGCAAACATCTGTGCCATTGCGACCCATCGCAATACCAATGTCCGCCCGCTTCAAGGCCACGCCGTCGTTCACACCGTCACCTGAAGACAAACACATTGGGTGTAATAACTGAAATTGAGGCACACTCTTTGAAAATGTACTCTGTTTGCATATGAATAGAAATCAATTTTCTGTGGTAAAAGCCAAGACAGCGCGTGGCAAAATTCGCTCGCGACATCTATTATATTTCGTTGAAAATTGTGATTTAATTTTCTATGATTTAACACAGTTCGTTTCGATATTGGCAAATGAATGGGTCACGCGCGTTCTGACACGCTTACTGATTGTAAGTGTTTCATAATTTCATTTTTTTTTTTGAATGGACTACGCTGTTGGCCGTGAGGTGGCCTTTACAGCTTTACCGGAGGAGTGGCGAGCGCAGAGTGCACTCCAACCAAGGCCTTCAGGGCGGAAAAGGGTGGCAACTAGCTCAAGGGCGCCACAGTTACCGTGAGGGGAGAGGTAGTGACTGCGCTCCTAGGTGCAAAGATGCACCTACGAGTGGAAGAGGGGGTTCCTCGACCTCGCCGGCGAGATCGGTGTCTGTTTGAGGCTGGTGTAGGTGTGTTGGTGGCCCTCTCGACGCCCGGGTCCAGGAGGGCGGTGATCGTGTCGGGAGGATCATAAATTCATTATAAATTGACTAGATTTATAGGAATATCAGCCTATCTATAAACCACCGACAATGACATTTTCCCAGTACAAAAGTGTTCCACATACAGGGGTATCAGATACACGTGGCAAATACTCAAAGGTCTGGAACACGGAAACTAGGATAGTTATGTAATTGTACCTTCAATTTTACATCTAAATTATTAGCTAGTGTATATCAACTTAACATATTATATCAGGCTTCTGATCCACCCTACATACATTGATCATAACTTTCCATAACAAAATTTTATGAGTCTACCGCCATCTTTATCACTGTCATTATCCATTTTTATTTATAATGTGTATTTATTGAATTTGTCCTTGCTATTAATTACTTGACATTGGCGAAATACCCGCGCTAGTCGCAGGTGATGCCATTCCTCATCTTATTCCATTAAATATCATCATTTCGCTCATTTCGTTAAAAAAAAAAAACTTTCCATAAATTTGGGGTTATAAATATTAAATTTACCTGTCATGCCAACAATATTGCCGTTTCTCTGCAGTGATTTTACGATGGACAACTTATGTTTCGGGGTCACTCTGTAGAACACGCTAACCTGCAATACAAATACATATTAAAAACCATTTTGTAACTCGTCTAATTACTAGGCTTTTTATGGGACTAAGCCCGCCACACATTCACACTGCACTGTTACTCCTGTAAGCCAGGATCGACAGCGGTGTCCATTGAAGACACCGAGGTTTGACCCTCGGCGAGTCGAGGGGACAAAGCTAAATTGACTCTAAACCCGCACGAATACACGGTGTTTCAGAAGTCCGAAATAATATTTGGCCGTTTGCATGAGTATCGGTTATACAACCGAATAGTATAAAGATTTTCTCTAAATTCGATGATGTTTTTTTTTCTAAATTTTAAAAACTTGAAATAACTCAAGTCCTATCCGAAAATTTTATGTTTTGTTTTCTTAATACTAGTAGTCGCATCTCGTGGATGTAGTTTGCAATGTTAAATAAGGGTTATTGATGTGCCCTAAGTCCCCAACACGATACCTGCGACAAATATTCATAGGTCTCTGAAACTATGATAGTTAGGTATGATCTACCTTCACTATGCATCTACATATTAGCTACCGTGTATGTACCTAGTAGCAGTGATAGCCGAGTGGTCGAACGCACGCCTTGCAATTAAAGCGTGCAGGTTCAAACCCCGGGTCGCACCTCTGGGATTTATGTGCGAATCTCATTTTCATCCGAGATTATCACTTGCTATGAAACGGTGAAGAAAAACATCGTGACGAAACCTGCACGTCTGAGGGAACTTGTCTAGTTCTCGATACATGTGTGAAGTCTGCCAACCCTCTCTGGGCCCGTGGAGGACTATGTCCCGAATCCCCCTCGCATTGAGGGGAGGCCCGTGCCCAGCAGTGGGTATAGATATAGGTAAACTTGCCGTTTCTATGATCCTGTCCAGCTCGTCATCGGCCATCGTGTCCAGCTGGTCGCCGGACAGCGCCTGCGAGTTCAGCACGTCCAGACCGACCATTTGAGCTGATTGAGATAATGTAACCAGGTAAAATACATCATCATCACGCCTGTATTCCCCGAAGGGGTAGACAGAGGTGCACTGTAGTGCGCCTACACTTCGCCGATGTGTTTCGGTACCAGTGTAATAGGGGGCCTATTGCCATTCCTATAATCCTAATCCTGTAAGGTAACTAACCTAGTGTTCTAATTAAAAACAAAAATAAATATAATGGAGATTGAATTGACCTACATTTCTTTTTTAAAATAAATATCGTACCTTTAGTATTATAGAGAGCAAACTAAATTTTTTTTTTTTTTTGGGAAAAATTATCTTTCTACATTCATTTATGATTCCGAAAACGCCATTAGAACTAAATTAAAAAACACCAGTCCACTTAGTTTCACGGCGGATCTTCTCAATCAAGGTCGCGCTTCGATCTGCAGCATAAACGAAAATAAAAAACCGGCCAAGTGCGAGTCGGACCCGCGCACGGAGGGTTCCGTGCCATTATCTATAAAAACGGCAAAAAAATCACGTCTGTTGTATGGGAGCCCCCTTAAATATTCATTGTATTTTATTTTTTTGTATTTGTTGTTATAGCGGCAACAGAAATACATCATCTGTGAAAATTTCAACTCTCTAGCTATCACGGTTCATGAGATATAGCCTTGTGACAGACGAACGGACGGACGGACGGACAGCGAAGTCTCAGTAATAGGGTTCCCGTTTTACCCTTTGGGTACGGAACCCTAAAAAGGGAAACTTCACTATTGTACTATGCGATTCAAATAAGAATAGGAATGTCAATAACAAATGACACTTGAAAAGTATGGTTTGCAAAAAACTTATTTTCATATAGTAGTAAATTACCTTATTTAATAATTTAAAGTCACAATTCGTTTTTTAAACCATACCATAACCTTTTTTATTTTCATTTTTGGCGCAAAGGCCCAGGGGCCCGATTTTCGTTTGATAGACATAAATCTCGATTCGAGATTATCTCTGTTTTTAAATCTCTATTAAAAATGTCACCAAAATGTTGATTTTTTTAAAAATAATCCTATTTTCGATCACAATAGAGATTTTATTATATGACTTTCCGTTTTTTTTTCTTGATTAGCCTTGAAAAGTATAGACTGGGCGTTAAGAGTGTTTTAAAATATTGTTAAGGTGTATAAATAAGAATAGAGCTGTATAAGTAATAAATCCAATATAGGCCAAGCAAAAAGCTCTATACCTACATTTCTTAAGGTCAATATGAAATATTTAGTAAAGGAATGGAACGTTTTAAATGACAAAAACATTTATAGGCAATGGGCAATACATTTATTTATGTTAACGCGGTTATGTTATTAAATATAACTGTAATAAATTATATTCGCACTTCGCACGTCAAAATGATTTGACGTATCCGATCAAATCATAGAGTAACGTTCGACATTTCATTCGACATTGCTTGTCATCATAAATTGCATGTCGAAGGCTATACCTCCATCGTGAAATTTTGAAAATACGAAAATTCGCTTTCATTCGACATATTTTGTCATGTTTCGAGATATCTCGAATCGAGATTCATCTCTATCAAACGGAAATCGGGCCCCTGAAGCCATGCCAAAATTATTTCAGAAAAGAAAATAAGGACGCCAGTCGTCATTTTGTCGTTGTTAGTGTTTGGACGTGCGACTGAGTGAATTTTTCACTCAACCTTAGCAAAAAATATATATTTAAAAAATATCTTGGTTTGCTTACCCTACCTAACTGGTTAGAATTGACAGCTATGACATCGCAATATGGCGCAAAGTCGATCCTATTCTCATTTGAATCGCATAGTAAGTGTCCCCGTACCCACGGGGACCCGTGTACGGCGACTCGTACGGGGACTCGTACCGACGGCGAGCGCGGTGGGTCGCGCGTCCCCGGTGAGCATCTTGACGTCGACACAAGCCCGGGCCAGCGTGGCCACGGCGTCGCGCACGCCGGCGTGGGTCTATACGTACCGACGGCGAGCGCGGTGGGTCGCGCGTCCCCGGTGAGCATCTTGACGTCGACACAAGCCCGGGCCAGCGTGGCCACGGCGTCGCGCACGCCGGCGTGGGTCTATACGTACCGACGGCGAGCGCGGTGGGTCGCGCGTCCCCGGTGAGCATCTTGACGTCGACACAAGCCCGGGCCAGCGTGGCCACGGCGTCGCGCACGCCGGCGTGGGTCTATACGTACCGACGGCGAGCGCGGTGGGTCGCGCGTCCCCGGTGAGCATCTTGACGTCGACACAAGCCCGGGCCAGCGTGGCCACGGCGTCGCGCACGCCGGCGTGGGTCTATACGTACCGACGGCGAGCGCGGTGGGTCGCGCGTCCCCGGTGAGCATCTTGACGTCGACACAAGCCCGGGCCAGCGTGGCCACGGCGTCGCGCACGCCGGCGTGGGTCTATACGTACCGACGGCGAGCGCGGTGGGTCGCGCGTCCCCGGTGAGCATCTTGACGTCGACACAAGCCCGGGCCAGCGTGGCCACGGCGTCGCGCACGCCGGCGTGGGTCTATACGTACCGACGGCGAGCGCGGTGGGTCGCGCGTCCCCGGTGAGCATCTTGACGTCGACACAAGCCCGGGCCAGCGTGGCCACGGCGTCGCGCACGCCGGCGTGGGTCTATACGTACCGACGGCGAGCGCGGTGGGTCGCGCGTCCCCGGTGAGCATCTTGACGTCGACACAAGCCCGGGCCAGCGTGGCCACGGCGTCGCGCACGCCGGCGTGGGTCTATACGTACCGACGGCGAGCGCGGTGGGTCGCGCGTCCCCGGTGAGCATCTTGACGTCGACACAAGCCCGGGCCAGCGTGGCCACGGCGTCGCGCACGCCGGCGTGGGTCTATACGTACCGACGGCGAGCGCGGTGGGTCGCGCGTCCCCGGTGAGCATCTTGACGTCGACACAAGCCCGGGCCAGCGTGGCCACGGCGTCGCGCACGCCGGCGTGGGTCTATACGTACCGACGGCGAGCGCGGTGGGTCGCGCGTCCCCGGTGAGCATCTTGACGTCGACACAAGCCCGGGCCAGCGTGGCCACGGCGTCGCGCACGCCGGCGTGGGTCTATACGTACCGACGGCGAGCGCGGTGGGTCGCGCGTCCCCGGTGAGCATCTTGACGTCGACACAAGCCCGGGCCAGCGTGGCCACGGCGTCGCGCACGCCGGCGTGGGTCTATACGTACCGACGGCGAGCGCGGTGGGTCGCGCGTCCCCGGTGAGCATCTTGACGTCGACACAAGCCCGGGCCAGCGTGGCCACGGCGTCGCGCACGCCGGCGTGGGTCTATACGTACCGACGGCGAGCGCGGTGGGTCGCGCGTCCCCGGTGAGCATCTTGACGTCGACACAAGCCCGGGCCAGCGTGGCCACGGCGTCGCGCACGCCGGCGTGGGTCTATACGTACCGACGGCGAGCGCGGTGGGTCGCGCGTCCCCGGTGAGCATCTTGACGTCGACACAAGCCCGGGCCAGCGTGGCCACGGCGTCGCGCACGCCGGCGTGGGTCTATACGTACCGACGGCGAGCGCGGTGGGTCGCGCGTCCCCGGTGAGCATCTTGACGTCGACACAAGCCCGGGCCAGCGTGGCCACGGCGTCGCGCACGCCGGCGTGGGTCTATACGTACCGACGGCGAGCGCGGTGGGTCGCGCGTCCCCGGTGAGCATCTTGACGTCGACACAAGCCCGGGCCAGCGTGGCCACGGCGTCGCGCACGCCGGCGTGGGTCTATACGTACCGACGGCGAGCGCGGTGGGTCGCGCGTCCCCGGTGAGCATCTTGACGTCGACACAAGCCCGGGCCAGCGTGGCCACGGCGTCGCGCACGCCGGCGTGGGTCTATACGTACCGACGGCGAGCGCGGTGGGTCGCGCGTCCCCGGTGAGCATCTTGACGTCGACACAAGCCCGGGCCAGCGTGGCCACGGCGTCGCGCACGCCGGCGTGGGTCTATACGTACCGACGGCGAGCGCGGTGGGTCGCGCGTCCCCGGTGAGCATCTTGACGTCGACACAAGCCCGGGCCAGCGTGGCCACGGCGTCGCGCACGCCGGCGTGGGTCTATACGTACCGACGGCGAGCGCGGTGGGTCGCGCGTCCCCGGTGAGCATCTTGACGTCGACACAAGCCCGGGCCAGCGTGGCCACGGCGTCGCGCACGCCGGCGTGGGTCTATACGTACCGACGGCGAGCGCGGTGGGTCGCGCGTCCCCGGTGAGCATCTTGACGTCGACACAAGCCCGGGCCAGCGTGGCCACGGCGTCGCGCACGCCGGCGTGGGTCTATACGTACCGACGGCGAGCGCGGTGGGTCGCGCGTCCCCGGTGAGCATCTTGACGTCGACACAAGCCCGGGCCAGCGTGGCCACGGCGTCGCGCACGCCGGCGTGGGTCTATACGTACCGACGGCGAGCGCGGTGGGTCGCGCGTCCCCGGTGAGCATCTTGACGTCGACACAAGCCCGGGCCAGCGTGGCCACGGCGTCGCGCACGCCGGCGCGCGGCGGGTCGCACACGCCGGCCACGCCCGTGTACGCCAGCGACTCCAGCCCCGGCCCGCGGCACAGCGCTATTATGCGCAGACCTGACACACGCGATATTAATATATAAAACATCATCATCACGACTGTATACAACAAAGGGGTGGGCAGAGTTGCACTGTGCACCCATTATCTATACCGGGCACATTCCACTTCAATACGAGAGAGATTCGGACTTTATTCCACCGCATTGGAGCCCGATTTTCGTTTGATAGACATCAATCTCTTTTAGAGATATGTCGAAACGAAAAGTCAAATTGGTTGTATTTTTTTTGTTTCGACATATCTCTAATAGAGATTGATGTCTATGACGCGAAAATCGGGCGCCTGGCCCAGTGGGAGTCGATGAACTTGACACGCCTTTCCAAAGACGTACACCTGTAAACCTTTCCTCACGATGTTTTCCTTCACCATCCGGCAAGTGGTAATTATTATTGAAAATGACAAACACACTTAAAAAAACACACTAAGAAAATTTACAAACCCAACAACAAATTCACCAGTTGAAGTAATGATCGTAACTAGAGATGAAACGGATATCCGGTAACTATCCAGTATCCGGCCTATCCGGCCGGATGCCGAATAGTAAAATTAAAAAAATCCCATTATTCTGCACAAGGGAAATCATACCACAATAGGTTAGGGGCATTATTTTAATAATCACACGTCAAACATTTTTGTTTTATTAATTAGTTTAGTACTCAAAATTCACAACTGGCAAATTGTGGTGAATGAATACCAAATTTTCCGCATTTGTTGGCAAGAGGCGACTCCGCTTGGCTTTGTATACCAGACTTATGAAAATAGCCTTTCGCTGTAAACGCTACTGCCAGGTGCTGAAAGTTAAATTCTAGCAAACTGCGACAACTGCGGGTACTGATGCAAATTAACTGACCACCATATGAGTCATGATTGCGATCCATTCGAGATGTCTTTAGGAAGCGTCACGTGAAGCGATAAAGGGCCGAATATCCGGCGCTCCAGCCTGGTACCTTGCCGAATATCCGGTATCCGGCCAAACCACTATCCGTTTCATCTCTAATCGTAACTCTCGTAGCGACGATGTCTCGGCGCGCTGCTTATGAGACAATGGGAAAAAACATCGAATTGAATTTAACACACAAAATTTATCAAAACAAATGAAACACTACTTCCAAAATATCCCGCTTTTTCAACCACGACTCGATGCGGTATAACCCGTGGTATGAGTCTTATCTTATCGTACTAGCAACTGGAATAAAGGCACTCACCCATCCGGGCGATGTTGTACGCTTCCGCCAGAAATTCGTTCTGCTTCTCCTTGGTGATGGGCGCGTAGTTGCCGCTGCTGTCGATGTACTGCGTGCACAGCGGCAGCACCTTCTCGATGGCGCCCTTCACGAACACTTCCTCCTTCAGCTTGCCGTCGCCGAACTTGGGCGCGCACTTCACCACCATCATTTTAGTTTCCGAACTGTTTGGTGAAGTGAAGAACATATATTTGTGAAATAGTTTAAGCATTGCCCAGTTCGGAAGCCGATTTTTAATTCGCCTATCAGACGATATAAAACTATACCTAGCTTCTACCAGCGACGTCGTTATAAGTTATACCCTATATGCTATTCTAATGTATAAACAATAATGCTGTAAGGTTTCATCACAATCCGTTCAGTAGTTTTTGCGTGAAAGTGTAACTAACAAACAAACATTCATCCATCCATCCTCACAAACTTTCACATTTATAATATTAGTAGGATTTATTATTGTTTATAACTAGCATTGATAGCCTGTAAAAGTAGCCTCCTTATAATAACATTTGCCAGTGAAAATCACGTCGAAATCCGTCCAGCCGTTTGGGTGTTTACCTCATACAAACAAAAAAAAACAGTATTTTTATTGTGTTTTATTTATAAACTAGCTGTGCCCGCGACTTCACCCGCGTGGACTTTAGGGAGATTACCCGGAAATATGGGTATTATTTTTTTCCCGCGGAACCCTAATGCTTTTTCTAAAATTAAAGTAGCCTAAGTTACGCCTTGGAACGTCAGCTATCTGTCAGTGAAAGTCCCATTGAAATCGGTTCAGCCGTTTAGAAGTTTACCTCAAACAAACAGACAGACAGACAAAAAAAATTAAAATTGCGTTTTCGTTATAGGTATCGTATATACTTTCATACGCATTTGGTAAAAAAGTGTTACTTTGATAATACAAACAGACACTCCAATTTTATTTATTTGTATGTATGTATGTATGTATAGATAGATGTATAGATATCGTGTATTCTTTTATATGCATTTAGTAAAAAGGTGTTATTTTGTCATTACAAACAGACAGACACTTCCATTTTGTTTATTTGTATAAATATCCATAGATGTACCAACCTGAAAGGTATCTCGTGTAGCCTTGTGTATTGTTCCCGTACGTCGTGCATCCCGTTCTTCATGGCGCAGGCGAGCAGCGCGCCCTCTGTCGGCTGCCCGTACAGCGTCTCGTCCCGGATAGTCGCGTTATTACACAACACAGATACCTGTATTGCAATAATAATACATCATCATCACATCATCACGCCTGTATTCCCCGAAGGGGTAGGCAGAGGTGCACTGCAGTGCGCCCACACTTCGCCGATGTATTTTGGTCCCAATGTAATAGGGGGCGAGCCTATTGCCATTATACCGGGCACACAGGTTTCCTCACGATGTTTTCCGTCACCGTTTCTTAGCAAGTGATAATCTCAGATGAAAATGAGATTCGCACATGGAACCCAGAGGTGCGAGCCGGGGATAGAACCTGCGCACTTTGATTGCAAAGCGTGCGTTCGACCACTCGGCTACCACTGCTATTCAATGCAATAATAAAGATTACAATAACCTCTATAATATATAATAATGACCTCTTTGGGGAAACCGAAGGTTTTGTCTGTGCAATTATGGACGAAGTTGTGATGACGGACAACTACCGGAGATATATTCTTAGGGATGGCACCATTGACATTTGTCGGGCATGTCATCGCCCTGGTGAATCCCTGAGGCATATCATCTCCGGTTGTTCGCGTCTCGCAAATGGTCAATATTTACACAGACACAACCAAGTAGCCAGGATTGTCCACCAGCAACTTGCCCTTAAATATCGCCTTGTGACATCCGAGGTACCGTACAGGTATGAGGCACAACCAGTTCTCGAAGAGGGTCATATCACATTGTATTGGGACCGGTCTATCATCACAGACAGGACTATTGTAGCCAATAAGCCTGATATTGTGCTGATAGATCGCCAAGAGCGCCGTGCAATGATTATCGTAATCACTGTCCCCCATGACGAGAATCTCGTGAAAGCAGAAAAAGATAAAGAAAGCAAGTATCTTGATCTGGCTCACGAGGTTGTAGACATGTGGGACATTGATGCGGCAATCATTGTACCGATAGTCGTTTCCGCCCATGGCTTATTAACCAAGAGCCTCGACAAACACCTAAAGAGGCTCGCGTTAGGCAGCTGGATCAAGGGACAGATTCAGAAGGCAGTACTTCTGGAGGCGGCGCGTATTGTGAGGAAGTTCCTCTCTCTAGAGCCCTAACCACTGGTAACTAGGACCCTGTTCCAGATGCCGGTGGGGAACTATTTCTTATATTTTTAAATGTATTTTTTATATATATATTTAAAAATGTAATTTATGAGAAAGATAAGAAATAAAGGAAATTACAATAATAAATATCTAGTGACTAGATCGAACCGTTGTCAAGGATGGTAGCATAATTCTCATTCTATCGCATGATATACGAAAATTAATTAATAATCGAATTTGATTTTTTCAATGTAAACAGGTTTGTTAAAAAAACATTTTTTTCCATAATTTTGATAAATAAATGCATACCTTTTTGAATAATTAACAAACTAAGATACTTTTACTAGTCTATACTTATATTATAAAGAGGAAAGATTTGTATTTTTGTATGTAACGAATTAACTTAAAAACTAATGGACCGATTTCAAAAATTACTTTGCCGTTAGAAAGCTATATCTGAGGAACAAGCCGGGACGGGCCGAAAGTTACTACTAAAAATCGATTATTAGAAAAACAACATTGATTATTTTTTCACATCCCCCACCCGTTTTTCGCTAAATGACAAAGAGACTCACTGGTAGCCATGCAAAAAACTAAGGCGTACTATGCTATCCAAATAAGAATAGGAATGTCAATAACCTCTATCTGTCAAATGTCACTTGAAAAGTATGGTTTGCAAAATAAAATATTCGCAAAGTAAATAAAAAAAAAAATTGCTTAGTAGTAAAAACCACTGGATGGACTGGATGTCCCCCGCCGCGTTGTACCCCGTACCGGTAACCTCCGCAATGTGACCCCCAGAAGTCGATATGGTCGTCACTGTCATCCCGTTCTTAATCAAACCTACCTCCAGCATGCTGGTGACCCCCATCCGCGCCACGTCCAGGTCCCGGCCCTTGTACGCTCGTAACTGGATGTCCCCCGCCGCGTTGTACCCCGTACCGGTCACCTCCGCAATGTGACCCCCAGAGGTCGATATGGTCGTCACTGTCATCTCGTTCTTAGTCAGCGTGCCTAATCAGGACCAATATTAATACAGATTAAAAAAATCGGCCAAGTGCGAGTCGGATTCGCGGACGAAGGGTTCCGTTCCGTATTATCTATAAAACGGCAAAAAAAAACACGTTTTTTGTATGGGAGCCCCCTTAAATATTTATTTTACTCTGTTTTTTTAGTTTCTGTGAAAATTTCAACTGTCTAACTATCACGGTTCATGAGATACAGCCTGGTGACAGACGGATGAACGTACAGTGGTCTTAGTAATAGGGTCCCGTTTTACCCTTTGGGTACGGAACCTTAAAAAAAACCGACCCATCCTTCGCATAGTACTTGGAAAAATCGACCTAGTGAGAGTCAGACTCCCGCACTACGGGGTTCGTACAAACTTGTACGTAAATAATTCATCCATTACAGGAACAGAAATTAAAAACAGTATTTTTTGTGATATATCTACAAAATATGCGATTTTCATTTTTTTTTTCCTGTACTTGTGATGTTAGACATTGCTTCTTGCATAATATCATCATTCTAAACCAAAGGGAAGTACCCCATTGGTTTCGATTCCCTTGTGAGTTCAAATTTTGATTACGTTAACTCAGAAGTTTCATTTTTTATAGCTGCAAGGGACTGCAGACTTGATATTTATTTCAAGTTTAAGTACATCTCCACGCGTTACCGAGAAAAATAGTCTCGACAGACAGACGGACAACGAAGTTATGCTTTAAGGGTTCCTGTTTTTATTTTGAGGTATGGGGAACCCTAAAAACGATAAAGAGTCGTTGCACTCACCAGTTTTGTCACTGCAGATGACATTGACGCAGCCCAGAGTCTCGACGGTGGGTAGTTTTTTGACTATACAGTTGCGTTTCGCCATGCGCATCACGCCCAGGGCCAGCGTGACCGTCACCACGATAGGAAGACCTGGAACAATACAGTTAATTAATACTAATATTAGACTAGCGATGCCCACCACCTCGCCCGCGTGGGATTTCGGAAGATTACCCGGCAATTTTTATTTTACAAGCTTTATATTAACTTGCAATGTATGTCCGGGTGGAATCTTGCAACTGAATTTTAAATCAGTTATCTTTAACCGATTGAGCTGAAATTTGGTATACACGTTTATTTTGGATGAAAATGCATGCTTAGCTATGTGACGTCATTCTAATTCCAATATGGCGGATCATCCAAGATGGCTACCACTACCACAGTATGGGTATTAAATGAAGCTTGCTGAGGATAACACGAAAACCAAGGGCAATTAAATAAAAGCTTGTTTTTAAAAAGTTTTTTTTACTATTAATTTTTAACAAATTTTCTTTTTGGTTTTTCAAAAAATTCATATAATTGTCAAAAAATACATACACGGGGACTTCATGGCAATCAAAAATTTTCATGATAATTTTGCACCACATAGGTGGTTTCTGAAAACATTTTTAAAATGGAACCTTGAAAAATACCCCGACAAACATTAAAAAAACTAAATGGTGTCGTGGGACACCAGGTAGGAACGAAGTTCCTTCGAAGAAGACATATATGATAGGACATTTAAAAGACGTCTCATTCAACGGTTTTTTTTCCACGCATTTTTTCTTACGGTTTTACTATCACATTTTTTTCAGTTCGGTCGCCTAGCAAAATCCCTATTCCCTCCAAGCCTGCCGTAAGGAACTTCGTTCCAAAAACAATCGGATTTGGTTCTCAAACGTTGGTGATACGCGGCTAAGATAAATAAAAAAACCCATTTTTTAAGTGAATTAAACAGTGCGTGTCTCGATTTTCAAATCTGGACGAAGACTAGATTATAAAGTGTGTATCAGAAGTCCGAAATAATACTTTGGGTACATAAAAGGTAGCTCATATGTAGATGCTTAGTGAAGACAGTTTATACCTTACTACCATAGTTTCCTTTGAATATTTATCACAGGTATCGTGTTCTGGCCCTTGGGTACATCCATAACTCAATAAAGCAGTGTTAACTACATATATGAAGGGCGACTACTAATATTCACAAAACAAATTTCACTTAGGACTCAAAATATTACGAGTTATACAATTTGACGACAAAAAAAAAAGTTGGAAAAACAGTCGAATATCGATATTTTTTTTATACTATTTAGTTTTAAAGCTGATACTGATGCAAACGACAAGTATTATATCGAACTTCTGAAACATCCTGTATATCCTTGTTAACGAGAAGTGCGACAGTACACGGAGTGTCTCCTAGCAGTACCTTCGGGGATGGCGGCGACGGCGAGGCTGACGCTGATGGTGAACATGTCCTGCAGCGCCTTGCCCTGCAGCCAGCCGGCCACCATGATGAAGCCGATGATGCAGAAGGAGTAGAGCGAGAGCTGCGCGCCGAGCGTGTCCATGGACTTCTGCAGCGGCGTCTTGGGCGCCTCCTCCGCCTGCAT
Organism: Ptilodon capucinus; assembly: GCA_914767695.1. Classification (NCBI taxonomy): domain Eukaryota; kingdom Metazoa; phylum Arthropoda; class Insecta; order Lepidoptera; family Notodontidae; genus Ptilodon; species Ptilodon capucinus. The sequence goes on along the minus strand of OU611817.1, from coordinate 10,940,821 downwards.
CATGCGGAATATGTCGCCGAACTCGGACCGCTCGCCGGTACTCACCACTATACCCTGGTGACATTTATCAAATGTTATACCATCTTCTATACTGTACATAACTAGATATTATTTAGTGTATTGTTTTGTCTGAGTGTTACTTATGCCTTAAGGCCTCCCCCACACTGAACGTATTGACTCATAAAAAAAGTTCAATATAAATGACACCGACAGCGCCAGCGAATTTTGACGCGTAGTCGCGTAACTTTTACCACAGAAATTCAAACTTTATGTAAATGGACACAGAGTTCCTTTTGGTATAAACCTAAATTTTGACGCGCGCATCTTAACGCGTGTGTGCGGGGCTTTACAGCACACTACAGTATATAACCTATTTAGTAGAACGTCCGCCTTGAACGCAAGGGGTGCGGGTTTATGCTTGCACACCTCTGGGATGTTCGGATATAATGTGCGAAATATCACCATTTGCTAAACGGTCAAGGCTAACATCATGAAAAAACCAGGATATCCATAAAACATATATTGCTTAGTAGGGGTCTTAGAACTAACCTTCGCGTTTCCACATCGCACCAGGGTGCCCAAAAACGCAATATTGTCCTTATTGACCCTCCCAGCGGCCGCCTTGTTTGGCAGCACGCTCTTCACCGCCGGTTCAGTCTCCCCCGTGAACGAGGACTCGTCTATGGCCAGGTCGACGGAGTCATAGAGTCGAAGATCCGCTGGCACGCGATCACCCACATTCAAATGGACTATATCGCCGGGTACCAGGTTTCTCGCTAGGAAATGTTCAACGCTGCCTTCACGTAAACTGAAATGGAAATTTATCGACTCATGGTAGTAAGGCACAATTTGCAGTGGATTAGATTTTATTCTAGGGAGATATTTTGGACAGAAATTACGTAATCAATGAAAGGGGAGGGAAGGGGGAGTTGTTGTCACACTCACCAGTTGCAAGATGGCGGCACGAGCTTGTTGAGCTCTTCCAGCGACTTCTCTGAACGGTACTCCTGAACGAACGCGACCGTCACCACGATCATAATGGCGACGGTGATTGATATGGCGTCGTCGAACTGTCGCATGCACACGCTGACCACCGCCGACCCTATAGACAAGGATATAAGGACTAGATTAGCACGATGTATCTATCATCAGTAATGCAATAGGCCATTCAGAAAATGTAGAATTTGAAAAAATATGGTTCTTTCGTTTATCTATAGTTCTAAATCTCAATTCTGGCTTCGAGCAATGTCTCTCCGCAAATAATGTTACGGCACTATCATCTTAGTTCTTATTTCTATTTTTTTTTTAATGTATGGATACATTAGTAAAATAATTAAGAAAATTTAGTAATACAGAAACTTGGTTGACTTGCTACATGGAGTAAAATTTATGCATAACATTTTCATGGCATGACATGCCATGTGTCCAACGTATGATGATAAAGCTCCCCCAACACACACACACACTGGGGCGTCAAAACGCGCGCGTAATATTTGTGCCAATATTAAAACGACTTCTGTTAACAATACATTAAGATTTAATTTCTGTAACAAAAGCCTCGCGACATCTTGCTGATGAATTAGCCTTTTCTATGAGTCAATACCAAAAAATATGACTCGTGCGTCTTGACGCTCCAGTGTGCACATAGTGTACCTACTGACGTTATTTTTAACAAAACACGAATGAATAACGTGGACGGCGTAGTACAGGGATGTCAAAGATACGGACCGCGATCGCAACGTGTCACAGAAAGAAGAATCATGACTTCGCTCGATTCCTCTACGGAAGTTTTAAAATGCGCACAATACATTTCTATGTAATTTCAAGGGCAGCGCGTGCCTTACAATCGAGAGAGGTAGACAGTAACGCCATATCTTAGCAACATATTATAATATTATAATAATTCAGTACTTTTTTTTATTTCAATCTGACCCGCCTACACATTCTAAATCTATACTATATATTATTATTAATTAATATTATAAAGCTAAAGAGTTTGTTTGTTTGTTTGTTTGGTTGAACGCGCTAATCTCAGAAACTACTGGTCCGAATTGAATAATTATTTTTGTGTTAAATAGTTAATTTATCGAGGAAGGTTATAAGCTATATATCATCACGCTACGACCAATAGGAGCGGAGCAGCAACGAATAATGTGGCAAAAACGGGAATATTCCCGAACATGAATCGGGTATTATAGACTTATAATCATAGACTTTATAACATCACCCTACGCCAAAGTAACTATTAGCGCGGGTGAAACCGCGGGCACAGCTAGTTTAATATATGGCCCTCTGCAAAATTGAGATTGACACCCCTGGCGTAGTATAAAGATGACAATATAGATAGCTGGGTATTAGTCTACACTCGGCATGTTGTGCGCAGAGGTATAATGACGAGGTTAGCAGCGTAATTACACGGGTTATTACATACAATGATTGTGTAAATGATGCCTCCTGTATTCTCAGTAAATCCCCAGATGCACTGAGGCGCCAATAGTTGCTTGTAAAATTGGCAATAATTTGTAAAACTTGTGAAACTAACAAAACGAGCTCCGTTTCTTCTGAGGGTTGAAAGGTTTGACTTGAGCGGCACTTTGGGGCAATATTGACTTATACAGGCTGTTTCGGAAGTCCGATATAATACTTTGACGTTAGCATCATTATCGGGCAACATACAACTGAATGGTATAAAAATTTTATCGAAATTTCAACTTTTTTTCGTCGCCGATTTCTATAACTCGTAATATCTCGAGCCCTATGTAAAATTGGCATGTTCTGTTTTGTGAATATTAGTAGTCGCGTCTCATAAGTGTAGTTTACACTACTTACTAGGGTTATGGATGTACCCAAAGGCCAGAACACAATGATAAACTGTCTTCACTAACCATCCACACATGAGCTACCGAATTATGTAGGTACCCAAAGTATTTTTTCGGACTTCTGTAAATCCAAATATATATACACCTTGAATACATATTTGGAATTAGCTAATTTTTCTGCGTTGAACGAGTATGCTGTCATGTTAAGTTAAGATAAATGTCGCTTAAGACAAATAGCTTTTCACCTCTCAGTATGTATGTGGTAAACGCCACGCGACTGCGCTAGAAATTTTTTAAGCGCTGTCAGTGTTATTTAGGTAAAAATGAACGTTATCCATGAATCAATACAGTTTATGTTGGTATGGCAAAAAAAAAAACTCGCGAGCGTCGTCGCTCCAGTCTGCGGGAGGCTTAAGACTCTTAGATACAGTGAGACCGCGAAAAGGACAAGATTAGTTTAGCGTATTTTGATTTAGTGCCAATAAAATCAGCACTAACATCGTATTCTGTTCATCACTGAAAACCCCTGCAAAGAAATTATTTTATAATCTCATAATTCTTGACTAGTTCTCGATAGATGTGTGAAGACTGCCAACCCGCACCGGGCCAGCGTGGTGGACTATGGCCTGAATCCCCCTCGCATTGAGGGGAGGCCCGTGCCCAGCAGTGGGACGTTAAAAGGGCTGTAGTTATTATGTCTCATAATTCTAAAAATAAGTGCGTCTATGGCACTTAATTATTGTTCTCGCCAAAGCAATTTATCATTGTATTCATTACAAGTGTTTAACAAGAGATAGAGCACGCTCGCACGTACATAATTTAAATCCTACAAATAACATCGTATACAGATACTAATGTTGACATTATATTATTAGAGAAAAATGCAGGTCACGGTTCTACACTTATCAATTTAAATTCTTGTACCCAAGAAACGTAGCGTTTCGCAAACGGACTGTACCTAAAGCCAGGAGGCACATAGGGGCGTCTAACTTCGAGCGTCAATTTTTTCGCCATAACAAAACAAACTGTATTAGTTTTTTTTTTTTTGAATGGACTACGCTGTTGGCCTTGAGTTGGCCTTTACAGCTTCACCGGTGGAGTGGCGAGTGCAGAGTGCGACTCCAGCCAAAGCCTTAAGGGCGGAAGAGGAGGACAACTAGCTCAAGGGCGCCACATGGGGCACGACCTCGGCTTGGGCAGTTGCCGTGAGGGGAGAGGTAATGACTACGCTCCTAGGTGCAAAGATGCACCTACGAATAGAAGAGCGGGTTCCTCGACCTCGCCGGCGCACAGTGGGCCCAAACTGAAAATTGGTGGACATAGGCAACAAAGTTCCAATATCGATGCGATTTTTTTTTATATGACGTGTTAAGATATTCCTGACAACTTTTATTCAGATAAAATTTCTTCTAAAGTTGATAGTTTGTCTTGAAAAAAATAAATTAGATTTTTTTGTATGGAGCGAATTACGTTTCATTTATTTTCTTCAATTGTACAAATATGTTGGGTTTGTGGCGTGAGTATATGATAGCTAGGGTCATTCTCTATCCACGAAAAAATAAATCAGCGCCGGCCATCTGCGGCTGCGCGAGTAATCATTCGGTAAAAAAAAAAGTTTTGTAAGATTTTTTTTTCCATTTAAAATAAACTCAAAGTATCTTTTTTGTCTCATTTGGCTGTTTTGACCTTCTTTTTAGTTAAATATATAGTTTTAATAGCGCATAGGAACTTATAACTAGTAATTCTGGTAGAGATTTAGTTATTATTGCATGTTATCGGTAGCACCTGCATTGTGATTGATGACTCATTTGTTTGTGCACTCGGCTAAGCGCATAACTAATGAGTCACCGAAAAATGCTTGTCTCTGATTGGCTGTGTTATTATTTTAACTGCACGTTATCTCTTGTTGAATAAATATCATAATAAATTTCAGGTTATACTAATTTTGTTAATGATAGGTGAAATAATTTAAATTTGTACGGGCAAGTCGTTGATAATTATCTACATAATCAAGCGTATGTATATTATAGATTAATTTATTATTATTTATCGTACGTATGATCAATATGAAACTGTGAAGTAATTGTAGCCCTGAAAAGGGCTGTTTGTCATATTCCTAGCCCTGATGGGCTTTTGTGGGAATAATCTAAAGCCGGATCGCATCATTTCTTATTCCAGAAGTGCTAGTGGGTCCGGCAAATTTTCGGACTCTGCTATGAGGTATTCTTCTTCCTCCATAATCTCACTGTCACAGGGAGGCTCAGTAGTCTGTAACAACTGAATTGCTTCAGGCAACAACTCATTATGAGCCTGTTTCGTTAATCTAGGCCTTATGTAGGATATGTGGGGATCAGAGCTTATTAGAAGTCCATGTAGGATGTCTTCGTTTGTTGCTATTCTCCCCGACTTCCGAGTGTGCCTCTCCCTGACGTTTCTGAAGTCCTTATTACGGGCTTCCGAAGCTTCTTCAGATAAGGTACCTAAAACGAATAAGTACATAACTTTTAATTTCAAAATGCAATCGAGCCAAATAATAAATCAAACTATATATTTTTTTTACTCACCGATTGGCAAAATACCAAAGTGGTTACAGATGTCTGCACCGTGCATTAGAAGTTTATGTACACTAACTGGCATGTAGTACCACGAATAGTGTTGCACGTATACATCAGCTGTTTCTCTACAGTATCTTCTAAATTTTTCACAGTCAATGTTTTTGCCTGATGATATGGCTTGTAGAATAACGGAAAATCTGAAAATCAGATTTTCGTCAATTCCCGTTATTCTGGATGATGTTTTGTAATCTTGGAAAAAGCGCCTAGCAGTATTCCCGTCATTTGTAGTTCCAAAACCCTAAAATGGGAAAACAATACTGTAATATACAATACATAGAGATTTACTACACAAAATACATAAAAAGAGCGAAAATTAAATAATACCTGTTTGACTATATCAATCAGCATTCCAGTTTGCTCACGAAACTCTTGTTGCGTGGTATTTTTTTTAGCTTGTTTCATAGCCTTATGTTCGCCTCGAGCTGACCATCGTTGAAAATCCAGATTATAAGATATATGGAGAAGACATTCCATACACCGAATTTTCATATGCAGTGAAGAAATTCCTTGTTTGTAAATTTCTTCACGAAGTGGTTTGGCAGTCAAAGCTTCTAAATTATTCATTTCGCTCGGTTTTGCCAAGCAAATGGGACACGTTGCATATGATGGTACTTCAGCAATAATATTGGCCACTTTTCCATCAATCATGGTCATATGCAATTCATGTGACACAATAATATTACCACACTGTGTAGATATTCGTTCATCAATTTGTTTTTTCATCTCAGACTCTTCAGACTTTATAAAATCAGCTGTCTCCGAAGTGAAAGTGAACTTTACTGGTCGACAGTACAGAGTTGAGCAAGGTGTGGGGTTCTCCCAAACTATATTTTCATTCCCAGATGATGGGCTAGTAGACACTAGCCGAAGAGGTACGATGCTTATCATGACTACTGATGAATCATTGAACTCTACAGCTGTGTTTGACGTCTTCTGTTTATAATTGCTCTGCGACGAAGAACCATCAAGTCCCCATTTCCAGGTCAACTTGAGTTCTTCATTTTGAGACCTATCAACAGAATTAATATCTAGTAAAATCCTCTCCACAGTGTGGTCCAATAGCGCTTGCAATTTAATGTGAGCTCCTTTTTCGGTAATCTCCATACTCTCTTGTGGAGGGTAACATCTTTTCTTAGCATTTACAAGCTTTGGATAAGATGGAAAGGCAGCACAGTTTTCTTCTTTCAGAAATTGTCGAAGAGCTAAGTACTTCCATTTCGAGAGCGCAACTGATGTATAAAGAGCTAAACATTTATCTGAAGAAACAGTACTCAAGCTCTGCTTTTTGAATAGTTGCTCGTCTACTTTGGATAGCGCATCTGGATTACTGGAAAGGTATTCGACAACTTTCGCCAGATTAGTTTTGCCGTTGTCTTTCAATTTTGTTATGTACCAGTACCGCAACTCTTCCTCGGAATTTTCTTCTACTATGGAAGTAGTACGTCTTTTTTTTTGCTTATTACTTAACTCTTCGAACGGTTTTCTGTGCTCTTTTTCTGTAGATGTTCCCACTTCCGCAGTACATACTGCAAGAGTGGGAACATGGGAATCAATATCCTTAGGCTCAGATAAGGCTGCCTCCGAGAAGCCCATCTCACTTCTCAGGTCAACACTGCCACAAACAGGCCAGTTGATGTTTTTTTCCAACCACTTGCGATTACTTTCACGATTCATAAAAGTTTTTTGATTTCTACTTGACTCTATCCACTTTTTATTTAGATTTACACAAATAAGTCGACAGAACTCCTTGATTCGGTTCTTGTCTTCTTCAAAAACTTCGGTAGTCAAGACAGAAATGATACTTTCATATAGAAACGTATGATTTTTCAGATCACCGCCATTTCTTAATTTCACAAAAATATCTAGGTTGGTACAAAATCCAGCCATAGTTCAAATATAAAAATAAAAGTATTTCACTGTGTTTACAAATAAGCGGTAAGAGCGAAACTAGATGGACTTAATTAATGTCTTTAAATTTATAATAAGTGTTAATTACTCAAGTTATGGACATAACAGTGAGTTTTTAGTCAGCCAATCAGAGACGAGCATTTAACAATGACTCATTAGTTATGCGCTTAGCCGAGCGCAAATGAGTCATCAATCACAATGCAGGTGCTACCGATAACATGCAATAATAACTAAATCTCTACCAGAATTACTAGTTATAAGTTCCTATGCGCTATTAAAACTATATATTTAACTAAAAAGAAGGTCAAAACAGCCAAATGAGACAAAAAAGATACTTTGAATTTATTTTAAATGGAAAAAAAAATCTTCCAAATTTTTTTTTTTTTACCGAATGATTACTCGCGCAGCCGCAAATGGCCGGCGCTGATTTATTTTTTCGTGGATAGAGAATGACCCTAGCTATCATATACTCACGCCACAAACCCAACATATTTGTACAATTGAAGAAAATAAATGAAACGTGATTCGCTCCATACAAAAAAATCTAATTTATTTTTTTCAAGACAAACTATCAACTTTAGAAGAAATTTTATCTGAATAAAAGTTGTCAGGAATATCTTAACACGTCATATAAAAAAAAATCGCATCGATATTGGAACTTTGTTGCCTATGTCCACCAATTTTCAGTTTGGGCCCACTGTGCGGCGAGGTCGGTGTCTGTTTGAGGCTGGTGTAGGTGTGTTGGGGGCCCTCTCGACGCCCGGGTCTTGGAGGGCGGTGATCGTGTCAGGAGGACAACTGTATTGGCTCGCAGCAAACGAACATTCTGGAACTAAATAACACTGATAGCGCGAGCGAATTTTGAATAAAATTTAAATCTTCGAACAGGACGTTCTTCTTATAGGTCCCAAGACCCTTGTCGGTGCATCTGTGGGGTAAGCACGCATGTCGCGACAAGACCTTTGTCACAGATTCACTCGCTCGCTCTCTGTCAAATTTCATACTAGAGAAAGAGACAACATCAAGGTATTCCGTGACATATGTCTAGTCTTGGCGCACATGCTACAACTAATTATAAAGATTTTTCCATCTGATTGATCCAATGTAGTCTTCTTACGACATGACATCAACCTTATCGTTTATCTGGCTCGCAAAGGACCGCGAATAGTCCCCCTCCGAAAAGGCCAAGGCCAAGGAATCGAACCTGCATCCACCTATTGCAGTAAGCCGACCGGCCTACGCTCAAGTACCATTGTTGGCCTGTACCATTGTTTTTTTTAATTAATAATTACACAAACGTGTCTCGTTAGTATACAGCAGCTGATAAATTCCATTTCATAACCGAGCGGCGGCTAATACACGCATAAGAATTGAATTAGCGTCACGCCAACTGTACTGTATCGGTAATCAGGCGAGCGTTCCGCGGATTAGGTACACTTGGTTGCAACACAAGTGGCACATCTAGCACACAACATTTTTAAATAACTACATTGTAAAGCAGCGGTAGCCTCATCGGTAGAAGGCCCGCCTTGAACGTAAGGATTGCAACTTCAAATCCCATGCGATATTTTTCATGTGCGAATGTAATTTTCAATAATGATTAGGTACCACTTGCTTAACAGTGAAGGTAAACATCGTGAAGAAACCTCCTCGTCTATGGAAAGACGTGTGAAGTTCACCGACCCGCACTGGGCCAGGGTGGTGGACTACGGCCCATAAAACACCCTAGTATTGAAGGAGAATATGCCCGGTATAATGGCAATAGGCTCGCCCCCTAGCCCCCTTTTACAGTGGGAGCAAAATACATTGGCGAAGTGTGGGTGCCTCATGGGAGAATCAGATCCTCTGGGAAAGGCATGTCAGCTGATGTGATGATCACATAAGATTCATTCTAGACGCATATTGCATGGTACATAAATTAGAAAGATTAGAGAAATGTCATCAGCAGCATTCGAACGCGTGGCGTGAACAACATTCGACATTCGAAAATATTTCGACACCACGTAGACGACAGCAAAGAAAGTGGGCCACATTCATCACCGCACACTGCAACGGCGGAGCGTAACTAGCGTCGTCGTAAAAACTGTGCAAAACAGGTTCGAGAATGTGAAGTGCACGGCCGGCCGTGACAATGACCCCTAGTGACGGCCGGTAGGATATTACAAGAATATGATTATCACTGGCTATGAAACGGTGCAGGAAACCATCGTGAGGAAACCTGCACGTGTGAGGGAACTTGCCTAGTTCTCGATAGATGTGTGAAGTCTGTCAACCCGCACTGGGCCAGCGTGGTGGACTATGGCTTGAATCCCCCTCGCATTGAAAGGAGGCCCGTGCCCAGCAGTGGGACGTTAAAAGGGCTGTAGTAATAGTAGTACTAGAATATACATACCACATAGCAAGTTCAAGTTTACGACTTTCAGCCCCCAACCACCTAACGCTTTAGCGGGTTGATTTCTGACTTTTTTATATTGGGGGAAAGTCCTTGAAAAATATGAGAACATACTCCTTTTATGTAATGCCGGTTGAAAATGAGATTCTCAATTCGAGCCAAATGATTTAGCATATTATATCTGTTGTTATGAAACTGTACACACAATATGGAGCCCTGGGGATGCTTGCGACGTTACTTCTGGCGATCTGCATAATCATTGGTAAACACGATAAAACGTACAGTAGTACTCTTGGGAATTTACAGAGCGGTGAAACGATCGCACGAGTACATGCGTATATAAATCAAATATAACGTTCACACAGTTTCAAAAATAGCCCGCCCAGTCATATACCGAATGCATTCTGTGAAATGCTCGATGTATGATTTGAATGGGTTTCCTATTACACTGCTTGCTGTTTCCTTGCTTGTGAACACACCATTCGGGATCACCAGTTTATCGTCTAGGGGCAAGACCTCACAGCCAGGTATATAGCCCTTATGATTGGAGATCATACTTATGACCTTTGAGTCTAATATCAGACGGTTGTCCTTAATCAAGACAAGTATTAGTATAGCGAAAAGGGACTGCAGCTTAAATTTAACACTGGAAAATAAGGCCTTAAAGTTGGTATTTTAAGTCCTATTATTGTAAGTCAACTCTAGTGGATTATGGGAACAGTGAGCTAATCTTTCTGTCAGGAGTTACTAGCTGTATAGTTATCCACATTACTAGCAGTCTCATAAGCCATTTCAACTAAGATCAACGCTTGTACTAAGAGTGGGCTCAAGTCACAGGCCAGATACATCAGTAGTTGTAGCATGTGTGCCAAGACTGGTCTCCTATGTCTAGACGTATGTCACAGAAAATCCTGATGTTGTCTCTTTTTCTCGTATGAAATAAGACAGAGAACGAGCGAGCATATCCGTGAAAAAGGTCTTGTCTTGACATGCGTGCTAACACGACTGGTCTGTGGCTAAGTTATTTAAATCACAAGTTATTTGCTATGGACGACTCCCATAATTTCAAAGTTGAAAGTATACAAACAATGTTCTGTCTTCATTATCCTCATACAACAAAAGACCTTACAATAAGCCAATAATAATTTAAATGAATATTATTCTTATTGTCCTTGTGCACCTGCGCTTGTCTGTCCTTAGTTTGTCCTTTACATTTTTGTTCTAATTTTAATTCATAAAAGAATCGAACGGTGATTTATTTCTATTGCGAGAGCAACTCTAGACTTATACTCTTTACATGATGTTAAGCGGTATACAAACAACATAGCTTTTAATGATTTACTGTCACCTGGTTGCCTGGAGCATAATTAATTCAGTCTAGAGCCCAACAAGCAGTATAACAAGTTCAGTAATCAGTTCAATTATGGAACTTTTCCTGTCTTTAAAAATCAACGGAACGTGCCCACCGGCAGAGAGGCGGTGTGGTGCAGCCAATAATGTACCAGCAATTGAAAATCAACCTAACCTTCTTTAAAATACGGCCGAATGTGTCTTACGACGCGAAATGTTTCCAATAATTGTGTATTTAAAGTTGACTTTTAATTGTTATCAAAGTTTGTAGACTGGTTGACACTGAGCCCGTGAGTGCTCCGACCTTATTCCTGAACAGCGACACGAACATACCTACAAAAGGCGACAAGTGTTTTTGTATGAGTACAGTTTGTGTAACGTCTCGTCGATTTTTTTTATCCGTTATCGTAACGGGGCGTTACTTGAATTTAGTACACGTGTATTAGTAGATTGGTATAATCGTCTTTATATCCTATCCTACTAATATTATAAATGTGAAAGTTTGTGAGGATGGATGAATGTTTGTACCTCTTTCACGCGAAACGACAGAACGGATTTTGATGAAACTTTACAGTATTATTGGTTATACACCAGAATGACATATAGGATATAATTTATAACAATATTGAATAATCGAAATCTGCGCGGACTAAGTCGCGCGTAGAAGCTGGTTAGGTAACATCACAACTGGTTACCTACATTGTACATGAGCGAGTTTGAATTCCATCAACTCTGAACGCGGCGCCAGGTGTTCCTAGCCTACTTCGCCCTTCATAAAATGAGATATTAAAGTACAGGTAAGTACCGTAAGACACAGGTGCCGCGAATAAATTATCAAGTAGATGAAAGCGTAAAATTACATAACAACGGCGTAAACACACAGGAGCGAGCGAATTCACTTAACTGTTTTTGAAAATGTACTTTGTATCAACGTAGATGAAGATCGAATGTCTGTGACAAAGGCTACGCGACTAAATTCGCACGCGTCATCATGAATTCGTTGAAGAATGTGATTATTCTATGTGACAAAACATGGCTTATGTAAGGGATTATGTCGCTCTGAGTAGCTTTGTCACCTTTATTACAAGAAAGAAAGACAAGATTGGAATAACTTAATTTTTTTCTTGTCTCAAGCGCCTGTGCTACCTATTATCATGCTATTTTACAATCAATATACAAAAACAATATGTTTATCCGCCGGGTAGAGTGATTTGTGATGACAATTGTGACAAGACAAAATGTATAAGACAATCTTGTGTGTCAATTTCTTTTATATGAATTACGAAAGTGAGAGAGCTGCTTAGTGCAACATAGTATAATAAGTCATTTAGCTCATTCAGCTTTTTGGCATAGCAAAACGAACTGTATTGACATATAAAATAAGTTCATTCTACAACGAAAGGACACTGACAGCGCGAGCGAATTTCGACGCGTGCGGGCGTGGCTTTAACGACAGAAATTTAATCTTTATACATATAGACACAGAGTTCCTTTGGTGCTTTGATCCGGTGTGCCGGGGGGGTTGACAAATGTTTTAGAAATACTGTAACCTATTCACATCTGCAGTCCAAAATCCGTTACATACCTAATTATTATTCACCGTACGAAGATTTAACTGCGATATTTTGCGTGCAAACAAAACCGGTCTAGGTTATTCCACGAAGGCTGACTATTAATCACCAATAGATAGGTATACATTATTTTGGTTGGACGCGAGTCAACGAACTCAATTCGTTGAATGGTAAGTATGACTGGCGAAATGCTGCAAGCCTTTTACTGGTAGAAAGTATATTGGTGTCTATGCAAGTAAAAAAAAGCTAATTAATTACCATCAGGCACGGACCAATATGTGCCATCAGGTCTTTAGTCTTTGAGTTATGGGTATCTGGATATGTTGCACATTACGTGCATGCACAAGAGGCACATAGGGCCACAAAACGAACTCTGTGTCAATATGAATAAAGATTACATTTCTCTGGTAAAGACCAAGCGACCACTCGTCAAAGTTCACTGGTACTGTCAATGACATTTCGATCAAGAATGAGCTTTTTCTGAGTCAATACAGCTCGTTTTGGTACTGACATTGACTATCGAGGCCGGGACTTTAAAATTATGTCATTGCAATAAAATCAATGATAAAATATCAGTATCATCACCATTGGCATCAGCCACAACGATGCCAGGGACAAGCTGTCATGCGCACAACACCTGTTCAGTCGACCAATAACCATCTTAAGAGTACGTTCAGTTAAACTAGAAGCTAGTTCTTAAATCAATATATGAGCTTTATCTATGAGTAAATACAGCTCGCTTTGGTACTGACATTAACTATGAGGCCGGGACTTTATAATTATGTCATTGCAATTAAATCAATGATAAAATATCAGTATCATCACCATTGGTATCAGAAAATATGCATCAGCCTCAACGATACAAGGGGCAAGCTGTCATGCGCACAACACCTGTTCAGTCGACCAAAAACCATCTTAAGAGTACGTCCAGCTCAACTAGAAGCTAGTTCTTAAATCAATAACTCACGAATCTATTAAATGTTAGTTCTTGCAACGCCATTGGAAAACACATACAAGACTAACATCAGATTTCTATAGAGATGCAAAAATTTCCACGCCGTAAAAATAAGATACTTGGATATCTGTTCCACGGGTATTTATAGGTATAGATTTTAAATAAAACGAATACCTCGCCTATTTACATTTCACCTCTGAACGGAATTTAACGAGAAACTGAAATAGCGTTTCAAAGAATCTGGCAATCTATTTCGGTTTTAATTAAATTTCTGTGGGCTAAAAGTTTGAAAGAATGCATTTTCAGTGGGTTTAAATCCTTAGCGAATTAAGTGACTGAGTCAAATAATAATCATTTATCTACTTATTTCGTGGTTGGCCCTAAGGCCAAGGGAACACTTGCAAATTTACATTTATAAATTAGCTTTTTTTATTTTTTTTCTAATCGCCACCCAATTCTGCTACAAGGTAAAATAGATCCATGTGATGCCTTTAAAAATGATAAGAACAAAAAAATAAACTAGTTAAATAGCTAGCTACTGCTAGCATAACTACTGTTAACCGTCCTTCGATTGTGACACTAATTGCTATCAGCCGCAAGGTCTTCAACGGCACAAATCAATATGCACTTTATGCAGAACGCAGGCGCGTTGCCTGTCGCCATTTGAAACTTATTCCCTTAACCTCCTGATACACTAGCATTCTTACCACATTTGGAAAGACAATACATAAGTTACAGATGATGTCGCACCGAGTCACTCTCTCGTAATTCAGACAAGGGAATCATTTACATGACACAAATATGTTCTTGTGCTACTAATGCAGGTTTAATCCGTGACAAGTAGTCATGAAATACTGCATCTGTGGTTGCATATCACAGCTTGTGACAAAACAAAATGTGAGATATGTCAATGTCTCTCTCTCTACCTTTTCCATGAATTATCGGATACGACATAATCCGTGTCTCGTAATAGCGCACGACTAGGATAGGGTATCACTCTCGGTAGATCTAAGAAGCAAGTTTTTTTTTTCGAGGTGGTATCTCAAAGGTCTAATTTGTAGTTGTGCGATTTAAAAAATCTATGACTATATAACACGGACCATGTGCTATATAATAAGCTATTATTTACAACAATACAAAATATAATATATACAAATAAACATTCATATACAATTATAAACAAGTACTATATTACATTTAAAACAAAACAAATTAGGTATTCATTATAATTTAATTCCTCACAGTCCCCCATCACTGTTGTACGATTAAATTGAATTGTGATTCAAAATAGCTAAATGTCGATATTAATGTCAGAGAGTGGACCTAAAAATAGGTTCAACAAATACAAGATTTGTAGGTGACATTCACAGGTAACACAACAAGTAGTATTTAATTAAGTCTATTTTCTAGAACTATAAAACCTGCCGCAGATAACTAATTTAATCATTGACGCGGGCGACCGGTATATTGTCAAAACCAAAACGAGGTATATGTATAAACTCGTAGACAATGTACATATTTAAACCGACCTCAAAGAGGAGGAGGTTGCTAAATTCGACCGTGTATATTTTTTCAACGAAATGTCATCAATGATGCGAGCGCATCTAGACGCGTGGTCGTGTGACTTTTGCCACAGACATTCAATCTTTATGTATAATTGCATAAAATACATTTTAAAAAAAAATCAAGTATTTTCAAAAATGTTTAGTCAAGAAGACGAAAACTATTTGTCAGGCAGACATAAGATAAGAAATGTTATACGTTCGTAGCAAGTATAACTCACCGACTGAACGGTGAAGGCTAACGCCGTGAGGAAACCTTCACATCCGAGGGATCTTGAGTAGTTCTCGCTATCGAGAAACCCGTCGGGTTGGCAGACTTCACACATCTATATGTGTGAAGTCTGCCAACCCGCACCGGGCAAGCGTAGTGCACTATGGCCCGAATCCCCCTCGCATTGAGGGGAGGTCCGAGTCCAGCAGTGGGAAGTTAAAGGGCTATAGTAGTAGTATAACTTACCAAGCAGCAGTAGTATGAGTGGGTTCTGGAACTGCTCGATGTACTTCTTCCATAGCGGGTCCTGCTCCTTAACCTGGAACTCGTTGGGGCCCACGAAGTTCATGCGGTCGTTGGCTTCCCGCCATGACAGACCGCGGCGAACGTCCACGTTCAGACGTTCGGCCACCTGCGCAAATGCATACATTATTTAATGAAGCACTCATTCACAAGTTTGTAAAAAATACTGTTATTTTATATTGGACTCTGAAGAGATGTGATGGGGTAAGCTTTTGCCCGACAATGTGAAACAAAAATTGATAAAAGAAACAAGAGATAAAAGATACAAATAATACTACAAACATAATACCAAAGTCAGGCTCCACATTAGAGTATTTTTTTTTTGTTAGACAACACATACTCATCTTCTGATCGCAGACTAAGCAAGCTTGTACTATCAGCACCACACGATGAACTAGAGGCGATCTCAATTACACCCAGACTAGGACAAATTCCGAACAGGCCATTTTCAAAATCAGCCGCTGCACTGGTGGGAATCGAAACCGCAACCATCCGGTACAGTGTCGAGCGGCCTACGCTCAAACCACTAAACCAAGACGTTATCAATTAATTAAGTTAACAATATTAATGGCACCAAGCTATAATTTTTCTTT
Organism: Ptilodon capucinus; assembly: GCA_914767695.1. NCBI lineage: Eukaryota > Metazoa > Arthropoda > Insecta > Lepidoptera > Notodontidae > Ptilodon > Ptilodon capucinus. Next base: position 10,924,542 of record OU611817.1, on the reverse strand, counting down.
TTATTAAAAAATAAACTATTACCCTTGTAGTATTTAGTCAGGGCCCCGACGATACCCTTCACGCGTATTGAAATAATTATACATAATATATTTATGAATGGAGTAGCATTATATTTAACAATTTGTACCGCGTCAAACTTGTGTGTTTATAGAAACATTACTGTGACAAATTTAAAATTCACTGTGGGAAATCAATTATCATGGTTTCACAGTAGCGCGGTCCGCCTTACAAATATGGGTATAACGAAATTGCTAAATTTAAGAACTGAATAAAATAACAAAGAATTGATTTGTATACCTTCCTGTTAATTTTCCAGGGGGAGTTTAAAGTGGCTATTGAAAGCTATTCCTCTTACTTAAATTCGTTGCCTGAATTTTTGATAATCAGTACCGAATGAATCCACTTATGAAATGAACCTGTGTGTGTGTACGAAATTGCTAAATTTAAGAACTGAATAAAATAACAAAGAATTGATTTGTATACCTTCCTGTTAATTTTCCAGGGGGAGTTTAAAGTGGCTATTGAAAGCTATTCCTCTTACTTAAATTCGTTGCCTGAATTTTTGATAATCAGTACCGAATGAATCCACTTATGAAATGAACTTGTCTGTGTGTATGTCGATATTAAATCTCTACAAATAAGATTATTGTTACGTATTAGACATTTCTATATAGACATTTATGACTCGTTTACAAAGGCATTGCAGAATACTTTTGTAAAAATTTAAACATCGTATGTGGATCGTAATTCCTAGACTTTTGTAACACTCCGTATATCGTTCTAAATCCTATCCTATCCTATCCTACTAATATTATAAACTAGCTGTGCCCGTGACTTCGCCCGCGTGGACTTTAGGGAGATTACCCGGAAATATGGGTATTATGTTTTTCCCGCGGAACCCTAATGCTTTTTCTTAAATTAAAGTAGCCTAAGTTACGCCTTGGAACGTCAGCTATCTGTCAGTGAAAGTCCCATTGAAATCGGTTCAGCCGTTTAGAAGTTTACCTCAAACAAACAGACAGACAGACAGACAAAAAAATTTAAAATTGCGTTTTCGTTATAGGTATCGTATATACTTTCATACGCATTTGGTAAAAAAGTGTTATTTTGATATTACATACAGACACTCCAATTTTATTTATTTGTATAGATGTATAGATGTGAAAGTTTGTAAGGATGAATGGATGTTTGTTGCTCTTTCACGCAAACACTATTGAACGGATTTTGATGAAACTTTACAGTATTTATACATCAGAATGGCATATCAATATATATAAAAATCAATGCCACTTTTCGTTGTAAGCTACCTCCTCCTAAACGGCTGGACCGATTTGAATGATTTTTGTATGCGTTTGGGTGGCACCCTGGATGGTTTAGATTCACAATTGGACCCGGTAGGTGGCGCTGCTTTCGTATGTCACTCATTCTAAGGCGGTACGAAGTTCACCCGGTCAGCTAGTAGGCTATAATTTATAACGATATTGAATAATCCAAGTCTGCGCAGATGAAGTCGCGAGTAGAAGCTAGTATATGTATGTTATTAAGATGAGTCACTGTGTAATTTTCAATATGTAATCACACAATTCAGTATAGAGTCACGCGAGACAATACTGTGGCGGGGTTGGTAGAGTACACCATTGTGGATTGTTCACATTAAACAGACGGCTAAATGTTTTCTAAACAAACAACGGGCGCATAAAGATAGTATTATGTTATAAAACATTACGTACCTGCTGGTATATTTGGCAAACAAAATCCGCGGCGAAAACTATTTGAACAACTGCCACAGAAACCTGATTTCTCTTATCCTTTGATACCAAAATAGGCTTGTTGAAAAAATATCGATATAGCGATTTTTTTTTCTATGTATCGACATTTTAGAGCGATATTTTATATTTCGATATATCGATGTATCGATATAAAATTCCAAGTATTGAAAAGGTATCAAAATCGATATTTTTTTCAAACTAATAAACAAAAGTTGTATGATTTTAGTGGTTGTTCTTGATTTATTAAAAAATATGTCAATTGATTAGTATTGTAAGATGATTGAAGAAGATTAGGCCAACCAAATAAATATTTTTTTCTAGCACGAATATTTTCTGTCAAATCATACCAATATATCGATATTTATATGCTCGATATATCGACGACGATATTGATATATTTATAAATATCGATACATCGATATATCGATATTTTTTTCACTTCCGACATCCCTATACCAAAACATGTTTTTACGCGCGTTGGAGATGACACGTCGTTTAATAGTCCGCATTGATAAGAGTCGATTGTGACAAGACAAATTGTGAGATGATATGTCAATTATGCGTTTTTCTCTCATTTGAGTTACGGAAGTGAGAAAGCGACTCAATGGCAGAGCCCCAGAGGACGACGCGCCCTGCAAAATGTTTGCTAATACTAAAACAAACTGTATAGTCTCATCAGATAAGTCCACTCTTCAACGAAATATCATTGACAGCGCGAGCGAAATTTGACCCGTGTTCGCGTAACTTTTTATCACAGCCATTCAATTTTTAAGTATATTGACACAGAGTTCGTTTTTGTATTGGCAAGGATATCAGACGCGCGCGTCGTGACGCCTGAATGTGCCCGGGACTTTATAATTGTTTTTTATACTGTATTGTATTCGACGTGAACGGCGCATAGTCCTTTTTATAAACGTCAATGCGTCAAATACCTATTATTTTTATGGGCTAACTTTTTATCTCAAAATTTTCCGTTACTGAAAACATAAATAAGATTTGAACAATCGACTTTTATCCCATCCGGTGTGACAAAAACTGAATAGTGTTTTTTTCAGGCAGTACCGTCGACCTCGACAAACAGTATATTTATCCTTCGTGCCAGGTAATATTTATTGTTCCGTCTAGCCATTCGAGCAAACCGATCATCTGTTTGATCTAGTAATTTCTTTTGAATTTTATTTTTAGAAGCAATAGGTATCTACTCTATAGGTAGGTTACAATTCGTGTTACTGCACCTACTGTGGCGACGGAATTAAATTAATTTTCTTTTGAAAATGTACTCTATGTAAAACACATAAATATTGAATTTGTGTGTCAAAGACTCTCGAGCACCTGTTCCCATATACGTCAATAAAGTTCGTTATGGTATTGGAAAATAAATTTTACATTGGACTTTAACTTGAAAGGATTGTCTTTCCTATCCGACTACGGCGAAGCCAAAACGAAGGGTTCTGATTTTAGCAGTCTATGTATGTTTGTATTTATGTATGTTATCCGTAGCGCCTAAACTATTCACCATATTTTAATGCAACAGGTGTCTATCGATTCGTTATTGTGGGCCGGGTAACATAGGCTACATTTATTCCGTAGTTTTTTATTTATGTACATATTTAAAATAATTTAAAGAAATATCAGCCCACTGAGTTTCTTGCCGGATTTTCTCAGTTGAGGTCGCGTTTCGATCCGGTAGTAGGTAGTATATAAGAAAAAAGAAAAAAAAACTTGACAATTTGTAAGTGCCCCCATAGGCCTATGCAAAATAAATGATTTGACTTTAAACTTTTTTCTTGTCTATAATGCTTAGTCACTTTTGTATTGTTTCCGTTTGTACCTGTCCTACATTTTTTAAACATTTATAAACAAAATCACATTTCTTGTAATGCAATCAAGTGAGTTTGTTAATCAAATAATTTGACTATAGTTGCCCAATCACGTGAAAGTCCGTTACGTAAAAAAATCGCTATATTATCACGTGAAAATGAAATGTAAATTTATAGAAGCCATCTACACACCACTAAGTATGACACTAACGGTACAAAAGTCGCGTTCTAGAACGTTTTGAAACTTTTTATTAATTTGGGAGTTTGTTTTTAATTCGGACGTAACTACAGCAGTTAAGACCTATGCAAATAGAAAACGTGCCCGGACATTTTTTTGTCAACAAACCAATCTGCCTTAACTCACAGAAGCACATTTTTCAACAACATGTTATCTATATCGCGAGCGAATTTAGTCGCTTGGTCTCGTGACTTATGTCACAAACATTATCTCCATTATATTACATTGACACAAAGTTTGCTTAAGAAAAGATCAAGTCAATTCACTTGTACCAGTATCATCAGTCCTTCACTTTTGTCAGATTATAAAAACGAATATAATATTTTTGTCAAATCGTTAACCGATAGCCAAATGCAAATAAAATTGTTTCTTTTGCAATATACTCTAACGAAAACAAAAAATGGTAAAGTTATAGTTCTGGGGTGGGTGTGACGTCACTGGAAAGGTACTGACCTCCTCCCAGGTGAGTATGGAGCTCTCGACGGCGCTGATCCACATGTCGCCTGCGCCCGCGCTCACGTCGGTCAACCCGCGCCGCCCCCCGCCACCCTCCTCCGCGCCCGAATGCTGGAACAACACACAGTCTATAAAAACAATCGCCAGACCACACATACCTCATTGTTAGGCCCCAAACTAAGCACCGCTTGTCCTTAGGTACCATACAATGGATCGAAGATGATCTTATGAAAATTTTATTAAGGCCTCTTGGCCTAGGGGATCTTATTTACACCCAGACCCAGACGGACGGACGGACGGACAGCGAAGTCTCAGTAATAGGGTTCCCGTTTTACCCTTTGGGTACGGAACCCTAAAAAAAAAAACTAACACATTATAGATAGAGCAGTAACTCTATAAAAAAAAACACAGCGAAGTAATTAACATTATTTTTTTCACGGTACGTCATTTGTCTGCTGATAGCGGCGGAACTTGCGATTGCGAACCAGTTATACGAGGGACAAAAAGAACAACATGTCACATATTTATTTTAGTTAGGATTTCGTTATTTTCCTGTTAACATTAATTATCGCCCACAGCTATTTATACATCTTAAATTTTATCCAGACACGGGCACACACAATGAATATCTATGAAAATCGATAAATTATCAAAGACACGAGTTTTTAACGTTTAACTGCCTTATCAAAGATAGGGTTACCAACATCCAATTTCTTTATGCCAATAACAAAACTAACTGTATTAATTCATAGTAAAAGCACATTATTGAATGATAAGCAATGAGCGAATTTAATCGCGTGCCTTTTAATCTTTATACGTGTGTTAACAGTAGGGCTGCCACCTATTTTTGTCGAAAATATAGTATTTGCCAGCCAGAGTTGTAAAATATAGTACATTCACAAAAATCCTACAAAAACGTGTCAGTCCGTCAAAAAAAAAAGACCAGCAGGGTGATTTTAAAACACTCGGAATCGAATTCGGAAACGGAATCGAAAACTTCGAGTTGTCGATTCCGTTTCCGACGGTATGTCAAAACGCGATTTTGAATAGCGGACGGAAGGGCCAATTGGAAAGTTCCGTCGTCGGAAAGATTGTGTGCGTTTACAAAGAACGTTTAAAAATGGTAGAAATGGTAGAAATAAAATTCGATTACAAAACAGTTATTAATACGATTTTTTTTGGCCAAAAAGTCTTATATAAACACACTTATCATACTTATAAAATTGGAAATTGATTACTTATTTAAATTATCGATTTAAAACTTACTCTCCTTCATTATTTTTGGTTATAACGAACCTCGAAAATTTTTACTGATACGTCAAAGTGAAAGTGAAGGGTAACATCACGCCTTTGCAACCACGAAGTTTCAGAGCTACGTCATAGATGGCGCATGGCGCTGTATTTCGGTAAATAAAAACACAACCACGAAGTGAATAATGCAGCACGATTGTTTGCCGGCGCTGCACAGCAGCCGCCCTATGTTGTCTCCTTTAAGATAATATTCCATCCTATCGAAGGTTGAAGGGAATAATTTTCACAATAATGTAAAGGGCCATAAAACAACGTTAATGGGTTTATTTTAAACACTCTTTAGTACTGACTTACCTTAAATATTATGCAAGTATTTAGATAACAGTTAAATTTGGTATTTTATTTATGTTTTTGTTCAATTTCGGAAGCTTTCCGCGGGGAAAAAGGTGTCGGAAACTTTCCGTCGATTCGGATGGGTTTATCCGACGAGAAATGTCAAAAATCGTCGGGTACGGAAATCAAAATAGCGATGGCTGGAATCCGTGACGGAAAGATCCGATTCCGTTTCCGAATTCGATTCCGAGTGTTTTAAAATCACCCTGCAGTACTTTTGTTTGTATGAAAACGTCTTTCACTTGACAGTAGTTGACAGTGACAGTTTCGTTTAGCTGTCGTTCCGTTCCGAAAAACCCTATAGTATATGCGCAAATCTCCATGCAAGGCAAATATAAATATATGGATGCGTATTTTTTTCGAGCGATGTTGCTATTTTATATTAAAAAAATGCGGACATGTTGAAAAAAATATAGTACTTTTGTGTACTATATATTTTTTCAACAGTATATAGTACGCAGAACTAAAATATAGTACAATACTATATTTTATAGTACGGTTGGCTACCCTAGTTAACAGAGTACATTTTCGTAAAGAGTCTAATGAATTCCCTGCCGCCAGTAGGCATATTCAGGGTGTTATCATGTCTATGTTCTCACCTAATTATCAACAACCAGTATTGAAAAACAACGTCGCCGGAGTTAAATTATTTTTTTCAATAAGTAGTTAAGTATTAAAACAACAAACACTTTGGGGGACCTAACAAACATTCGAGTGGCGATTATTTTGCAAATACTAAAATTGACTGTATTGACCCATACAAAACGTTCATTATTCAACGAAATGTGACATTGACAGCAAATATAACGAGTGGCTTTTAACATAGAAATTACATAATTATGTATATATAAATATATACAGAGTTCGTTTTGGCTAAAAAAATTACGCTCATGGAAATTGTGCGATTTTTACGATGGTGAGGGCCTCACAGACAAGGAGTTTTAAACATATTTTTTCCTTATAAGGTTTCTACCACTCACCGGTAATCAAACTGGCATGAACCAAGAGCCCTTCAACCGATAACCTTCGATATAATATCGAATCTTTCACACAAGGCCGGCAACAGTCACGCCTTAACAAAACACAAATTATTTTTATAACTAAAAACACGTTTGCACAGCCCGCGTCGGCCTGTTACACTGATCGTAAGCAACAATTAAACGGTGATGTAGTAACGTTGGCGCCAATTTATTCAGATAGACAGCCAGTGCGAAATGTTAACAAGAATTAAACGTAGTTAAACAAAAAGGATCCAATCCACATCAAGTCACTTTTGAGATATAAGCAGCTTGAAGTTTGATAATGTATTACGTGTGGGGTGGAAACCTAGGTGGTCAAAATGCTATTTGCGTCAATTTTTCGATAGGATCTTTTTTCTTGATTGAAAACGCCGCCTGCTTTAGGAACCGTTTGGTATACTTAACTTATTTTTGTCAATTTTGTGGATTAGATCCTTTTTGCTAAACTACGTAATTCGACGTAACTATGGCAACGCGATTATACCGACTTCCAATGAATAGCTGTTGATAACGCTCTGAACATACATCGTGTTTACTTGACGGTTTGCGAAAATGTGCTCTGTAATAATACACATTAAGATTGTATGTCAATGGCAAAAGACGTCCCCAACCACGCGACTAAATTTGCATGCGTCATCGATGACATTTCGTTGAAAAATATGCCTACACTATGAGTAAATACAGTACATTTTGTCGCGCCTATTTAGTGTAGGTCTTCAGAGCAACGTATTTGATTAACTAGTAACGAGATGGAACAGTCATCGGAAGCTTCGAGACTGTTGCTTAACGAAACTTTTATAAAGGATCAGTTTTAAATGACGTCTTGTTGAAAATATTGCGGTACCTTATGGAAACAGGCAATCACTTGGATGTAGATAGGATTTGGATTCTTACACGATACAATCTTGATATATTTCCAACACAATAAATATTGTTTGGACCACTATCTGCGTGTGACATCAGCAGACCTAGGTGTCAATTACATACACGCGATTGTGAATGGGCCATTTGTGTTTACGCAAAAACAGCTTTGTTTAATGTGATAATAATAATAAAGAATTCCCGTTGAGGTTTTATAACCTCAACGGGAATTTCGTATTTTGACAGTGAGTAATGTTTCTATTCTAGAATCTATACAAATAAATAAAATTGGAGTGTCTGTTTGTAATATCAAAATAACACTTTTTTACCAATTGCGTATGAAAGTATATACGATACCTATAACGAAAACGCAATTTTAAAATTTTTTGTCTGTCTCTCTGTCTGTCTGTTTGTTTGAGGTAAACTTCTAAACGGCTGAACCGATTTCAATGGGACTTTCACTGACAGATAGCCGACGTTTCAAGGCGTAACTTAGGCTACTTTAATTTTAGAAAAAGCATTAGGGTTCATAATACCCATATTTCCGGGTAATCTCCCTAAAGTCCACGCGGGCAAAGTCGCGGGCACAGCTAGTAAATAAATATAAATATCGCCAAATCTTATAATAACAAACTGATCTAAGCATGTACTGTCTGTGGATAACATGGGTCTGGGAGCGATCCCAGTTACCAATACCAAAAAGAACTCTATATCAATGAACATAAAGATTGAATTTCTGTGGTAAAAGCGACGCGACCACGCTGCAAATTTCTGTCGTATCATCGATGAAATTTTCGATTTTTAATCATCATAATCACGCCTGTATTCCCCGAAGGGGTAGGCAGAGGTGCACTGTAGTGCGCCCACACTTCGCCGATGTATTTTTGGTCCCAATGTAATAAGGGGCGAGCCTATTGCCATTATACCGGGCACATTCTCCCCGAATACAAGGGAGATTTTTGGGCTATAGTCCACCACGCTGGCCCAGTGCGGGTTGGTGAATTTCACACGCTTTTCTATAGACGTGCAGGTTTCCTCACGATGTTTTCCTTCACCGTTTCATAGCAAGTGGTAATCTCGGATGAAAATGAGATTCGCACATAAACCCAGAGGTGCGAGCCGGGGTTTGAACCTGCACACTTTGATTTGCAAGGCGTGCGTTCGACCACTCGGCTACCACTGCTTGATTGATTTTTATTTAAGGTAATATAATACAGTTCGTTTTGGTGGTAGCAAAAACTTTGCAGCGCATGTCTTGTGTCAGCCATGTGGACCCAAGCGTTGCTTAGTTTGAGATCATATCACGATATAGACATAATTAGACGTTATTAATCTGCGAAATTACGGAAACATTAAAATTCTGCTTTTTATACACCGGCGGACGAGATGTCCACTGAAATTCATAATTCATTCTACATCGTCTAATTTTAGCCGGTTATATTCTGGGTAGGATATGACTTTAGTGCGTCATCTCCAGGCGATCACCGAAGGCCTCTGACATTCGCGACCCAATGTCAACGAGCGACATCGACCGGCGGCGCGGCCTGACGACTTCTCAGTTCTCATGCTCCTTTGAAAAGGTCACAGGTTTTCTCCCTGTGTACCCACTGGGGTCCGCGAATATCTTACCTTAGACTACTTCAGCCCTTTTAACGTCCCACTGCTGAGCACGGGCCTCCCCTCAATGCGAGGGGGATTCTGGCCATAGTCCACCACGCTGGCCCGATGCGGGTTGGCAGACTTCACACATCCATCGAGAACTAGTCAAGTTCTCTTAGACGTGCAGGTTTCCTCACGATGTTTTCCTTCACCGTTTCATAGCAAGTGGTCATCTCGGATGAAAATGAGATTTGCACATAAATCCCAGAGGTGCGAGCCGGGGTTTGAACCTGCACACTTTGATTGCAAGGCGTACGTTCGACCACTCGGCTACCACTGCTTACCTTATTTCTTTGAAAATGTACTCTGTGCTTATACACATAATGATTGAATTTCTGTGGTAAATCCACGCGACCACGGATCAAAATCGCTGGCAGTTCGTTTTGGTTTTGGCAAAGAAAATTACCGTGCCCGTTTAGACCCATCTGTTGGCGTAGCGCAGGACATAATAGATCAATCAGTCATTAAAACATGGATCCACTTATTAGAACATTAGATACATAGGTAGAAAGTGCCTATACATAAGAGATCTTTGATAGGTAGGATAAGCTAAGATGATTGCGCTATGTTATTAGTAGAAGCATGCGAATTACCAACCCCGCATAGACCCTAGAATTTGGCAGCTTAGTTACGACTTTGATATTTGTCTATCTGTCCTCGTGTTCTCTTCTTAGAGATTACATGTGTCTCACGACAAGACTTATGGCCCGGATTATCTCTCTGCCCTTCGTCATTCATACGCGAAGACTAAAAGGTACATATGTCACAGTTTTTCTTGTTATCGTCTTTGCTTCATTTAAATTCGCTAAGAAATCTCACAATTCTACAGACAAGAGTAGTCGGGGCAATTTAACAATTATTAACCCCACCAAATGGTTACATACAAGTAATTAATTTAATAACAAAGTTTAGAGGCCGCCGGCGCCGCTCGGGCGGAGCTTTTAAATAATTCATATTGACTTAGAATGGGAACAATCAAGGATTAAGTGGTGAGTTATAGAACGGACTACGCCTGTTTCTCGCGGGTTTTGGGCTGAGATTTGGATACAAAGATATACATTAAATTAATTTGAATAATTAAACAGAGCCCTAGCTTAGGGTACACGTGTACATTATAGAGCAGCTTAGAGTACCTATACATACACCATAATTCGACAGCAGAAAGCGGACTTGTCATATTTCGAATTTTACACCAGAGCAGAGAACTATATCAAAATATAATTGTTCCTTAATAAAACTGAAAAAAAAAATGCTGTATCATTATATTTGTCGTAGGAAGACGAGATATGGACCATTCGACACGGCTTTTTTTCTGATTTAAGACATTTAGGTCAATTTTCTAGATACGACATTTCCGCTTTCAGCTGTAAATATCTACACTTTTTCAATAGAATTTGGTTATCATTCGATCATCTTCACCATAGCTTTCACTTGAGCAAATCATCAATCACGCAATCGCGCAAGAGATTTAATACACATACTCAATCCAAACAATTCTTATCAGTATACTACAAATGGTGAATTTGATCGACTGATAATGAAAAAAATATTATCAGTCGAGGAATCTAAAGATAATAACGTATAAACAAACAGATTTATTTCAACTTCAAATGCAACTAATACCCATTTTTAGTAGGAAACCCGAAATCTATACAAATAAATAAAATTGAAGTGTCTGTTTGTAATATCAAAATAACACATTTTTACCAATTGCATATGAAAGTATACACGATACCTACAACGAAAATGCAATTTAAAAAATTTTTGTCTGTCTGTCTGTTTGTTTTACAGGTAAACTTCCAAACGGCTGAACAGATTTAGACGGGACTTTCACTGGAAGATAACTAATATTCCAAGGAGTAACTTAGGCTACTTTATTTTTTGAAAAAGCATTAGGGTTCCGCGGAATGAACATAAAACCCAAATGGGTGTTAAATTCCACGCGTACGAAGTCGCGGGTACAGCTAGTGATACCTAAATATGAAACCGTAGCCGGTTGCAGTCTACAAACAATTAGACGTTAGTTAGTGGAAAAGGTCACAAAGTTATAACAAGCAAGACTTAAAATAGCAAGTATCAATTAGTACAATATCTGCGATATTATTGCCACAAAAAAATGAGCACATATCTCTAAAATTTATATTCATATACACCTTTCACTGAGGTGATAGTTACAAAAGTTAAACACCCGTTTCCTAAAATTATGCATGTATTTGATTAATATGTGAGATTTGTTTATAGATTGTTGAGCGTCTGTTGTTGGACCAGATTGGCACGGGATCGGAACGGATGGCGTGAAAGAGGAGAGGCCTACACCCAGCAGTGGGTCGACACAGGCTGAAAAGGAAGAAGAAGAAGAGCGTCTAAATCTCTCAAGTGTGTATGTATAATCTCCATATATTTGAGTGTGTTAAAGGTACCTGCGATCGACCTACCAATATGATCTAAGTAAGTTTATTATGGAACTAAACCCACCATACATTCCCACCACTGTCACTCCTGTAAGCCAGCATCGACAGCGGTATCCAACAAAGACTCACGAGATTTGACGAGGAAAAGCTACATTGCCCTGGAACAGGTAGATCTAGGCGAAAGAGTAAAAGTAGGTGAAATAGTTAGGACTTAGAAGAAAAATTATCAACATCCTTTTATTGCAAAGCGGGAGCTTAAAATAACTGTATAGACTGAATTGCCATAAATAATGTACCTTCTACTTTACTTAAGTAACCTACAATGAACACCTTTAATAAGTTACCTATTTTGAAGAATATCTTTAATCCGTTTTGATGACACGAACTGGTTTGAGCAAAGGTTGACAGTTTGCTTTATTGGTTCGAGTTCGAGGTTCACTCGACTACTTAAACCGGGTTTGCGGGTTCGATATTGCCCTGGGCCCCAATTCCCCTAACGCTGTCGTAGGCTATGACTTAATTTTTTTTTCAAAAACAACATCTTTTTTCAATGGTAGCTCGAATATTACGAGTCTAATGGCTTCAGGTGACAATGTCTATTGTCTATAATGATCTGGGTTTCACTGGAATCACCGCAAGTATTTATGGTACCCCATAACGAAAGCGTTGCTTAGTTTGGGCCCATAAGACAGTTTTGCGTTCTTTGCCGATTTTAAATAAAAATAATAATGAAAAAATGAGCCAAGGATACTAGGTGAGACATGTTAGGTACTCAGTTATATTGGTAGCGACTAGCCGAACACGTTTCAACAGCAAACAAAATAATAAAATGAAACCAAACACATTTAAATGATATTAACCAGAGTTTGGTTTGCAATCACTTTAGCTAGTCCAGTTCTTAACATAGTAACGAGGCAATAAAACTCTTTCCGCGGTGAAACTTCTAACGAAAACAGCATTGAGATGTTGCACATGGCTGCAAAGCAACCAAGGTTTCACTATCGTCTTCACAAACGCGTACAGGCCCGAGTCTACAGGGGCTTCAAAATACGCGCGAGCTATTTTTAGCTCATGCCAAAACCAACTGTATTAACTCGTTAAAAAAAGCTGATTTTTCTACAAAGTGTCATCGACAATGTGATCGAGAAGCTTTTAAATTCAATCCTACTAAACACACAGCACATTCTAAAAAAAGTCAAGTTTATTCACTCGCCCCAGTGTGACTGAGGCTTTAAATAGCACAGCTTTCTGCTACATTTTCTGTGGTGTGTATCAATAAATTATGTTGGATGCCTTTGCATCGTAACTTTAATGTGCTGGAGATGTTGGTTCAAACTGGGCTGTTATGTTTAGTAATTTTAGTAGCCAACCACACACCATAAATGTAAGTGTTTTGTTTAAATGAACTTTACTTTAAATAACAGTAGGTACAAATTGCATTGGAAGTGATTTAAATGTTGTTCTCATTTTTAAAAAAGTTGACTTCAAGTGTTTGTGGATGCTGCAGGCAAAATGAGTCTATGTTACAGAATAGGTGTATGTACATACATAAGATAGAGTCAAACATAGAATCTACACAGTACACTCCACCTACCTTTCAAGTTTGACCTAAATCCTACCTTGCTGCTATGAATATAAAGTTTAAAGCTTGTTTTACGGCAATAATAGCATCTTGTAAAATAACCCTCACTTTGAGTTGAGAGAATAAACACTAAAACCTCCTTTTGATTAAGGAAATGACAACCAGTATGCTAATACAACCTGATATTACTGCAAATTTGCATTCAGTTTTTTTTATTTTGAGGAAAACAGATTATAAATAAAAAACAATTCAAAATGATAAATAAAGTGAACTGTCTGATTTTTGATTTGTCCACGAAAAGAGACACAAAGAACTGGCTTTTACCACAGATAACAATAAAACTCTCTTTAATTATAAACACAGTTTTTGCAAAGCCTTTTGTTTTCCCACTTGTGGGCAAAAGCCTTTCCCTTATCACAGAATATGATGATCTTTGGTGGCTCCAGTAGTGGGTACACGGTGTATTGATTTATATTGGTGATTATAAAAGAACATCATTACATGATATTGCTTTGCTGCCACCAGACAGATTAATAATTCACAGGTCATATAGAATGCAATCTAAAATAATAGCTGCTTAAATGTTAATGAAAATAATAATTTGGAATTTTAACCTATTGCATACAGGCAACAGTGTAGGTAATGCATAGTTTGTTTAAAAGTCCTGGATCATAAAATATGTCTTCAGATCAACAACTAGTTTTTTTTTAGATTAAATTTGTGCGGGTTCCAAGATAATTTAGCTTTTATCCCCAAGACAGAATCAGAATCAGATTTTTTTATTCATGTAAACCAATACAGGCACATAAGAATCGTCAGTAAAAAATAAATAATATTAATAGTATCTCTACCACCCATGAGACTTGCTGAGGGTCAATCCTCGGTGTCTTCAATGGATACCGCTGTTGATCCTGGCTTACAAGAGTAACAGTGAAGGGAATGTGTGGTGGGCTTAGTCCCGAAAAATACTATTTAGGATACAGAATACTTCATATACATAGTAACAGCACAAAGCTTAGGTAGCTACCAGAAAATAAAAGTAAAAATTTCTAAAGCGACCATTATTACATGTCAGTGAAAGTGAAGACAAAACCAAGTCTACCTCCAAGCAACGGAATAATAAATTGAGCGCATGTTCAAACGAAAAAAAAGTATCTAATTCAAATCAAGAACCAAAATTTGGTTGCACCAGACAATTGTGAACACTAATTGAGTATGATCTAGGTCGAGACGCGCGCATACGTATTTTAAACAGCAGTTGTCGATACGGAGGCGATACGGATCGATACATATATATCTACAGCACATGAACATAAAACATATGCTTTGACTAATACGAACGCTAATAGACGACAAATCAATAACGTCTTAGTACACAAACAAAATCAATAATTTCAACATCGCACTCACCACACTGGCGGTGTCTTGGCTGTTTAAAGAATACTTGTCGGAGTCCTTCCCGTGGTAGTCGTTGGAAAAGTTGTCATATTTACGCGTGGGGCTACTTTTCATTGTTCACACGATGCCTCCAAGCTCAGGCTTGGATAGACATTTTCACACCCGAAAGTACGACACGAACATACAGCGTACGAATAATTACTGAAGAAAAGAAAAAGGCGCAGCGTAGATACCTACGTACGACGCGACGCGACGAACGGCAGCGCAGGACATTGACAGAGAAGTAAAATATGTCAATTTTGACAAGTCACCTAACGTCATCCTTATGACAGTAAGGTACCATACAATCTTGGTACCTATCATGCAGTTACTTTTTTTTAATTTATGTATTTACAAAAGATAAATAGGTAGTTGGTTTATATTTTGGTTAATATTCGTTCTCATTCGCCACTTTATCACTGTCGTCATCTACTTTTATTTATAATGTGTATTTATAGAATTTGTCCTTGCTATTCGACATAGCCATAAATAAATAAAAACCGCTTATCGCAAGTGCAGGAATTCCTCATCTTAAGAATATCATCATTTCACTCATCTCGTAAAAAAGATTTATATTTTACGTTTCATAGGTCTGTCCATATTATCGACTATTTATAGACTCGTATAATCGACAAATTTAAAACTTTTTAGTTCAGACTAGCATATTCTGCTAACATTATATACAGCCTAATAAAAAAAATAATAAAAGTTCGGCGTTATGTTCATTATTAGCTTTCCGGTCGTTACTTTTAGACCCAAAAAGCCCCACTAACTACCAGGCATGTGGTGGTCTGTGACCCTAGGACCCTACCCTACCCTATTTAACCTACCGTTCATTTCTGACATTATGGTGACGAATCCTCTATATTATTAATGACTTGACTCAGCTCCGGTTTTTGAGTTTGAACTCGCATTGGACAAACTCAGACTGTTAAAAACACAATTATATAACACCGCTTACCGTAACTTCCCAAGGCACATCCTCCCACATTTGTAATTTGGTATATTCCATATTTCCATCATTTTTAAGATTTCTACGGAACATCTGAAATTCAACACCATTTTGACACAGTCATAATTTTTTTTTATTGAACGTAGAGGTAGTGCACAAAAAAATCACTGGTTTACTTACAGACCTCTTTACAAAAATACTATAGTATATTTTTTTAACACCAAGGAATTTAAATTCCTTATTACACTATAGAAAAAACAAAAAAAAATCTGCGTGCCATGACGGTTGAAACATTACCACTGAGCCAATATTAGCCCATCAGAAACCTTATCTGACAAGGTAATAAGTACCGCTATCGTACTACTATACGAGATAACCCGCACATAATTCGCTTATCGGTATTTCCTAACGTGCTTTTTAGTTAATTTGATTATTAAACATAGATTTTTTAAACATCCATTATCGGTAAGATTTAGACTGATAAAACTTATTTAATGCAGTTTTAATTTTCTTCGTCGTTATGCCTACCGTTACTCACCTATTTTATGTGCGATTTTTAAAAGTATTTCAACGGACATCGCACCTAAAGTTCCAAATAGTATAAAATAAAAAAATGCAATGAATATTGTATTTAAATTACGACATAACTAAATTCGACAGAACTCCAATTATTTATTTTTAAATATGTACTTATATATACTTATATATTTTAAATATGTAATATTTAAATCAAACTACAAATCACTTACAATTGAATTTTTAGTACAAAAGTATTATACTATTACCACTACAAATGGCCCTAACATCATGAGAAATTCAATTTTATTTTGTGCCAGCAGTAAATAAATAGCGAAAACTTATGCGTAGGCGCATGCGAACGACGGCCGTATAAAAAGATTTGTGATCTAACATGATTTATTTAAATAATTGCCTATGTTAAAATTTACAAAATCAACGAATGTCCATTCTAAGCCTTGAGGCCGTCCTGGACGCCGAAGCCGGGGCCGGGCGGGTCTTCTGTCAGGGACGTGAGCCCGCCGAGCGGCTCCGACGCGAACCTTCCGCTCCTGAGAACACAATATAATTTAACTAAACTTGAACAAACTTCTGCCCTTATCCCATGCTAGGTGGGGTTGGCACAACATGATTTCACACGTTGACCTAAGATTTTGAAATTGCTTTAACTTGTGTGCCCCTTTTTTTTTCTCGGTCGTCTCTGGTGCCCCCCTAGACGGGATCCCCTAAGCAATTGCTTAAAATATAGCCCTTAGGCTATAATCCAGTACTGTTTTCATTGCTTCTTCAGCGTAGGCCGCACTGCTCACTGCACCACGTGGTCGCGGGTTCGATTCCCGTCACTGGCAATTTTCCGAAACGGCCTTTTCGGAATTTGCCCTAGTCTGGGTGTAACTGGGATCGCTCCCTGTCAATTATACTGTCCCAACAGTACAAGCTTTGCTTAGTTTGGGATCATACAATGAGTACATGTTGTCTAGCGATTTTTTTTAATATACATTGAACATCGTCTTGTACTGACATGAAATTATTCTTGGTCGTTTGATTGAATGCTAACTAAAAGAAAGTGGTTACACTAATACAAAATTCCCACACACGTTAGGTGCGCTTATGCTCACATTTTATTAAAACCGGGAGTGTTGCAAAGGGGAAGCTTTGTAATAGGCAACTCCGCTATACATACTCAATGGCTGCTAATGTATAAAATAATCAAAGCAGTGGTAGCCGAGTGGTCGAACGCACGCCTTGCAAATCAAAGTGTACAGGTTCAAACCCCGGCTCGCACCTCTGGGATTTATGTGCGAATCTCATTTTCATCCGAGATTATCACTAGCTATGAAACGGTGAAGGAAAACATCGTGAGGAAACCTGCACGTCTGAGGGAACTTGTCTAGTTCTCGATACATGTGTGAAGTCTGCCAACCCGCACTGGGCCAGCGTGGTGGACTATGGCCTGAATCCCCCTCGCATTGAGGGGAGGCCCGTGCCCAGCAGTGGGACGTTAAAAGGGCTGTAATAGTAGTAGTAATAGTAGTATAAAATAATCTACCTGGGTCCGGCTTTCGGTGTCTCATCTCTTTTGAGCTTTTCAATTATTTCTTTCGTATCTTCTACAGACAGATCCTCCTGAAAATTATGGAATCATTTTAAAATATTGCACTAACATAACTTTTGTGTTATATTTGTTGGTGAATTTTTCAGGAGTAACTTACATAATAATCATCGTTTACTTGGATCATCGGCGCGTTCACACAAGCTCCAAGGCACTCGACCTGAAATTATACATTTTGAAATTTTTAAATAAAACTGAGAACTACTTGATTACATCAAAATATCCACCAAAATAGTAGAAACTGATAAACTGTTCACAACAGTATTAAAATACAATTTTCAGTACCAAAGTATTGTGTCAGTTATGTCTTAGGGGCCGTTCAAGTATTACGTAAGCACTATGGGGGGGTGAGGGTTCTTTGTTTTGGTTATTTTGGATGACATGGGGGGTAGGGGAGTCTAGCTGATGATTACGTCATCGGTAGTTATTTACTTTTTTACACGAATGGCAACCCTCACATTGTCTATGCTTGGTAACGAAACGCATTTTCGGGGATAAAATTATAATTATAGGTATAACATTATAATTATAATATAAAAAAAAATCATTTTTAATTGAAAAATGTTTGCGTAAGCATGGGGGGAGGGGGTAAGAGTTTTGCTGACATGGGGGATGGGGAGGGGGGTAAATAATTGTAATAAATCTGCTTACGTAATATTTGAACAGCCCCTTAGACAGATGGCTAATTTTTCAAGTATTTATCTTAGCTGTAATGGCTAAATGGTCTAATAGTAATAAAATAACCTTTCATTGCTCCCTCACACAAATGTGTGTGACAGAAGTCAATAGTATTTAAATAAAGCAAGGTACTGCATGTAGCCAAACAACATCCGCAGGAGACCCTAAGATGGCAAGACTGGACTCACACAAAAGAGATTTTTCCATATTACGAAGGATCTCATTTTCATCCGAGATTATCACTTGCTAAGAAACGGTGAAGGAAAGCATTGTGAGGAAACCTGCACGTCTGAGGGAATTTGCCTAGTTCTCGATAGATGTGTGAAGTCTGCCAACCCGCACTGGGCCAGCGTGGTAGACTATGGCCTGAATCCCCCTCGCATTCAGTAGAGGCCCGTGCCCATCAGTGGGACGTTAAATAGGCTGTAGTAGTATCAAGGAACTGAGATCAGTGGAGGAAGGAAGGGAGTCTTTTGACCAGCAGAAAAAAAAAACAGTTATTACCCACCTCAGAAATGGAGAACTTTCCACAAGGACTGTTGCCTCCGACCTCACAGTTAGTGGCTTCCTTGATTGCCTTGAGAACCGCGTCGGAACCACGCAGCCAGCATGGGGTAGTGGTACACACTTGCACGTGGTATTTGCCGATAGGTCGCCTGTAACATTTCACAATAGAAATTATATAGGATGAATTCTTTCCTTCAAAACCCTTCAACAATTCTTGGAAATTAAATATTTATAGGAATTTCAATCAATCAAAGACACTACTTTGCCATTTAGTGTATTTTTAATTTATTCCAGTTTCTATTTTTATAGTGTTTAATTAAGCTACTGGAGCCCGATTTTCGACTGATAGACATCAATCTCTATTAGAGATATGTCAAATACGTGTCAAATAAGTCGTAAACGAAATGTCGTATTTTTGATGTGAAACATCTATAGGTGGAATAAACCAGATTTTTGGAGTGGAGAGATTTGCTGACGCTTCGCCAAAACAAAATGAAATCAACCTTATTACTGAATGCATAAAGTATAGTTTTAAATGCGGCCACGCTTCGTCCGCCGCTTAGACTCCGCCCACCAGCTGACTCCGCTCACACACACACACGTTTATGTTTATTCCTTTTGTTTTCGACAAATCTCTAATAGAGATTGATGTCTATCAAACGAAAATCGGGCCCCTGGTAATTGACAATAATTCCAATGGATTTGGGGTTATTTATTTGAGTTAGCTATTCTTAGTTAGGGATTTATTGAACTAGTACTAAGTACACAATAGAAAATCAATTGTTTAAATTATGTAGGGCAAGAAATATTATGTTATGAATACTAATAACCAATATAATAATTAATATTAGAAGAATAAAAGTATTTATTTGAATACCTATGCAAATATCCCTCTGAAAACAAGTGTTTATTTCCAGAGATCATAAGTTTTATAGTAATTGAGTATAAGAGTTGAGTGTAAGAATACTAAGACATTAAATCCACCATAAAACCTTATTATATAGACCTACTTATGAAAAAATTATAGTAAAATTTTAAATTCGGAACTTCTATTTTTTGTAAGTTGCTATGAAAGAATACCAACCTAATAAACATAGTATAGAATGTAGCAACTTCATACACCCTCATTCGAGGTAGGTTCAAGACCTCGGCTACTTTGTGCATGGCAGCGATAGGCAGCCAGCCTCCATTCTGCCGCTGAGCCAGATCCAGCAGAGGAATCATGGCACCGCGCTTATGGCCTTCAGGATATATCGCTAACAGGGCTTCAACTCTCTGAAAATTATTGTTAAACATACTTCAAATTTATAGTGAGTATAGTTTATTGTTAGCAAATAAATTTTTATTTATATAATTTTTTTTTGATAAGAAACCTCAGGAGGCCCTACCAAAGTTTGCTCCCAATCTGATGAATGATTTAGGAACACAGTATTAACATTAAATAATTAGTTGTTTCAACCAGTACCCATTTTATATTTTGTGAACCTGTAACATTACTTTAAATCTACACAAAACATTTTTATAACAACATTATCTAAGAGACAGTGTCGAGAAACCATGGCAACGGGAATACTGAACTTTCTGTCACAAAATAATAACAATACCATCATAGAATTTCAAAAAGCAGAGTGGTGTTCTAACCAAAACAAATGACAGTCACCCACTTTTTGATTAGCCGGCGAGAACTCGAAGGGAGTGTTGGGGTTGTCTTCCGGAGAGTCTCGGTGCACGAACAGACTGTCATGTCGAAGAGCTGAAGAAGTCTGAAGATTCCTCGAAGAAGCACGCCACTGAAAATCACCACACAAGATCTCTAGCACGTAACACGAAACGTCAAAATGATATTATATAATACGGCAGTTTAGAATTCTCGAGGCGTTTTTAAAGTTAAATATTAAACCTACCAAACCCTGAACCCCAGTCCTAAGGCTGGATAACATGGTAATTCTATTAACGATTGATTAATTTATATAAAAGTAATCGTGAATACACTGTTCACGAACAAATCGTTTCGTTGCTAACTTAAGCTTTATCATCTGGAATCTGGAAATGAAAGGTGTGATCGTAAACCCCGTTTCTGTATTACATTTGAATATTTATTTATAAGGCTAGCTTTTGATTTAATTTTAATTTTAAAAATATATTTTTTTGTTACAACTTTATAAATTAATATACACTAAAAATATATTTCTGATATTTGTAATTATTAAAATGCTTAAAAAGTTAGAACGAATTTATTACATTATGTCGTTGGCAACTTTTCGAACGCATGCCTACCAACTAACTTCATGTTGGACTTTGTGGCGGGAAAGTTAAATAATGATAATGTTGATTCCTGTTTAATATCTAAACGTGTTAGTTAGTAAACTGCATAACATTTGATTAACATAAATGTTAACCGTTACGTATTTATGAAAGTGTTAGACTGTGGTTGGTACTAACTGTGGTTGGTGTGAACTAACCAGTAGGTACCTAACTAAATTATTATCGTAGAACCAAACAAAACGAAAATAACCTTAGCCAAAAGTGGTCCATGATTTCGCAATAAAATTAAAACTTTATTGTTTATTATTATAAGTTACTAGGATAAAGCACCTTTTTTGTTTTTTGTAATTAGGAAGAATGTCGTTTTTATCGGCAAGTTGGAAAATATTTATTCACTTAGGTACCTGCCTACCTAACCAGGGACGACATAGTATCTACATTGTACCTACAAACCTATATTTTTTTGTCTCATCGTTCACCATCTAACTCCAGCTCCAGACAATAAAATATTGTTTTCACGTTCAATACACGCCCTCAGGCGTGAAGTAACGCCCCGGAATAACTAAAAATGGATCAATGCGGCTGTCTAAATAATAAATTAAATAATAATATTTCTTGGATTTTAGATAAGTATGTATGCCCTTTGTACTAAATTATTATGTTCCTTCACTTTTTCAAAGTTAGCTTGAACATTGAACGTACCTATTCAAAGTGTACGAAAATAAAATTTCATTGCTCGTTTAGATAGGTAGGTAGGTCGCACTAAAATTTTACACGAGCTTAAAAGTCATTGTCTGCTTGCCTATTGCTACCTATATTTCAGTATGAAAAAAGCAAAACGGGAACGAAAAAAGGGACAGACAAACCTCGATCGGCAAAACAACGACGTGGTCGCCATAGCAACTGCCGCACAGTCCCGCCATGCACCAAAAATTTATATCTACCTACATAACTGAGCTGTAAATATTTAAAAACAGGTTAAACGAGACAGCGAAAATTTTGGTAACATATCTAGGTGGGATATAGGTAACCAAACCGTTGACTTACAGGTATTAGGTTGTTGATAATTATAAGCGTATTTATCTCCTAGAAAGATATAGTTGCAGTAACTATTTACATAACGATGATGCCTTACGATCATTCTCTTTTAAAAGTAACAAACTAACTAGTTCTTTGACAGAAACGAAAGAGCACGCAATCGAAGCGACTACTTTTCTCTGATATTTAAACAAACTGTGACTTAATCTATTCTACATAAATAAGTATATCTCCAACGAATAGGTACTCATAGTTTACTAGTCGATTAATTACAATGTCTTACCTACCTACTAACTAGTTCGAAAAAAAACCTCTGACGCCAAAGAGTAGCATTGGTCACGCTTGGCGGCAATATAACCGTCTCAATTCGTTCAGAAATTAGATAACGGGACGACCGGTGGCACCATTGATAAGGAATTAAATACGGACCGGGCCAGCATCCACTTCAATACGACAATGTAAAGAAAATTGGAGTTTTAGAAAGCATATCGTTGCGTGCGATAACAGATTGTCGATCGGCCGATATGAAATTAGATGAACGGATGAACGCGTCTCGCCTAAACCTTAACTGATTAGAAATGTTGTTAATACAATAAGTTTTGTGGGTGTTGTGATGACTCGACGATATTTTTATGGCAATTATAAATTGAACTTACATTGGATTAGAGCCACAAGATTATAACATCCAACTACCAGGCCAACTACCACCTCCTTGAGTATATGTATTTATATTTCTAACAGGTTTTCAACTTTCAACCACGAAAACTCACAAAAAGCTAAGTAATATTAAAACAACACTGCTAATTAGATGGTGGTAATGGTACATATAATTTATTACTTCCAATATCATAATCTTTTATTGATTAATCTGCCAACCATTTTAAGATAGAAGTCTAAATTTATGACCGTGCAATAAGCTCACATTTCTGGCTTGTTGATCGAGGGGAATGCCAGATCATTATGTAGATCTAGGTTCAATCCTGAGTAATGCAATCAACAGTGCAGTGAATCATAATAGTATTTACGTTAATGTCATTACGCTACGTAGCGTTATTAGTCACCAACATGTAACTCTAATGTTTTGAGATAATTGGCTTCATTGAGTATTCTCACTGGGTGTATTAGATACTTTAGTAATAATCTCTTTATAATCAATAATATCGTTAGACAACACCTGTAGGTGTAGAATGTGCGACAAGACTACACTTATATCATTTAAAATATCTTAATGTTGTCTCTTTTTCTCGTATGAAATTAGGTAGAGAGCGATCGAGCCAATCCGTGACAGAGGTCTTGTCTTGACATGCGTGCTAACCCCACTGCTCATCATATAAAACTAAGCATCGCTTGTACTATGGGTTCCCTCGTATCGACTAATGGGGATCCCAGTTACACCCAGAGTAGAGTGATTATCGGGCAAATTTGCCGCTGATGGGAATCGAACCAGCAACCATCCTGTGCAGTAAAACCGTTCGGGCCGCTACACTAGCCGCCTCCAAATATCCTTCTAATATTATACGTGTCAAAGTTTGCGAGGATGGATTGATGTTTGTTACTCTTTCACGCAAAAAATACTGAACGGATTTTAATGAAACTTTACAGTATTCTTTTTTATAAATCAGTGGTGTCAGCACGCAAGACCTCTGTCACGGATTGGCTCGGTCGCTCTCTGTCTCATTTCATACGAAAGAAAGAAATATAATTAACATATTCTGTGACATATGTCTAGTCTTGGCGCACATGCTACAACTACAAATTAACATAGGCTATAATTTTTAACGGCATTGAATAATAGTGCACCTACCTTGTTTTTTCTGCCTCACCCTAAGGTTGACTGGTAGAGAATGCCTTTGGCATTAAGTCCGCCTTTGTACATCTTTGTGCTAAAGTCTTAATAAATAAATAAATAATCGAAGCCAGCGCGGACGAAGTCGCGGGTGGAAGTTAGTTATATTATAAATATCGCCATTTAAGATATGTATTACGAAATCTAATTCTAAAGAAACCTCTATCACCTTGGATCTGACGCCATAGCCGTGTTAAGGGTCGTCGTGACCTCTAGCTTTTTATGGACTTCTAGAAATAATGTTGAGTATTCGTTCGTCCTACAGACGTTCTCGGAACGGGTTCTGTGGGACGGGTTTTGTGCGATATTTAATTATAGCTATAAAAATACGTGATACTATTTATGTTTTGTTGTTCACATTAGGTATATGTAAGGGCAGGAACGCAAGCCGGCTAAACCTCCACTAAAATATGTATTAAATTGACAGTACAGGCATTGAAAAATCGGCCTTAAGTTGAGATAATATATAGAGCTTAAATAGAAGTAAATTGCTTGTATCAAATTATTTTCATGTTACAGTTATTTATTATACAGGATGTAGTAACTATGTTACATATAAATTACTGTATTTAAACTCACGTTGAACACCCACTTTTTTGTTGGAACGAGCACCTACCTATCCATCTCGATGCATTTCTCGAAGTAAACAAGCTCGCACGCGATAACCGCATTAAGACAGATGGACGTAGCGTAGGTACCTACGACTCTTGTAAGTACAACAAAATAATGGGCCACATGCTTCCGTAATTGATTTTTTCTTGCGTAAAATGAAAATGATTACATACCTACGCAGAAGCCATTCGAGTTTAGTTCACCGTACCAAACATAGATGGCGCTGTTCAACTTTGCTCAATTTTTAGATCGCGGTGCTACGACCGCGTTCGAAATAATGACTACTCCATAGAGAGTTTGTTAAATCATACTTACCTGGCGTAGGGGAAACCGTGATCAAGACGGCGGTTCCCCCAGGGCGAGACCCATCCATTGCACTTCGGTTGGGTTGACCCTTGCGATTATCCCTAATGTGGATAACTCGGACGCGTAATTTTTGGTAGTGAGGGACTGCGTGCGCGCTGTCCCTCTTCAGAATCCTTGGATAGAATACTATCGGCTGCACTATTGATAGGCACTTCGTTAGTTAGTGAAGTCGGTTAAATAAAGTGTTTATTATTAACCGTCTTCCAAAAGGAGGAGGTTCTCAATTCGATTGTTATTTTTTTTGTTAAAATAGTTACAGCTCTTTCAGCACCACTTGTCTTGCAGCAATGTCATTAATATTAGTTTGTTATCGACAGTTAACTCAGTATATAATCTGTTACAATTATATCTACGGTTACTATTGATACATTGAATGCATTATGCTTAACTGAACTATTTTTGAGTTGTCATGTTTTTTAGCTTTTTTCAAAATAAGTAGAAGCAGTGGTAGCCTCGTGGGCAAGCACGCCCGCCTTGAAAGTAAGGGGTGCATGTTCAAATCCCGGGCCCGCACCTCTGAGATAATTTTCATGTGCGAATGTAATTTTCAATAATGATTACCACTTGCTGAACGGTGAAGGAAAACATCGTGAGGAAACCTGCACGTCTATAGAAAGGCGTGTGAAGTTCACCAACCCGCACTGGGCCAGCGTGGTGGAGAGGGAGAATGTGGCCGGTATTATGGCAATAGGCTCGCCCCTTATTACATTGGGACCAAAATACATCGGCGAAGTGTGGACGCGCAGCAGTGCACCTCTGCCTAACCCTTCGGGGAATACAGGCGTGATGATGTATTTATTCAAAAAAAGTCAAAAATGCAACATAAAATCTTATTAATCTCATTTTTTCTTCTGTTTTATAAAAACGATTAAACACTGGTTATTTATCAATATTAAAACAATTATTGCTACAAATTTAAATATGCGAGACGGAAAACGATATTAATTCAATACTTTTTGAGATTTTTTTCACTAAAAAGCCTTACAAACAAAAAAAAAAGTTATGAAAAACAAAAATCGCAAATAGTCACCCCTTTCACCTCCTAACGGGAATACGTAGAATTACCAATAACCCTGTATATTGAATGAGGCAGACAGTAATATTTATGGTATAGAATTGCCATAATATTTACGGAATTAATAATCGTCATAAACATAGATTATTTGCCAAACAGTATATTTTTAAAATAGTGTACTTTTAAAGGCATCTTCTAAGTGTACAGCAAAGAAAGTGTGATAGTATAGGCTTGACCTAGTGTTAGAGAGAAGGCCTTAGTTTGCAGACCACTAAAACTAGTTTTTAACATTTTTTAACCCTCATTTGCTACTGTTTCATCACAAAAAATGAAATGAAATATAATGACAGTCTTGTTAGTAAAAGACTAGATGGCGCCACTGTTAGCCTTTTTATTTAAACTGTTTTATTTTCACGCAGATATAGAAAGGGTCATAACTATCTTGCTATCTAGAAGAAACACAAATGAAGATGGTATAATGGTGTTTTTTATTTCAACGATTAACTCAAACCTGCACTAATTATTACTCAGAATAACCGGAAATGTCGGAATCCGGTGACTATAAATAAAATAATCAATATACCTTCTTAATACTTTTTTTTCTTTCGCTAAAACGTTGATTCAGGAAAATTGAATATTTTTTTTATAGTTTTTTAAAGTGTCCGTGCCGAGTTCTTTTCTACATTATTTTCAGCAAAGGCACGTCCGCGGCATCCGATTCAGATCCACACAATACAAAGATATCGCAAAAATCAATTATAACAACAACAAAACACGTAAAATCATTAGCCCGCAATGGCATTTCTGATTTTAAATCGCGAACGATGCAACTGTACAATTTACTTTTATTATAGCTCACGTATTATCGCGATTTTTTTTGGCATTGGTCGGGAGTCGAACGGACAATGGGTGGATGGCAGCCGTCCGGAGTGCTAACGGTCGCGAACGAATCAGATCGTCATTACACGGGTGGCTTTTTACGGACATTCTTGGACGCAAAAAGTTTTGATTTGACCGCACCGTAGTGGCGACGCTCCGAATTGGCCGGTTGGTCCACTATATTTAATTGAATTCTTCAAACAAAGTTTATATATGTTATCGTTCCAGAAAAAAAAATAGTTTTTATCATCTATATTTTGTATCGCTAGCTTAGTAATCTATGGTCAGTCGCATTTACAACATAGCACGGTTCACCACATTTAGTCACTGTAGTTTACCAGTTTTTTTTACCTAAATACAGTCCACTTAAACTGATATGTGTGCATTTTAATTTAATAGGCCTAGGTGCATTTTCTATGACTGTAACTTACTCTCTCATATTCTAGCTACCATTGATAAAGGAGGTTGTTTTCATGTCTTAAAAAAATAGTCATAGCATCTCCACAACCAGGGCTAGGTGATTTGGGGCCTAGTTATGGGACAGCAGTGGTCAATTCTCACCGGCAGTACACAGGGAAGGCGCCACACGAACGACAAGTGTTAAATTGGAGTCGGAACGAAACAAGAAAGCAAAAACCTCTCGAGAGGTGGACGGAGCGAAAAACAAGGTTTTGTTGGCTGTTGTCGGCGTCGAGGCACTTTCTCGCTGCGGTCGCGCAGACCACGGATGGAGGGTTAGTTGATTCGCTAACAAGGAACATGGGTTGTGTCATTTTCGTCATACTGGTATAAACCTAAATATCGCTAGACAACACATGCGTGAGGGCAAGTGTTTTTTTTATGTATGTTACCGCATATCTCCGACGCCAGTCGACTGAATTCGAAAATTTTTGTGACGTTTCCTAGGGGATTCTACAAGGTTGGTCCCATTTTGTAAATATGATCAGAAATCAACCCCCTTGGGTTTAAATGGGGGGTTGAAGGACACACAATTTCAAAATTATTTTTTCATTGACAATTCATGTGTGTATTTGCCTAGTCTGACGTAGATTGGCACCTACTCCAAATGTAATGAGCTTTTTAGTGCACCTAGGTATTTGATGTCGCTTTTGGTTTTTTGTTGAAAATATTATTTTTCCAAATGAATAGATTCAAAAGTTTATACGCCACTTATGACAAACATTAAATTTTAAATAATTTTGTCTGCAACTTCTTACTGGCAGATAGCTGATGTTACAAGTAGCAACATAGACCAAGTCAATTTTGAGAAAATATCTTCTTTTTTACTAGGCTATACCTAATAGTGTCCCACCCCTGGGCAAAGGCCTCCCCTTTCCTCTTCCACACTTCTCTGTCTTTGGCAATAATTTGGCAATTTGAAAATAATTAGGGTTCCTAAATTCCGAGCGAACAAAATGGCAGGCTCGGTCAGATAGTCAGTAAATAAAATCAATAGCCCGCTTATTACCTGCGCTGATAAGTTGAAAGCGACTTCTGCAGGTAAGTAGGTACTCCGCTGTACAATGGAACAGATTGATAGAGTGATAACAACGTAATAGATACTGTAATGGATCGAAATCTAATTAGGACCATGATCAATAGTACAAAAAAGGATTTTCCTGTTTGCGTCCGGAGCTGGTCCAGTTATAAAAGGTCACAAGTGAATAAATTAAATATGAATATACTACATACATACTCATCGCATGATCCCAAACTGAGCGAAGCTTGTATTATGGGTACCATCGTACTGGGGACAATCCCAGTTAAACCAAGACTAGGGCAAATGTCCAGAATGGTCATTTCGCTGACGGTAACCAAACCTAGTTTATAGCACTGCGCTCAAAGACGCTACGAAACGGGGGCGCCAAATTTGGGACCAAATTAGTTTTTTATGTCATTTACAGATATGAAAAAGATTCATATTTAAATACCTAAGTGTTACTATTTGGGTAATTGTGTGCTTCAAGCGATAAGACCTCTTAACTGTACATAGATGCAACTCAACTCAACTCAACTCAACTGCTACTGTATTTATAGATCTAAGAATGATGTATTATTTTCTTCGCTTGGTTTACAATGATGAGTACTCTATATACTCTAATCTATCTATCTCTATGTTCCACTACTTAAATATCGACGCTTGAAAGGTAATACTTAGGTACTAAGCGACAATACATCGTAAAAAGATTTTTCTGCGTTTTGATACATAACTAAGTTTACGATTTTTTGTCGCTTGGTAAGGATTGCCTTTCAAGGGTCGATATGTTTTTCAACAATTTGCATAGTCGCCTTTCCGCGATCTTAATTGTTTGGCTTGTAATAAATGTTTGGCTTGTAAAAAATAATCTAGGAACTAGGGTTACGAATTGTAGAGGTCCGTAGAGGCGGCAATTCTGTAAATCCACTACCTACTAGCCCCATCTTTTATTATCACAAGAGATATACTTACTTTTAACTACCTTTTAACTACCCACTATTAGACACGGGCCTCGCTTCAATGCGAAGGGGATTCAGACCATAGTCTACCACGCTGGCCTGGTGCAGGTTGACAGACTTTATACATCTATCGAAAACTAGTCAAGTCCCCTCAGATGTGCAGGTTTCCTCACGATATTTTCGTTCACCGTTTCCTAACAAGTGATAATCTCGGTTGAAAATGAGATTCGCACATGAAACCCAGAGGTGCGATCAGGAGTTTGAACCTGCACACATTGATTGCAAAGCGTGCATCCGGCCACTCGGCTACCACTGCTATATATAACACAAGAGATATGAAAAACAAGATGATCGTTGAGTTAATAAAGCAATCACATCTCATCGCGAACGCGACTTAGCTCTTCATTACGTAATAAAAAAAAACAACTACTCGCATACCGCCAGCCGACAAATCTTACGACCGGTTGTAGCTCGTAATTGTTTCAGACCAACAAAAACTAACCAACTCGGCAACTCCTCATGAATGGGACGAAACGCACCCGTCGACGCGCGGGAAAATAACGCTCTACATCCACTAGGGCGAGCGAATAAAAACAAAAATTTCGCCAGTCAACACATACTCATCCTTTGATCCCAAACTAACTTTGTACTATGGGTACCATACAATGGAATGGGGCGATCCCAGTTACACCTAGACCAGGGCTAATTTGCCACTGGCGGAAATCGAACCGGCAGCCTACTTTAGTAAGCCGAGCGGCCTACGCTCAAACTACTAGACCTAGTCGTCGTCAAATGGGCTTCAATTAACTTTTTTTTAAAGATACTCTGTATCAACATATATAAAGATCGAATTTCTATGATCAATCTAAGCATTCACGTTTCTAAATTTGTCCGTGTCGGGTGACGTATCGTTCGCAAATACTTATCCATCTTAAATGTGTTAATACGTTTGGAGTCATCCGCCATTTTATCACTATCATCACCCATTTTTATTAATTTTGTGTATTCATTGAATTTTCTCTTGCTATTAATTACTTGACACTGGCTCATATACACGCTAAACACAGGTGGGGCCATTCCTCATCCTATTCCATTAAAATTCATTCATTTCGTAAAAAAAGAAGAGGTAATAGGTTTTGATATTGGAAATAGTTTGGTCGCGCGAGTTTTCACGCCACTGTGTGGGTAGGACCAAAGACCGTGTTCCATATTCGTGAAATGATTAAAAAAGAAAGAATCGGAAAATAAAAGAAAAGGCCGCGCCGAGGCACGTACCGTCCCCTTTTTAAAAAGAGAACTATTCCAACGGAGCGTGAATGAAAAACGCGCCCACTACGCGCGTAACCGTAATCTTGTGATTATTATTTATTTTATTTTACATCGCCCGCTTCCTTTTTTATTATTATTTACTTTTATTATTGTGTTATTTTGTATGTTTTTATCGCGTGTGTCTTGTTGTATGTAGGTCAGGGAAGTGGTCGGGTGATTTTTTTGGTTTTTCCCCGGCAAGGTCGGCGCGTTTGCTTGTTTTTGAGGTGCGGCCACCGCCGCCGGTCTCTGTGCCAGTAATTGCGGGACGTTGAACCGAGCATGGTTCTTTTTCTGAATTCTTACAGCACATCTTGTTATTTCATTGTTGTTACGTGAGACTACATAACTTTGTTGTCAAACTAATCTGATATGCGCAAAAAAGTATACTACTACTACTACATCCCTTTTTAACGTCCCACTGCTGGGCACGCGGCGGGCCTCCCCTCAATGCGAGGGGGATTTGGGCCATAGTCCACCACGCTGGCCCGGTGCGGGTTGGCAGACTTCACACATCTATCGAGAACTAGTCAAGCTCCTTCAGACGTGCAGGTTTTCTCACGATGTTTTCCTTCACCGTTTCTTAGCAAGAAAGAAAAAAGAAAGCAGAAAGCAAGAAAAAAGTATATCTGTTTTTATATGATAATTTTCTGAATGATGCACGCATCATAGTCCTGGAGTCACATGGGCGCCATTAAGCACGCGTCATTTGTTTTAACAATATCTAAGCGAATTGTTAATACATAAAAATAGAATGTCTGTTGTCGAAGATATTTAATTGAAGAATGAACTATTAACGAGGTAATTTAGTTCCTTATTGTGTAACTATTAGGGACGTAATTAAATGGACTAATAAGGTTACATAATGGTACCCAAGATTTAATAAAAAAAGAAAAAGAGGCAGACCACTCAAAAGGTGGTCTGACGAAGTAAGAACATCCTTGGGACCATTCTGGACCAAATTAGCAAGAGACAGAATGAGGTGGAAAGAACTGGAGGAGGCCTTCGTGTCACAAGGACACGCTGAGCAGGGGACTGATGGAAACTTTATAGCATAATACATGTCACATCAAATTTATGTAATCTATTTTTAGCAATAAAGGCTTTGAAATTGAAATTGTGTAAAACATTAGGCGCGCGTATTTTGACGCGCCTGTCAGCTCGGCCCTTATTCTTATTAACCGACTTCAAAAAGGAGGAGGTTCTCAATTCGACCCCTATGTTTTTTTAGCGACCATACTTCACCGATGATTAGGAGTCAGATAGTATTCTTCAAAATGTTGAAATCTCCGAAAGTGCACATAATATAAGATATTGGTTTAATACCGGCAATAATCATTTTCTACTTCGATAACAATCAGTTTTGATTATACAGTTGTAGGTAAACCCACCACCGCTTCACTTAGTAGTATTGTTTTAGTACTACTTTGAAAATCTAAGCAATCTTGTTTCGTAGCAAGATTAGTCTCTAGAAGATAGTTGGACTCTAGACCGATCTAAACTACACTAAACTAAGATTTAATTTCTTATTTAGTTAGGGTACCAAATATTTTATTTAAGCAACTTTTTGTTTTATAATTTTGCATTTTTTAATAAAACGTTATTACAAAATAAAAATAAAACATTATAGCAGTGGTAGCCGAGTGGTTTCATGTGCGAATCTCATTTTCATCCGAGATTATCACTTGCTAAGAAACGGTGAAGGAGAACATCGTGAGGAAAACTGCACGTCTACAAAAATGCGTGTGAAGTTCACCAACGCGCACTGGGCCAGGGTGATGGACTATGGCCCAAAAATCTCCCTTGTATTGAGGAAGAATGTGCCCGATACAATGGCAATCACCCCCTATTACATTTGGACCAAAATACATCGGCGAAGGGTTGATGCACTGTAGTGCCTACCATTTCGGTGAATACAGGCGTGATGCCGTTTTTGAAATTGGAATCGAAAAAAAAAATGTGTACCGTGCAATTATACCGGGCACATTCCCCATCAACAATAGGGAGATTTGAGCCATACTCCACCACGCAGGCCCAGTGCGGGTTAGTGAACTTCACACGCCCTTCTATAGACGTGCAGGTTTCCTCACGATATTTTCCTCACTGTTCACGAAGTGGTAATCATTATTGAGAATCACATTCGCACATGAAAATCATCTCAGAGGTGCGAGCCCGGGATTTGAACTTGCACCCCTTGCGTTCAAGGCGGGTGTTACATCGACGAGACTACTTCTGCTAAAAAGTGGTAATAGGTACTGGTGATATGTATTTATAAAGTATTGGAATGATACTCATTGTTATCTAATCGTATCGGATTGATAGTTTAGTGCTAAGCTTGGAAGGTCTAGGTAACATGCCCTATATAATCTGACTGATCTATCCCACTGTACTCTCCTATAGATCCATCTCTCTCAATTGGGTGTCAAATCACATCATGTTTCGATAGGAGTAAATCTTTTCTCTACAATAAGTCATCAAATCTATACGTGTATCTATGCATTATAATTTTAACATTTAAATATTTTATGTCATGTTCTATTTTAAGCATTTTATTGCAGTTTCAACTCATTTGTAAAATACCTGATGACAGGGTGTCCAATAAATCTTTGCATATTTATTGGTTAACTATTTTGTGTGAAATAAAGAAAAAGGAAATCGTTATGACGACTATTAAATTAATTGTCTTGTCACATGTGCTGATTGGAAGTATTTGAATTTGAGCTTTGTTAGAGCGTCAATTTTAAATTAGGAATTTTAAACGCAGCATAAAAAAAAATATATTAACCGTTAAGAATCAATTCTAAATTCAATATTTACGAACAGTTCAAAAATGGATACCCAATGCTACCAACGGTCAACAGAAATATAGATAATAATAATAGTGTTCGGATACGCACACCTACACAAAACACACACCATAAAACAAGCGTGGACTTGCCACTAGCTTCTTAACGTATTTAGTCATCGTTCCACGTAAAAAGTAAAAATAACTTTGACCAGACTCTGCATCTCAGTCTCAAGGCCAAATCCTGACTCCTGATGAGCGAGACACGTATACCAAACTCCTTAAACCAAACAAAGACACCACACATTGGTGTCTTCGTCCTTTGAAAAGGGAAAGTGGTAGTTATAGCGGTGGTGAGAGTGAGATAAAAAAATATCCGAAGGGCAAAGCGAGACCGGTATAGTTTATGGTATGTGGTGTGATAAGGATGGAGGATAGGAACCGGTTAATTTTGAAGGGCTCGCTGCCGCGGTCCATGCTGAAGCTGCGTTCAGATATAAGGGGTTTTATTTATGGTTATGTATTGATTTAAGATTTTTATGGGCTTGATCGAATTGAGATGCAGGTCTACAGCTTTGATAGCAAAGACAATAGACAGGATAGGAACCTACTTACTTTTAAACCATAGACTTGACGTTGGCATACGGTCTCTTCTGGGCTTACTCCCGATAGGATCTTGGATCAGATTCGATTTGTACTTCTGAAATCTTCATTAGTGCAAAATCAACGCACAAAGTTATTGTAATCGATCATAAGTTATGTTTTAGTTCGATCGTTTTGGTTCGATTTTCATCAAGGCTTATATGGGTTACCGTCTTACTTGGCACTGGTTTAAGGATGAATGGGTGATACCATACATTTGTGGTTAGTTAGTAGTATTTTTACAACCTAGGTATATCTATCCTACTAAGATTATACATGTGAAAGTTTGTGAGGATGGATGTATGGATGAATCTTTGTCACTCAAAAACTACTGAATTTATATTAATTTTTTTTCTAGCTACACGTATGTGTTTTTTAGACTTTATAAGAGACCCCTATTATACTATCCTATAAATACCAGAGGGGCTAAGCAAGCGCGCTAAGACAAGGCTGATGTCATGAAACATGTCAATGTCATCTCATACTCTCGTATGAATTAAATTAAAAAATCGAAAAACTCCGTTCGACAAACTCCGTGACTTATGTTTTGTCTTGCCACGCATGCTAGCCCTGCAGATTCATGTTTTCCGTAAGGTTGGTACGACGATGTGGCGACTGGAAGTAAACAATGTTATTGAAATAATACTGTTTACCATAGTACTTAGTGCGTCGAAACAGACGTTATGACGGGTTAAGCCCTGGGTACATCTAAGCGTCTAAACGCGCGCGAACGAATTTTTGCCAATACCAACTGTATTATCTCATAGAAAAAGCACATTTTGGAATAAAATGTCATCGATATCGCGAGCGAATAGTGAGAAGTGGTCGCGCGCGTGGCGTTCACCACAGAAATCAAACCTTTATGTCAATTGATCTAGAGTACATTGAAATTAAACTATTTTACGGATTTTATCGCGTTTATTTACTATTTTATTTTCCCGACGTTTCGGCTGCTTTACAGCAACGGCGGCTGTTTTATAAAATCCGTAAAATAGTTTAATTTCAATGTATAGTATTCGCGTAAATATAAGAAAACAATACTAGAGTACATTTTCAAAATACAGTCAAGTTCATTAGCTCGCGCCTGTGTGTGCAAGGCTGCTCGTTAGTGGTAATAATGTTTGGGTGCTTAACTTATTATTGAGTAGGAATGTTAAGTAATTGACCATTCTTTTGGAGGAACTTAGGACCATAATAACATAGCTAGTGTTGACTCTACAATAAAAATTGTGTAACAATTATAATGGTTTCTAATTTAAGATTAATAAATAAATAGCCTCGTGGGCAAGACCGCCCACCTAAAACGTAACGGGTGCAAGTTCAAATCCCGGCCCCGTACCTCTGAGATAATATTCATGTGCG
The DNA here is from genome assembly GCA_914767695.1 of Ptilodon capucinus. Lineage (NCBI taxonomy): Eukaryota > Metazoa > Arthropoda > Insecta > Lepidoptera > Notodontidae > Ptilodon > Ptilodon capucinus. The sequence continues at coordinate 10,888,826 of OU611817.1, read as the reverse complement.
AATATCATTTTCAATAATGGTTACCACTTGCTGAACGGTGAAGGAAAATATCGTGAGGAAACCTGCACGTCTATAGAAAGGCGTGTGAAGTTCACCAACCCGCACTGGGCCAGGGTGGTGGACTATGATCCTCAATCTCCCTCATAATGAGGGGGAATGTGCCCGGTATAATGGCAATAGGCTCGCCCCCATTACATTGGGGCCGAAATACATCGGCGAAGTGTGGGCGCACTGCAGTGCACCTCTACCTACCCCTTCGGGGAATACATGCGTGATCTTCGGAAAAAACCCTTATGAAATGGTCAGTTATAGGATTTTAGAATGCTATACGCCCTGCATACATTATTGTAACAAGCGACTTCACATGACTTTTAAAAAATATAATATACACTGTGAAAATTTAATAATTATTTAATGTCTGTGGCAAAGGCTACGCAAATAATTTTGGTCGCGTCCTCGATGACATTTCATAGAAAAAAAATATTTTTACCAAAAACCAAAAACAGACTTCAAAAACCTAGGTGCACTAAAAAGCTAGAAATAACCTCATAATTCACTATATTTGGAGTCGGTACCAATCTACGTCAGACTATACAAATACACACATGGATTGTCTACTGTCCAACAAAAAAATAATCATCAAAATCGGGAGCAGTGGTAGCCGAGTGGTCGAACGCACGCTTTGCAATCAAAGTGCGCAGGTTCTATCCCCGGCTCGCACCTCTGGGTTCCATGTGCGAATCTCATTTTCATCTGAGATTATCACTTGCTAAGAAACGGTGACGGAAAACATCGTGAGGAAACCTGTGTGCCCGGTATAATGGCAATAGGCTCGCCCCCTATTACATTGGGACCAAAATACATCGGCGAAGTGTGGGTGCACTGCAGTGCACCTCTGCCTACCCCTTCGGGGAATACAGGCGTGATGATGATGATGATGTATTTTATCAAAATCGGTTCATAAATGACGAAGTTATCCGCGAACAAACATAAAAAAAAAAAAAAAATACGGTCCAATTGAGAAACCTCCTCCTCCTTTGTGGAAGTCGGTTAAAAATATGCTTCTTCTATTAGTTAATACGGTTCGTTTTGGTATTAGCAAAAACATAAGTCGCATGCGTTTTGTCGCGCCTATATGCGCAGGGTCTTTCGTGACCCCAGCTAATAAGTCTCAGCAGATTCCGAATTCGATTTAATTAAACGGTCAATCCTAAATAACTTGCTGGCTTACATGGTGACTTGTGCATATTCCTGGAAGAACTGCATATTGACCAGTAACGTGGAGATAAAACAACAGGTTTAACCCTCCGCTCACTGGGGCGTTGACCCTCCAGCGTCAAATTGGTTGCTATGCCAAAACAAACTGTATTGACTCGAGCAAAAAGTTCATTCTTCAATTAAATGACACTGACAACGCGAGCGAATTTTGACGCGCGGGGCGAAATTTAATCTTCACGCATATTAACATAGAATTCGTTTTGGTGAAGGAAAACATCGTGAGGAAACCTGCACGTCTATAGAAGGGCGTGTGAAGTTCACCAACCCGCACTGGGCCAGCGTGGTGGACTATGGCCCAAATCTCCCTCGTATTAAGGGAGAATGTGCCCGGTATAATGGCATTAGGCTTGCCGCTATTACATTGGCGAAGTGTGGGTGCACTGTAGTGCGCCTCTGCCTACCCCTTCTGAGAATACAGGCGTGATGATGATGTATTGGTAAAAAAAATAACGCGTGACTTTTGACGCCCCAGTGTGCGTCGGGATTTACGCGTCGTTTTTGCACGAATAATGGCACGTGATTCAACCATTGACAATAAATTCGATTTGTTTTCCGCCTTCAAATAAAAATAAAATACTTCAGTTAGGTACCATTCGTTAGGAAATATTTATAATGGTATTTTTTATTTATTTCGAGATGTTAACATTTCACATGAGCGACATTTTTTTTTAACTTTACAGAAACGAAAAAAAAAAGTTAATTCAAAATATGTTTATATGTTAATAACGCTTAAATAAAATACCCTTTTACCGCTTGATTTGTTATTATTTGTAGACAGGTATTTGACGCCCCTGTGTGCGGAGAGATATAATATTTAGGGGTTCAGGCGTGTCCTAGTGTTAGTAAGAAGGGGCATTGTATGTTAGTGACTCGCAAACTTTACTCGGAACTAGCATCTCCCCTCTATCTTGGAAGCTGTGCTTCGTACAGCGACGGCTGATTCGCGGGAACGGGTCAACCGGATTCAAGGTCAGGGGGAAGCGGACAGGAGATGAATGGAGATGACAACGATACTAAAGTTTTTTAATGTAGAGTTTACATTTATCATGTGACTAGCTTTTTCCCGCGCCTTCGTCCGCGTAGAAGTCGAAAATGGTTCTAATAAGATTTTAAACTATATTATTAATTTTGTTACAATAAACATTTTTATGTTACAATAAACAATGTTTGAATACTTATAAGATATAGTATTTATATCAACTTCGGAGCAAAACACCGCCAAAATAACTTTCTACCCCTTTTTAACCCCGTTAGGGGATAAATTACGAATTGATGACTTAGCATGACGCCTAATTATGAATACAACAGCAAGTTCCAACTACATAATATTTAGGCATTACGTTAAAGCGTCTCTTAGTATTAGTAAAAGCATTAAACAGATAATAATAAATATTTTCATAAAAATATTTATAAACAATGAAATCTCCATGGTGCATCTCATTCTATGTGCTCAAGTCAACATTTACCAATAAGTATTCGTACGTACACGCACGCACATCTCAGCGGTGTATGTGCGCGTGCGCCGTACTCGCTGCACAAGAATGCAACGCGTTGTTGACACAGCCAACTTCGATATTCCTTTATTTATTGCTATAAAAACCCTTCGATAACACCACAAGCTACTTTTAACCTTACCCTATAAAACATAGTGTTTAATTTGTCATGACATCGACGAATCTTACGACGTTCCACAATTTCAATATAACTAGCTCGCTGTAAATGATTTTGAATTGTAATTTCTAGCAGCTAAGATAGATTTTATAAATTTTGATTGATAGTAGTTAAGTCTAAACGAGTTTGTGTTGTAAAAGGGGTATATTTAAATAAGGATTTATGCGTTACGTCTGGCTTTTTGGCGAGAACGGCGGATAGAGGATCGGATTTAGTAAAAAAAAATCGAAGATGCGATTGCTGATTGCGATTTTGGGCGACCCCCGACAGGCACCGGCGAGGCCTTAGGTTGTTTTTTATGACAAACATAAGATCATTAACAGTTTTAGGAAAAAATAACTTGGTTGAATAGTTTAGGGCCTGTCTGAGGACTGTCTGGGTCCCAAACGGTGGTATTCAAATATGCTGTTTCTTTATATTTGATTAGATTATTGTGATATCAAATATTGCGCCTTATAACTATATAATAATATAATACAGGTGTCAGAAATAAATCAGGGTCCTATCTCTTTTAAGTACTTATACGGTAGCTGATATGTAGATGCATTGTGAAGGGAAACTATACCAAACTATAGTTTCCGAGTTACTGACCTTTGAGTGTTTGTAACAAGTATCACGTTGTGGACTTAGGGTACACCCACAAAGCTATTTGACAGGGTAAACCTATAAGGGGTAGCTATATTGAGAAAAAAATATGTCATTCAAAGTCATTTTCGAGTTTCAATAAACAACGTATATCATTCAGTTATATCGGGTGAACTTATGCAAACATAATACATACATCATCACACCTATGTTCCCCGATGGGGTAGGCAGGCACACTTTGCCCATAATATTTGGTAGGTACCAATGTAATAGGGAGCGAGCCCTTTGCTATTATACCAGGCAATCCCTCAATACGAGGGACATTATTTTGGGCTATAGTCTATCACCCTGGCCCAGTGCGGGTTGGTGAACTTCACACGCCTTTTTTTACAGACGTGAAGGTTTCCTGACGATGTTTTCCTCCACCGTTTCATAGCAAATGGTAATCTCGAATGAAAATGAGATTCGCACATAAACCCACAGGTGCGAGCCGGGGTATGAACCTGCACACTGATTGCAAGACGTGCGTTCGACCGCTCGGCTACCAATACTACAAATAATAGTTTATAATCAGGGGGGTTTCTATCCAAATGGAGCTACCCAATTCAAATGAGAGCTACGGGAGCTTGTAATACCCTGATTATTTACCACCAATACCAACCTACTTTTCAAACCCTATATTCCCTTACCAAAACACTTTTGTTGTTGACGGTACTAGGTTTAAATCTACAGATATTCTATGTTATAAAATTTATCGAGGGCAACTGAAACTGAGGGGAACTGATACTGAGGGCACTTGCTACTAACCCAAGTAGATGACCAGTTGTTATCCTCAATATGTTTAACTTTGCTAAACCCAATCGAAGGCGAGCAAAAAATATTCTCACATAGATTAAAACAGTATAAAGGTACAGGTTTAAATACCAACGTTTTGCGCAGTTAAACACACGCGAGGAGGTAAAAATAAACCTGGACCTGTCCGCATGCTCGGAAACCTGTCCGCCGTCCGTCCTACGCGTCCTAGTATTGGACAGATGCTGAGTGTATGCTCGATATTTAAAACGAATAATAATGCAATAGATAGGTTAAGCAGTGGTAGCCGAGTGGTCGAACGCACGCCTTGCAAATCAAAGTGTGCAGGTTCAAACCCCGGCTCGCACCTCTGGGTTTCATGTGCGAATCTCATTTACATCCGAGATTACCACTTGCTACGAAACGGTGAAGGAAAACATCGTGAGGAAACCTGCACGTTTGAGGGAACTTGACTAGTTCTCGATGTGTGAAGTCTGCCAACCCGCACTGGGCCAGCGTGGTGGACGTGGTGGCCTGAATCCCCCTCGCATTGAGGGGAGGGCCGTGCCCAGCAGTGGGACGTTAAAAGGGCTGTAGTTAGTTAGTTAGATAGGTTTAGGTGTGTTAGGCTGTCTGCACGCTGGGACGTCAAAACTGGCGCGTCGCTTTCAACAATACTAAAACGAATTTTACTGACTCATAAAAAATTGTCTCATTAAAGTTTGGCGCGTGGTCGCGTTAGTTTTACCACTGAAATTCAATCTTTACGTATATTGACAGAGAGTTCAGTTTTGATATTAGCAAATATTTTGACGCGCGAATCTTGACGCCCCAGTGTGCCCGAGGCTTTACAATTGAATTTATTACGAGCTGCGTTTTGGGACGTTTGGGTAGAGAGTTTTTCATCGAGTTTGATGACAAAAAAAATTGCCTAAAAAAGTCTAAAAACAACACTTTTCTATACTTCCATACAAAAGATTCGTAATAATACTTACAAGTCAATTTGGACTTTAATACCATACGACAAAGTTTAAGTATTAGTGGAGAGGGAGTTCCGGGCAGGAAAAACAATTCAGTGAACGTTAGTATCGTATATCAATATATAAGTATTAAACATTATTAAAGAATCGACTGTTAGGCGGTACGAAGTTTGCCGGGTCAGCTAGTAATCTATAATAATTACAATACTTCCGAATACCTTCAGACTCAATGGAGACTCTAATAATAAAATCCATTTAGTTACCTTGTAAGACATCGAAGAGAATACTGTGATATCAAGGCAATCAAACATACAAAGCTTTTAGGAAGCTGTGGAACCCTTCGACAATTTAGTTAGATAGTAAGTTAGTTAGTTATGGCACAGTGTTCCTATTATCTCACTAATTTGAATACCTCACCTCATTACCATATCACATGACCTACACGGCTATCTATCTATTGAAATCGAAAGTATCCAAACTATGGTCCGTCCAAAAAACACTTTCATTAAACCTTTCCCACCGAGAAGCGAGCGTCGAAACCTGTTTCAGATACGATCGCCACCAAAAAAACATTATATTAATTTGGGATCCCCACAAAAAACGAAGATGGCCGCACGAATAAAAAAAGCTAATGGCCAAAAAAAAGAAAAAAAGGTTAGATCTTTGAAAAAGTTAAAAAAAAAATAAAGAACTGGCCAAAGAAAGGGTTAGCTACAGGTTGTTCCATTGTTGCATACGGGTGACCGTCCAATTTTTTTTTTAAATCCGTTTGTAGATGACATTCCCGATAATCCCGCTGCTGGCAATAATTCGTGACCTACACATTAATAAATTGCGGCATTAGTTTATTTGCGATGTGTATTATTTCTTATTGCAGTTCTACATATTAATAATAATACCCCAAATTATAGTGACTGGCCACGGGAGATACTGGCAAGCTTATTGTCACCTTTTATTAAGTAAATGCTGTCATCGTTATCATCATCTATTATGAAATGATGTATAATGGTACCACCAAATTTGTATGTATTCCGCCTGGGGCAATTATATTAAAAGCAATATAGACTCATGGAGATATTATAACGGAGATGGCATTTCGAGCCCGCGCTGCGATATGCGCTATTTTTTTCTGCTTTATTTGACTCCGCCATCTTTGTTTTCCCATATAGTTGCCGTAACAGTTCCTTCATGAAACGCATTCGCGATCCTTGAGATCGTCGGTGAACTTGAGCCTCAAAATGCTAGCACACTCGTCGGCTTACTATGGTAAGTCATTTACAGTTCATGCTGTGATACTGTGGAACGATTTACCCTTGCCTATCAGGCGTGCCGAATCTTTGCTGGCCTTTAAAACACAACTGAAGAATCACTACTTGGCTTCATAGTTTTAGTTTTATTAAAGTATGTCCTACTTTTGATTTTGAATGTATTTAATTGACTATGTTTTTAGTATATGTTCGTTTATTATTTTACACTATGTATTTATTTTTTATATTTATATGTATGTATACACATGTTATTAGTTTATTTTATTTTTTATTTTTTCACAATGGTACACAACTGTCTGCCATTATGTCACTATGACAAAATCCTCTCCATCCAAAGGTTGTCTGGAAGAGATCGCAGCTTGCGATAAGACCGCCCAATGTACACTTCTATTTTTTTTTGTTTTTGTCAATATATGTTGTGTAATTTCTTTGTAACTATTGTTGTACAATAAAGAGTTTTCTATCTATCTATCTAACAGATACATGAGATAACAACAATGGCGGAAAGATCGCCGCAGAGCTATACGAAGAGTCGTTATGGTTACTCTAGATACTCTATGAGCTATTGGTGGTGCTATGGAGTGATATGGAGCTATGGTGGCTATTGAGCGACTTGTGGTCCATGGAAAGGTTGAGGGTACCAGGCCACGAGGAAGATCGCCTATGAGGTGGACTGACCAAATAAAAGCGGCAGTAAATGATTCATCATCACTACACCAATGCACGAGGAAGGCGGCCATCAGAGAGGAGTGGCGGCGTTTTGTGAAGCTTGCCACCAACACCTGAAGTGATGACCACGACCACTCTGACAAGAGTGATACCGACAAAGAAGAAGATACTCTATGATAGACTCTAAAAATGGTATGAAATAACGAGGGAGAGCTGTAATAATGCATTTTTTTGACAATGTCGTTATTTAAAAAAACTTCTGTAGCTCGCTGATTTAAAAAGAAAAAAAAGTTCATTGATTGACGAATCATAGACGCATACCATTGACACACAAATAGCAATAACTCATTAACATTGCAATATTAGAACGAAACTAATTATAAACATCGGTACATATAAGTACTGAATTAAATCACATTGATCAACAAAATATGTTTTTTATTCACATTACGCCCTGCAACAACAGGTACGAGCGAATTAATTTGAGCCCACCACGCTGGCCCAATGCGGGTTGGCAGACCTCACACAACCATCGAAAACTAGTCAAGTTCCCTTAGACGTGCAGGTCTCCTCACGATGTTTTCCTTCACCGTTTCATAGCAAGTGATAATCTCGGATGAAAATGAGATTCGCACATGAAACCCAGAGGTGCGAGCCGGGGTTTGAACCTGCACACTTCGATTGCAAAGCGTGCGTTCGACCACTCGGCTACCACTGCTGCACACTTCCATATACACAACGAGTTATATCAAAGAGCTTTTTTAAATATTAGACAGATCGACTGGTCAATTTTGTGCATAACTTTGACTTCAACGGACATTAGATTGTCTATGGTGAAAACGTATAGGGCTGTGACAATAATTATGGCAATGTCGGTCCAATTGGGAAGTAGTTTTGACACATTTAGTTTAGGTTAGTGTTGTTAGCAGTGGTAGCCGAGTGGTCGAACGCACGCCTTGCAATCAAAGTGTTAATCAAAAATCTCCCTCGTATTGACGGAGAATGTGCCCGGTATAATGGCAATAGGCTCCCCCCTATTACATTGGGACCAAAAATAAATCGGCGAAGTGTGGGCGCACTGCAGTGCGCCTCTGCCCACCCCTTCGGGGAATATAGGCGTGATGATGTATGTATATTTAGGTTATACTATATTTAAGTATCTGTTTCAAATATTATTGTTAATACAGTTCGTCTTGTTACTGGTCGGTCGCGTCTTGACGTGCCTGTGTGCGAAGGGTTTTACGATACGGAATGTAAACCACGATACGATACGGAGATGGAAAGTTGTGGAGCTTGCCATACTATATATAGGAAATGAGAATTCTACCGTTGGCGGTGAGGTGTGCCTTTTTGAACCTTTTTTGTCGTAACGCGCGTGATAAAATGTGATGCTATTTATACTTCCTGATTAAATACGCACGGGTCAATGGCCTTTGTGTGGAGATTGTAATATTGTATCATAAAAACAAAATTACGCACTCAAAGTAGGTATGCAATCAGTGAATACGAAAAAAGTGATAAACATTATTGACTAGAGCATTATTTATATCACTGAATGACGTACGGTTTCGAGGACGCCATTGTTTGCTGACAGCCGATAACCGCAGAGTAGTTCAGTACCATCAAAATGCTACAAAAGCTAAATTTTTGATAGATAGCTGTCTACGCCTTGCGAGTTCTAAGATTCCATCTATTTGAAGGCTCGTTCATCTGAGTTATTGGCAATCACCTTGGAAAAATGCGTTTTTAATTTGACTCTTTGGTCTATAGTTCCCATTCTAAGAATTTAATACATGATGTACAATGCGATCCAAATAAGAATAGGAATGTCAATAACCTCTATCTGTCGAATGTCACTTAAAAAGTTTGGTTTGCAAAAACCTTATTTGCATATCAATAATAATAGTCTTACATCAAATTTAAATAAAAAGCTTAAATCAGTAATTAATTGTCTAAATATAATATGTAATTATTGAAAGTCATAATATGTTTTCGTTCGTCACAACGTGGCGCAAATTCGATCCTATTCTCATTTGAATCGCATAGTACATGAGAAAAATTAAGGAACACGTCACTATTTTCCTAGACTTTCTGCCTCGAGTAATTTCCAATATTCTCGGTCGGTATTTTGATGTGTGCAACTGGATTTTCCCAACAAGTAGAGCAGAATGTCTAAAATGGACACTTTTAAAATTCATATAACAGAATAGTAGATAGTACCACAAGGGAGCAAAATAATATTTTTACGGCGAGGGCGCTTTTTTGAATCCAGAGCGAAGTGAGGGATTCAAAGTATGTCGCCTGAGCCAAAAATATATTTTACGCCCGAGAGATACACTCTACTTTTCATCACCCACTATGAGAAAGTAAAAGGCCCCTCATATTTTATTGTAATATTATTATTCAATAAGACATAGAGTAACAACTAAATTGAAATTAAATAGTATCTAATAATAAAACAACTAAAAACTTATATTTACATTTGAGAGATTTTAAACCAAACCATGAATTTCTAACAATCTGTGAAAGGAGGGCTTGAAAAAAAAAACTTGGGCTCTAGTTCGCGCGTTGTTAATTTGATTTCTTTTTTTTTGTATTCAGCTGGCGGCTCGACTATGGGCCGTCGTACCAGCCAGTCTTTATTCAAACAATATTTGCGTTCGATTTCTTTGGCGCTGAACACTAAGATGTTCCAAATTCAAAAAGTGCGCGGCAAATTAAATTGCTGCGCACTTATAAAGAGGATTAAAAGCTCATTACTGTCCGCTAAAAGTTTCATATAAAAAACACCACCTTAGGGCGCACTTAAAGGCGAACCAAGTCGTCCTTTTCGCATAGATGGAATGAAAATTCATTTTAAATTATGATATGTTTATTTTTGACTTAGTTAAATGTCAAAAACTGAAAATAATATTAAAAACATTACTGCAAGAGAGGTACTACCTCTCTTGCAGTAATGTTTTTAATAGGAGGTAAGCATAGAATAATTACACATAGAAAGATAGTCTTCATACAAGCGCTCTGTCAAAATTGAAGCACTAAACCGGTTCACACAGGCGTGCCGATTACGTGCTTACGCCCGGCGACACGCACACATACACTTGGGTAATGTTGCCAGTGAAGGTTCAGTTTTCCGAAAGTGGGGTAATGACTCGGCCGCTGATAACCATTTGTTTTTGGCAATCATGCATAAATAGCTATGTGTGGTAAAGTGTGGATATGGTAATGTAATGTTGTTATAATACGGGAATGTTTATTTTTATGAAACGAATAAAAGAAAACAACAACACGTAAATATATATATATTTTAATTATTGTATACAATTATGAATTTTTATACTGTGTAACTAAAGTAAACCAATCAAGTCAACAAATATTTCTAATCGAATAGTCTTCATATTATGAAAAAGAAAAAAATAATTATTAAAAAATAATCAGTTTAGAAACCTATAAAATATCGTTCGTATAGATATCGTTAAATCACCCAAACACCTACATTAAAGAACAACAACAGTAAGTAACAGTAGCAAATGTTTTAAAATTAATTAGTCGGAGCAATAAATTCAGTTAAAATGGGAAAATATTTTAACAATCGGGCAACACTGTGCATTGAATTAAAACGTTTCTATTTTGTTCTATTTTGACTTAATTAACTACAAGATACTATGAAATACTGAAAGCTTACCTGTGAAAAGTGATGTTATCACATTTCTTTTGTTTTTCAGATGTGTTGTGACACAATTTAACTGCACAAATCGTCATAATATTTTTTTTTTCGCGAGACACGTTCGGCGTGCATTGACATTGAACACTACGGAGCGGCCCGGCGTTTGGAGCCATTTATGGCTCCAATTAAGGTGCTTCAAAATCGGCGCGCGGACTTGGTTTCTATGTGTAATAATTCTATGGAGGTAAGACTAAGTCCCTTCGAATGGTTATTAATTTATATTCATATAGTTTGTAAAAATCTGAAACGTAAATTAACTTAGGTTAAGAGAATATGTCACAAAGAAAGATTATTTGGCACTGTGTCCATAGTAATAGAGAAGATGGCTATCTTAAGTTTCATGATATATTTTAAGTAATTTTACAGTTCTAAAGCCATTATCTGTATTGATATACCTTTAAGACCGTATATTTAAATTATATATTAGCACTTAAGTAATGAAAATTGTAAAATGGATACACGAGAGCTGTTGCCGACAAACTGTTATGCAGTTTGGCAGACTTTTTTGATTGTTATAATTTTATTTTATTGAGAACAAAAAAAAAACAGGTACCTATTGACCAATGACGTCAATAAGTAATTGTATTCAGTACCACAGAGATAATAAAAAATAATGTGTACCTACCTACCTACCTAGGCGCAATAAAATAAGTGGTTTGCATTTATTTTTGCCCTTCAAACTTGTCAATTAAGAAATAGGTATTTATAAATAAGTAATGCCTAAAAGATACTCGCTTTAAACGACGCTTGGTCTAGTTGTCTGGCTCACTGGATCAGTGGTGTCAGCGCGCATGTCAAGACAAGACCTCTGAGATAATTTTCATGTATGAATGTCATTTTCAACAATGATTACCACTTGCTGAACGGTGAAGGAAAACATCGTGAGGAAACCTGCACGTCTGTAGAAAGGCGTGTGAAGTGCACCAACCCGCACTGGGCCAGGGTCGCGGACTATGGCCCAAATCTCCCTCGTATTGAGGGGAATGTGCCCGGTATAATGGCAATAGGCTCGCCCCCTATTACATTGGGACCAAAATACATCGGCGATGTATGGTTGCACTACAGGGCACCTCTGCCTACCCCTTCGGGGAATACAGGCGTGATGATGTATTTTTACTTAGTACATGAATTGCTTAGATTGGGATCATACGATGAGTATGTGTTGTTTGGCGATATTTATTTATTTTTAGTAGACTAATAAGAATGTTAACAGGACCTAGATATATCTTAAAAAACCAAAACAATTAACTCCCCACGATTTTCCCACGAACCTACCCTTATAGGTCAACGAATAATTAAAAGTAAACAAACGAAAATCTGCTCTAACGCTTATAAATTGAGTTCAAATTGCGATAGAGGTATAAATCGTAGGGGTTGGGACGAAGTTGTCCGAAGATTGCCGACAACATCCGATAGCCCGCAGCGCGAACAGGTGCTCCATACATCTTGATGGCCGGACGCGAAGGAATTAATCGTTTTGATACTTGATTGATTTTGGTAATATTTTATTAATATTATCGATATTTATTTAAACAATGGAAATATAGATGGCGCATGTATTTATCGTTAAAAGGTCGAGGCGAGCGAATCAATGTGACTTTTATTGAAAATGTACTCTGTGTTATTTGATATAGAGGTAAAATTCCTGATAATATTTCTTTGGAAAACGTGCTTCTTCTGTTGTTAGATAATGAAGTTCACTTTGGTATTGCAAAGGACGCGCCTGTGGGCGCAGGACTTTCGGCAAAATTTCTTATTCTTCAGTATTATTAATAAAGATTCTATTAATATATTCACAAAAGACAAATTGTTCCTAATTGCTATTTTAGTGTATTAAAACAGTTGTTTATATACAAATGTAGACTGCCGTAGTAGGTAACTCATAATAAACTCAAGATTATTTTACACTAGCGGCCCGTCCCAGCTTCGCACGGGTTTCTAATATAGCTTATGTTACTCAGTGATAATGTAGCTCTCTAACGGTAAAAGAATTTTTGAAATCGGTCCAGTTGTTTTTGAGTTTATTCGTTACATACAAAAATACAAATCTTTCCTCTATGTAATATTAATATAGAAAATCCTGTTAAAATAAAGTATCAAATTAACTCGCGTACGCTACACATCTCAGGTGGGTGAGATTATGGAAGGGTTACTTATAAAGAATGTCTGTTTGTCTGTTGTATGTACAGACGTAGGTTCTCTTATAATAATAGTATGACGCTTATAATATAGGTACAAATATAGGTTATGTAATCAAAAGGACAGCCTCAAATTTAAAGGAACTTATTTTCATCTTTGTACAATCGTTTTGTAAAGTTTTTTTTACAGAATCAAGGTGCTTTGTAATAAAATTGTAAATGGTTTATGGTACGCAGATATTATAAACCAATTTTTGTTTATTATTACTTAGCTAACTTTTAAAAGCTAAAAAAGAAAAAGGGTTTTTATAATGGACCTTATTTCCTTATAAATAAGTTGGTATTAGATTGTAGCAGAGGCCCTGCGCCCTGATTAAATACCAAAAAGAACTGTATTAACAGCTCATAGAAAGCTTATTTTCCAACAAAATGTTATTAATGACACGAGATAATTTCGATGAATGGTCTATCACGGAAATTCAATCTTTATGTAAAATGGCACAGAGTACATTTTCAAAAAACAGGCTGGAGCTTCTTCTCTCAATTACCTATAGTAGTTTTCATAGTTATTTTGAAATGATCACCAGCCATCTTGGGGACAGAAACAATGGCGGTAAGACCGGCGTGACGTCACGGGCGGCCGGCTGCGTCCGCGCATTCGACGCGCCCCGGACACTGGTGATTAATGATTTATAGGTACTCTTGGAGATTTAAAATTGGTTTTAAGATGGTTGGGGGGACTATGAAATTAATGTGCCAAGGATTATGATTCTAATATTAGTATAACATTTTAAAGTAAATTCTAATTTTATTTTTAATTACTTAGATACGTAAAACGTAAGTACAACCCTAACTATCTAATGATGGTGACAGAATGGAGCCGAGGGACGATGAGAATGAAGAATAATAAAATATATTTATTTCAAAATATTACAAAAAACACTACTCCAATTCTCGCAAATTGGTCGTATTTTTTCGACATATGTCGAATTAGAGATGATGTCGATTATGCGAGAATTGCCCCGCTGGAATTATGTTGAAATATTTTGCCATTACGTTCAATATTGGTACCACATAGGAATTAAATACCTATTGTTTTCTTATATTTACGCGAATACTATACATTGAAATAAAACTATTTTACGGATTTTATCGCTGTAAAAAAATAAAATAGTAAATAAACGCGATAAAATCCGTAAAATAGTTTTATTTCAATTAAATACCTACTATATCAACTTTATACTATAACGCCCCCGGCACACTGGGGCTTGAACTCTCGCGCGTCAAAATGTTCACTTCCAAAACGAACTTTATATCAATATGCATAAAGATTGAATTTCTGTGGTACAAGTCACGCTGCCACGCGTTAAAGTTCGCTCGCGCTGTCAGTGTTATTTGAAGAGTTAGTTGAAAAATAAACTTTAAACTCGACGGAAGCCATAGACTTTCAAAAAGTGAAGTTTGTTTTGGTATGGCAAAAAAATGACGCGCGTTGGTTGACGCCCCAGTGTGTAAGGAAAAGGTTTCTGGAAACAGGTTACCTTACCCTACATCCACTAGCGCGAGTGAACTTGACTTATTTCAAAATGAACTCTGTGTCAATGTGCATTAAGATTGAATTTCTGCGGTAAAGGCCACGTAACAACGTGGCTAAATTCGCTCGCGTCATCGATGTTGATTTTACTGAAAAAATAGCTTTATCTGAGAGTCGATACAGTTCGTTTTTATATTAGCAAAAATAAGTCGCGCGCGTTTTTAGATGTCTGTGGATGCTGGCATTCCTATTATTCACAAATCGTATATGGTCTGTGGCTAAAATTGAATAAAACCGATCCTACTTTCATCAGTTACCTAGACTAATCAAATTCCCAAATACATATTTATACCGCCTACTCTAAAAACACAATACAAAAATGTTATGTTTTACACGTGAAATTTAAACATACGAGACTAAGAGACGAAGGGCTGAATGGTAAAAAATATACATTTGATGGAGTGTAGTTTGTGTTACAACTGGGAAAACACGCTGAAAAAATATCGTGCGCTAAGGAAAATATTCGTAAATGAAAAAACAGCAGTGGCCCGCTACCTACCCGCAGGGTTGGCACAAACACAATGTGTTTCAAACTAGGTATACTAACCCTTGAAATTCGCAATGAAATGATCATGCGATTAATTTGGACACACATTTTTTTTGTTAAATTTGGCGGTCCTTGTTTCATTGTAAATAATTCTTATGTAACTATTCATATGTAATAATAATTCTTATTTCTTAGATTTCCCAACAATGTTATGTGTAAGTAGATATATGGAAAATATATGAAAGTACATATTCGCTGAAGTTTCATTTATGGCAATCTTCTAGAGATAAAAAGTATGTAAAAAAATATTCTTCCTTTCTACGAAATGAATGACATGATTAAATTTTGTGGAATAAAAGAGGAATGGACTGCACCCCTGATTAGCTGGTATTCTGCCAATGTTAAGTTATTAATAGCATGGACAAATTCAATATATACACATTATAAATAAATATATAATAATATGTATGGGTATGAATATGAGAAAGATGGCGGATGAAGAAAAACAGAAATTATAAAAAGTTGTCAACCCTAGCAAGTTCACATCGTGGTCTCTGTCTAAACGGTGCTCTATATAGAGACAGACAGCTAAATGAGAGTTGGCAGTATCCTCCCTGCACGGGAGTATTGAATTAGTCTAGTTATTGTTAAGCTTTCTCTACATCATCGATATGAATAAATTAGGCATTTTTTTACCGGCAAGCTAATGGCGCTGGTAAACACGAGAAGACCAACGAATCGTCAAACATGGTAATTTAAAGGATGGGGTTATTTTTCGTAAGCAAAGCTTAGGTACCAAACAATGGACCGGAAGCAATTCCAGTTACATCCAAACCACGGAAAATTCCAAAAGTTACCGTTGATGGGAATCAAACCTGCAAGTCGCAACAACCCGGTTCAATGAGGCCAAAGGCCAAGCCTACGTTAATAATTCATCGTAAACATGTGAATTGGCAACAACGGGAATCGAACCCACAGCATTGAGATTGGTCCAAGTTCCAAATTCTTCTCAAATGCTCAAGAAGTGACAACTTATCGTATGATCCCAAACTAAGCAATGCTTGTACCATTTCCGAAATTTGCCGCCGACGGGAATCAAACCCGAAACTACCTGATGTAGTGAATCAAGCGGCCTACGCTTTAACCACTAGTGGCTTAGTCTATGCGACGGCACAGTGTGGGATTTTGGCTCAGAAGCGGACATACCGTTTTTTAGGGTTCCGTACCCAAAGGGTAAAACGGGAACCCTATTACTGAGACTTCGCCGTCCGTCCGTCCGTCTGTCCGTCCGTCCGTCCATCCGTCCGTCCGTCCGTCTGTCACCAGGCTGTATCTCATGAACCGTGATAGTTAGAGAGTTGAAATTTTCACAGATGATGTATTTCTGTTGCCGCTATAACAACAAATACTAAAAACCCGAATAAAATCAATATTTAAGGGGGCTCCCATACAACAAACGTGTTTTTTTTGTTTAGACATCTATCGTCGGATAGCAGTATTATATCGATGGCACAATGGGCCAATTTGACATTTGTCTTCGCGACGTAACTAGTGTTGTAACTATACGACTCGGTACTCGATACTCACGATAAATCGATTCAAGTTTGCATGAGTATTTAATCGATTTAAATATGCATTTTTTATACATAGAATGAGTCAATTAAAAGCTTATAATCAGCTAATATTCAGTATTTTAGGAGCAGAGTTGGGCAAAATGTAATCAAATTAATGATTACAATGTGTAATCTTTAACCATGATTACAGATTACAAAAAGTAGTCAAAAAAGTAATCTACTTTGGTGATTATGATTATTAACACTGAAAATAAATTAAAAATAAAAACAAATTAAATAACAATAAATCATCTTTATTTTTAAATCAGTCTCATAAATTGCAATATTCAGATTAATTATTTCACGACAAAATGTACCGGATATCTGTGATTTATACGATATGCGGTTTAAATTAGATTTCAATAAAACCCTCTTCTCAAAAGTTTGAAGTCTATGTGCCTTTTGGTCATAGTTGCATATGAGAAAAGTCTTTCAACTGGACCCGAGAATGGCAGAGGCAATCAATCAATATCAATCAATGAACTCCTTAATTTTAATTCAAGTCAACAATAATCATAGTTTGTTTTTAGGGTTCCGTACCCAAAGGGTAAAACGGGAACCCTATTACTGAGACTTCGCCGTCCGTCCGTCCGTCCGTCTGTCACCAGGCTGTATCTCATGAACCGTGATAACTAGAGAGTCGAAATTTTCACAGATGATGTATTTCTGTTGCCGCTATAAAAACAAATACTAAAATACAGAATAAAATAAATATTTTTTGCCGTTTTTATAGATAATGGCACGAGTCCGACTCGCACTTGGCCGGATTTTTTAGGACTTAGTTTGTTCTTTTTCTTCTCTCTACATCAGTTTAAGGTTGGCTGGTAGACAATGCCCACGGCATTAAGCTTAACTTTGTACTTTTTTTTAAAATAATCATGTAATTTTGATTACTAACTACTGTAATCAAGATTAAACATTACATGTGTAATCATGATTACTTTTAATTATATTATTAATCCGATTACAAAAGTAGTTGATCACGCCCAACTCTCTTTAGGAGATATGTTTTTTTTATTGCGACGGGTCAAAGACGCCTCGTCAAATTCACATCATCTTTATGTATACAATAATCTACATGTCAATTTCCATTTGCCAATAAAAAGTGAGGGCGGGCGGGGGCGCTACGCCCTGCGCACGCGCTTACTTGTTATTCTTCGCTTACGGAGCCCAATATTTTTCGAGGGCCTAAAACAACACAGACTGGAGGGAGATTTTAACCACTGTTTTTATATCGGGGCGATGTCGCTTCATTTGGCGAAGCTATTATCTCTGTAATTTTTTACCTATGTGCGTTGGAAGGCTGAAAGAGAAAGGTCTTTGCTGAAATGGAAATTGTGCTATCTAGATACATGTTTTTTTATTTCGTTGTTCTATTTACAAGTCTAATGAGTAGCAAAGAATTGGATGAAATTAAAAAATGCCTTTTTTATTGAGCCATACTGGGATGATTTTTGTCATACCAAAACTAACTGTATTGACACATTGAAAAAGTTCATTCTTCATCGGAATGACATTGACAGCGTGAGTGAAATTCGACGCGTGGAGGCGTGACTTTTACCACAGAAATTTGAGATTTATGTATACTGGTACAGAGTTCATTTTGATATTGGCAAAAATTGTGACCTGCGACTTTCGGGGGGGGGGGGGGGGGGGGGGGGTAATATTTGTTTCTAGATTAGTCTCTCAAACTAATCTAAATGCGTGTTCTAGGAGTAGGCTCACGTCAACTAACTGAATTCGAATGAAACATGTTTGTTGCTAGTGATGTGCCGGATCGTTAATAAATTATATCCGAGGATACGTATATTTGGTGTTAAGATCCGCGGATACGGATACGAATCTTAACAATGTTATATAAACTTCCTTTAATAAATGTATAATAAGCGTATCACCAAGATATGTCCATTGATCTCATTATAAAGACAGTTTATTGAATACCTTTGAGTAATGTAGATATCTAATATTGGTATGGTAACTTACTACGATAAATGTTTGCAATAAAAGGTGCAAGAATAATCTGTATGGAGTTTAATAGTTTTTCATTGCTACCTATAAGTATATAGAATTTCATCTATGTCTTGAAAATAATAAGTTAAAAGATCCGCAAAACATGCGCCGAAAAAGTAACGGATTTTTCTTTTTCGGATATCCGCGGATACGGATACGGATATCGGGCACATCACTAACTCGTTGCATACATATATCCTTATATTCCTAATGTAATACAAATGATGTGTCAGAAGAAGCAAATTGGCAGACTCATCGCCAGAAACATCTATCCTCATTTGAAAATCGATTAATAAACATTTAATGAGCGCCGAATCTAGACTTTCGAATCGATTTTTGCATAGTAGCCGGCCACGCGCCGCGCGGATCGATTCACCGCGCGCGCACTGTCACGCACGTTCCAAACCCGATGACCACTCGATTCGATATCGAATCACATTTTTTTTATCGATTCTTTTTGCTTCTTTTGTGTAAGGCGCTCCGTTTTTTGGCGCGCGTCGCGGTTGTCTCGGACCAATCTCTTTGGTATTCTTTTTTTTTATTTTTGGTTTTCTATTGTGAACCACAGAGGACAGTCCGAACGGCTTGTTTTCAGGTTTAATGTAGCCCGTTGATTCTTAATGGTTGAATTAAATGTCTGCCGGCGACCGTTAGAGAGACTTTTTGTTGGAAATGTAATGTTTTTAAGTTACTTTTTTGTGGTATTCAACGCGGATTGAGATGAAGATATTCGCAAGATTGATATTGGTTAGTACACTTGTTGGTTCGCGTTTGGTTTACCAGCTTTGCCATTGTACCCAACAATAGATAAATATTTTTTTTTTTTTTTTACACATTTGTCAACATTGTTTTTTTATTTGTCATTTCCAATAATGATTACCACTTGCTGAACGATTTGACAAACATCGTGAGGAAACCAGTAGTTGCAGCATTAGCGCCAAGACCAGACTTATACATGTCACAGAATATATATCAATTATATTCTCTTTCTCTCGTATGAAATAAGACAGAGAGCGAAGGAGCCAATCCGTGACAGAGGTCTTGTCTTGACATGCGTGCTAACACCACTGCACGAATATAAAGGCGCCTGAAGTTCACCAGTAGTTCGCACTGGGCTAGCGTGGTGGACTATGCTCCAAATCTCCCTCGCATGGAGGAGGAACATGTGACCGAAATAATATCAGTAGGACTAAAATATCTCGCCAAAATATGGGCGAGGTGCAGTGCTTTTAATGATGTATACAATCCGTTAAAAATTGACAGTTAGTATTAATACGGTTAGTATTAATAGTGGCGGTGTTAAGGGCCCTTGCGTATACTTTGCTAAAAGCTAAAGGCGTGTCCCCACTGCGGCGTGCTCGCGTGCCGGTAACCACAGGGCGGGGCAACAGGTGCATACCCCGCGGCTGAAGCATCACCACTTGCGATTAGCCATTTTTTTACACAATTAGCGTCTTAAGTGTATCATTAGATGTGGGTAAGTACTGTGTCTTATTGGAGTAATTTCTATGTAGTCAAACAGCCTTAACATTACTACTGTGGTCGGTGATCTGACCTCATCAAGCCACATTCACAAAATACATTATCTTTATAAATTTAATTTGAGCGTTACAATAATTAGAGTTACATAAATATTGCCCAATACCAAAACTAACTGAATTAACTTGTAGCGACCCCTATGTCTCGCTACTGAACAGAACTTCCACCATACACTAAAAGATGGCGCACCATGCAACACATCGCAATCTATCGCGTACAAAAGCTGAACAGCCATACAATATCGTATAGAAAACCTGCATCGCGATATAAGTGTTCCCGACGATCTTAACTATATATACAATGTCCCAAACAAATCGAAGGGAGTGTAGCAGACCCTGGCAAGCATAGCATGATTGACTTTGCCGCTAAAAACTCGAAGACAAAGCACATTTTTTAATGAAATGTCACCGATGACACGTGTGAATTTTATCGCATGTCTTTTGCCACAGATATAAGATCTTTATGTGTATTAGTGCAAAGTACATTATTGAAAAAAACTGAAGTGGTTCGCTGGTCTCAGTAACTTCGGCGCGTAATTAGAGTCGAATCAGGACATACCTATCATTATTTAAGACGCGTATACCCAGATTTGAATGTGAAAGTATCTTGAGAATGATTGAGTATACTAAAATACAATTTCGTTCAATTAAAATGTTGCATGTCATCGCATCAATTTGCCAGTTCTGCCACTTATTGTGCTAAAATAAATATTAAAAAAAAAATTATATGATATCAGTTGTTGCAGTCATTTGAAACTTTTGGTAATACCAAAACGAACTGTATTGACTCACACAAAAAGTTAATTCTTCAATGTAATGCCAAGGACAGCATGAGCGAATTTTTACACGTGGAGGTGTGGCTTTTGCCACAGAAATTCAATCTTTATGTTCATTAAAACAGAGTTCAATCAAAGTAATGTAATGATGAGCAAACTTGTCAATTGTACTAGTTGGCACCTAATGAGACTACACTAAACTAAACGTATTGCTGTCTTTCTCACGCCTGTACCATATGAACGAGACAGCGATATTTTTGTTCTGTCAAATGTAGGTAAGTCGTAATTTGATGCGCGCACGACCAACTTTTTGTCAAAACAAAAATAAACTGTATTGACTTGTGGAAAAAACGCACTTTACAACAAAACGTCATTGATGACGCGTGGGTTTTACGGCAGAATTCGATCTTCATATGTATTGTGCGACGTTAACTAGATCAAAATACCTTTCATTCACCCAATTAGCAGAGTTCAAACAAAAAAAACTAACATCAAACATTTTTCCAGAGATAATCTCGACCAACTAACCGCAGTAATATCCAGAAACCACACAAACAATGTGTCAACAAACCATTGCGCAAATAAATAAATGCTACTCTAATTGTAATGCACATAAAGTCTATATTCACTTAAATGCATTGTTAAAATCTGATATATTTGTGACTGTCTGCTCATTGGTAACTGTTCTACGGATGGTCTAATGCCGTAATTATACACGTCTGTAACTGGCGGGCAATTCGCTTGGTACTGCAAATAGTGGCTCTACCATGAGATCGTACGTTCGCAATTATCGCTACTCGTTGTCGTCTACGTAAATGATACAACATTCTCGGATGGTCGATGTAAGTTTGTCTGATATCTGCAGACTTAACATGTGTTGTATGACTATTGCTGCTATTTATAGGCCGTATAGTGCCATTTTGGCTAATTTGAGTTAGGTATATCGAGTATATAAAAAAAGTTGAAATAACATAGTCGAATATCGACCAAATTTAGTTGTATACCCGATACTGATGCAAACGTCAAAGTACTATTTCGGACTTCTGAAACACCCTGTATAAGCCAGTCTTGGTCTCATTATTCTAAAATTTATAGTTATTTAGATAAATTAAATCAAATCTGTGTGTCTTCATAATTATGATAAGTAGCAATTGCTAGCGGAATAAAATTTCGCATTTTTGCTTGTAATACAAAATTGGGTTCTTTTAGCGATCGGTAGGCAGATTGATTTACTCTACCGATAACAGAAATTCTATCTTTGTGTACTGACACACAGTTCATTTTCGTACTGGCGAAAAGTACACGCAAGTCTTGACGAAAAGGTATGAAATACTGTCGCGTTCATCTCGATTACGGTAACGTTAATCGTATAGTTTTTCCAGAGTAGCTCTTCGGGCGTGTGTGAAGTGATGAGGCTACCGTGAATCATTAGAAAGGCTGTCATTAATTCATTATTTCAAATTGATTGGAGGCTTTTAGTGTACAGCTGCAAATAGACGATCATAGAGATGTAACGCTAACTTTTTTATTTTTATATGTTAACAAAATCACTACTAAATACTACTTATGGCTTCAGTAAAAAAGACAACATAAGAATCAAATACATCGACGCTAGAAAGGCAATCCCTACTAAGCGACAAAAATCGCAAAATGAGAACTAGTCTTGCTTGACATAGGTACATAATATAAGTAATTCTATGAAAGAAAATGTTTCCTATAAAATATGCAAATCTCGCGACAAGCTTTTATATCATTTAATAAATTGTGTAATTTAAAGTTTATTTTCTTCTTTTAAGGGCAATTACATAAATAAGCTTGTTTTTAAAAAGTTTTTTTTACCATTTTTATTTTTTTTATTTTTTAGTTATTGGATTTAATGTGACGTTGTATTAGTTTTCGTGTTCTCCTCAGCAAGCCCTTTCATTTGATACCCATACCGTGGTAGTGCAGAAAAAATAACTATTCCGCCATCTTGGATGATCCGCCATATTGGAATTAGAATGACGTCACATAGCTAAGCATGCATTCAAAGTAAACGTGTATACCTAATTTCAGCTCAATCGGTTAAAGATCACTGATTTAAATTTCAGTTGCAAGATTTCACTCGGACATACTTACGTTGCAAGCTATTATAAATCTTGTAAAAAAAATATCAATTTTAATCTTATTTTTATCTTCTGATTTATAAAAACGATTTAACACTGGCTTTTATCAATACTAAAACAACAATTATCGGTCCAAATTTAATAATGCGAGATGAAAAACGATAATCCCTCAATATTTTTTTGAGATATTTTACCACTAAAATGCCTTAAAAACAAAAAAATAAAAACTTGAGGTGTCAAGGGACACCCGGATGGAACGAAGTTCCGTTTGAAATAAAAAATGCAAAAAAAAATGTACATATACATACACACACACACACACACACACACACACACACACACATCGAAATCGACTTCGACTGCGTCGCAGTCGCAGTCGAAATCGAAATCGAATTTTATTGTAAACAATAAAAATCACACACACATGTGTAAAAGTGTCGTACAATAAAAATCACACACACATACGTAAAAGTGTCGTACAATCAAAATTACATACACATATGTAAAAGTGTCGTACAATAAAAATCACACACACATATGTAAAAGTGTCGGTCGACACTTTTAGTCTTAATTTTTTCCGTCTAGCCCCCTTTCGCAACGCGCCATAAGGAACTACGTTCCAAACCTTATGCAACTTGGCTAACAGATTATTTTAAAAACATAACCGTTATCTTAGCTCTCCAACAATACATAACAACTAGGAACTTATTTCTAAGAAACTGAAAAAAAAAACGATCACAACGGAAGCAGGCGGAAATTCGTATCGTTCGTATACCAACCATCTGGTGTGAAAGAATTCACGCGCGTCGAAAATAGTATTTTGTCCTTGTATTAATAGAGTTTGTTTTGGTATTGGCGTCGCGCGTATCAAAGTCAAATCATTTATTCTGTATAGGCCTAAGGGGGCACTTAGAAATTGTCAAGTTTACATTTTTTTTTCTTATATACTACTACCGGATCTCAACGCGACCTTAACTGAGAAGATCCGGCAAAAAACTCAGTGGGCTGATAATTTTTTTTATCGCCAAAACTTATTACAAATCCACAGGTACATATAGCTCCAGTGTGTTGCCATTAGAGCTGCTTCTAATACTCTAATAAACATTCTTAAGTATAATACTTCTCACGATCTAATTTCATTAACATATTGAACTTACCCATGTTGATCTCGAATCATTTTGATTTTCATACGCGGCGCTATCTCGCCGTCAGTAGATGAGATGAGCTGATTACACATCTGTAAAATGATGTATAATATTAGATGCTGCGATCATGGACCGAATGAAGATTGTATGAAATGCTCTGAGGTATTTACCGGTAGCTTTGTGGTCGGGTATGTTGTGTAGTTGAAGCTGTACGATAGTCTTCTTGGATATATAAAAAAACTTTTTTTTGAAAAAATCTTTCTTTGTCGATTATGTTGATATTTTAACTAGGGCTTGGTTTAGTGGTTAGAGTGTAGGCTGCTCGGCTCACTGCACAAGGTGGTTCTGGGTTCGATTCCTGCTAGCGTCAAATTTCGGAAATTGACATCTATACTAATATTATAAAGAGGAAAGATTTGTATTTTTGTATATAACGAATTAACTTAAAAACTACTAGACCGATTTCAAAAAATCTTTTGCCGTTAGAAAGCACTGAGTAACATGGGCTATATTAGAAACCCGTGCGAAGCCAGGACGGGAAGCGAGATTATCACTTGCTAAGAAACGGTGAAGGAAAACATCGTGAAGAGACCTGCATATCTATAGAAAGGCGTGTGAAGTTCACCAACCCGCACTGTGCCAGCGTGGTGGACTATGGCCTAAAAATCTCCCTTGTATTGAGGTAGAATGTGCCCGGTATAATGGCAATAGGCTCGCCCCCTATTACATCGGGCAGTGCACCTCTGCCTACCCATTCGAGGAATATAGGCGTGATGATGTATTATTAGCGGAGTACAGCGTGGCTGTACATACCAAGCATGCCTATACAAAGTCACGCTCTGTCGATCGGAAGCTAGCATTCACCGAATCTGTCTGTTACGTATAAATGTTAAGTGCCCTCAATCATTAGCCGGTAGCCGCGGTGGCTACCACTGGAATGCACCAGCGGGTAGGTACCACGTTACGAACGTATAAAAGTTACAGTAACCAGAGCCGGCCCTTCGCTTGTCAGTTTACGCTCTGATTGCTTCGATATTTGGCTGATGGTGATAATGTTTTTTTTTTATGTTTTTGTCATTAACGTACAGCAAATTAATAATGAAATGAAAGTTATTGTTATGCTAGGATCGTTTTTTTTTGTATTGAAAGTCCGCTGAAGTTGCTCACTTAAACAAATTTTAAAACTTTATACATTTTGTATATAAATAACTTCATCAAAATTACAATCCAGTCATGAACAAATAAATTCTTCCGATTTTGGATTGAACTAAGCAAGTACTAATCTAAATAGCAAGTATGTGTGAAAATAAAACGCTTATAAACCATATGCAGAATTTTAGATTCATAAATATTCTCATATTGTTTTCTTATATTTACGCGAATACTACACATTGAAATAAAACTATTTTATGGATTCTATCCGCGTTTATTTACTTTTTTATGTTCCCGACGTTTCGGCTGCTTGGGAGCAACCATGGTCACGGGGGGACTGAGGTGTTAGACGTCCTGATGTCATAGTTAGTAACTCATATTTAGTTGTTGTTTGCGGTCCGATCTACGCACGCGATCTGCGTGGATCGGACCGCAAACAACAACGTCGGGAACATAAAAAAGTAAATAAACGCGATAGAATCCGCAAAATAGTTTTATTTCAATTTATAAATATTCCGTCAGATTCTAAAAAAATTACAAACGAAGAGAATTTATGATGTTCGGGATTCATATGCCATTTTTTTTCACCCTCATCACCGATTTGTTCTATAATGTGCATTACAAGGTTTTTTTTTTGAAGGACTTACACTGTTGGCCGTGAGGTGGCCTTTACAGCTTTACCGGAGGAGTGGCGAGCACAGAGTGCACTCCAACCAAGGCCTTAAGGGCGGAAAGGGGTGGCAACTAGCTCAAGGGCGCCACAGAGGGCACGACCTCGGCTTGGGCAGTTACCGTGACGGGAGAGGTAGTGACTGCGCTCGTAGGTGCAAAGATGCACCTACGAGCCGAAGAGGGGGTTCCTAGACCTCGCCGGCGAGATTGCATTACAAGGAGTTACTATATCGAGGGCCGAAAGGTTATTTAACTTAAGCGATACTTTTGGACCATATTGACTTATATACATAAATATTTGGTATCAGATTTTTTTTCTGCGTCGAATGAGTATGCTCTCCTATTGACTCACTACAGCCCTTTTAACGTCCCACTACTGGGCACGGGCCTCCCCTCAATGCGAGGGGGATTCAGGCCATAGTCTACCACGCTGGCCCAGTGCGGGTTGGCAGACTTCACACATCTATCGAGAACTAGTCGTGCAGGTTTCCTCACGATATTTTCCTTCACCGTTTCATAGCAAGTGATAATCTCGGGTGAAAATAAGATTCGCACATAAACCCAGAGGTGCGAGCCGGGGTTTGAACTTGCACACTTTTATTGCATGGCGTGCGTTCAACCACTCGGCTACCACTGCTAACATCGTGCTAAATTGCTATTATATAACTTGGAACAGATAACCTGCTGATTGTGTTTGAAGCCGTTTCCCATCTGCTTTTTTACGAAATTAGTGAAATTATGATATTTTGATGGAATAAGATGAGGAATCCTTGCACCTGCGATATGTGGTATTTATGGCAATGTCGAGTTATTATAGCAAGGACAAATTCAATAAATACACATTATAAATAGAAAAGCAGTGGTAGCCTCGCGGGCAAGAACGCCCGCCTTGAACGTAAGGGGTGCAAGTTCAAAATCCCAGGCCCGCACCTCTGAGATAATTTTCATGTGCGAATTTCATTTTCAACAATGATTACCACTTGCTGAACGGTGAAGGAAAACATCGTGAGGAAACCTGCACGTCTGTAGAAAGGCGTGTGAAGTTCACCAACCCGCACTGGGCCAGCGTGGTGGACTATGGCCCAAATCTCCTTCGTATTGAGGGGGAATGTGCCTGGTATAATGGCAATAGGCTCGCCCCCTATTACATTGGGACTAAAATACATCCGCGAAGTGTGGGTGCACTACAGTGCACCTCTGCCTACCCCTTCGGAGAATACAGGCGTGATGATGTATTATTATAAATAAAAATGGATGTGATAAAGAAAATCGACGCCGTCGATAGGTCGTTCCCCATTTTATTATCCATTTCGTAAAAGAAGAAGAATAATGACGTTCGAAATTCAAATTTCCCGCGCGTCAACAACTGTCAATAAACCTGTTTTCTTTTTAATGGCCTCTAACTAAATCTTCTTGGCGCGGAAAAGCGCGCGTGCTGTCAAAATCTGTCGCAGTCCACAGATAATCGCAATGTCGCGCGTGCGGCAATCTTCAACCCGTTACGTGCGACGACGCCGCGGTTCCGCCGCTAGGGGGTAATTAAGGCCACGATCACCAACACCTGACCGAAGACAGGCCATCGATAGGGTTGGCAGAAAGGCTGCATACATCACGTATAACCTATATTTATACTAGAATTCTTGTAAAAACAGTTCCACACATGATTATGGTGTTCTAGTAATAATTAAACGGCGTCGGCAACACATAGATCAACAATACTGTTATGATTTTATATAAATACCGTCTTTTTGGTTTCCAGCGTCTTAGTTTTCGTGGCATCGTATCATACTCTAAAAACAATGGCGTTTATATTTTTGGAATCTGAAAGCTGACTGTCTACAGACAGACTGTCTACGCGACAGTGAATGTTTTAGAGCCATGAAAAACTATATTATTTGCAACCATAGAATTCGCATGTTATTACTATGTAACGCGTTATACTACCCATCAAAAAGCTACAAACGCTACACTATTGACACAATATCGTGTACGCTAGTTTAAGCTTTGTTAATTCATGTGGTAACCCTGTCCGTCTCCTTAGGGCATATCTGCAAGACGTCTAATTGCACTTGTCAAGCTGACAGATAGCAAGGAGGCCGGTATTAGTGAACCGCGAGATAAGCACTGATTGATTACTTAGGCTGATTATTATACGCATATGAAACCTGCGGGTGCGACTAACTTTTTATCAATACCAAAACGGACCGTATTAACTCATAGATAAAGTACATGTTTCAACGTAATGACATCGATAACATCGTTATCCCGTGGCTTTCACCACAGAAATACAATATTTATGTATATAGACATAGAGTTGGTTTTGGTATTGGCATACGGTTTTCAGCGAGCATCTTGCGCGTAAGTGTGAAACCTGTAACAGCTAGGCTGGCTGATAGTTACTAGCAGTCAGCCGGCGTTGCCGTGTAAATAGGGCCTTAGGTCAAAGGTCACATAACGCCTAATATTTATAACGGGGACATACAAATTGATCTAATATTTAAACGTCTATGTAAGCTCTAATGCGCGAGAGTTTACCGCAAAAAATGTTCGCATTTGCAGATAATTGAGACATTTCTCGCTTGATCTAACGAGCATTAGCGGTCGTGTGATACAAATATGGAACTAAATTTAACTTTAAATATTGCTGTCTTGCTCACACGTCCTGCCGATGAGAAGGACAGAAGATAACGTAATCTAGACAGAACTTTTTTTTTACAACAATTTTCTACCCAAATTTTATCGTCTCATTAGCTGCATACTGTACATGCAAATAGTGTTTTCAATCATCTTGTTCACTCTTTCCGAAATGATGAAATATAATGAGATATGCTTCACTTTCAGACGTTCTTTGCTGGTATATTCCCAGTAATTAAAATGTCAATAAAACACATCTTTGGCCCTTAAAGCATTCGTGTTTTTTTTTAAATAAAATTTCTTCTTTTTTATACGAAATGAGTGAAATGATGTTATTTAATGGAATAAGATGAGGAATGCCTCCACCTGCGTTTAGTAGGTATTTCAGCCAGTGTCAAGTAATTAAATTAAATCAAATAACAGCCCTTTACTTTAGTATACACGGTACTAATAACCAAAATACAATATTTACATGTTTTGTCTTTCGGTCTGTCTGTCTGTCTGCTTGTTTCAGCTAATCTCCGAAATGGATCGATTTTGACAAAACTTACACTAACAAATGCATAATGTAATAAAAGGAGCACGAGAACTTAGGCTACATTTTTAATTTCCGTAAATCCGTCGTAACTTGCAGGTAACAGCTTGTAAATAAAATAAGTTGTTAATTAAACTGATTATGATGTAAACAAAGGTAATAAAAGATTGATAAAACATATTGATAGAACATAGTAAATGAGGTTGCATCGTGTAAAATAGAGTTGTAGAGTTCTATTGTAGAGCGTAGAGCCGTTGGCTCGAGTCTCTACCACTCTAGCGCCCGTATCACTATCATCTATAACAGTAACTCTGTAATTATTATCTTCTCTTTGATGAAATAGATTCGGCAAACATAGATGCCCACTCACACTCACGTATGGTCCGCAAAAAGTTAATAAATAAATTGCCAGACAACATGAAGGGTACAGGGATATAACAGGGAATGTCTTAATTAACGAATTTTGAGAAAAAAACAATTTAACAGTTCAACTATTCTAACAATACTATAGTTTGGCCATAAACAAAACTAATTTTTTGGCGCCATCTGTACTTTTTTAAATTCTAATGATTAGAATTAAAAATACCTTACACAAAAAATGTGACATTCCCTGTTATTTGCCTGTACCCTTCACATATGCTCATCGTATGATCACAAACGAAGAAAAGCTTGTGCTACTGATATCAGAACATGGACTGATCCAGATCTCAGTTACACCCAGACCAGGGGCCTAACCATCACCTCTTCAAGTATTGTTGTTTCAATACTGTCACGTTCAAAATCAATTTTTGTTCATTCGTGTAGACCAAAAAGCACTTACAAATAGTCAGATTCTACCACCGGTTCGGAATGCTGCTTCCACTGAGAAGAGCCGGTATGAAACTCAATGGTTACTCTTTTCAAAATGATAATTGCGAGTAATACATTCTCAGGAGCAGCAATGCCATGAGAGCAGACAGCACCTTTGCCACAATACTAGAGAACAATTATACTCACGGCAGTCTAATATTAAATACAAAAATAGTCTTTACGCTTAGGAAGCTAGTACAGTAAGGTGCGTCTACTTCCATTTACAATGAAATGATTATTCTAAACCACAGATGGTTATAGAAATAATTGCTTTGGTATGATGCCTTCAACGCAGTATGGGAGAGTAGATGGTAAGTCATTAAGAAGAAAATGGTTGGACCAGCCCTTAACGTTAACGAGTTAGCTGTGAAAAATAGTAAGATTATATAGAGAACAAACCTGCGCTCCAACACAAGAATTGCTGACGTAGGCCACTCAGCTGCTTAACTTAAGTGGAACTGGGCAGGTCACATTTGCCTCATGCCGGATACGCTATGGGCAAAATCAACCACGCAATGGCTCCCCACGGGAAACGGCAACGCGGCAGGCCCAAAAAGAGATGGCAGGATGAGCTAGACTCTCACTTACCGGAGTGGCCCCGGTTGGCTATGGACCGCAATAAGTGGAAAAAGGGAGGGGAGGCCTTTGCCCTGCAGTGGGACACTCAAGCCTTGATATGATGTAGAGAAGAAGAAATAGAATAGATAGTAACATTAAAATATTGCTGCAAGACGGTTGTTGGTAAGTGGACAGTTTCAAAAAGTTTAAGCAGAGGTGCACTACAATGCACCCACACTTCGTCGATGCATTTCGGTCCCAATGTAATCGGGGGCGAACCTATTGCCAGTACAGCAAATTCTCCCTCAATACGAAGATTTGGGCTAAAGTCTACCACGCTGGCCCAGTGGTTGGTGAACTTTGCACGCCTTTTTATAGGCGCCTTTATGTCTTGTATGTACTTGGTATTAGTACATTTCTGTCCTTGTTATGTATATAATTTTAGTTGTCATTTTTTTAAAATACATAATTGGGGTAACTATTTTACCTCAGCTATAAAATTTTAATGTTTTTTTTTAAATAGTGCTCTATTTGTTTTGCAGTCAGTACCAACTGCCCAACGTGCGCAGACGCGTCAGAGTACGTAAGGAGATGGGCATGACATGCACAACCTCCGGCTCTGTACTAACATTACTTCATTAAAATTCTATTAACGGAAGCATTCTCTATACCTACTCAACTAAAAACCTTATACAACACTAGCAATCACACTCAATAAGCGACTTTAAACATGAGCAAGTTTAGTTGAAATTCCATTGAACGATCTTTAGCGCTTACGTTAATTTTTTTCTGAGGTAGTACACAGGCTGATTTGGACTTTGTTGTAAGTAAGTTAAAGTTTAATTTCGGTTGGGTTTCGAGACGTCAATCATGAAAATCTCCATGAGATGGACAGGTAGTTTCCACCCGATCGCAAATCGAGGATCGGAAGTCGATCGGTTGAAATGAACTAAAAAAAACGCGCAGGGGAAAGGTCTGTAGAGATTGTTTACTGAAGTTTTGATACGCGTGGTAAAGGCGTCAAAAAGTAAGCGGAATGGCGAGTGAGTTTGATAACTTGAGTTTTCTAAGCGGAAACCTTCAGAAATACGTAAGGTAATAAGATAAAATAAATTAGGAAAAAAAAACTCTGCTTTATACAAAACACACAATCGTTTGGTAAAGGCGTTCTCTTCTAGCAGGATTTTTTCTGATAAATCATACTGGGGTGTCGAAAGCCGCGATTCTAAATGTTTATCAATACCAAAACTAACTCTGTGTCAATATCCTTACTATCAGTGCCGTAAATAGGGCGGTGCCACCGGTGCCCAGGCACAGGGCGTAGACTCTGGGGGGCGCAAGAATGGCCAGACCAGGCAGGACTATTTTTTTTTCGGTTTGCTCCTGATAAGTTCCCGCTGCGCCCCTAATATAGATAGATAGATAGATAACTCTTTATTGTTCCACCGCAAAAAGTATTAATATTACACACAGTTTACACAGAGTGTCACAATGGGCGGCCTTATCACTAAAAGCGATCTCTACCAGGCAACCTTAGGATGGAGTGGATCTAGGGAATTGATTAAGGCGGGGGAGAACTTAATAATGGATATTAATAGTAAATAGTTTAAAAATGTACACATATATATAAATACATACATACAATATAACGTCCTATATACAATATAATATAATATCCTGCATACATACACAAACACATACAAAATATTTAAAAAAATATATATTTTTAATATAATATCTAAAAAACAAGGGCGCAGTTATAGAAGCTCGCACGGGGCACAGAGAAGGGCTGCTTACGGCACTGCTTACTATTTATCATTTTGAAAATATAAACTATTGAGTTTCTTACCGGCTCTTCTCAGTAGAAGCGGCATTCCGAATTGGTGGCAGAATCTGACTATTTGTAGGTGCTTTTTGGCCTACACGAATCAAAAACTTTGATTTTGATTTATACGTAAAGATTGAAATGTTGTGGTAAAAGCTACATCCCCACGCGTCAAAATTCGCTCGCGCTGTCAATGTCCTTTCGTTTTAGAATGAGCCTTGTTAGTGAGTCAATACAGTTCCTTTTAGTATTGACAAAAAATGGTCGCGCACGTTGTTACGCGCCTCTTTATGCAGGGCTTAAGGACTAAACTAGTGATTTGATACGTTACCAAAAAATATGTATTAGAACAAAGAATATAGGTATACAGGGTGTTTCAGAAGTCCGAAATAATCGCCGATTTCTATAATTTGTAATATCTCGAGTTCTGCGTTAAATTTTCATTTTCTGTTTTGTGAATATTGGTAGGCCCCCCTCATAAGTGTAGTTTACACTGCTGAATAGGGTTACGGATGTACCTAAAGGCCAGAACACGATACCTGTGATAAGTATTCAAAGGTCTATAACTCAGATACTATGATAGTTAGGTATAAACTGGCTTCACTAAGCATCCACATATGAGCTACCGTATATGTACCCAAAGTATTATTCTTCTTCTGAAACACACTGTATACCCACTCGAATCTTATGCCAAAATAACTTACCACCAAAAATTCCATGAAATGTAAGTTTCCGTGTATGGTTGGTGCATGGGTTTATTGAAGATATCACCATAAATCTTCACGGCGTGTCGGCGGGGGCTTGGCACGACGACAGCCCGCGGCACCGTGCCAACGACGCCTCTCTGAGATACATATAGGTACATAGGATTTGTAGTCTACGATGGCTAGGTCTAGTGGTTTGAGCGCAGGCCGCTTGGCTCACTGAACTGCATGACTAGCATGTGCGCCAAGACTAGACTTATGTCACGGAATATCTTGATGTTGTCTCTCTCTCTCGTATGAAATTGGACAGAGAGCGAGTCAAGCGAATCCTTGACAAGGGTCTTGTTTTGACAAGTGTGCTGTGAGTGGTTGGTTGCGGGTTCGATAGTGGCACATTTTGGAAATTTTCATTTCGTAATTTGGTCTGGTCTGGGTGTAACTGGGAACGCCCCCAGTTCATTGTACAGTACACACAGTACAAGCTTTGCTTAGTTTGGGAACATACGATGAGTATGTGTTGTCTGGCGACATTTATACTTTAACAGAAATTACTTAAGATACAGCAGTGGTAGCCGAGTGGTCGAACACACGCCTTGCCATCAAAGTGAGCAGGTTCAAACCCCGGCTCGCACCTCTGGGATTTATGTGCGAATCTCATTTTCATCCGAGATTATCACTTGCTATGAAACGGTGAATGAAAACATCGTGAGGAAACCTGCACGTCTGAGGGAACTTGTCTAGTTCTCGACAGAAGTGTGCCAACCCGCACTGGGCCAGCGTGATGGACTATGGCCTGAATCCCCACGCATTGGAGGCCCGTGCCCAGCAGTGGGACGTTAAAAAGGGCTGTAATTTTGTTAGTGCATTACATATCATATTATTTAATAAGTATTATCATACAGAGGTCAGTCACCAACAGTATGTCCGCATCCAATGCCAAGGTCATTTGTGAAAAAAAAAATGATTTCAACAATCTATATAGTCTGCAAAAATGTTAAATGTTTGCGAGACTGTGCGCTCTACATTTAAACGCAGTCCGCCGTAAAATTATACAAAGTATCTAATTGGAACATGAAAGAGAAGGAACTATATAGATGTCGATTCAGATGTTCACAAACAACTACTAAACTTTTTTGACAGCATAAATAATAATGTCATCTTGCTCATACATTAAGGTCGTGAGCAAGATGACATTCGTTTGGTAAGTACAGCCTTACAACCTCTTGTAGTAGTAACATTTTTTTAGAAGACTTTAGAAGATTACTTATTATGTTAACTGTAAAAAAGTATTAATTATATTTAAAACATTACTGCATGAGATGTTATGTTAAGTCGGCAGGTGTGTTGCTTCATAAATGAGTAATACATATAAGTAAAATATACAAAAACATTAACAAATTTAATGATTATCATAAGGAACCCAGATGTAACTCCAATTTAAAGTTATTTGTAACAGTACCTACTTTTACACAAGGATTTAATTCTGAAAATAGGTGTTGAAAATGGTTTGTAAATGCATTGGAACTTGTATCAATTACTAGGACACTGATTACATGAAAATCAATCACCTACATAAATTACTGTCAAATATTTATTATCTCGCTCAGTGTTCAGTCCAGTTGAAATTACTAGTCTACGAACGCTGCAGTTATAGATAATAATAAACGTATTGTTTTTTTTAATACCACGTTCAGAAATTAACAAGTTGTTTATATGATACATAATAACTACCTACGCGTTAAAAAGGTTTTAAGAATAGATATATATATAGCATGTAGGCAAGTACTTATATTTTTGTTATTGGCCGGTAATATCGCATTGTTAGTGCTTTTTGCAAAGGATTAATTCTGACATTATTGTAGTTATTTCCGACAGTTTAATGTGAATGTTGATTTCAGAAACCGACAGTCGGTCGTTTGCCGGCAGCGAGGCGACTCATCGTGGAAAACCCGGTTATGTTACACTAACTACAAATTCGCGGTGCTTATAATAATGCCTCATCTCATCTACATACGACATTAATTCATCATGTGAGCAGCGGTTGATGGATAGATAGATAGATAACTCTTTATTGTTCCACCTCTTCGAGAAATACAACTAAACATGTACGAATTTTTTTATTTTTTATTTTTTTAAAGATAGGGAGGCAAACGAGCAGACGTTTCACCTGATGGTAAGTGATCAACGCCGCCCATGGACACCTGCAACACCAGGGGCATCGCAAGTGCGTTGCCGGCCTTTAAGGAATGAGTATGCTCGTTTCTTGAAGATACCTTTGTCGCATCGGTCCGGGAACACCGCTGCAGGAAGTTCATTCCACAATTTGGTGGTGCGAGGGAGAAAATTCTTGGTAAATCGCACTGTACTGGAACGCCATTCATTCAGATGGTGAGGATGGTAATGCGGTCTGTGGCGAGCCGTGCGATGGTGGAATTCAGCGGCAGGTATAATACCGAACAAAAAACCGAATTAAAATTAATGTTGAAAAAACTTTTTAAAAACAAGCTTTTTTTATTGCCTTTAGTTTTCGTGTTCTCCTCAGCAAGCCTATTCATTTGATACCCATACTGTGGTAGTGCAGAAAAAATTACTATTCCGCCATCTTGGATGATCCGCCATATTGGAATTAGAATGACGTCACATAGCTAAGCATGCATTGCCATCCAAAGTAAGCGTGTATACCAAATTTCAGCTCAATCGGTTAAAGATAACTGATTTAAAATTCAGTTGAAAGATCCCACCTGGACATACATTGCAAGTTAATATAAAGCTTGTAATAAAAAATAATTATAATTATGTGCAAAAGTGATCTCTACCAGGCAACATTTGGATGGAGAGGAATTAAAGTACCTAATAGTAAGGACGAGGTGTACTAAACAAATAACATAGACTAATATATACGATAACATAAATTAAACTAATATATGAGACTATACTAATTTGGTAGAACGGCCGCCTTGAACTGAAGGTGCAGGTTCAAACTCAAGGCTCGCAACGCTTGTGATTTGTGATTTTCGGATTTCATGTGCCAATGTCATTATTAACCGACTTCCAAAAAGGAGGAGGTTCTTAATTCGGTCGGCATTTTTTTTGGCTGTAAATATTTACTTTTTTAGGGTTGTTATGAGGTGAATATGCAATTATTGGCATATTTTTAACGATTATTGACACTAAAAAGCGTAAATCGGTGCCAATTCATGTGTGTATTTGCCTAGTCTGACGTATATTGGCACCTACTCCAAATGTAATAATTATAAGGTTATTTGTAGCTTTTTAGTGCACCTAAGTTTTTGAAGTCGGTTTTTGTTTTTTGTTATCAATAATCATTACCACTTACTGAACGGCGAAGGCAAACATTGTGAGGAAACCTGCACGTCTATATGGCGTGTGAAGATCACTAGCCCGAGGTGGGCCAGCGGAGTGGCCTAAGATCTTCCTCTTATAACGGGGGAACATGCCCGGTATAATGGCAATAGGCCCGCCCCCGATTACATGGGACCAAAATACATCATCGAACAGTACCGTACGTGAACTTCAGTGCACCTCTATCTACCCCTTGGGGAAAAACAGGCGTGATTATGTATCTTTTTTTATGATATTATATGAAAGTATATACGGTACTCATATCAAAATAACTCATAACTCATAACAAAATTTTAACTCACAACAAAATTTAAAAAAAAATAAAAATTAAAATACTATCGGTCTGTCTGTTATCTGTCGGTATATCAGTAGCTGTGGCGTAGGCATGTCTGCACCCAGCTTTGTGCTGAGTGGTAACCCGTTGGACAGCACTTACCTTACCAACTATATCAATTATTGTATATACCAATTACTATGCTGTTCAATAAATGGATTTTCTTTCTTTCTTTCTTTCTTTCTGTTTGTCACATGTATTCTCCAACACGGCTGGACCAATTTTGGCGGGACTTTCATTGGAATTTCAGCTGGTGTTATAGAAAGGCTACTTTTTTATTTTTTTTATATATTTCACGCGCCGCAGGTAACACAACTAGTATAACAATAAAGATTATAATCTTTTGGCAAAATGAATAACACGATAGTTACACGAAAATATTACATTTGAGATATAAATCATGGGCATCAGAGATTAAACCTAATTTTAATCTTGATAAGCGTGTACCGGACTAGTGCAGATTTAAAGATTCCGTAGCTTATTGTTTAAAAATCTATGTAACTTTTTCAAATATGTTTTTTTATTGGCCCTCAATACACTTATCGTACAGTCAAACTAAGCAACGCTTGTACTATACTAGTGAAGACTCGAATACATCCTAATTAGGACGTATATTTAGACATTTGAGTTCACTGTCAACATCAAAATCAAAATCAAAAATTATTTTTAACAAAAAACAAAAACCGACTTCAAAAACCTAGGTGCACTAAAAAGCTACAAATAACCTTACAATTCATTACATTTGGAGTAGGTGCCAATCAACGTCGGACAAGGCAAATACACACATGAATTGGCACCGACTCCAAATGTAATGAATTGTAAGGTTATTTGTAGCTTTTTAGTGCACCTAGGTTTTTGAAGTCGGTTTTTGTTTTTTGTTAAAAATAATTTTTTTTCACGATTTTTAGTGTCAATAATCGTTGAAAATTTGCAAATATTATCACCTTATAACAGCCCTAAAAAAGTAAAAATTTACAGCCAAAAAAAAAAATCACCCCCCCCCTCACCCCCCCTTTCCACCCCTTTGGGGGTGGGTTTCGATTTTTGGTAACAATCCGTATTAAACAAAAAAAGATTTTTCGAAATCGGTTCACTAATGCCGGAGATATGCTGTAGTCCGGATTGGACCCCCATTTCACCCCCTACATATTTTTTCTTTCAAAATTCCTGTAAGACGTGTTTTTTTATTTTGTATGTTAAATATATATACAAAGTTTCAAGTCGTTCAAAAAATATTTTTGAAATTATGTGACCTTCAACCCCCCATTTCACCCCCAAGGGGTTAAATTTCTGATAATATTTTGGAAATGGGACCAACCTTGAAGAATTCCCTAGCAAACCTAAAAAAAAATTTCGAAATCGGTCGACAGACGCCGGAGATATGCGGTAACATACATAAAAAAAAAAAAAAAAAAACATACGGGTCGAATTGAGAACCTCCTCCTTTTTGAAGTCGGTTAAAAATAGTTTATTCGTGTAGGCCAAAAAGCACTTACAAATAGTCAGATTGTACCACCGGTTCGGAATGCTGCTTCCTCTGAGAAGAGCCGGTAAGAAACTCAATGGTTACTCTTTTCAAAATGATAATTGCGAGTCATACATTCTCAGGAGCAGCAATGCCATGAGAGCAGACCTCACCTTTGCCACAATATTACTGCAATAGACCTCTCTTGCAAGTGATGTTTCATTATTAACTCCTGTCCTCGTAGTAAGGGGATAAGTAAATACATGACGATACATTTTTTTACTAAGATTTTATGTATTACATACATTATACAAGACAATTGAACCCTAGAACAAGATGAACATTTTAAACTTGAAACTTTGTATTACGTTCAAATTTTGACTTACATTGACGACCGATGTAGTGTGTTTCCACAGCACATAAGAACAAAACCATCAATGTACTACTACAACACATATTTTTGCATCGTTTATGAGAAATTAAAGTATGCGAGTAGTAGGTGGTTTATATTAGCGATTTTTTTTTCAACGTCTAGCCTCGACCATTAATTCGCGATTACGTCTGGCCTGATGCAGGTACAGTTATTCACCTGTATGTCACGTTACACGGTTCTGAGCATGCTGAAAGCATAACACTACTTGTTTCACTAGTTTTTTGTCTATGACGCAGTAAAATTGGTAAAGTAGGTCAAGTTTGCGTGCGATTCGAAATTAATTGTCACATTCAAAAACTTTAGTTGAGCTATTCAGTAAACAGTTGTCCTGAAACGTCTTAAAATTACTTTTCAGGTGGTTTGTAGATGGAATAAAATTATTTTTCTACTAGCTATACCTGTGACTTCGTCCGCGTGGAATTTTGGAACCGTAAAAATGGGTTTGATTTTTTCCCGGGGATCCTAATTTAAAAAAAAAAAAGTATACCTACCTACGTAATCTACTTACTCCTAGTAACATCAGCTATTTGCCAGTGAAAGTACCGTCATCGGTCCAGCCATTTGGGAGTTTACCGCAAACAAGCAGACAGACAGACAAACATGTTTAAAATTAAGTTTTCGTCACAGGTATCGTATATACTTTGATATGCCTTAGTAAACAGCTGTTATTTTGCTTTTACAAACAGACAATTTGATATTATTTATTTGTATAGATTTTAAAAATCTAATGAATTGAAATACTGTTCTCATTGCACTATAACAAGGCCTTATTAAACCACGTTAAACGACCTAGGCGTTTGAACGGTGGCTCTTTGTGGCTGCTACGATTCGGACCACTTCAGCATTCGACATAGTATTTTCAAACAATTGGGACGACGCAATAGCGACGTTTTTTTCTTCTTCTTCATTTGCAAAATCTGTTTTTTTTTACTCGTGTAAGCCAAAAAGCGCTTACAAATAGTCAAATTCTAACACCACTTCGGAACGCTGCTTCCACTGAGAAGAGTCGGTAAGAAACTCAACGGTTACTCTTTTCTAAAGTATAAAATATGCAATATATTGGAATAAGATGGGGCCGTAATTAGCAGGTATTCTACAAATTCAAATTTCAATGCAAATTAGTAAGGAACGTAATAATACTATTATTGTTTTGAATGTTATACTACTGTTATTATTTTTACTCAATAGTGAGTGAGTATCCCAAAATCTTTAGCCAGCAATCTGTCATATCTAGCTTAACCAAAAATGTTCGCTACTTTATGACAACCACAGACCTAAGCTTCGCTCGCTTAGTCTATGATGGCGATTGAGTTCCTTTGAAATACGTGATGATTGCATTTAGTTTTATAGAACGCAATTAGTCTTACTAAACGGACGTTCGAAGCAATTTTTTAGACAATCTGGAACATTCTAATTAGATGTGTTTATTATCTAGACGTTTCTCAGTATCTGACGTTGTTTAGTATAGTTGTTTTTAAAACCAATTTGTACATACACACACACAAATCATCCTGATTTCTAATGGAAATTGGTTTATATATGTCTCTGACTCTACTCATGTATGGTTAAAGGTGCACAGCTACGCACCTATATACTCAGAGACACTCAATACATAAATAATGGCGACTTCAAGGACATTGTAAATGTATGCTACTGAAGTAAATTAAGTATTACTTTATTGTTGAGACCTATTTTTTGCATGGACTACGCTGTTGGCCGTGAGGTGGCCTTTACAGCTTTACCGGAGGAGAATTGTTGGGACCAAAAGAAACTATATTAAACTAAGCGTTTTTCCATCCCTCTTGAGGCCGGAATGTATGAGCAAAATGACAATATTTTAGGGTCCAATGAGGAGTGTCTGTTTAAATAGAGATATTTCCACATTTCATAGGTTTTTGTCTTTTTTTTAAATCTGTAGTCTGGGTAGGTTTACATCATCTGCGCTTTTGAGACTGCGTCAGAAATCGTCATTTCCATGAAAAAACCGGCCAAGTGCGAGTCGGACTCGCGGACGAAGGTTTCCGTTTCTATTAAAACGGCAAAAAAATCACGTTTGTTGAATGGGAGCCCCCTTAAATATTTATTTTATTCTGTTTTTTAGTATTTGTTGTTACAGCGGCAACCGAAATACATCATCTGTGAAAATTTCAACTCTCTAACTATCACGGTTCATGAGATACAGCCTGGTGACAGACGGACGGACGGACGGACAGCGAAGTCTCAGCAATAGGGTTCCCGTTTTACCCTTGGGTACGGAACCCTAAAACGTTGAAATAGAGGTATTACATTTCATCAATATTATACTGAAAAACTATTAAAACATATGTCTAAGATAACTTAATTAGAAGTTATTTGCATTCATCATTTTTGTTTTGCTGGCCCAGT
Source organism: Ptilodon capucinus (assembly GCA_914767695.1). Classification (NCBI taxonomy): domain Eukaryota; kingdom Metazoa; phylum Arthropoda; class Insecta; order Lepidoptera; family Notodontidae; genus Ptilodon; species Ptilodon capucinus. The sequence continues at coordinate 10,847,541 of OU611817.1, read as the reverse complement.
GCGGGTAAGTGAACTCCACACGCCACACACAGGTTTCCTCACGATGTTTTCCTTCACCGTTTCTTAGCAAATGATAATCTCGGATGAAAATGAGATTCGCACATGAAACCCAGAGGTGCAAGGCGGGGTTTATTTATTTAACAGGACATCCAACAACTGTAGCATTAATAACACATTAATATAAAATACAAATAAGGGAAAACTAAATGCACAGTTAACAAAGGTGCCACAGCATGTATAAGTAAGAGGAATAACATAAAAGGACTTTATGTTATTTACTTTTTGTTCGAACCTGCGCACTTTGATTGCAAAGCGAGCGTTCGACCACTCGGCTACCACTGCTTCAAGTACACTTCAAGTGCACTGTAAGTTTAGGTATTAAAAAAATGCTGGCTTGTTTTGGCAATACAAATAAAGTACGACATAATATATTCTTTTGGGTGCCTACAGAATCGAATATCAAACAGGCGCACATCTGCGTCCGTCGGCGTCTGCGCAGATTTATCTCCGTTTTCCGCCACCACACCGATCGGAGATACGAATACAGCTTTCCTATTGGCTACTATTCACGCGCTCGCACGCCATTGGCCACCGCCCGCGGCGCGCGCGCGTTCAGAAATTAATTTCACTATTATGTTCCCAGCTCGATATGCTATTAGTACGCAAACCAATGTTTAAGATTGTTATTCAAATTATAGGTTTTTATAAACGCTTGTAAACATTGAAACTCATATAAGTGTAAGCTCGGGTTCTGTAGGCGTTCACCTCTGCTAAAGCATTGACCATTAGTAAAAAAAGTTATTAGGTTGTATAGATAGACTATAGTTCGTTTCACATTAGGTAATACCCAAATCCGGTAGCTTTAACGTATTTTTATGTTCAGCCTTTCGTATAATGAGCCGAACATTCGGCGTTCGGAATCGCATAAAATATTTAGTATATGAGACTTTTTCTTTTCAATGAAGTAATTCGTAATTGTAAATAAATAAGATGACAGAGTTACAATAAAGTATGCTAAACTTTAACAAATCTATCGTAATTATAAATAGTCGCTTAAATTACCGAACTTCGGCCAAATTTCCGCATCGGCACATATTGTGACCGAATGTTCGGCCTTATTCCACGTTCGGCAGAGTCTACACTGCGTCCATCCATTAATGGCAAAACATAGGTGACAAAACGGCTTATTTCTTCACATAGCCATAGATATATGTCTTGATAGAGCCGTCTGTGCTACCAATGGTGCACCCAACAAGTGTCTATGTTTACGGTCGGCTGGTCGACTGGTTACAGAACTCTCGTATACCGAAAGCTCCCATGCAAATGTTCTACCACTATACATGCTCTAAACCCGTAGATGATTATCGGCTATCCAGCCAGCCTTACCGTGCGAACAGAGCCTAAGGTCATCGACCCACCTTGTAAGTACAACCTCTACGAGTGCTACATAACTTATATAATTGGACGGAAAACCGGATCATAGAATCTAATGTAGGTTTAAATGTTAAATCTGACATTTATTTATTTATTTTTATATGCAGAATGCCAATATTCTCAATTAAATCTTTAGGTTTTTTTCCCTTCTCGCGCGATTTCGTATTTGTGGGTCAACAAATGACATAACCTCAAAATCAAAATCATTTTATTTATATTCGTGTAGGCCAAAAAGGACATAAAATTAATCAGATTCTACCACCGGTTCGGAATGCTGCTTCCACTGAGAAGAGCCGGTAAGAAATTCAATGGTTACTCTTTTCTAAACGATAAATAGTAAGTATTGTGCGTAATACATTCTCAGGAGCAGCAACGCCATGAGAGCAGCCTCAATAGTAGAGAAGAATTATTCTCACGCAGTCTAATATTAGATACAAACTTTGGCATTACGCTTAGGAAGCTAGTATAGTAAGGTACGTCTACTCCCATTTTCAGTGTAAGGATTATTCTAAACCACAGGAGGCTATAGAAATAATTGCTTTGGTGTGATGCCCTCAACGCAAGATGGGAGAGTAGATACCTAAGTTATTAAGAGGAAAAAGGTTGGACCTCATGACGATTTTAAGAAGGAAAAGCGCGTGCAACCATCGACAATACCAAAACGAACTGTAACACTAACAGATAGACCACATTTTCAACGAAATGACATTGAAGACGAATTTATTGGCACGGTCACGTGACTATGTCATTAATCTTTATAAATTTGACACAGAGTATATTTTGAATAGAACGTGGCTGTACTGACTACGACATTTGACTGTATGTACAGAATGCACTTAATGAAGAATTCGTTACCTACCTGTAATGAAGCCAGTATTGTATATTCTATCGAATTTAACTTAGCTTTAACGAGCCAAAGTTTCTAAACCTAAATAATCTCCTGGCCATCAACGAAAACCGTTACACGCCGAACTATTCTTTGTACGTTCCTTATTTGAAAATTCGTTATGGTTACAGCGCCCAATAAAAAACGTTCGCGCTTTCTTCTAAACGCGTTCTTATTTCAAATAGTTTGACGTCTATTTCACACGTGTTTTTGTTTTTTTTAATGCTTTTTTCGCCAATCACGTTAATTTGACTGTTTGATTGACCTTCACCTCGTGTTCTGAAGATGAGTGACGGGTTTATAAAGCGCTAAGTTGGGTCAACTTTTTTACTACGGTACACGTAATTAACCTACAGAGAAATAACTAATTACTAAACGAAACAAGATTTTTTTGTTGAGACTTTTTAAGAACGACCGGTGATGGAAAACATCGTGAGGAAACCCTATTACATTGGGACGAAAATACATCGGCGAAGTGTGGGTACCTGGCTACCCCTTTGGTGAATATAGGCGTGATAATAAGGGATTAACTTTAAGCCTTTACTGCACCAAATATGATGAGAAGTTTTACAGCTAAATGAATAAATCTTAACAAGGAAAACAAATGGCGGCTATATTTTAAGAGCTAAACTAGTAAGGTCTTTATTGGCACGTTACTGGTCGGGCATTGGCTAGCCGCCAGGGGGCGCCTGACGAATTTATGTGCGTAGCACCATAGCAGAGGAGAGGGTACGGGGAGATCTATGCGTTCCTCCTTATGGTAATAATACTTATTCACAGATAAAATAGTTTATCGCTGAAATCGTAAAAGAAAATCAATCGTTACTATGGAGTGTAGATATAACGAGAACATTTGAAAAAGTTTCCGTCGCAATCCATTAAATAAGGGTGGCGCCACATTCGCATCAGGTGGCATTATTTTGACGATTTTGATAATGATTTTATTTTTTTTAACTCGACATACTTCAGTTCATACCCTTTGTCTACACCAGCGCCATTGTGGAAGGGTTTTGAACTGTTATTTATAGTATAGCATACTACAACTGGACACTTTTTCAACTTTTGTCCCTCCATAATCGTGACGAAGGTTTGACAAACAATGCAAAAAAATCACAAACTCATCGCGCTAAATAGAGTTGCAGACAGTTTTTTTTTAAATAATGTTTTTTTTTACGTATAAAAAAACTAAGTAAATTACGCTTGTTCAGATTCGCCGTTCTTTACGCTATTTTTATCTACTGATACTTATTGGAATGAAACCTTTGATTTGTGAGTAAAAAAAAATCTCTAATATCAGAGCATACAATACCTATTCTAAATTTAAATGACTAATTCTAAGTACGTACAACTGAACGTTATAAATCCTCAGTTCTATATAATGACATACTGGCCGATAATAGCTGCATATAAGTAACGGCGCACACTATAAATCCGTCACTGACTGTTGGCCGGCCGCCAGTGTGCGCCGCACTTAACGCCTCTTGTTGGTACATGTGGTACAAGATACTTTAGAAGGACAAACTATTGTTTTATAATACAGAAGCGGAACCTTAAATTTCCTGGAGATATTATAATCTACGGACTTCAAGAGTGGACAACGGGTACTTCACAAGCTCTACAAACTGTTTCACGAGTATAATACATCATCGCGCCTGTATTCCCCGAAGGGGTAGGCAGAGGTGCACTGCAGTGCGCCCACACTTCGCCGATGTATTTTTGGTCCCAATGTAATAGGGGGCGTGCCTATTGCCCTCATACTGGGCACGTTTTCCCTCAATACGAGGTTGATTTTGGGCCATAGTCCACCACCCTGACCCAGTGTGGGTTGGTGAACTTCACCCGCTTTTCCATAGACGTGCAGGTTTTTTGACGATGTTTTCCTTCATCGATAAGCAAGTTATAATCATTATTGAAAATGGCATTCGAACATGAAAGTTTTTTCAGAGGTGTGGGCCCGGGATTTGAACTTGCACCCCTCACGTCCAAGGCGGGTGTTTTACCGATGAGGCTACCAAAAAAAAATTGGCGTTTTTAATTTTGTTTAAATACAAAGCAAACGAACTGTATTGAAACATAAAAAAGGAAGTAACACTGGACAGCGCGAGCAAATCTTGACGCGTGGGGGCGTGGATTTAATCACAGAAGTTCAATGTTTATGCATATTGACATAAGGTTCGTTTTGGTATGGCTATAAATTTCACGCGCAAGGGTCACCACCACCGTGTGCGGGATCATAATTGCCTTAAACCAGTAGTTGCAGTTTAAACTAGCTGACTTGGTGGGGTATGTGATAGAGACTTTGTCTTCGCGGTCTTGGTGAACTAAAGATCATGTAGGCTTCTGCCAGCCCCTTCTGCACATATACGGCGAGGTATAATATATATTTATGGTGTCCAGTCTCTAGCGCATCCAAACGGTGCGCTGGCGCTGTGCCAGTGACGGATTTATGGACAACTATAGACACCGTTATGTCTGATCGAGTAAGGATATGTCTCACTCACTTCACAATTACAAATCGACACAATACGCCCTGGACACACTGAGGCGTTAAGACGCGCTCTGCAAGTTTATTATATAGCTATTGAACTTTGTGTCAATATACAGGATGTTTCAGAAATCCGAAATAATACTTTGACGTTTGCATCAGTATCGGGTATACAACTGAATGGTATGAACATTTGAAATTAAACTATTTTACGGATTTTATCGCGTTTATTTACTTTTTTTTTTTTTCCCGACGTTTCGGCTGCTTTACAGCAACCATGGTCACGGGGGGACTGAGGTGTTAGACATCAGGACGTCTAACACCCCCGTGACCATGGTTGCTGTAAAGCAGCCGAAACGTCGGGAAAATAAAATAGTAAATAAACGCGATAAAATCCGTAAAATAGTTTAATTTAAATGTATAGTATTCGCGTAAATATAAGAAAACAATATGGTATGAACATTTAATCGAAATTCGACCATGTTTTTCCAACGTTTTTTTCGTCGCTGATTTCTATAACTCGTCTGGAGACCTATTTAAAATTTTCATGTTCTGTTTTGTGAATATTGGTAGTCGCCCCACATGAGTGTAGTTTACACTGCTGAATAGGGTTATGGATGTACCCAAAGGTGAAAGATGTACACGATACCAGTGACAAATATTTAAAAGTCTTTAGCTCAGAAACTATGATAGGTATAAACTGTCTTCACTAAACATCCACATAAGAGCTACCGTATTCACATGTACCTAACGTATTATTTGGGACTTCTGAAACATCCTGTGCATAAAGATTGAATTTCTTTGGTAAAAGCTACGCGACCACACTTTCAATGACATTTCGTTGGAGAATAAGTATTTTCTGAGTAAATACAGTTCGTTTGAGTACTGTCAAAAGTTTTGACGTGCCAGTTTTGAAGCCCCAGTTTCCTCAAACAGACACCGATCTCTCCGGCAAGGTCGTGGAACCCTCTCTTCCGCTCGTAGGCGCATCTTTGCACCTAGGTGCACAGTCACTACCTCTCCCCTCACGGTAACTGCCCAAGCCGAGGTCGTGCCCTCTGTGGCGCCCTTGAGCTATTTGCCACCCTTTTCCGCCCTTAAGGCCTTGGTTGGAGTGCACTCTGCGCTCGCCACTACTCCGGTAAAGCTGTAAAGGCCACCTCACGGCCAACAGCGTAGTCCATATAAAAAAAAAAAGCCCCGGTCATCCCGGGGCTTCATAAGACTGATGCGTCGAATTGTATCAAAAGTGAACCCATCTTTACCTAAGGTTCATTATTAACTAATCCGTTAACTAGAGGTGCAGGCCGGGGTTCGAACCTGCTTACCATGATAGCAAAGCGTGCTTTCAAAATCAGAATCAGTTTTTATTATTAAAATAAACCAGTATAGGCACTTATGAATCGTCAATATTAAAAAGTTAATAATAGTGTCCCTACCACCCATTCGGAATGCGTTTCCTATGGAGAAAAATGCGCCAGAATCTCCATGGTTGCTCTTTTCCAATTTACATTTTTTTGTGTTTTTCTTAATTAACTACTATACAATACTACACTACTACAGCCCTTTTAACGTCCCACTGCTGGGCACGGGCCTCCCCTCAATGCTAGGGAAATTCGGGCCATAGTCCACCACCCTGGCCCAGTGCGGGTTGGCAGACTTAACACATCTATCGAGAACTAGACAAATTCCCTCAGATGTGCAGGTTTCCTCACGATGTTTTCCTTCACCGTTTCATAGCAAGTGATGATCTCGGATGAAAATGAGATTCGCACATAAATCCCAGAGGTGCGAGCCGGGGTTTGAACCTGCACACATTGATTTGCAAGGTGTGCATTCTACCACACAGCTATCACTTAACTACCACAGTGTTTAATGTAAAAACCCGTAAAATTACCATTATTCTTGTCACCCTTACCTTCCAATAAAAGGAAACAAAGCGGATTGTCTGTACAAGTGTTTTGAATTGTGGATACCGGACCGCGTACTCAGAGCTGCGCGTGCACTGCTACCGTCGCTAATGAAATACAGGATGTTACAAAATGTCAAAAAAATACATAGGTATCGGAAAAAGAAGCATGTCACTGACATAGTATAAACGATGATGCTGATTTCACTCAACTATATTTTTGTCCTGGTTATGCTTGCAAATATATGAGCAGGATGGCTATATAGTTTATTTTATTTTATTTGTTTATTTGAGGATAACCCGAAAGGCTTACAATATATCTTACGTTAAAGAGCAGTGGATTAATACATGGATAAATGTAGCCTTAATTATAGGCTACCACGGCAAGCGAATTAGTCTGATGTGCTATTGAAAACTAATCTAATAGTACAAATATTTATATATGTATATATACTTTTTTTTATGTAATAAAAGATGTAAACACTTGAATAGAATTAAAAGTATACTTATTTAATGAGTGGATCGCGTAGACGGAATAGCGAGCGATAGAAACGAACGGCTCTCGGCATAAGGCCCTCGTTTGTACTGGTGTACACTAAGAGCAAACCAACAGATAGTTGTAGTATACAACAAAATTACGCTGAAACTGCTGAACTGATTTTAATGAAACATTCGGATGTTTGTACATCACACACGCTTTCTAATCAAAGTGCGCAGGTTCAAACCCAGGCTCGCACTTCTGGGTTTCATGTGCGAATCTCGTTTTCATCCGAGATTATCACTTGCTCAGAAACGGTGAAGGAAAACATCGTGAGGAAACCTGCACGTCTATATAAAGGCGTGTGAAGTTCACCAACTAGCACTGTGCCAGCACGGTGGACTATCGCCCAAAAAAATCTCCATCGTATCGAGGGAGATTGTGCCCGGTATAATGGCAATAAGCTCGCCCCCTATAACATTGGGACCAAAATACATCGGCGAAGTGCAGTGCACCTCTGCCTACCCCTTCGGGGAACACAGGCGTGATGATGTATTATTATTACATTAAATCATCGAATCAGATGAAGTCGCGAGTAGAAGCTAGTATCATAATACGCCTAATTACATACATGCACAAACAAATCAAATTGTTAATGGGTTCGGCGGGGGCGGCCGAAACGCGTCAAAGTTGAGCCGCCCGCCCCCTGCCCCCTGCCCGCCGCCCGCCACCCCCGCCCAGCGGTGCAATTTTTTTTCAGGGGGCATCCCCCCATCGCAGACTGTTTGGTGACCGGTGCACCTCTGCAGCCGTCAAAACTAGAATTGGCCTTCGTCCAATAATAGTGTCAATTTTACTAAACTATTTAAATGACCGTGCTCATTGCACCTAATGTATCATAGGACAGCAATATTTTTAATGTGATTCAAAACAAAATTTGGATCGTTAATGGTGTGTTTGTTAAAAATCTTTGTAGTGTACGGGTTCTACGAAATAGAATTTAATTATATAAAAGCTTGTCGCGAGATTTCACCCCTCGTTATATATTTTTTTCGGTCAACGGCCAGTTCCCAGTGCGCGTATTACACTCGCGTCCATTTTGACGCGCCGATTTTTTTTGTTCCCAGTGGCCTCGTGTTTTCGTTTATGCCGCTGCACACTGCGCCGATCGGGAGCTCGGAGCTCCATCGATCTGGGGCCAGCCGCGTCACTCACACTCCCCAAAACGATGCATATGCATAATTATATTAACCCCTGTACGGCCGAATGTTATCATTTTTAACCGACTTAAAAAAGGAGGAGGTTCTCAATTCATGTGTGTATTTGCCTAGTCTGACGTAGATTGGCACCTACTCCAAATGTTATTAATTATATGGTTATTTTTAGCTTTTTAGTGCACCTAGGTTTTTGAAGTCAGTTTTTGTTTTTTGTAATTTTTTTTTTGTTATGAACTGTAGGTTTTGTTTATAAAGCGAATAAAAATGTTTATAAGTGTTATTATATTTAGAGTGTAAGTAGGTAGCCTCGTGGGCAAGAACGCCCGCCTTGAACGTAAGGGGTGCAAGTTCAAATCCCGGGCCCGACCTATGAGATATTTTTCATGTGCGAATGCCATTTACAACATTGATTACCAGATCAGAGGTCGATTTGAGTCAATTTGAGCCCGGGATTTGAACTTGGACCCCTTACGTTCTACTACTACTACAGCCCTTTTAACGTTCCACTGCTGGGCACGGGCGTCCCCTCAATGCGAAAACGATTCGGGCCATAGTCCACCACGCTGGCCCAGTGCGGGTTGGCAGACTTCACACATCTATCGAAAACTAGTCAAGTTCCGTCAGACGTGCAGGTTTCCTCACGATGTTTTCCATCACCGTTTCATAGCAAGTTATAATCTCGGATGAAAATGAGATCTGCACATAAAACCCAGAGGTGCGGGCCGGGGTTTGAACCTGGAACCTGCACACTTTGATTGCAAGGCGTGCGTTCGACCACTCGGCTACCACTGCTGTAGTAGGTACCTTACTTGGTTATTTTTATTTGGAATCTACGAAGCTATAACAGTCGTGCGTCAATCGTACGATGCATACCTTATTTAAATGTCACTAGCAGACTGGCCAGGCTGCGATGACGTCATCACGCCCTGCACACACTCGCACGAGCGAATTATCCAGTCTTTTAAATAATTTACTCTTCTCTTTTTACGAAATGATGAAAATTTCACGGAATAAAATGAGATATGGCTTGCGATTAGCGGTATTTAAGCTAATGTCGAGTAATTAATAGTAAATATAATATCTAGGGGTGTAAGGCTAATTTACTTAAACGACACTTTTGGGCGATGTTGACTTAAATACATATTTGGAGGAAAACATCGTGAGAAAGCCTGCACGTCTATAGAAAGGCGTGTGAAGTTCACCAACCCGCACTGGGCCAGCGTGGTGGACTATGGTCCAAAATCTCCCTCGTATTGAGGGAGAATGTGCCCGGTATAATGGCAATAGCCTCGCCCCCTATTACATTGGGACCAAAATACATCGGCAAAGTGTTGCCGCACTGCAGTGCATTTCTGCCTACCTCTTCGGGGAATACAGGCGTGATGATGTACATATTTGGAATCAGCGAATTTTTCTCCGTCTAATAAGTATGCTCTCCTGAAAAGTTGAAAAATGTCATTATCAAATAACGTTTGACCCCTCGATATTTATAAATGCCATTTAATAAATTAAAATGAATGATGTCAGTGATAAAAAATGAATATCTGTGTGTAACGTCACGCGACGACGAGTCTTAAGTCACTAGCGTTATCAATGACATTGAGTTGATCGTCATCCGCCATCTTTATCACTGTCATCATCCATTTTTATTTATAACTAGCTGTGCCCGCGACTTCGCCCGCGTGGACTTTAGGGAGATTACCCGGAAATATGGGTATTATGTTCATTCCGCGGAACACTAATGCTTTTTCTAAAATTAAAGTAGCCTAAGTTACGCCTTGGAACGTCAGCTATCTGTCAGTGAAAGTCCCATTGAAATCGGTTCAGCCGTTTAGAAGTTTAACTCAAACAAACAGACAGACAGACAAAAAATTTTAAAATTGCGTTTTCGTTATAGGTATGGTATATACTTTCATACGCATTTGGTAAAAAAGTGTTATTTTGATATTTTTATTTATTTTTTTTTATTCAGGCATCAAACAGTCGTTTTCTTACAAAGTATTAATACTTACAAGTAAACTTAAAAAATAGACCTACAGTGCCGAAAATGTAATATAACAAATTATATAATTTGATTGCTTAACATGGTAGAACGCGGTTGCACAAAGGTGTTTTAATGACTAAATATAACAGTAATAACAACAATAACAAAAATTATTAGTAAAAAGAAAGAGAAACATTGCAAACATTTCAAACCTAACAACTTAAATAGGTAACGATAAAAACAGTAATTGTATTATAAAGGAGATGATAAAAATAAGAAGTTGATATTGAATACAGAAAAATAAATTAAATAAAAAACGAATGTACTCAATTATGTGTTACCTAGTATTTGCTTTAATTTTTGTTTCAAAGTGTTAACAGATATGTTAAAAAGGTCAATGTTATAGAATTCTTTGTTATATGTGTTGGCGGAACGGAATATAAAGGAATTTCGAGTATATGTTTTATGAAGTTTAGGGGGAACAAAAAGTGGCAATACACGTGAGGAGCGCACTGGGAGACGAGCATGTGATACAAAGGGTATTTTAGCTAACAGAGTCGATGAATCGATTAAATTGTTTAAAATTTTGAATAGAAGGACAATATCGAACATTTTACGTCTATTTTGGAGGCTAAGTAGTTTATGTCTACGCAGAGCATCATCGTAAGATTCGGCTGCTACGTTGATGCGATAGTTAAGCGATCTTAAAAACATTTTTTGAATTTTCTCAACTCTTTTTATGTGTATTTGATAACAAGGACTCCAAACTGTGCTACAGAAGTCTAAGATAGATCGAACAAATGAGAAATAGAGAATCTTGAGTGTGATTGCATTTCTGAAAGGTTTACTGACTCTGAGAATGAAACCCAAACTACGAAACGCAGATCCTACTATATGATCTATATGTTGATTAAACGACAATTTTGAATCCATCATTAACCCTAAATCCCTGATGGTGGTTACTCTATTAAGAGCAGTATTATTGATACTGTAGTCAAAATTAATTTGATTAGTATTGCGTGTATATGACATGGAGTAACATTTATCAACGTTGAGAAATAGTTGATTGTTTAAACAATACCTTTGCAGGTTAAGTAAATCACTTTGCAATCTAATACAGTCTTGAATAGATTTAACTAATGTAAACAATTTGGTGTCATCGGCGTATAGTAGATAGTTACTGTGATCAAACACTTGTTCTATATCATTGATATAAAGGGAGAATAGTAAGGGCCCTAAATGTGAACCTTGCGGCACACCGGATGGCACAGGGAGGAATTGGGAGACATAGCCTTTAACACAAACTGCTTGGCTTCTATTTTTTATATAGGACTCAATCCATCTAAGAAGACTGCCGTGTACACCGGTCATGGCAAGTTTTTTAATAAGCATTTCGTGGTTTAGTTTATCGAACGCCTTTGAAAAATCGGTGTACACGACATCAATCTGAGAGTTATTATCCATGGCATTCGCCAAATAATTGGCAAAGCTTACCATATTCGTTTCTACACTGCGATGTTTAAAGAAACCGTGTTGATGTGGAGATATATGGTGACGAGCAGCGCGCGAAATATGAGATGTTACAATTTTCTCGAGAACCTTTCCAAGGATGCACAATTTCGATATTGGCCTGTATTCGGTGACGATATCTGTTCTACTGTTCTTGGGGATAGGGGTAACTAAAGATATCTTCCATTTGCTAGGGAAAATCCCAGTTGCAATAGATGTACGAAAAATTATTGTGATGGGTATGGCAAGAATATCAGCACACTTAGAAATGAAAAGTGGGTGAATGTGATCAGAGCCTGCACTCTTTTTAATGTTTACTGATTTTAATTCTTTAAGCACCTGCTCGAAGCTAATGTCAACGTAATTAATATCGATTGTTGAAGGTGTGTTATGAGGAACGGGTTCGGGACAATATTGAGAACAGGAGGGTATAAATACGGAGTGAAAGTAATGGTTAAATGCGTTGCAGATATCACTACCACGAGAAAGAATTTCGCCTTTGTATAACATCTTCTCTGGTATATCAGTACGGGTATATTTTGATTTGACAAATGACCAGAATGACTTGGGTTGTATTTTAATATTATCTTCGGAGTACGTTATAAAATTGTTATAGCAATGAACTGACATTTTTTTAAATCGTTTCCTTAACATTGAGAAAGTGTGATAGTCGCTAAGATTGCCGTATTTCTTCCATTTTTTATGAATTTTATTTTTTTCGTTGAACAATTTAATTAAGGGTAAGGTATACCACGGTGGGTATCTTTGTTTTTTATTAAGATTGTGCGATGGCACATATTTCTCAACTAGACTATTGATGACACTGTAGAAATAATCAGTCATAGTCTCAACATCGTTCATGCTACTAAAAATCTTTTCCCAGCAAACTGATCCAAGAGCTGTCTTTATCGAGTCGTAGTCTGCCTTATAAAATTGTTTCTTCACTGCTGATGAAGCTGTGAGTGACGGTGAATGGTTCCATTTAAGATCAATTTCTAGTGACTTATGATGTGGATCTTGTGGCACTAGTGGATGTTCACATGGGGAGATAAAGCACAATTCGTTACTAAAAATTAAATCTAAAACCCTGTCATTTTGGTTAAGTTGATTATTGTATTGAGATAAAAATGATAAACTTATGAAATCAGCAGTAAGACATGCAAGCCTATCATTATTTGTTTGTATATCCATGGAATTAGTGAGTTGATTGTATGACCAGTTAGCGTGGGTAACATTAAAGTCGCCGACTACAAGAAAGATATCGTCGGATTTTGAGATTATAAATTTACTTACTCTGTCATAAAACGAAATTAGTGATGGTTCGTGGTTATTTCCGTGTGGTATATAGGTAGATATTATGTGCAAGTAGCTAGAACCAGTCGTATTGGGTTGGCCGGGTGAGTTAGCTGTGGCGAGATTAGCGCGCAGGGGCACAGATACCCATACTTCCTCGGCAGGCGGCGGCGCGCGCATGTCTGCGCGGTGCCACGGGCCGAGCTCGCGTCGTACAGCTATCAGTACCCCCCCACCACGTTCGTTGCTACTTGCCAAACTGTCGCGATCACAGCGGAACAATACATATCTATTGTCAAAATATTCGGAGTCGTGGAAATTACTGTTAAGCCAAGTCTCGGTGATGCATATGACGTCGTAATTATTGCTTAAAACTGCTCGGAGAAATGTGTGTGATTTGGTGCGTAAGCCCCTTACGTTTTGGTAGTAAATAGATAAGTTATTCTTACCTATTATCTATAATAAGTTGTAACTTGAAGAGTATAATTTTTAGAAGAGTTCCGCCAACACAAAAAGAGAAAATTTTAACATTAGAAGAAGTTGTAATCTTACAAGTTATAATATCGTAGGTAGTAAATGGGTAGTAAAAAAGTCATTTTATTTTCACGAGGTCGGCCTCACTAGACACAAACAGTATTTTAGACGTATCGGTCTTACGTACTAGTATTTTACAGTCTGACAACCAAACGTACTTATAACCTTTTTCTTTAACGAGGAGGCGAGCTTGCCTATAAAGCAGTTTGTTATGTGGAGTAAGATGGTCACTTATGAAGATGGAGTTAATAGGGCCATCCAATCCAGCGTCGGCTGTGGTCAGCCCACGACGCGCTCGTACAGCACCAAGCATGTCATTTTTACGTTTCCTTTGCGTGAATCTGATAACGATGTTAGGGATCGACGATATGTTATGGGACGAGCGGTTGTCTGTATCCATGGAGTTTTTTGTGTTATTGGGGTTAAACCGTGGAACTCGGTGAATGTAGTCTATATCTGTTGTTGTCAAGGGAAAACCAATTTTAGTTGCGATGTTGTTAACAATAGTCACTAGATTCTCCCCTTTCAGCACTGGTATTCCTGTTATTTCCAGATTGTTGCTACGTCCTTGCTGATCCTTAATGCGGAGCTGTTCGGATAGGCCATCAACAACTGCGCGCAATTCGGAAACATCTTTTGTCACGGATTGTACTTTCCTATCAATTAATTCATCTGTTGTCTTTAACTCGTTAATATGTTTATTAATCGTAATCTGTTCCAGCGACAACTTTTCAATGTTACCATTGATAGTGCGCATTTCTTGCTTAAATATGTTCATATCGTCATGAATTTCATTTAGCGTGTCCTTAATCTGTTGATTTTGAGTTTCTAGCGAAGATTTTATGGTACTCATTATTTTATTTTGAAAATCTTGCATTGTTTCTTGATAGTTGCAATGGCACTCAGGTTGTTTTCTTTTTCTATGGGAGACGTTCACCGTAATATCATCCCGCAGTTTCGATAAGTCTGGTTGGGATCCAGATTCTCCAAGTGTTGGGCTTCTGCGCACACTCATTATGAAACAATGTAGTTTTGGCAAAATGACGGGCGAATTAGCGGGTAGAAGTGAATTGATAGTAAAGAAAGAGGCCGTATCACTGTCTCGCAAACACACGTATTACACATAAAGTATATTTACTAGTTAATTTAGCTGATATAATTTTGAATTTCAACCGGAGCACGTAGTTTAATATACAGTTTAACTCGTCGCATTTACAAGCAATTAACACACGTCTAACCAAGCTAGCGTTTCGAACCGAACTGAACCGATATTACAAACAGACACTCCAATTTTATTTATTTGTATGTATGTATGTATGTATATGTATATGTATTGTATGTATGTATGTATGTATGTATGTATATGTATGTATAGATGTATAGATGTATAGATATAGATAAGTCACTAGCGTTATCAATGACATTGAGTTGATCGTCATCCGCCATCTTTATCACTGTCATCATCCATTTTTATTTATAATGTGTATTTATTGAATTTGTCCTTGCTATAATTACTCGACATTGCCATAAATACCAGGTGCAGGCATTCCTCCTCTTATTCCATCGAAATATCACCATTTCACTCATTGCGTTAAAAATATGCTGCGTTCGACAGTTCGTTTTAGTATTGGCGCAAAACGCGTGCGTTTTAACGCGCCTGTTTAAGCAGGGTTCATGCATAACAAAAAAATAATAAACTATAACATAACAGGGATAACAAACCTTTTTTCAATGTGCTTAATTTATTATAAAAAAAACACATCACAGTCGGAATAAATACTTCATTGCGATAACTACTACGCCTATATATTTCTAGTTTCTTAAAGGTGTCGAGTCTATTGCCATCATAATAAGCACATTCCTCAGTGTGGCAGATTTGGGCCATGGTCACTACGATGAATCTAGCGCAGGTTGGTGAACTTCACACATCGTTCGTTAGTTGGGTACGTTTTCTCATTTGCACATGAAATCTGAAAATCTCAGAGGTTCGAGCATGCGGCTCGAACGTGCTGTAGGTGGGAGAGACCAGTGGGGCACTGGTGGCCACTCTTTTAATCGACATAAAAAAGAGGAGGATTTTACAAACCGATTTCTTTTTATATGTATATTACCGCACTTTTGTGTAGCGATTTAGTTTATGTAAGTCATAGATAATTTAAAATCAGGTCGATATTCCTGTTTAAATTAGTGGGATTTGCAAACCCTGCAATAGTTATGAACAATATTGGGATCCACGCAAGGGGCCAATAGTGACGACATTCGGCGCACGCGCATAAGGACTTGGCAGAGATGGCCCAGTGACGCAAATATAGGCACAGAACATAAAAAGAAGTTCGACTTCAGTGGGCCAATTGAAACTATTTTTTATATAAATATATTATCACGCCTGTATTCACCGAATTCCCCGAAGGGATAGGCAGAGGTACACTGCAGTACCCCATAACTCCGTTGATGTATCTTTTTTTATAAATGAGCGCATACTGTTGTAAATGCATTGCAATGCTATTGTGATTGGATTATAGAGGTTTATACTGAGTGAGCTAGCTCTCAATTTGATATATTAAAACAATGATGGATGGTATTATGCAATATGTGAGAAGCATCGTGGGCATGCATTCGGACGCTATCTGCAAATTAGCAATTAATGAATGCAGCAGGGCAGGAAGGGCCCCCGCGCCCGCCCCCGCTCGGGGGACTTTTTATAGGTACCCTACGCCGGACACACGACATACAAGGGAGGATTCTCGCAAAGATATCGGAAAAATCGAAATATAAAAAAATTAATGATGTTAATATTTGAAATATATTTCAACATTATCGTATCATTCATTTATAAATATTTTTTGTGTTTTTTTTTATTCAGTTTTTTTAATGATCTATCTTATAATTATTTCTTTGACTTGTAATAATAATAAATGCAACAAATATAACACAATGAAGCGATTAAGTTTTTAATATTTGAGTTGAAGACATTTAATACAAGTGAAAATTAGTGAAATTTTGTTTATTATACAAAAGAAGTAACTGAGACGACTTTATTTCATAACTGTCTATGCTAAAGGAGTGTAATAGGAAGGTACTTAGTAAGATGTGAATATTTTAAAATCCATTCTAACACGTATCATGAGATCAGTTGATCCTGTATAGCGGCGCCCATCGTTTTCAGAGTTTTTTCACAGCGAGCCCGCAGCATTCGTTTTTCTCGTGCCCCGCCAAACGGGGGCCCACCCCGCGGGCCCGGGGGCCACGGGGGCCACCCCGATACCACCGTGCGCGGAATTTGATTAATGCAATGTTCAAGATAATTATTCCTGTTACTATTTTTTGACAGGATAAAGTTTTTTCGTTGGGCGGCCATTTTTATTTACTTTTTTCTCGCGCTGTGCAAACGTGATGCGAGATTGCAGGACGTGAGGGAAGGTTTTATTGTCAATTTTAAAGTCCATTTTGGAACTCTGTATGCATATTATTAAGTTGCTTTGTGCGTGACTTTTCCTAAAATAGGTCAATATTTGTCGTCAAACCTACAGTGAGTTGTATAAAATATCTTATTATTCGTTGAAAATGTTACAATAACATGCACATTTTATTAGAATTCATTCTCAAATAATCTTAAGATTCACAAAATTATGATGTAAGATGCATAATAAAGATGTAAATTAAGATGTTTGCTCAGCTTAGACTGTTGTATAATAATAATTGAGTACTTATATATACATCATCATCACGCCTGTATTCCCCGAAGGGGTAGGCAGAGGTGCACTGTAGTGCGCCCACTCTTCGCCGATGTATTTTGGTCCCAATGTAATAGGGGGCGAGCCTATTGCCATTATACCGGGCACATTCCCCCTCAATACGAGGGAGATTTGGGCCATAGTCCACCACGCTGGCCCAGTGCGGGTTGATGAACTTCACACGCCTAGACGTGCAGGTTTCCTCACGATGTTTTCCTTCACCGTTCAGCAAGTGGTAATCATTGTTGAAAATGACATTCGCACATGAGAATTACCTCAGAGGTGCGGGCCCGGGATTTGAACTTGCACCCCTTACGTTCAAAGCGGGCGTTCTTGCCCACGAGGCTACCACTGCTTCCGCTAATAATTGAGTACTTATGTATGTAAATATAAGTATACTTTGATACAAATCGAACTTACCAAACCATAATGTTGAAGATTATAATTTTCTACTATACTAAAATAATAGTATACTTGTTAAACCCTGGATTCATTTAATTTCGTTAATACCTCACAGATTGACAAATGACACAACAAACTTTTCGACGAACCTCGAAAGGTACCAATGGAAAAATTTATAACATAAAAAATAGGTGCCTAACCACGATGCAAGAGGTAACCAAGATATATATTAACTCCAACGATAGTGAATGTGGAAGTGAAACAGCCAGTTCTCAGGTAAGTACAAGAGCTATCTAAAACAATTTCCGTCGACAATATCCGGGCTGCCTTACTCCCGCATACACTCGACCAAACTTTTCAACACTGCAAACAAGACCTAAGTAAACTTTAAAACTGTCATGAAATTGAACTTTATTGAACCATCCACAGAGTCCATATTTGTCAGTAAGATGGTATAATGAGTTAAGTATGTCAGAAAGTAATGAAATGAAACCTATTTCATTGGGATTTTAAAGGAAGTTAGAGAGAAAAGTTTTGTCAACTTTTTTCTCGATTCTCGTCATGACGGTACCCACAGTACAAGCTTTGCTTAGTTTGGTACTATGAGACGAGTATGTGTTGTCTGGCGATATTTATTTATTTCTTACATTACGTAAAGGAAGAAGACGGTTTAGATTGGTAAAAATCTCAAGTTATTTTTTTCATTTACATTTAAATTTTGTAAGTTGCAGCACATTTTATTTACTTACGAGAATAATTATAAGTTTATTTATTTACTTTAAAAATATAATAGGTGTCACCTTTTGAATGAACCCATTCATAAAAAAGCTAGGATTATCCTCATTTATTTAAACACAATGCCACAGTCTCACGAAACATTAAAATTAAGGAAGTCACCAAAAAAATAGCCAAGTATTTTCACCTTACTTTTGCACTTTGCAATCTTTTAAAAATGCTAAATCAGAAAGTGTCCCAAATGAGCAACAAAACTTATCATCAACCCCACACACAGGGACGTCGAAACGCGTGTATCGAATTTTTTGCTATACCAAAACGAGCTGTATTGACCCATGCAAAAAGTTCATTCTTCAATAAAATTATTTTGACGGCGAGAGCGAATATGGACTCGTGGTTACTACAGAAATTCAACCTTTATTTATATTAACACAGAGTTAGTTTTGGTGTTGACAACAATTTTGACGCGTGGCTTTTGACGCCTCAGTGTGCGGGGGGCTTAATGGACACTAGACAATACGGTAGCAGGCGCCTTCAAACAATGCTCAGAGTTTTAACGATGGTTGAAGAATCAAAAGTAAGGGTCGAGCGAGAAAACTTTAACGAGACAATAATTACTTAAATCGAAATTACATTGAGTATTTACAAACAATTTTTGGTCAATCAACAATAGTATAACAATGCTTTTTATTCCTAGAAAGTGTTTGTAAAGAGATAGCTAATTTAGATAAAACTTTTTTTGGTTAACAACTTTTAAAACTCTCCATGGAAGAGGCGTGTAGGGCAATAGGAGTAGAGTAAAGACTCAGTTTGCATTAGATACATTCAGTTTGATATCAATGACACTACCCCGCTCTGCGTATACTCAATGTGCTACCTTATTCCAATTTGGGAAGATTGAAATTCGAGATAATGGAATGAATAGAGGTATTATAAAATATTAAAGTTGTTTAAGAGATTGCAACGTCTCATTATTGATGTCATACAATTTGGATAGATTTTAAAACTCGCTACTGGCAAATGCACGAAGTGTGGCGCCATTACAAAAAACAATATGAAATTGAACAAATAACAACTTCGGTTCGTCTCACGGCATAAAACAATAGATTTTTAATAAAAAATCGACCATCCAACAAAGAACAAAGAACAAATTATGGAGCAAGGTACTAGGATAACATGAGCGCGCAGGCTGCATCGCAAGATTGATGCGAGCGAGGGGGGAGCGGAGGTAGCGAGTGATGGATGGCCCGAGTACCAGGGGAGCATAGATGCATCGGGATAAATGATAATTCTTCTTTAGCACGAGGCTTTTTAAAATTATAAATAATTAACCCCTACGATTCATAATATCCCTGTAAGGTATTAACATTACATTGATACCAAATATGAACATAATATTACTGTGTTTTCCTATATATTCGTCTTTTAAAATCTATATGTCTAGCACGTGCACCAAGAATTGACATATCTCACATTTTGTTTTGTCTCAACTATGGCTGCGCTACCAATGGTCGCGTTCACGTTTGGAATATCTCTGTCCCATGCGGAAATTAGGGTCATAATGTTAAGTCCCAAGCTATCAGCTGCCAACAGTGTTCACACATGTCATGGTAAAACATTACCATTAACCCCATAATGACCATTGTGCTGTCAACGTTACCATCTTTAGGAACACCATGCTCTCACGTCATATGGTGTCACTTTTTATGGCAATTATTTTCACATTAATCATTGGGTTTCAGTTAGTACGTATTAAGTGTTATTTGAATATCGATTTCTATGTTGTTCAGTTGATGGCTGATAGAATTAGACCTGGAGACACCAGGCCCTGTAGCATGACCAGTCCATGAGCCATGTCCAGTAGTCGCATTTAAATCCTCTAATTGTCGCCGCCGGCAATTACGAGCCAGACCCCGCGCACACATCATCAACTCGTCGCCACCGTCCTCGGCACGTGTTGATTGATCCTCCCGACTCGATCACCGCCCTCCTCGACCCTGGCGTTGAGAGGGCCACCAACACACCTACACCAGCCTCAAACAGACACCGATCTCGCCGGCGAGGTCGAGGAACCCCCTCTTCCGCTCGTAGGTGCATCTTTGCACCTAGGAGCGCAGTCACTACCTCTCCAATCACGGTAACTGCCCAAGCCGAGGTCGTGCCCTCTGTGGCGCCCTTGCGCTAGTTGCCACCCCTTTCCGCCCTTAAGGCCTTGGTTGGAATGCACTCTGCGCCCGCCACTCCTCCGGTAAAGCTGTAAAGGCCACCTTACGGCCAACAGTGTAAGTCCTTAAAAAAAAAAAAACATGTCCAGTACACAAAGTTCAATGTGAACTTTTGGCTACGCGGTCATGCTAAGGGGGCTGGACGACAAGACGCGCGATACAAAATGTTTGCCAATCCTAAAACGAACTGTATTGACTCATAGATAAAGCTCATTCTTCAACGAAAAGTCATTGATGGCGCGAACGAATTTTGCAGTGTGGTCTCGTGGCTTTTACCAAAGAAATTCAATCTTTATATAGTGATTTGGAATACATTAAGGAGATTACTAGAAAAAATAGGTATTATATTTTTTTCTCGGAACCCTACGTTTTTCCTACAATAAAAGTAGCCTAAGTTACGCCTTGGAATATCAACTATCTGCCAGTGCCGGTCCCGTCAAAATCGGTATAGCCATTTGGAAGTTTACCCGACAGTTTAACAAACAACAGAAACACAAAAATAAATAAAGTTGCATTTTCGTCATCTTTCATATGCATTTTATAAAAAGGTTTTATTTTGATATTACAAAATAGAAACAGACACATCAATTTATTATTTATTTGTATACATATATGTGTAGAACACAACATGCGGTGACAATTTAATTAGGTTTGTATAGAATAAAAAAAACATGACTGCAGAAAAGTTTAAAAATCAAAAATAGTGAGGTGGTGCGGTTTACCGGCCGCGGTTTTTGCGTTTTCGCTAACTTAGGCCATTCGTCTTTCAGCGGTGCACGGGGAAACTAACTGACAGAGCTGTGTAATGGTGGCCACGAGAAAAATACCATTCAATATTAACCTAAATATTTGCTTTCATAAATATTATTTCTGATACGTAAAGTGAGTATTACTTAAAGGTAGTCTGAGATAACTATTAATATAGTGACCTTACGTGAATTAGAATTTTCTTGATTCTTTCTTTCTTTTAAGTATCTTGACGGGTTTTCATCCTGAAAGCAACATTCCTAACATTATCGATTTTGACTTGTTAAGATAAATAAAAAGATTTTGATAAAAACGTGTGCGATGATCTGCTATTTTCTATCACTGCGTACTTCTTACTTCTAAACAAACTCATCACAATTGTCAAAATATTTCCTAAAATATTATTATCAATTTATAAGGGTATTGTGGAACACTTTCTACTGAGAAATGCCACTGTAGGAGCATTGCATACGAATGTAGTGGTTTTTAAATTTGGTGCTAGTGTATATATTTTATTGGCCCGCAGTGTACAGTGGGTGCAACGTCACGCGACCGACGGGCGCTAATTTATGGAGAATCCGCGAAGTCGGCGCCCAGAGCCCGTCACCAACTCCCACACCGGTAGGTACCTACTGACATCCCTAGTGCCCGTAAGTCAAAGTAGAAATACTTCGTCAATATTTTTTTCCCAACAACGGCGAAGCCACAAGGAAGGGTTACGATTTTACCAGTCTATGTATGTATGTTTGTAAGTATGTTCCTCCGTAGAGCCTGAACTATTAATCCGATTGTGATGAATAGACGCTTCTATCGATTCGTTATTTTGGCCCGGGTAACATATGCTACATTATTTTTCGTAGTTGGTTTACAGGTTTTAAACATTGTTTGGTCTTAATTTTTTAAGACAATCAAGTTAGGATTGTCTATACACAAAGTGTATATTGTATATAGCGGCAATAGAATAGTGGCTACAAGGCTTCACTCATAACCGAGAGGTTCCGGGTTCGAACCCATTAAAGTATTGACGTCACTACCAAGGCCCAAGTATTTAGTTAAGTTGGAAGGGCAAATGGGACAACGAGTAATATGAGGCTCACATTGAAAGTAATTATAATATAGAAAACATGATAAATATTCGTAGAAAAGTCCAGATTGTTATTCTGAAAACAATTCCATGAAATCCTGAAAAAGACATTGGCCTTTTGATCTCTACGTTCTCTCTACAGATTGTTGCTCTATCCTAGAACGTCTTGTTTAAACATATTAAAATATTTAAAACAAAAACATAAATTGCATCTCGAATCATATACAACTTCACACACGAATTAATCAAAATGAATTGTATGTGTTCGTGTTAGAGCTTATAATCCCGCGTTGGGAAACTATGTGAATACCCCTTCGTCCTTCAAGGTCGGAAAGTCGTCTAGAACCAAGTGCGCCTGAATCAGGAACCTATAGTAAGTGTGGTCAATGACCCCGGTGAAGGTGGTACCAGCTTAAATAACGTGGTTGTATTGTAATAATCACTGGCCCGGCTGTACTAACAATGTTATACTTAGAGCCTTAAGTCTGACCACCGGGGCGTCAAAGCTACTACTACTACTACAGCCCTTTTAACGTCCCACTGGGAACGGGCCTCCTCTCAATGCGAGGGGGATTCAGGCCATTGTCCACCACGCTGGCCTAGTGTGGGTTGGCAGACTAGACACATCTATCGAAAATTAGTCGAGTTCCCTCGGACGTGCGAGCCGGGGTTTGAACCTGCACACTTTGTTGCGTGCGTTCGACTACTCGGCTACCACTGCTAATATGTACACAATAAATGAAAAAAACAAACCAAGAAATTATTCGTGTAAGAGGAATTGTTATAGCGGCCAAAAGTTTAAATCCGTCGATACTCACAAAGAAGGTCTTATCACTGCGCATACGCAGTTACGGTGTAAAGCAAGGTAGGTATGTATAACGTGACAAAGAACTTGGCGCTAAACGCGTAGGTAGATATATAATAATAATCGCATAACATTAGTGGTCTCACCACTCGCCTCCAATCACCTTGGTCTTGACCTACGACAACACAAACTAGTCTTTGAATACCTCTACATATTTGTTATACATCACCATTCTCCGATGGGGTAAGCAGAGATTCACTTCAGTGCACATTTCGCCTATGAATTTCGGTCCCAATGTAATGAGCGAGACTATTGCCTCCCGCGGCAGATCACCAACAAGATTGGCAGACCTCATCAAGTCCTCAACGAAGTGTACCCTTAATGAATGTGCACGTAATGCTACTGACAGAGAGAGATGAAGAAGTCTCACAAAAACCGCATCCAACCAACTAGACAATCCATGACCACGACCACTCCGCCAGGAGTGTACGACTAAGAAGAAAGAATTGCCATTTTTACCGGGCACATTGTATCTCAATGCGAGGTAGATTTTTGCATATAGTCCACCACGCTGGTGTAGTGTGGGTTATTGGACTTTACACGTCTTTTTATAGACGTGTAGGTTTATTCACAAGGTTTTACTTGACAGCCTAAAAAAACTAACTTATTTTTAACCGTTAACCGACTTCCAAAAAGGAGGAGGATCTCAATTCGATCAGTGTTTTTTTTTTCAAGACATTTGACGTCAGATTGGTTTAGTAGGCTAAGCGTAGAACGCTCGCCTCATCGCATCAGGCGATTGCGGGTTCGATTCCCGCCAACCCCATATTTCAAAATATGTAGTCTGGGTGTAACTTGGATCGCCCCAGTCTATTATATCGAGGGGTGAAAGGCTGTTTGTCTTAAACGACACTTTTAGGCGATATTGACTTATATACATATTTGGAATCAGCGATTTTTCCTGCGTCGAATGAGTATGCTCTCCTGTAAAGTTAAAAATTTGTCGCTTAAGTCAAATACCTAGCCTTTCAGCCCTCGATATGGTATTCATAGTACAGGCTTTGCTTGGTTTGGGATCATACGACGAGAAACAATGTGACATCTGACGATATTTATTTATTTACGTACAGCAACAGTATTATGTTGATTCAAAATGTAATATTCTTATGCCGGATAGCAGTGGTAGCCAAGTGGTCGAACGCACGCCTTGCAAATCAAAGTGTGCAGGTTCAAACGCCGGCGCGCACCTCTGGGATTTATGTGCGAATCTCATTTTCATTTGCTATTATCACTTGAGAGAGATTATCACTTGCGAGATTATCACTTGCTATGAAACGGTGAAGGAAAACATCGTGAGGAAACCTGCACGTCCGAGGGAATTTGACTAGTTTTCGACAGATGTGTGAAGTCTGCCAACCCGCACTGGGCAGCATGGTGGCCTGAATCCCCCTCACATTGAGGGGAGGCCCGTGCCCAGCAGTGGGACGTTAAAAGGGCTGTATAATAGTAATAAATGTAATATTTCCATTGACGTAGTTTCATCGTTAATTCATATATAACAGTGGCATATTACGTTACGTAAACTCAAATTACAACTTTCAACGTACAAGGCAAGTCCAAGGTCCTTGTGTGAGCCCTGGTTAGTGCACTGGACGGCCGCCTTGGTAATGAACGACTCGAAGGCCGTCCCGCCTTGAACTGACCCCCGCACGAACAAGCCACTCACTTTACTGTGCAACTTTACTAAATACGAAAGTTAATGTAATACTTGTGGGGTAGCACGCATGTCGCGACAATACCTATGTCACGGATCCACTCGCTCCCTCTTTGTCTAATTTCATACGAGAGAAAGAGACAACATCAAGATATTCCGTGACATATGCCTAGTCTTGGCGCACATGCTACAACTACTTGTCTCAAATTCATAACTAAATATACATTGATAACGCCAAACAAAAACAATATATGATCCCAAACTAAGCGACGCTTGTACTATGGGTCCCATACAATGGACTGGGGGCAATACTGGTAAGAACCAGACCAGGGCAAATTCCGAAATATGCTGCTGACGGAAATCGAACCTGCTACCATCTGGTTCAGTGAGCCGAGCGGCCTTTGCTCAAACCACTGGACCAAGCCATCCTCAACTAGTAATAAAAAACCAGCCAAGTGCGAGTCGGACTCGCGCACGAAGGGTTCCGTACCATTATCTATAAAAAGAGCAAAAAAACACGTTTGTTGTATGAAAGCCCCCTGAAATATTCATTTTATTCTGTGTTTTAGTATTTTTGTTATAGCGGCAACAGAAATACATCATCTGTGAAAATTTCAACTGTCTAACTATCACGGTTCATGAGATACAGCCTGGTGACAGACGGAAGGACGGACAGCGAAGTCTTAGTAATAGGGTTCCCGTTTTACCCTTTGGGGTTAACCCTAAAAACACAGCGTTTAACAGTGTTGTCCTAAAATGTTAGGTCCTGTACCTTCATGTCCTGAACACACTACTGCGACCGGATTTACATTTTTCTATTTGTTGTTGTGTCGTTATTCATGAAGATTGAATTTCTGTGGTAAAAGCCACGCGACTATGATTTAAAATTCGCTCGCGTCATCGATTACATTTCCTAGTAAAATGTGCTTCTTGTATATGTTAATACAGTTCATTTTGCTACATACATCTGCGGTTACTCATAGTACATAAAAATACTTGTTAATTCGCTAGCCTCAGTAAGTGCAGGGCATAGAACAAGTAATATTGAAAACAAAATAATTTTAATCTAACTCGTTCGCTTCGTCAACTTCTTTAGGTAGGTATGTTGTGTCGATTGAGGAAAATATGTATGAAATGAAATCAACATCTACGTGGGGAAAATGGACCTGCAAGTTGAGAATTATGTTTACATCCTTATGACCTAATATTTCCGAAAATATCGCAACTTTATCTCAAATAATATCAAGGGGTCGAAGGCTATACTTAAGCAATTTTTATTTTATTTTACAGGAGATTATACTAATTCGACGCAGATTAAATCGTTGATTCCAAATATGTAGATAAGTCTAAATCGCGCCAAAAGTGTCGTTTAATTCATATAGCCTTTCAACCCTCGATATGAACATTTCATGGGACCGTTTGATTCGGTTTGAATCGAATGACTCCGAATCAGTCGCGACCATGCGACCGGTCTGACTGCTTTTTGTCGGATTCCACCCTCATCCGACGACCTGACTGCCACTTGAGGTCTAACCACACACCGCGCGAAAACACACCTTACCCAAACTGCATCAGAATTGAAAATAGATTAGCATCATTTACATTTGACAGTCACGACCTAAGAGCAAGGATAAAGGTAAGGATGAAGTGATTTTATAAACAATTTTGAAGCTTGTGCTTCATTACTAGAGTATGATTTGGTTTGATACGGTAGTGATGAATAGTTCCTTTGATATTTATCGACGTTTGACCCATCGTGTCCTGGGAATGTTCGGAAGGCGATTAAATAGTTATTCTTTGTGATTATGACGCGATTGTGATAAGGTTTCGTGGGTATTATAATTGGTTAATTATTGTATGTAAGCTTTATTCTTTCCTCCCTCTCGGAGGGGAAATAGGTCCATTGTCTTAACATGTATAGTAGACCGGCTGCCTTATGTAAATTGTATTATTGTTGAGTTAACCTTGTGTTAATTCTTTTCTTGGAATATAACAGCTTTTTCTGAATTTATTATTTACTTCCGTAATTAAAGTATGCCACGTACTCTGTCAAAAATTCAATACATTTCAGGATATTACGTAAATGCCTTGGTCGTAATCTTATGGTAGAGTTCAAAATAGTCTCACAAGCACAACTAATTTTTATATCTTATTAGTATTGTCGGTGAAGAGAGGGTTTAGTTGATAAAAAATAATATCGAGGGATATTTGACCAAAGCGAGACTTTTGGCGATATTTACTTTTATACATATTTAAAATCAGCTAATTTTTCTGCGTCGAATGAGTAATGAGGCTCTCCTGTAAAGTTAAAAAAATGTCGCTTAGGTCAAATAGCCTTTCAACCCTCGATATGTTATTCAAAGCCCCGGAAGCGCCCGGACTGGGGCGTCAAGATGCTCGACTCATTTTTTTACTAATATCAAAACGAACTCTGTGTCAATATGTATTTATAATTTATTTAATTGATTGCAGCCCTTAATTCAGTTTACAGTGATATACAGTGGTATACAAGCAATCACTAATAAGCGCATGCGCACCGAACATTATGAAACATCAACACACGCCCGTGCGAAAGCTCATCACAGAATCAATCGAACTTCATTTGCTTTATTTGCCCGAGCCAATCAGTTGGCGAAAAAAAATGGTCAAGTCATACAGGCGTATGTCGAGGGAGGGTTCCGGCGTAATTAACACGTTCGCTACGTAAGGATTTTTAATGTACTTTCAGCTGGTGTGTTATGAGGTTATATCGCCTCTTAGAGGTACTATATTGTAGGGGCTGCGCACTGGATGAAAGTTCGCCATGAGCCAATATGACCTCACAACGCAGCAAACGTGTTAATTGATTTGCAAAAAACATATTTTGTTATTTCACATATTTAGTGTCTAGCCGAGCTTGCGAGTACATAAACGCGGATATTAGGAACCCCTTTTGCGAATGAAAGTTTACCCGGAACAAACAAACAGACAGAAAATTGCGTTTTCGTCAAAAGTGGATTTTATATTTGCATTTGCATTCAGAAAAAAAAAGCTTTTATTTTGTCAACCAAACACTTCAATGCACTATTTGTATAGTTTAACTTACATCGCAATTAAAACATTATTTTCCTTTTTTTTAAAGTCTTTTTAACACAACTAGGCTTAAAAAAACTTCTAATTTAAGGGTAAAAGGTAAAACCTTTGTCGGTGCATTTGATGAAGCTTTTGCCATATGATATGAGAACATAATAACAATTATGTCTGTTGAATTGAGAACCGCCGCCTGTGAGTTTTTTTTTTGTTTTTTTTTAGCCTATCTTGTGTCCCACTCCTGGGCAAAGGTCTCCCCTCTCTCCCTCCACCGATCCCGATCCTGAGCCATTTCCGGCCACGTCTTCCCCGCAAAGATGTCTAGATCATCACGCGTCTGTGAGAGTTAGTTAAAAAATATATTGTGCCACGGAACCCTAAAGTCCAAATAGTCTGACGATCCGCATTGCGCTTAATCGGGAAAATATACAGATATGTTCATTGCACAAAGCGATTGGCTTAATGTATATAAGTGTATGCATATCTATACCAATAAATAAAATTGAAGTGTTTGTTTGTAGTGTCAAATGCATGTGAAAGTGAAGGAAAACATCGTGAGGAAACTTGTAGGCGTATAAAGTTGACCAACCCGCACTGGGCCAGTATGGTGGACAATGGCCCAATACGTGGGGGATTCAGGCTATAGTCCAACAAGCTGGCCCGATGCGGGTTGGCAGACTTCAAACATCTATCGAGAAATAGTCAGATGTGCAGGTTTCCTCACGACGTTTTACTTCTCCGTTTCTTAGCAAGTGATAATCTCGGTTGAAAATGAGATTTACACATGAAACCCAGAGGTGCGAGCCGGGGTTTGAACGTTTTCGTTTCGTAACGTTTCGTCACTATTAAATATTTAAAAACACTGTTTGTAACTTATTGTTTTCTCATATTTACGCGAATACTATACATTGAAATAAATCTATTTTACGGATTTTATCGCGTTTCCCGACGTTTCGGCTGCTTTACAGCAACCATGGTCACAGGGGGACTGAGGTGTTAGACGTCCTGATGTCATAGTTAATAACTGGGTACCCTCATATTTAGTTGTTGTTTGCGGTTCGATCCACGCAGAAAGTGCTCACAGTGTCTTGGGGTCTTGCAATGGTACGCTTGGTTTTGGATTTAATCATATTAATTACTGGAGCCGAAACGTCGGGAAAATAAAATAGTAAATATACGCGATAAAATCCGTAAATTAGTTTTATTTCACTGTTTGTAAGTATTTATATAATGTCTACAACACATATTAAGTGGCTATTGGGTCATATAGAACCTTCGTCGTCCACAACTACGTAATATTTAAATGTATTTTTATTAATCGTTTATTTTTCATATATCAAAGGATAGGTGCCATAACCAGTTGGGTGCATTCAACTTCCAAATTTCAAAGGTGAGGAGACGAAATAATGTCAAAGGAACCTTTTACTGGATGGATCAGAAGTCCGAATCATATTATAGGTACAAAATTATTTGCTACAAAACTGGAGACAAGAGCAGGCCATTTCCTCACTCAACGAGTGACTCTAGCCATTCAGCGAGGGAGTGCAGACAGCGTCTTGGGTACGCTTCCGCATGAGCCATTTTTTCCATATTTTCTAATTAGGTTGATATTTTCGTAATTTTACTTTGAATTGTAAATATCTTGTGAATAGTTGGTTTTTATGGTTCCATACCCAAAGGGTAAAACGGGAACCCTATTACTGAGACTTCGCTGTCCGTCCGTCCGTCCGTCTGTCACCAGGCTGTATCTCATGAACCGTGATAGTTAGACAGTTGAAATGGGTTGTTGTACATTCGTCACAAAGTAAATTCGTCACATTTTTTAAACTCCATACATTGAAAGTAAATTCGCCACATCCACTAAAATTATATGTTAATTCGTCACAAGTAGATAAGAGTTATTGTAAATTCGTCATAGGTCTTCTTTTAACATTATTTTTGCATAAAGTACCGGTAGCATACAAAGCTAATAGTTTCTAGCGCTCGAAAATTTATTGCAAGCCGTATCGGATAACAACACAGTACAGTGACTAATTTTTCTGCTGTCTGTACGAACAAAAATAATGTGACGAATTTACAATAATCAAAATTTGTATATTAGTAATTTTCTTAAAAATAAAGAATTGTGGCGAATTTACACATGCTTTTTTCTGTGGCAAATTAACTTTGTGACAAATTTACAACAACCCGTTGAAATTTTCACAGATGATGTATTTCTGTTGCCGCTATAACAACAAATACAGAATAAAATAAATATGTAAGGGGGCTCCCATACAACAAACGTGTTTTTCCTCTTTTTATTGTACGGAACCCTTCGTGTGGGAGTCCGACTCGCACTTGGCCGGATTTTTCAATAATTACTTTACATATAGGTACAAGTGATGCTTAGTGAAGAGCAACTATAGATACCTAACTGTCATAGGTTCTGAGTTTCAGTAATAACAAACATTTTGTAGAGTCCGACGTAAATATTCGCGGGTATTTTTTAACTAATACCAAAACAAACTCTGTGTCAATATGCATAAAGATTTAATTTCTGTGGTATGACCCACGCCACCACGCGTCGAAACTCGCTCGAGCTGTCAGTGTCATTTAGTTGAAGAATAAACTTTTTCTGAGTCAATACCATAGAGAACCTAGCCTCATAACAACGCCACTCTTCGTATAGCTCTGCGGCAATTTTAGCGCCATTGCTGTACCTGTAGTATACGGCAACGATATGGGAAAACAACAATGGCGGAATCAGATAGTCCAGATAATTTTTCAGCAGCTCGGGCTCAAAATTCCATCTCCGTTGTAATATCTCCGTGGTCAATACAGTTTGTTCTCGTATTGCAAAACATTTCACGCGCGCGCGTTGACGCGCCACACTACGGAAGGCTTATTAGCAGATTACAATCTCTTCTCACAAGTTTATTATTTAAATAGTTATGTATCATCAGTTTATTAGTTTGTAATATCAAAATGCTAAATTTATATACATTTATTCGTTATCAAAGATCAAAGGATGTCACGGGGACGCCGCAAGGTCGCGAGCGCTGCACAGGCGCATAGTCACCGACACAAGATTATGCGCAGGCCAAAGACATTAAGCCCTATATATTGAGTCGATTAGAAATGTCATATTTTTCTTTACAGAGATGGAAACTTGAATATTATTGTTTTTATCACCTTAAATAAATCGTAAACTTTCATCTGGTGCGGCGGTGGGTCGAAATGCGCCCCAACGACCTTCCGCCAGTTATAGTTTCCACCGTAAGCACCGTGGAGGGCTGGTGTTAAATAATGTTATTCGAAATGGGTTTTTAACCCTTAAAACATAAGTCCTCTAGCTTATTCTAAACGAATGGGTGGAATTAGAAAACAATTCAACAACTTGTCAAAAAAGGGGTTAGTTAGGTTATTTAACAAAGTTATGTCAGTGATAAGAACCCATCGATACAAATAAATAAAATTAAAGTGTCTGTTTGTAATGCAAAAAAAAAACTGCTTTTTACTAATTGCATGTGAAAATGTACGCAACTTATTGTTTTCTTATATTTACGCGAATACTATACATTGAAATAAACTATTTTTTGGATTTTATCGCGTTTATTTACTATTTTATTTTCCCGTCGTTTCGGCTGCTTTACAGCAACCATGGTCACGGGGGGACTGAGGTTTTAGACGTCCTGATGTCATAGTTAATAACTGGGTACCCTCATCTTTAGTTGTTGTTTGCGGTCCGATCCACGCAGAAAGTGCTTCGTCCGATCGCAGAAATGTCGGGAAAATAAAATAGTAAATAAACGCGATAAAATAGTTTAATTTCAATGTACGCAACTTATTATGAAATCGCAAATTTTTAAATTGTCTACCAATTTTTTTGTTACGGCCAATCCCCGAAACGGCTTGACCGATTTTGACGGAACTTTGACTGACAGATAGCTAATATTATAAGGAGTAACTTATGCTAATTTTATTATAGAAAAATAGTTAGGATTCCTAAATTCCGAGCGTACGAAGTCAAAGGTTCAGATAGTTTTACAATATGAAACGTATTTTGCGTATCATGTCTATCATAAATATCGTAGATATCAGAGATTTTTTCTTCGTCTTCTGAGCTGGATTTCGTGGTAAGTTACCAAAATGGCGTTTGAGTCAATTTACCTTTTAACAGTCGATAACATCTATTACCAGATTCTGTACTGTGTTATTCTTATGTCCTTTAAGATAATTTAGTCCAAAAAGTCCACGACTCCTGTATCTGATACTTGCTAATGTCATTCAGGACGCGTTGACTATTAACTTTGTTTTAATAGAATTAATTCTAACAGAAATATACTCGTACATCATCACGCCTGTTATCTCCCAAGGGGTAGGTAGAGGTGCGCTGCAATGCATCCAGAATACGCCGATGTATTTTAGTCCCAATGTAATAAGGGCCAGCCTATTGCCATTATACCGGGGACATACCCCTTCAATGCGAGGGAGATTATTAGGTTATAGTCCACCATGCTTGCCCAGTGCGGGTTGGTGAACTTCACAGTGCAGGTTATGTCACGATGTTTACCTTCGCCGTTTAGCAAGTGGTAATCATTATTGAAGATGACATTCGCACATTGGAAAATCAAGAGTAATTCCGAAAAGGCTATTTCCGAAATTTGACGCTAGCGGGAATCGAACCTGCAACCACCCAGTGCAGAGAGCCGAGCCTTACCATTAAATCACTAGACCAAGTACCGTAAATACTATAATTAAAAAGCCGTTATTTTGTCGTTACAAACAGATATTTCAATTTTTTTTGGGTTCCGTACCTAGAAGGAAAAATACGGAACCCTTTATAGGATCACTACGTTGTCCGTCTGTCTGTCTGTCAGAAACGCGTGAAGGTATCAAGTTGAAATTTATAACAGAGACTTAGATCTGCGTTCCCTTGGTGCCTTAAAAAAATCAAACTTCTAGGTTAACGCAATCAAAAGATACGGCTGTTTATGTTGTTACATTTGCACGGGGATCAAAAACCGTACTTCCGTACAATCGGGTACTTCCCGTTGACCTAGAATCATGAAATTTGCCAAGAAGCAAGGTCTTATAGCACAAGTAAAGGGAAAATCCGAAAACTGTAATTTTTTTGTTAGGAAGTGTTCTTTTGCGATTACAAACTTATTTTGTAGTTACTTCGTACACGAGTATACCATCTGTAAAGTTAAGTTTGTCTCTCTATCCAGTTTATCTTTTCGTTAGAGTAATGCTCGGTGCTTTCACAACTTAGGTACGGAAGTTTCGGTGCGCGAGTCCAGGTCGCACTTGGCCGGTTTTTTTTATTTGTATAGATCAAAAGTCATCGGAATAAATGAAAAATATTTAATTGGTTGCACGGATCAAGATGCCAGTCGATCCGCTGTGACCGATCCGGACCCGCGATCATATATTAAGGATCAGTCTCCGGGGAGCAAGGATTAATGCATCATGCTGCGCCGAGTGTGGACCAAATATAAGCGGTAGCGTTCTTAAATACTGACGCCCCTGGGGTCATACCACCACCTCTTTAAGCATTGTTGTTTCAATACTAACTGTCAGTTGTTGACAAATTTTGTGTTGTTGTTGTCAGTTGTTGTTGACAAAACTGTCAAAAACTGAAAGTAACATTTAATAATCGTAAAAAATACTTTTTAAAATCAAGCTTTTATTTGATTGCCCTTAGTTTACGTGTTCTCCTCAGCAAACCCGTTCATTTGATACCCATACTGTGGTAGCGCAGAAAAAATAACTATTCCGCCATCTTGGATGATCCGCCATATTGGAAATTGTCCATATAACTCCTACACATACATACAACTCCTAATATCATATAGGTATAGGTTAAATGTAGATATGATGAGTTCAGTGATTAATTACTCACAGTTTAAATAAAAGCGTAACAAATTGCTTCCGCTTATGCCTTAGCCCCCAACGCCCTCTACGCCCCTCACCCCTAAGCCATCGGTACGTGAAGTAGATGGATTACAACGAACAACGTTCGTTGTACGTTACTATAAGTTATAGGAACCATCGCCGCGACTAGTGCTTAGTACAAATTGAAAAGTCCATACAGAATTGATGACAGTGAGCCGAAGGTCCGAGGGCATGGGATGGGAGCTTAATGGACGTTGTAATTAAGGACCAGAGTAGAACACTTTAAGATATATGGTGGGTGAAAGTCCAGAGGCAAATATGATACATATTTAAAGCTAAAAGATGAAGGAATATACTTAAGACTCACTGGGGCGTCAAAAGCGTAAACTGTATTGACTCCAATGAAATTCTGGTAAACAGATATGTTATACACGCACAAAACAACCGAAAAAAGTATTCCGCGTAACAGTGGCAGCACACATACACACTTTTCATTCATTTTACATTTCACAACACGTACAAATGTGCAAAAGAGATGGCTTGATAAAACCAACGAGAAAAAAAGAGATAGCTAGTGTTGTCACTTGCGCTTCTATGTGATTTTACATTTATCTGTCAACTAATACGTACTAATTAGGACGTATTTGAGTCTTCACTTTTGCGCGCTCATAACATATCTGTTTACTAGAATATCATTGATTGACTCAAACAAAAAGCTCATTTCTCAATGTGGGATCGTGGCTTTTACCACAGACATTATAAGCTCTATATATATTGGCATAAAGTTTGTTTTGGTATTGACAAAAGCTTTGACGCGCAGCTTTTGACGCCTCAGTGTGCGGCTTTATATTTGACGAAGGCTTGGTCTAGGTTAGAGGTTAGGCCACTCAACTCTCTGCACCAGCTGTGTTCGATTCCCAATAGTAATCATTTAGGAAATGCCCTTTTCGGAATTGGCTCTGATCTGTGTATAACTGGGATCGCCCCCAGTCCATTGTACCCATTGTACAAGCTTAGCTTAGTTTGGGATCATACGATGAGTGTGTGCTGTCTGGCGATAATTATATTTAGCAAGTATTTAGGCGAACGTTTGTAAGTCCTGTCATTCGCCCTTTCTGAATTTAGATAATAAAAAAAAAACTAAAGAAAATCTGGCCAAGTGCGAGTCGGACTCGCGCACGAATGGAACCCCCGTACCATTATCTAAAAAAACATTAATTTTATTCCAGTTTTAGTATTTTTTGTAATAATGGAAACAGCAATAGATCATCTGCGAAAATTTCAACTGTCTTACTACCACGGTTCATGAGATACAGCTTGGTGACAGACGGATAGACAGACAGACAGATGGACAGCGGAGTCTTAGTAATAGGGTTTTACTCTTTAGGTACGGAATCTAAAAAAATACTTAAGAATTAGCTTTGCGATGTCCATAGTAATATTTTTAAAATATCAATAGTAACGAGATGCTATTAACATCATTTTTCCTTTCCAACTTCTCAGAAATGGTCAAGAAAAACTCATCAATACAGCGGAATCGATGAATTTACCAAAAAAGATGCAATAATGCCGGAATAACTAACGAGACTCCTAACAATTTTATAGGCAATTACATGTAACAAAAAGTGTATAAAAATAGCAAAAATCGACACAATAAACGGGTTGCTCGCACAAAAAACATCCAAAAACCAAACAAAACGGCGTAAAACACGACTTAACCACTTAATAAGTCTATCGGAGCGCGTCGCGAAATGAATAACACCGTCCAATTTCAGGCACTGCAAGTAGCGTCCGAGAAAAAGATTGTTGCACTCAACATTAACACTTGCTTCGGAAATTTAATTCCATAACACTCTCCCAAATGAAATCCAACTCTACAACGACAATACAAAGTTGAAACTCCAACGCCCAACTCCAAAGATACATTCTTTCCAAAATTTAAAACTGCTGAATCACTTCGCTGATGGAAAAAGATGGGAACAAACAAGAGCGGCGTTTGTTTTCTTAGGGAAAGAGAGGGACGAAGGTATTTTTGTGGTGGTGGCCGCGTATGTCTGGCTAATGTAGTACGTCTGGCCGTTGACGAAGACGGATGACTTCGCTGGTTAGCAGTTGAATGAGTGCATACCATGGATGTTAAGAGAACGATTAAGGAGCCTTGTATAATAACATCACGAGTATCAAATGAGAGTGAATTGTGGAGATTTTGGAGGTACTTCTTCTTTTTTCGAAATGAAATTTACTGGAATAAGATGAGGAATGGCTCCACCTACGGTTAGTGGGTATTCCAGCCACTGTCGAGTAATTAATAAGAAGAGCAAATTCAATAAATAAACATGGGTGATGTACGTGATAAAGATCGAGTTTGGATATAATTTGAGGTGCCTTTTGAGTTACTGGTGGTTGTTTTTTTTTTTATTCCGAATCAGTAATTAATTACCTATGGTTACCGTGGACCTATAAAAATAAGGAGGACTCATAACGGCAGAAATAAAGCTATGTTTCGATGAATCTGTGCGTGGATCGAGATATGTCAACCGTACCGGTGGCAATCGACTTACTATAATATATTAATGTGTGTTATATAATAACTACAGCCCTTTTTAACGTCCCACTGCTGGGCACGGGCCTCCCCTCAATGCAAGGGGGATTCAGGCCTTTGTCCACCACGCTGGCCCAGTGCGGGTTGGCAGACTTTACACATCGAGAACTAGTCAAGTTCCCTCAAACGTGCAGGTTTCCTCACGATGTTTTCCTTCACCGTTTCATAGCAAGTGGTAATCTAGGATGTAAATGAGATTCGCACATGAAACCCAGAGGTGCGAGCTGGGGTTCGAACCTGCACACTTTGATTTGCAAGGCGTGCGTTCGACCACTCGGCTACCACTGCTTATTAATGTGTGTGTTATTAATGTGTGTGTGATTGACGTATACGTAAAATAAAGCTGACTAGCTATGGGTGCTTCACTTATTATCTAGCGAGATTTCGCACATGAAACCCAGAGGTGCGAGCTGGGGTTCGAACCTGCACACTTTGATTTGCAAGGCGTGCGTTCGACCACTCGGCTACCACTGCTTATTAATGTGTGTGTTATTAATGTGTGTGTGATTGACGTATACGTAAAATAAAGCTGACTAGCTATGGGTGCTTCACTTATTATCTAGCGAGATCCATCCGATCTTTTTATACGGTCATAATGGATACTTTTTTATCACCATATTCTTTCACTTTTTAGTTTTGAGTGGGTTAATTAGGTAGGCTCAAATGATTAATTTTTAAACCTTAATTAATCCTAAAATCATTCCTCCCTTTTTTAACCTTAACTTTATTCTTATTTTGGTGATAAATACATTTTTAGTCTTGATTTATAAATTATTTTTTAAATTGCAAATCGACACACAAAGGTTAGTTTTACAAAGCATATTAAGACAAGAATGCTTTAAAAGCTATTAAATCCATGGAAAAAATGTTTGCTTATGTATTTTCCGACGCGCTACAGTTTTCAGTCATGTATTAACATCTTCAAAAATGCATCATGAGGTAGGTTATTAAATCATTAAATACTCTAGCAATTGAACAAATAAATTATTTTCAAGTAAGTAAGAGCTTGTAGTTTAAAAAAACAACACATCCCACTAATCTATTTTGGTATCAAATGGTCCAAGTTATAAGCAGAATGTCAAAAATATATCATTTAAAAACTATTTACAAACTAATTTAAAAACTTAACTGACAATATCTAGAGTACTATACATTGAAATAAAACTATTTTACGGATTCTATCGCGTTTATTTATTTTTATCCTAACTTCAATAGGGAAGATGGCTGGGTGCTACCACCAAGTTGGGATCCAGTAATTAATATGATTAAATCCAAAACCAAGCGTACCATTGCACGACCTCATGACACTGTGAGCACTTTCTGCGTGGATCGGACCGCAAACAACAACTAAATATGAGGGTACCCAGTTATCAACTATGACATCAGGACGTCTAACACTTCAGTCCCCCCGTGACCATGGTTGCTGTAAAGCAGCCGAAACGTCGGGAAAATCAAATAGTAAATAAACGCGATAGCATCCGTAAAATAGTTTTATTTCAATATCTAGAGTTCTATGCGGAATGTTCAGGTTCTGAATTGTAAATATTATCTAACGAAATTTCTGACTTACAGTCACCCCTTGTTGATGTAGTTTACACTGTTAAAATTAAATAGGATTATAGATGTGCCCTAAGGCCATACGATACTTGTGACTAAACTAAACTATTTTAGTATGAATCGTCAAACAATAAACATAGGACTCTACCACCCATTGGGAATGCATTTTTAAGGAGTAGCAACGAAACACCAAGGTTAATCTTAAAATCTAGA
Organism: Ptilodon capucinus; assembly: GCA_914767695.1. Classification (NCBI taxonomy): domain Eukaryota; kingdom Metazoa; phylum Arthropoda; class Insecta; order Lepidoptera; family Notodontidae; genus Ptilodon; species Ptilodon capucinus. Next base: position 10,809,048 of record OU611817.1, on the reverse strand, counting down.
CACGCGGTAGCGTGTCAAGCCAAGTTCAAGCTTAAATAAATATCATAAGAGTACCAAAAAGTTATAGTATGATCCCAAAATAAGCAACGCTTGTTGTTGATGGTATAAATAAAATACTCAAGTTTCAATGTGTTACTGGTAGCTACCATTGTATTTCGGATGTTCAACGCAGATGGTGGGCGACGACTGGCGTAACATACTAGCCAGTCGGGCGCTTACATTATTTCGCTGACATAGGTTAATTTATACCTAGCTTCTGTGTCGCTACACACTCATTTTAAACTAGTTGTAAAAAAATAATGCCCTACTATCGCTGATCGCTCGTGTCAAGCGCTTACCTCACGTCCAAAGGCAAGGAGCCGTCCGGGGCGGGCGGGCGGCGCGGACGGCGACTGGGCGTCCTTGCGGGGACCACTTTCCGTTTCTCGCGGCCGTGGCCTATCGAATGCCTAGTCCAGCCTCCCTAGCCAAGATCATTATCTGCAACCACTTCTACAAGACGTTACATATGGAGATTACATTTGCTGGCGATAATTATAATAGTTTATATATAAATCCCCCTCGCATTGAGGGGAGGCACGGGCCTCCCCTCAATGCGAGGGGGATTTTAACGTCCCACTGCTGGGCACGGGCCCAGCAGTGGGACGTTAAAAGGGCTGTAGTTAGTTTTATATATAGCAGTCATATAGTTATAAAGTGTATCAGTCCAAAATATTATTTTTACCCGCAGTGGGCCAGGGTGGTGGACTACAGCACAAAATTTCGGAAGAAGAGTTTTTTTTTTGTTATATTCCATTGTTTTTTTGTTTTTCTCTCCTTGTGTTTGTATGATAATATGAATAAATATTTCAACTCTTGAGTCAAAAAAGTTCATTAAATATCGCCAGACAACACAAACTCATCATATCATGATCACAGACTAATGCTATGGGTTAGGGCTAGTGCTATGGGTACCATACACTGGACTGGGGCGATCCCATTTACACCCAGGCGAGGGCAAATGCCGAAAAGACGCTGGTGGGAATGAAACCCGCATGTAGTAAGTTGAGCGGCCTCCACTCAGACCATTAGACCAAGACGTCGTGTTTAAGTAGAGTGTGGTAAATCTTAAGCCAAATCGTAAGAATACTGGAGCGTCAAACGTCACGCGTCTAAAACATTTGCCAATAACAAAACGAACTCTGCGTCAATATGCATAAAGTTTAAATTTCTTCATTGCAAGCCACGTCCACGCGTCGAAATTCGCTCGCGCTGTCACTGTAAGTTCGTTGTAGAATGAACTTTTGTATGTGTCAATACAGTTCGTTTTGGTATGGCAATTTTTTTACGTGCAATCTTTGACGCCTCAGTGTGCGGGAGACCTAAGGTGTAGCATGTGCGCCAAGACTAGACGTAAATCACAGAATATCTTGGTGTTGTATTTTTCTTTCGTATGAAATTAGACAATATTTATTATCAATAAAGCAGTGGTAGCTGAGTGGTCGAACGCACGCCTTGTAATTAAAGTGTGCAAATTCAAACCCCGGCTCGCACCTCTGGGTTTATGTGTGAATCTCATTTTCATCCAAGATTATCACTTGCTATGAAACGGTGAAGGAAAACATCGTGAGGAAACCTGCACGTCTGAGGGAACTTGACTAGTTATCGATAGATGTGTGAAGTCTGCCAACCCGCACTGGGCCAGCGTGGTGGACTATGGCCTGAATCCCCCTCGCATTGAGGGGAGGTCCGTGCCCAGCAGTGGGACGTTAAAAGAGCTGTAGTTAGTTAGTTTATGAAATTAGACAGAGAGCGAGCGAACAACTCCGTGACAAAGGTCTTGTCTTGATATACGTGCTAACCCCACTGATTATCTTGTTTATTAGCAGCGAGAGTACAAGAAACAGGTAAATATAACACAGATAAATTAATAGAAGATGCCGCGGAGTAATTGTGCTTTTTGGGAACACGCCGCGACTAGGTAATTACAAGCCCGCTCGATTTGACGCGATATACTACAGTGGATGCGTCGGCAATTGACAATTTTAAAAAAGTAAATAAAAAAAAATTAGACCATTGAGTTTTTTGCCGGATCTTCTCAGTTCAGGTCTTGATTGTCTTCAGTAGTATAACAAAACAAAACTTGGCAATTTGTAAGTGCCCCGTAGGCCTATACAAAATAAATGATTTGGCTTTGAATACGCCCTGTAACCACCGAAGGAAGCCAATTAACTTTTTTTGTAATGTACTGTGTCTATATAAATAATCAACGATTTCAAGGTTTTGAAATGTGCTCGTGCGTGTGTGTGCGAGTTAATACAGGTATTTTTGGTATTTGCAATAAGTTTAAACGTATAGAAGGTTCAGGAAGAGTTGTAAACGTTTGTAAATTAAATTGTTAGGTCCTCTGTTAGCCGATAGGGGCGTGGTACATAGATGCTAGCAAATAGCAACCAAAATTCATGATAATTTTAGGGAAGCCTATGTCTACCTATGGGTAGCGAATGGAGATTTAAATTTATAACAAAAATGGGACCAACCATAAATAATTCCTTATGGAACATAAAAAAACTAAATTTGAATTCAGTTCACAAGCGTAGGAGCTATCTGAGAACATCCTCCTTTTTTGACGTCGATTAAAAAAAAGAAAATTTGACTCGTCGCATCCACTATAGTCTGTCCCGCGACACTGTCCACGTCTTGATCGCGAAGTGTTTACATATGTGGAGTACGTCGAGTGACTACACACGCGCTGGTACTACTGGCGCGAGGTCACTTTTTTGTCTCGTCCGGAACAACAAACATTTTTTTTCTTTTTTTTTCAAAATATGTTTATTCAACCTTAAACAATCCGCGACACTCGACATATTATAAGTGACATGACTGTACTCATATTTAATTTCAACATTGTTTATAGCAATTATAGAAAATGAATGAAACAATCCTCAATGAGTCACGTGACGTCAGTTCAGTCAGCTCACGTCTGTAATATGTAGCCAGGATAGGAACTAACCCGGAACTAACCCGGAACCTCTTCGTTAGTAGGGTGATCCCCTAACTACTAGGCTAGACATCTATGGGGTTTAATCAATTGGTCCTAAATCAATACAATTAAAAAATAAAATTGGAGTGTCTGTCACTTTTTAAGTTAATACTAGATGCATATGAAAGTATATGCTGCATTTATAGCAAAAACACAATAACCTAAAATAAAACTGACCGATTTTGACGAGACGTTCATTGACTGATGAATGAAGATTTCAGAAAGCTTATGTTTTAAAGGAGTAACTAAGGCAATGTTATTCTTTTCATTTTTCAAAATTCCACGCGAATGGAGTCGCAGGTAACAGCTAGTAAATAGATACACAAATAAATCCACAACGCCGTGCGCCGTCGCCCGTACTTGCCGGCTACCGTACATCCGAGCCAGTTACTGACCTCTTTTTCGCTCTTGTTGTTTTTTTACACACTTTTTGTCTCGCTCTCGCCTAATAGCTTGCTTTCGGGAGATTAATACGCTGCCGTCTAATGCATATCATTATGTTGAGTGGTTCCTCTAAAGAGTGCTTTGATTTGTGGCCATGGTGATGACCGATGGAAAGAGAACTGGCCTGATGACCACGAATGTAGGGAAAAAATGATCATTTTCAGCTCGACTTAATTTGGTCACTAATGATGATATAGCTATTCCCTACCTAGATTTCTCTTGGAAAAGAGCAACCATGGAGTTCTCCATAGGAAATGCATTCCGAATGGGTGGCAGAAATATATATATACATCATCACGCCTGTATTCCCCAAAGGTGTAGGTGTGTGCACTGCAGTGCGCCCACATATCGCCAATGTAATTGGGGGCGAGCCTACTGCCATTATACAGGGCACCTTCACGCCCAATACGAGGGAAATTTTTGGGCCATAGGACACCACGCTGGACCAGTGCGGGTTGGTGAACTTCACACGCCTTTCTATAGACGTGCAGGTTTCCTCACGATGTTTTCCTTCACCGTTCAGCAAGTTCTAATCTAAGTACATAAGGAGTCTATGGCTTACCACAAAAATGTTGACAATTTTGAAGAAAACTGGCTGTCAATGTATTGTTATATTTCCAAGTGTCAAGTTACATTGGTCAACAAAAGTGAAATGCAAATAAGTGTGTAAATGTAGAGCCGCTCTATTATTTTATTTAATCACAATGTAAGGCTTCAGGCTTTGGGGCAGTCATAATAGAAATGATCTAAACTCTAAATCAATCATTGTAGATAAAATTTGTCAAGAAAAAACCGGCCAAGTGCGAGTCGGACTGGCACACAAAGGGTTCCGTACCATTATCTATAAAAACGGCAGAAAAGTCACGTTTGTTGTATGGGAGCCCCCTTAAATATTTATTTTATTCTCTGTTTTAGTATTTGTTGTTATAGCGGCAACAGAAATACATCATCTGTGAAAATTTTAACTCTCTAACTATCACGGTTCATGAGATATAGCCTGGTGACAGACGGACGGACGGACGGACGGACAGTGAATTCTCAGTGATAGGGTTCCCATTTTACCCCTTGGGTACGGAACCCTAAAAAATAGCTAAATATGCAAGATACACACACATACATACACTCACGCCTGTATCCCATGGGGGTAGGCAGATACCACCGTTTGCATACTATGATCCTGACACACCTCTTTCGCTTCATCCACAGTCATACATCTTTTTATGCACTTCCGTCGGTTGAGGGTGCTACGGACTTGACCTTTCTGGAAGAGACCGTTGATCAGGTCGTGAAAGGTCCCCCACGGGCACCCTCTACACCTTCACACACGATAGATACTGACTATACCGGATGGTTACCGGTTCAATTCTCGGAAGCGTAAGTAATTTCGGAAATGGCATTTCAGAATTTGCCCTGGTTTGAGTAACTGAGATCGCCATCAGTCCAATTTATGGTACCCCTTTTATAAATGAAAGTGGTACCTTTTAATGGACTACGCTGTGTCCCTGAGATGGCCTTTACAGCTTTACCGGAGGAGTGGCGAGCGCAGAGTGCACTCCAACCAAGGCCTTAAGGGCGGAGAAAGGTGGCAACTAGCTCAAGGGCGCCACAGAGGGCGCTACGACCTCGGCTTGGGCAGTTACCGTGAGGAAAGAGGTAGTGACTGTGCTTCTAGGTGCAAAGATGCACCTACGAGCGGAAGAGGAGGTTCCGCGACCTCGCCGGCGAGATCGGTGTCTGTTTGAGGCTGGTGTAGGTGTGTTGGTGGCCCTCTCGACGCCCGGGTCGAGGAGGGCGGTGATCGTGTCGGGGAAAGTAGTACCCATAATATAAGTTTTGTTTAATTTGGGATCATACGATGAGTATGTGTGGTGTGGCGATATTTATATGTATTTATTTACAACGTCTCTGTAAATAGTTCATAAGTTTCTGCATATTATACTCTATTATATTATATTCTTACCAACGTATTATTATTAAAAGCAACTCTTAAGGCAACACACTGGAGCTATATGTACCTGTGTATTTGTAATAAGTTTTGGCAAAAAAAAAAAACAGTCCACTTAGTTCCTTGCGGGATCTTCTCAGTTGAGATCGCGTTCCCATCCGGTAGTGGTATAGTAGTATATATGAAAAAAAAAAAAAACTTGACAATTTGTAGGCCTACACAGAATAAATGATTTGACTATATGAATTTAAGGGTAAGTATTTCAAACTTCCTAAATGGAATATAGAAAAAAAAAAAAAAAATTCATATACTCGCAACCGAAGACTGGATAAAACACGTTGATGTCTTTTTAATTAAGAAAAAAAAACAGAAACTTAGGATGTCGTACATCCATAAACACATATCTCTTCATTTCACATCCAGAACTCATTACCGCTCCGATAACCAAAGAGCAATGAAAATGTCGGATCTAATGAAAAAGAAGAAAAAGTCATTCGCAAATCCCACATCAGATTTTCAGGCATCGCCGTGCGACGTGCATAGCCAGCACATACTCGTATCTATCATTCATTAGCGCTGCTAGAATCCAATACGACATTTTTTACAATCCCCGGGCACAAAGAACGGGCGTCCACCCCACACAGACAAACAAACCAATACAAACAAACGCCATCCCTGTGTGTGTAATAAAAACTCGTGAAAAAATCACACTGACCCACACACACGCGCGCACCGCCGCGAAAAAAATCACTGACACAAAGAAAGTCGACCGAAAAGTTCTATAGGAACTTTTGAACGCACACAATGACAACTCATGCACACACGCAAACGCACAAGGAAGTCACGTCTGTGTGCGTGAGTGCATCGTACACGTACCTATAAGGGCTAAACTTAGCTTAGTCTGACTGTGGACGTGTCCCACAGTTGCAAGAGTCCAAAACTTCAATCGTGTTAAACTTCGTGGTATATATCCTTGGATCAGAACATTTAAAAACAAACTGTACAAACAAAGAAGTTAAGATACAATTTGGATTGGTCGCGATGGGAGTTGATACGTTTTTCTTTGGACAAGAAGGTGCGCGCCGCGGGTAGTTTTCGTATGAACTTAGTGGCGCGAGATGCACCGACTGAAACAGGAATACATGAGTCTATATCTGTCTCGGTCCCACGCCACCCGCCGCCCGGGGCGCAGGGGGGAGGGGGCGGCGCGGGCAGCGGGGAGGGCGTCGTGTCGCGTTGATGAACATTTTTCTCATTTTTTCTTTATTTTTACGCGAATCGTTTTTAAAAAGGGTTTCGTCATAATTGCGTCGCCGCTCCTGATTATGTTAGCGCGAACGATAAGCCGATCTGCTGGCGTCGCAACAAATAAAGTACTTTTACTAATTACTGACTCACCAAGACCAACTTTACCGGTCGCATCTCGAAGTGTCATCGCAAAAAAACTGAGACAAATCACCTCCAATAACTTTGATAAATTGCATTTATAATTGTTGCGCTATTTGCATATTTCGTCGTCCAATATCTAATACATGGCGATTAAAACATTATAATTAAAAAAAAAGTACGAATAAAAGTCAATATAAACCAACACAGGTCATGTTAGCGACGATACGTTTATGAAAACAAACATCACCGTAATATGAGAGTTATAAAAAAAAGCGTAAAAAAGAAGTAAAAATGTGAAAGAGTAAAAAAAAGGCGCACGTAAACATTGCGTTACCGTACGCATGTCTCGAGTGGAACGTCTCGGCGGGAAACTTATTTTCCCGCGTTTTCTCACCCGCCCACCATATCTGTTATTGTTACACGTGCTCACCTAATTTGAATCTAATTAGAACACTTTGCAAATTTTCTCTTAAGATTCGTATTGCATTTTTATCGCCGATGTTCTGTTTTCAAATTTTTATAGACTTATTTTTTTTTATATTCAAGAAATTCGGATAGTTAGTAAAATTTATTTTCGTCTAAATTAATATCATTTTGTTGCCTATATCAATCAAATTGCATACAATTGGAATAATCGGATAATTCAAACTTATTTCAGCGGCATCCTCCGCGTAGGAGGGAAACAAAAAAAACCCGCTCTCCGGGCCAGTCTCGCAGTAAGAGCGGCGCGGACCGCCCGCCTCCAAAACGTTTCTATTATTTTTATATTACGTGTTTCATTTCGCGTAGAGTTGGACGGCGGTAGTATGCGGCGCGGCATGTAAACCAAATTGTGACTTTGGACATTAACAAAAAAGAAAAAAACAATGGAAAACCGTGACTTTTCGTTGAAAAAATAAATTAACAAAAAATTCAAATAATTTTCGGTAACCGCAACTTAGCGCAGTTCACAACAGATTCGTTTTATTGTTTGCTTCTGATTTTATTTTCCACTCTATATCTATCAAACAAACTAATGCAGTTCATCGGTTTATGTTAACGTATGTTACGTTATGTTTGAAACTATAACATAGGGGAACACACTGTATAGCGACAGACGGAAGATTTAACAGGAGAAGAGAAGATGGCGTTGGCGTCTTCTGTCAGCCTGTACTACTCGATAGTGCAGCGGGCTGCGAGGCATTACTTAGAAGATTATTGTCATACAGGTAAGACGAAAATATTATATTCTTCACTCGAACAAATAAAGTTCAAAATACACACACATTTCCTTATAAAAATATTTCCAGTGGGTTTATACTCGATACTCCAATAGGAAAAACCCACCCTTATTTTTTTATTAAGGACCGGTTCAGGCCCAATTAACACACCATTAATACCTAATTAGAGAGATTATAAATACTAAGCTTTTATTAATAAGGGATTAAGTAGATTTCATAACAAATTTATAATAATCTCGATAGATAGTTTAACTTCAAACTAAGTTTTATGATACGTCTCTATCAAGACATTTTGGTATTTTTATTGAAATTTTTATATTAATAAGAACTAGTAATACCTAATACAACTTTCAAATATGAGCAAAGTTAATTAATAAAACTCCTACATTTGATACTTAAGTTGGATGTATCATGATTTTCTGGTTAGTTTAATTAGGTGGTTAAATTTAATTTTGTAGGTCCGGATTAATACTGTTTTTAATTGCATCCTTGTTTTTATATTATGTACTTGGTGCCGACATAACTTATTTGCAAATTAAACTTAAACTGTGTTCATTCGTGTTACTATTATTAATATCCGTAACATAATTTAGCAAGGAGATAGTTTGCAGCGGGACTGACGAATTATATTTTTTTATAAATACAGATATAAAACTATTTACTTCACTGCACATAAACTAATATGCAGTGAAGTAAATAGATTAAACTACATATACCAAAGTTATAAATTATACATAATACGATGCAGCCGAATAATTAATTAATTTAATTGATGTTAATTAAACAATCTCAACAACGAACGGACAAAAAAAACTCAAGTTCAATGTAAGATACAATATGTTGAAAAATAAATTAATTCACTTAATTAGGCAATTACATATCGCCAGTTATCACAAACTAAGCCGAATTGTGCCATGGGTATCATACCATGAACTGGATGCGTTAGTCACATCCAGACTAGGACTAATACTTGTACGGTTAGCGTTAAAATTTTCCGCAACCACCGCGCACAGTGATCCGGGAGTCTTACGCTAAATGAAGATGTAGTCCAAGTCTTGTAACCTTTTTTTTAACCTATATTGTCCCACTGCTGGGCAAAGGTCTCCCCTAGTCTCCTCCACACATCTTCATCTCCTCCACTCCATCTCTCCAGATAACGGTCTAGGTCATCGCACCACCTTTCCGTGGTCGACCACGGCGGCAAACCTTTTCGTAACCTATTTAAAAATATTGTTGTATCTGAGATGTTATGTGAGCTTTTCGGGCACTTACGGCGGAAACCTATATTCTGTCTAAACCGTGGACCTGCTTTACTAGGAATAAAATTATTAATCTTTGCTATTTTTGCGTTCCAAAATTCATGTGAGTTTACCTTTTACGAAGGATAGGGCTGATAGAGCAATCGTCTCAATATTATTTTGATGACAATTGACGGTTTGGATTTCCATAAAAACTTATAACTTAAAATACCGGTTCGCTATCTCTTATTACTATTTAAAAAAAATATAATTAATGACGTATTATAAAAAATCGAGGAGTGAAAAGCTATTTGACTTAAGCAACACTCTTGGGCGAAATTGACTTTTAAACCGACGGAAAAAAAGGAGGAGGTTCTCAATTCGACTCGTATTTTTTTTTTTTTATCTATGATCACGCATATCTCCGGCGTCATTCGACTGATTTCAAAAAATTATGTAACGTTTGCTAGGGAATTCTTCGAGGGTGGTCCAATTTTCAGAAATCAACCCCCTTGGGGATGAAATAGGGGATTGAAGGTCACTCAATTTAAAAAAAATTTTTTGATTAACCTGAAACTTGTATATGTATTTTACATACAAAATAATTACATATTTGGAATCAGCGATTTTTTCTGCGTCGAATGAGTATGCTCTCCTGTAAAGTTATAAAAATGTTGCTTAAGCCAAACGGCCATTCATCCCTCGAGAAAGTTTACACTGTATTCTGGGACTATGAACAGAACTTAAGACCACAATGCAAGCTGTGCCTTCACCAAACCTCTATCCGCTACCTAAACAATTATTTCGAACTGCCAATGCATCTTCTATATAATATATACATTAGGTAAGCAATTTTGAAAACAGATAGAATCTAATGTATACAAAGTTGCATTAAAAATACTTCCCATTGCAGAACGACAATGGTCCAATGCTAATTATCTCATGAAGAATATATTTGAGTCTAGACACCGGTAATTATAAACAGAAACAATTAAATTATAAATTAACATAATATATAAGTATTAAACTTGGATTTAAATACGCGATATCGCCTGAAATCACTGTGGCGAACGTATAACTTGTTTTAAGAAAAATTTACTCTATAGCATATATAAATAAGGATGAAATTCCTGTGATAAAAGCTACGTGTCCGCAGGTCAAAATTAGGTCGCATTATCGATGAGATTTCGTTGGAAAACGTTCTTCTTCCATGAGTTAATACAGTTTATTTTGCTGGAGGCAAAAAATTGTTAGGTGATAGACAAGCACCAGTATGGTGGACTATGGCTAAAACTAAAGCTCCTCCGCATTTAGGGAGAACGTATCTGGTATTTTAGACTCATCCTATTTAACGCGAAATATGGGTGCACCGTAGCGCACCTGTGCCTACCCTTTCCGGGAATACAGGCGTGATGATGATGATGATGATGTAGTAATGTGATTTTTTCTATATCAATGATTATCCTCACTGAAATCGTCAGTAAACTTAAAAATGGAAAGTTAATTGTAGGTCGTTTGCATGTATTATGTAAATCATGTGTATCCTAAGTGCAAATGTCTGTTGTAAATATTCTCACCCAAATTTATAGAATGTTACCATCCGTTTACAATTGTTTTGTAGAACACTTTTATATTGAAAAAGTCTTGTATTCGCCTCCGCCGCATAAAATCGCATTTAAAGAAATCTAGAAGCGAAACGAAAAAATCCGTATTAAACTTGGACCGTTTGACAACTTAGCAAAAAAGAACGAAACTTAAAAAAACACGAAATGCCATCTAATTTAAAAACGGTTAACAATGCCGTTGTAGATGGCTTATAAATAGATTGATTTTTTATACATTTGTTTTATAAAGCATTTATTCAAACTAAAGGAACTACTAGTTAGACATGAATAATGTTTGTTACTTGTTACTACACTAACTACATATATTTACACTAAAGATATTGCCATCTTCCTCATACTTTACTGCTGTGAGAAGGACGACAATACACTTCGTTTACTGCAGTTTAATTCTTTGACAAAAGAATTGATACCATTGATAGTAATCCTACAAATGTATTGCTTAATCTTTGATGATGGCTTCGGGCCCGATTTTCGCTTGATAGACATCAACTCTATCTATACTATACTAATATTATAAAGAGGAAAGATTTATATCCGTTAGAAAGCTACATTATCACTGAGTATCATAGGCTATATTTATTTATCCCATTTTTTTTTAAATGTCCACCCGTGCGAAGCCGGGGCGGGCCGCTAGTTAGACATATCTAGAAACATAACGTCAAATTAGTCGTATTTTTTCGGCATATCTCGAATAGAGATGATGTCTATCAAACGAAAATCGGGCCCTTGGTCCAGTGGTGCCAGTGTAGGCCGCTCGGGTTACTGAACCAGTTGCGAGTTCGATTCCCGCTAGTGGCAAATGGAGAATGTTTTATAGTTTGCCCCGTTCTGGGTGTAACTGGGATCGCCCCCAGTCCATTGCACGGTACACATAGTACAAGCTTTGATTAGTTTGGGATCATACGACAAGTATGTGTTGTCTGCCGATACAAATTTAATCCAAAAAAAACTTGGTAAGTACCTACCTTTACATGTGTCAATTTCTAAATTTATTTATTTAGAAGATTGAATTGAGTTAAATAGATGTTAACTACTTGAAGAAGGCACTTATGGAGTACTTGATCAGATTTGACCTCAAGTATTCTGGTCAAGTTGACTCGTGCGAAAGTGTCTTTTGTCCAGCTGAAGAAATTTATGAATCGCAGTGGTAACTATTATTATTATTGTTTTTACAAAATTATATTCGTTATCTTTATTTCAGTTTAAATTTTTTTTTTAAAACACATATAATTTTTTTTTTCCAATACCTAAACAAAATGACACTGACAGCGCGAACGAATTTGATAGTCTATTAATTAACAGAAAAAAGTGATTTCATTTAATACAAATAGGTACTTAACACATAAGCTCGGCGATAAAGAATATATACATGTAATGAATTAATTATAACATGTATATAACAATATAAATCAATACAGTATATAATTTACGAGTATAGTTCGGATTTTATGTACCGATGCCCTTTCGGACGGGTACAGTCGCATGCAACGGCCTTACGAGAGATATTTAAATAAAGTCACTAACAAACAACAGAGTGAAGTATCGCGCGACAATTTTTTTTCTTAACGGATTGTATTAACGCACGGAAGAGGCACATTTTCCAAATAAAATACAGGGATTTATTTCTTTCAATTTTTCAATTTCAATTTATGTTGGAGATGTTTTATCTTTATCTTGAAGCCTAAAGTAATATTTTCAGAAAAGGTCAAATTTATTATCTCACACCATTATGTTTAGAAGACTAACATGTGCGTGAAGTTTAGTCTTATGTCACGAAATGTGTCGAATCTGTCTCATTCTGTCCTATGAAATGACACAGTGAATCGGTGCGACACAATGTGACTAATGTCTTGTCTTGACATACGTGTTAGCCCTGCAGGGCGTCATATTTTACACTAATGTTTCCTTGTTAATATTGACGCCAGAAAATAGATTCACCAAAAATATGCCATTTGTTTTATTCGCATGATTGAAACATAAATATGAATAAGGAAAAATTACATGTGAATAAATATCATTGCAATAACTTATGTAACGATATTAACCTTTATAATACATAAAAGGACGAGAAATTGCTACCATATTACACAAGGTAGCAGTTTCCATAACTTTAAGTAAAAAAAAAAACAATTAACCCTTTCCCGCGCCACTGTACTCTCAAACCAGTCGCGTTCGCCCGCCGTCCGCAGTATTAAAGGAACCAGTTTCCGCCGATAATCGCGCCGCGGTCCGAACGTGCGTTTATATGCAAATGCGTTGCATCTCAGACGCAAAGTTCAAGGTCGGTGCGTCTAAACACTTGCGCTCGCGACTGTACACGTAATTCGATGTGTGTACCCTTACGTATGCACTGGAGCTTGCGAATGTAATTGACTTCGTTTGAAAATGTACTATCTTAAAATATGCATAATGATTGAATTACTGTGGCAAAAGACACGCGAACACGTGACTACGCTCGCTCGCGTCATCGATCACATTTTATTGAAAAATGTGTTTTTTTGTGAGTTAATAAAGTTTGCTTTTGTTTACAAAAAGTTGGTCGCAATTATGAGAGGAAGATACAAAGAGCAAATCGGCGAAAAGTTGAGACTTGTATAGCGAAATATTGACTGAGTTCAATTGGGCTCTGCTAGGTTATGCCAGAATTGCTCCTATTTTGTCGTTTTAGCTTGACGCATGTCGATTTAGAGATAAAACGGGAACCCTGTTACTAAGTCTTCGCTGTCCGTCCGTCCGTCTGTCACCAGGCATGTATCTCATGAATCATGATAGTTAGACAGTTGAAATTTTCACAGATTAGGTATTTCTGTTGCCACTATAACAACAAATACTAAAAAACAGAATAATATAAATATTTAAGGGGGCTCCCATACAACAATCGTATTTTTTTGCTGGTTTTTTTATGGATAATGGTACGGAACCCTTCGTGCGCGAGTCCGACTCGCACTTGCCCGGTTTTTAGATCATGCAAGTTTTGCCCTCCAGGCTTTTGTCACAGCATAAATAATATAAGACATATATGCTGTGCTTTTGTCAACTGCTTTCGTATAAGAGTTCATAATGTTACACACAGACTCAGAAATAATATCACTTATATTTAAACCGGCCAAGTGCGAGTCGGACTCGCGCACGAAGGGTTCCTTATCCTTACCATTATCTATAAAAACTTCAAAAAAATCACGTTTGTTGTATGGGAACCACTTTAAATACTTATTTTATTGTGTTTTTTAGTATTTGTTGTTATAGCGGCAATAGAAATACATCATTTGTGAAAATTTCAACTCTCTTACTATCACGGTTCATGACAGACACGGGTGACAGACGGACGGACGGACAGCGAAGTCTTAGTAATAGGGTTCCCGTTTTACTATGGGTACGGAACCCTAAAAATAAATAAAATATTTGTGAAGTCACTTAAGAATTTACATTTGTAAATATATATTTTTACGTAGTCGCTATCGAGTAGCGAATGTATACTCATAGTAGTGCTACAGAAAGAGATGAGAGTACAGTATACAGTAACAACTCCTAAACACATTTGCATCTCAGAAATCATTAGTCAATGAACTCTCAACAAAAAGGGTATTTTCCTCGTTCGGGTGATGGGACGTGTTGTCGGCCGCCGAACGCCCAATTACTTGAGCAAAAAGCGCTGAGTCACCGGCGCGCGCGCACACTGACTCACTGTGCGTGAACGCCATCTACCGTGTCTATCTTGTTTCATAAGTGCGTTCGGTGTTCGGAATTTAGATAGAAATCAATTCGAAATTGAGGAACTTAACTTAGAAAGAGTACTTTATTATTTGATTGTTTTTTTAACATACTTAATTACAATATACATAATTTTAATGTATGTTCTACCATAGGTTTTAGATTTAATAAATGGGTCAATTTGTGATCTTTACCATGGAATCTAGCAACACCATATGGCCCTAAACTGAGCACCAAATTTTTGTACGTACATCATCACGCCTGTATTCCCCGAAGGGGTAGGCAGAGGTGCACTGCAGTGCGCCCACACTTCGCCGATGTATTTCGGTCCCAACGTTATAGGGGGCGCGCCTATTGCCATTATATCGGGCACATTCTCCCTCAATACGAGGGACATTTTTGGGCCATAGTCCACCACGCTGACCCAGTGCGGGTTAGTGAACTTCACACGTCTTTCTATAGACGTGCAGGTTTCTACACGATGTTTTCCTTCAACGTTTCTTAGCAAGTGATAATCTCGGATGAAAATTAGATTCGCACATGAAACCCAGAGGTGCAAGCCGGTGTTTGAACCTGCGCACTTTAATTCCAAAGCGCGCGTTCGACCAGTCGGCTACCACTGCTTTCTACGTGTTCGCAATATTAGGGTTAATGACGAAAATATAAATTGTAGACTTTATCCCGCACGGAAATCGAACCCGTGACCACTATATCCAATAAACCGAGCAGTCGACGCCGTACTATCCGTTGTAATTGCCATACATAATCTTAAATAAACAAACTAAAAAATAGCAACGGTAAGAAAACTGTTCCAATTTACATAATTTGTAGTGGTAAGGGCCACAAGCGGACCTTCGGTAATTGGCGTTGCCGCGTTACCGCGTTACCGCAGCGGTAAGATCTTGTCGCGGCTCGCGGCTTTCCGCTTCACGGTACGCCGGTAATCAGGTGTTAATATTTTCACGCTTACCCGTTGCCGATTATAGGTGCGGTTACCCTAATTTTTATTTTACGCCGATTACGAGTCTTGAATTTTTTTTAATTACTTTTTTTTCTATTTGCAACTGTAATTGTAACAGCTTGTTTTTTGAGAGATTCTTATCGGCATTTCGTTTCTAACTTAGATAAAAGATTTCTGTACAAATAAATAAAATTGAAGTGTCTATTTCTAATATCAGAATAACAGTTTTTAACTAAATGCATATGAGAAATACAGTACTTTTGACAAAAAAAAAATCTATCTGTCTGTATGTTTGTTCTTGAGTAATCTCCGACATGGATTTACGGATTATTACGGGACTTTTACTGGCCAATAGCTGGTGTTATAAGGAGTATCTTAGGCTACTTTTATTTCATAAGAAAAATAATTGGAGTTCTCAAATTCCACGCGAACCTAAATTCGAAATGAGACTAACTTTCCGACAATCTGTTTGACATCCAAGATTAACTTTAGGCGGCACCTCGGCGTCAAAGCTCGCGCGACAATTTTTTTTTTGAGCATAGCAAAACGAACTGTAATAGCAAATTTAAAAAGTTCATTCTACAACGAAATGACACTTAAAACGCGAGCGAATTTTGACGCGAGATGGCGAGATGGCTTTCACGAGATAAATTTAATCTTTATGCATACTACTACAGCCCTTTTAACGTCCCACTGCTGGACACGGGCATCCCCTCAATGCGAGGGGGATTCAGGCCATAGTCCACCACCAGTGCGGATTGGCAGACTTCACACATCTATCGAGAACTAGACAAGTTCCCTCAGACGTGCAGGTTTCCTCACGATGTTTTCCTTCATAGCAAGTGATAATCTCGGATGAAAATGAGATTCGCACATAAATCCCAGAGGTGCGAGCCGGGGTTTGAACCTGCACACTTTGATTTGCAAGGCGTGCGTTCGACCACTCGGCTACCACTGCTACAGAGTTCCTTTAGTATTGGCAAATATTTAGACGCGCGAGCGCTGACGCCACAGTGTACCGGTGCTTAATAGTATGGTGATACTTGCGATAATGGACCTATTATCAAGTATGTAAACACCAATAAAACTGTATGAATGAGTTTGTAAGCAACTCATTGAGTATTAGCTATAAAAGTACGGCCGGACGTGTGCTAATCGCGCCAGCTTGTTTGTAAACTCTAATAGCGTGACGCAGCACGTGACATTATACTAGGCTCTCATAACTTACTAGCGGTCCGGCCCAGCTTCGCATCGGTAGACATTTTTTTTAAACATTTTGGCATAAATAAATATAGCCTATGTTACTCAGTGATAATGTAGCTTTCTAACGGCAGGGGGGGCGAACATCTGCTCCCCCCGAGACGAGCTCCTGGGCACAAAGCTCGGGAGCGAGGCACAGAGGGACACCGGTGCGTTCCGGTAGGAGATCCCGGAGTCCCTCTAACGTGTCGAAGACGGCCACCGGGGAGGTTTTAGTGGGTAAGAATCCCACATATCCCGGTCTTCTCCCAAACAGAATACTGGAAAACTTTCTGAAGATTTCCTCCCCGTCAACAAAAAAAAAACTTTTCGAAATAGAATTTTCGAAATCTGTCCCATAGTTTTTAAGTTTATTCATTACATACAAAAATACAAGTTATAATATTAGTATTCTTTATAATATTAGTCCATAATGTCCAATGTATAATATTATTATAATAATATTATTAATATATTATTAAAGCAGTGGTAGCCGAGTGGTAAGCAGTGGTAGCCGAGTGGTCGAACGCACGCCTTGCAAATCAAAGTGTGCAGGTTCAAACCCCGGCTCGCACCTCTGGGTTTATGTGCGAATCTCATTTTCATCCGAGATTACCACTTGCTATGAAACGGTGAAGGAAAACATCGTGAGGAAACCTGCACGTCTATAGAAAGGCGTGTGAAGTTCACCAACCCGCACTGGGCCAGCGTGGTGGACTATAGCCCAAAAATCTCCCTCGTATTGAGGGAGAATGTGCCCGGTATAATGGCAATAGGCTCGCCCCCTATTACATTGGGACCAAAAATACATCGGCGAAGTGTGGGCGCACTACAGTGCACCTCTGCCTACCCCTTCGGGGAATACAGGCGTGATGATGTATGATGATGATGATGTATTATAATATTATTTCTCTTTATAATATTAGTATAGAAGTATAGATTACTATAGCCCTTTTTAACATCCCACTGCTGGGCACGATCCTCCTTTCAATGCGAGAGGGATTGAGGCCACAGTCCACCACGCTAGCCCGGTGCGGGTTGGCAGACTTCACATAGCTATCGAGAACTAGTCAAGTTCCCGCAGACGTGCAGGTTTCCTCACGATGTTTTCCTTGACCGTTACATAGCAAGTGATAATCTCGGATGATAATGAGATTCGCACATGAAACGAATAGGTGCGAGCCGAGGTTTGAAACTGCATACTTTGATTGCAAAGCGTGCGTTCGACCACTCGGCTACCACTGCTACTAGGCACTTATAGCTTTTTTTTATTTAAACTTACTAGTAGAATGGTAGTCCCGTTAGCTCCTCTGACTAAGCTAAATGCCTCTGCTAGGAAGCTCACGACAATAGTTTAATGGACAGGAACCGCTTGGTTGTCTTGGCCCTTCTATTGACGCCTGTACTATTGGGATAACACTTAGATAAATTTTAAGGCGCTTTTACTTCGGCTAAGTACGAATAAGTAGCCTATGTATTTAAAACTTAAGGTGTGTCTACATACTCAATAAGTATAATAATCATTTATTTCGTATAGGCCTACGGGGGCACTTACATATTGTCAAGTTTACATAGTGTTCCTTACTAGTTGCTTGCTACTATCTGTACCGGTATTAAGTTATACTTAAGAATGGACTAAGAGTCACTTAAAGTAAATATCTTTTGATAATCAAGCAAGAGTCAGTTTAACAAAAGACTTAAATGTGTCCAAATTAAGTACCTAAGACTATTTATAGAATATGAAAAAAATTGTGAAAATTTCAACTCTCTAACTATCACGGTTCATGAGATACAGCCTGGTGACAGACGGACGGACGGACGGACAGCCAAGTCCTAGTAATAGGGTTTCCGTTTTATCCTTTGGGTACGGAATCCTAAAAAAACATCAAATCTCAATGCTTAATATAAAGGCTATTTCACACTATCCAAGGCGCGAGGCGTACTCGTAAGGTCGGTACATGCTGGCGGGATTTAATGAGCAATTGAGCGCTTATCGCGGCTAAACGCGCGCTATCGCGGCCGCGTCCGCCGGCTCTCGGCGATGTTTGTAAACAAATGGAAACAAACCGTTACATTCACCTCTAGAACGATAATACCCTGCACACACTGCGGCGAGCGAAAATAAAGAAAGAAGAAATAGCCAGACAATACCTACTCATCGTATGACCCAAAATAAGCAAAACGATTGTACTATGAACATTATACGATGGACTGGGGGAGATCTCAGTTACACACTCACACACAACATTTTATAATTCGGCACAACACAGCTTTTAAATCAGCTTAAAACTCTCTATAATCTAAAGATTAACAGATCAGAAGGAACAAGCGACCTAACTGCCCACGCTTAAGCTTATCAAAGCATAGAAATAAATTATAGTAATAATATTGTTTGAGAAAATAAAATTGTGGTTTCATATACTAATTCTTAATATGGTTTCATATACTGTACATGCACATTCTGGATCACATCTTTATATATATAATTCTACTGTACGTGTGTATGTCACTGAACTCCTAAACGGCTGGACCGATTTGGATGAAATTTTGTGTGTATATCAATGGGTTCCTGGATGTTTTAGATTCACAATTGGACCCGGTAGGTGGCTCTTTCGTGTGTCACTAATTCTAAGGCAGTACAAAGTTCGCACGGTCATCTAGTTGTACTATAAATATCTGTAGTAAAAGCCATGCGTAAAAAATCCGCTATCGTTAACAATGTAGTTTCATTGAAAAATGAACTTTTTGTACGAGGTAATACAGTTCGTTTTGGTATTAGCGAAACAATTGGTTGCGCGCGTCTTGAAGCGACTGTGGACGCAGGGCTTCATGCTTTTAATATTAAGATTAAGCGTTAAAATCTTTGGCTTCTAATTTTTAATAAGCATCAATTAACTGGTTAACAACTGCGATAGCTGTCGTCGAGAGAAAAAGCTTGTTGAGGCATTTGTAACCTAAACATTTATGTTAATTTACAAAGTTTTATCGCGGAGCATTATTGTTTTTTTTTTTTTTATTCTTAGGAAGATTTACAGACAAATAGTATTAATATATTAGGATACAAATATATAGTCCAGAGCTATTAACAAATCTATCTTGGTTCAATAATAACTGTAAAATGTTGTATAACTGTCAAAACTAAAAAAAATAACTGTAATAACTGTCAAAAATTGAAAGTTACCCTCTGGGTACGGAACCCTAAAAACATTGCTGCATGACATGTAGTAAGGGGCCAGTTCCTAGCTATACGAATAGTTGTCGGCAGGTTGTAAAGAGCTGTAACTAACATTGGGAGCGATATTAACGAAACTTTTTTTATTGGAACTGAATTGAACGACTTGTTGAAAATTATACTGCAAGTTAGTAAAAGGGAGCTTTCCATATCTATAAGAATCTGACATAAGTTTACGTAAAAATAAAACAATAATCAAATATTTTAAAATCTAGTATTTAGGTGATAAGATAAGATACGTCAGAACGAAGTCATAAGGGTCATAAGTTAGAACGAAAGTTATTATTAGAAAAACAAAATACGAGTTGAATTGAGAACCTCCTCCTTTTTGAAATCGATAAATCAGTACGGTACTTAATACTATGTAAATTTGAGGCTTAATAACGTACTTATTTTTAAAAAAAAGTTAACAAAAAAGACGTCGCATTTAATAAAAATAAATATACCAAAGACAACGAAATTCTCATCTTAACATCCACCTGTAGGGCGCTGGAACTTGCGTAAGGGTTCGCTCCCCTGCCCTTGAACTTACCGACCTTGGGCCCAGCCACGCGGGTCAATACACACCGATGTTCAAATGTGTACCGCACTTTATTAAGGGATGAAGGAATACAACTTAAAAAATCGAATGTGAATTTTTCCCTTGCATTAAATACTATCGTCTGCATTTTTTATAGTCTGCATATAGTCACGCCAGTATCTCAAGGGTGTAGGCAGAGACTACCGTTTGGCACATGCTACGACATATCTCTTTCGTTTCATCCACATTCATAGAACTTTTCATGCTCTTCCGTCGGTTGAGGGTGCTCTAATTTATTATTTATTTTTATTTAATTTCAATTATGTTAACATTACTGCTAAACGATGAGGTGGTAAGACAGTTACGACCGATCCTTATATAGATACAATTTAGACTTAATTCAGACAGACATTCCTATAGTATAATAGAATAAAAACTGATATCGGAACGAGCCCTTATAATACACGTAAAATAAATTTTACATAACAATGTTGGACCGATATGTCACACAGCTAATCGCATCACTATTCGAGTCCAACAAACCAACACTGACCATCCAACATATGTTAAGCATAGACAACCCTTATGGATAGCCCTCTATTTATTCTCTACTTGTCTAACTGTTAGCTGAATAGATTGGTATCGTTGTTAGGGATCCTTAAACTGGAAACCGTACATTTATTATCACAAATTAATCAAATTTCATTAAAAAAAGCGTTCTCTCAGCAAGCATTTTAGATTAGGTTAGGTTAGTTTTGGGGGGTTGTTGTACATTCGTCACAAAGTAAATTCGTCACATTTTTTAAACTCCATACATTGAAAGTAAATTCGCCACATCCATTAAAAACATATGTTAATTCGTCACAAGTAGATAAGAGTTATTGTAAATTCGTCACAGGTCTTCTTTTTACATTATTTTTGCATAAAGTACCGGTAGCAGACAAAGCTAATAGTTTTATTAAATTATTAAATTTATTGCAAGCCGTATCGGATAACAACACAATACAGTGACTGATTTTTTTCCTGTCTGTACGAACAAAAATAATGTGACGAATTTACAATACTCAAAATTGGTATATTAGTAATTTTCTTAAAAATAAAGAATTGTGGCGAATTTACACATACTTTTTTATGTGGCAAATTTACTTTGTGACGAATTTACAACAACCCGTTTTGGGGTGCCAGGTCGGACAACCTCCTCGAGTGCCCGCCCCATTGTGATTCCTGTGGGTTCGCCTGTGGGGAATGACAATGGACGCGGGAAGGTGCACCCTGGGCATCGTAGATAATCAGGCTTAATCATTTTGTACGATCCAAGCATTACTTTCTAGCTTTTCTTTATAATTTTAATACCGTTCATGAGAACTTCGTAGTATAAAGTAAATTTTCAAAATCTTATCTCAACGTATGCAAATACTCAAATGCTTCTTACGAGCATGCTTTACACGCTATTTGGTCAAAATTACCTTTACGTGTAATACTTTTGTTATAACAAGTGCTTTTGCAAATAGACGAATTTTAAATAAATTTGGGAGAAAATATACAGAACCACGGAACTAGTAAATATAATTTATAACTAGATTCACCCCATGTATATTATACAGGGGGTGCTAAACTAGCCCTATGATAGAACACACCACCCTCTATTTGCCATGGTTTGTCCTGTACCATGGTTCGAACACGCCCTGACAGTTAACAAGTCAATTGATACCAATTTGATCAATAAAGATAGGTTTAAGAGAGCTTGCTTGATGGCTAAGCTTAGTGGTTAGAGCGTGGCCTCGTGGATCACTGGTACGGGTTCGAATCCCGGCAGCGGGAAAGCGGTAATTTCAAAAATTGCCTTTTAAGAATTATTTAATACATCATAATCACGCCTGTGTTCCCCGAAGAGGCGGGCAGAGATGCACTGCAGTGCATCTAATCTTTGCCGATGTATTTCGGTCCTAATGTAATAGGGGGCGTGCCTATTGCCATTAAACCGGGCACGTTCCCCCTCAATACGAGGGAGATTCAGGCCATAGTACACCAATCTAGCCCAGTGCGGGTTGGTGAACTTCACACGTCTTTTCAATTGACGTGCAGGTTTCTCGATGTTTGCTTTCACCTTTCAGCAAGTGGTAATCATGCTCGAAAATTAATTCCGGACTTAAAATCCGATTATCTCAGAGTTGCGGGCCCGGGGTTTGAACTTGCACCAATTGAGTTCTACAAACTTATAACTAGCCTAGCTACTCTACTAACCTTTTTTTTTTCTCGTCTTTATGTATCCCCTTCCGGGGAGGAGAAAGAGGTATTAGCCTAACTAGCTGTAAAACAAAAGTTCCCAAGTACTTTATAATAGAGAAATAACTCTCGAAAGCGGTAAGTACATAAATAAGATATAAATACTGTATGGATTGGGGCTTCAGTAGTATCATTTATCTATGGGTAGCACGAAACGTCGCGTGGAGAGAAATGGTGGTGGTTTGTAGACTGGTAAGGGCGGGGTGTGGGTGCTAGCGAGAGTAGACACGAATGGAATATCAAACGTAGTTGAAATAAAACTATTTTACGGATTCTATCGCGCTTATTTACTTTTTTATGTTCCATGAGCACTTTCTGCGTGGATCGGACCTCAAACAACAACTAAATATGAGGGTACCCAGTTATTAACTATGACATCAGGACGTCTAACACTTCAGTCCCCCCGTGACCATGGTTGCTCCAAAGCAGCCGAAACGTTGGGAACATAAAAAAGTAAATGAACACGATAGAATCCGTAAAATAGTTTTATTTCAATGTGTAGTATTCGCGTAAATGTAAGAAAACAATATAAGACGTAGTTTCCTAAAACAATATCGAGGGTTGAAAGGCTCATTTGCCTTAAGCGACACTTTTGGACGATATTGACTTACCTATACATACATAGCAAGCAGTGGTAGCCGAGTGGTCGAACGCACGCTTTGCAATCAAAGTGCGCAGGTTCTATCCCCGGCTCGCACCTCTGGGTTCCATGTGCGAATCTCATTTTCATCTGAGATTATCACTTGCTAAGAAACGGTGACGGAAAACATCGTGAGGAAACCTGTGTGCCCGGTATAATGGCAATAGGCTCGCCCCCTATTACATTGGGACCAAAATACATCGGCGAAGTGTGGGCGCACTGCAGTGCACCTCTGCCTACCCCTTCGGGGAATACAGGCGTGATGATGTGATGTATATACATACATATTTGGAATCAGCTATTTTTTCTGCGTCAATTGAGTATGCTCGTCTGTAAAGTTAACAAAAAGTTGCTTAAGTCACATAGCTTTTCACCTTTATCAAATACAGCTTTATTATGCCTGTGACCCTTTAAGGGGTAGGCAGAGGTCCACTGTAGCGCAAATATACTTGGTGATGTAGTTTGGATTTGATATCATAGGTTAAGTGGTAAAAAAAATAAGTCTACTGACCTTCTTGCCGGATCTTCTCAGTCGAAGTCGCGCTTCGATCCGGTAGTAGCTTAAAAAGAAAAAAAAATGTAAGTTTAACTTTTTTATTTTATTAATAGGCTCTTTCAATTGAGAGCTTGACAATTTGGAAATGCCCTAAACGAAATAACTGATTTATCTTTGACAAAAAACAAACCTCACAAATAGCATAAAACGCATCTTTAAAAGTATAGAGACCTAACTCAAAAATAATGTTTTTGAAAAATGGTCGTTAGAATGACCCTTTAAGATTTATAGTCGAAATCCTAAAATTTCAAAATGGGTCTCTATACTTTTAAAGATGCGAAAAGTCCCGCTTGCAATGAAGCCTCCTCCTTACAAAATTTTACAGTGCTGAAGTTTGCGGCTGTAGTTCAGCAGTTCAGTCGATAGCCTTCGTTTATAGCGCCGCTAGACACTGTTTATGATATGTCGGCTGCTAAGGAGACACGGCTGGGGTCTCAATCAGACATAAATCACTTGTTGTAATCCGAATAACGGCTATCGAATGTTCACAAGACGTTTTAACTATATTGTTTTCTTATATTTACGCGAATACTATACATTGAAATAAAACTATTTTACGTGTAGTTTTTTTTTTTTTTTTGCGTGGATCGGACCGTAAACAACAACTAAATATGAGGGAACCCAGTTATTAACTATGACATAAGGACATCTAACACCTCAGTCCCCCCGTGACCATGGTTGCTGTAAAGCAGCCGAAACGTCGGGAACATAAAAAAGTAAATAAACGCGATAGAATCCGTAAAATAGTTTTATATCAACGTTTTAACTAGTTACTAGTAACTTAGGATTGTAATTTGGGCATATATTGTTGGAGCCTTCTAGAAAAACTTAAACTTAACTCCGTGTAGGAATAGCATGAGCGTTTGGACATAAGTTTTATCTTTTCCAACTGTCAGATTTGTCAAGAAAATGACATTACTTCGAGCTTTTTGTACTGGACATGGCTCAGTGTGACGTCATTTTCTCGACGAATCTGATATTTGAAATAGATAAAATGTCTACGCGGTCATTCTAAGGCTACTGGACACACTGGGGCGTCAAGACGCGCGCTGCAAAATATTTTCCAATACTAAAACGAGCTCTGTGGTGAGATACATAAAGTTTAAATTTCCGTGATAAAAAACACGCTTCTGCGCTGCAAAATTCGCTCGCAACTTCAATGACATTTCATTGAGGAGTGAGCTTTTTTTATGAGTCAGTGAGCTTCACCCTATGAAATAATTAACAAACTTCTTTGTTGATATCACTCTTGACAGAGTGGTCGTGGTCGTCAGGTGTTGGTGGCAAGCTTCACAACACGCCGCCACTCCTCTCTGATGGCCGCCTTCCTCGTGCATTCACGTAGTGATAATGAGTCATTTATTGCCGCTTATCTGGTCAGTCCACCTCGTAGGCGATCATCTCGTGGCCTGGTCCCCTCAACCTTTCCCTGGACCACAAGTCGCTCACCAGGCACTTACCCTAATGAAGGACATTGCTTTACAACGTAGAGTTAATCGGTGAACTATTATTAGTCTCTGCGATTGGGACGAATCAAAAGATACCTAAATAAGAAGTATGGGATGCTCTAGCGTGGGAATGCCGAGAAGGAGGAACAGGGGACAGTGGGTAGGGCTCACACGACCCAGTCCGCCACGCAGATTGAGTGGCAAATCATGGCCATACGTAAACCAC
The DNA here is from genome assembly GCA_914767695.1 of Ptilodon capucinus. Taxonomy (NCBI): domain Eukaryota; kingdom Metazoa; phylum Arthropoda; class Insecta; order Lepidoptera; family Notodontidae; genus Ptilodon; species Ptilodon capucinus. The sequence goes on along the minus strand of OU611817.1, from coordinate 10,783,346 downwards.
TTAAGCCGACCCCCCTACAAAGATCTGTAACATTCGATTCCGCACTGAGGCTTCGCGCGCGCGTAAATTTTTTGTAAGACAAGCTGTATTGACTTATAGAAAAAGTTCATTTTCCAACGAAATTACAATGACAGCGTGAAGGAATTTTGACGCGTGGAAGCGTGGCTTTTACTGCAGAAATTCAATCTTTATGTATATGGACAGAGGTACAGTGGTAGCCGAGGGGTCGAACGCACTCCTTGCAAATCAAAGTGTGCAGGTTCAAACCCCGGCTCGCACCCCTGAGATTTATGTGCGAATCTCATTTTCATCCGAGATTATCACTTGCTATGAAACGGTGAAGGAAAACATCGTGAGGAAACCTGCACGTCTGAGGGAGCTTGTCTAGTTCACGATAGACGTGTGAAGTCTGCCTACCCGCACTGGGCCAGCGTGGTGGACTATGGCCTGAATCCCCCTCGCATAGAGAGGAGGCCCGCGCCCAGCAGTAGGACATTAAAAGAGCTGTAGTAAAACAGAGAGCTAGTAACTAGTATTGGCAAAAATTCAGACGGGTGACTTTTGACAGCCCTGTGTGCCCCGAGATTTTAGTTGTCATCGTGTAGTAGCCATATCCCACAACAGAAATTACGATGCATTGAACTTGTCCGTCTGTCTGTCGCGAATTGATGTCAAGTGGCAATTGGTTGCGCAACCCGCGGTCAATGTCGGTGCACTTGTCGCCGGGGCTGCACTCCCGCGCCGCGCTATCGCATAACAATTACAAAACTACAGGATGTTCAAGAAGTCCAAAATAATACTTTGACGTTTGCATCAGTATCGAGTATACAACTGAATGGTATAAAAAATTGATTGTATGCTATGTACAAATTGTAGGTATGTTTGTTTGATTTTCAGTGTTTTGGTCACTACAATGAAATACAAAGGATATTTTTTTTCAAAAGCTCGTGATTGTTTAGTGTTTTACGTGGCTGGCCCGCGGCCATCGCTATCATTAACAGATGGTATTTAATTTTGCGTTTTAAAAATGTCTTTGCTTAATCCCTAAAACGTTATTCACCAACCTAGATTTTCAGATATAAAATAATTAGCGGTACCTACTGACGTATACAAAATTTGGCATTTTAGTAGTATATTACATTTTGTTCAATTTGCACTCGGATTATTATTAAAACACTGTTTTTAGGGTTCCGTACCTATAAAGGAAAAACGGAACCTTTATAGGATCACTGTGTTGTACGTCTGTCTGGCTGTCTGTCTGTCAAGACCTGTTTTCTCAGAAACGTGTGAGGGCATCAAGTTGAAATTTATAACAGAGACTTATAACTGCGGTCCCTTGGTGCCCTAAAAATATCAAACTTCTAGGTTAACGCAATAAAAAGATACGGCGGGTTATGTTGCATTTTTACTTCATGTGCACGGGAATCAAAAACCTATCCCCGTCGACCTAGAACCATGGAATTTGGCAAGAAGTAAGGTCTTATAGCACAGTCTCGTAGTCTTATAGCATAAGTAAAGGAAAAAATCCGAAAACTTTTTAGATTTGTTTCGACATTGTCGAATTAGAATTGGGTCCCAGTGACAACATTACACATTATCTTGAAGCCATTATACTAGTCATGTCATAATTAATAAAATATGTTGTTTGCATGCCTTAAAAATAAAGCATTGCAAGTCCACAACTATCTTGAGGCACTGAGAAGAATAATATTTTACGGCTCAAATTTTACGGATAAATTAGCAATTTTAATAAAAAAAATTACTATAGTCTGCATATAAAAACCCTGACCTCGGCGCGACGCAAGTGGCTCAATTGACTGCGCGGACGTGACGTCGCTCACGCACTTCCGGCCGCTAATTACATGCGCATGCGTCTGTCAGTCCGTCTCGACGGGACATCCTCGGTGGGGAGCCACCGATCAGTGGATCAATTACTTTTTGTAAAACCTAAATTATTTCGCTGTATGCAAAACATAATAACACAACAAGATTAAGTTTCGTACAAATTTCTTGCCAATATCAAAATGAACTATATCAACTCATACAACAAACTCATTTTACAACGAAATGTCAACGATGACGCCAGCAAATTGTGACACGTATCGCGTGTTTTACAAGCTTCATATTAGCTTGCAACGTATCTATGTCCGGGTGGAATCTTGCAACTGAATTTTAAAGATGGCGGAATAGTTATTTTATCTGCACTACCACAGTATGGGTATCAAATGAAAGGGCTTGCTGAGGAAAACACGAAAACTAAGGGCAATTAAATAAAAGCTTGTTTTTAAAAAGTTTTTTAAACATTAATTTTTATCTTAGAAATTCAATCTTTATGTATTTTAGAATACAGAGTACATTCTAAAATTAAGTCCTAGCCCCAGTGGATAGGCGTAAACATTCGGGTAAAGTAACGTAGGCAAAGTCTAATAAACGTATCAGTGAAGTTTGGCAAAAGAACATTTTTTTTTTTTGGTAATGTCTGCTTATATTGAACTTAGTAGATCTAAGAATGCCCAACTTCATAGCATTGTTAGTTAATCGGACTAGCAATTCAGACACACAAGGTTCAAATTGATCTGAAATTCCACGTGAGTGGAAATTAACAAATCACTAACTAGGATCTATCAGTCTTTTCGACGTTTCCACGTAGACTAGAGATTAAAAGAATTTATTTTTAAAAATAACTTATTTATAAAGTGAATGATTTGGTTACTTGACTCGCGGAAGTGTATACCCCTTCAAAATTAGAAGGCAGGAAATGCGGTAGAACCAACCCCACGTCACATTTGAAAACTCCGTGAAACCCTCGAAAATCCACCATAAGCACTCAGACCTGTCGCATGGTAACACTGAAAAATGCATTCGCGAGACAAAAGCAGGCTATTACGGCCCCAGGATTAGCCCTATTGACACTACGTTACCAATTAAAATGGGAGGGGTGCCTTTTCGTCTCGGTTTTTTTCAGCAGACGGTTTTTCAGGCCGCGGGCGACCACCCCCCACCACTTGCCACCCTAACCACCCTCGTGGCTGTACAGAAAAATCAATAACGCAGCACTTTTTTCCGCGCGTAAAGCATGCACCGACACGAGCCGCGCGCGAGTGTGTGTGAGCCACGACGCACACACGCGCGCCCGCTGCACTGGGTTGCCAGAGTTTTTTTCCGTTGGAATTAAAATTTCCTCCCGACACAGTCCTCGTATATCCTGCCTGACTTTAATTAGAATAATGCACCTAATACCTCACGCAATATCTATGTTGGGAAGATTTAAAGGTATAAATCCTTTAAATCTTCCCAACAACGTCTCGACATTTTTATCTGTTTTAAAACTTCAACAATTCGTTTCAAGAACACCGTTCAAACAGCAAATAAAGTAAATGTACTACGGAAAACAATTTTTAAACATTCTATCATCAGCCTTTTGTTCGAATTCTCCACAAGAAATCGCCATAACGGCTGCTTTTAAAGGGATTGCGGCGAAACTACGAGTGGATTCGACAAGAAAACGAGCGCGGGCAGTCTTATTACCTAGACATATTGTGAGGGTCTGTTTAATTTCGTTAAACAGGAACAGCGGCCTTGTGCGATGAATGGCGTCGTTTCCGCGATCATTATTTATAGCTCCTTCGATAAAACATATCGCTGAATGGAATCCTACGAATATTTTTTTAAATCATCCCAAAGCACATTTGCATAGATTCATAGCGTCAACCGCGCAACACTAATTGCTAACGCAGACTAAGATAAAAAAGCATCCACATTTAAAAAAGGAATTCTCTGCACATTTTTATTTTGCACTCGCAATGGCAGAATGCGGTCGTCCCGCTTGCTCGGCATTGTTGCGCCGAGGCAGTCATCACTCCATCTTTGTCTGCCGCGAGATTTTTTTGAACGTGCAAAAATATAAAAACGCCGAACGGCGGTAGGGCGTATTCGTCCGCTGCAGTTGTGTGAGTGCCGGCGATAATGCTTGTTTTAGGGCTTTGGCCCGATCATAAGTCAATACATGCTTCAAGTTTGAGAGCTCCAATAGTGAAGCCAGCAGAGCGAAAACTCAGTACGTAAACAAGAGGAACAACTTAAATCCATACACACAACAAACAATCTCCTTGAAAGCGTTAAAAGCCCAAACTTTGTAAAGTCTACGTCTACAATAAGGTTTTGCCTGCTATATAACATACACGTAATCATTGCTATACCAAAACTAAAAAAATCTGATCATTTATTTCGAAATATCAAAATCCGAAATCGTTCTCATCTTTATAACAAAGTTCGCTTAACTCGTTCGAAGATAAATACAGTATTGTTAAAGATTTGATCTGACAAGAGAACCGCAGACATCTTGCACCTCGGCGCGTGGTCTGTGCAAGCTAACTGTAAAAACAAATTAATATAATTCAGATCGTTATCGCGTATATTTTCCGTCGAACGAAAGTGTCTGCCCGCGACACTGTCTAAATCTATTTTCGTTTAGTTAAAAAATAGCCTTGGTACACCTTTCTCCGCACCTTTCACCCGCTTACAATTAGCGGTCTGTTAATCATGAGATAACAAGTCCAGACTGCTTTTTTCTTGTGTACGGAATTGGAGTAAGTCGATCAATTGGTCGGCACTGGACCAGCATTAGTGGCAATTTGTCAGTGGACAGGGGTGTCGACAGTTTTCTCTCTTTGAATTTGAGATCAGTAAGCTTGAGAGACTGCTTTTTTTTTTTTTTTTTTTTTGAATGGACTACGCTGTTGGCCGTGAGTTGGCCTTTACAGCTTCACCGGAGGAGTGGCGAGTGCAGAGTGCGACTCCAGCCAAAGCCTTAAGGGCGGAAGAGGAGGGCAACTAGCTCAAGGGCGCCACATGGGGCACGACCACGGAGAGGTAATGACTACGCTCCTAGGTGCAAATATGCACCTACGAGCAGAAGAGGGGGTTCCTCGACCTCGCCGGCGAGGTCGGTGTCTGTTTGAGGCTGGTGTAGGTGTGTTGGGGGCCCTCTCGACGCCCGGGTCGAGGAGGGCGGTGATCGTGTCAGGAGGATCTATCAACACATGCCGCGGACGGCGGCGTTGTGCTGTTGTGTGCGCGGGGTTTGGCTCATAATTGCCGGCGGCGACAATTAGAGAGTTTGAGTGCGACGCGGCTTTTTTAAAATAGCGTTCGGACGCTATTTTGAAATGTTTTTGAATGGAGACGAGGCCAAGATCGGAATGTATTGAGAGACTGCTGGTAATCCTAGTCAGATATGCAAGATTTGTCGTTTAATTAAGCTGCGATTTAGGAAGTTTAATTGATAATACAATCACTTAGCAAATCTTTAAACGTAAAAAATATCTAAATAATAGTCGAAAAACGTACCTACATTGGTGAAAACATTGTTTATTTAAAATAAATTCTAAATATTTTTGACAGAGACCATGCATGTGATAGCCCTGATAATTTTGATAACCCTGATAGCCGTCTAGCCGCTACCATGCACATAATAGTTGCAAATTCATTGATTATTTTGATGTATTAGATTGTTACGGTCACAAACCGCAGACGTTGCCTCCATTCCACAATTGTGCCTGAATTTGACCGTGAACACAACGGTTCCTGTCTATGGGTGATGCGCATAGACAAGAAATGGTAGAAAGGTACCAAAATTGAAATACCGTTGGCGTTAAAAGAGGAGTTAGATTGCGGTATATTTTTGTTTAGTATAAATTGGACAATACAAGAAAAAACACCACTTTGCAGATTGAAATAAAAAAAGAACTTACAAATAAAAGCTAAATTCCACATTTATAACAACGGGGTTACCTAACTAGAAAACCATTTAATAAAACCAGACGGGTGCATATCCTAGAAAATTTCCTTGTCTCGAGCGGTTCGTGAAAAAAAAATGGGCAAAAAGTCGCCGTCTCCGTCGCCGACCTTACGCAGCATCGTTTTATTGCGATCGTGCCCGTGGCCTCACTCCTTCTTACCTAATAACACAGTTTCCCTTGCCTTATTCCTTTTTCCCCTCCATTCAACCCCCTCAGCCGACGAATGTGTAGAAAAAACTTGGCGGCCTCGAAAGTCCACTTCGGCACAAACTTCCGATGTTTTGAATTTAGAACTTTTGTTGCCGGTGATACCAATTTATTATTCAGATTCCAAAATGGGAGAAAATTAACGCCTCATTTGTGATTGACATGTTTATAATATTCATAAGTATTATGTTTTGTGAAAATGATTAATGATTGGCAACATTGAAAGCGAATACTAAATAAAACATTGCGCTTTGCATATAATTGCTGGGTTTATTAAGAAAAAACGTTTTGTAGAAAGAGTTCTTTCATCAAACATTAATGAAAGGCATTTCATTAGTGGGGAAATGAGGAGTTCTTTTGAGAATTATAATTACGGCTTCGTTAAACTCTACTAGGTGAATATCAAACGTAAAGAGAGCTTTGAAAGGAAGATATTAAAAACTAAAAACGAATCATTCGGACGCCATAATCACATTTTTGACAAAACAAAATCGAATTAGAAATTTGGCATTTTAATGACTTTAAAACATCTACTTAAAGTACAAACTTGGAGAAATTTGTTGTTGTTCAAATAATAGAATATCACAGCAGCATTATCTTATAATTAACCCTCAAAAACCCATCTGCTCCAATTTGAAACTAAATCCAAACGAATTGCACATCGAATTAAAAAAAAACCGGGATACGTGATACATGACAATGGGGGCCGCGTGCGTTATCTAACTACCCCTCGGACCCCGACCAGTGTAAAAAGACCTACCGTACACACCCTACAGATCCTTTTTTCTCTCGTATTGTTTCAACCATGGGAGGGGCGGGAGGTCAGAGGTTTTTGGTGTTTATTGCACATTTTTGCATGGAGCTTCGCGATCGGGCTCAGCCGGGCTCGGCTTTGCAAACGGTAACACACACACATACTCATTGTATATGTATATTTATTGCAGCTAACACACATATGAAATCACACAACTGCCCCCTTACCACCACCTGTCTTGCATCAATGTTTTAATATTACTTTCAGATTTTAACAGGTACTACTACTACTACAGCCCTTTTAACGTCCCACTGCTGGGCACGGGCCTCCCCTTTATGCGAGGGGGATTCAGGCCATAGTCCACCACGCTGGCCCAGTGCGGGTTGGCAGATTTCACACATCGATGGAGAACTAGACAAGTTCCCTCAGACGTGCAGGTTTCCTCACGATGTTTTCCTTCACCGTTTCATAGCTAGTGGTAATCTCGGATGAAAATGAGATTCGCACATAAATCCCAGTGGTGCGAGCCGGGGTTTGAACCTGCACACTTTGATTTGCAAGGCGTGCGTTCGACCACTCGGCTACCACGGCTATGATACTCGGCTACCACTGCTATGATAATGCTCTAATAGGTAACTCGATGCATAATCTGTAAAAAAATTACAGTTAGGTACTATTGAAACAACAATAATTTAGGAGGTGGTGGGGAAAATATTTGTATGATTTGTAATGGTTTGAAAATACAATACACCAAGAAGTAATGTTAAAATAAATATAAAAGAGTGAAAAAAAAAATCGTGAAATAATTGCACTTTTGACAGTCACCTTAAATGATAATTATTTTTATTTAAATAATGATGGACGATGCCATTAAAACAGCGAAAACCACCCTATTTATTTAACAGACGAATTCATCCAAATAACTTTACTACGAAGTTTGTATAATAAAAATAAAGTAGGTACCTAACATCAACAATGTTTTATTCATGACACTTCCGCAAAATACGTCTCTATAAAAATAACTTTATATTTATCATGAGTGACGCTTGAAAAAAAATCACATCCCTGACGCAGACGAGGGGTGGGAGGGGGGAGGGAGACGGGTGGAGGTGCAGGTGGGGTTGCCAGTATTTTTATTTTTTCATGATTGGTGGATTGCACCGGGAGTAATGATCGATGGAATTATCGTGCGCGCCACTGGCCACCTACGGGGGCTCGTTTTAAATTTCGAATAGCCTCTGTGATTTTTTTAAATTTCGAATAGCCTCTGTGATTTTTTTAAATTTCGAATCTCTCAAAGAGGTGCAGATTCATGGATAAGTCTCCATGAACTTGCACCTCTTTGGAAGATTCAAGACCGGATACCCTTTATTTCTCTTTCTATCAACATAATGGAAAGAAACAAATTATTACATACATACCAAACATATTTTCTATCACCATGTTAGATATATAGATAGAGTAGAATCAGAATCAGAATTTTGTTATTCATAACCAATACAGGCACTTATGAAACGTCAGTAAAAACTAAATAATAATAATAGTATCTCTACCACCAGAACTCTTTATTGTACAAGAAATAGAGAGAACGAGAGGGAAAATATGAAACAAAATAACAAAATACAACATTAGGTTTTACTATATTTTTACCAACATTATTTAACTTTCAAATTCAGAACATAGATTCATATATTTTAAATATAATAAGTCACAGACGCGGCCATAAAAATCGACGAGATAGACGGAATTGAATGGCGTACTCGCGATTGCGTTGCCATCCATAAACCCAGCCAGCGGCAGCGGGGCCGCCTTCCATAAAAATATCCGAACGCATAAAAACCGCTTCCACATACAAGATATGCTTTTAAACTTAATCGAGTACACAAAAAAAATGCACTAGGTACATAAAGCAGAGCCGAGTGGTCGAACGCACGCCTTGCAAATCAAAGTGTGCAGGTTCAAACCCCGGCTCGCACCTCTGGGTTTATGTGCGAATCTCATTTTCATCCGAGATTACCACTAGCTATGAAACGGTGAAGGAAAACATCGTGAGGAAACCTGCACGTCTATGGAAAGACGTGTGAAGTTCACCAACCCGCACTGGGCCAGCGTGGCGAACTGTAGCCCAAAAATCTCCCTCGTATTGAGGGAGAACGTGCCCGGTATAATGGCAATAGGCTAGCCCCCTATTACATTGGGACCAAAATACATTGGCGAAATGTGGGCGCACTACAGTGCACCTCTGCCTACCCCTTCGGGGAATACAGGCGTGATGGTGTAGGTACATATTGGTTTGTATCTATGGAATGGAGACACAAAAAATATTTTCTATTTTCGGAATTTATAGTCTGTTAGTGTTAAATATACATCATTAAAATCTAATTCAATCAAAACGTCACATCACGCCTGTATTCCCCGAAGGGGTAGGCAGAGGTGCACTGCAGTGCGCTCACACTTCGCCGATGTATTTTAGTCCCGAGCCTATAGCCATTATACCGGGCACATGCTCCCTCAATACGATGGAGATTTTTGGGCTATATTCCACCACGCTGGCACAACCGTACACAAAAACCCAAAATAAAATTTAACAAAACAAAAATATTTATTATCAAGATACTATCAAGCTGTTGGCAAATGAAGCCACATTTTTTAACCCTTTTGAGAAGTTACGAACGCAGTGCACATTCCTGTTAAAATTCTCCATCCATGGCGTTGTACTTTTTTTATTTATTTCTCTCACCACCCCCGCACCGGTATTGGTTATATTCCGATTTTACAAATTAAACACACCCTGTTTATATTTATCCCCCTACACCCCCTGTATATAGTCATACATTACCATACATACAATATGATTTATACGGCATACACATTTGGCATAATTGAAAAATGGCCGTTCTGTAATGGCAGACAGTGGACGCGGGAAAATAAGCTTTTATAAACCCTCCGCTTAGAGGCGCGTTAAAACTTTTGCCAATAACAAAACTAACTGTATTTACTCTGTGATAAGGCTCACTTATCAACTTCATGTCACCGGTGAGGCAAGCGAAATTTAACGCGTGGCTTTTACCACAGAAATTCAATCTTTATGTATATTGTTAAAGAATACATTTTCAACATGTCGCTAAACGCCGCGCGTTAGTCTTTTTGCCAATACGAAAACGAACTCTGTATCGATAAAGACTCAATTCCTTTGGTAAAAGACACGCGTCCCTCGTCAGAATTCGCTCGCGCTGTCAATGTCATGTCGTTGAAGAATGAACTTTTTATGTCAGTCAATAGAGTTCCTTTTCGTAATGTCCAAAAATTCGACGCGCGTTTTGACGCCCCAGAGTGCTGGGGGCTTAACGGCGTGGTCATATATTACAATAATTAAGCAATCATTTGTACGTGATGGCGTTTTGTAATAATAAGGGCGTTTGAGCCGAGTAGACGGAAGAGCGGGCTGCCGGTTTGAGGGTTATAGGTTGAATTCTAAACCCTTGTCGTTCCCTCTCACAGCTGTGATGTAAGAGCGAATCAGCAATATTTTTAGTGCTTTCAAATTGAGTTTGATTGTAATATGATGCCACATAATCAACACTAATAAGCTCTTTTTTACGAAATGAGTGAAATGATGATATTTTAATGGAATAAAATGAGGAATGCGATTAGCAGTATTTATTGCAATGTCGAGTAATTAATAGCAAGGACAATTTAAATAAATACACATCTATACTAATATCATAAAGAGGAATGATTTGTTTTCTCTTTATTTTTGTATGCAGCGACTAAACTTAAAAACTACTGGACCGATTAATTAAGCTACATTATTACTGAGTAACATAGGCTATAATTATTTATCCCAAAATGTTTTCATAATTCATGTGCGAATGTCATTTTCAATAGTAAACTGATTACCATTCGATGAACGGCGTAGGCAAACAACGTGAGGAAACCCACACGTCTATAGAAAGGCGCGTGAAGTCCACCCACCCGCACTGGGCCAGCGTGGTGGACTATGGCCCAAATCTCCCTCGTATTGAGGGGGAATGTGCCCAGTTTATAGGTTCGCCCCCTATTACACTGCGACTAAAAATACATCAGCAAAAGTTTGAGTGTACTACCAACCCCTCTGCTGACCTCTTCGGGGAATACAGGCGTGATGACGTATATAGATATACGCTAGAGGTGGCTTCTAATCAAACGCAGATCGAGTATGTACCTCCAATTAGCCCAAGTTGGAGAACGGCCTTGAAAGGCATGTAAGCAGTATTGAGATACCGAAGTTGGGTATGCAAGTAATAATGTCAAGTTAAAAGCCTGAAAAGGGAAAGTTACGTTGCAAGTCGCGGCCGCAGTGATGGCGACATCTGGTGGAAAACTTCATGAACTAGTGGAAATCCATAAGTCACTATTAGTTCTAGGAAGTAGAGCCCTATGAATTGATTCTTCTTTATTTACTAAATTATGAAATACGAGTATAATGGAATTAGATGGGAAAAAAATCAACCATGGAGTTCCTTGCCCATTCTTCCATATGAAAAGGCATTCCGAATGGGTGGTAGAGATACTATTTTTTTTTTTTTTACTGACGATTCTTATGTGCCTGTATTGGTTTAAATAAAAAAAAATCTGATTCTGAATGGCTACACCTGCTATTAGAGGGTATTCTGACATTTCTGCAAGACTGTTGGTGGTTTTAAACCCCGATATGAAACATACTATGCGTTTCAAATGAGAATAGGAATGTCAATAACCTCTATCTGTCAAATGTCATTTGAAAAGTATGGTTTGCAAAAAAACTTATTTGCAAACCAAATAAAAATAATAATTATTATTTTGCTTCGTAGTAAATTGTCTTAATATAATATTTAATTAATTAGTCATAATTCGTTTTTTAAAACCATACCATAACCTTTTTTATTTTTATTTTTGGCGCAAAGGGCCAGAAGCCATGCCAAAATTTTTAAAGAAAAGAAAATAAGGACGCCAGTTGCCATTTTGTCGTGCGACAGAGAGCATTTTTTTCACTCAATCTTTGCAAATAAATTTTATTTAAAAATATATTCTTTGCTCATCCTACCTAACTGGTTAGAATCGACAGATATCACGTCACAATATGGTGCAAAGTCGATCCTACTCTCATTTGAAACGCAAAGTACCTGTTTTTCTTGACAAATATTAAAAACATAGGTACCTTATTAACTTAGAGACGACTACATTCTAACACTTGAAGCTACAGGAAGCGATGCGGTGTCAAACTTCTGAAATGTACAGCTTTCAGGGGTCGTTAACCCCGCCGCGACACCTGCATCGACCTTATTCCTTTAAAACCAAAGTTCATTTTACCTCAACACCCACCCCAAATGAGGTTCTTTTAATGATCGTCTTTATGCAGTTTTCAAGACTCTTAAGTGTGAGATTTTTAGGTTTATTTTCGCTCGTTCTGTATGCAAGCTCGCTTTGTGAACATGGAAGGCGCTTAGTTTTTCTTTTGATGAAAGAAATTCGGGTTTTAAGGAACTAAAAAAGATGGATGGTTTTTAAGACGTCTTAGGTTTTTCATGTATCATTCTGTTGCATTTTTACGGATTGCATATGCATTTTTGTACGGAATTCACAGACGTACTATCAACATCAAAAACAGTATTTACCGTGTTCTGTGTTCAATATAAGAACTTCCTTGTGCCGTTGAGATAAAGTTTAATTTCCTTAGATAGTTTATTTTATATTGAATAGTTTCATCTTTCCGACATATTTGATGTTGACTGTACCTGCGTGTGATTTTTTAAAGATGGAACTAGCGCCAAAATTGACAGAACCGAAGAATTTGTTAGAATTTTAAATTTTAAGTCATTTATTTAAAGGTACCTATTTTATTTTTTCAAATTTAGAACAATGTCAGTAATATAATGTCTATGGATAAAAAATGAGAAAACCAGTTAATGTTGTTTGTTTAAATTAAGGAGGACATAAGGATCCATCTACTACCTACTTGAAAGGCAAAATAAAATAAAATCGCAAAAGTATTTAACTTTATTTTTTTTAAACCAAAATTCCACAGTTGCAGAATGCACAGTGCAGTAGCTCGCGTGTCAAATTACAAAAAAGGTTCATTGGCTCAGCTCTTATTTATTGCTTTTACTTTTTAATTTAACGACGCCATGTTAACACGCGACCGTAGGTATTAGCACCAAATGTCTTGCACTTCGTTTTCTTTGCGATTTTAACGTTAAAAAATAAAACATCGTTAAATTATCATTCAGATAGTGACCTGTTATTTTGTACCTACTGCTGCTATAAATTTGGTTTAAATTTAAATTAGTTTTACCCAAAGAATATGCGCTACATACTGAATCAATATGACGTACACTTTTCAAACCATCATTGACGGCTGAAAGCGGTTAATACAAAGTTGCTACCTAATGTGGCGTACAATACAATTTGGTACCATCAAAAAGCTACGAAGGCTACACTTTTTACAGACGGTATTGTACACTTTACGAGCACTAACACTCTATCTATTTAAAGACATGGCAGTCACTATAACTTTTTTTATAATACAGCGTTTAGTAGCGCGAAAATGAATTGTTTATTCGTGCACCCCTATGGTGCACAAAACATGGGACCCAATTCTCGCAAAATCGACATCATCTCGAATTCGACATAATGTCGAACCAAAACGTTATATTGGTCGTATTTTTGTGGTTTGTTTCGACATTTGGCGAATTAGAGATGATGTCGATCTTGCGAAAATTGCCCCCATGATTACTATTTTATATAACGACGGTAAAAAGGTGAATTAACTCATGCGCTATTTCGGTAACTTTGCACGAAACCCGGCCCAAGAGTCGGAGAAAAATACATTAATTGCGATATATAACTCAATATCGCCGAACATAGCGCTTGAGTCATTTCGCATTTTACCTACCCGTCAATACGCACAATAGCGTAATGATACCGGGTCCACGTATAGTCTAAGGCACTTAATGCACCCACTTGGAGTGTACAGGGTGTATTATAAAGTGCAAGTGGTTGGGTGAACGCCGCTTCAGCACGCTCGGCGGCCCGCTCGGATCGCTGGCGGTGCATAATCCGGCAGAAATAGACCCTCCATGCCACTGGCTATGTCGCGCAAACTTCACTACTTAATAATATCGAGGGTCTAGGTAGTGCTAAAAGCCAATAAGTTTAAAATATTTACTTTCGAAATAACCAATTTTTTGAAGTTTAACGACCAAATATACTGGGTGTATCAGAAGTCCGAAATAATACTTTAAGTACACATACGGTAGCTCATATGTGGACGTTTAGTGAAAACAAATTATACCTAATTATCATAGTTTCTGAGTTATAGACCTTTGAACATTTGTCACAGGTATCGTGTTCTGCCCTTTGGGTACACCCATAATCCTATTCAGCAGTGTAAACTACACTTATGAGGGGGACTACCAGTATTCACAAAAAAGAACATGAAATTTTTCTATTGTACTCGAGATATGACGAGTTAGAGAAATTGACGACGAAAAATAAGTTGAAAAAACATAGTCAAATTTCAATCAAATTATGATACCATTCAGTTGTATATCCGATACTGATACAAACGTCAAACTATAATTTCGGACTTTTGAAATATTCTGTATATGTTACTCAAATAATATCTTTACAATAAGTATGTAGTTCCTTTATTTATAGCAAATTTTCTTACTAACAATGACAATAAATATCGAGGGGTGAAAGCTATTAGACTTAAGCGTCACTTTTGTGCGATATTGACTTATATACATATTTGATATCAGCGTATTTTTCTGCGTCGAATCAGTTTGCTATCCTGTAATTAAAAAAAAAAACTTGAGTCATAGCCCTTCACCCCTCGATATTAAATTATACAAAGATTTTTTAAATATTGTCGAGTTTTTTTCTAAACGTACGTAACAAGTTTGGTAACCTTGATGTTATGTAATCTAGGTTTAATTACTCAAATACTTATTATAAAAGATACTGATACAATTTCAAGAACCCTGTATTCGCTAATCACTCATAAGAGATATTCATAACTCCCAATCAAAATACTCCAACTACCATACGCACAAACCGTTTCTTATTAGTGAGAGAGGGCTATAAATCTAATGGAGACACAGATAGAGGCACGTCCGCTTCGTCCTGCCGATAATTAGCCAGAAATAGAGCGTCTCTACACACTCTACCGGCGGCGAGCGACCATACCTCCGATATTATTGGACTTCAGTATTTTCAGTTGAAAGAACCTATTATTAAGTGTAAAATATTTGCAATGGTCATGCAAAGTGTTTGTAATACGAATTAAAAGAATACTGTAGGAAGGAGATATACTGGAAGACTTTTCATCACTTTTAGGTACGCTTTGAACATAGTGGTGTACGCAAATTGACTTGATTCTTTTTGAAAATGTACTCTGAAGCACTTACTATGAATAAAGTTTGAATGCCAGTGACAAAAACTACGCAGCTAATATGCTATTCAAATAAGAATAGGAATGTAAATAACCTCTATCTGTCAAATGTAACTTGAAAAGTATAGTTTGCATAAAAACTTATTTGCATATCAATAATAATGTCTTACATCAAATTTAAATAAAAAGGTTAAATTAGTAGTAACTTGTCTTAACATAATATTTAATTATTTAAAGTCATAATTCGTTTTTTAAAACCTTTTTTATTTTCATTTTTGGCGCAAAGGCCCAGAAGCTATGGCAAAATTAATATAGAAAAGAAAATAAGGACGCCAGTCCCCATTTAGTCCTTGTTAGTGTGCTTCATCGTGCGACTGAGTGCATTTTTCACTCAACCTTTGCAAATAAATTTTATTTAAAAAATATATTGTTTTGCTCACCCTATCCAACTGGTTAGAATTGACAGCTATGACGTCACAATATGGCGCTTAGTCGATCCTATTCTCATTCGAATCGCATAGTACGCGACAATATTCGCTCGCGGATTTTTGACATATCGTTAAAGATTTGTGCGTCTTCCATGTGTTAATACAGTTCGTTACGATATTGGTAAGGAATTGGCGCGTTTTGCGATTGCGTTGATGCTCCTATTTATGCGGAGACAGACAGACAGTGAAAAAATTCATATTATTAATTGTGATTCATAGTTTGGGGCTCCGGTTCATCACCAACATAATAATAAAACGTAGAAGAATGTGTAGCGCAAAGACAATAGTCCCTACAAGAGATACAGGAGCCAGTATATGCAGCTTGGCTTACTCCAGATATTGGAAAAATATTGATTTTAACTGATTACAAAAAGGAGGAGGTTCTTAATTCAACCCGTATGTTTTTTTTGGGTTCCGGACCCAAAGGGTAAAACGGGAACCCTATTACTAAGACTTCGCTGTCCGTCCGTCCGTCCGTCTGTCACCAGGCTGTATCTCATGAACCGTAATAGTTAGAGAGTTGGAATTTTCACAGATGATGTATTTCTGTTGCCGCTATAACAACACATACTATAAAACAGAATAAAATAAATATTTAACGGGGCTCCCATACAACAAACGAGATTTTTTTTGCCGTTTTTATAGATAATGGTACGGAACCCTTTGTGTGAGAGTCCGACTCGCACTTGGACGGTTTTTTATATTTCACTTCGTAAAGACTTACAATTTTTCGATGATCACTACATTTCAAGACTTGTGTTCCAAATGATCAATAAATACATTCAAAATCAACATGACACGCGGAAAATAAATTATAATGATTGAACGCGTGGGTGTGTAATTGAAGTTGCTGCGAATTAATTTAACGATTTGGACTCTACCTATTATGTTATTACTCGAAGCGGTAACCGGCAGAAATAACTTTCATTTTTAAATCCTACGCTTGTAATGAGGTTTGACTGCAATAATGTCTGTAGCTTAATAATATATATTTTAAATAGTCCGTCTGTAGTAAAAAAGATATTTAGAAAAGTGTAGTTATATGAATACGGGTACAGATATGATTTATCGAATCTGCCTTTGAGCACAATCTAAAGATAGGTATTTGAAATAAATATTATTTGATGGTATGTATCTAAAAATAAAAATAAAAACCGGCCAAGTGCGAGTTGGACTCGCGCACGAAGGGTACCGTACCATTATATATAAAAACGGCAAAAAAATCACGTTTGTTGTATGGGAGCCCCCTTAAATATTTTATTTTATTCTGTTTTTAGTACCTATTTCTTGTTATAGCGGCAACAGAAATACATCATCTGCGAAATTTTAATTTCTCTAAGTATCACGGTTCATGAGATACAGCCTGGTGACAGACGGACGGACGGATGGACGGACGGACGGACTGACGGACGGCCGGATAGCGAAGTCTTAGTAATAGGGTTCCCGTTACTCTTTGGGTGCGGAACCCTAATAATGGCGGAAAAATCACCGCAGAGCTATACGAGGAGTCGTTATGGATACTCTAGATACTCTATGCGCTAATCGCAGGTGGAGCCTTTCTTCATCGTAACCCATTGAATTTCATAATTTCTTAAAAATTGTATTCCAAATACGAAATAAATTAAAAAATCACGCAATGGGAACCGCGTTCAAGAAGCAAGTAAGTTAAAAATTAATAACAAATCCGCTTCCTACCTCAATGACCAAATGTAACAAATTAACGGACAAATTATCCTTCCGAGAAGTCCGATCGTGACCGTGACTCCGTGATTCATTATGGAACTAGTCACACTAGTCCGCAGGTAGGTATTATAGCCTGCACACACTGGGGCGAGGGAATTAACTAGACTGTTTTTGAAAATACACCCTATTTCAATATATATAAATGCTAGATGGACCGGCGACTTACACTTACTAACACTAATTACCCTGAAAAAATGGGTTTTATTATTTCCCGCGGAATCCTAATTATTTTTGTCAAATAAAAGTAAGCCTATGTTACTCCTTGTAAGATGTGCTAACTGCTATTGAAAGTCCCGTAAAAATCAGTTTTACCGTTTTGGGGTTTACCTCAAACGATCAGACAGACAGACAATTTTTGTTTAAATTGCGTTTTCATTATAGTTAACGATTTTCATATGCGTTAAGTAAAAAGCTGTTATTTTAACATTACAGACAAACACACTTTAATTTTATTTATTTGTATACATACTTATCAAATCCATTTGCTCGCTTCAGCGATGACATTTCATTGAATAATGATCTTACTCCATGTGTTAATACAATTCCTTTTAGTATTGGCAAAAGAAAATCGCGCGCGTTTTGGCGCATCAGTGGACTCAGGGATTTATGCGGCCATATAGAGGGCGCTCGATTATTATTTATTATGATTTTGCTCGGAATTTAGCGAGCGATAAAATTGAGCTAATGTAACATACCTACGAATAATAACTAAAATCCTCTAGATATAGAAATAATACCTAAATTATTGTTTAAATAAAAACTACTACACTGCTAAATACTAACTACAGCCCTTTTAACGTTCCACTGCTGGGCACGGGCCTCCCCTCAATGCGAGGGGGATTCAGGCTATAGTCCACCACGCAGGCCCAGTGCTG
Source organism: Ptilodon capucinus (assembly GCA_914767695.1). Lineage (NCBI taxonomy): Eukaryota > Metazoa > Arthropoda > Insecta > Lepidoptera > Notodontidae > Ptilodon > Ptilodon capucinus. Next base: position 10,765,065 of record OU611817.1, on the reverse strand, counting down.
GTTGACAGACTTGACAAATCTATCGAGAACTAGTCAAGTTCCCTCAGACGTACAGGTTTTCCTCACGATGTTTTCCTTCACCGTTTCATAGCAAGTGTCTCGGATGAAAATGAGATTCGCACATACACGCAGAGGAGCGAGCCGGGGTTTGAACTAGCACACTTTGCAAAGCGTGCGTTCGACCACTCGGCTACCAAAAATATACTCTACTATGGAAATTATACTCTTAAACTTAAATTAATTTGTTAGGGTTAGCATGCATGTCAAGACTAGACATCTGTCACAGATTCGCTCGCTCGCTCTCTGTCTTATTTCATACGAGACTTTTCGTCTATTTCTTACAATTATATATATATCAATTACACTGCCGTTGTTGGACGTTTATGCTGAAAATGCAGGAGGTTTGTAGATGGCATAAAACAGGAAGATCGGTCTACAGTTCAAAAATATCGAATCATAATTAAATTATTTGAACAAAACATCTTGTAGCTTTTTAAAACTAATGACAGAAATTGACAAACTAAAATTCAAAGGATTCTAGTAATTTTTTTATTTTTTTTGGGAATCCTAAATCTCAGTTTAGCTAAAGCGGTGTACACACCTTAGTCACAGATTATTATTTCTCATATTAGATATATAGTCTCAGATTAGATATTCGGCTATCAATAATTGGCAACACCTAATTAACAATCTGATAATATTTTACATCGAATTAATATCTAAACATTAATCATTGTTATTAAGCAAAAGTTTAGTCTAGCTCGAGTGAGTTCCGCAAACTCCTGCGCATGGCACCTACACCTCAAATAAAGCCAGACAGTGTCACGCCCACTTGGAAACTGCCACAAGCCTGTCTTTACAACTGTTGCAACTGGTACGCTTTCAAATCATCATAGTATACACTGGTAAATTATTAGTGTTTACCGTAAAATTAGGTCTTCCCCCTACCACCCCCTGTCTTGCCACCAATGTTGTTAATATTACTCTCAGTTTTTGACTTTGATATTAAAAAACCGGCCAAGTGCGAGCTGGACTCGCGCACCGAAGCTTCCGTACCTAAACTGTGAAAGCACCGAACATTGCTGTAACGAAAAGATTTAATGGATAGAGAGACAAACTTAACTTAGCCGTTGGTATACTGGTGTGCCCATACTTAGCACTAAAATTTGTATTATTTTACCTAATGGAACCAGCTTGGGTTTAAAAGTAATAAGTGGGGCACGTGAGGAAACCTGCACGTCTGAGGGAACTTGACTAGTTCTCGATAGATGTGTGAAGTCTGCCAACCCGCACTGGGCCAGCGTCGTGGTGGACTATTGCCTGAATCCCACTCGCATTGAAGGGAGGCCCGTGCCCAGCAGTGGGACGTTAAAAGGGTTGTAGTAGTAGTAGAAGGGACAGTGTGAATATTACCGGGCCATGGCAGAACAATGTTTGGGAAACACTGAGTTAGGACGAGGAAAAACCTGGATAAGTATCCTAGTCACAAAATATACTCCTTTAAAAGTCTATTCACCCCAGATAAACGTGAGTGTGCTAAAATAGAACTTCTTTTACTTGTACCTGAGACTACTTGTATATCTGTAGGTGAATGTCAATAAGCAAGCAATGTCAAGTCAAAGATATTTAAATGCCAACAGATTATTTACAATCTCGGAAAGTCCGAACATAGTTGAATATATCGATATGTCCTTATAACTCGTCCTTAATTTCAACAAACAAGAAATAGTTATCTTGCATACATCTTGCACAGGTAGGTGAATACAGAAGTCGGAATTCATAGAAAGTGTGAAGCTAGTTATATATTTTATTTAACCTTTGTTAAAGGTACTTTATGCGAACATAAGATTGAACGTCCGAGGCGAGGTATAAATTCCGACCTTTCATTGAAAAATATGCGTTTTCTATCAGTCGATACAGTTCGTTTTTGTATTGGCAAAGAATTGGTCTCGCGAGACTTGAAGCATTTGGCTTAATTTATCTACAAACCATTTTCATAACAATAGCGTTTAAGTCTTTGGAAAATTTGAACTTCGGATTAAACATGACATTTGAACATTTGTGAGATTTCCTGTTTTCGTATTGTTTTCCCAATGTAGATAATTAAAGCACCAATAGCTTAGTAGTAAGACGTTACACACGAGTTAAACGTAGCGAGTGAATTTTAGGACTGCCTTTCGTGCATACAATGAAACTGTACTCGCAATCTGACTCATTTGTGGAGTTATAAAAGTAAATATCTAAACAAAATGCCCAGATATTTGAATGTGACTGGTTTTGTATTTTTTTTAGCTGTATATACCTACACGCGACAATCTGGTACCTATTTATAATTACTTGACCATTATAACCTTATTCAAACATGACTGTAGCAATTGGTTAGGAAACAAATTTTGAGCTTCCTATATTGTTTTATTACTAACTGTTTAGTACTCAAATTCTAGGATTATGGATTTATTTTATTACATTGCAAGAAGCAGTGGTAGCCGAGTGGTCGAACGCAGGCCTAGCAATCAAAGTATGCAGGTTCAAACCCTGGCTCGCTCCACTTGCTATAAAACGGTGAAGGAAAACATCGTGAGGAAACCTGCACGTCTATAGCAAGGCGTGTGATGTTCACGAACCCGCACTGAGCCAGCGTGGTGGACTATAGCCCGAAAATTTCCCTCGTATTAAGGGAGAATGTCCCCGTTAAAACGGTAATAGGCCAAAATCGCCTCGTACATTAGGACCAAAATACATCGGCGAAGTGAGGGCACACTGCAGTGCACCTGTGCCTACCCCTTCGGGGAATACAGGCGTGATGATGTATTAATTTACATTGCGTATACTTTTGTAGCGTTGAGTAAATGTATAGAGTAGGTATAATTTACTCTGTAGATACTTTTATTCCTTGTTCATACATTCTAACCATATTTTGTTATCAAACCACATTCACAAATACTATACGCCTCTTTTATCTATATTAAATGTCTACTTTTAATACTTTGTAAGATTTTTTTTGCTCTTTCCACCCTTAATATTTACGCTGTTTGACCACTAATTGGGTTAACATTGGTAGGACATAACCACGTTAAGAGAAGGCTGAAAATCAGCGCTGGTAGAGACTCCGTCCCCTCCATCATAATAATATGCTGTGCCTTTCTACACAGGTAACACTGTGGTAAAAATCATCATAGCATATCTCTGCTATCTTGATTCTTGTCCTTGTAACTTGTTGTCAGTGCTAGACCTACCTAGTTAACCATTTAATTCTCTCACTGACAGTCATTAGGCAGTTATAACGTCGTAAGATCATGCAGTGGTTGACAAATCCAGCACTTAGCATTGGAATAAACAAATAGTAATGGAATCAGTGTGTAGCAATCCCGCTGGAGTGTCCTAGAGGCCATTAGCATTTGTCGTGGGGCGGCGCGCACTGGAAATAGCGCGGGCGGCGCGGCGCGTCATCAATGCGCTTCGTTTGCTTTATGGTCAGTTATTGCGCGCGTTTAATTACCGCCGCACGCCATTTTGAAGATTTGTGAAACGTCACTTTTGGCGCGAAACGTGCACTTGACAAATTGCCGTGGCGCAAACGGGCACAGACAAACTACACGACCATAGATTTTTTTATTACTTTTTTTGAAAAACGGTTTTACCATGAGTTTACGCTTGAGAGTCGTAAACTTTGACTTAAAATAGTATATATTTTACCTACGTAGGGACTCCTTTATTATATAAACTTCATTTGAGAATCTGAGCATGATTAGCAAGCGCGCCAATACAAGATTTATGTCACGAGTTAAGTCGCGCTGAGAAGCTATCTCACTTTCTTAATTAATACAAGAAAAAGCAACAACATTGTTACCATTGATATATATCTCACATTATGTCTTGTCATAGTCTGCATTGGTAGATTTAAGAATTTAAATTATACTTGTATAATTAGCATTATCCGTGCTTGCGTTGCGATTTTGGCAAGACAGTTTATTTCTGTAACAAAGTACCTACTCCTTGTTGCATTGACTGTGTTAAAATTTCAATGCCTTCAGTGCCATATCATTCTTTAGTCGATGCTCGTGTGCAAACACGCCATTAATTACGCCAGAAACCATTTAAAAGATTTATCGTTTTTATTTTGAAAATGTTAAAACAACGAAATAATTCCGCACATACGTTTGTGAAATTCTATGCTTGTACTTTTGGAGACAGATAATTCTCATTCATTAGTGCAGCGATAAATATGGAATATGACATCGAAAACATAGAATAAATTCTATCTATGACACGAACCATACGTTTTAGAAGCTGACTTTTGTCATAGACAAAGTGACGGTTCATGCGCTCCTGATTATAAGGCAAGGAACACAAGTGTTCAATGGACTTCGGTAGTTTTTATTATGGTTCTGTAACTGAAAAGGAAACAAAAAAGGAATCCTTATACAAAGTGACCGTCTCGTTGTACGTTTGTCTGATTGCCAAGACTCTTTTTCTGAGGAACGCGTAGAGGTATCAAGTTAAAATTAACAACAAATAATCAGGTCTGCAATGCCTTGGAGTAACAAATCTAACTTTAAATTTACACTACAAAAAAAAAGATTTTCGCGACTATAAACTTCTTGGCAGTTTGTAAACTGACTGCAACCTATCTCGACAGCATTTTTTAACGGAAAATTTAAGTTCGTGTATCCATTTTTTTTTTCGTTAGAGCAATGTTCGTAATGTCGAGTAAATAGTTACAAAAAGTACGGAACCCTCGATGCGTGAGTCTGACTCACACTAGGCCGGATTTTTAATGGCATGTCGGTCTTGTTCTTGCATTTGTTTCTCCGTTCGTTATGTTTACTCTCGTTTCTTCGTCGCGCAGATCTCAGGGCTGCGTGCGATAAGTGCATTGCCCCGAACCGAAATAAATTGTCGCGAGACGCGGCCCGCGTGGTTCCATGCGTACAACCGGTACCGATGTCGTGTGGTTATTATAAAGAACCCAATGCCAGACGGGGCGGGCTCACGCCAAACCGACCTGTCACTTTCACGATGTTACGTACTTGATTTCATTAGTGCGATGCACTTGACTCAAGCGATGCATTGTGAGCCGGTAACGAGGCGTCGATGAATAGCGTTCACTTCACAATGCAACGCAGTAATTCTTGTAAATGTTTTACATGCAATTTTTATTCGGAGTCTCGAGTTTTTTTTATTCTGTGACGTTTGAACGTCTTCATTCACATCTCTCATCGACGTGTATTCACATGCGTGTGATTCATTGTTTTTTATCCCGACGTCGTGGAGCAAGGGATTATGATTATCACCACATCTGCTTACCCTTTCTTATAATGATTGTGTTAATTTTCTTTTCTTTTGGACACAGAATCTATGTCATAGATATGTATGATCTCTCACAGTTTTTTCGTCTTCATGATGCAAACGAAGCCCTAATTAAAAATGCATTAATTTTAATCTGTTTACTGACCTATAAATAAATAGCATCGCAATATTTTATTACCTACTAGCTAAGCCTGCGATTTCGGACGCGCACAATTTAGGAACCCTAATTAATTATTTTTCTAAGTAAAATGTACCTTAAGTTACTTCTTGCAATATCAGTTATCTGCCAGTGAAAGTCTCGTCGAAATCGGTTCCCCCGATTTACCTCAAACAAACGGATACAATTTTTAATATTTGCGTTTTCGTTAAAGGTAGTACGCTACCTTTAACGAAAACTTTCATATGCATTTAGTAAAAAAAAAACTCTTATAATGACATTACAAACAGACTTTTCAATGTTATTTATTTCTTATATAGTTTGTACTTGATTAACTTTGATAAATTAGAAATTGTCTGGCAAATTCCATCTGACATTATCAAAGATTTGTAATATTTTTGCGGTAGCATCTAAAGCTCGGAGGGAAGTCACAAAGGCTCGCGTGACTAAGCGGCGGCGTCCAGGCATCCTGTTTTCATTGTCGATACAACACTGTTGAGCCATGATTCATGGAGCTAAAATAGCACTCGAGTTATAACTAATTGCTACAGACTATACATGACTTGTTTTTTTTTTTAATTAGGCTACAGCCGAAGCTTATCGACGCAAAGGCAATCCTTACTAAGCGACAAGACAGCGTAAAATTAGTTATATATACCAAACGACGCAGAAAAATCAGGCCGAATGGTATTTATAACTATTTTTTTTATTTTTTGTCGCTTGGTAAGGATTGTCTTTCAAGCGTCGTTATGTTTTTGGCACAGATAAGCGATAGTTAGCACACCGGTAGTATACAATCACATACTAGAATCGACTATCATCCATAATATTGCTGCAATCAAACACAATCTTCCAAAACCTCATAAGAAACCACAAAAAATCATGTAGATTATGCTTTATGAGTTCGATTCTTTAACAAACTTATCTTTACAGCTGTTGAACGTATTTTTACTGTATTTTGATCCTTATGAGTACACTAAAAGGGGTTTGTAATGTGTTCGTTGATGGTAAGTAAACATTTGATAGGGTTTTAATCCGTTGGGCCGCGACTGCCAACCGAGTGACGGCTTCGACCATCCGTGAACCTTGTACGGTGCGCAAGCGCATCTAAGTTTTTAAATTTCGTTTTTTATTAATAAAATCCGATGGAATTTTTTAATCTTGGTTGGTTAAGATAAGTTAATGCGTTAAATGGCATAAACTTATCTCAAGCAACCAAGATTAAAATTTATAATATCTTGTTCCCTAACAAAATTATGGAATAATGGATTTATAGTGGGTATTCTGCCAAGGTCATATAATTAATAGACAAATGACAAATTGAATAAATAGACAATATAAATATTGACAATGGAAAATGGAGGTGATAAAGATGGCAGATAACTCCAAATGAAATGAAAAAATATAATCCACATGGCTTTTAAAAAAATAGTTTATGACAGGTGTAATTTGTTAAAGAAATCATCTTTATTTTGTTGGTGTAAGTAAACAGACAGTGGCAAATTAAAACATTATGCAACTTAATAGGTAGGTCGTACAGGTAAACATACATTTGACACCACCATCGTTTACCACAGAAAAGTAGTTGTTCGTGGTTTATCACTTTCTATGCTAAGTGCTACATAGTGATCAAGTTGTTATCATGACGTAAGTATGTTAGTGGGCATTAGGTATTTAGGATCTTGCTATTTGTCGTAGCTAATGTGTGCATAGATTCTAATACCAAGCGAAAAGTCTAAATATACTTAATTACCGAACTACATACTCTTTCAATCCAATTATATTTTCCGAAAGTAATTATTAAAAAAAAAGCAGAAGTAACGCATTGTGCTCTTGTTTTATTCTGAGCAACACTTTTAGATTGAAAGTTTATTTATAAAAACACTTATATAAGTAAAAAAGTAAAATTAGTCGAGCCAAGTCACTTATTCTGTTATAAAACCTTTTTTTAATGACTTATTTCTGCTGTCGCTACGAGCGGCGCGGGCGCAGGAAGGGGCGGTCTTGCTGGACCAGTTTCGTCGCAGGATCGACCACTTGATCGTACCCACCGCCTACTGCCTTATATTCGATACACTATATAGTTCAGCACTGAGTAGCCTCATTTAACTACCTCAATAAGTCCTAAGAACTAAGGTAACATTGCAATTTAGACTTAATTCTTTATAGCCCCAAGGGTCATATTTGCAAGCTGATATCGTTTCAGATATATCTTTATATAGATCAGATACATCCTTCAAATTTAGCCAAATTTCTGTTCTGTGTTCGTAACTACATTCAATTTGGATTTTTTGATTACTTAAAAATGTGCCGATCTATTGCTCTAGATAAGAATGTTTCAAACATTCGTATTTGGGTATAAGTTTTAACAATAAACATTACATTTTAACAACAACAACACTAAATCGTATAGTAAAGAAAAAATCGGAATTAAAACTTCAGTTCTTAATGGACTTCCTTTTAAACCTACAGGTATAATTTTATTTACAGGCCGTATCAGAAATCCGAAACAATATTTCAGTTACTTAGGTACTTCACGCGAGTTACCTACGTAGACAGTTTCCCTTACCACCACTAAAATAAGTCTTCTTTTAATATCAATTTTTTAACATTATTTATACAACACGCAAACAGCAAGTCATATATCAAAGTAAAAGTAATCTTAAAACAATATTGTTTAAAATATGTCGGTAAGAAGGAGGGCACCCTCGCATCCCTGAGCTACCAATAAACTAATGGAGTCACACTTCCCACGAAACATGAATCCCATGCATTAATATTTCAGGATGCAGTAACCCTTTCGTTACTTACACTTTCCCATAGCGCCACATGCCCTTTACAAACTGACTGCAAACACGTGATCCTATTGTAAAATAACGTCACCAATCACGCGCGACCTGCACTCACTGATGCGAGCGAATAACTTAACATTTATTGAAAATATATTCTGTATCAATACACATAAAGATTACATTTCTATGGTAAAAGGCACGCGACCACTCTTCAAAATTCTTCGAATAATTAGCCTCTTTGTACGAGTTAATACAGTTCGTTTAAGATTAAAAAGCTTCTTTAACGTTATTAATTATAGCCTATATGTTATTCTGATGTATAAACAATAATACTGTAAAGTTTCATCAAAATCCGTTCAGTAGTTTTTACGTGGAGAATTAACAAACATCCATCCAAGCTCACAAACTTTCAAAGGAGACGGATACGCTTTCATACATTCTTGGGCCCAGTTGTAAAAATATGGAAGTTGTGTCAATTAAGAGCTTATATATTATCAAACCATCTCCGAAAATTTAGCTGATCTTGGCAATCTGGGAGCAGAATTATTAGAGATTTAGTAAAAGTGTGGTTATTCAACAAAGTGACAACAACCTAGATACTAAACAGCTGATTTTTAACTGTGATTGTTATTTTGTTTTAATATACAGTTTTGGTGTTAATTCAACCACTTTGCTGTATTTTAATATATTAAAATGAATACAATTATGTGCTTAATCATTAATAACAAATTTTTTTTGAGCTACCGAACGTGCTCCCTCTGTCTGGGGCGCGCGGGCGTTCGGAAACTCGTCCGTCGACATTTTGTGGAGCGTTCGGAAACGCGCACGCCACACAGTTATTTACTATAATAATTGTAGTTTTTTTTATTGTTAATTATTACAATGTATTTATTCATTTTGATTGAATCAATCAAGTATTTTATGTTCAATTGTTTAAATCATTCACAGTAATCGATTATTGTAATCGATACTCTATTTCTTCAGTGAAATAAACTTATTTTTATGATTTCTCGTCTCCCGGATAGTGAATTGAGCTGTTTTTTTTATATTTTGAATCAGAAAAAATACCGCTTTTTTTAAACCATATCTCAACTTATTACAATTGGGCCCAGAGATCCCCGTCTCCTTTATAATATTAGTGTGATTTTAGTATTAATGTGTAGTCTATTTCATATTTTGGCATACGAGTTGATTCGTTTTGAAACACCACCCTTAACATACTGGGACGACCGAATTAATTTGATATTTATACTTTTTTACTGTCTGTGGTAAAAGCCACATGCGACCACGCGACTCTATGCGACGCGTCTTCAATGACATTTTGTTGAGAAGACTCGTCGTAAGTTAATAGGTAGGATTTATTCCGCCATCATTATCACATTCATCACCCATTTTTACTTATACCTACCCACTATTCATTACTTGACATTGGCTGAAAATACCCGCTAATCGCAGGTGGAGCCATTATCAAAATCATCTTTTTTTGAAATTAAACTATTTTACGGATTTTATCGCGTTTATTTACTGTTTTATTTTCCCGACGTTAAATAGTAAAATAGTTTAATTTCAATGTATAGTATTCGCGTAAATATAAGAAAACAATATCATCTTTTTTTATTCGTGTAGGCCAAAAAGAACTCACTTAAAGTCAGATTCTACGACTCCTCGCCTAAAATTTCATGATTTGATTCATTTCAACAGAAGCTGAAGATGTTAATAGATATAGTTAGTTTTTTTATTAGCGCGCGTTTTGACGCGGATATGTACGCAGGGCTTTCATGGGTAATTCTGGTGATACTTTTGTTCGTGGTTCAGCTGCCAGCTATCAGGGCCTTTATGCGAGTGCATTTCGAATTATGTGACGTGTTAGGTTAATGACTTATCAAGGTGGCGAATGACCTCGTCGAATCGCAACGTCATTTGCCGCGAGTTTCTTAAAGGGCCAATATATTTGTTCAGGATGTTGCTACTGCCCCCTTACCACCAACTCATAAGCAGTATTGTTTTATTATTACTTAGATTGTTTTATAGTTTATGTAGTCATTATAAGAGGTTACAATAAAGTCACTATTTTAACAGAACTCTTGGAAACTGAATGTTTTGATCAATGATTTCCTAGTAAAATATAATTGGTTCTGATATTAAGAAAATCTGGTCCAGTATTAGCTACCTTAGCATATCTGTTATGCTATCAGATAGGCAAGGAAAATGAAAAAAAATGTGGGTCCATAGCGCAGACGAGGCGAGCGAAGACTAACGGGTTATATTCCAGTGCACTTTGTAAACCTAATGTATATAGGACTACCCTGATAAATCATACATATCAAAGAATCTTAACAACAAAAAAAAGAAAAACTAATATATCATACATCATCACGCCTGTATTCCCCGAAGGGGTAGGCAGAGGTGCACTGTAGTGCACCCACACTTCGCCGATGTATTTTGGTCCCAATGTAATAGGGGGCGAGCCTATTGCTATTATACCGGGCACATTCCCCCTCAATACGAGGGAGATTTGGGCCATAGTCCACCACGCTGGCCCAGTGCGGGTTGGTGAACTTCACACGCCTTTCTACAGACGTGCAGGTTTCCTCACGATGTTTTCCTTCACCGTTCAGCTAGTGGTAATCATTGTTGAAAATGACATTCGCACATGAAAATTATCTCAGAGGTGCGGGCCTGGTATTTGAACTTGCACCCCGTACATTCAAGGCGGGCGTTCTTGCCCGCGAGGCTACCACTGCTCAATAACTAATATTACATTGATAACTGAATCCTTAACTGACGAAGTAGGTACCTAAATACCGCAACCCTTAGGTGGTTGACCTTTTTTAACATCATAAATCATTCAAATCCTATGCCCGCGCGTTATAAAATCAAAAAATAATTACGGTTTAACATCGGACAGGTCTTTGAAAGGGGTAATGCATTCCCATACACGTACGTCATCCGAACGCTATAATTTAAAAAAAGGGTTAAAAAAAAGTTAATTCGAAATGACACCCCACATGTGTAGGCATCCGGCAGAAGACACAGCACCAGCTACGCGCCATTAAAACTTGGCTGTCAAGTGAAGAAATCATTTAGACGGACTTATTCCGTCTCGTATTATTTTATACGGGGCGATTATAAACAGATGTTATTCGGCGATAAATCTTTGTCTTTGTGCCACGTATGAGAGGGATTCTTTAATGTCGTGAAATGGAACGTATTTGCGTAGGAACCTACTGCGATGCGAAAATTATAAATACAAATTTAAAAAAATAGGTTCTATTCTCGATACCGCTCAAATAGGTATTAAAAAATAAAATTATCTTTTTAATTATTTTAAGATATGTAGTGATCTGTGGTTAAAACTGCTCAAAGTTTGCAGTCCGGTCCAAAGACTACTATGTATACGGGGTCCGGTCTGTCGCTATCATAATATAATTTTAACGGTCAACTTCATTAGGGTAAACTTAAGCTTATAACTTGTTATAAATTAACATCATTCGCATGTATAAATAAATTAAAAACTATTAATACCAACTTGTTATAGATAATTTCCAATAAAAATAAACAATCAAAATCTGTTTTTATTACTAAACAATCGTTAGCATTTGAACAAATGTCATAAAAAAGGCGTTTGAGATAATCACTTGTGTTCATTGAAGTTCGGTCACGTTCCGAAATCGAGATATCGACAAATCGATTGTGGCATCGATAAGGTTATATAGTAGCGTCGTTTTATCAGCGTTTAGTCGATCTCTCGGAATTAACGAGGCCCACCCGACCAAGATAGATGGTGGTGGTTTTTTTAATGCTATACGTCTGCTCTGATGACGAATGACGGCGCATCCGTTAAAAAAATAACATTCCTTGCTTCTTTGTTTAACTTCTTAATCGATAATGAGGCTCTAACGACTACAGATGATCGATACCGCAGGAAGTGTGACGTCATTTTTATATTAGGAACAAAATGTACAGGATATACTTAATTATGTAAAAATCAAAGTTTGGTTATACCTAGCTTTAGTCGGCTATAAGCTAGAACAAAATAAATATAAAAACTACCCCAGAGAAGGTATCTAGACTACTAGAATATAATTGGTATACTCCTAAAGCACTATATCTCCACAGTAGCCGTTTAGTTAGACAATACGTATAATATAGGCTTTATTACACGTATTGTATAAACGGCCTGAGGCTTAAACTATATTATATAGCTTAAGCCCCAGGCACACGTCAAGACACCATCAAAATTTTGCCAATACTAAAACGAACTGTATTGAATCTCGGAAATAGCTCATTCTTCAATGAAATGTCATTGATAGCGCGAGCGAGTTAGGACGCGTGGCTGCGTGGCTTTTACCACAGAAATTTGATGTTTATTTATATTAGCATGGAGTTCTTTTTGGTATTGGCAAAGATTTAGAAGCACGCGTCTTTACGCCCCAGTGTGCGCCGGGCTCAACTTTAGGGAAAAAGTCGCACGCGCCGCGCCGCCATTACTATGAACGGAATAATAAGTAAAAAATAAATAAAATGGCGACTTACCTCATGTCCTAATTGTAGATACTGAACAAGTACTGAACAGGCATCCTCCTTAAGGCTCGTTATACCGATTAGTCCTGAGAACTTGGACACGACGCTTTTAAAATATGGCTGAGGGTCCCAGCGTCAAGGTTTGCCAAGAAGCGACGAGCGACGGCCCGGCGTCGACAAAAGCCAAGCACAGACTACCTACTCATAATTAATCAAATGTCAATATGAGTGACAGAGATAGCGGTTATAAATGTAAAGGTTATGGTGGGTAGTTGTGAAATAAAAATGACATTATGGCATTAGTGACGCTGTCCTATTTTGGACAAAGAAATGGCGTAACAAAATAGCGATATTTGGCGTATATGTACGTTTCATTGATGTAATTTTTGGCTTTGAGACTAGTACCTACCTAATGGCGCGAGCAATGGAATTTGGTGCAGAGCTACCTTTTAGACCCTCACTTTAATAGGCCTAGCTCAGCTTAGCTGGCTCCGCTGCCCACTAAACTATTTAAAGGTATCGTTCATCTAAGGTTGAGACCACGTGAACCATAGACAAAAATAATTTAACTTGTAGCCGTTGCAGAAGCTAATTCAATTCTTAGTTTTGTTAATTAAATGATGTCAGTTAGTAAATATGTTCATTAAGTGTTATATTTTCTTTTATCTCCAATCAATTTAATTACAACTAATCCGCCTGCCATAAGCCGTTAAGTTGAATAGTTAACTGCACGAGCAGGTACGGTCAGCAATGAAATAGTTACGTTTATTTTTCTTCGCACTCACCTAATGAACTAATTCCAAAAAACCCACATTCTTATAAAATTGGATGACAACTTTCTTGATCTATCTTGATTTTTATTTGACGAAAATGTTGTCGTCTTGCTCAAACATCACGACCCAGAGAAGGAAGGCGATGAAGAGTATTTAGGCGATTCATTCGCTCTTAATCAGTAGGAATACAAGCATAAATACAAGATCATCTGCAAGGCTTTGGTTGCGAGAAAATTTTCAGTGAAAAGTTACGATGCGTCTGTTCTCTAGCATAAGTTATAATATAAGGTATAGTTTACTAGACGATAGTACTTTTGAAATGTGATCCCTTTGCGATGGCTTTCTTATCATAGACCGCAATGAGCAATCATTTGTACGTAGAGAAACACGTGTTTTGTCAATCAATCAATGGGGACTTTAGTGGCGACCAAAGCAAATGAAAGTATTTTGAGTAGGTACCTAGCACCCCGAACACACTGGGACCGGCGAATTCACTTGACTTTTCATGAAAATTTACTCTGTGGTAATAAGGATAAATAAAGTTTGTATGTCTGTGGCAAAAGCCACGCGATCACGCGACCTTGAAGATATTATAATGGAGATGGCATTTCGAGCCCGCGCTGCGGTAAATTTTTCTGGTTTATCTGACTCCGCCATCTTTGTTTTCCCATATAGTTCGCCGCAGAGCTATACAAAGAGTGAAGGCGTTATGGGTACTCTAGATACTCTATGCACGCGACTAAATTCACTCACGTCTCGTCGATGACATTTCGCTGAATAAAGTCCTTTTTCTATGAATTTATACAATTCGTTTGAATTTATACAATACCAAAAGACGCGCCTATTTGCGCAGAGCTTAGCTCGATTAATTTGAATGTGTTTTGCACTTTCGTCTTATACAAAGCTTACCGGTTATTTAATTGACCGCTCGTTCAACTAAATCCGGAAATATAATTCGAGATTGGTGCCTTCCAAAAGCACAAGACAATCATCATGGAAACTTTTTTTTTTTACGAAATGAGCGAAATGATGATATTTAATGGAATAAGATGAGGAATGGCATCACCTGCGACTAGCGCGGGTATTTCGCCAATGTCAAGTAATTAATAGCAAGGACAAATTCAATAAATACACGTAATAAATAAAAATGAATGAGTGATAAAGATGGCGGATGAATCTCATTTATTTTCATCATGGAAACTTGCGAAATTATTCAAAATTATTCCCTTTGACAGCTGTCAAAGTATAGTCTTTATTGTTTAATGTGCGGATAAAGATAACTCCCAAATTTATTGAGTTAATCATGTCGAATCTGTTGCTCACAAACTACAATGAGACCATATTTAAAATGATAAAATTTATAAAAATATGGCTGTCTTGCTCATACATTACGGCTGTGAGAAGGACGGCAATACGCTTAATTTAATGTAGTTTAGTTTGGTGCCTACTGAATAGATACCATTGCCCATATGCAGAGGTGTTGTAGAACACTTGTACTCGTATTTGTTTTTTGTAGATAATATACTAATACTTCTTTAGGGTTTACTTTCAAAAACAAGATAATTTAAAATTATTATGGTAGGTATATTATGGAGTTATGATATAAGAAAAACAACGAGATTGTCCTCTACGATAACGGAATGGTATTTCACGTTTAATCGTGGTAGGTATTATTCGTATCGAACAGCCATTTGCATTTCCATTTAAACGGAAAAGAAAATGGTCGCATTTTCCCGCGTTTTTGTGGCGCCAGACTCTCAATGCGTCGTGAAAGTGAATCATTAGATACGTGGTTATTTTGTGACTTCTTTTGAAGTATATCTTAGTATTTTTGCTGCATGATTAAATTGGGTTGTTTAATGGGTTGTTTCTACTAATAACAAGTGTCCAATTGAAGGAATCCGGGCAGTGGTAGTCGCTTCAGCATCTTAAATCCTGTTACAATATCCCTGAGGCCTAGATAACTTAATTTATAAACCTGAACAGTCTATCGTTTTCATAACATCGGTAAATCTTTATACAAACTCGTTTTTAATACTCTGTTTTTATTTGTTTCCAGATACAACAACACCATACGTCCTCTACAAGGATGGCGTGGAGCGGGCCCCGCCTGGAACACAGTGGGGCGGAGTACTCGATGGCGGCTATCAGCCAATGCAGCACCAAAGCCCTGGCGGCCCTTCCCCGCAGCCCGAGCCTCAACTCGCCTCGCCGGCCCCCTCGCCGTACCCTCCCGCACCGCCACCCTCTGACCCGACGTCCGCCGCGGAGGACGCCGCGCAGCAGCTCGCGCAGCAACAAGCCCAGCAGCAAGCACAACAACAACAACAACAACAGCAGCAACAGCAACAACAACAACAGCAGCAACAGCAAACGTCTCCTGAGCACATGCAAGTGGAGCAACAGCTCCAAGCGCAGTCCCAGCCGCCTCCCCAAGACCACCTCGATCGAACGCCCTGCTTCGTACCCCAGCCTGACTTGCAACAACAGTATACGCCGTATTTTAAAGAGGCGAGGCCGACTAGCCACATGCTCGGCACCGGCGGCTTCCCGCTACACTATCTCAAACAGAACGGAGGCGTCCTCTCACTCGAGGGCCCGCTCGACCAGTACGCGGCTCCAGATCTGCGCCACTTGCCGGATATAGTCCAACCCGAGCAGCCCAAGCCGAGGAAACACAACCCCAACTCAGAGCTCCGCCTGTTCAAGTGCCTCACGTGCGGCAAAGACTTCAAACAGAAGTCGACGCTGCTGCAACACGAGCGGATCCACACCGACTCGCGGCCGTACGGGTGCCCGGAGTGCGGCAAGCGGTTCCGGCAGCAGTCGCACCTGACGCAGCACCTGCGGATCCACGCCAACGAGAAGCCGTACGCGTGCGTGTACTGCCCGCGCTCCTTCCGCCAGCGCGCCATCCTCAACCAGCACCTGCGCATCCATTCCGGTGAGAAGCCCTATTCGTGCGGCGAGTGCGGCAAACATTTCCGCCAGAAGGCCATCCTGAACCAGCACGTCCGCACACACCAAGGCGAGCGCTATTCACACATATATGCCCCCTCCCCGGCCCCGCGCGCGCCGCCCGCACTGACCGCGCCCGCGCCGGTCACTGCCGCCGGCGCCCGCGCTCCCCGCCGCCCCTCGCACCGTCGATTCGCTCTCGCATCCATTGGTCTTCCTATCAGCCAAATTCTCGGACCCCTCGTCGCCCGCATAGCGGCGGGCGTGCGCGAGACGCGGATCCGACCGCCGGACGCTCCCGTAACCGTCCCCCGTTCGATTAACCCACTCGTCGGTCGCCCCGATCCGGACGACCCAGACGTGTGACTGACCAGCCTGTTCGATTTTTGCAGACGTGTCCCCGCACCTCATCTTCAAGAACGGTACGACGCCGACCCTGTGGCCGCAGGACGTGCCCTTCCCCGACGAGAACAAGGAAGAGATCCAGTCCACGTTCGGCGACGCCGACGGCCAGAACGGGGAACAGCGCGGCTCTTGCTTCTCCCCCAACGACGGGTCGGGGTACCCCGCCTACTTCAAAGACACGAAGGGTCTAAACCACTCCGTATTCAGTTCAGGGCTGTCTCTCCAGTACTTGAAGAGCAGCAAGCTACCTGACGTGCTCGGCGGGCGGGCGATGCCACTGTACGTCCGCTGTCCGATCTGCCAAAAAGAATTTAAGCAGAAGTCGACTCTGCTCCAGCATGGGTGCATCCACATAGAGTCACGCCCTTACCCGTGCCCCGAGTGCGGCAAGCGGTTCCGGCAGCAGTCGCATCTCACGCAGCACCTGCGCATCCACACGAACGAGAAGCCTTACGGGTGCGTGTACTGTCCGCGCTTCTTCCGCCAGCGGACGATCCTCAACCAGCACTTGCGTATCCACACCGGCGAGAAGCCCTACAAGTGCACGCAATGCGGCAAGGACTTCAGGCAGAAGGCGATCCTGGACCAGCACACGCGGACGCACCAGGGCGACCGGCCCTTCTGCTGCCCGATGCCCAACTGCCGGCGGCGGTTCGCCACCGAGCCCGAGGTGAAGAAGCACATCGACAACCACATGAACCCGCACGCGGCCAAGGCGCGACGCGCCGACGCATCCAAGACCCCGCGGCCTCTGCCGCCCGCGTCGGCGGTGGTCAAACCCGAGCTGTACTTCCCGCAGTGCTACGCGCCGCCCTTCCAGCAGTTCCCGGGTGCAGGCGGGCCGGAGTACAAGCCGACAGTCGGGCCGACGCCGGTGGCATGTCTGCCGGCGCAGTGACCCGCGCCCCCGCCGCGCTGGCACCCGCCGCCGCCGCACACGCACCACGACCTGTACGCCGCCGACCGCCTCTACAACTGAGCGAGCGGCGGCGGGTTGGCGGGTCGCCGGGCGCGCGCCCGTGGTCGGCCACACAAGGTATACGACTCGCGATCGCGAGCTTTCAATACAAGTAGTCAACGATGTGCCGGATCGCTGTAAAACGAGCTTCGATCTGTAAATAACGTCCCCGCGCTCCATCCGGATGTTAGTCGTGTGACGGCCGAGTTCGTCACGACCAGTGTTACCGTCGAGGAAGCGAATACAGTAAGCGTTTTTGCCCCGTAATCGTTAAGTTACCACGTAAGAGTTAGTTTTTCTCGGTGATTCTCGATTCTGTCGAAATAGTGGACGGTCCGAGCGGACCATGCCAGAGGTTAGGATTTAAAAACACTTCGTTGAAATATATATAAAAAATAAGAGATTGATCTTTTTACCACTTAACAATATTTCGCGATGAATGTTTTCGGCGCGACGACACGACATCGCGCCTCCTTGTAATAAATATACATATTTCGTAGGTAGACTTGTTAAGTTAATTTTATTTACGAGTATCGAGGGATAAAATCTGGGGAATATTATGAGGTTTATAAAATGAATTCGATGTTGCTCAAATACGTTTAAAGATGATGATAATGGATGGATGTAAATTACGCGTTAGCTTAAGGCAAGAGATTGGAGGTGTTAGATAAGACAAGAGATAAAGTAACGACCGACAGGACAGAATCTCGAATGCGAACCAAAAACATAGGTTACCTTTTGCCATCAGCGTTATATTTCGTTAGTAGGTACTCACAAATGGTTCTGTTAATTAAAGCGGCGTATAGACGCGCGCTCCGAAATGTTTGCCAATACTGAAGCAAACTCTATGACAATATATATAAAGATTGAGTTGCTGTGGCAAAATTCACTCGCGCCAACAAAGACATTTCATTGAAAAATAAGCTTTTTCTATGAGTCAATACAGTTAGTTTTGTTATTGGCAACAAATCGTATAGCACGTCTAAACACTCGCCGGATAATTATGCGCGATATCTCCGAGATTTTCGTACACTGTAGGTGCCAAAATTGTGTATAGATTATATTTTAAATTTTCCTACCAGCTTTTATAATACTATAATTTAGTTTGTTACCAGTTTTTTCGACGATGTGGCAAAATGAGATGCATTTATAATGGAAAGGGTCAGACTGAGAAAGGACTGTGATAGCTAGGTAGGTTAGTGTTCTATATCGCTCACATAGCGTTAAAACGACGCTTGTAGAGACGTGTGTAGAGATGAGTTCGAGTATACTTCGGGATAGAGTGAATGTTATTAAGGGAATATTTTGCGTTGTTATAAAATTTGTCATTTGTTAGTAGAAGACTAGTCTCGTCCGCCAAAACTACTGACTTCAACGACTGCAAATCTACGCAGGAGTGGTGTGGTGGTTCTAATGTGAGCCGCTCGGCTGACTGCGGTAAATTTGCCCTGTTCTAGGTGTAACTATGATGGCCTTCAACGCCCATGATAATCACAGTAGGTAATAGTAATAGGTTGCTCAGTTTGGGATCATACAATGAGCACCTATGTAGTGTCGCGCGATAACAAGAAATAAATCGTCAAAATGTATGGGTTTGTCTAGTGACGTGATAAATTTATAGACAGCGTATGTCGTTTGCACATATTTCAGCAAAGCTAACACATGCGTCAAGACAAAACTTTTGTCGTACTTATTCGCTCTCTCACATCAAATCATACGAGATACCAAGACAAAATGTAAGATGTTTTCGTCATGTCACAATCGCTTGTAGACAGTAATTATGGCTTAACGGACTAGTATCGTGAACTCGCTAAAATTATTTTGTTCCTAAATTATTTAAATTTTTAGTTTCATGGCGACTCACCGCTCGTTTTTTGGACTGATTTGATAATGTAATTGCGATGAGTGAGATTAGTAAATTTTATCAATTAGGGTGTGTGTGTGATCACGCAGTGCTTTGTGTAGTTTGATCCAGGGACGAAGGGTACGCGAGAGTAATATTATTTCTATTTTACACATAGACTATCGACTTTCGGATTACCAAGCAATTCGGCCATTCATCGCGAAATAGCTTAGCATAGGAGAATAAAGATATTATATGAATTTGTGACATATCGTTGGAGTGTTCTGATATTGAAATGCGTTCTTTTTTCGCGTCCATGTTAAATTTAGTGATGGGTCGATTCACCTGTGCCGACTAAGTCGATTTGAAGACTCTGGGATAATTAATCGTAACATGGATTTAGGTATCGAGTCTAAGTTTTTACATACAACGCCAATATTGAAAGCAAACACAAATTACCTATGTTCAGTGTGCGAGTTGTTATCTGTTTTACATCGAAGTAACGATGCAGTTCACGATATATGGTGATAGACACATTATTTGACGTAATTACTGACATAAACTATATGGATGTTAACATAGTCAATATATAAAATGTATAGACTATGTGGAAGTTTTTTCAGTCTATGAGTGTCTATGAGACTATAAACTGTAGGAGAAATCGTATCAGGATAATCCAGCGATTTTTTTAACGTTTTAATATCTCTGTTTGTATCTATAGACAACTTATATAGCTTATTTTACTATATTATTGTGATGGTTTCGTTTTCCTACCGCATAATATGAAATGTTAATTAACTAATAGATGTAAAAGTATAGTGGATTCGTGGGAGTCACATTACGTAATACCATTTTTATTTGTCACGTCGATGTGGCGATGCAATATTATTATTTAGTGGGTTTATTGTGTGTTGGTTTTAATAAGAATTTATCGCATTGGGCAGTTATGGAAATTTAATGGCCGTTAGTTTTGAACGTCACCGCAAACGCATGCGATTTATCGATTACCAAATAATAATCGATCAAAAATTAGTCGATATAAAAATCGACTAATTCGAATATCGATTGCATTACCAGTATATATCGCGCGTAATGCTGCGTTCACAACTGACGCGCCAACAGTTGCGTATTATTTTCCTTTATAATTTTCCTATCAAACTTTCGGAGGCTTACAAAACGAGAGAAAAAAACATCTTTATTGAAGAAAATTTGATTATCTTCCGTGACTACAGTTTTCCACAGTGACGTGTGATCCTCCCAGGCAGCGCGCGCCGCACCCGTCCCCACCAAATACAATAGTATAGGATTCAGTTAATTACATATTTTATATAACTCCACACGCGCAGCCTTAAACAATATAGTCGATAAGTATTTTTATAAATAATACAATACAATTTTATACAATGGACGGTGGCGGCGCGACGCCCCTAGTACAAAGTTTGAATACACACATACAATACAGTGCCATAGCCGTGAATTAACCTCAGATTTATACTTATTAGATTTTTATACCGAATAAAAATGGATTTAATTTTTAAATAGTAAAACCAGAAGTGATTAAGTATACAGAGATTACAGATGATATTTTATACATTTATTACATACAATATTATTAAAAAGAAGGTAAATGTGAAATAGTCTTAATGTTAGTGTCGTATTTGCAACGTGCTAAGTACCTAAGTATTTTTTTTAGTTACACATTAGAGCTGTGACGAATCGACTAATTGGGATAGTTTAATCTTGGACATCTCTATCTTCGAATGCACGTTGTTTATTTCACTTGTAGCCCCGGCACACTGTGGCGTCAACACTCGCGCGTCTTAATATTTGCCAATACCAAACGAACTCTGTGTCAATATGCATAAAGATTAAATTTCTGTAGTAAAACCACGGAGGTAGTATAGTACCTAATAAGGAGCCGGCATTTCGAGCCCGCGCTGCGGTAAATTATCCGCTATATTAGTCTTACTTGATCTTAAGACTAAGATGGCGGATCTCAGATGAAGTGGGGTCGTTAGGGGTTCTCTATCTACTCAGAGTAAAACCCACGCCCCACGCATCAAAATTCGCTCGCGCTCTCAGTGTCATTTCGTTGTAGAATGAACTTTTTCTATGTGTCAATACAGTTTGTTTTGCTATGTAAAAAATTAGACGCGCGAGCGTTGACCTTAGAGGTCTAATTACTTAATTTCAGTGTGGTTATTGTAAATACATATCATTGATACTTTTTTGAGGCAGTGTTGCGAGTGAAAAAACTGATTCATGTTTTATTTCTTGAAATCGCGGGCAGTAAGTACTACTAGTTTTCAGTATTGACGTATTATTCTTTAAATACAAGAAAAAAATGCGAATCACATACAGTCACGCACACAAGTCTTCACAGAGATCTTGTTAAAGTAATAAGTCGGTTTCAATTAATACCAATATTAATATAGGAATTAAATTACCGATAATCCCAGGCTGTTCTGTTTGTATTGCTCACTGTTCTGTTAAGTTTTGCTCAATTACACGTGTATGTAACCTATAAAGTTAATCGTATTAGTTATTATTGTGTACGAAGCAATTTTTTTGTATAATTTTTTTATTCAGAGCACGGTTTTGCTTTTCTTATAAAAAAAAAAACTATTTAGGAAGTGCTGAAAATAACACCTGCCAGTAGCAGAATAAAATAAAATAGCGATTCTACACTATAATTAAAATTTCAACAGTAATAATGCCGTATCTTAACGTGCCGTCCAATTCAGACCGGAACTCCATTCAATTAATTAAAGCTTGTATTGGTTCGGAGGATTGATTTTATGACGTTAAATTAGTTTTGAAACATGTTCCTAACTTTTATTATACGCATTATTTATCTGATACAATGGCATATTACCCAATTATGTTATAATAGGATATATAATATGTATTATTTTTGCCAATTCTTGTCTTTCAAAGTTTTGTCTATTTTGGAATCAAATTCCAATACAGTTTTCTCTTCACTTCGTAGTTGATATAAATCGATTGATAAATTGCCAATGAACGGCAATTTAAACCTTATACGATAAATGTGTCTACCCTGTCAATGTGCTTGCCTAATTTGTATAATTTTAAGTTGTTAAAAATATTAAAAAGGAGAGAATAAGATTGCATCGTAAAACTATACTTTGCATGTTAACATATGTAAACTTCAATTGTATTAAATACAATATTCTCGGGCAGCTTGAAAATTGTACCAGTGCGAAGCTTGGTAAAAAAAAAGTTAATTTAGTGATACTCGATCGGTTTTTTACTAAGTAATTCCTTTAAATATTGCATTTATTCGTGATCTCATGATGAAATTAACAATTTTATTATGGCAAATGTCGACATTTGTGTTTCTTACTAACATTTATACACATCCATTTATTGGAAAATATTTAATCATTCACTTTTGTACTCGACATTACCATTATTTGTGTGCTAAATATGGGCAAGTTGAAAAGTTTCATGAGTTTTACTTACTTAAACATGTAACGTAATTTTGGTCATGCTCTTTATAATAATACTTACCAACTACATACCTACAACATATATAACGGGGGTGTTTATGTCAATGCATGTCAAAATGAGCTTAGTGTAAACTTTAGTTACATAGAAAAGTTGGCTACGAATTATTTCAGCGTCTTCCATTTTTAATGTAGAATATACATGCTACATTATGACGTTTTATAATTTGTATTTACTTACCAATACATAGGTTTTTATTTAATTTAAAACCATATACAAATATTGGGACCAATGCTGGCGCCAATATTTGGATTGGGCATGGGTGTTATTTGCATAATTTGTATAGTTTAAAATCACGGAAAGTCGTTTATCTGCATGAGTGCAGTACCAGTGCAATAGACATGAAGTTTTGGCGATAATTATTATTGTATGATAACTTGCTTGTATTAAAATAGTTGTTAGTGTTAATCGAATGATTGGTAGCCAACATAATACAGGCCTATTATTTTGTATTATTAAGTGTACCCATGGTATACACTGCCACTCGCCAACCGCTCTGCCAGAAAATAAACTAATTACCTACAAAATAATTTTCTATCACTAAATAGAGACTTGTTGATACAGTTCCACAGTAAAATAAGTGTTGTTGAATTTTTTAAATAAAAGTATGGACATATTTAGATTAATGATCTTGTAATCTGGATTGATTTTTTTAACAGATTTTATTGTACGCCGCGTTTTGTGTGTTTTGTGCAAGTTACGCCGCCCATTCGGCTTATTTTTGCTACAATACTTATTTCGAAGCAACACAATAACAGTTTTATATAATAAATAGTACAATACATTATACATAATATACAAATATATACAATAGATATTATACAATAAAGTGGTGATATTATACAAGATTTGTTTGAGAAGCGTCGTGGGCGGCGTGTCTTGCGGCATATATTGGTTTCATTAATGGGTGCTGTTATACTGATTAATTGTACATATTTATATACAATAGACTGGTAATTTTACAATGTTGTTAGGTTACTACAGAGTTATCACACTGAGGCCGACTTGGCACTGATTTTGACACCAAAACTTGGGTATTTTGTATCTGAGGGTATGACCGTGCCTTTGCCAAGGCAAGTTAATTTAACTACTACTAGAAATAATCAATATTTATTTATAAGTGAAGTTCACCAACCCGCACTGGGCCAACGTAGTGGACTATAGCCCAAAAATCTTCCTCGTATTGAGGGAGAATGTGCTCAGTGAGATCAAAAAGCTCTGTCTACATTATTGATAAATACACCATCACGCCTGTATTCCCCGAAGGGGTAGGCAGAGGTGCACTGCAGTGCGCCCACACTTTATTTATTTTGGTCCCAATGTAACAGGGGGCGAGCCTATTGCCATTATACCGGGTACATTCCCCCTCAATACGAAGGAGATTTGGGCTATAGTCCACCACGCTGGCCCAGTGCGGGTTGGTGAACTTCACACGCCTTTCTATAGACGTGCAGGTTTCCTCACGATGTTTTCCTTCACCGTTCAGCAAGTGGTAATCATTGTTGAAAATGACATTCGCACATGAAAACTATCTCAGAGGTGCGGGCCTAGGATTTGAACTTGCACCCCTTAAATTCAAGGCGGGCGTTCTTGCCCGCGATGCTACCACTGCTTATTTCATGCTTAATGTATAGTATTCGTGTAAATAGCCTTTCACACTTCTATATAGATTTTTTTACTAACAATGAATGATTTACTAAATCAGTGTTCGACGGCCTCAGTCCACATGTTACAATAGAATATATTTTCATACATACATACAGAGACACCGTATATACTATATGAAATTGATTTTAGGCAATCCCAGAATACAAGATCCAACTTTTTACACACAACAGTCGAACAGCGTTCAATTAGTTTAAATAGCATTATATATTTTTCAGTTTCCAAAATAGCAGTTGGTTGCGATATGGTCACAGAGGTCCGGGCGAAAAATTGAAAGGTTGGCATTGATTAAAAGGAAAAAAAAAACATAATTATTAAGGAGAAAAAAAAAAAGAATTGTAAATATATTTTCTAGTTCTTCCAAAATGGTAATATCAGTATTAAATACGAAATTCAACTTTGGTTAGGTCAAAAATGTACGTGTGATCTATAGCTGATAATGTTTTCATTATAGACTTTCTCGGTGTAACTATATAAAAATATTTAAGATTTTTTTTTTTTTTGTAATTTACATTACTTTTTTGTCTTTACGTTAGGATTATAATTATATTTGAATTGTAATGATCTTGC
This sequence comes from Ptilodon capucinus, assembly GCA_914767695.1. Lineage (NCBI taxonomy): Eukaryota > Metazoa > Arthropoda > Insecta > Lepidoptera > Notodontidae > Ptilodon > Ptilodon capucinus. The sequence goes on along the minus strand of OU611817.1, from coordinate 10,739,582 downwards.
CTAGACTTGCATTTATGTTAGTTTGATATATTTGAAGTTGATACCAACGTATTATGTATATTATTATTGTATTAAGGGTTTTGTTTGTTTTTTTTTTGTCATTAATAGAAGTAAAATGTTGTAAAAAGTAAGCTCGTTGTATTTTATCAAATAAACACTTTTTAGTCCAACTGAAGCAATACAATGCAGTTTTATTTGTATACTTTTTAACTATTATTTTTAACCTGCGCGTTACAATTACACAAACCAAATGTTTGCCGTCCCTTTCATTGTTATAATGTGTAAGCAAGATAGAAACATTTTTAGTCCTGTCCCATTGAGTTAAGGGTCTTTGGGACTACAACTTTGGGTCAATAATTTTCATTTTTTAAACTATAATAACAAGTCGATAAGCCCATTTAAAATTCGATAAGCCAAAAATACATAATAAGATTTTTACAAATCTTATTTAGAGGTAAGGACACTAACTAATGTCATAACACTAACCGTGTCCTTAAAGTAAAATTAGTTCTGAAAATATCCGCAATATGGCTGACACAATTTTTTTTTTTTAACTACCTATACATTTTTTTTGTATCATTGATAACGGGCTGCGAATAAAAAATGAAACATCTTAATATCAACATAGTAATCTATATATTTAATAACTTCCTATCCACAATTGCTTACTTTAACACATTTTGTTTAAACATAAATGGCGATGTGGGCCGTTCCGATTCCGCCGCCAGACACGATTGTATGATGTGGCGACCCCAGTACTCGCCACAAAGCTTCCATAACACGCCAATAGATGGCGCGCCAAGCAACACATTGCAATTTATCGCGTAGAAAAACTGAATCGCTATACAACATCGCATAGTATCCACAATCACCATCTGGATGAATGGCGTTCCAGTACAGTGCGATTTACCAGGAATTTTCTTCCTTGCACCACCAAATTGTGGAATGAACTTCCTGCAGCGGTGTTCCCGGACCGATACGACAAAGGTATCTTCAAGAAACGAGCATACTCATTCCTTAAATGCCGGCAACGCACTTGCGATGCCCCTGGTGTTGCAGGTGTCCATGGGCGGCGTTGATCACTTACCATCAGGTGAAACGTCTGCTCGTTTGCCTCCCTATCTCATAAAAAAAAAACCTGAATAACGATAGCTGTTATCCCAACGATCTGAACTATATATACAAATCGAATCAGAATTTTTATACGATGTTTTATAACGATTTAGTTTTTATATGCATTAAATTACGATATGTTGCTTGTCGCGCCATCTATTAGCATGCGGTGGAAGCTCTGCTTTGTGGTGAATAAAGTGGTCACCACAGTGACATTAGTGAGTGTCAAAACATCAAATGACGCTTACCAAACGTTGACAGACTTTTTTGTCTGTTCTTAGGGTGATACAAACTAAATTTTAATAGTTGCGTAGAAAACCAACACGTGTTACCCTATAATGGTGAATGATGTCAGTTACCAATGCGGTGAACAAGTGTCTTGCTTTTTAATGTGAAACATCTAATGGCGCGCTTGGCGAGTGAGAGCAACTGTTGATGCCGCGATGCCGTGATGCGAAAACTTCGAGCAGCTCCGTGCCTCCTCGGTTCATTGCGCCGCACAGTGGGCCCAAACTGAAAATTGGTGGACATAGGCAACAAAGTTCCAATATCGATGCGATTTTTTTTTATATGATGTGTTAAGATATTCCTGACAACTTTTATTCAGATAAAATTTCTTCTAAAGTTGATAGTTTGTCTGGAAAAAAATAAATTAGATTTTTTTGTATGGAGCGAATCACGTTTAATTTTTTTTCTTCAGTTGTACAAATATGTTGGGTTTGTGGCGTGAGTATATGATAGCTAGGGTCATTCTCTATCCACGAAAAAATAAATCAGCGCCGGCCATCCGCGGCCGCGCGAGTAATCATTCGGTAAAAAAAAAAGTTTTGTATGATTTTTTTTTTCCATTTAAAATAAATTCAAAGTATATTTTTTGTCTCATTTGGCTGTTTTGACCATCTTTTCAGTTAAATATATAGTTTTAATAGCGCATAGGTACTTATAACTAGTAATTCTGGTAGAGATTTAGTTATTATCGCATGTTATCACCTTCATTGTATTCATTTATTTGTGCGCTGCGCTAAGCGCGTAACTAATGAGTCATTGCAAAATGCTCATCTCTGATTGGCTGACTAATTCACTCACTGTTATGTCCACTACTTGAGTAATTAACACTTACTATAAATATAAAGACATTCATTGAGTCAATCTAGTTTCGCTTTTGTCACTTATTTGTGAACACAGTGAAATACTTTTATTTTTATATTGAACTATGGCTGGATTTCGTACTAACCTAGATATTTTTGTGAAATTAAGAAGTGGCGGTGATCTGAAAAATCATACGTTTCTATAGGAAAGTATCATTTCTGACTTGACTACCGAAGTTTTTAAAGAAGACAAGAACCGTATCAAGGAGTTCTGCCGACTTTTTTGTGTAAATCTAAATAAAAAGTGGATTGAGTCATATAGAAATCAAAAAACTTTTATGAATCGTGTAAGTAGTCGCAAGTGGTTGGAACTTGAACTTGACTCTATCCACTTTTTATTTAGATTTACACAAAATAATCGAGAGAACTCCTTGATACTTTCATATAGAAACGTATGATTTTCAGATTACCGCCACTTCTTAATTTCACAAAAATATCTAGGTTGGTACAAAATCGAGCCATAGTATATATATACAAATAAAAGTATTTCACTGTGTTCACAAATAAGCGACAAGAGCGAAACTAGATGGACTTAATGAATGTCTTTATATTTATAGTAAGTGTTAATTACTCAAGTAGTGGACATAACAGTGAGTGAATTAGTCAGCCAATCAGAGACGAGCATTTTGCAATGACTCATTAGTTATGCGCTTAGCGCAGCGCACAAATAAATGAGTCATCTATCACAATGAAGGTGCTACCGATAACATGCAATAATAACTAAATCTCTACCAGAATTACTAGTTATAAGTACCTATGCGCTATTAAAACTATATATTTAACTGAAAAGAAGGTCAAAACAGCCAAATGAGACAAAAAATATACTTTGAATTTATTTTAAATGGAAAAAAAATCATACAAAACTTTTTTTTTTTTACCGAATGATTACTCGCGCGGCCGCAGATGGCCGGCGCTGATTTATTTTTTCGTGGATAGAGAATGACCCTAGCTATCATATACTCACGCCACAAACCCAACATATTTGTACAACTGAAGAAAAAAAATTAAACGTGATTCGCTCCATACAAAAAAATCTAATTTATTTTTTTCAAGACAAACTATCAACTTTAGAAGAAATTTTATCTGAATAAAAGTTGTCAGGAATATCTTAACACGTCATATAAAAAAAAACCGCATCGATATTGGAACTTTGTTGCCTATGTCCACCAATTTTCAGTTTGGGCCCACTGTGCGCCGCTTAGACTCAGCCCACCGGCTGACTACACTCACTCGCCGCTACGACGCTTCTCTCTCTCTCTACTCTACATAACATAATGTTCCACATCTGCCAGGCGTCCCGCGACGGCTACTTTTTATGTAGATGTAATAATTACTTACTGCGTGCTTGTGTGCAACTGACGAAACCAATTTTGATACAAAACTATAGTTACAGCCGTACTGATTTATTCTTCTTAACTGTGCCTTTGTTAACGCCAAGGAGTTAATAATAGTGTTCTAACTTCTTTTCATGTGCCTATTGTTGATTTTCGACACCTTCCCAAGGAATGTACGCTGTGAAGGATTTGTTTCGCGATGAGTTTTAATTATCATTCAATCATAAAGTACGAGAAATTTCGTATTAATTTTGTACCCCTGCCAATGAAGAGTTCTCATCAATTTGAAGCTTGAATCCTCCACAGATTACATATCGAGGGGTGAAAGTCGATTTGGCTCAGGCGACACTTTTGGGCAATATTGACTTATATACATATTTGGAATCAGCAAATTGTTCTGCATCGAATGAGTATACTCTCCTAAAAAGTTCAAAAAATGTCGCTTAAGCCTTTCATCTAGGGTTGCCAACCATACTTAATAATAAAGTATTGTACTTTATTTTTGGTAATTATACTTTATACTTTTGCATACCAATAAAGTATGTGAAAATACTTTATTTACAGCCTTCTGGTTAATTATATTTATTTCTCTTAAAGAATATTACATTCATTTGGCAGAGAAATACAAGTAAACTTAGTCTAAAAAATTAACAAGAGTCGAAACAGACAGTGTGTTGGTAAAAAATAGGCCTAACCTAACCTTTACTGTGATGCGTAAAAAAACCACTCATTAACTTTACTATTTAACGGTACACGTAAGTGAAAACGGATGATAGAAACTATTTATAATTAATAACAACACACACACACACAGCCTACAGATGTGGTATGGGTGATGATGGTGAGGTCGTGGTTTTGAATGTCAAACAAGCTTCGAAACATTTAAAGATAGCAAAAAAATGTTAGCATGTGCTAACGTTTTTAAGGCAATTAAATTTGAAAAATACTTTATTTTTCTTCTGAGTACTTTATTTTTTTTCCTATCCAAACCACTTTATACGTATTTTTGTGTCAAAAAAAGTTGGCAACCCTACTTTCATCCCTCGTTATGTTGCGTTCAAAACATAAATAAACAACATGCACATGACAAGAAGATACAACACTTTTAAACTCATAGGCGTTAACAGCATATCATTTAGCCGACCCTTTCAACAACTTCGCTATCCGTTCCTGGTTATTGTACACACACAAGTCCATGAAAGTAAGGCTGAGCAGCAAGCAGTGTCCCAGCATGTCCTTCTGTAGCTCCTTCTGGTTTCTGAACATGTTTTTCAACCAATCGGGAACGTAGACATACGAGTTGTCTGACGATGACTCATCCAATTGCCGCAGTAACATCTCCACTGTTTGGTCCGTGGACACCTTTTCGTTGCCAACTAGAGTGCCGTATAATCTGAAAGTAACTCCTATGATAGTACACACATTATCACGCCTGTACTCCCTAAAGGGGTAGGAATAGGTCTTCCTACGCCTTTGGGAAGGATTGGCGCGAGTAGGCACATGGCTACTTTACGTTACTTACGTTAGAGGCCGTCCATTAATCACGTGAGGCTCGAAATGGGGAGGAGGGGGTTTGGAAAAAATCACGAAATATCACGTGAGGCTCGAAATGGGGAGGAGGGGGTTTGGAAAAAATCACGAAATATCACGTGAGGCTCGAAATGGGAAGGGGGTTTGGAAAAAATCACGAAATATCACGTGAGGCTCGAAATGGGGAGGAGGGGGTTGGAAAAAATCACGAAATATCACGTGAGGCTCGAAATGGGGAGGAGGGGGTTTGGAAAAAATCACGAAATATCACCTGAGGCTCGAAATGGGAAGAAGGGGGTTTGGAAAAAATCACGAAATATCACGTGAGGCTCCAAATGGGGAGGAGGGGGTTTGGAAAAAATCACGAAATATCACGTGAGGCTCGAAATGGGGAGGAGGGGGTTTGAAAAAAATCACGAAATATCACGTGAGGCTCGAAATGGGGAGGAGAGGGTTTGGAAAAAATCACGAAATATCACGTGAGGCTCGAAATGGGGAGGAGAGGGTTTGGAAAAAATCACGAAATATCACAAGGGGGGAGTGTAGTAAGATATCACGTGTATTTATTTTATCGTCAAACGCGCGATTTCTAAACCGAAAAGTGGCGTGTAGTGTAACCTTGACTCGCCGTTGCCAGGATACGTCCTTAATTTCAGACTAAAATTAGATTATACTTTATACCTGTATTTAAAGATAATATTCTAAAAAATTCAAGATTCTTGCCAGGTACTAAAATACACGTGGTTTTAGGTAGGGGGGGGGAGGGTTAGTCTAAAACCCCACCACGTAACACCAAGCAGCAGTGGTAGTCGATTGGTCGAACGCACGCTTTGCAATCAAAGTGCGCAGGTTCAAACCCCGGCTCGCACCTCTGGGTTCCATGTGCGAATCTCATTTTCATCCGAGATTATCACTTGCTAAGAAACGGTGAAGGAAAACATCGTGAAGAAACCTGCACGTCTGAGGGAGCTTGACAATTCTCGATAGATGTGTGAAGTCTGCCAACCCGCACCGGGCCAGCGTGGTGGACTATGGCCTGAATCCCCCTCGCATAGACGGGAGGCCCGTGCCCGTGCAAAATTATCTCAGTGGTGCGGGGGCCCGGGATTTGAACTTGCATCCCTAACGTTCAAGGCGGGCATTCTTGCCCTCGAGGCTACCACTGCTATAATTACTTTAAAAATAAAAACCAACCTATATGGTAGACTTGGCCTCAGGAAATATATTTTATTTTGTAATATATCCTCCTTTTCAGTGCCTTCAACATCTGTACTGAAAAAACATAAAAATATTATTTATTTATTCTGTTAATTTACTTACTTACTAGTTGTTATAATCGATATGTACACCCCCCATCAAAAAATACAATATAAAGTATTAACTGTTTGGTCTGGTGGATTGAGCGAAGGCAGCCCGGCTCCACTGCAAAAGGTGGTTGCAGGTTCCATTCCCGACCGTGGCAAATTTCGTTGCCCTGTAGTTGTAGCATTAGCGCCAAGACTAGACTTATGTCACAGAATATATCGATTATATCTCTTTCTCTCGTATAGAATAAGACAGAGAACGAACGAGCCAATCCGTGACAGAGGTATTGTCTTGACATGCGCGCTAACACCAGTTGTCTGAATGTAATTGGGATCGCCCCCAGTCCATTGTATGGTACCCATAGTACAAGATTTAATTAGTTTGGAAGCATACGATGTCTCACAATAATAATTTATTTATTACTTACCAGTTCCGGAATTGTTAATTAAAAAAAAACACAAAAATATAAATCCTTATTGGAAAAAAGCAACCATGGAGTTTCTTGGCCATTCTTCTCCATAGGAAATGCATTCCGAATGGGTGGTGGAGATACTATTATTATTATTATTATTTTATTGACGATTCATAAGTGACTATATTGTTTTACATGAATAAAACATTCTGATTCTGATTCTCCTCAGCGGAAGCAGCATTTTGAACCGATGGTAGAATCTGACTATTGGTATTGACTACACAAATAAAAATAATGATTTTGGTTCTTACCAACTATTGTAATAGCTTCTAGAATTGATCAGCGCAACCATCATGGCGACCATTTGTGCCTTCTGTAGGTTAATTGCCATAACTTTAGGGTTGTTTGGGTCGCTGCCGGCAGCGCGGAGAGTGGTAGCCTCCGCCTTCATCACATAGATATCCGCAACGGGTAGCCGTTGGGTTATTCTCCATGCCTGGTAATATAATACAGGATGTATCAGAAGTCCGAAATAATACTTTGGGTACATATACGATAGCTCAAATGTAGATGCTTAGCGAAGACAGTTAATAACTATCATAGTTTCCGAGTGAAAAATCTGGATATAGACATTTGATCCAAGCAGGGATTGCCATACGCTATGATGATGATAGTTTCTGAGTTATGGACCTTTGAATATTTGTCACAGTTATCATGTTCTGGCCTTTGAGTACATCTATAATCCTATTCAGCAGTGTAAACTACACTTAAGTGGGGCAAGAACTTAAGAACATGCAAATCATGTTCTGATTTTACGTAGGACTCGAGATATTACGAGTTATAGAATTTGACGACGAACTAAAAGTTGGAAAAACATGGTCGAATATCAATCAAGTTTTTATACCATCCAGTGTACCCAATAATGATGCTGTAGGGGTATAACTTACAATGCGCCGACTCGACAATTCGGCGATGCGCGAGCCCTGATGGGATAGCGACGCCAGTCGCATACGCATCGCCCGATTGTCCGCACGTTAGTAAAGGAATACATGTAGTGTGGTGAAATAAACAAAGACCTTTAATGAACTGACCTCTGTATTTCACTGGTGAACATTAGAAACCCTTTTGAGTAGGATATAGACACGGGCTCATAGTCACTCAACGTGCAATGGAGCGAGCTATGCTGGGAGTTTCACTGCGCGATAGAATCAGAAATGAGGACATCCGCAGAAGAACCAAGGTTACAGACATAGCTCGAAGGGTTGCACGTTTGAAGTGGCAATGGGCCGGACACATTGCCCGGAGAACGGATGGCCGTTGGGGCATCAAAGTCCTAGAGTGGCGGCCACGAACAGGGAGGCGGAATGTGGGACGACCCCCGACCAGATGGACGGACGACCTCACCAGGGTCGCCGGGAGTCGATGGGCGCATAAAGCCCAAGAACGTAATTTGTGGCGATCTATGGGGGAGGCCTATGTTCAGCAGTGGACGTCTCTGGCTGATATAAAGATAGATAGACACGGGACATAGCTAACGTACAATGCAAAGACCAAAATATTATTTTGGACTTCTGAAACACCCTGCATTATCCGCAAACAACACATAATCATCGTATGAGCCCAAACAAAGCAAAGCTTGTACTATGGGTACAATAGAGTGTACTGGGGACGATCCCAGTTACACCCAGAACAGAGTCCCAAGTCCTCTAACACTATCAACGACATTTCGTTGTGGAGTTCCATGACAATTTTTTTATGGCATGAAAATAAATATCTTTTCAATGGTAGCAAGAATATGACTAGTCCAATGGCTTCAAGGTGATGTCTAATATCAAAACTGGTCATATTTTAGCTACGCATCATCACGCCTGTATTCCCCGAAGGGGTAGGCAGCGGTGCACTGCAGTGCGTCCACACTTCGCCGATGTATTTTGGTCCCAATGTAATGGAGGGCGAGCCTATTGCTATTATACCGGGCACATTCTTCCTCAATATGAGGGAGATTCTTGGGCCACGCTGGCCTAGTGTGGGTTGGTGAACTTCACACGCCTTTGTCACTTCACGCGTGCAGGTTTACTGTTGTATGTTTTTCTTCACCGTTTCTTAGCAAGTGATATTCTCGGATGAAAATGAGATTCGCACATGAAAACCCAAAGTGATTGCAAAGCGTGCGTTCGACCACTCGGCTACCACTGCTTTTAGCTATCCATTAAAAAATATGTTTTTTTTCATGCAAAACAAAATGAAGTCATAGCAACTCCACTACAGTGTTAGGGGACTTGGGATCCAGGGGCCCGATTATCGTTTGATAGACATCAATCTCTATTAGAGATATGTCGAAACAAAAGAAAAAAATACGACCAATTTGACGTTTCGATTCGACATATCTCTAATAGAGATGGATGTCGATTGCACGAAAATCGCCCCGCAGGGCAAATTCCAAAAAGGCCATTTCCAATATTTAACTCTGGGAATCAAACCTGTAACTACCTGGTTCAGTTAGTCAAGCGGTTTAAGCTTAGACCAGGAGCCCAATTCTCGCATGATTGACACTATCTCTAATTCGCGATTCACCTTTAAAAGTATAGAGACCCATTTTGCAATTTTAGGATTTCGATTATAAATCTTAAATTGCATTTAAATCCTCTAATTGTCGCCGCCGGCAATTACGAGCCAGACCCCGCGCACACATCATCAACTCGTCGCCGCCGTCCGCGGCACGTGTTTATTGATCCTCCCGACACGATCACCGCCCTCCTCGACCCGTGCGCCGAGATGGCCACCACACACCTACACCAGCCTCAAACAGACACCGATCAAAAAAAAAAAGTCGAAATAAAACGCCGAATTGGTTTTCGTTTTATTTCAACATTTGTCGAATTAGACGTAATGTCGATCATGCGAGAATGGCCCCCCAGGTTGCCGTCAAATCGAATCCTGTACCACTTACTATGTCCATTATGTCTGTTATCTGGAACCGCTTGCCTTCTGGATAGTCAATACCGTAGTACTGCCATTCAACCAACTCGTAGCTCTCTTTTTGTATTTGCGTCCAACACACAGAGTTCACCGACACATACACTGTCAATACTGATTTACAATTCTGAAAATAATTAGGAATCATTGTTATATCGACATCTACCTCGCCGCATACGAACTAATCCTGCATCGCGATATTAAAGTGATCCAAGCAATTGCACATATATACAAGAACCGGACAACAACCGTCGGGCAGTAGCCCACCAGACACAACACCCGTCTGGTCGGAGAATCCTCCCTTTTCCGCCAAATTGTCATCATCATTACGGCTGTATTCCACATAGGGATAGGCATAGGTGCTCATTGCCATGTATTTTGGTCCCAATGTAATAGGGGGAGAGTCTATTACCATTATACCAGACACATTCCCCCTCTTTACGGGGGAGTTAAGGTCCATAGTCTACCACGCCAGCTGTAGGTTGGAGAACTTCACACGCTTTTTTAAAGATGTGTAGGTTTCCCTACTATTTTTGCCTTTACCGTTCAGGGAGTTATTGAAAATGACATTTACACGTAAAATCTGATAGTCCCAGAGGTGTGAGTCTGGGATTGGAACCTGCACCTCTTGCACTCAAGGTGCGCCTTCTACCAACTGGATTACTAGTACCTACTATACCTTAACTACGTTTTCACTTAAATGTGGTTGCAGTATCTGGCCCTTGATTTTGCCTAGCGTTTTCCCTCTCTCCTTAGGTTTCCCATCCAAGATGCTGTTGAAGAACTTGACTGCAGTTTTTTCAGAGAAACTATCCACCTCTTCTATATCCGATATTGTTTTAAATCCACCATTGTTCTCCTTCCATTGTGAAAATTTCTTCAACCTGGCTTTACTAATTTCGTAACTAAAAATAATTGACTAAATATAAAAATGGAACGCAGTAATTTTTCTTATTGTTGTGCTGTACCTAGTACCTATATGTAGATTCACATATAGAGGGGTGAAAGGCTATTCAACCTAAGCAACATTTTTTAACTTTAAAGAGCATTTGATGCATAAAAAATAGCTGATTCCAAATATTTATGTCATTATCGCCCAAAAGTGTAGCATATGTCAAATATCCTTTCACCCTGCAATATAATTTAAATATATTTTTTAAGTTAGGTTTTCGAAGTCGGTTTTGGTTTTAGTTTTTAATTTTTTTTTTTTTTCACGCTTTTTAGTATGTGTACGCTTTTTCACCACTCCTTTGAGGGTAAGTTTTGATTTTTGTTAACAATCTGTATTAAACAAAAACTAATAATCAACCTAAATGAAATACATCATCACGCCTGTATTCCCCGAAGGGGTAGGCAGAGGTGCACTGCAGTGCGCCCACACTTCGCCGATGCATTTTTGATCCCAATGTAATAGGGGGCGAGCCTATTGCCTATTGCTTTTGGGCTATAATCCACCACGCTGGCCCAGTGCGGGTTGGTGAACTTCACACGCATTTCTATAGACGTGCAGGTTTCCTCAGGACTAAATGAAAACTCCTAAAAAAGCCATACAAAATTACATCATCCTCATAAATAAAAATGTTCATAAAATGAAAACTACTGGGCTTCACTATGTTAAATTTTTATGGGACCAAATGGCATCTATTCCGCATCAAACTAAAGAAGAATCACGTAAATCGGATCATAAATCTCGGCGTAATCGGTGTACATACAAAAAACAAACATGCCAATTGAATTGAGAACCTCCTCCTTTTGGAAGTCGGTTAAAAAACATGTCTTCGGTTGATTTTGACAACAACAATGTTTGGGGGTACATGATTACGATCTTGCTTAAAAAGATAATTCTCAAATCACAATATACAGTACCTTGCGAGACAATTTGCATCAGAATTGTTTATAACCTCCAAAATTGTCTCTTTCTGTTCAACCGTGTATTTATCTTCAAGATAATTGGTAAAATAACATTTCGGTTGAGCAGCTACGAGGCACCGAAGACACGAAGGGTGCTAAAATTATTGTTATGCTATTTAAAAACATAATTAAACATTATGGTTATCAATTCGAAATTTAACTTACTAGTAACCTTTTTGATGGGTATAGAACGCCCAGAAACATTTTTACGATACGTTTATCGACCACAAAGTAAAATATAATAAGAACTTAATATCTTACAGTCAAAATATTATGTAAAAATAATAAATAAAGTGCAACAAAGGTTTGTTTTCAAAATATAAATAAATAACCGAGTAACGTCAACGTCAAGGCGGTCTATCAAAATTTTTCATTTCTGTCAATGTCGTTCTGTCTGTCAAACTGGCAACGTTTGGTTTTTTGTGCTGTTTTGATTTTGGTATATAATATGACATACGAATACAGTTCGAATTCAATTTCGGGAATGTTAAATTTATTTAGCCAACATCTTTATGGAAACAACTTTTTTCAAAATTTTTATATGCGCCATCTGTAAGAGGAGACCCAAAACAGATGTATAGGTTAGTTATTCAAATTTAGTAGGTAACTAACTATCTATCGTACCTCAGATTTGCTTTCGAAATTTCTCAGACAGATGTCAGTAGTGCGATCTGTCCCCAAAATCCAAATTGAGTTGTGTAGGGCGTAAGTGCATTTGTCGATAATTAAGTAGATATTCAAGATCTTTATAGAAAGTGTGCATGTAGGTACCTACTTACAAAATCGATTGTATACATATCTACTACTTATTTAATAAGTAAGTACTACCTACTTACACAAGTAGGTATCAACCCTCGGTATGTGGAAGTATTTAGTAAACTTTTAAACTCTACCTAGAATACAACAACTGAACCAATGAACTGCCAGTAATTACTTCTTCTTTTTTTACGAAATGAGTGAAATGATGATATTTTGATGGAATAAGATGAGGAATGCCTGCACCTGCGATATGCGGTATTTATGGCAATGTCGAGTAATTATAGCAAGGACAAATTCAATAAATACACATTATAAATAAAAATGGATGGTGACAGTGATAAAGATGGCGGATGACCCCAGTAATTACTTAATAAAAAATTCCAACATTGACATTGTCAAAAATGACTTTTGAATTTTTTTGTTCGTTTCCGTCAATAATTTTTGTCATTTGTAGAATTTGTAGGTAGGTAATAGGTACCGACCAAAGTACTTTAGCGATCGATATTTTATACATTTTAGAAAATAAATAAGTGCTCACCATCCTTTGAAATAATCAAGAAGAATTAGGTGGAGTAGGTAGCAGTACAGCAGAGAGAGAGAGCCTAAACATTTTAATTTGAAGGCAAAGTGAGAAAAAAAACTACCGTTCTCGCTCCGACTCGCGAAGCTATCAAATCAAAATGGCGGCTGTCTTCCAATTCGTTGCCGCGTCATTCTCGCCGAGGCGTTGATGAGTGAAGGTACGCGGGAACGATTTTGCCATACACCTACATATTTATTCGCGAAAGTTCGTTAGCGGTCAACGCTCTAATACCTATCTGCTTCATCACCAGCAGTTAGCCCCAGATCAAACTTCGGAGAGGTAAGTTCAGATTTGATCCTTGTAATACTTATATACCTACTAAATTGTTTTATTTTACTAACTAACTAATTTTGTAGGTAAGCTATTATGCCACCGAGGGTAGACTCAAAATCGTCATATATGAAGTTTTAGGTACTCCAAATTGGGAAAGACGTGGTATTACCCAAGGGGGAAAACTTTGAATAGGTACCTACCTAGGTCTCTAGTGCCTGTCTACACCCATTGAATCACTTTGTTCGAAAATGTAGTTGAACTACTTACTTTTTTATTCCTCACAAGTAAATAAACTCACTCGAAGTATTTTTATCGGTTGTTAGGTTGATAAAAAGACAAGTTACAACAGAAAAGGCTGAGTGAGCGCTAGGCCCTGAGCCATTCGGAGCGAAGTGGCAACGTCCGCCGTGTCGCAACGTACATGCCACAAAAGAATCTGACATTGTTTTTTTATGCCAGCTTGATTTGTTACGCCACATTTGAAAAACTGGCATCGTTTTTTTTGGCGTAAATTTCGATGAAGTTGGCAAGTTGAAGCTTGTCAAGCAACTTCAAAATAGCGTGCGCAACAAAATTGTCAGCACGAAACGGGCTAGAACGAGCATTAGTAAGCTGACATTGAGTATATATTGATATGTTGGCAAGCTATCACGAACCGCTCGCTCGCTCGCCCGCGCCACGTTGCCAAACCGCTGCCCATTCCGCTCGCTATATCTACATACATGTATACATAACAACTAGGTGTGGTTAGTCTGCTCTTGGTCTACTTCATGCTTTATCGATTCTCTTCATCTTCTGATTATGTTTCACTTCAGAACTTGCAATGATAGCAAAGTGGTCCAAGATTGAACTAGAGTTGTTTTGACGTATTGCGCCGTAATAAAGTCCAAAAATTGCTCCTTGCCTTTAAAATGATTTAGCATTATTTTTTCTTCTTTATTACCAGTCTCTAAGCCTAGATTAAATAAGTAATTTGTTCTAGTCACAGGTATTTTAATATTATAGGTATTTATCCCGAACATCCTTATTATATGATATTGAACAGATCCATTCTGTTCTGACGAAGGCTCGCAGATGGGCTCACACAATACCCTTTTTTTTATTTTACTCTTTCAATTTCGCCTATCATTGTCTCGCTCTCAAGCGTGTTATTTATTTTAATTTTCTAAATCATTCCTAAATGATTAGTTAGATCCTTTATTATAGGTAGGTACCTACTGATTCATTCTTCAAAATAATTGTGTTTATTACGTAACGGTAAAGTAAGAAAATCAAGTATGATCACAAAAAATGGGTCACGTATATTTTATATATCTAACCTTAAAATTATATTCATCAAAATATGTAATAAAGATTAAAAAATAAAGATTATAAAAATGCAGGCATCGATCATTTTATGTAAATCATTATTTACTTACCAAATATCGATGATATTCGCACTCTTATATTAGGTACCTACTTAAACTTCTTTAGTGATAATTCCACTCCATAACCTTGTGTGTTGGTATTCTACATTGACGACTTTCTGTTAAGGTTACCAGCCTTTGAAGGAACTAACACAGCAATGAATAGTGCACGCGGTGTTTGATGGATTCCATCTTATAATTTTTTATTTATACTTTCCAGATATTTGGATGTTTTTTTTTTGTTGTATAAAATATCTGGAATAGGTAAATTAGATTATGTTCGCTCATTATGTCAATCTCTTTTTGCTCAGTGATGCTATAGACATCAGTCCGCGGACGCCATTTGATTGAGTGATCTAACAGGATATGATATTTTTTTATGAATTAGGAGGGCAAAAGACTTTCTATTTCGACTTTGCTTCGTTTGCGTGTTGTCTGGAAGGAACACGTTGCCTTTTGTGAGTTTTTTCTTTTGGATAGCAAATATAGCAATTTCTTATTTATTCTGAAGACACGAGAAGTTTTAAAAGACAAACGAACGGTCTTTTAATTATATCATTTGCTTTAATTCATTTCCCAGCCATTTATCGCTTTAAAATCATTTTGTTCAGGATATCTATTTTTATAATGACGTGTTTCTGACGTATGGAATTTGATTCGGGTTGTTCCGGCTTGCTTCGGGTGAACTCGGCAACGAGTAAACGACCCATTCGACTCGAATGTCGAATAGCGTTTTACGTAAGAACGGCAACGTTGTATATTTGCAATGCCATAACTATTTTTTGTGAATTTTTCACCAGTTTCACATTGGTTTTCGGAAATCGATCATTTAGGTACCTTCCCCAGAAGATCAGAGAAAGAAATAGGAAAGTAACTAGGTAGGTACTAAAGTCTAGGTATTACGGGGCACGTAAAATATACATTTCCTAACCTACCTAGGTGTATGTACCTACCTAATCTTATGTTTATAAACGCGCCGCCCGAAATAATCAAGGCTGATTTGGAATAAAACGTTGCATTTAGATAATTATAATAAAATGTTTGCAAGGAAAGCGGAAATCTATGGTGCTAGAAGCTTCGTATTCTATAAGTTCCTATATTTCGAAAATGTCAAATCTGAGTAGTAATAAATAATTCATAAGTAATGTGCCGCCATCTCTGTTTTACATTACAACTCCCTAGAGACGAGACAGACTACTAACAACAGAAGTAGAACGCAAGAGAACGAACCACTATTATCGTAATGTGACCTCGCTGAGTACTTGTGCACAGTGTAATGAACTAAGCGAGAAACGACCGTTCACCGATTCCCTCGTGCGTATAGCCATCTCGGTCACACGCGGGCTTGTTATAAAGTACTGTGTCATTCTCTCATAGCTGCTTACGTTTTTCAACAGCGAAACTCGATCCTCTGTCGTAGCTGTACTCTATATTTGTTAGTTCGTGTTGCTCTGTCGCCATATTGCGGCGGCCATTTTCTTCTCTCTCTCTGTCTGCTGCTGTCATTTATGTCAGTGCCGCTTCGTACGCGAAAGCAAACGCTTGTGTTGTGGCGTATTATTCTTCTCGATAATTCTTCTACTTCTGAATTCTCTTCTTTGTTATTTAGGTAAGTGTTTGTAAACATTTGGATTTTTATTATATCGTGACCTCTTTTTGTAATTGATTTGAGATTCTGAACCTTTTTTTAGCGTTTATAGGTTCTTAGCATTTTATTTTATTAGCGTTTTTTTTATCTTTGTAGGTATTTGTATTTTCTTAAAATTATTTTTAGTACGGCTTAATCTTTCGACTTTTTATAGTAGGTACTTATTATTTGTTGTTTTTATCTGTCAAAGTAGCGTATGCGAATTTCCTCCTTATTTACTTCGGCTTTAATGTCTATAATTCCGTAAACGATGTCTTTAGTAAATTCTTTTGACATTTGTCATGTTTTCCTTTTTTCAGATGTTTATTTGCGGATGTTGCCCTGCTGTATTATTATTTTCTTATTTAATGCTCGATTCTTCTCAAATATTGTTTTTAAAGATGCTCACTTTATTATGTTGTAAATTTGGTCCATAACATAGTTTAGGTTATTTTATTTTATATTTTTGATTGATACTGCTGGCTTGGCAAGATGACAAAAAATGGGTAATATACCTCAACAGAGCCATCTCTTGGTCATCGACAAAACTATTGAACCAATTGTTTATCTATTTAGTATATGTACTGTAATATTGTTTTGTCGGTCGCGATTCCCGTTCTGCTTTCCACCATCACCTCGGTCGTTGTATTTTTGACAGTCTTTGATAAGTATATCCGTCTCCCTCTCGCTCGCGCGGCTCGTATTTAGAATGGAGTAAGATAGCAATTTCTGGTGTTTCGCTTCAACGGCTTGGCGAACAGCGTTCAGCTCTACACCAAGTGAGTGGGGAATTTATTCCGGTATTTCGTGCGACAGACCGCACTGCCGCGATGCCGCCGCCATCTTGTAATGATATTTTGCTGTTTAACGTTTATTTTTCTGCAATGTTTCTTGCTTCGATGATTTCTTCACTGGTTTATTTACTACAATAATGTGCTAAAAAAACACTGTCATATCTGACAGTTGAAATCAATTGCCAACTGGGGTAGAACAATAAAATGCTTATTGTAATAATATCGAATGTTAGCTAGCACCTTGGATTGGAACACATTGATCGACGATGTGCCCGAGCCGTGTTTTATTGAACCCTGAGGTCAGATCTTATGTCGTTTATACTCCAGTAGATTTAAATCAATCTTTACTTGTGAGTTTCTAGCATTGCTATTATTCTAGAATTTTATTAGATTTATCTTGCACCATATCTTTGTTACACCTCTTCCATGCTGGATCGTACAGATAAAAAAACTGTGCCTAGCTAAACACCTAAACTCTAATCAGTAGTTGTAGCATGAGCGCCAAGACTAGACGTATGTCACGGAATTTCTTGATGTTGTCTCTTTCTCTCGTATGAAATGAGAAAGAGAGCGAGCGAGCACAACCGTGACAAATGTCTTGTCTTGACATACGTGCTGAACCCACATCATCATCATAAGAATAATAAGAATTTATATTTATTATATTTATTAAAATATTCCCTACTGCTAGATCTTTCGCCTTGTCTTTGCCGATCAAAAATTATGTCTCATGTATCAGATATTACGGCATCTCACGCGTAGTACCCAAGTAGAAATTTGGTTCAGAATATCCAAAGAAGTTAAAAACCGCTGTTGAAACTATTCTTTCTCTTGTTACAGCTTCGTATTGTCCAAGCGATGTATGTCGCGAAAAGGTCAAGTTCGTGTTTAAATAAATTCTATAGCACCATAGACAGTCAGCTGTTGTAATTACGAAACGTTAATTGTTGAGACGACCCAACAATTAACGTTTTCTACTATTTGAAGCAGTCTACAATTGAATTCGGGTTTCTCAAAACTTTGTTTTATTATTATGTTGATTTGGGTGATGAATCGAAGTGGATAAATGAGGCCAAATTGCTGTATTCTGGTTGGCCTATATACCCCCGTCAATAACTGAAAATATGGCCGCTTTTTCTGGAATTCTCAGGGTTTTCAAGTACATACATGTTAGAAATAAAAGGTAGATCAACGCAAAACTCCGCAGGCCATTCTATGCCCAACCCAATCAACTACAGCGCATCCGCCATCTTAAAAATCAATGGCCGCATTATGTTTACTATCTTTACATATAATCATATGTATATCATACCGAATCAGTGACTTTTACCACTACTAGGTATCTTTCATTACTTTGATCTGAATGACCAAGAAACTCATTGAAACTAGTTCAGAATCCGTAGCTTGGCTTGGTGGTAGGACTTAAGTGTAAAAAATATTAATTTAGTTTGATCATTTTAGATATAGAAGAGAGTGAAAGAGAAGCTGAGAGTCAAATTATTAATGTCATAGTGCATAAGATTACACTTACACAATTGTTTAATTTTTTTTGCTCACTCCACTCGGGTGACTCATGGGAGTTGACGCTATTCGTAAAAACCGGCCAAGTGCGAGTTGAACTCGCGCACGAAAGGTTCCGTACCATTATCTATAAAAACGGCAAAAAAAACACGTTTATTGTATGGTACCCCTTAAATATTTATTTTATTCTGATTTTTATAATTTGTTATAGCGGCAACAGAAATACATCATCTGTGAAAATTTCAACTCTAACTATCACGGTTCATGAGATATAGCCTGGTCACAGACGGACGGGCGGACGGACGGACAGACAGACAGCGAAGTCTCAGTAATAGGGTTCCCCTTTTACCCTTTGGGTACGGAACCCTAAAAATAACGTACACTGTAGGTACTCTAACTTTATAAGTTGATTATATTTTTCGCTTAAAAACTTTTTAACACCTCCTTACCAAAGCCAGTCTTGGAGCAATATTTGTAACATTACAATACTTTCAGTTGTCAAAAATTGACAAAAACTGTCTAAAAAGTACAGTTACCGTGGAAACAACAATGCATTAAAAAGTGGTGGTGAATTTGCAGGTGGTGTGGACCGTATTAATTATTCCTGGAGGGTCGACAGCTATTAGAACGTGATAGAAAAATAAACTCACTCCGCTATTACCTAATAACGCAAGGCCAAGGCGCTAACGGGTCTAGTAGCGTCTCTAACGTTAACAAAGAGAGTTAAATACTTTTCACTAGCACTAGACGTGAGACGTTACGTCATTTTCAAGAAACGTAACGTAACCATTTCAAAACTAGTGATTTTTGTAACTAGTTATTTTATTTAGCTAGTGTGATTGTTTGCAAAAATAACTCCACCAACTATACAGTTACACACGAAACGAAAATAAATTAAATCATGTTTTTAGTTAGACAGTTACGCCGTTTCACTGTTACGCGGTTTCGTTTTTTTGTTGTATACCAGTACCACGGCACGTGTGCGTTCGGATTACTTCGGTTTTATTCGTGTCACCCAATCTCGCTTACTCAGCCGGCCGGTAGGTGCGATGCGAAAGAAATGTAACGTGTTCCACCGACCGACTGATGTCTCTCGCTCACAGTTACTGTTAACAGAAATAACGCAGTTACAAAAATCACTACTTGTAATTTGACTTGAAACGCTTGATTCGGTTACATGCCGCGTAGCTAGTTATTGTAACTAGTGATAATGAACGATGATAACGTCTAACTAGCACTAAAATATGTTATGCCTTAATAATTAAGCATAATGTTGAGGCGTCTCCTGGTGATAATAAAAACAGACATATTATGACTTAGCTATAACATCCCTTTAACGGTCTCGCTTGCAACCTCTATGCTGTCATAGAAGTTGATTGACGTCTGTTCCCTTCTTGCCACCACATATCTTGCTGCTATTAGTATTTAATGGGGTTGATCCGCCATCTTTATCACTGTCACCATCCATTTTTATTTATAATGTGTATTTATTGAATTTGTCCTTGCTATAATTACTCGACATTGCCATAAATACCGCATATCGCAGGTGCAGGCATTCCTCATCTTATTCCATCAAAATATCATCATTTCACTCATTTCGTAAAAAAAGAAGAAGTAGTATTTAATGTTACTTTAGAGTAACAAGTCATCCGCCATCTTTATCACGTTCTTCACCCATATTTATTTATGTGTATTTATTGAATTTGTCCTTGCTACTAGTTATTCGACATTGACATACATACCGCTAATCGCAGGTGCAGCCATTCATCATCGTATTCCTTTAAAATTGTATCATTTCATATAAAAAAAGCAAAAAAAGTAATTGTACATATACATACACACATACATACACACATCGAAATCGCAATCGCAATCGAAATCGAATTTTATTGTGTACATAAATGTATACAACAAAAATCACACACACATATGTAAAAGTGTCGTTACAATTTTTCGTCTTAATTTTTTCCGTCTAGCCCCCTTTCGCAACGCGCGATAAGGAACTACGTTCCAAAAGAACTTTGGTAAAAAAAATGATCTGCATGCTCTTGTAATTGTATTATCCTTATCTCAGTCTCTTGAAATCGGGCGTCATATATATTTTTTTACTGTCATGGACTGCAGCGTTGCTTTCGTTACAGCCGTTTTTATAATATAATTCTATTTAAGTAGAATCTATGTTCATAATATGTAGAGCACTTGCATTATGATTACCATAAACGTATAACTGTGGGTTCGCCGCTACAACCTCTTTGTATCGGCATTGTTATTTAGTTTTTCAGCCTTAGTCGAATCAGTTGGTTTGGGGTATTTGGAGTTGAGTGAGATAAAAATGTTTTAGATATAAGAAATAGAATTTGAACAGACATTATGGATATCCAAATCCCAACTCGAAGTGCGTCAACTAGTTAAAGGTAAAAATTTACCCAATTCCCAACTACATTGCAAAATTCTCGGTCTAATTTTGTATAATCATACGGTTAGGTTTTGTATGGCTTGTGTCTTGACATTTCATTTCGTCAAAGATTTCAATTGGTTTATTTACCTACACTTCTACAACTTCTGCACTTCTTCAAATCGGTTTCATTTGTTGTTGAACACTATTGGACTTTTGTAGCAAAACTATTAATTGCTATTTATTATTAGGACTGGAGCCCAATAATCTCCAGCGTATTGAGGGAGAATGGGCCCGGTATAATGGCAATAGGCTCGTTTCCTACATTGGGACCAAATAGGCGAAGTGTGGGCGCACTGCAGTGCACCTCTGCCTACCCCTTCGGGGATTAAAGGCGTGATAATATATTTTTTTATTTGTATTGAGCGCGCATGCTCATCCTTATAAATATTAGTCGGTAAAATTTTGCCTTCGACAAACTAAAGCGCCTCTAGTGGTGAAAACTCGAACTAACGCAAACCTGATAGATTCGCAACGACTCTAGTGAAGCCATTACCCGAACATACTTTTGTGACATTCACCAACCATTAATAATAAAAAAAAACTACTTTAAAGTTGTTTGTGAGGTACATTAATTTACTTACAGATTTATTAATACGGAAATTCACCAAACGAACCAAAACAACATATGGAACATTGCACCATTGTTTCTCTATACTAAAATTTACAATAACATGTTATTAATTGGTAGATTTTTTAATACCCACAATGCAGTATCTATACGATGTATAGGTCAATTTATAAAAAGGTTTTAATCTATACTTGCTTACCGTGTTTGGTCCATACATCCCATACTTAAATAACTGTTGCTACTCGTACCTATTTTAACTTACTAAGATGATTGTGACAGGTTACTATGTAATACTAAATTGTTATTTGGTTCTCTTTCAGGACGGTGTCTTCCCGGAACAAAGAAGGCAATGAAATACAATGCAATTAATTCTTGAAACAGAATCTTCCTTAGACGTTCAGAGGAAAATGTCGACTATAGATGTACCTTTGGATGAAAAGGTTGTGGCCAATGGTGACGTAGAGAATTTAAAAGATAAGAATTGTAATGGAGTCAAAGAGAATTTAGTCCATGTCAAAGTAAAAAACGCCGAAGAAATCCCATTAGTTAATAACGGTGAAAGGATTGATGATATTATTACAAAAGCGCTTGCCGACGTTGAAGATGCACTTTTATATAATGATAAAGATTTAAAAAATAATTATTGTGTTAAGCCTGATGAGGGATGCGTAGGAAATAATAAGATTGTTGCACCGATCCTTGAATCGCCCGATAATAATGTAAGCAGTAATGTAAATACTAAAAATTCTGACACAAACCACGGTGTTGAAAAGGAAAAGGAAGAATTGAAAAATGTTAATATCTTGAGTGCTAATAACAAGAAAGCTGTTTTACCTGAAATATTGGATAATACTAAAACAGATCCAGAAAACGATGTAGACAAAGAATTTGACATAGATGAAGAAAGTCCTGTTAGTAAAGACGACATTAATTTACTGTTGGATAAAATAGCTCCGGTAAGTAGTGACGACACGGTAGACATAAGCAATAAATTGGAATCACCTCAAAATTATAATGACAGCAATAAAGTGAATAGTACTCAGGCCACTGAAGTTTTAACTAAAGACACAGAAATGATAATTGAAGAAGAAAACAAACCTGATATAGTTGAATCAGAATTTTTTAATGAAGAGACGTCAAAGGGTATTCCGGTAATTCCCGATGTAACTAAAGATGTAAAAGAGTCTGAGCCTATAGAAGATAAAAATATAATGGATGTTGACAAAGTTCTTGTCGAACCAAATAATGATACTTGCGATATTGCAAATCTCAATAAAGACCAAACTAAGGCTGAACTAATAGATTCACAAGACAAAACTGGTGCGGATGACCCGCCAGTTGCCCTAGTGCAGGATACAAGTGATACACTGAATAGTAGTTTTTTAAACAAAGAAGTCGTATCAGAACCGTTAGAATCAGAGCACAAATTAGAAGTTGAGGAATCGAAGGACATTTTAGAAGATGTAAAAAGTGAAGAACGTGACAGCACACAAACAGTCGAGGGCACATTAGCCGAACCGAATGATCTACGTGCCGAAACCAGTATTGATGATGTTGAATGTATTTCAGAGGTGTCTAAAAGTGATTCGTGCTGTATGTTTAAGTTCCCTAAATTAGATGAAGGCACGGAAGGTACACCGATCGAAGTTCAAGATGGAATGGAAGTAGAAGAAATAAAGGATGTTCAGGAGAACGTAGAAATAAAGGACGCCATACCTGCTCCAACCCGTGCTGCAAGTCCTTCAAAGAGCATATCAGAAAAACCTGTATTATGTAGATTATCGAATACGCTAGATATCCTATCCGATGATGATGATGAGGAGCCCCCTAATAAAGAATCTCAAGTTGAGGAAGCAAAATCCCAAACTAAAGAAGAAGAAAGTAGTCAGCAACAATCTATTAATATTGAAGACGATGATGACATCATGTTGATTGACGAGGAACCCGTTGAAACTGAATTGAAAAAAAAATTAGAAAAAGAAACTCATGATAAGGTTCGATCCAACAAAACATCGGATACTAAAACTGACATGGAAACTGGTGAAGAATGTAATAAGCCAAATGATGATTTATTCTCTAATGATAATGAAAAAGGTTAGTTTTTATTTTCCTCAAAGTTTAGCAATTAACTTGATCAATGTATTATTTTTAAGATGTTGGGTTAATATTCGTTTTTGTATTTGCAGAATCGACATCGGCATCAGTTCCTATAGACCCTAGCATGGATATAGATATCAAAGAAAAACCAATTGAGAAAGAACTTGAAAAACAAGAACTAGGGAAGCCTCTTGTTCCTGAGAATTTCTTGTTATCAGCCAAGAAGAACCTAGCCGACATGACTAGAGATGATTTGGAAGAATTTTGCGTGTTGAAAATAGTAGAAAGCATTGTTGACCGGAGTAGCCTGAGCGATATTAAAGCTAAACTTATAGCTATGACACTGAGCATAGAAGAATACAGAAAGAAAGCAATGGCGCTTTCCAAACAGAACAGGGACCTACAAGTCGTTCTAAAATCAGTGCAAGAGGAACAAAAGAAAAAGATGGATACGCCAATTAATCCGTTAAAAATCACAAGATCAGTTGGCATGCAGGTTCTGATGTTAGATAAAACGACTGCGAGAAGGAAAGCTTTGATGGCACTGGCACATGGTAGTAATATTTCCGCTAAGAATACTAACAGTCCAGCCGCGAAGGCTACTGGCACAAATCCTCGTAAGCAAAAACCGACTACAAGCAACCAAAATATACCTGTCCCTAGACTAGTACCCGCTAATAGTCCAGTCATAAAACCTCCCAGTATGCCTTTGGTTGCACCAACGAATATTCCAGCTAAAGCCAGCCCCAGTTCATGCCCGGTCCCGAATGGCATCAAACCTATCACACCAGCGCAGAAGACGGCTGAAAAGAGGCAGCATAATAGGATTCAAGCTGTCACAGTGGATTTGACTGACGACGAACCACCGGCTAAGATGAACACCCGTAGTTCTCCCGCCGCGCCCGTAAGACTAGTATCACCACAGAACCTAATGGCCCCACAAAGACAGCCATTTACACCAGCAGCTGGTAACAGTCCCAGAAAAGTGTATATTCCTATAAGCGGCCCTCAGAATCAGGCCATCCGAACTGGGCAGACCATCATGCTTAAAACTGTTTCAGGTAAGACTTAATCTAATTAAAACTAGCAGTAAAATGCTTCTTAAATAGTATTTTGACGTTTGATTTTGTTTCTAGGGCCAAGGCCAAGATGTACGCCCCCGCAACCGCCGCGAATGCAGAACCCACTCAGGCGGGTGACGAGCGGACGGCACCCGGCACCTTTACCTGATGCAATGAAGCAGTATCAACCACCGAATTGGAAGGCCCTCCCTCCAGCGCCAGACCTAAGACTGTCCAAAGTCGAAAATGGAATCGTCATATCCTGGAAAATAGAGGGTTACCAGGAAGACAGTTATGAGGAGATTGCAAGCTATCAGTTGTATGCTTATCAAGAGACGACCTCCCCGCCAAGTACGAGTCTTTGGAAGAAAATTGGGGATGTCAAAGCGTTGCCCCTGCCCATGGCTTGTACCCTGACGCAGTTCATGGCTGGTTTTAAGTACTACTTTGCCGTGCGAGCCGTGGACGTTAAATGCAGACTTGGACCTTTCAGTTTACCTGGAAGTATTTTGCTGCTAAACAAACTGTAGGACTGATTGATCGAGTGTACCGCGGTGTTATACATGGCGTGGAAAACATTACAAATGAATAGTGATTTTGTTATTACAAGTATTCACGTTAATTTATTTTTATCTCATTGTGATTGATTGAGTTTTAAAAAGTTTTTATTTCAATTGAGCTATGCATGACAACTATATCTCCTTTTTGTGACTCTTTTACACTTTTTTTGAAGACTATATTGAATTGGCGGCTAATTACTGTGCGTCAATTTACAGTCTTTGGTTAATACAAGTAATTATTTGTAATACATAGGATAGATAGTGCATATAATTAAAAAAAAAGCTGCAGAAACTCGTGTTGTCGACTGATATTAATCTTGAAATATTGACTAATAGATACTTTGTAGATTAGGTGTACTTATTAGGTAGTTAAATAAAAGTAAAATTCTGTTGTACGTAAGCAATACTATCGATAGATTTGTGAATAAAATTTGCTTTATTACTTACAAAAATTACATGTACAAAATTATTTTAAGTACCAGTAATAAAATGGTATATTTAAATTACTGTGTTACCCCATTAAATGCCTGCATAGAATGTGGACTTATGAATACATGTGAAAATAACACAGATTATAAATTAAAAAAAAACAACACAAAAAAACATTTGGAGTAGGTGCCAATCTACGTCAGACTAGGCAAATACACACATGAATTGGCACCGACTCATAATGTAATGAATTATAAGGTAATTTTTAGCTTTTTAGTGCACCTGGGTTTTTAAAGTCGGTTTTGTTTGTGAATTTTTTTTTCTCGATTAGTGTAAATAATCGTTGAAAATATGCAAGTATTATAACCTCATAACAGCCCTTGCAAAGTAAATATTTACAGCCAAAAAAAAATCACCCCCCACGACCCCCCTTTCCACCCCTTTGAGGGTTGGATTCCATTTTTGTTAACAATCCGTATTAAAGAAAATAAATGAAAACTCTTAAAAAAGCCATAGCTACACGAACGAAAATTACATCGTACACATAAACAAAATTCGTTCTTATCTAAATAAAAATTATCATAAAATGAAAACTACTGGGCCTAACTATGTTAAATTTTTATGGGACCAAATGGCATCTATTCCGCATCAAACTAAAGAAGAATCACGAAAATCGGATCATAAATCTCAATATGAATGATAATAATTATGAATGAAAATAGGTGGTGAAGTTTTATTTTGGTGCTTTTAATCATTAATAAACTGACCAAGCTTCAAATAGTGATGGACCCAGAATATAAAACATCTTGCAAAATCGAACCGTACCCATGTAACACGGAACACAGAATTCCTATACCCGCCTGCGCCTACCCCTTTTGCGAAAATGAGGATGATAGTATTCAGGCATCCAGATACAGTTTATTTTTATCGAATTATAACAAACATAATAATCCGGTGGTACTTGGTATTGTATATAGATAAATATTATTGTTGTTGAATTTCGATTCAGAAGAATTCACCAAATAAAATTTATTACAATAAAATGGACCAATGAACAAATAATATATTATTCTGTTTTTTAACGATGGCAATTGATTTAGATTTTTGTGTCACTTGAATTAAAGCAATCAGTAGGATTTCATACTGTTTTGGTAGAAAATAATGTTGCTTGGGGTCACTGAACTCAAGATATCGCGTTGACGTATTTAATCTAAAAGAGTACAGACTACATTATTTCAAAACAATGATTTGAATAGCAGAATACAAACTGTAGTATGTATGTATGTTAGCAGAATACGAGCTGAATGTAGAACATAATATTATTTCAAAATATTTGACACCATACTTCAAAAGTTAGACGAGACAGTGATACCTTTTTGATGTGAATAGTCTATAGGCGAGGGGTAAACCTGATTTTTGGCGTGGCGAGATTTGCCGACGCTTCGCCACAACAAAATGAAATTAACCTTATTACTTAACGCATAAAGTATAGTTTTAAATGCAGCCACGCTTCGTACTCCCCCGCTCCTCGGTTCTTCCCACCGCCTAGACTCCGCCCACTGGCTGACTCCACTCACTCGCTCACTCGCCGCTACAACGTTTATGTTTCACATCTGCCAGGCGCCCCGTGACGGCTCAGTTTTTGGCTAAAAAAGCATCATAAGATATAAAAGTGTAGTTATTTAATTTTACTCAGTTTTATACTGGTTTACTGAATTCAACTTCTATTTTTTAGGTATACAAATAAAAATCTGGATAATTTTATTATAAAAGCAGCAGGACAACGGGCTTCTGATTTCTAATGCATATTTGTTTGCAAAAATTTATAGGTTTGACAGTTTACTCAAAGCCTGAATAGCGTCATTTTCACGAAACGTCACGTAACCAGTTACTTGTTCGGCGTCAACTGTTTCAAAACAGGTGAATTTTGTAACTAGTTATTTTTATTTAGATCCAGTGATTGTTTGCATAAATAACTCCACCAACTATACAGTTACACACGAAACGAAAATAAATTAAATCACTATCTAAGTGTTTTTAGATATACAGTTAAATCAATCAATTAACTTCCCTGCGTACTTTATTCAGGCTTAGGACTGACTGCATTAAATGTATTTATGATTGATTAGTGTTTTCTATGAAACTATGATTTTAATAAAATTATTAATGCAGGCTTAGCGAAATATGTAAACAAATTCAAAGTGACGCTCGCTCGCTTCCCGCCCCGCAAGCCGTTGAAATTATCTACAAGCAAACAGAGATCACTGTATTTTAGTATCTATGTCTATAGAGTTACGTATGAAAATTAAACTTATTGACTGTTACGCTGTTTCGTTTTCTGTTGTATACCAGCACCACGGCACATGGGCGTTCGGATTACTTCGGTTTTATTCGTGTCACCCGTTCTCGCTTACTCAGCTAGCCGGTAGGCGCGATGCGAAAGAAATGTAACGCGCCCCACCGAACCGAACCGAGACACCTACCGACTGACGAGTGACGGCGACGTGAAGTTTCTCGCTCACAGTTAACAGAAATAACGCGTTACAGAAATCACTACTTGTGATTTGACTTGAAACAAGTGACTCGGTTACATGCCGCGAAGCTAGTTAATGTAAAGAGTGACGTGAAATAACGCCCACGTCTACTGTATGGCAGATTTTTCAAAACAGTAGTAAGAACACTGGAACTGTCAGTTTTCATTATGAGTCTGTCGTCTGTCACTTTGCCGTTAGAATATTCCAACTGGCCACACAGCACAGTGCTCCAGTTTTCAATGGATTCGCATAGTAGTAGTTTGCTCATATTTTGCTCAAAAACATTGAAGTGAATCAGCGTAAAAAGACGTGTAATAATAATTCCGATCACATAATCGTTTCCAATCTTGATCTCTTTCCTCGTAAATAACTAATTTGTTCGGTAAAAATTGTGTTTTTCTCGAGACAATCTGACGTAGTCGACATTATCATCTCGCGAGTTGTACGGAGGTGAATTTGTGTACCTACGTTTCGTGGAGATATCCTCGGGGATTTTAGTGATTTGTGTAGTGTGTCCGTGGTACGTCGTTATAGTAATAAGTTAGGTAGTGTGATCGATAAATAGTGCGTAGTGTGATGGTGGTGTGAGTTAAAATAACTGGCTTGTTGGTTTTGAGTGTTGCGGTTTTTGCGCCCTGAGAGCCATGCTGGCTGCTCACCCGGGCTGCTTCGACGCTCCTATTCGGCTGGTACGTACCTTATCCATGAATTTACCTCAACATACTCTTTGAGAATTATAAATCAATCAAAAATCTCAATATTTCAGCTTAGTCAGTATGTTGTTGTTTTTTTTTCCCTTATCATACGTTTCTAGTATGGTGAATTGGGTATTCGTTTTTCTACTATGTAGGTAGCACTACCTACTCACTTAATAAAATGTAAGATACTCTTATATTTTTAAAAAATAACACTGGTCTTACAAATGTATAAAATTTAGTATGTTGGTATATCTGGACGGCGTTGATCACTTACCATCAGGTGAAACGTCTGCCCGTTTGCCTCCCTAACTCATTAAAAAAAAAAAACTTGACTTTTTAACTCTCCCATTTCAATTGTATTTAAGTCAAATTATTTTTTAATGCAATGTGAGTAGGTTTCTATAACTTATGATACACTATATCTGTTAGTAAACTATATAAATATGATTAGATCAATTCCCAAGTTGGTAGTTACTGTACCTATAGGTTACAGTATGTAAAAATGAATTACAGCTCTTTTAAAACAATGTGTTCCAATGTATATTCATAATTTTAAAGACTTATATTCAAATGTCCATTATTACTTACAGAGGTTTACACAATTTGATGCATTATCCTACTAATATTATAAATATGAGAGTTTCTGAGGATGGATGAATGGATGGATGGATGTTTGTTACGTTTTCACACAAAAACTACTGAACGGATTTTGCACAAACTTTACAGTAGTATTGTTTATACACTAGAGTAACATATAGGCTATAATATATAACGATATTGAATAATCAAAGTCTGCCCTGAAAAAGCCACTTACAGATGTTAATAAAGTTATACTTTTTTTTTTTTTTTTCGTGTGAAAATGCATCCCCTTCCGACACGGGGGAGTCGAAAGGGGTATGTCGGACTCCCGGCAGATTGCCGAATACCGACTAAAAACCCAAGGTGGTCCAAACACCCGCCTTGACGGAAGAGCCACGGGAACACAAAGCACACATCTGTGACCCTGCCAGCGGCTGCCAATAAAGTTATACTACTGTAACTTGCAACTTCTTAGTAATTAGGCATCTTCTAACACTTGTCAGTAGACATTAACCAAATGACTTTATGAGTTATTTAATAAACATTGTGATTGACAACACAATGTTTTAATTGTATACATTTGTGTACCTATGTATATTTATATACTAGTGCCCAACCCAGCTTTCCATGGGTTGATGGTGGACATGTTTTTAGGGTCCCCTACCCAAAGGGTAAAATGGGAACCCTATTACTGAGACTATTACTGAGACTTCGCTGTCCGTCCGTCTGTCCGTCTGTCACCAGGCTGTATCTCATGCACCATGATAGCTATATAATAATAATAATAATAAAGCCTTTATTCTAGAAGTATGATACAGAAACAGAAATTAAATATTTACAATACAGCTTATAAATTATAATAATTTAATTAGAATCAGTAACTGTTCCATAATGTCTCCTAGCTTGTCCTAAGACAAAGGCCTCCTCCAGAGTCTTCCAGTATGTTCTATCTTTAGCGAGTCTGGTCCAGAATGTGCCGGCTACTGCTTTTATATCGGTAACCCAACGTTTCATGTAGACTACCACCCTCCTGAGTCCATGAAACCATGATAGCTAGAGAGTTGAAATTTTCACAAATGATGTATTTCATTTGCCGCTATAACAACAAATACTAAAATACAGAATTAAATAAATTTTTAAGGTGGCTCCCATACAGCAAACGTGATTTTTTTGCCGTTTTTATAGATAATGGTACGGAACTGTTTGTGCGCGAGTCCGACTCGCACTTGGCCGGTTTTTTTAAACATTATTGGATAAATAAATATAGCCTATGTTACTCAGTGATAATGTAGCTTTCTAACAGCTAAAGAATTTTTGAAATCAGTTCAAGTGGTTTACATAGAAAAGTACAAATCTTTCCTCTTTATAATATTAGTATATTAGTTATATTTAAATTGTCTGTTTTATTTTTGTAAATTATTGAATTTGTAGGTGCAACCTTGCAATGACTAATTATGAAACAAAAGCATGAGTGATTGGCCTGCATAAATTACATTATATTTTTGTTTTTACTCACCATTGAAAAATATTGTTAATGTTTTCGTCAAAGGACATTGAGTTGTGAATGACATCATAATACCAACATAAAAGTTTTGTTAGTAAAAATATTCATGATGATGTATCTTCATTCAAACTTAATTCATACTTTTTTTAGCAGTGGTAGCCGAGTGGTCGAAAGCACGCCTTGCAAATCAAAGTGTGCAGGTTCAAACCCCGGCTTGCACCTCTGGGTTTATGTGCGAATCTCATTTTCATCCGAGATTACTACTTGCTTTGAAACGGTGAAGGAAAACATCGTGAGGAAACCTGCACGTCTATAGAAATGGCGTGTGAAGTTCACCAACCCGCACTGGGCCAGCGTGGTGGACTATGGCCCAAATCTCCCTAGTATTGAGGGAGAATGTGCCCGGTATAATGGCAATAGGCTCGCCCCCTATTACATTGGGACCAAAAATACATCGGCGAAGTGTGGGTGCACTGCAGTGCACCTCTGCCAACCCCTTCGGGGAATACAGGCGTGATGATGATGTATATTAGGACTGTTTTTTGAAAATGTATTCTGTACTGATATATGTACATAGATTGTTTTCTTATATTTACGCGAATACTATACATTGAAATAAAACTATTTTACGGACAGCGTACCATTGCAAGACCTCAAGACACTATGAGCACTTTCTGCGTGGATCGGACCGCAAACAACAACTAAATTTGAGGGTACCCAGTTATTAACTATGACATCAGGACGTCTAACACCTCAGTCCCCCCGTGACCATGGTTGCTGTAAAGTAGCTGAAACGTCGGGAAAATAAAATAGTAAATAAACGCGATAAAATCCATAAAATAGTTTTATTTCAATATATGTACATAGAGATACAATTTCATTGGTAGAAGCCACGCGCGATTACGCGTCAAAATTCTCGGGCATTCTCGATGACATTTCGTTAAATAAAAAAGTAAGAAATCTATATGTGGGTCCGTCCTTTCTTTTGCGTCTCAATATTCGAGCGAGTTTACTTTTTACCAAGGATAGGGCTGACATCGCGGTATTCATATTAATGGCGCCCAGCTTACAAACCTTCGCTTTGCAGACGACATCGTTCTTTTCTCCCCTTCAGCCTCTGAACTCCAGCAAATGCTCCAGGACCTGAGCACAGCAAGTCTTGAGATTGCACTAGCAAATAACGTAGGGTCGTGGTAGATGGGCAAGGTTTACAGTATGTCGACAAGTAGTACGTACTTGGGCCAGATAGTTTCGTTTACCAGCCGGCAAGAGAAAGAAGTCGAAAGACGGATTGAAAACCCCTGGAAAAGCTACTGGTCCATGAAAGATTTGATGAAGGGCGATCTTTCAATATCTTTAAAGCGTAAACTCGTCGACATAGCAATCGTCCTAATATTATTTTGATGACAAAATGACAACCGACATCTTAGTTACGTACTTAAAAAAACTTCTTAGTTATACCACCGCACCGGTGCGCTAACTACAACGTAGGTATCTCTGTCAAAAAGATATTGGTCTCGTCCGTAACAGGACATAGTTGCAGGGTGGGTAAATCATGAAAGCAGTTCTTCCGCGGTTGGCTTTCGATACTTTCACTTGTACTCGTATCGGAGCGTCGCCGCGGGTGCCCCCGACTACTTTCGCCGAGTTGCGCATACGCATCGAACTCGAGTTACATTTTAATTGTATTCAATTGTGTAAATATAACAAAAAAAATCGCATGTCAACAGCTCCCTTTACCACCAACTGTCCTGCGGCAATATTTTCATTATTTTTTTTGGGCCTCCATGCGGCCCGGCCCGCGTGCTCACCTCTAATGTGGGGGTCAGAGTTCTTAAAATTAGCCTTAAGTTTAATGTGTAAAATTATTTTTCCTTTCTGTTTTCAATATTACCTACTTTTAGTTTTTAACAGTAAACGTACATAGTGTAAAATCGGTGAAAAATTGACTGTTAGTATGGAAACAACATTGCTTTAAGAGGTGGTGGCAAAGCCCCAGATATCTACTCCAAGTATGATTCTAAATAGCGCCTTGAACACACTGGAACGAGCGAATTCACATAATTCGCTCGCGTTATCGATGACATTACGTTGAAAAATATTTTATCATTTAATACTGTTCGTTTTGAATTGGTCGAAAAAAGAATTACTCACGCTTTGACGCGCTTATATGTAGGGCTTCACGCTTGTACTATGTATGAGTACATTACAATGGTCCCAGTGACATCCAGACCAGGGCCAATTCTGAAGAGTTCACTTTCGAAATTTACCGCTGTCCAGCCAAATGTTAGCGACGTTAGCTACTAACATGGGCTACCCAAACTAACGTAAACGAAATATGTGGGTAGAATGGATAGGTAGGTACTGCTAGTTTACATATTATAACAGAATATCATCGAGCAAGCAAAACAGTTCGCCATCATGAAGTTAACGGAAATTGTACCGTTAAGCTCAGAGTACAGTGGAACGAACGTTAAGACGCACTCTGGTAAATCGTTGCCAATACTAAAAGGAACTGTATCAACTCACTGATAAAGCTCATTCTTCAACGAATCTAATCTATAGCAGTTTCTTAATTTGTGTGTATATAATGTAGATGCAAACATCGACTATATTTGTATTTAATATTAGACTGCGGTGAGTATAATTCTTCTCTAGTATTGTGGCAAAGGTGCTGTCTGCTCTCAAGGCATTGCTGCTCCTGAGAATGTATTACTCGCAATTATCATTTTGAAAAGAGTAACCATTGAGTTTCTTACCGGTTCTTCTCAGTGGAAGCAGCATTCCGAACCGGTGGTAGAATCTGACTATATGTAAGTGCTTTTTAGCCTACACGAATATATATTTTTTTTATTTTTGATTTGATTTTGATTGTGACTTTACTTAACGGAACCGGTTTACGCGGTAGGTGACCAAAAGCCCTGGGTACACGGAGGCGTCAAGATGCACGCTGCAATTATTTTCCATAACCAAAACGAACTGTGACAGTATGCAGATAAAGATTGAATATCTGTGGTCATCATCATCATAGCGTATGGCATTCCCTGCTTGGATCAAATATCTATATCCAGATTTTTCAGCCTGCTTTCTGCGTCAGCGGTGAAGTTGTGCAGCTCGGCGATGCCTCCAGGAAAACAGCGAAGTGGGCATTCATTCACAACGTGGGCAAGAGTTTGGTCAGGTGCTCCACAGTCGCAATTCAGTGACTCCCTTAGACCCCATTTGTGAAGGTGGTGATTTGTTTGTTGATATCTGTGGTAAAAGCGACGAGACCACGCTGTAAAATCTCCTCGCGCTGTGAGTGTGTTTCGTTGTAGAATGAACTTTTTCTATGTGTCAATACAGTTTGATATTGGCTAATAATTTGACGCGCGAGTGGCAACGCCCAAGTGTGTCTGGGAGGCCTTACGCGAATACATATATATATAAAAATCAATGCCACTTTTCGTTGTAAGCTAACCCCTCCTAAACGGCTTGACCGATTTGAATTATTATTTTTGCATGCGTTTGGGTGGCACCCTGGTTGGTTTAGATTCACAATTGGACCCGGTAGGTGACGCTGCTTTCGTATGTCACTCATTCTAAGGCTGTACGAAGTTCGCCCGACCAGCTAAGACATAGATTAGACAGCATATAGATTTCCAGTGTTAGTACACTCATGGGGCTTTGATGTTCATAAGACAGTTCCGTTATACGTCTTGACTTGTTTCAGGAGGCGGGCGGGGTGACAACGCCCACTTTTTCATAATGGTGAGCATCATAATAAACACCAATTTGTGCTTATTTATATTGGAAAAAAGCAACCATGGAGTTTCTTGCCCATTCTTCTCCATAGGAAATGCATTCCGAATGGGTGGTAGAGATAGGGTTGCCGACTATTTTTTTCAAAAATATAGAATTTTCCAGCCAGAGTCGTAAAATATATAGTACATTGCTCAAAAATATAGTACATTCACAAAAATCCTATAAAAACGTGTCAGTCCGTCAAAAAAAAACCGTACCGTAACCGTTTTGCGTTCTATATTTTTTTTCAACAGTATACAATATAGTATGCAGAGCTAAAATATAGTACAATACTATGTTTTATAGTACGGTTGGCAACCCTAGGTAGAGATAGTATTATTATTATTTATTGACGATTAATAAAAAAAATCTGATTCTATTTCTGATTCTGACTCGTACTAGACCAGCCCCCTTACCATCCACCTGTCTTGCAGGATTTTTTTTTTTTAATATCACTTTCAGTTTCTGCAAGATATTTCAGTACAAAATGGATAGATTCCATCGAAACAATAATACCTAAAGAGGTAAGGTGACTCCGTTCGAGTAGAATATAAATACCCTAATTATTTCTCTAAAAGGAAGTAAAAGAAAACTAAGTTACTTCTTATAACATCGGCCAGAGAAAGCTCCGTCAAAATCGTTCCAAAATTACTCGGAACAACCAGACAGACAGACAAAATATTCATATGCATGTGCGCCAAGACTAGACTTATGTCACGGAATATGTTAGTTATGTCTCTTTCTTCCGTATGAAATAAGACAGAGAGCAAGCGAGCGAATCCGTGAGATCTGTCCTTGACGTTTTTACTATCCCCACTGTATCTAATCATAATCAATAAAGAGTTGAAACAAAACCTGAATAAAAAGCATTAGCAGCAGAAACCGAACGCCAGTGAAAGTCAACACGGATGACACTTTCGATCTAAGTCGTGACGTAAGCCGCCATAACCGCGTCATCGTCGACGTTGCGCAACCGCAGATACCTATTAAGGCACCCTAATGATCAATTTGAAGTGTCACTTTGTCGATCGAATTAAGGTCACTGGTGAGTTGGTCGTTAGGACCGTCTCACACATAATTGCATTCTTCTTGTGACAGATTCTAGAGATTAGGTCTGGTAACTGTAGACTCATTTGTGGTCCTCGTGTTAGCAAGTTGAACGATTTACTCGAATACTCATTCCTTAAAGGCCGGCAACGCACTTGCGATGCCCCTGGTGTTGTAAGTGTCCATGGCGGCGTTTATCACTTACCATCAGGTGAAACGTCTGCTAGTTTGCCTCCCTATCTCATAAAAAAAAAGAATTTAACCGCCTCATTTGTTCACTTCCTCCTCACGTCCCAATTAAAACTTGCTGAGAAAAGTTGTAATCGTCTCGCGATGCAAATACTTCCCTCCCCTTTCTCTATTTTCCAGTATTTTGAGCTAAGATGGACCAGTCTTTTTGATAGAAATAATATAAGTAATTAATAACCGCATCTTACGACTTGTTTTCAAACCATAACATTGTAAACAAAACGCGGTATTGTCGTCGTAAACTAACGCTTATGATGTAATTAAACCTGTTTTCCTCGTCTGATACGTGATAACGACATTTAATATTCTGTTCGTATGCTACGTTCCGCTAAGCTGAGCGAATACTGTGCAAGGTCGATTAAGTTTGGATTTGAAACGACGTTAAATTGATCAAAATTCGCCTTGGAAATACCATAATCTCTTTACGTTTCCTTATATTTGAGCTTGTTAGCATAAACTGGTTCCTAAACTCCAATCTTCGTATGGGGAAACTATCAGGAGGACGTTTGCATGTCTTGTTGTTAAAGCAGGTTTAGAAAAACCTCTTGAAATTATTACAATATACGGTTTACCTTATACCAAACCTGTTTGGGCTCACGTCAAAATCTTCATACCATGGAAATCTCCAGGCAACTTGAGACAAGTAATTTTCTATTGCAATGTTTTCCTGTAACATGTAATCAAATCTTTATCTCAACCATACTCTAAAATATCACCAACTAGCTCAGCTTACGACTTCGTACGCGCTAAATTTAGGAACCCTAATTATTTTCAATAATTTTTTGCCGTACGAACCTTCTACAACGTATGAGAAAACTGTCGTTTTCAAGTTAACGCGTGAACAAGGGAAATAAGAATTCATTTTCATATACGAGTATTTGGAGAACCGTAATCAATCAAAATCGGACTCCTGTAGTTGTACCACGTGCGCTAAGACTACACGTATGTCACGGAACATGTTGATTTTCTCTCTTTCTCTCGTTTGTAATAAGACAGAGACCGAACGAGCAAATCCGTGACAGAGTTCTTAGTCTTGACATGCGTGCTAAACTCACTGATAAGGGAGACGAAACTCGTCAGGCCGGTGATTGGACTACTGATAATGAACCGTCGCACCACATCAGAGAGTTTAATTTAGGCTGGTGCACTACGCAAGCTTGACGCCTGCTACGTAGTTTGAGTCTAATTAGCTTCTATTATTAGTTCCCTGTTACGGTAACGCCTCCACGAGAGCTGTTGTAAAATCGAGAAAATCGTGTTCAACACACATGCACAAAATGTGTATTATCTTTGGTAGTATATTTTAAGGGGTCTGTGATGGCGGGACTTCAAATATAGCAGCAGCAGCGCTCGGTAGGATGTTAAAAAAAATGTCAGACGTAACTAAGTGTCTCTACTGTGAGTTTGCGGTAAATCTAGTACCAAACTCAAGTGATGTGAGTAAGATTCTCATACAAGAATCACCTCTAAGATTTCTACTATTTGCTTGTCTGTCTTGAAGTTTCTGTACCACGCCATGACAAGACAAAAAGGGATCATTTGACGCGATGTGACGTAATCTATGTTAGTGGTCTTGCATTGACATTGGTATTATTTCGTGACAAACCTTTATAAACGAAAAAATGTGTTTATAAATCAACAATCACTCCTCAAATATCTTGTGTTTTTAGGTTTACTGCGTCATACACAATCTGAACGTTTTCAATCAAACTACCATTGGAATATTCTTAAGGCCATATAGTATTTACCAGATTGACAGAAATAAAGGCATTTACGTCACACAACATGCGTGGGAGCTTGTGTTATAATAATAATACATGTAAAAACCGGCCAAGTGCGAGTCGAACTCGCGCGTAAGGGTTCTGTACCATTATCTTAAAAAACGGGAAAAAATCACGTTTGTTGTATGGGAGCCCCCTTAAATAATTATTTTATTCTGATTTTTAATATTTGATGTTTGGCAATAGAAATACATCATCTGTGAAATTTTCAAATCTCTAGTCACGGTTCATGAGATACAGCCTGGTGACAGTCGGACGGACGGACGGACGGACAGCGAAGTCTTAGTAATAGGGTTCCCGTTTTACCCTTTGGGTACGGAACCCTAATAACTCGAATACCGCAGACATGGGATGCCTCGACACGACACGACAGGTCAAGCAGGCGTGGCTGTCATTATAATTAATTAGGAGACAGCTTTTAACGTTACATATTTTTAGTAGAATATAATTAAGTATACACCTGTTGCTATAAAAACTATGGATATATTGAGTGTATTTCTCTTATAGCGGATTTTGATGCGTGGTCGTGTGGCTTTCACCACGGAAATTCAATCTTTATTGTTATTGACACAGGGTTAGTTTTGGTAGATATTGACGCCCCAGTGTGCCCGAGGTATAACTGAACAATGACGTGACCTTATCGAATGATATCAGGTACATTTTCCACGCTACTATAAGTTCCGTCTCAGTCAGTACGTCTCTGATGTGGAGCAAATATTTGCAGGACGGCGAGCGCTGTTTGTTTATTTAGCTGTCGGTGCGCCAGTATCTGCCCACGCTTCGTTTGCCAGTTCTCGGACACGCTCATCCCTTTATAACTCACCTCTGAATACATTAATGTAGTATGGGGTGAACTGATCCGAGACGAGCGGGTCAGTGAGCGTTTTGTATGCCCGGTATTGTGATTTAACGATCCGGCAAATCTGTGGGCTTGGGCGAAGGGTCGTTGTTGTCCTAGATATACCTACTTACGTGCTGTTTCAACTAGGGTTGTTGTTATTTGTTACTCATCTCACCATCCACGTAATATGATAACAACAGGCTCAGCATGACCGCGAGTCATTAAGTTATAACTATCAGATTTTTTTAAGTTCACTTATAGTTCGATATATTTTATAGAGATAAAATATAGATCTCAAAGTACCTTTTGGAAATAGAAAATTTACGTATTTATACGACTTAATTTTGATGCACTTATTTGAGGACTTAAATCTGGTGAATCTTATACAAAAATAATAAAATAAATAGTCATACGTTTAATCAGCATACCGTTAAATGCCTAATTAACAAACACCAGTCAGTGGGGCAAGCGGCTTCCAGACAATAGTCTCAAACGAGAACACTTTCTACTCAGCACAACAATCGCTTGAATTTACATAGCGAATCTGAACATAATATACCTAATTGAATTAGGAATTTATTCTGCACCAAGCTACCTATCTAACTACTAGATCTATGTGCTACTATAGCGATAACTACAAGAGTTTCTATCCACAAGTTTCCATTTTTAGGGTTCCGTACCCAAAGGCTAAAACGGGAACCCTATTACTAAGACTTCGCTGACCGTCCGTCCGTCTGTCACCAGGCTGTATCTCATGAACCGTGATAGTTAGAGAGTCGAAATTTGCACAGATGATATATTTCTGTTGCCGCTATAACAACAAATACTAAAAAAACAGAGTAAAATAAATATTTGAGGGGGCTCCCATACAACAAACGTGATTTTTTTGCCGTTTTTATAGATAATGGTACGGAACCCTTCGTGCGCGAGTCCGACTCGCACTTAGCCGGTTTTTTTTTAATAATTACCCCTTGTTGAACGGTAAAGAAACCTGCACGTCCATAGAAAGGCGTGTGTAGTTCATCAACTCGAACTAGACCAGCGTTGTGGACTCTGGCCCAAATCTCCCTCGTATTGAAGGGGAATATGCACGGTATAATGAAAATAGGCACGCCTATTACATTGGGACCAAAATACATCGGCGAAGTGTGGGTGCACTGCAATGCACCACTGCCTACCCTTCGCGGAATATAGGCGTGGTGATGTATTTGTATAAGCTCGATTTTCGAAGCGCGTGTAGGCGTAAACACTTAAAAATAGCGTCCGAACGCTATTTTAAAAAAGCCGCGTCGCATTTAAATCCTCTAATTGCCGCCGCCGGCAATTACGAGCCAGACCCTGCGCACACATCATCAACTCGTCGCCGCCGTCCGCGGCACGTGTTGATTGATCCTCCCGACACGATCACCGCCCTCCTCGAACCGGGCGTTGAGAGGGCCACCAACACACCTACACCAGCCTCAAACAGACACCGATCTCGCCGGCGAGGTCGAGGAACACCCTCTTCCGCTCGTGGTGCATCTTTGCACCTAGGAGCGCAGTCACTACCTCTCCCATCACGGTAACTGCCCAAGCCGAGGTCGTGCCCTCTGTGGCACCCTTGAGCTAGTTGCCACCCCTTTCCGCCCTTAAGGCCTTGGTTGGAGTGCACTCTGCGCTCGCTACTCCTCCGGTAAAGCTGTAAAGGCCACCTCACGGCCAACAGTGTAAGTCCTTCAAAAAAAAAAAAAGCGCGTGTAGGCGCGCCTTTTGTGGCCCGCGTAATTCGTACACGCGTTTACGCGCTTATAAGCTTGTATAAGAAACGTTACTGACACTCGCCACCACTACCGGTCCGAGCATATACGCCGGAATAAGCCCGTGTATGCGCATTTGCTTTTAAAAGCGCGTATGCCATAATAACCGTAAAAAACGCCAGTCTGAAAGCGCTCTTAGATTCTTTACATTAAACTCTAAAGTTAAATGCATTTCCAACATGCAAAACGACTACAACATCCTAACCTTCACAGTGCCCTTATTATTGGTGAAAATGAAACTGACTGACATTTCGATTGTCGCAGTTGGTCTCGGTGATGCCGTTTTCGAATATCATTCCAGTACAAAATGTCAACCCAAGTACGTTCTTAGTTTCGATCTCAGAGTTGAGATCACTCTGACGCTAACAAAAAGGTTGAACACGAACTACTGAAATGAAAAACATCTTAGGTACAATGTACGCTTAAGTATGTAATGTATTCTAAATAACAATTTCAAATTCAAATAGCCTTTATTTTGGATAATAAATTAATTTCATTACAATGATTTCTGATCGCATACATAGTTCCTCAATATTATTGACATTAAATTTACATGCATTATTTTTAAATCGATTAGTTACAATACAATAATACTTGATTCCATAGGTTAATTATAAATAATATTAATAATAATAATAGTTCTATTCCTCGACATCGGTAACCTTATCCGCTTGCCCTTTGGCATAGGCCTCCCCTAGGGCTTTCCAAGATTTTCTGTTTCTGGCGTGTCTAAGCCATGTTGCTCCAGCTACTTTCTTGACATCGTCTTCCCATCTAGTTTTTTGCCGCCCTTTCTTTCTGACTATCAATTAATAACAATTTACTTTGATGTAAACTCATATGTTAAAATAATGTCGGTTAATGAACTCGTGTAGATATTTCTCTCAAGTAAATTCATTGATTAAAGTCCTATAACCGCCCACAGAAGCGGCAAATACCAATTCTAAAATAAACTCTATTAACTCATGAAGAAGCACTATTTTTATAAAATTACATAAATGACGTGAACGGGTTTAGTCGCGTAGCCCTTGGGTATAGAAACTCCATCTTTATCTATGTTGTTACAGAGTACATTTTCAAATGAATGCAAGTGAATTATCTCTTCGCAAAATGTGCAGGGGGCAATTCTCGCAAGATCGACATTATCTCTAATTCGACTTATGTCGAAAAAACACGACCAATTTGACGTCTTGTTTGCTAATACTAAAACTAACTGTATTGACTCATGGAAAAGTTCATTCTTTAATTAACGTAATGACATTAACAGCGCGGGCGAAACTCAATGCGTGATGGGTTTAATAGAAATTCAATCTTTATATGTATTGTCACAGACACCGTTGTCATTGTCACAGACCAATACCAAATTGGGAAAAAAATTGACGCGTGCCTTTTGACGCCTCAGTGTGTGGAGGGTTCTTGTCACAGCCTCGCTAGCGTTGTGCTTATGTGACTGCCTATTGTTCCATCGTTGACGAAACCACTCTGTTTAATGAATAGAGTCGAAAGTTGTTTTATGTTGTAGGCTGTAGCCAATGATATTGGCTTGTTGATTTGCGGAGCTGTTGCAAAACAAATTTTGAATTCTCCTGTCGTCGTTTTGACATTTATCACAGCTGTTTACACTCTTGGAAGTGAAAGACGCATATTATTTATACGTATTTTATTTACACTCTTCTAATGATCAAGGAAAATAATGTATCGTAATGTAAGTAGCCTTAGCTAAGTGAGTTAAGAAGCTGACCATTTTTGTTTTTTAGGGTTCCGTACCCAAAGGTTAAAACGGGAACCCTATTACTAAGACTTCGCTGTCCGTCCGTCCGTCCGTCTGTCCGTCCGTCCGTCCGTCCGTCTGTCACCAGGCTTTATCTCATGAACCGTGATAGTTAGAGAGTTGAAATTTTCACAGATTATATATTTCTGTGGCCGCTATAACAACAAATACTAAAAAATTGAATAAAATAAATATTTAAAGGGGCTCCCATACAACAAA
Source organism: Ptilodon capucinus (assembly GCA_914767695.1). Classification (NCBI taxonomy): domain Eukaryota; kingdom Metazoa; phylum Arthropoda; class Insecta; order Lepidoptera; family Notodontidae; genus Ptilodon; species Ptilodon capucinus. The sequence goes on along the minus strand of OU611817.1, from coordinate 10,696,915 downwards.
CGTGATTTTTTTGCTCCTTTTTAGTTTTTAGGGTTCTAAATTTTTATAAAGTATGTTTTTTTTATCTTTTTAAAATTCTAAATTGACCATTGATACAGTGCATAAATAATTTTCATAAATTGGGATTAAAATTTTGGTGTATACATATACAAACTAGAAGCTTGTTATGACGTCATTGGTAGTATGACCAACCATTCATTAATTTTAAGATACGTATTAGGGCTTTTGCCGATTATTATAGATAATGGTACGGAACCCTTCGTGCGCGAGTCCGACTCGCACTTGGCTGGTTTTTTTTTTTGCAAATGTGTGTGCAAATGTAGTTTGAATCTCTATAGCACAAGCTACGCGACTGAATTCGCTCGCATCTTCGTTGACATTTCGTTGAAAAATGTGCTTCTTGTACGAATTAATACGGTTAGTTTTGGTATTGCCAAGAAAATGGTTGGGCATGGGCTTTCTGCCTAATGTGTAGTAGTGATTTTGATTCAATTATATTCGTCTGCTGACAGGAAAAACTCATTAGGTAACAAAAAAACAATGCAGTAGGTAATTTGAATTTTAATAGGTTTTTAACCGACGAAAAAAAAAAAAAAGGAGGAGGTTCTCAATTCGACGCGTATATTTTATTTTTATTTTTTTTATTTTGTTTTATGTATGATCACGCATATCTCCTGCGTCACTAAACCGATTTCGAATTATTTTATGACCATTGCTAAGGAATTCTTCGAGGGTGGTCCCATTTTCAAAATATTATCAGAAATTAACCCCCTTGGGGGTGAAATGAGGGGTTGAAGGTCACATAATTTAAAAATTATTTTTTGATCGACTTGAAACTTTGTATATGTATTTTACATATAAAATAAAGAAATACGTGTTTTAGGAATTTTGAAAAAAAATATGTATAGTGTGTGAAATGGGGTGATAAAATTTGCATTCTTTTTTATGTATGATCACGCATATCTCCGGCGTCACTAAACCGATTTCGATTTTTTCTATGACGTTTGCTAAGGAATTCTTCGAGGGTGGTCCCATTTTCAAAACATTATCAGAAATCAACCCCCTTAGGGGTGAAATGGGGGGTTGAAGGTCACACAATTTCAAAAATATTTTTTGATCAACCTGAAACTTTGTATATGTATTTTACATACAAAATAAAGAAAAACGTGTTTTAGGAAATTTGAAAAAAAAAATATTTAGGGGGTGAAATGTGCTGATAAAGTTTGCATTCTGGACTATAGCATATCTTCGGCGTTAGTGAGCCGATTTCGAAAAATCTTTTTTTGTTTAATACGGATATTTAACAAATATCGAAACGATGGGATGGAAAGGGTGGAGGGGGGTGAATTCCTTTTTTGGGCTGTTATGAGGTGCTAATACTTGCATCTTTTCACAAAATAGATACTAAATTCGCCTTCAAAAACCTAGGTACACTAAAAAGTTACAAATAACCTTATAATTCATTACATTTGTAGTCGGTGCCAATTCATGTGTGTATTTGCCTAGTCTGATATAGATTGGCACCTACACCATGATATACCTACGCCCACGTGGACTTTATTTGGAATTATACCCATTTTTAACCAACGAAGAAAACAGAAGAGGTTCACGTTTCGACACGTATTGGTTAGGGTATAACTTCGAAGTTGGTCCTATATAAATTAGGAACAAAAATCCTACCCGAAAGGTGGGAAAATAGGGAGAGATTTATTGTTAATTCTCAAATTTTAATGCTGAGTTGTGTATTACAAAAAAACAAACAGTAGATTCAGATTAAGTAGTATATTTTAGCCACAAAAAATATAAAATAAAAACTTTTTAACAAAAAATTAAACCGCCGAAAATTTTAAAAAGCAAAAAATTATATACCTTTTTTATTTAACCTTAATAACAAAGTTCTTAAACTAATGTAAGTATACCTAAGTCATTTTGAGTCGGCGCCAAACAATTAATGAACAATAACTTTAAAGAAATAACCAAATGAAATTAACAATGCAACGTGAAATCTTCAGCGACAAACATTAACATTCCAAAAAATGTGCTCTCCGTACGACCACTCGCACACATTGTGTATAGCTATCTCGCTGTGTATTGCTGTCTCGCTGACGTTAACTTCGTGAACGCTCGGAATTTTCCAGCGAAGGTGCGTGTCGCGCCGCGCCGCCGCCGCGCCGCCGCCGTACATCACACTTTACTAAATTAATTAATTTGCTTGTTTGGCGCCGACTCAAAATGACTTAGGTATACTTACATTAGTTTAAGAACTTTGTTATTAAGGTTAAATAAAAAAGGTATATTATTTTTTGCTTTTTAAAATTTTCGGCGGTTTAATTTTTTGTTAAAAAGTTTTTTATGTGATATCATGGTTATTGCTTCTTGGAATTCTGTAAAGGAATGCACCTATGGATGCGATGACTTTTGCCTCGAAAAGTGGTTGATTATATGAAGGTAGGTACTAAGTGTAAAAAACATCTTTCCAATTTTTTTGTACGTTAGTGAGTTTTTCCCGTCACCCAACGATATACAGTTTTATGCAGTCACCTGAGTCGAGAGATACATACCGCTGAAGTAAAATGCGATAAACTTTATTATCCAGGTGATAATATTTCTTATCAATTTCACGTCGAATAATAATGATGCAAGTGTTAACCATTCACGAATATTCCTTAGATAGAGACGTAGAAGCAGATACTTTATTTGTTTTCAAACAATCTTAAAACAACAATGTTCTTATCTGTGGATGTAAGACGTTGGTATCCATAAATGTTTTCATTTACACATGGTCATGTAACCAGTTTTGTCAATGTGACTCAGGAGTATTTAATATCTGTTTTCACTATACTAAGAGACGCGTTGAAGTAATGTCTAAATGTTATAAATATCCGCAGACAACATATCGAGGAATGAAAGGCTATATTACTTAATCGTCATTTTGGGCGATATTGGCATATATAATAATAATAATAATATATAATTGTCGATATCACTGTCCCCCATGACGAGAATCTCGTGAAGGCCGAGAAAGATAAAGAAAGCAAGTATCTTGATCTGGCTCACGAGGTTGTCGACATGTGGGACATTGATGCGGCAATAATTGTACCGATAGTCGTTTCCGCCCATGGCTTATTAGCCAAGAGCCTCGACAAACACCTAAAGAGGCTCGCGTTAGGCAGCTGGATCAAGGGACAGATTCAGAAGGCAGTACTTCTGGAGACGGCGCGCATTGTGAGGAAGTTCCTCTCTCTGGAGCCCTAACCACTGGTAACTAGGACCCTGTTCCAGATGCCGGTGGGGAACTGTTTTTTATATTTTTAAATGTATTTTTTATATATATATTTAAAAATGTAATTTATAAGAAAGATAAGAAATAAAGGAATAATAATAAAGCCTTTTATTCAGACCAACTTAGTCTCTATTTTACAAAGTATTAAGAACTGAAATCTATGAGTTTGATTATATAAAAAATATTTTTTTATTAAACTAATCTTAATCTATTCTATTCTAATACTTAATTAATTTTTGTAGGTCCGTTTGCCAGTCGGCAAAGGCCTCCTCCAACCTTTTCCATTCCTGTCTCTCTTGGGCAACTCTGTTCCATGTTACTCCTGCTACTTGTTTGATGTCATCATCCCATCTTTTCTGTGGTCTGCCCCTTTTCCTTTTCCCATCTCCCTTGCGATATTGGCATATACATATTTGAAATCAGCGGTTTTTTACTGCGTCGAATGAGTATGCTCTCCTGTAAAGTTAACAAAATGTCGCTTAAGTCGAATAGCCTTTCACCCCTCGATATATGTTACTCGTCGTATGATCCAAACTAAGCAAAGCTTGTACTATGGGTACCGTACAATGGATTGGGGGTGATCCCAGTTACACCCAGACCTGACCTCCTTACTACTTACTACCTGTCTTGCAGCAATATAATTTCAGTCTTTGACAGTTAACTTAGTCCAAAATCTTTCAAAATTTGACAGTTAGAATGAAACAACCAAACTTTAAGTGGTGGAGTAACTGCCGAAAAGGCTTGTACCAAAATTTATCACTTGAGGAATTGGATCCGCAAGCAATCGCCTGTGATTGTAGCATGAGCGCCAAGACTGGACTTATGTCACGGAATATGTTGATTATATCTCTTTCTCTCGTATGAAATAAGACAGAGCGACCGAGCCAATCCGTGACAGAGGTCTTGTCTTGACACGCGCGCTGACACCGCTGGTGCAGTCAGCCGATCGGCCTGCGCTCAGACTGCATCAAGCCGTCGTCAATAGTACCTGAAATAATGATGACAGATACTGACGTGTAAAAATAGAGACCGCTACACCCAGAATCTTAAGATACGTAGAGTTCACTCTATTCAGTAGGTGACAAAAAATTCTATGGTGGACTTGTTCTAGAGCAGAATTCCATAAAACAAGGCCGAGAGGATGATAATATGGATCCTTATTGCCACATAGATTGTTAAGGTATCTTAAATTACCTTGGTACATGACATCCAACACGTTCTGCTTATCAGTCGTCTATTATTATATACTTTATATGCCAAAGTACATAACATATTATAACATAGTGCATATAATATTGTAAGAAGACATAGTTTTGTTTTAAAGCACTTTTGACTGACTGATGTTTTTAGGATACACCCAGGCACTCGATACGAAGATGTTCTTGCAAATAGCAATTTTAACTTAGGTAATTTGTTTTGAAAGAATAAAACTTTAAATGCACAATCATTTTAATTGTTGATAACTTTTATGTGATCAAGTGATATCATCCGTCTCCTTTATCACGTTCATCACCCACTTTTGTTAATATTGTGTATTTATTGAATTTGTCCTTGCTATTAATTGCTTTACTTTGGCATATATTATACCCGCTAATCGCAAATGTCGCCATACTACGTCTTATTCCATTAAAATTACATCATATTTTTTCATTTCGTAAACAATAAAGATGGGTTTAAGGTGTAATATGAAGGTGACAGTATATTCAATGATTTCGACATTCAAATGTATAATACAAATGTAATAATTGAGAAATCTCGAATCTATGTTATATTGGTTGCTTTACAAAGTTTTGTTTTTTTACTTTACTTTTAATTGAAAAAAAGTAGTAGTAGAATTTGCAATTATATCAACTTTTTCGGTATAGAAGACGCAAAATTAAATAGCCAAGTTAGCTGTAATCACGTCGCGTTAAATGGCTCGTTACATGACTGTTATGTCTCATTCCATGGCGGTGTACGGCGTCTCGTAATGTCATTACTGTCCACTCCATTAGGTATAACGTACTGTGTGTGTGTGACTGGACTGTTTATTCCATACCCTCGAGTGCTTTTTGCATCCATTTGGCCTGCTCATGTCCCGAGTACGAATTCATTTATTTAAGTAAAACGTTACATACAATAACAATTACACTAGTTACAAAGAATTCATTCATCTCGCTCGCAAAATTTCATACACACCAATAAAATCATCACCCACTCATCCGTAAACAAACCCAACCCAGGGTGAGAGTCGACATAGCTCGCGCAACCGTACGGCAAGCGGGAACAGCAAACAACAAGTCTGTCTGCCATATTATGTGCTTATAAGCATTCCTGTTACTGATACTCCAATTACATAATGTTTTACATTATAATCTGCATCATTATTATTGTCACCTATAGCATTTAGGTACCTAATCCTTGGTCTCCTTCGTTGCAGTTGTCTGCCATTCTTTGTCTCCAATATTCTATGTCTTTCTACGTGCAATTTTGGTGTTGAAGCGTATCTTCTGGTGTAAAACTTTGAACCTTAGTGCAATCTTTCATGTTTGTCATCAATATTTTTAATGGTTAAGCTTTCCTTGATAAGCTTTCCTTGCTATATCATTTGTAATATTGGTGTTACAATGAATATTTTGGTGTAAAACTTTAACAGCAGAAACAATTTGTGGAGACTTTTAAATTTACCTTGTGTTACCCACTAAGGGTTAAGAAGTCTTTAAATTTTGAGTGAATTGGCATTTTGAGACAATGATGCGTTGATAAATTTGTATTAACTACTTCAAGCTTTTGCAATTTACTTTGGAGACGGTGTCGGATTCGACTTTCTCATCATTATATCCGTAAAGAGGTCGTCTAACAAAGATATTGCGAATCTCTAAATACAGTATTGTATATATTTACGATATGATCTTTCTCCACGGTATACTTTATTGCTTAATCTCAGCCATCTTACCCTCGTGTGAATTGTAGCTTTCCGTATACACTATTAATTAGCTTTCTTTTCTCAACAACAGTAAAACCGTTAACTTAATCAGCTACTAAATCTGTAACCAGCTCTTTCAAATAGTATAATTATTTGTGGGTTAATTATATATAAGTGATTCCCTGATATTACTGAAGATAGTATAGAAACTGTTAGGACCCACAATCCGGTTTATTTGAAATGTACTTACTCCCTATCTATTTAAACTTGCTCTCATTATAACTTATTATGACATCTTTTGCACTTTGGTGCTGATAATAAATAACACCTACGTTATTACGAATCATTCTCTATGCAGTTTAAGTTCATCCGTGTATCCAATTAAATGTGATTTTCGCGTGGCATAAAACCATCCTTACCCTTGTCGTGTGTTCCGATAACCCGAACCTTTCAGATAGGCACTTATGCAAAAAATATTGAATGACGTTGTATTACGATTTTGTAGATACGTAGCTGTTATCTGTTTACCCATTTCACACAGCTCATTGCATTCGTAAGCAGCACGATACACTTACATACACCTTAAGCAGAAATGTTCCGTGGACCGTTGACTAACGCTATATGTTCGTGAGTGAGGGCTCAACGAGATTACATTGTACACGCAATTATTACTCAAAGAGCCCGCAGCGCTGCGGAAGGAAACGTATATATTACACTAAACTAGTAAAACTAGTCGCGACCATACTGAACGTGGTCGAGGTTGTAGACTCACTTAACACACGGTTGATTTCACACAATGATAATTTATGATGGTCCAATGGATCCGGTTCCATTCTAACGTTGCTCGTCGTTTGTTCCAGGCGAGTGCAGACACGCGGCAGAGCAGTATCGCCGCTCAAAATGTTGCGACCGGAGTCGCCACTCGCTGACCACCGCAGCCTGCTGTCCCGCCGGTTGCTGCCCGCCAAAGCGCAAATAGCCCCAGCGGACAAGCGGAAGAACCGCAGATCTCTCGAACTAAACCCACCGTCAAACGAACACGCCCCTTACGACTATCCGAAACTTCTAATATCGAAAACGACAGACTCCTTAAACACAGAATGCCCTCGGAAATTGATCAACAAACAAGACTCCACCGACAGTCTCAAGCGCGCGTTACTTTCCAAAGACGATAAGAAATCAGTTATCAAGGAGTCGGATAAGAAACAGATTGTTAAACAAGACTCGAGTGAGAGTTTGAAGAAGGCATTGCTATGTCGCCAGGATTCGAATGATAGCGTCAAAAGAAAAGAGGCCGAGCCTAAAAGGCCTCAGAAGCCGGATGATGTTAAAAGGATTGTTGAGATTAAAAGAGGCAGTGACAAGAAGGGGTTGTTAGAGACGGATACAGATGAGCCTGTGAAGAGGATTTACGAGAGGAGAACGGGATGTGCGCGGCCGACGCTGCCTCCCGTTGCGGAGAAGGGTGTCGGGTCCCCGAACTCTCCGAATGGCAGTCCAAATACGCCGAGCGTGGCAGCCGTGGCGGAGGGCCTCGCGAGATGGGGCAGCGGCCTGCTAACCCCGAAGGAAGAGCCGAGGTTGAAGGCAGCCAGCAGCTGGTACGGATACGGAACGCTGCCCACGGACAATGATAAGGTAGGAATTAATTACAATACCAATTAGAGCATTTCCAAATGATCTTATACAAGCGCTTTGCAAGGTGATTGTTGTCTTTGTTGTTGAAGTAAACATGGAAGTGCTTACAATGTTGTCCATTGCAAATACAGTTTACATTTCAGGGACAGTGACATTTAAATTGAATAAGATTGGCTGCGGTTCAAACGAACGCACACTTACAATAATCCCTAATCTTTCCTTGTGATGGCCTTGATAATTATGTTCTGCCATCAGTATTAATAACGTCTCGAATTTCCCAAAATTTTATATTGATCATCGTTAAAGTCCTTAAGCCCCCGTCACACCGGTGCGTCAACCCACGCGCGTCAAAATAGTTGCGATTACCGAACGAACTCTGTGTCAATATGCATAAAGATTACATTTATGTCGCAAAAGCCACGCCGCCGCGACGCGTCAAAGTTTGCTCGCGCGGTCAGTATCATTTCTTTGTAAAATTAACTTTTTCTATGTGTCAATACAGCTCGTATTGCTATGCTAAAAAAATTACGCGCGAGCATTGACGCCGCAGTGTGCGTGTATTGGGTTTTACAGTGTTGTTTGGCTAGTGCACCTTAAACTTAGGTAGGTACCTACCCGGATATCTTTCAGATTCGCGTGTTTCCCATATTGCTTTAGATTCGATACTCATTTAAATCGATTTCCATTTAACGTTCGTGAGTCGTGTCATGTTTTGTAATTTATTTTTATATTGTAGGTTACAACGAGTTTAAAACTACAATCAGTTAGAGAAACTCGGTAGATATTAATAATATGCCCTGCACATACTGGGGCGAGTGAATTAACTTGAATATTTTTAAATGTACTCTGAACACATGAAGATTATCTAAATTTCTGTGTTGTCAAAATTACCTCGCGTCATCATCGCATCGGTGAGATTTCGTTGTTAAATTTGTTCTTGGTAAGAAAATGGTCCCGTGAGTTTTGATGTGCGTATGATGATATAGGACTAGCTTCTACCCGCTACTTCATCCGCGCAGACTACTATGTCATGTCGCCTATATGTCTTTCTGATGTACAAACAATAATACTGTAATTGCGATAAATACCGCATATCGCAGGTGCAGGCATTCCTCATCTTATTCCATCAAAATATCATCATTTCACTCAATTTGTAAAAAAAACTGGCCATGTGCGAGTCCGACTCGCGCACGAAGGGTTCCGTACCATTATCTATAAAAACGGCAAAAAATTACGTTTGTTGCATGGGAGCCCCCTTAAATATTTATTTTATTCTGTTTTTTAGTATTTGTTGTTATAGCGGCAACAGAAATACATCATCTGTGAAAATTTCAACTCTCTTACTATCAATGTTCATGAGATACAGCCTGGTGACAGATGGACGGACGGACGGACGGACGGTCAGCGAAGTCTCAGTAATAGGGTTCCCGTTTTACCCTTCGGGTACGGAACCCTAAAAAATAATAATAAGAAGTTTCATCAAAATCCGTTCAGTAGTTTTTGCGTCAAAGAGTAACAATCATCCATCCGTCCTCACAAACTTTCATATTTATAAAATTAGTAGGATAGGATAGGATAGTAGGATATAATGATACATTGCCACGTTATTGCCATATTTTTGTATCAACACAATGTATGTTTCCGTGACATGCTAAATATACACATGTACGATGTTATCAGCATGTGTATCAAGCAACTGTTTATTATAATTGTACAAATTTATTTTTACCCTCTTTTTATCGAAACTATTATTAACAGTTGCATGTTGAACGAGATGTATTCTGTTCTGGTTCTGTCAGTAGCTGGCTTTTTTTAGGGTTCCGTACCCAAAGGGTAAAACGGGAACCCTATTACTAAGACTTCGCTGTCCGTCCGTCTGTCACCAGGCTGACTAAAAAACAGAATGAAATAAATATTTAAGGGGGCTCCCATACAACAAACGTGATTGTTTTGCTCATTTTTATAGATAATGGTACGGAACCCCTCGTGCGCGAGTCCGACTCGCACTTGGCCGGTTTTTTTACAATACCGAAGATTGACACTCAACGTAGCGGCTTTTAGGGGTGACCTACTTACCTGTTCTCTGGGTGAATTCTAGAGAATAACTTACATCGTCACGCTTGTATGAGTAGACAGAATGTGCGCTGCAGTGCACCTACACTTCGCCGAATTGATCCCAATGTAACATGAGGCGTGCGCAAATAATTTGTAATAGACAGATATAACGTGGCTATTGCCATTATACGGGGCCACATTCACCCTTAAGGGTTGGAGATTTTATTTATCATTTCTTTAAACGCATGCTGCTTTTACTGGCTATCATATTACTACAACGTAGTTCCCCATTACATGTAACATTTAAAAAACTTGAGAGGCGTCAAGGGACACCCGGATAGAACGAAGTTCCTTTTGAAATAAAAAAAAGCAAAGAAATTGTACATATACATAGTACACACACACACACACACACACACACATCGAAATCGCTATCGAAATCGAATTTTATTGTATACATTAAAAATCACACACACATATGTAAAAGTGTCGTTACCAAATTTTCGTTACAATTTTTCGTCTTATTTTTTCCGTCTAGCCCCCGTCTAGCTTCCGTCTAGTCCAAAAAAAACATTTTTGTTAATGATGACGACTTGCTGAACGGTGAAGGCAAACATGAGGAAAAAGGCGTGTGAATTACACTTACCTGCTCTAGGCCAGCGTGGCGGAATAGGGTCCAAATCTCCCTAGGTATAATCACCTGTGCCTACCTCGCCGGAGAAGAGATGCGTGATGATGTATATGATGATATGAAGTCGGTTTTATGGAGTCAGTTCTCAGCATCGCCGCGGCCCGCTTGGAATTCAATAACTGCGCGCTCCACATATACACAGCATTTGTGCAAACAATGAGTAACAGCTTATTTTCGAGCAATTGTTTTGCGAATAACACGCTGCCAACATTATGGTTAACAATACACTTACAATACGTAAGTAATGTACTTTTCAATCTTATTAAAAATTACAGATAAATAAAATTGCTAAAATTTGACAAAAAATTCGTGACCCAAATGAAATGGGTGAATTGATGTGAAAGTTCCATCAAAATTGGTTATCCCGTTTTCGAGATTATAGGGAACAATCAGGCAGGCAAAATTTTTAAAAAATATGTGTTCATTCAGATTTCGTGCACATTTAGAAAAGGGCATTTTTAAAATTTGCCAGTGACGGGAATCGTACCCACAACCGCCCGGTGCCGTGCGCAGAGCGGTTAAGCCACTAGACCAAGACGTGTTGTCATTAATAATATAAATTCTTTTTCATCTCTTTCATGGTATCAAGGTAGTTTGGTATGCGCTGCTCTTTTGTGGTCCTTAAGTGGATACATTTTTCTTCCAACTCCTCCTGCACCTTTATCGATTTCATTCGTGCGGGTTCCAAGACAATTTAGCTTTGTCCCCGGGACTCGCCGAGAGTCAAACCTCGGTGTCTTCAATGGACACCGGTGTCGATCCTGGCTTACAGGAGTAACAGTGGTGGGAATGCGTGTGGAGCTTAGTCCCAAAAAAAATGCTGCTCCTTTGAGCGCAGAGGTTATAACTTAACCTTTGTTAATTTTTGTACTAAGCCTTTTTTAAGTAAACCTTAAATAACCATAGGTATATTAAATAGGTAAACATTTCCCTGTATCCATTAGTAGGGTTCACCATAACAAAAAAGCACTGTGCCCTGTACTGAAGAAGAAAGTTATTAAGCATAAGCATTGGCTGCATAGTAAGATTTCGGCATGTTTACTATTATTTTACTGTTCTTCTTTATTTTCATATGTTCACGTTATCTTTTTATTTTGTAAGGGTACAAAATGTTTTATTTTAAGCAACCTTTTCTTTTATCATTTTTTAAATAATAAAGTTCATAATAAAAAAAAACTGAATGGTGTCGTGGGACACCAGGTAGGAACGAAGTTCCTTCGGCTAATGTAGAATGAAGTAGATGAAATGTAAATATAAATTTACTCACTAGTTATAAGAATAGTGTAGATACTTTATTTTGTTAATGAGAGGTTTATATTCGTGTATAGACTTGTGAAAGCAAAATAACATGAAATTTAAAAAAACAAAAAAGGTCCATAACGACCCGGAGTTCTATGTATTTTAATAGTTCAACGACTGTCCCACAGATGGCAGTATACTCAATGTATTTAATATGTGTGTATTATTATTAGTATATAAAAAAAAACAAAAAAGGTCCATAACGACCCGGAGTTCTATGTATTTTAATAGTTCAACGACTGTCCCACAGATGGCAGTATACTCAATGTATTTAATATGTGTGTATTATTATTAGTATATAAAATAAAAACTATAGCAAAACTTAAAAAAAAAACAACAAAATATAAAAGTAATAAAATAAAAAAAGTAATAAAATAAAAAAACATCGTAATTCAAATTATCAACTAAAGTCGTCTCATTTAACGATGATGATTCCACGCACTTTTTTCCACGGATTTTTTCTTACGGTTTTACTATCACATTTTTTTCAGTTCGGTCGCCTAGCAAAATCCCTATTCCCTCCAAGCCTGCCGTAAGGAACTTCGTTCCAAAAAATTGGTAAACATGACAAGTATTAACTCGTTTTCTAAATATCGCACAAAGTTTTCATCTAAATGGAATGATTTTAAGACGCGTCATAAACAATTGGCATGCGAGTGTCAAGGACAAGCTGACGGGGATTTAAATAAAAAAAAAATACTACGCTTGTACTTGTATGGATCTTTATAACACAGTTATGCAAAATGCGTTCGTTAACTATTAGCTATTATATCGCAGATAGTACTTAACTATCAATACAGATAAATAAAATTGAAGTGTCTGTTTGTAATATCGAAATAACACCCTTTTACTAAATGCGTATGAATGTGTATGCGATACCCATAACGTAAACGTAAATTTTCATTTTTTTTGTCTGTCTGTCTGTTTGTTCCGGGTGAACTCCCAAACGGTTGAAGCGATTTTGACGGGAGTTTCACTGGCAGATGGCAGTTGTTGCAAAGAGTAAGTTAGGCTACTTTTATTTTAGAAAAAGTATTAGGGTTTCGCAGGAAGAACATAAAACCCATCATATCCGGGTACTCTCCCAAACGGCTGAAACGATTATGACGGGAATTGCACTGACTGATAGGTGATGTTACAAAAAGTAACTAAGGCCACTTGGATTTTGAGAAAATTATTAGGGTTCTTAAATTCCGCGCGTACGAAGTCGCGGTCTCAGCTAGTATTTTGTAATTATGAACTGGTTCTTCAACTTTCTAACGGTATAACAAAAACCATCGTTCGAATTATATTACGCTCCATCGCACGCAATCATCGCTGTTCACATCTCGCTCGACGCTATAGAGAATCGTTTCGTGGAACGGAAAACGCGAACGGAACGTACTTTTCGTTTTTAATTGCGTCGCACCATCATGAACGCACCAAATAATTTATTCCCGCGCATTTCGTAAGGGACCGTGGGAATTTACGCGTACGAAGACATTTGACGGTGGATAGCGCACGCGAGCGGTCGACGGACGCGACTAAATTTAATTTTAATAAAAATAAGTTAAAATAAGTGTGGGCCGACACAAAATAGATTCTCACCATTCGCGCCGAAACTCGGATTCGATTTTCAATTTATCTAGTGACGTAATTATCAATAGTGTTGTGTTTGTGAGTGTGGATAGTGTTGTGATAACGTGACCTACGGATTATATTGTATTTTTTTATCTGACATTGATTGGTTTTTGTAATATTTGATTGCAGTGCCTCACGAAGGTCGTGCAAGGGTGAGGTTATTTAAATATTACGTTAAATGTTATTTGTTATGTTACAGTTCGATTGAAGGATACTTGAATATGATGGTGCTGATTATGACGGCACCAAGAAACTTAACTAAACCGTTATGTATGAGGGGTACACTAATATTTTTAGTGTTAGTTTAGTAGTAGGTGGTGCGAGCAAAATCAGAATCGAAGCACGCGTCAATTCTTTGGCCATTACCACAACACATTTTGTGTTAATATAATCATAAATATTGAATATCTGTGGTAAAAGCCACGCCCTTAAGCGTCAATAATCTTTCGCGTTATCAGTGTCAATTCGTTACCGTCCAATTCAGTTATCTTGTACACAATATCAAAACAAAATTTCATTTTTATACCTAAGTTAAGCTAAGCATAGGTAGGTACCTAAATATCTTAGTTGGTACATTTGGGATATAATCCTTAATTATTTGATACAAATTGTAGGTAAATGTAATGTTAATAATATCAACAGTTGAATTAAAATATAATAATAGTTAGTAAAAACATAAATAGTTGAAAAGACGCCTGCATTTTCTGTTTTTTTTTTTAACAGACGATCTATATCTTATTATTAAAAACTAAACACTTAAAAAAGATACCTCATTATTAGATACAAAAAAAAAGCTGTTGCTGTCGTTCACTAATAAGTTATTTATGCAGAACCACTCTACCAGTTCAATTAATTTGTTCAAATGAGAATATTAATAAGTTTAATAAATCGTTATTAATAGTTTTAAATAGGTTGATAACAGATTATAAATTACATTTCCGATTCAAAGATCGATTAAAAGTAGGTTTTTGTTTCGGAAACCCGATGTACTATATTTACTAACGACTTTATAGGAAAACATATTTGGCCATTACAAAAATAGCCTACCATTTTTTTACATATTTTTGATTAAATTTTAACGATTATTTTATTTAAATTTTGAGATACGTCCCTCACTAATAGAGGCGACTCATTTGAGGTCCTCGTGTTACCCAATTGAACGAGTTACTCGAATTACAATATTGTATCGCCTCACTTCACATGTGAAAGTTACTGAGAAAAGTTAAAATCGTGCGCGAGTGAGTGAATCTTATGAGTGAGTAAGCTAAGTCAGCGAACGAATTAAAACCGCGATTGAGCGATGCCTCCCCTCAAATGAGGTGTACCTCTTTTGCACCTCGCTAGGTAAAATGAAGTACTCCCTCATTCTCACATCAAATAGACGAATAATGTAATGACTCTTTAAATTAGTAATTTAACATTGAATAGGCACCACAGAAACTAAACTATAACACTTTTCAAACACTTAAAAGTATAAGTGATTACACGTTTTGATTTTATTGCTATTTCGCTCATAAATTACGACAAAAAGAAGGATAGAGTTAGAAAAATCTATAACTGGCTCTTTTATTAGGTCGCATGTGCATAGAGTTTCATCTCGACGCGTCTCACTCAATCCGTTTAGGTACCAAGTGGCGATTATTTCTTCCAGACCTACAAGTCTAAAATGGCAACTGAGCACTTCCCACGAAACAAATTCATTACTCGTTTTCTGACCAGAACCGTAGCAATATCGTTAATTATTTTAATACGGCCAAGCATGTTCGTATTACACGCCCGGATACATGTCATCAGGGAATTCATTTTTAGTATCACGATTTTAAACAACCGGCCAAGTGCGAGTCGGACTCGCGCATGGAGGGTTCCGTACCATTATCTATAAAAACGGCAAAAAAATGACGTCTGTTGTATGGGAGCCCTCTTAAATATTCATTGTATTTTGTTTTTTAGTATTTTTTGTTTTAGTGGCAACAGAAATACATCATCTGTGAAAATTTCAACTCTAGCTATCACGGTTCATGAGATACAGCCTGGTGACATACGGACGGACGGACAGCGAAGTCTCAGTAATAGGGTACCCGTTTTACCCTTTGGGTACGGAACCCTAAAAATGAGTTAGTGTAAGACAAATTGCTGAATTGGTCATTTAAAACCCTTTGACCACCCATCGTTGATGTATCAGCACGCCAGACACCTGCACCGCGTCACGTATACAACTGTCTATCGTTTTTTATCTGCCGGTATGACGCTAGACGTTACATTATCCAGGTCGATGACTCACGCCCTTGGCCCGTAGTCTACTCCGTCGATTTGTTGATGCCTTCCTGTTTCGGAGACAGATAATTGGCTCCGTTTATCCCACTGCTGATTCAGTTACGTATGTTTTCAATATTCACTGCTCGATTGATATTTATACTGGAAACAATGATGTTATATTGTTGCACCATTCACTTGACTTTATTTCCAAATGTACTAGGTTTACATAAATATATATTTTTTGTGATAAAAGCACGCAATTATACGCGCTCACTAAACATGCACGTATATCGCTGAAAAATGGGCTTCTGCTGCGTGATAATACAGTTCGTTTTGGTTTTGGCAAATAATCGTCGCATTCCGTTTTAGCGCGACTGTGAGCAAACATCTTGAACCTAGCACTTGCGTCAAGACAATACTTATGACACAGCTATCTTTAAGCTAATCAATGTCCAATTTAATGATATCTAAGGTCAAAACTGGTAGTTACTAATTGCTTAGTTAAACATTAGGTAAAACAAGCAGTGGTAGCCGAGTGGTCGAACGCACGCCTTGCAAATCAAAGTGTGCAGGTTCAAACCCCGGCTCGCACCTCTGGGATTATGTGCGAATCTCATTTTCATCCGAGATTACCACTTGCTATGAAACGGTGAAGGAAAACATCGTGAGGAAACCTGCACGTCTATAGAAAGGCGTGTGAAGTTCACCAACCCGCACTGGGCCAGCGTGGTGGACTATAGCCCAAAAATCTCCCTCGTATTGAGGGAGAATGTGCCCGGTATAATGGCAATAGGCTCGCCCCCTATTACATTGGGACCAAAAATACATCGGCGAAGTGTGGGCGCACTACAGTGCACCTCTGCCTACCCCTTCGGGGAATACAGGCGTGATGATGTATTATTATTTGATGTAGGTACTCATCACTAGACATCGGATTATATGCATTTGGATGTTTGCAAATTTTGGTATTTTTTCATTGACAGTGCTTATTTCAGAAGTTATACGTGTTAGGTGTGTATAATACTATTATGCCGTTGACTCGTTCGCCTCAAACACACAATGGCGATCTGAGATCGAATAGAATTAATAAAAGAATAGATTTATCGGGCCAAAAAAATCGATTTTTTGAATCGATATGTAGTACTGAATCGATATTTCAGCCAAGAAAATCGACATTCGATTTTTTGTGTTTTGTTAAAAACTATAATATTATTTACAGTTAGTTGACTGTACCTACTAAACTTGAAGAATATGTAGAGTAGAAGAGCCTGAACTTACATGCCTCTATGTTCATCACGACAAGTTAATATTAATACCAAGTAACCCTTTTGTGTCGCTTTGTGCATATTTCGCCTCTTTTTAGTGCATATTTGCATGCATATTTTGGCATTATGATAGTGCATATAATCCGATGTCTACTCATAAACAAATTTGTAGAAATCTCAATGCATCTACAAACTAATTCTACTATATACCTGTTAAATGAACCATAAATTACTATATACAGGGTGTATCAGAAGTCCGAAATAATACTTTGGGTACATATAAGGTAGCTCATATGTGGATGCTTAGTGAAGACATTTTATACCTAACTATCATAGTTTCTGAGTTATAAACCTTTGAACATACGACACGGGTATCGTGTTCTGGCCTTTGGGTACATCCATTACTCTGTTCAGCAGTGTAAACTACACGTACGAGGGGCGACTACCAATATTTAAAAACAGAACCCGCAAATTTTGCATAGGACCCGAGATATTACGAGTTATAGAAATTGACGACGAAAAAAAAGTTGGAAAAACATGGTCGAATTTCGATCAAATTTTTATACCATTTAGTTGTATACCCGAAACTGATGCAAACGTCAAAGTATTATTTCGGACTTCTGAAACACCCTGTATATGATGGATGGGGTTTCCGTGGTAACGGAATGAACGGCCGAAATCAATCATTTTTAGTTACATGCATTCGCGATAGTTAGCGCAACGGTAACAATAAGTTAAAAGTTTTTGTAGATAACCAAAATGATAATTATAAAAAAAAAAAAAAGTGCCGTTGCTCTGTCAGTCCTACCCTTAAACTCATATGAATGTGGGGAGAGACGGCAGGCAATTTTATCCGCAGTAAATGCACAAATTATACACAATATGCGTTTTCTCTGTTAAGTTATTGTGTCTATCCAACTGGCGAACTGATTAACTAGGCCACGTCTAGGCAGACTGAAATACCAATATAATCTTTAATTGGCACTATAGATCACAGGTGAACAAATTACATACGGACGGTGCCAGCCCCTGGCTATTTGTAGCGAAGCCGCATCGCACAATCCAATAAGCGAGAACAGTTTCTATAAATAACCTAACAATAAAAATGTTCTATACCGCTATGTGTTAATCAATTAGTATACTTATTTCCTTGGATTAATGGACAGATTAGAACTTCACACAAAAAAAAATACTAAAATTTTTTTGGACGTAAAATTAACTTTGTGTCAATGTGCATAAAGTTTGAATTTCTGTGGTAGAAGCCACGCCCCACGCGTCAAAATTCGCTCGCGCTGTCAGTGTCATTTAGTTGAAGAATGAACTTTTTCTATGTGACAATACAGTTTGTTTTGGTATGGCTAAACATTTAAAGCGCGAGGGTTGACGCCACAGATTGTCACACAATATTAAATAAAATATATCAATGGCGTTCCGTGTTTAGTCACATCCCTATATTTATAGATCGTTCTGTTAAAATCGACGTAATAAATGCATTTGAAAAAAAAACAGAGGTACGTGTCGAACCTCCTCCTTTTTGGAGTCGGTTAAAAAATCTATAAAGTTTTCCAAAAAAAAATTGGAAGGAACATTTGAATAGTGAGTTCAATTTTTTTATTAGGTAACCCATTCGTCTGATATTATAATCCTGAATACGATCATTTTTTGAGTTTTGTTTCGACCTATGTCGAATTAGAGATATTGTCGATTATGCGAGAATTGCCCCCCTGTGTGCATACTCATGACATTTATGATATGAATTTATACGCATAACATGAATAAGCTCGGGGCAGACTTAGGCGTCAAGACGCGCATTGCAATATACCTACTTTTGCCCATACCGATACGACCTGTATCTCGTATCTGTATTTGTGTATGTGTATTTGTGTATAATTTGTGTTCTTTATGTAAATTATACAATCAATGTCTCAAAATTATTTCTAACATCTTTTATGCACTACCTACCTTGTTTTCACTGCATTACTCTAAGGTTGACTGGGAGAGAATGCCTTTGGCATTAAGTCCGCCTTGTGCAACTTTGTGCTCAAGTCTAAATAAATAAATCTGACTCATACATACCCCAAAACATATAAAGAGTGTAAAACTACCTTGATCAAGTGGATAAAAACAATAGGATGGGAAAAAGTTGAAAAATTATTATTGTAAAATAATATATATTTCATAAACATTATCACACTCACACTCCTACACAAATACCCTCTCTCATGAATTTTTACACACTCACTAACACACATCCACATACACACATACACACACACTCGCACAAACACTGACTCACACACACACACTGACACACACACACAAATAATAAATATTCTCAGCACCTTATATTATATCATTTATAAATAAGTAATAACCAAATGTAACAAACTAGCATTAGATATGGAAGAGCGGAGCCTCCTGGCACAGGCATTTAATATGCTTAAAAGGAGACTCCAACAATGAACTAATGTTAAATTTTGTGTTACTGCAATAAAATATTTTCATTTTCATTTTCGTACATAAAGCTCATTCTTCAATCATGTCATTGAGGGCGCGAGCGAATTTAGCAGCGTGGTCGCGTGTATTTTACCACAGAAATTCAATCTTTATTCGTATTTAAATAGAGATCGTTTTCCTGTTGGCAAATGCCTCGCGTGTCTTAACGCCCCAGTGTGCTTGGGGCTTGACTTAGGTACCTTGTCGAGACAAAATAAAAATCCTCAAATATTAATCTCATAGCAGGCTGACAGCTATTTATTACAGCGACTGGCAAGTTGAACTGGCTCATTAGTTGTTTTAGAACTGGTGTTTGAAAAAAAAAAAATATAAATATTTAGCTTGCCTAGCGCCGATCTCAGAATAAATGAGCATTAGTTCACGTTTTGTTTATACTATGGCGAGCATCTATCGATAAGTAGGAAGATAGATTAACGGGTTCGAATGAATTATAAATGTTTATTATTGGCATTCCTGGCTTCTCAAGGTCTGTTGAAGATCAGAATTTCATTATCATTAGTTTTTGCGGTCATGGATGAGATATTTTATTAATACATGCGAAGGCAAGTGTAATGTTCGCCCACTATGGAAGCTTTTCAATTTGCCACACAGAGAAGCAAATATTTAAATAAATATCGCTATAAGTTACACTCCGATATTAATTTTGATACCACTTATACGGTCCAGTAGTTTTTAAGTTAATTCCTTACATACAAAAATACAAATCTTTCCTCTTTATAATATTAGTATAGATTTAGTTAAGGCAGCTGACAAAGTAGCTTTACTTAATATTCTCTTCTTCAGGAAAAATGGTTACTTTGTTACGCAAATTCAATAATAATATTGCAACACGTCAATCTACATAAACAACTTTTCAGTTTATCACCTCTCAAATTATTATTTTGCATTTGCATATATTTGTCATTTTTACGATGTCTTCGCTGATACTAAGTATTAACATAACGGACATAAACAACTCTGTTGCAGGACATAAAGAACACTGCCAAGTCATTACCAAACACTAAAATTCATTGCGTAAAATTTTAGTCTGCATTTAGAATAGTTTTTGTAAAAAATACCTGTACATTTACAGAAATATTAATTGGAATAATAGAGAATGAGTGTAAGTAGACTGACGAAAGTAACATACCAGGCGAAAGTGAGTGGAAGTGTAGGAAGAGGGAGCCCAAGAAGGACCTTTCATGACCGGATTAACGGTCTCTTCCAGAAAGGTCAAGTAACTAACACCCCTAACCGACGGAAGTGCATGAAAAGATTTATGACTGTGGATGAAGCAAAAGAGGTATGTCAGGATCGTAGCATGTGGCAAACGGTAGTCTATGCCTACCCCCATGGGATACAGGCGTGAGTATATGTATACACCATATGCTTACGGGTTCTATTCCTATCAGCGGCAAATTTCGGTAATAACCTTTTCAACATTTGCTCTGTAGTTGCAGCATGTTCGCCGAGACTACACTTATGTCACGGAATATCGTGATGTTGTCTCTTTCTGTCGTATGAAATTAGACGGAGAGCGAACGAGCGAATTCGTGACAAAGGTCTTGTCTTGACATGTGTGCTAACGGCACTGGTCTTGGTGTAACTGGGATCGCCCCCAGTCCATTGTACAAGCTTTGGTTAGTTTGGGATGATACCATGAGTAAGGCCGTTTGTCCACCGCCGCCGTCACCGGGACGCCAACGAGAACGAGATGACGGCGCCGAAGTAGCGGTACATAGACTACTATAGCCGCGTGTCCACCGCACGTCCGTCACCCGAGCACCGTCATCCCGGCCGCCGAAGTTTCGAGTAGATCGGCGTGACCGCTAGAACGGCACGGTTTTATGACGGGCCGATGCGCCGGCAATACAAAACACACACTACCGTCGCACCGCGCCGTTCGCCCGGTTTTTTTTCTAAGCCACCGATACCGGCGCGGTGGACACACGATCGCCGTCACGTCATCTTAAACTCGGCCCGAAATAATCTCGTTCTCGTTGACGTCCCGGTCACGGTGGCGGTGGACAAACGGCCTATGTGTTGTCTGGCGATTTTTATACAATCGTATGACATCATAATAGGTACCATTTAGTTGATTGATGATAATAATGGTTGTTGGAGTACCATGATAGACTGTTGCCATACAGTAATAGCTAGTGTCTACATAATGAAGGCTGGCAGTCCATCAAGCCTACTCCAAGGTCTGTCCCACGGTCTTGACTGTGATCAAGAACACGTTCAAATCCTGTATCCATAAAGCCGTCAACACACTGGGGCGTCATGACACGCGCGTCCAAATGATTGCCAATACCAAAACGACCTGTATTGAATCGCGGAAAAAGTTCATTCTTCAATGAAACGTTATTGACAGCGCAGGCATATCGACGGTAGAAAGCGGAAATGTCGTTTCTCGAAAATGGCTTAAATGACTTATTCATATTGATGAGAAAAATAATGGTAAAAAAACTTTTAATAAAAAACAAGCTTTTATTAAATTGCCCTTAGTTTTCGTGTTCTCAGCAAGCCCTTTTATTTGATACCAATACTGTGGTAGTGCAAAAAAAATAACTAGTCCGTCATCTTGTCTGATTCGCCATATTGGAATTGGATTGACGTCACATAGCTAAGCATGCACTGTCATCCAAAATAAGCGTGTATACTATCTTACAGCTCAATATGTTAAAGATAACTGATTTATAATTCAGTTGCAAGATTCCACCCGGACATACATAGCAAGTTAATATAAAGCTTGTAATAAAAAAAACCGGCCAAGTGCGAGTCGGACTCGCGCACAAAGGGTTCGGTACCATTATCTATAAAAACGGCAAAAAAATCACGTTTGTTGTATGGGAGCCCCCTTAAATAATTATTTTATTCTGTTTTTTAATATTTGTTGTTATAGCAGCAACAGAAATACATCATCTGGGAAAATTTCAACTCTCTAGCTCTCACGGTTCATGAGATACAGCCTGGTGACAGACGGACGGACGGACAGCGAAGTCTAAGTAATAGGGTTCCCGTTTTACCCTTTGGGTACGGAACCCTAAAAAAGCCGCGTCGAATGGATTTGACGTTTTGTTTCGACATATCTCGAATATAGATTGATGTCTATCAAACGAAAATCGAGCCGCTTGTCTCGTCTGCCTACGGCGAAAAATAATAATGAAACAGCATTTAATGTTTTCTAGTTTTATTAAGATGTTATGTAGAGATGATATGAGAAAGTCAATCTTTATGAGTATTTATACAGGGTGTTTCAGAAGTCCGAAATAATACTTTGAGTACATATACAGCAACTCATTTGTGGATGCTTAGTGAAGACAGATTATACCTAACTATCATAGTTTCTGAGTTACAGACCTTTGAATATTTGTAACAGGTATCGTGTTTTGGCCTTTGGGTACATCCATAACCCTACTCAACAGTGTAAACTACACTTATGAGGGGCGGCTACCAATATTCACAAAACAGAGCATGCAAATTTTATTAAGGACTCGAGATATTACGAGTTATATAAATTGACGACGAAAAAAAAATTGGAAAAACATGGTCGAATTTCAATCAAATTTTTATACCATTCAATTGTATACATGATACTGATGCTAGCGTCCAAGTATTATTTCGGACTTCTGATACACCCTGTATATTATTTTTGGTAGGTATTGGCAAAAATTATGACGCGTGCTTCTTGACGCCTCAGTGTGCCTGTGTCTTGAGTGCGTGATAATTATATATGCGTCAGTATGTTGTGCATTATGTATAGTATGTATGTGCATTCAACAAGTACATAAGTTATCTATGGTAGGTTTTAATCTTGCACAAGTATATATAAATAAATAATCCTTTTGGAAAAGACTAACCGTGGAGTTTATCGGCCATTCTGTTCTATAGAAAATGCATTATGATTTGGTGGTAGAGTCATAAATATGTTTCGTTTCTTTAGCAATTCATGAGTACACTCCCTCTCCCCCTCCCCCTGCATACTGGGGCGTCGAGACTCCGCGTCGACTTTTTTGCTAATACCAAAACCAACGGTATCGATTAAGAGATAAAGTTCATTCTTAAACGTAATGACATTGACAGCGAGAGAAAATTTTGATGGTGTGCAGGCGTGGCATTTACGACACACATTCAATCTTTATGTACATTGATACAGAGTTTGTTTTGATGTTGGAAAAAAAATTGACGCTCGCGGCACGTCCACCTTGTCACCTTATTGGTTTGCACGTAATCAGTCGGTATCAATATTTAGATAATCAAAAACTCTGTGTAATATAGCTTTTCCTAGAACCCAGCCCCTATTCGCGTCATTATGGTACCATACAAATTTGATTATGTATATGTTTGCTTTGATATCAACTTGCAATTAATTGGATTGATAGAGGGGAATTTACCGTTGTCTATTAAGTTGCTAACTCGTTTGGCTATGAGTAATAGTTTGGTTGAGGAAATACAGTCCCAAATAGTTTGCAAATACCAAAACGAACTTAGTGTATATGCACATAGAGATTGAATTTCTATGGTAGAAGCCACAAGACCACGCGTAAATTTTCGCTCGCGCTGTCCATGCCGTTTCGTTGAAAAATGAACTTTATTTATGTGTCAATACTGCTCGATTTTTGAATGGTATGTCGTAAAGATTATCAGCAGGTATGAATGTAACTAAGTCCCAGTTTTTTTTGACCCACAAATTAGGACAGTAATCTTAAAACGAAATTACCGAAATCGGCCGAAAATCTTGGAATGAATGTCGAAAACAATTATTTGTTATTATTATGAGTCTATAACGTCCCACTGCTGGGCAAAGACCTCCCTCCCCTTTCTCCATTCTTGCTAAGATAGGCCACTCTTTTCGATGGGAGTCCAGTTCATCCCGCCATCTCCTTCTGGGCCTGCCGCGATGTCTTCTTGCATTACCGGGGATCCACTCTGTGGTTATTGGAAAACAATTCATATCGAGTTAAAATGGAAAGTTTATTGACACTAATAGATTAATGGATCTGTTTGTTCGCCGTCCACGATAATAATATACTATCTCCGGTCCCTTTCCACCGACCTTGGACTTTGAAAGTGGTCTTAAATTTTTATCTTGGGAATTCTAGCATTGTGGATTGTTTCATTAACTCACGTTGTGTGGAAGACAATATTCCTGAAATGGTATCGTAAAAGTTACATTTGAATTTTTAATGCGAATTATAGAAGTTGAATACCCTAGAATGTTTGAAAACCGTTTAATAAATATCCCGTGGAGTTAGGTTAAGTAGAAAGTTTTTTAGCTCAAGGCCCTTATTCTTGATGAAGAAGGACATTTTAAAGTCGCTGCAAAATTCGCTCGAGCCGACAGTGACATTGCGTTGGAGAATGAGCTTTTTGTTTGAGTTAACACGGTTCATTTTATGTTATGACATAACCAAATTACCGAACTGAGTGTCCTATCAACTTCTGCACGACAGAAACAAAGAGTTTCTATTGTTGTGGGTTGGAGTTGG
This sequence comes from Ptilodon capucinus, assembly GCA_914767695.1. Classification (NCBI taxonomy): domain Eukaryota; kingdom Metazoa; phylum Arthropoda; class Insecta; order Lepidoptera; family Notodontidae; genus Ptilodon; species Ptilodon capucinus. Next base: position 10,671,915 of record OU611817.1, on the reverse strand, counting down.
TAGAGCTACTATTTTTACTATTTATTGACGATTCATAAGTGCCTGTATTGGTTTATATGAATAAAAAATATTCTGATTCTGATTCTGGATATGGTACGCGCGGAGCTTAACGTATTTAGGCGGGTATACTATGTTGTAACCGAATAAAATCAAATCGTCAAATCGCCAAATCGCGCTCGATGATTTTTTAGCCAATATCTACCAAAATGAACTGTATAAACACCTCGAATAAACACATTTTTCAACGAAATGTGACGAGAATGACAAGAGCAAATTTGTACGCGTGGTTCTTACAACAGAAATTAAATCTTATTGGCACAGAGTGCTTTTAAAAATAAAAGTTAATTTGTGCGCTCCAGGGCGTAAAGTAGATGACGATCGCGAGATATGACATTAGCTATTTTGTTTTATGAAATATTCAATGTTGATGTTGTATTAAACGTTGTATTCTTTAATATCTATGTTAGATTATCGAAACTATTCCTTCAGTTCTCTGGGATGTTTTTTTTTTCTATTTTTAAAGTAGATGTAACTTGTTATTCAAAGACTAAAATTATACACAGGCAATAAAATGCTTATAGAAAACTATAAAAATAATAATATGTAATTTATCAGCCAGGTGAGCTCCTTGCGTCATTAAATTTATCGATTTCTCTATACCTATAGGTGTGCAAAATGATATAATGACTTCAATAACGGAGTTTTTGGATAATTGTTTTTTTAAACGTTAAAAATATACCTAACCAGTTTAAAAATATAACATACCGCACGGATTTAAAGCTACATTAAGAAAATGCAAGTATAAATGTATCTATTTCAATATATTTTAACAATAGCAAATAGATAAGTTTTCTCGTCCAAACTGGTTGTCTGGAAGAAATTGCTTTTAGCGATAAGGCCGCCCAATTGTACATAGCTACTGTATATAGAAATAAGAATGTTGTATTATTTTATTAGCAGTGGTAGCTGAGTGGTCGAACGCACGCCTTGCAATCAAAGTGTGCAGGTTCAAACCCCGGCTCGCACCTCTGGGATTTATGTGCGAACCTCATTTTCATCCGAGATTATCACTTGCTATGATATGGTGAAGGAAAACATCGTGAGGAAACCTGCACGTCTGAGGGAGTTTGGTTAGTTATCGATAGATGTGTGAAGTCTGCCAACCCGCACTGGGCCAGCGTGGTGGACTATGGCCTGAATCCCCCTCGCATTGAGGGGAGGCCCGTGCCCAGCAGTGGGACGTTAAAAGGGCTGTAGTAGTAGTATTATTTTATTTGTTTGGTGTGTACAATAAAGAGTACTCTATCTATCTAGATAAGGACTCTTCGAGTTATATGTAGTTATATGAGCCAGAAATTGTATTTTTTTAACTTATACTAAAAATGATACGATGGTTGACTAATCAATCCATGGACGTAGATTTAGGCAAATCAGTTCAAATAATCTATTGGCAACATTTGAATGCATATGTCAATGCATAGGCAAGTTTTAAAGTGAAACCAATTACTGTCGTTATTATTTTAGTTAAATATACTACTGTTGACAATCTTGTTCATATCAATATATCTCGCGTATAGAAGCTGAGTGTATGGCATCTTGACGATATCATGAATAAATGATTTAATTTGTTGGACATATTCCAGACGTGCTCTGTGAGCCGTGAGATTAACATAGGCCCGTTCGGTCCCTCTTGATGAGCTAAAATAAATACCGGGAAGCTTGCGTTTAAGATAACCATGTAATTCCGCAGAGACTGTGGAGATATATATATATATATATACCGGAGGCCAATTACGTCATTCAAAACGACGGCCTTGAAAAAAGCGGAACCCTACAACGAGTTGCTTTTCCCACCTCGATAAACTAGTACCCCAAGTTGTACAAAAATAACTATGTAGTCTGTATATGCGGTTGTGGAAGTTGGCTATTAATTACATTTTTACTGTCCTTTTTGTGTGCATTACGTCACCAGCATAATGCGACTCCTGACAAAGTCCTTGTGATATTATCTCGTTTACTTTATCTTGGTAGTGGGCTTTAATATAATATTGGTTTAACTCCAAATCCGAAAACCACTGACTCTTCAGTATTACGCAATCTCCGAAACTACAGACCCTACCTACATACTTTTCTGCCGGACGGATTCCTCTCGGGCTCTAGGTACCTTCTTAGTACTAACAACGGATGACACTGTGCTGATTTCAAACACGTAGTTTGTGTAGTTGATTATTTTTGTGTTGTATAATTAAGTAAAACTCACAAAGATGTAAATCCTTTTCGAAAGAGTAACCTTGGAGTTTCTTCCCCATTCTTCTCCAAAAGAAATGCATTTCGAATGGGTGTTAAAGATACTATTTTTTTGAGTTTATTGATGATTCATAAGTACCCGTATTGGTTTACATGAATTAAACATTTCTGATTCTGCTTATGCGCAATGTCCTTATGCTAGTACTCCGGTTAAATATCCTTATTTTTATGTTTCCTAACCAAGCATATCGCTTCATCTGCAGCCGTTTCGATGGCCGTACCCCAATGTTTGCGAAAACAATAATACCAAGGCGACATTGCGTAACGTTCTCTCATATAATGTTTTCTGTTATACATTAGATATCATCTCGGAGAGGCTTGAAGCACAAGACTACTCTATTTGAGTAACGTATATTTTAAAAACAAAAATGTGACAAACGAATGGAAAAATTTGTAGAGATCTTGAAAATTTTGCTATAATTAAATGAGATCATAATTTAGAATGTGTTGCTTATTGAGAAATATAAGCTGTTCCGAGTATTAAAAGGGAAATTGAAAGCAGAATGATTGCTGTTGAAGAACTTGTGGTAATACTTTGAAAAGGCAACACCCATACTATTCCCAACCGCAAACTAAATTACCAACCTTCCTTAGAGCCAGCAATACCGAAGAGTATGATAAACAAACAAATAAAATGCTGTTTTCGCCTTATTACATGGCTTCGAAATAAATCAATAAGTTAAAAGACTTTCTCGGAATTCTTTTTTCATCAACATGTCGACAAATTACTTGCATAATGATATGGATGAAGCCTGATGCACTCAATGTAATTGGTTCAAGTTCCACTCACATAGTACAAACAAGCTCGTGCTGTGTTATGGTTTCTAGTTACTTAGGTCTTTTTTTAGTCCTTAGCAGCACAACGTAAAACATAGTGTAGAGTGTACATTGCTACAATGATGTCATTGCAAGAATCTTGCACACGAACTGAGCCAAGACGAAGACCGCACATTACTAGTTATTTATAAATACCTACATCTCATAATGCATCGTGCCTCTATTCCCCGAAGGTTAATGCAGAGGTGCATTGTAATGCACCCACACTTCCCAAATGTATTGTGCTCCCCATTTAATAGGGAGCGAGTCTATTGCCCTCAATGCATGGGAGATTTGGGCGATAGTCCACCATGCTGGTTGTTCTATAGACATGTTACTTTCCTCAAGATGATTTGCTTCTCCGTTATTTATTGCAAGTATTTACTGTCTTTTGGCAGTTCTCGTAGGGTTATGTAACGTAGTTTCGATCAAATACAATCTAGAAGCCTAGCCTGCGACAGAGTATATAAGTACCAGTATATAAGTACCTTTACATTACGCAATCCTTATACAGGTCTCTTTGAATTTCAAATTTTGTTGCTTACGTGAATAGGACTGGTATCTTTCAGATTTTTTATTGTTATTGGCATACTGAATTTGGGTTAGAATATAAAGTATTTGCTTTGGCCCTGATTTTATGATTAGATCAAAAATCTACGATCGTCTATTTGCATGTAAACTTGTGTTCCGGTTTTCAATTAGTACACTGTGGCGTCAACGATCGCCCGTCAAATTTTTGCCATACCAAAACAAGCTGTAATTACTCACAGAAACTACTTACTCACTTACTTTTTTTTTGTTTAAAGGCCCAATTCGGCCAATGTGAACGTAATGGCGAAGCGAAGACACGATATAGGAAAAATCACCTTCATTATTCAACTAAATGACGCCATTAAAAAAATAACTAAATAACACTGACATCGCGCGTCAATTTTGACGGGTGGGCGTGGATTTTACCCATAGAGGTAACTAGAGTAGGTACCCATCGTATGTCTCTGCGGTTATTATTACGCCATGGTTGTTATCTCATGTACCTGTAGTATACGGCAACTGTTTGAGAAAACAACAATGGCGGAGTCAGATACACATGAAAAAATTACCGCAGCGCGGGCTCTATATGCCATCTCCGTTATAGTATCACCATGATTTTACCATAGTAATTCCATCTTTATACATTTTGAAACAGATTTTGTTTTGGTATTGGCTTCACCAACCCGCACTGGGCCAACGTGGTGGACTATGGCCTGAATCCCCCTCGCAGTGAGGGGAGGCTCGTGCCCAGCAGTGTGACGTTAAAAGGGCTGTATTAGTATTAGTAGTACTGGCTTCATCAAAGGGCTGTAGTTAAAGCGGAATGACCCTCAAATGCGACACCACATTTAAAAAGCTTTACAAATCCAACATGTTTGTCAAGTAACTACCAATATTATTCCACTCGAGTACTCGATGTAATGTTAAAGTACAAATAATGTAATCATTGCCCATTCTGTTGATTCGTTCCGTGATGTTTGTATTCAAGGAGCGTCACTCGCTCGATATAGATGTTACGAAGCGGTCGCCGATTGTGTCTGCCGCGTCGAGCATCGTAATGAGGCTCTTGTTGTTATTTCAAATGTATAAAACTTGCCAACATTGTCCTTACAAAAGCAAAGCAAAGACAGCATTTAACAAAAAAAACATTCTGTTCCAAAATATCTAAAAAGATAAGAAAACGCTTTATTAAAACGTATATCTGGAGCATAGCATTATATGGGTCAGAGACATGGACACTAACACAAAGGGAAAGACTTGAGGCGTTCGAGATGTGGTGTTGGAGAAGGATGGAAAAAATAAGCTGGACGGAGAAAATAACAAATCAGGAAGTATTAGTAAGAGTAGGAGAACGGAGAAACCTATAAAACTGTATAGAAAATAGAAGGGGGAGAATGATTGGACATTTAATAAGACATGACTGATGATGCACTAATGAAGAAAATAATAGAAGGAAAATTGGAAGGCAGCTGAGGAAGAGGAAGACCAAGGAGAAGTTATTTTGACCTAGTAAAAGAAATAATGAATTCCAAAACATACCAGGAGGTAAAAAGGCAAGCAGAAAACAGAGATGAATGGAAAAAACTCCACCGACATGAGCTTAGGTCTTAAGAATAGGAAGGATAACACTTGGTAGCTAACACTATCGCTTGTGTTAGTTGCTATGACTCTATATTTAAGGCATGAAAACAACATCTTTTTTCAATGGTAGGTACCTGGAACGTCTTGACTAGGGAGTTTGATCTTCTTCGGAGTTCGGTCTTCTCCAAAACACGTTAAAATATCCGTCTTCGTCACGTTCATTTGGTTCAGGGGCCCGATTTTGCACTATGCACTCATAGAGATGTGATAAATCTCAATTAGAGATTATGTCGAAATGAAACGGCAAATTAGTCGTACCTATTCTTTTGTTCCGACGTATCTCTAATAGAGATTGATATCTATCAAAACGATTTTCGTTTTCGGCTTCTGGTTAGAGTTTATAAGTTGGTAGTTTAGGCAAAAATAAAGTGCATTATGCAATAAAAAGTATAGTATGTATGTATCCTTTGAGGTATCACACTTTAAAACTATGAGGTCATCAAAATAAGATCGGCCGTGACCGCCTTTGAACCTGGTACTTCGCTCGACACTTGTGATGGGTCAGAATTCATTCTCGTATAATTTTACTATCAATTTGATGTAATTGCAGTGGTAGCCTCGTGGGCAAGAACGCCCGCCTTGAACGTAAGGGATGCTAGTTCAAATCCCAGGCTCGCACCTCTGAGATAATTTTCATGTGCGAATGTAATTTTCAACAATAATTACCACTTGCTGAACGGTGAAGGAAAACATCGTGAGGAAACCTGCACGTCTGTAGAAGGGCGTGTGAAGTTCACCAACCCGCTCTGGGCCAGCGTGGTGGACTATGGCCCAAATCTCCCTCGTATTGAAGGGGAATGTGCCCGGTATAATGGCAATAGGCTCGCCCCCTATTACATTGGGACCAAAATATATCGGCGAAGTGTGGGTGCACTACAGTGCACCTCTGCCTACCCCTTCGGGGAATACAGGCGTGATGATGATGTATATATTGTTTTTATTTTCTTAAGATTACAATCAAGGTTCACTCTACTGAAACTTAATTACTATAAATAATTTTGTGGACGTAAGAAACGCACACGTTTACCATAATATTATAATACAATATGTTCATACATAATAATAATATTGCATCATCACGTAGGCAAAGGTGCACTGTAGTGCGCCCACACTTCGCCGATGTATTTTGGTCCCAATTTAATAGGGGGCGAGTCTATTGCCATTATACCGGGCACATTCCCCTTCAATACGATTTTCGATACAATTTATCCACCACGCTAGCCCAGTGCGGGTTGGTGAACTTCACACGTCTTTCTAAAGACGTGCAGGTTTCCTCACGATGTTTTCATTCACCGTTCAGCTAGTGGTGATCATTGTTGAAAATGACATTCGCACATGAAAATTATCTCAGAGGTGCGGGCCTGGGATTTGAACTTGCACCCCTTACGTTCAAGGCGGGCGTTGTTGCCCACGAGGCTACCACTGCTTTATACATATTCATTTAATAGCATATTTGAGACTTTTCCAGATGTCTAAGATACATAGAGCCTTACGACTACTGCTGAAAGAATTTTTGTTTCAATAGTAACAAGTCTTGACAGAGTTGAATGTCAAAAACTGAAAGTTATTTTATAAAGATTGCTGCAAGACAGGTGGTGGAAAGGGGGATATCAACAGGACCCCAATTCTCACATGATCGACATCATCTCTATTCGAGATATGTCGAAAAATACGACCGATTTGACGTTTTGTTTCACGAGAATTGCCCCACAGATACTTATGTATTTTCAAACTCTTGACTATGTATTTCATTTCAACATGGTATCTCTATCCAGGGCACATTCTGGGTCAAGGTCTATCAAAGACGTACACAAAAAACCGGCCAAGTGCGAGCCGGACTCGCGCACAAAGGGTTCCGTACCATTATCTATAAAAACGGCAAAAAAATCACGTTTGTTGTTTGGGAGCCCCCTTAAATATTTATTTTATTCTGAATTTTAGTATTTGTTGTTATAGCGGCAAACGAAATACATCATCTGTGAAAATTTCAACTCTCTAGCTATCACGGTTCATGAGATACAGCCTGGTGACAGACGGACGGACGGACGGATGGACGGACGGACAGCGAAGTCTCACGTTATAGGGTTCCCGTTTTACCCTTTGGGTACGGAACCCTAAAAACAATGTACAACGGTTGTCTAACAGTCTTGGCTCCGCGAAGAACCTTTCAGATGTAGTTCGCTCGAACCGGGCCGTTATTTGTAGTATAACGGGTTTGTCATGTTACATTGGATTTTTTGTTTGCTTTTGTGTATTTATATAGAAAAACTATTGTGAAGTTTATGAGCAAAGCCATTGAGGCGTCTGAATATTTGCCACTACCAAAACCAACCTTACGATCTTAGGAGAAAAGCTCATTGTTCTACGGAATGACATTGAGAGCGATTCGAGTCAATTTTGCAGCGTGGTCGCGTGGCTTTTATTACAGAAATTAAAACTTTTTGTATATTGCCACAGAGTTTGTTTTAGTAGTTGCACTTGGATTGATGGGTTTCACGCATCCATGACAAAGGGTTCAACCAATGAAAATTGTTTTTTTTTGTATTTTATTCTATGAATGCCTGTTTTTGTGCAGTTATCTAAACCAGTAACTTTCTAAGAGTGTAAATACTAAATTATTACTATACTGATGTTTACACATCCCTAGTGTTTTCTAAAGCCCCGCGCACATTGCGGCGTCAAAACGCGCGCGTCTATTTTTTTCAATACCATAATGACCTCTGTGTCAATATACATAAAGATTTAATCTCTGTGGTATAAATAATGATGAAAAAATACCTTTTAAAAACAAGCTTTTATTTCATTGCCCTTAGTTTTCGTGTTCTCCTCAGCAAGCCCTGTCATTTGATACCCATACTGTGGTAATGCAGAAAAAATAACTATTCCACCATCTTGGATGATCCTCCATATTGGAATGATGAATGACGTCACATAGCTAAGTATCAGTGTCATCCAAAATAAGCGTGTATACCAAATTTCAACTCAATCGCTAAAAGATAACTGATTTTAAATTCAGTTGCAAGATTCCACCCGGACATACATTGCAAGTTAATATTAAGCTTGTAATTGCAAGTTAATATAAAGCTTGTAATAATAAAAAGACACGCGATCAATCGTTAGAATTCGCTCGCGCTGTCAAATGACATGTCGTTGAACAATGAGCTTTTTCTATGTGTCAATACAGCTCGTTTTAGTATTGCCAGAAATTTCGACTCGACGACGCCTCCTCAGCCTTGACTGTCAAAGTCATACATTTTTCAAATAACGGAACCGGAAACATCTCGGTCACCTTAATACGTTCGTAAATCTTATCAATTAGCCATGGGAAATTATCATCTCGGCGTGAAGTGCCATCAGTTAGTACATTTTGTGTTTCATTATCGAGATATCATAGTAACGAGCGGCTCACGACTGAGCACTTGTTTGAAAAACATTTGGTCACCGGACTTCTAACAACTTGCTGTTTGAATACCCTATTAAAAGGCCATTTTGTGCCTTAATTTCACGTTTTTAAAGTTGGAAATACAAAACCGGAGTGTTAGATTGTATCGGTGACGTCGATTATAGTATTTTCAATACAAACCATGTTTTACTTGGCAAGTTTTTCATAATAAGTATCTTGTTAAACTGAAAACATGGGGTGTATAAGCGCCACGATTTAGCCTCCAATCTGTATGGTTCCTGCATATGGGCATGCAAAGAATAATAGTTTGGTCGCTGCAACTTGACAGATCGACCCCACCGCTCGAGAGCCAAATCGTGACGTTCGAAGCACGATTTACCCACTTAAGCCTCCTTCACACAAAAGCTGCGCGTCATATCAGAACGAGATTTTTTTTATTCGCATGTAAACCTATACAGGCACTTATGAATCGTCAATAAATAATAATAATAGTATCTCTACCACCCATTTGGAATGCATTTCTTATGGAGAAGAATGGGCAAGAAACTCCATGGTAGCTTTTTTATTAGGGTTCCGTACCCAAAGGATAAAACGGGAACCCTAATACTGAGACTTCGCTGTCCGTCCGTCCGTCCGTCCGTCCGTCCGTCCGTCCGTCCATCCGTCTGTCCGTCACCAGGCTGTATCTCATGAACCGTGATAGTTAGATCGTTGAAATTTTCACAAATGATGTATTTATGTTGCCAAACAAATACTAAAAAACAGAATAAAATAAATATTGAAGGGGGGCTCCCATACAACAAACGTGATTTTTTACCGTTTTTATAGATAATGGTACGGAACCCTTCGTGCGCGAGTCCGACTCGCACTTGGCCGGTTTCTTTAATGTAGTTTTCATGCCATATTTTTCTTTAATAGCAAAATAACTTTGTATCAAAATCAGTAAAAGCCACGTATCAAAATTTGCTCGCACTGTCTCTATGTCATTTCGTTGATGATTTAACTTTTTCTATGACTCAATACAGATCAGTTGGTACTGGCAAAAACTGAGACGCGCGTCATTTGACGCCCCAGTATGAAGAAGGCTGTTAACCTATTTTGCCGGTCAGCTGATCCTAATAACCCGGATGATCGAGTAATTGTTGTTTTGTTAAGTCTGAAGGTTACACGTAAAAACAAAACATTATCGTTTTTTCCTTTTTTCGGCCAATGTTAATTGAAAGGTATTAAAAACAGATTAATTTCAGAATAATCTGAGGTAGGGAACTTTTATTTTATTTCATATGATTACGTGGAAGGAGGAAATATTTATTTATTTGTGGGTTGTGTATTTTTTTGGTGCTAAACACAAAGTGTTTTATATATATTTTTTGCAATATTTTGTTTTGCATTGAAACCTTTTTATGAGAATTCATTATATTTTTGGCAGCGCTTGCCTATTTTTGAACACTTGAAATACTGAAAGAATTAATAGAACAATAAATGTACTAACTGAAGTATTTACAGTCTTTGAATGAAATGTTTCGTCATATCAAGATTGAACATAATTTGCATATGATGGCAAGGTCTTCTAAGCATTTGCATGATCAGTATTAGTATCTACGAATTTCAGGCACCAAGAGTTGTTGTCATAACTGATAAACTTATTATACCGTTACTTTTCATAAGTAACAAAAGAATATGAACAAAAGTCTTCACACATATCGGGTTCCTCCAATTGGGCGTGGTTAAACATGGCCCTATTCACATGAAGTCAGTTTGTATAGGGTCTATCAGGACTAGCTCATGCTTAGTGAAGATAGTTTATACCTAACATCATAGTTTGTGAGTTATAGACCTTTGAATATTTGTCACTGGTATCGTGTTCTGGCCTGTGGGTAGGTACATAATACTATTCAGCAGTGTAAACTACACTTATGAGGGGCGGCTACCAATATTCACAAAACAAAACATGCAAATTTTACATAGGACTCGAGATATTACAAATTATAGAAATTAACGACGAAAAAAAAAGTTGGAAGAACATGGTCGAATTTCGATCAAAGTTGTATACACGTTGCTGATGCAAACGTCAAAGTATTATTTCGGACTTCTGAAATACCCTGTAGATATGGCAGATTGAAGTTTGATAATGTATTATATGTGAGATGGTAACCTATGTGGTAAAAATGCAATGTGCTTTCATATTTCTATGGGATCTTTTTTTGTTGATTGAAAAGGCCTCTTTTAGGAACAGTTTGGTATACTTAACACATTTAAAAAAAATGTAGATTAGATCCTTTGAGTTTTGCTAAGTTCAATTGTCAAGATGAATATTAATAAACCATAGACATAATATTTTCATAATTCTGTTTTCGTTGCCATCAGATGGGAGCAGGCGCGACCGGGCCTGGTGGCCGGCGGACCCTGGAGCTCATCCTGAGCGGTGGCCTCAAGTCCTTGGCGAGGCCAGCGAAGCCAGTACGCAGGGCCGCGTCGAGAGACTCAGTGCTGTCGCAGCCACAACCGCTGTTAGAAGGTAAGACCACATAATCTCGAATCAACCTGTAATTGTAGCATGTGCGCCAAGACTAGAGGTATGTCACGGAATATCTTGATGTTGTCCCTTTCTTTCGTATGAAATTAGATAGAGAGCGAGCAACTCCGTGACAAAGGTCCTGCTGGACATGCGTGCTAACCCCACTGACCAGAGAAAACAAATGAAAATCTTCTGTTAAATACCATAACATGATCCAATGAAAATTTAACTTTATATTAAATCCTGCAAGGTACTTAATTCAGGCTGTATCTGTATCCACGATCTGAACAAACAAGGGCGTATTCACGCTACTAGTCTCAGGAGAAATAGTATAAAATATCCATAAATACATTACGTTATCGGAAATTAGGTCGCCGTCAACCCCGGGGATGAAATTCCAAATGCTTCTGATTGCCAATTAACCACATATTGTCGCGGACCCGTGTTGATTACGTAATTTTTAACTTTAATTAAAAATCATGAACATCGAAGTTGAAAATCCTTTTGGTTAAGAGTTACCATGGAGTTTCTAGCCCAATCTTCTCGATAGAAAATGCATTCCGAATGGGTGGTAGGTAGAGTCCTATATTTTTTTATTTTATTTTACTATTCATAAGCACCTTTATTGGTTTACATGAATAAAACATTCAGATTCTGATTATGTAAATGTTACTTACAATTGCATCTCTGGTATTTCAGTTTCATATGATTTCTTGTATAATTAGAGATGATATTGATCTTGCGAGAATCGCCCCGTAGATTTGAACTATTCATCAACATCGCTCATGTTACGCTTCGCTGTACCCCAACCGTGGCCTTAGGTTACATAATGAACAAAGCCAAACCAACTTTAAACGTCATTCTACAAGTTTCCCTTGAAGGTTGCCGCTTCCGTGTTCTTTCGATCGGAAATCGATTTGTGATTTATCGTTATTGTACTCGATTAAATCGGTACTAGGCACTCATTGAAATTGAAATCTTACACAATAACAGTACAGTTTATAATGCTATGACTATTTAAATGCTACTTGAGTTGGTGTATCGCTTTTTCAATCGATTAAATCAGCAGGGGGCAACAGTTGTGGTATTTTGTAGCGTATTATGTCAATCGTTTCTTTATATAGTTATTTATATAGATATCATTTTCAATCGAATCTTATTGATTATTCACGATTCACAATCGATTTTGTTCGGTTGCAGTTACTTTTTTTATTATTATTACAAGCTTTATATTAACTTGCAATGTATGTCCGGGTGGAATCTTGCAACTGAATTTTAAATCAGTTATCTTTAGCCGATTGAGCTGATATTTGGTATACACGCTTATTTTGGATGACAATGCATGTGCTATGTGACGTCATTCTAATTCCAATATGGCGGATCATCCAAGATGGCGGAATAGTTATTTTTTCTTCACTACCACAGTATGGGTATCAAATGAAAGGGCTTGCTGAGGAGAACACGAAAACTGAGGGCAATTAAATAAAAGCTTGTTTTTAAAAAGTTTTTTTACTATTAATTTATTTAGGGTTATGTTATTAAAATTTTCAGCCAGTTGATAACCTTAGATGAACGAAGTTTTCAAACATCCTTTACATAATCTTTTGTCGTTTCAGTTTAAATGGAGCTTTTTGAAACCCACAATATTTAAGCAGCTATTTTTGAACGTCAAAATAATGACGACTTTCACAACTTTCACTTGAGATTATTTCGAAAGCTGCGGCTGATGGTATCCTTTTATATAAAAGTTATGTGATACTCTGTAACGTGCGTTATGTCGTGCATGTATAGTAATTACGGCTGATCTTTAACTTCCTAGAAGTTGTACCGTTAAATGTTACCTACTACGACATTCTTGAGTGCAAGTGTTCCAAAATGACACTGTACATAGGTATTTTGTTTTAATTCTGGGTGTTATTGTTAATTTTTTTTTTTATTTATGTTGGAATTTCAAAACAAATCGTTGTTTTTTTTTATGAGATAGGGAGACAAACGAGCAGACGTTTCACCTGATGGTAAGTGATCAACGCCGCCCATAGACACCTGCAACACCAGGGTCACCGCAAGTGCGTTGCCGGCCTTTAAGGAATGAGTATGCTCGTTTCTTGAAAATACCTTTGTCGCATTGTCGCTTTGTCGCATCGGTCCGGTGTTGTGATTTAGTTTCTAAATAAATTTCCTACATCACATGTCTACAGTTTTTTTTTAATTGACTATGGAGATTCGTAACGAATGAAACCAGTTTTAATCTCAATTGACTTACCACTTTTAATCAACACTTTGTAAAATTATAATTTACATGATGCATAATCCTTTGCAAATTAATTTAATTTGTTTTAATAAATTATTCATTTAGATCTGTGTTTATAGACGCTTCAACATATTTTTTTATTAATTATACTCTTCACTATAATTCTTCTTCTTAATTATACTCTTTAGTAGCAGTGGTAGCCGAGTGGTCGAACGCACGCTTTGCAATCAAAGTGCGCCGGTTCTATCCCCGGCTCGCACCTCTGGGTTCCATGTGCGAATCTCATTTTCATCTGAGATTATCACTTGCTAAGAAACGGTGACGGAAAACATCGTGAGGAAACCTGTGTGCCCGGTATAATGGCAATAGGCTCGCCCCCTATTACATTGGGACCAAAATACATCGGCGAAGTGTGGGCGCACTGCAGTGCACCTCTGCCTACCCCTTCGGGGAATACAGGCGTGATGATGTATTTATTTATTTGTATTTATACTCTTCAAAAACTGATTTAGAAATTTCTTGTCTCAGGTTCTTATTTGATTTAAGATATAAGTTTTAAACAAAAAGGTCTGAATAGCTTTTCACTTCAATACGTATGAATTCATCAAGACAGATTCGTTATACGCGTGGGTGGATTATTGGCATCTGACGGTAGACATTGAAGGGAGCACATTTTAAATGTTTTAGGTAATAATTTAATATACTTAGTTTCATGGTCATTTAAACACATATCTTTTCCTCTGCTTATGTTACTCATATCGGATTTCCTGTTATGTTACTTCAGGTTGATTAAAAAAAAAAAACAAGTTAAAAAAATTAAATGGATCTAAATATATTATTTAGTTTAAATTTGGCGATATAATAATGTACCTTTGGGAGAGAGCAGTCTGGGGCGATTTTTAATTATGTAATTGATACCACTCATGTGATTGTTTCTCCCCCAGGTCTGAGGAAGTGTTCGACGGTCCTTGCTCTCACGGACCGGGAGAAGACCTCAGAGCCGATAAGGGCGCACAACCGGCTACGAGCGCCCTCCGTCTGCTCCCGTTGCTCCTCGTTGCTCTCGCTCGCTGGCGCCTCGGGATCTAGGTAACATGCCAACAAAACCATTACAATACCTTTTAGTATACCATCAAAAATGGTACTACTAAGCCATTACTTAGCTTGCTAGAATTAGGATAGCACAAACAGAAGAAAACAAACAAGAAATAAGATAGCAGAGATAGGCTGTGATGATGTTTACCACAGTGTTACCTGTGCTGAAAGGTGCCTGGCTCAGAATATGCTGGAGGGGTCGGTGTCTTCAACAGCGCTGATTTTATATGCCATAGACCAAGTTCCGTGGGATTTCCTCCTGATACAAAACCCTTCCATGTTGCCTTCGGCGTATCGAAAGGGACTACAGGATCTTTTGAGAAAAGGTATTGTTGCCCCACACGTGTCTCGCTTCCACTTAAGCTGAACATGGGAGGAAGAGACGGGAGCTCCATCTTGCACCATTGCAGTGTATTCTGTCACGAACTAAGTATCTTCAAGAATCAATAGATTCTTGAAGATACTTATCCAACTACGACATGTGACCTTACCACCACCTCTTAAAGCATTGTTGTTTCAATAGTACCTGTTAATTTAAGACAGTGAACTGTCAAAAACTGAAAGTAATATTAAACACATTGCTGCAAGACAGGTGGTGGTAAGGGGGTAGAAGATAACCTTCTTCTTCTTCTTCTTCTGCGGGCGTTTTCCACAACTCGACGTCTGTTGCGCCTATTTTGTGTGATGGAGGATGGTGGGCTGATTACTCCAGTTGTCCAAGTTCTGCCAGGAAGTTCCCCAGCTTCTTGGCGTCGCCAAAGACTTCCTTTGTAATCTTATTGTTGTCTCCTCCTAGGTATTCCCTTGACGGCGCTGGTGGCGGCTTCGTACCGGCGGCTCCAATAAACTGCAAGCTGTGTTTGGAAGACGCTACGGCCGACAAGATCACAATGATCTCTGGCTGCGGCTGTTCGTTCTGTACCAAGGTCAGTTAATACAACGATAGCGTTAACATCGTAATAGTTGACGCGAATCAATTTTCTGACGGAAATGGGATGATATTTTCTGATTGATTTTCTTTTCTTTCATAATTATCAGTCTCAGTAAGATTATGGATCAAAGTAGTAACTGCTATAAATGCGTCTTCGTCGTATCGGAAGCTCATGCCTTTTATTATGTCGCATAGTGCCATTGAAAGATATTTGCGACGCGTAAACGTTTGTATAAAAACAATTGTCAAAGTCTAACCGACATACAAATAAGAGTTATTTTAAGTTACTATATCATCCGGTATCATGTCTTTACAACCATACCAATAGTTTCTTCTCTGACTACTATACCATTAAAAAAAACTAACTACAGCCCTTTTAACGTCCCACTGCTGGGCACGAGCCTGCCCTCATGGCGAGGGGGATTCAGGCCATAGTCCACCACACTGGCCCAGTGCGGGTTGGCAGACTTCACACATCTATCGAGAACTAGTCAAGTTCCCTCAGACGTGCAGGTTTCCTCACGATGCTTTCCTTCACTGTTTCATAGCAAGTGGTAATCTCGGATGTAAATGAGATTCGCACATGAAACCCAGAGGTGCAAGCCGGGGTTTGAACCTGCACACTTTGATTTGCAAGGCTTGCGTTCGACCACTCGGCTACCACTGCTTTATTGTACTATACTATACCATTATCTATATAAAATTAATAAAATTGTAGCGTATGTCTGTAATGTGAAAATAACAGCCCTTTACTAAATGGATATTATGAAAGTAATTTTTAACAATATTTTTTTTTTATTTCTGTGTGTCAGACTGTGTGTTTGTTCCGGGTTATTTCTGGAACGTCTGGACCGATTTTTGGTTGGACTTTCACTGGCAGATAGCTGATGTTATAAGCGGTAACTTAGGCTACATATCTTTTTTAGATGTTGTTTTCATTTTCCTAAATTCCATGCTGATGAAGTCGCCGGTAACAACTAGTCAGTAGTCTCATACAAACCTATACAGTTGTTTGGTGACCCCATTCAGAGGTTAATTAAGCGCTCATTTATTTTCCTTATGAATCACTCCGAGCCTCCGGGCGCGCAATCCCGCTGCTATAAATAGACGGCAGACTACACGTGTTGGGAGTGCGAAGTTCAATCAGACACATACTGCCATGTACTTTTGCCTGCCATGTACTACCAAATCAAACTCTGTGTCATCCATAAATATTGGATTTCGTGGTAAAAGCACTCACACGTCAAAATTCTCGCTCGCGCTGTCAGTGTCTTTTCGATGAAGAATTAACGGTTTCTATGAGTCAACAAAGTTTGTTTTGGTATGGCAAAAAATTGATGCGCGACAGTCGACGCCCCAGTGTGCGTTTTATATACTGGTAGTACATAATATAACGGTGACAACGTTTATTTTATACCTTAGAGGCTTAGATGGAGTTACTAACGGTACCGACTCATTCCATTGACATTTAACGACTCTTTAGGAAACTTATTTTTTAATTTATCTTGGGAGCAAAAGTTTTGCGTGTTTTATAAGGTTGCTTGGGATCTTTTTATTGTGCCAAGACTGCCGACGCGTGGGATGTAGGATTATAGACGCGGGCGGTCATAAAAACCTTTTATAATTGAAAAAATCAAAACTTATTTTTCAAGATAATAATTTCATAGATCTACTATGTAGCTGTTTTTCCCCTTCAATAGGATGGAGATTCGGGCCATAGTCCACCACCCTGGCCCAGTGCGGGTTGGTGAACTTCACAAGCCTTTCTATAGACGTGCAGGTTTCCTCACGATGTTTTCCGTCACCGTTCAGCAAGTGGTAATCATTTTTTAAAATTACATTAGCGCGTGAAAATTATCTCAGAGGTGCGGGCCCGGAATTTGAACTTGCACCCCTTACGTTCAAGGCGGGCGTTCTTGCCCACGAAGGTTACCACTGCTAGGCAAGATCAATTAAATTGTGTTTCTTGGTCCGTTTGTAGGGACTAAAGTCCGTAATTTTTTGCTCCTTTTAAAAGCCTATTGCGTTTTAACAATTTCTGTGATAAAGTGCGTGACTGTATTTTTTTTTATCAAAGTAACTAGTAGCATTGAACGTTACCTTGGCTGCTTTGCAGGAAATAAAGTGTTTTAAGTACGTAATTGTACTTGGGAATCTTTGACGTTTTCATTGTTAACAACATGGCAAAAAAAATATTGACGCGTGGCACCGTGGGCGTTTGGGTTTTGCCATAGATATTCAATCTTTATTGATATTGAGATCGTTTTGTTATTGGCAAAGAAAAATACACGCGGTGTTTTGGAAGGCCCATTGTCATGCTTCATGTTATGAAACGCATATATATGAACTGTGGAATTTAGCGTGTCTCGCATCTCGCCGTCCTTCTCACAGCCGTATGTCTGAGCAAGATAGCAATATGTTTAGTTTTGACCAATTTGTAGTTTAGTCGCAGTTTGCGGATAAACAAATTGGCACCATTGTTTTCCTTTCAAAGAATATGAACTCAATTGAAAACGTGCGCTAACTGGGTTAATTGTTTTTTAATACGATTTAACCGCCCCGAATTCTAGAACACGACGAATTAACTAATGAATTAAGGTCTACTCTAATAGGGGCGGCAAGGCGCGTGCGATAAATTTAATTGCCAATAGCAAATCGAACTGTATTGTCTCATAAAACAAAGTTCATTCTTCAAATGAACTTCAACGAAATGACTGGGGGGAATTCAGGCTATAGTCCACCACGCTAGCCCGGTGCAGGTTGGCAGACTTCACACATCTATCGATAACTAACCAAACTCCCTCAGACGTGCAGGTTTCCTCTCGCTGTTTTCCTTCACCGTTTCATAGCAAGTGATAATCTCGGATGTTAATGATGTTCGCACATAATTCCCAGAGGCGCGAGCCGGGGTCTGAACCTGCACACTTTGATTGCAAAACATGAGTTCGACCACTCGGCTACCATTGCTACATAAATATTTAAACTCACTTAAAATACAATTTAAAATTATGCCGTGAGATAGATTTATTTATATGTATTTTAAAGGAATTAACACCACGGATCAAAGAACTACTTAATGAATAAATTACTTGATTTTATTACCCACTAGGTACAGTCGAGTTCGAAGGTTATTCATTAAAATTTTATAATAAACTTTGAGGAAATTCCTTTTGAATTATTAATTTCCTGATTGTGCAGCGGATCCCGCTGTTTATTCCATGAAATGGTACCTTAACGTCGTTTTTAGGATTGCGTACCCAACGGGTAAAACGGGAACCCTATTATTGAGACTTCGCTGTCCGTCCGTCCGTCCGTCCGTCTGTCATCAGGCTGTATCTCATGAATCGTGATAGAAATTTACACAGATGATGTATTTCTGTTGCCGCTATAACAACAAATACTAAAAACAGAACAAAATACAACAAACGTGATTTTTTTGCCGTTTTAATAGATAATTGTACGGAACCCATCGTGTGCGAGTACGACTCGCACTTGACCGGTTTTAATGCTTTAAAGGCTTCTTTTTTTACATCGATAAACATTGCACGGCGCTCTTGGCGATCTATAAATACAATATCAGGCTTTATTTAATCGATTCAAGTTTTTATCATTATAAAATTATATCCCGGTGTGTCAGTTTTAATGTGTTTTGTTATGTTATTCACATATTACTAATAAAGTTATGTCTACAGTACTAAAAGTATTGCTGTATTTATTATATATTACGGTCGTGAGAAGGATGGCAATACACCTTGTTTGTTGGCAAAAGAAACGGCGCCATTGTTTCGCTTTCACCATTGTGAGTCGAGCGAGATGCAGAATGGTATTTAAAAAAAAAAGTTTTTTTTTAAAATTCTACAGTTACACATAATTTCCTACTTTCTATAGCTTAGCCAATCATTGGCGAGTATTCTCGGTGTGTTTACAAATACTATTATCGACATACAAATCTGATGGTAACAGGCGAGGGTCATCGACCCGGGCAGGAATAGAAGCCGCCGACGACGTCAAAGTCAAAGTCAAATCATTTATTTTGTATATGCCTACGGGCGGGGGCAATTACAAATTGTCAAGTTTACTTTTTTTACAAGCTTTATATTAACTTGCAATGTATGTCCGGGTGTAATCTTGCAACTGAATTTTAAATGAGTTGTCTTTAACCGATTGAGCTGAAATTTGGTATACACGCTTATTCTGAATGACAATACATGCTTAGCTAAGTGACGTCATTCTAATTCCAATATCGCGAATCATCCAAGATGGCGGAATAGTTATTTTTGCTGCACTACCACAGTATGGGTATCAAATGAAAGGGCTTGCTGAGGAGAACACGAAAACTAAAAGCAATAAAATGAAAGCTTGTTTTTAAAAAGTTTTTTTAACATTAATTTATTCTTCTTAAAGTATCGAAACGGGACCACAATTGAAAGGATCGACAAAGAATTCAGGGGGCTAATCATTTTTTAAATCGCCAAATTTACTTTAAAACAGGCAGATACAGCTCCAGTGTGTTGCCAGTACAGTTGCGATTAATAATAATAAAATAATAATGCGTTATACCTTTTTCAACGTCTGTTTATAATGGCCCCCGCCTGTTACTATCAGAGTTTTATGTCGATAATAGTATTTGTAAACACATCGAGAATACTCGCCAATGATTGGCTAAGCTATAGAAAGTAGGGAATTATGTGTAACAGTAGAATTTAAAAAAAACTTTTTTTTTTTCAATACCATCATGCATCTCGCTCGACTGACAATGGTGAAAGCGAAACAATGGCGCCGTTTCTTTTGCCAACATACTAGGAGTATTGCCATCCTTCTCACGACCTTAATGTATAAGCAAGACAACAATACTTTTAGTACTGTAGACATAAGTTTATTAGTAACATGTTAATAACATAACAAAACACATTTAAACTGACACACTGGGATTGAATTTTATAATAATAAAACCTAGAATCGAAAATTCAGTACCTATCCGGCCAGATACCGGATAGTAATTCAGTATCCGGCTGGATAGTGACAATATCGGTAGCCGGATACCGGATGGTTACCGGTAGTTACCGGATAGTTACCTTTATGATATCCGGCGCTCCGGCCTGCTAGCTTGTCGGATATCCGGTATCCGGCCAAACCACTATCCGTTTCATCTCTTTACAGAATTCCAAGAAGAAGTCTTAGTCTTAACGTAACGTCGTAACAGTGTTAGTGTAAAAAATACGCCTTTCCTATTTTAGTGAGTTTTTCCTGTTACCCGACGATTAACGTTTTAGTATGTGAAGTAGCGGTCAATATCCTATTTTGTTTTGATCAACAGTCATACTTAAGTATAAATTTAAGCCCCCGACACACTGGGGCGTTAACTCTCGCCCGTCAATAGTTATTTGTGCAACAAGAGTGCAAAGTCGTTTTTTGCTGAGAGTGCTGATTTTGAATCCTGAGCAAGCGAAGGATTCAACGATTGAATCACGTGCTTAGCGAGTGATTCGAAAGTTGAATCCTGAGTGTGGCGAGGGTTTCAAAGGCACGAGATACATAAAACTTTGCTCTCGTGTAACACACATAACTTTTCACTTCAGCAGCGAGAACACTTTAGGAGATAAAATAATAAACGGTCAGTTTTATTTGCAGTAAATACTTATTTTCGTTTAAATAGAACAATTAGTTAAAAATTCAATAAATTACATTAAAACATAATTACCTTTTTGCAAAACTTCTTTAGTTAGTACGAAATTCCGAACGTGTTTGTCTTTGAGGTCGAATTCAAAATGGGAACATCAAAAGGGCTGGTCTTTGTCTCTCTCTCTCTTTCTAATGGCGGGAAAGAGATAGAGTGTGAATGTTTCGAATTGTATAATTAACCCAATGCTGAATAAGATATTCGCGGCTTTCTGAAAACAAAAATTAAAAGCTACTTTGTCTCACTCCTGTTACTTTGGCTGATTTCAGGCAGCAAAATCTACATGTTTGAGCTACTGAAGTGAAAAATATTTTCCAATACCAAAACGAACTCTGTGTCAAAATGCATACGAATTGAATTTCTGTATAAAAAGCCACGCCCCCACGCGTCAAAATTCACTCGCGCTGTCAGTGTCATTTAGTTGAATAATGAACTTTATCTATGAGTCAATACAGTTTGTTTTGCTGTGGCAAAATATTTGACGCGCGAGCGCTGACGCCCCAGTGTGCGGGATGCCTTATCGTTTATTTTTTTTATGTTTTATGCCAAAGAAGCAAACTGTAATCTTAAGTAGGGCTGTCAGTTTGTAAGTGAGAATTGAAATATGTATATTTCTATACTAATAGAGGAAAGATTTGTATTTTTGTATGTAACGAATAAACTCAAAAACTCCTGGACCGATTTCAAAAATTCTTTTACCGTTAGGCTATATTAGAAACCCGGGCGAAGTTGGGACGGGCCGCTATAGTTTATGAAGGCTCTTGTAGTATTGTTTTATGAGTATTACTTACTTTGATTTCTTGCAAGTCTTTTGTAGTTAACGGTAATAAACAAGGTTTAATGTTATAACATGAACGTATAAAAAGACAGCCATCAGTCATCATCTCGTTAAACAATAAGTGAAGCATTCAAAGTAAGTCGACTCGATGCAAATACGTTTATCTCAAACAGAGATTAAGTCGGCCGTTATGCGGCACGCATTGGTTGGCGATATACACGCATACACCTCTAAAAAGGTCATCCAAGTCATTTAAAGAAGTTGCCATAGTGACAACCCTATACAGGTTGCATTACCCCCTTTTTTTACATCGATGAGACTGCACATTTTTTTTCATCTGACCGGATCTTACGGTTTCGGTGAAACACACTGCAATTAGCCGTATCCAAGGTCGGTAACTGGACTCGAGTGGCCCACATGCAATAACAACCGTAAATACCATTCACGGCACAATACAATATTTTATTTTAGATTTTAATCTCTGTAAAATTACAAATGTGTGTATACAAGGTGTATCAGAGGTACGTACATAGGTATACGGTAGCTCATAATGTGGATCCTTAATGAAGTCAGATTATATCTACCATAGTTTGCGATTATATTTTTCACGAGTATCGTGTTCTCGCCTCTGCATAAATCCATAATCCTATTAAACAGTGTAAACTAAATTCACGATGGGTGGTTATCAATATTCACAAAACAGAACATGGACATTTTATATAGGACTCGAGATATAACAAGTTAATAGCAATCGGCGATGAATATAAAAATTTGTAAAATGTTCGAATTTCTATCAAATTTTTAAACCATTCAGTTGTATACTCATACAAACGTCAAAGTATTATTTCGGACTTCTGAAACACTCTGTATATACACATTGTAGTCGTTAAAGTTTCTATGATTCATTTCTTCACACTCATTTCCCTGACATTGACCCTGATGGGTAACTCGTGTATTTTATTTGAGAATGAGGCAGTACCTCATTCTACCTCGAGAGGTGCTCACGGGGTAAGCGGTGCATCTGAGGTGAGGCACCGCTCGGGCGCTTATTCACTTCGTTCGCTTACTCATTCACTTGTAACATCATTAAGTCTTTTCTCGGCAACTTTTACATGCGACGTGAGGAGGATGCGAACGAGTGAGGCGGTTCAGTGTTGAAATTCGAATAACTCTTTCGTTGAGTGAGTACGCATCTCCAATACGCACACAACATCACGACATCTCTCTTAGAGTTGCATATTGCAGATTGATCGATGTTTTGGTACGAAACTCTTTAAGCCTATTGACAACACTCCCAATGTCCACACTGACTTAAAATGTCCACGTTTCAATCTGCACCATTCGTGTGGTCAATCGATGTTTCGTAGGTACAGCTTTTAGTGCATAGGGTGCGGTTATTCAGGTCACAGTTCACGACTTATAGCGTGACGACAATGTTCTAAATTCAGTTGTGTACCTAATACTGGGGCTTGCGTGACTGTATTCTAAATTCGGCATTGTCTAATTCAGATTCCGATATACCATTGCCTTCAGTGGCTTCAGTCTGCCTAGCGTGACTCTATTTTCTAAATCTGACAGTTCCTTATACAGGGTGTATCAGAAGTCCGAAAAAATATTTTGGGTACATATACCGTAACTCATATGTGGACGCTTAGTGAATACAGATTATTCCTAACTATCATAGTTTCTGAGTAATAGACCATTGAATATTTGTGACGGGTATCGTGTACTGGCCTTTAGGTACAACCCTATTTAGTTGTGTAGACTACACTTATGAGGGGTGGCTACCGATATTCACTAAACAGAACATAGAAATTTACGATGAAATATAAAAATATTGAATTGAAAAATTTATACCATTCAGTTGTATGCAAACGCCAAAGTATTATTTCGGACTTCTGAGGCACCCTATATAGGAGCACTAATGTTCTTCATATATCTTTGCCTTTAATAATGATCACCTCTTAAGTGTCCTTGATCCATATTCACTCCCTCGACTGCATCTAAGACGTTTAAGACCACTTTACACGGATATCTAATCCAGTTTATACATAAAGCTGGCATTTATCATCATCATATCATATCAAGCCTTGGCTGTCCCACTGCAGGGCAAAGGCCTCCCCTCCCTTTTTCCACTCGTTGCGGTCCATAGCCAACCGGGGCCACTCCGGGAAGTGAGAGTCTAGCTTATCCTGCCATCTCTTTTTGGGCCTGCCGCGTTGCCGTTTCCCGTGGTTGAGGAGCCATTGCGTGGTTGATTTTGACATTTATCGCTTGGAAAATTCAATCCAGCTATCTGGGGTCACCGCCTCTTATTGTAAAGTAATATATACATCGCCAGACAACACATACTCCTCGTATGGCCCCAAACTAAGCAAAGCTTTTACTATTGGTACCATACAATGATCAGAGGGCGATCCCGATTACATGCAGACCAGGGCAAACTTCTAAAAGGCCATTTCCGAAATTTGCTACTGGCGGGAATTGAACCTATAACCAATGTAACAATTTCAGTGAGCAGAGCGGTCTACGCCTCAAGTACTAGACCTAGCCGTCGTCTTGGTATACATACCTAGGCACTGCAGCCCGATTTCGTTTGATAGACATCAATCTCTATTAGAGATATATCGAAACGAAACGTCAAATTGGTCGTATTTTTTTCTTTTGTTTCGATATATCTCTAATAGAGATTAATGTCTATCAAACGAAAATCTAGCCCCTGAGCTGTAAAGAACTGAAAGTAGTATTAAAAAATAAGTAAGAAAGATTGTTACGGCGCCATCTAGTGATCAAAATGAAGGGCTTAAGTGAGCCACTTGTCACTGGATGGCGCCACTACAGCACACCGTCTATGGATGGCGGCCTACCATAGACACAGGCTACACTACCATAGACACAAGCTACGCTGTCATAGACAACAGCAAATGTCATTGTCATCATCTATACTCTATGATACTGTCGCTGGCTTACTTGCTTGCCATCAACGACGGCACACATTTTTGTACAACTTGTTAAACTTTATAATACACATTTTGCGAAGAAATTGTTTTTCCTATCCCCAATACCACTACCATCGGCAAGGCGGCTGAACCACGGGACACGAGCGTACAAAGATGTTGGCAAGGGAATAGATTCCTAACCTTTGTTATCTTAGGTGTTATTAGTAAGTTCCTAAAACAGACAGGTCTAATTAAACGAAACCATACTTAGTATGTTTGTGTATGATGTTTTTTGGTTGGTCACAAACGTTTAAAATCTATATAGGAGGATGTTAATTAATTATCTCCTGCTACTTGTTGCTACTGACTATTTTAAATACACAAGTGATATCTCGAATTATTATCTTATTAATCACTCCACATCCAACTTCGTCGGGTATAGCTCTGTTAAGTTTACATATTTCCTATTTTATTTGAATGATTGTTCTCTTAAACGATAGGATTTAGATTTGTATTATTCATGTAATCCATTATAGGGTACTCTACCATCCATTCGAAATGCAATTCCTGGAGAATGGGCAAGAAACTCCAAGGTTTTAAGGTCTTTATTTTGAATCATATTTACTTGTGTTTTCATCATCATATCTTCTACTATCTTCTGTCCGCTATACTTGCTTACAATAAGCATCACCCATAGAAATTACAACAAAAAAGGGCTCTGCAATGCCACTGTAAATGGATCACAGTTTTACATAAATTGATGAGTTAGATATTACTTATCAATGCATGTATTGAGATAACACGTTTCATATGACGATTTCGATATTATCAGCATCGCTTTTGCGATAGTAGAAAGTGATAACTAGTGATAAGACTTGATAAACATTCAATGTTTTGAACGTTATGTATACAATTACCATTATCAGTTGATAATTGGTGCAAGCCTTTCTTTCAAGAAATAAGTATTGTATAGTACCCTACCTATATTGTCTATTCCAATTGAAAATCTTTTGTTTCAATTGTGCATAGCTCGAGAAGTCAATTGTGGACCGATTTCAAAAATTTGGTATGAAACGGTGAAGGAAAACATCTTGAGGAAACCTGCACGTCTGAGGGAATTTGTCTAGTTCTCGATAGATGTGTGAAGTCTGCCAACCCGCACTGGGCCAGCGTGGTGGACTATGGCCCGAATCCCCCTCGCATTGAGGGGAGGCCCGTGCCCAGCAGTGGGACGTTAAAAGGGCTGTAGTAGTAGTAGTAGCTTATCCATTAACTAAAACGAACTTACTCATAAAATAAATAAAGAAATAAAAATCCTTTATTTGTTCTTAGTAAATTACTTAATAATATTGAACTACTTCCTTAGTTAACTAAAATCTAAGTCAAGAACCTTAGTAGGCCTCCTTCAAGGATAAAGGCCTTCCAAGTAGGTAAAGGCTTCCTTCAAAGATAAAGGCCTTCCAAGTAGGTAAAGGCCTCCTTCAGTATAAAGGCCTTCCAAGTAGGTAAAGGCCTCCTTCAAGGATAAAGGCCTTCCAAGTAGGTAAAGGCCTCCTTCAAGGATAAAGGCCTTCCAAGTAGGTAAAGGCCTCCTTCAAGGATGCCCAATATTCCCTCTTTTGAGCTGTTTGACTCATAGAAGATGTTAATATTTCAACGTAATGTCATTTACAGCGCAAGCGAATTGTGACGCGTGGTCGCGTATCTTCTACCTCAGGAATTCAATCTTTACGTATATTGATTCAGAGTTCGTTTTGGTATTGGCAAAAATCTTGATTCTTTCGTTTTGACACCCTTGTTTGATTTTAAGTCATCAGTACTGTTATCATTCTATTTATCTACGTTAGCCGCTGTGTATTCTTCTTCTTCAGTAGAGTGATGTGAAGAAGATGCTACTTAAAATATGTATTTTATGTAGCATCTTCTTCACATCACTCTTGTCATCATGCTTTCGAATTTTTTGGGATCTTTTTCACGCTCTGTTGTAATTTCTCAGGTCCGTATATGATGTAAACACACGACATTTATTATATGCGGCAGGCCACACCTATACCTAGGTAACGTTAGGTAGGTATCGTTGAAATCTTCAGATAAATGTAACCTTTACAAAATTATTTAAATCTAATTATTTAAAAATGTATCCTTTACAAAATTAATTAATTACAACGAAATAGCTAGCATTACATAAATATGTAAATCATTTATAAAAAATTATTACCTGATTTAAGATTTAATTTAACGTGACTTATGTTTAATTATTATTTTTTATTGGAACGTAGTTCCTTATGGCGCGTTGCGAAAAGGGGCTACACGGAAAAAATTAAGACTAAAAGTGTGTAAATGTGTGTGTGAGAGTAAAAGTTGTAACGACACTTTTGTAAATGTGTGTGTGATTTCGATTGTTTTATTTCGAAAGGAACTTCGTTCCATCCAGGTGTCCCTTGACACCTCTCAAGTTTTTTGTTTATCAAGATAAATCACAAACATATTCCTTAATTTAGTGATCCCGACATAAACTGAGTATACCTACAGTTGATACTTTTGGCTGAATGACGTCACATTATTTAATTTTGGGTCCGAGGGCGGGTCAGTGCCCTTGATTGACGAGTACTCTCCTTTTTAAAGTATTTTTAAATCAGAACGTAAACTGCGATCCGATCGTTCAGTGAGATTAGGCGCACATTTTTTCGCATTCAACAAAAACGAGTACCTATGTGTTGGTATATTATGTTGTAGTCTATTTTTAGGACTAAACTGATTCGAAATAAAATAATCTAGATGTCTAGAATGTTCAGAGAAATATTCAGGTACGAGTGAAGGGTCGGTCAAGCAAGTTCACGTCTACGACTTGGCCTATTATAATTTGCTTTTTGGCAAAACCTTTTCATAAATACTTATTTATTTTGTATTTTTACGTACATTAATTCGTAAAATGTTTTAAATATATGCAATTATCCTATAAAATGATTGTCTGATTATGAATTACAAATACCTAAGTAGATATTTGTTGCATTATATAGGACTGTTGTACTAAGATATGGGTGTTTAGCATGGACTATTAAACTCGGGGTTTATATAATCGACGTAGTTTCATGAATTACACACATAGCTAAACACATATGTGATGTTTTGGTCTCAAATACGACAGGGAGACGAAAATAGCCAGTAAGGAATTCCTCCTAAACGTAATATTCTTTGGAATATTTTGAGAAACTAGCAATTCCGCAAATTTTCGTAAAACGGTCACTCATTTACGTCATTCATTACATTGACGGATTAAAATTCGGTATTGTTGTTAAATTAATTTATTTAGAGGATTTGCTCGTAGGGACTATTTTGGAGCTTCAGGAATCGATACAAGTAATTTTCAATATTATTTACTGCGATTTAAGATCTAAATTTCGGTATTCTTATGTCGCAAAACTCATATTTGGTTAAACTTAGCTTGTTTGTCGTACGCTTATAACTTCTTTTCCAAGAATTTATTAGATTTGTTTATTTAGTTTAGTTTATTTTTATTCTGAATGTATTTATTCTGGATTAGCATATTTCATAGTCAAATACATTCAACACACGTGTCAAACTCATCTTATTCTTCTTAGAAGCTATTTTAAATGTTTTGCCACCGAATAAAGGATTATTTGAATATAGCAAAAACCGAACAGAATCTCGCTAAACAATAAGTGAAGCACCTTTAGTAAATCGGCCCGCTTGTATGTATACGTTAATGCGCACACATTTACAGTCATAAAAAGTCGATCGCCGCCGTTGCGCGACGCGCAATGATTGGTATGTCTCAATTCGCGCACACATAGATAGTTTCATTGCTTCACTTTCGACGTAAGTGGCGCGCAATCCTCCTTTTTTATATGTCCATGTTTTACATGTAAACATGGATCTTGCCAAAATGTGGTTACAGTACCTAATGGTTTCTTGGCCAATGTTATTAATAGAGTATGTGCATAAGCAAATTAACACCGCATTAACAGTTGCTACGCTAAATACAATCCTAACCATTTGAAGGTAATGATCAAATTGAATTGAAACAACGCTTTAAACATTGCCTTGTGCGAAATTCAATTAGCAAGTGTTACTTTTTAAAACACCATACAATTAATTTTGTATTGTTGAGGGATATTTTCCGTCAGAGTCGATTTTGTTTTCGTTTTTACCGTCACACGGAACTCTGTGAACCATAAGCTGACGAAAAGATTTCCGTCAAGATTCAACGGAAATAGTTTTCTTAATACAGGGTGACAACTTCGAAAATCGACATATCTTGCTATAATATGTCGCTTCGAATCATGGTGACAAGCTTTGCTTAGTTTGTGATCATACGATGAGTATGTATTGTCTGGCGATATTTAATTATACAGGGTGTTTCAGCAGTCGGAAATAATACTTTGACGTTTGCATCACTATCGGGTATACAACTGAATGGTATAACAATTTCGTAGAAATTCGACCATGTTTTTCCATTTTTTTTTCGTCAGCAATTTCTATAACTCGTAATATTTCGAACCCTTTGTAAAATTGTGTGTTCTGTTTTGTGAATATTAGTAGTCGACCCTTATAAGTGTAGTTTAAACTGCTGAATAGGGTTATGGATGTACCCAAAGGTCAGAACACGATACCTGTTACAAAAATTCAAAGGTTTATAACTCAGAAACTTTGATAGTTACGTATTAACTGTCTTAACTATGCATCCACATATGAGCTAACGTGTATGTATCCAAAGTGTTATATCGGGCTTCTGATACGCCCTGTATAACATCGTGTAACTAAGTGATAGCAGTGGTAGCCGAGTGGTCGAACGCACGCTTTGCAATCAAAGTGCGCAGGTTCTATCCCCGGCTCGCACCTCTGGGTTCCATGTGCGAATCTCATTTTCATCTGAGATTATCACTTGCTAAGAAACGGTGACGGAAAACATCGTGAGGAAACCTGTGTGCCCGGTATAATGGCAATAGGCTCGCCCCCTATTACATTGGGACCAAAATACATCGGCGAAGTGTGGGCGCACTGCAGTGCACCTCTGCCTACCCCTTCGGGGAATACAGGCGTGATGATATCGTATGTTTTCACAAATTAACAACCGTGTTATGTATTTATGCACCTTAAATATTTGTGTTCTTCTTATTAAATCTGTGATATCATTCGTTCATTTCTGGTATTTCAATATCACATATTATATTATTTGTATGTAAACTATGTAATTAAACCGAATATTTAGGTATCGCTTATTACGTTATTGCAATTATTTACATACCGTATGTGCTTACCGTGAGCAATCTGTACACTCACTCATGAGTGGACTCATTTGAGGTACTCATGTTATTAAATTGAACGACTCATTGAACCGCCTCACTCGTTCATCTCCTCCTCGCGTCCTATGTAAAAGTTGCTGAGACAAGTTGTATCTTGTCGCGAGTGTGTGAGTCAGCCACAGACCAGTCTGTGGAGTCAGCTCACTCCTTTGGATTTTGTAAAGCGAATATGCGTTCGAGCGACCTCAAATGAGGTGTACCTCATGACCACCTTCCGAGTTAAAATGAGGTACTTTCTCATTTTCAAATGAAATAAACGAATTACCTATCACGACTTACCGTCGTTTTGGTGACGTTTCATCCCGTTGTTTGCTTTCCACGACGCTCAGTTCAATGTACCTGCCAATGTACTTGAGTGCTAATTTTTGTGGTTAGATCATGTAGGTTGGTACTGATATAAAAAACATTGATTTTCAATTGATTTTTTCCATAGAATGAAAGAATGAGGTCAGTACGGCAGTAACGATAGTTTTGTATGGAAATCAGCGTCGCTAGTTGCACAATAGTAGTTATCACACCTATAACACATATTATAGAGCGACACGTACCTATTATGGGTTACCAAAGCAACCATACAGGTGTCATCCGAAGGATGGAAAAAACTGTTGTGCGATTGTTTTGTGATATTTGACACCTAATTTCGTGTTGTATAATGTCCCAATACAGTAGAGTTGCCAACCGTACTATAAAATATAGTATTGTACTATATTTTAGCTTTGCGTACTATATACTGTTGAAAAAAATAATAGTACGCAAAAGTACTATATTTTTAAAAGCATTCAATATTTTTTTATAAAATAGCAACATCTCTCGAAAGAAATACGCGTATGCTATAGCGTGTTTCGTAACGTAAAAATAACTAAAAGGAACTGTCACTGTCAACTACTATCAGGTGAAAGATGTTTTCATACAAACAAAAGTACTGGTCTTTTTTACGTACCGCAGTACCGCTTATAAAGGTGCCGAATACAGTTTGATTTTATTAAATTTCTACATGCATGGCATTAACAGGCATTGAATAGTACGGTTTTTTTTGACGGACTGACACGTTTTTGTAGGATTTTTGTGAATGTACTTTATTTTTGAGCTATTTACTATATATTTTACGACTCTGGCTGGAAAATACTATATTTTTGAAAAAAATAGTTGGGAACCCCACAATACAGTCATGTCTGATGCCGCGACGATACCACCCGATTGACCATTCTAATGTTTTCTTATACTCTTTTATTTTGACCTTGATGTTAAATCTGATAATCATCCTGAGAAGCTCGGTCTGTATTTTTTATTATTTTCTTGGCAATACTACAAGAATGAGCTCTCTGTTAATATTGATAAAGATAGAATTTTTGTGGTAAAAGCTGCACAACTACGCGTGAAAACTACCTTTAAAGGTGAGGTAATACATTTGGTTTTTGTATAGGAAAAAAAATATACGCAGGGATTTAATGTACACAATGATGCGAATAGTCTGTTTCCATTGAACGCGCTTATATGGTGCGCGTTGTCAATTTGTTATTCAACTTCATTCATTCAACTTAAGCATTCATTGTTTGTACCTCGTGTTATTCATTAATGCACATTCTCTATCAGATTGGCAGTCTTTGTGTTTTCCACAATCGGACGTGAATACCTACCTTGTCATCGTAGATTCTGTGGTTTACTAGTTAGTTTCACAGTTTTTAGGAAAAAACGGATCACTTTGTTGTCCGTCTGTCTGTCAGTTAAGACCCTTTTTCTCAGAAACGCGTCAAGGTATCAAATTGATTTTATAACAGGGACTTATGTCTGCAGTCCCTTGGTGCCCCAAAAAAAGTTTTAAGTTTATTTATTACTTACAAAAATAAATATCTTTCCTCTTTATAATATTAGTATAGATTTTTTTTTTTAAGGACTTACACTGTTGGCCGTGAGGTGGCCTTTACAGCTTTACCGGAGGAGTGGCGAGCGCAGAATGCACTCCAACCAAGGCCTTAAGGGCGAAAAGGGGTGGCAACTAGCTCAAGGGCGCCACAGAGGGCACGACCTCGGCTTGGGCAGTTACCGTGAGGGGAGAGGTGGTGACTGCGCTCCTAGGTGCAAAGATGCACCTACGAGCGGAAGAGGGGGTTCCTCGACCTCGCCGGCGAGATCGGTGTCTGTTTGAGGCTGGTGTAGGTGTGTTGGTGGCCCTCTCAACGCCCGGGTCGAGGAGGGCGGTGATCGTGTCGGGAGGATCAATCAACACGTGCCGCGGACGGCGGCGACGAGTTGATGATGTGTGCGCGGGGTCTGGCTCGTAATTGCCGGCGGCGACAATTAGAGGATTTAAATAGTATAGATAATCTATAAGGTCGATAATCTATAAGGTATATCGGTCGACCGAGGAAGAGGTGGCGAGATGATTTGAACACCTTTGCGGGGACATCGTGGCAGGAAATAGCCCAAGACCGAGATGTGTGGAGAAGTAAAGGGGAGGCTTTTGCCCAGGAGTGGGACACGTAAAGGCTAGTAAAAAAAAATCTATATGGGTCGGGTTTACATTAGATTTAAAAAAATGGTTAAAAAAACTTTTTAAAAACAAGCTTAATTGCCCTTAGTTTTCGTATTCTCCTCAGCAAGCCCTTCATTTGATACCCATACTGTTATAGTGCAGAAAAAAATAATTTTTCCACCATCTTGGATGATCCGCCATATTGGAATTAGAATGACGTGACATAGCTAAGCATGCATTGTCATCCAAAATAAGCGTGTATACCAAATTTTAGCTCAATCGGTTAAAGATAACTGATTTAAAATTCAGTTGGAAGATTCCACCCGGATATACATACATTGCATGTTAATATACTCGTAAAGCTTCTAAAAAAAAAATATTACGCCCCAGTCTACCCTGGGCTTTAATATCTGTAGTACCTTGTTTGTTTTGTGACAATTCTTCTTGTGTTTTATCTCCTACCTTCTCCTTCGATTAGGTATTTGTGCGTTCAGGTACAACTTTGATTACTACGTTTTGGCTAGCGTCGTCGCTACGCTCGCCAAAAACTTCAATGCTGTGCGCATCCAAGAAAGGCAGTCTTTTGTAAGCTTGGCAACATTTCTAATACGTTTTTGTAAGTTATTGCTCGTGCAACCGCATATAATAGTTTACAACTGTTAGGAATTACGTGACAGATTGTTGATGTCCTTGAAATTATAGTTTTTAGATGGAATTTATGCGCTAATCTCATATTCATCCGAGATTATCACTTGCTATGAAACGGTGAAGGAAAACCTGCACGTCTGAGGGAACTTGACTAGTTCTCGATAGATGTGTGAAGTCTGCCAACTCGCACCCGGCCAGCGTAGTGGACTATGGCCTGAATCCCCCTCGCATTGAGGGGAGGCCCGTGCCCAGCAGTGGAACGATAAAATAGGGCTGTAATAGTAGTAGTAGTAGATGGCATTATTTTGTGTCCCACTGCTGGTCAAAGGCCCTTCCTCAATTCCTCTCCATTCTGGGCTATGATGGGCCACTTTATTATCATGAATGTCCAGTTCATCCCACCATCTCCTGGGTGTGCCGCGATGTCGTCAGACAAGTTTGGGGTTCCACTTTGTGGTTAAAGATTGAATAACACCTAAATACTAAGTACTATTTGAAGATGGCTTAGTGTAGTGGTTGTAGCGTAGGCCTACTGAACCGTGTGGTTTCGAATTCGATTCTCGTCAGCTATAAGTATCGGAAATGGTCTTTATAGATATTACACTTGTTTTAGTAAAATTGGGATCCTTCCGGTTCTCATTGTGTAAGCGATCCTTAATATGGGATCGTGTTATAAGCGTGTGTTGTCTGGCGATATTAGACGCCAAAACGAACCGTGTGTCAATATAAACAAAGATTGAATTCCTGTGGTACGAGCAACGTGAGCACGTTGTAAAATTTTTTCGTGCCGTGAAAGGTATTTCGTTGAAGAATGAACTTTTTCGATGAGTGAATACAGTTCCTTTTGGTATACGCTGAAAACTTAGTATCGCGCGTCTTGACGTTCTTGCCCGAGGCATCTTAGCTGGTAAAGTTTCACTTTTGGATTTAACTACCATTAATCATTAAAATTATAGGTTTGCAGTCATGAATGTCCGTTTCGTTGATAGTCCATATTAAAGTTCGGTAAAAAACCTATTTTAATGAATACCTCAACAGAGTTATTTCTATAATTAACCAAAATCATGACCTCCCCTTCTAACTCCTTGGTCTGTTGTTTTTCACGCTTGGATCAATACTTGATGTTATTTTGTAAAAAAAAATTGTATGCTATTTCATAGAACAGACATTTAGATGCTTATCCGAGCGCATTTGTGTGAAATATTTCATACATTAATAATATCTCTATAGCACTCTAGTCAATGGTGATATTTTTTTTAATAATAACACTAGCTATTTCTACCGTTATGATAAAATAGTCTATGTTTGAACCAACGAGTAGTGTATAATTCATCTGTATTACGTCATAGGTTTTCTATTAATAAACGGCGCGATCTCTCTAGATCCTCAACCACTGGTAATTAGGACCCTGTTACTGGGGAACTACTTTTTATTATATATACATTTTTTTTAATATTTATAATTTAAAAAGTATCAATTAAAAGAAATTAAAGATACACAAAATTTTACATACAAAATCTTGTACACTAGTCTGTAACTCTGAAACCTAGTTAGATTTAGGCCTAGTGTAGTTAGCTAGATCTACTTAGACAAAGTCTGCTTCCACTGAGCATCTACATATCAACTATCGTATATTTATGTACCAAGAATATTATTTCGGCGTTGTTATACATCCTAAAGATTTGTGAGATGTAAAACACTTTTGTTAGATGATGGGGACTAGACTCCGACTTTTTTTTTAATATTTTACGTAAACTTTTTGGAATAAGGTTTTTGTTTCGAAACATCTGCCATAAATTACCGTAGAACCTTGATAATACGACTACCTCGTCGGGTGCGTTCGGCGAGTGAATGCGTTTATTTATACTCAGCATTTGGTTTAAACGATTGTATTCGTGTTTATTTACGAAAACATAAAATTAATTTATTGAAAGTATCACATGCGTGGATGTGAAAACACACAAGAAAAAAGTCATTTAAACACAGATACTAATCATCATCTGCCTTACCTTATCCCATTATTTGGGGTCGGCGCAGTATGTCTTTTCCTTCCATTCATCTCGCTTTTCCGTCATACCGACATCCACTCCGATCTCATTCATATCACTTTTTACACAATCCATCTTTTCTTTGGTCTTCCTCTCGTTCTGTATCCATCCACATTTATACTCATCACTCTTTTAGTCACATGCTTCTCATCTCTTCTCATCACATGCCCAAACCATTCTAGTCTCTTACTTCTCACTTTTTCTGTTATGGGCGCTACTTTTATACTACCTCTAATATACACATTCCTCACCTTATCCATTCGCGTAAACACAGATAATAATACAACGATTTAATAGCGCGGTTCTTGACGCCTCAGTCTACCCAAGGCTTAATATCTTCAAAGTACTTGACGCTTAAATACAATTGACACACGCGCCGTGTGTCAACATCCGTTATCAATTGTGGTTATAACTTGTGACGTTACTCATGTCTATTGTTGACGCCTCAAGTACCATACGAAAGTATTGTTAGTACACTGAAAGAAGCTACGTAATGTTTGATTGATAAATTGGAGAAATATTTGGTCATACAGTATGACCGTGTAGCCATAAGTTTTCTCTGTTTCAACTGTCGGATTTGTAGAAAAATTACGGCACTTCGAGCTTTTTGTACTTGACATTACTCGGTGTGACGTCATTTTCTCGACAAATCTAACAGTTGCAATATATAAAACGTATGTCTACGCTGTCATGCTAAGCCTACGGGTGTATGAGAAGAACCAAATAATATTTTAACGTTGCATAAATTTAATCGAAATTAGAACATGGGATTTCATTTTATTTTTTGATAATGTATTCTGTTTAAAGATACATAAAGATTGAATTTACGTACAGGACCACGCATCTTAATGATTTATTCTTGAAAATATGCCTTTTCTACCAGTAAAATTGATGTAAGGTTTTTAAGCCTCGCGCACATTCTGACGTCGAGACGCACGAGTCCAACTTTCGCCAATACTAAAACGAACTGTATTGACACAGAAAAACAAGCTAATTCTTCAATGAAATGTAATGGGAGCGCGTGCGAAATTTTACCCGTCGTGGTCGCGGGGCTTTCACCACAGAAATCCAACCTTTACGTGTATTGAAACAGAGTTGGTTTTGATATTGGCACCGGGCAGTAGTCGGTGCCAATATCGTAGTGATGTGTTCAAAGGTGCTAATATAAGATTGTCGTGTCTTGCGTGACGATTGTTAATTTACTATGGGATCAACATGTTTGCGTTCGTCATATAAGTCACTGCAAATATTATCATTGGCCATCTGATGACCTTTGATTTGTGTTGATGGAAAACGATCAGGGGACCGATTTTCGTTTGATAGACATCATCTCTATTTAAGATAAGTCGAAAAAAAAAACTTGAGAGGTGTCAAGGGACACCCGGATGGAACGAAGTTCCTTTTGAAATAAGTAAAAAAGCAAAAAAAACTGAATGGTGTCGTGGGACACCAGGTAGGAACGAAGTTCCTTCGGCTAATGTAGAATGAATGAAAAGAAAGAGAAAGGTATTAT
The DNA here is from genome assembly GCA_914767695.1 of Ptilodon capucinus. Taxonomy (NCBI): domain Eukaryota; kingdom Metazoa; phylum Arthropoda; class Insecta; order Lepidoptera; family Notodontidae; genus Ptilodon; species Ptilodon capucinus. Next base: position 10,635,016 of record OU611817.1, on the reverse strand, counting down.
ACACTACTCGCTTGTGTATGCGACTGTCGCGCCTGCGCACGTCTCATTTAACGGTTTTATTCCACGCACTTTTTTCCACGGATTTTTTCTTACGGTTTTACTATCACATTTTTTTCAGTTCGGTCGCGTAGTTAACTTCGTTCCAATAAAGTAATCATATATATTAGTGCCGTATTGAAATACTGTAACATCAAAATAAGTAGATGAAATGTAAATATAAATTTACTCACTAGTTATAAGAATAGTGTAGATACTTTATTTTGTTAATGAGAGGTTTATATTCGTGTATAGACTTGTGAAAGCAAAATAACATGAAATTTAAAAAAACAACAAAGGTCCATAACGACCCGGAGTTCTATGTATTTTAATAGTTCAACGACTGTCCCACAGATGGCAGTATACTCAATGTATTTAATATGTGTGTATTATTATTAGTATATAAAATAAAAACTATAGCAAAACCTAAAAAAAAAAACAACAAAATATAAAAGTAATAAAATAAAAAAAGTAATAAAATAAAAAAACATCGTAATTCAAATTATCAACTAAAGTCGTCTCATTTAACGATTTGATTCCACGCACTTTTTTTCAGGGATTTTTTCTTACGGTTTTACTATCACATTTTTTTCAGTTCGGTCGCCTAGCAAAATCCCTATTCCCTCCAAGCATGCCGTAAGGAACTTCGTTCCAAAAAATTACATATACATACACACACACACACACACACACACACACACACACATCGGAACCGGAACCGGAACGGGAAAATCGGAATTGGAATCGGAATCGCAATCAAATCGAATTTTATTGTATACATAAATGCATACAATAAAAATCACACACACATATGTAAAAGTGTCGTACAATAAAAATCACACACACATATGTAAAAGTGTCGTTACAAAATTTCGTGCCAGTCTTAATTTTTTCCGTCTAGCCCCCTTTCGCAACGCGCGATAAGGAACTACGTTCCAATAAATACGAACAAAACATTGAATTCCTTTGGTAAATATGATGCGGCCACACGTCAAATTCTCTCGCGCTATTAATATTTAATAAGAAGATATATTTTATTGCAATAAAAAAATATTTAATATTTACCTACTAAAAGAAAAATAAACCTAAAACTATATACCTTAAATAATATAATATAAAAAACTAAAATATATTATTAAAAGGAGTCCCTTTAGTTCCGAAAGTTCCGAAGATACTGGCAGCGTTCCCCCTTTGAATAGCTAGACTAATTCTTTGTCCGAGGTAGCTACCAGCTCTTCGGTCTCCTGTGATGTCGACTAACCTTTTTGCTATTTCCTTAAAAAAAAATTGAATAATAACATTTAATTGAATAATGAAATTGACCCTGAGTCAATAAATTTCGTTTTGGTATTGGAAAACAATTTAACGAGTGCGTCTTGACGCCCCAGTGTGCGCCGGGCTTTAATCGTGTGAACTGCCTCGTACGTAACATAATCTACGATACTCCGTTGACGTACGAATACGGTGAAGGACTCCGTTGACGTAGGTGCACTAAAATTATATATACGAGCCGTCAAATAAACCACCAATTAATATACTTACATAAGTATACAACAGGCCAAGTGCGAGTTGGACTCGCGCACCGAGGCTTCCGTACGTCAACTATGATAGCACCGAACATTGCTGTAAGGAACTGGATTGAGGGGCAAAGTTAACTTTACCGTTTTAAAACTGTTGTCCACATACAACGAGATAGGGCGCGGTCAGTTTACCAACTGCAAATAAGTTTGAGTTTCCAAAAATATATATTAATATTACTCGTTCTAACTAAAGATATTACTGTTTTGGGATTTTTCCCTTTACTTGTACTATATGACCTTGCTTCTTGCCAAATTTCATGATTCTAGGTCAACGGAAAGTACCCTATAGGTTTTTGATTCCCTTGCTAATATTATAAATACACAACATAAACAGCCGTATCTTTTGATTGCGTTAACCTAGAAGTTTGTTTTTTTGCAGCTTCCAGGGATTTCAGATTATCTCAACTTGATATCTGCAAGAGTTCCTGAGAAAATCTTGACTGACAGACAGACAGACATACAACAAATCCTATAAGAGTTTCTTTTTTACTTTTGAGCTACGGAACCCTAAAAAATATTTAAAAACAGCCGCACCAAACATATACTTATGTTCTAAAGAAGGCCGTCTAATATATGTAGGATTGGAACGTGAAAGATAGCGTGAAAGGGAACGGTGTCGGAGAGTGTAGCGGATTGGTGCATTTTTAGGATGAAGGAACGAATGGATGAATGGAGAAACGATGTGTGAAAAAGAGTGAATAAAAAGAGCGAATAGAAGGCGGAATAAGAGGAGGACGAAGACGAAGACGAAGTTGATATTTAAAATAAAGAGTATTGTTTTAAAATTATTTTTTTGCTTGAAGAAATCCTATAACGCTACATATATATATGTCTTAAAATAGAACGTACAAGCTAGACATAAATCATAGATTAAAAGAAATAAGTATTAAGGAGGTTGTTTTAATATGAACATTAATTATAATGATGGTCATCGCTTAATGTCTGTCTTCAGTTTTATTGGTTTATACGAGGATCCTTAAATATAAGCAGTGGTAGCCCAGTGATGAATCCAATGGGTGCAATTTAAAATCCCTCGCTTGCACCTCTAAGATTTTCGGATTTCATGTGCAAATGTCATTAACAATAATGATCATCACTTGCTGAACGGTTATGACAAACATCGTGCTCAAATCAATGTCAATAGAAAGGCGTGTGAAGATCACCAACCTGCACTGGGCCAGCGTGGTGGACTATAGCCCAAATCTCTCTCGTATTGAGGGGGAATGTGCCCGGTATGATGACAATAGGCTCGCCCTCTATACCAAAGCACATTGGCGAAGTGTTGGTGCTCCTCTGCCTACGACTTCAGTGAATAGAAACGTGATTATGTATATCATAAAGTATGCTTTGAGACTTATGCCACTATTCATTCTGCCTATTTAAAATTCAACCTTCATAAAAACTTTTTTGAACAATCATTCAACTGTCGTTAAACGCAGAAGCGACTAAAAATTCTATAAACACATCACTAAGATATTTAATTCCAGAACGAATAGATATGTCAAACAGTAATGCGGATTTATATTAGACCCAGATCCAGTTCAACGTCCTGGCTGAGCGAATTGTAAATGAAGCTTCAGCGGTGCCAACGGAAATCTTATTAGCCTTCTGATCGGCTCGATACCCAAACCCTCAATTTGAATTGAAAATCAAAATCGGATATCTTCTACGAGAATCAAGTGTCATTTTGTGGTTGTTAGGGTTCCGTACCCAAAGGGTAGAACGGGAACCCTATTACTAAGACTTCGCTGTCCGTCCGTCCGTCCGTCCGTCTGTCACCAGGCTGTATCTCATGAACCATGATAGTTACACAGTTGAAATTTTCACTGTCTAACTATCATGGTCCATGATACTCATAATAAATAAAAAATGGGTGATGAACAACGTGATAAAGATGGCGGATGAAGAAATTTGAATTTTCTCCATTGCATTTATAATAATTTGCATATCGATAAAACCTTCACGCCTCGTAAGCTGTGTTATGCCACAACGTTATACAATTTCGTAAATAATGCCTGCTACGGTATTAGAAATATTCGTTCGTTCATGGTCACTTCTCTATTCATTACTAACCTTGGGCGTTCATTCCAGTCTCAATGTTTCGCAATGGTCCTGAAAATATCGTCTTTTCACTCGTCATGGCTTTATATTACACCTAAACAATCTGTGAGATGAATTTTTCAGATGTTTAAAATTTGATGTTTGATAATTCGCTGTTCCGCTCGTTGCGTATGTACTGAGTGTTTCAGAAGTCCGAAATAATACATTGACGTTTGCATCAGTATCGGATATACAATTGAATGGTATAAATTTTTTATTGAAATTGGACGATGTTTTTTCTTTTTTTTTTTCGTCGTCAATTTCTATACCTCGTAATATCTCGAGTCCTATGTAAAATTTGCATCTTCTGTTTTGTGAATATTGGTAGTCGCCCCTTATATGTGTAGTTTACACTACTGAATGGGTTATGGACGTACCCAAAGGCCAGATCACTATACCTGTGACAAATATTAAAAAGTCTATAACTACTATGAGTGTTGGGTATAATCAGTCTTCACTAAGCATCCACATATAAGCTACCGTATATGTTGAGGTGGTTTGGCCATGTAGAGAGGATGAATGAAAGTAGACTGACGAAAGAAATATACCAGGCAAACGTGAGTGGAAATGTCGGAAGAGGGCGCCCGAGGAGCACCTTTCACGACCAGATTAACGGTCTTTTCCAGAAATGCCAAGTCTGTAGCACCCTAAACCGACGGAAGTGCATGAAAAGATGTATGACTGTGGATGAAGCGAAAGAGGTATGTCGGGATCGTAGCGTGTGGCAAACGGTAGTCTCTGCCTACCCCATGGGATACAGGCGTGAGTTTCTGATACACCCTGTTATACACACTGAGGCGTCAAAAGCCGCACGTCCACACTTAATACCCATACTTATTTCCCATACCAAGATGAACTGTAATGATTCATAGAAAAAGTTTCTTTCTCAACGAAATGACATTGACAGCACGAGCGAAGTTTGACTCGTGGTGGCGTTGTACAGCAGAAATTCATTACTTAAGGGAGTGATCCATTTGCGAGTAAGACCGCCGGTTCTCCAACGAACTCGCGAGCCAAAGGTCTAAACCGCCAATGGAGCACTTAAAATCCCGCGGACTTAAAAACCGGCGGACTTGCTCGCTGGCTCTTTGTGCATGCTTGAAATTCTAAGTCCGCGGTGAAAAAAAACCCCTATGACTTCGCCAATGATGAGAGATAACTGTTTGGTACGCTAATCGATCACCAACTCGAGTCGACGAGCCAACGATTTAGACCGTTACCTCGCCGGCTCGCAAATGGATCACCCCCTTTATGTATATTGACACTGAGGTTGATATGGTATTGGCAAAACTTTGACGCGCGTCTCCTGACGCTCCAGTGTGCGCAGGGCATTTTGCGAACATTCGTTTAGGTACCGATGCGATGTTAATTTATTGTCATAATTTGATGTGTTATCATCATGTAACAACCGTTTCATAATATGAAATATTTTATAATTAATTCTTATTACATTGTTGTTGAATTAGGGTTCAACAACTCGAGCTTATCTGCCCTATCTTTTTATTTATATCCCCTTTTAGGGTTCAGTACCCAAAATAGTGAGCATCGCGATTCGACGCTTTATGGTGAGCGTCGTGACGCCTTATAGTGAGCGTCGCGACGACTTATAGCGAGTGTTGCGACGACTTATAATGAGCGTCGCGACGGCTTGTAGTGAGCGTCGCGACGCCTTACAGTGAGCGTCGCGACACCGTATAGTGAGCGTCGTGACGCCTTATAGTGAGCGTCGCGACGCCGTATAGTGAGCGTCACGACGCCTTATGGTGTTATATATTGGCACATAGCCATATTGACACATAATTTGTTTTGGTACTGGCTAAAAAAATTACGCGTGTCTCAGTGTGAGCATGGGTTTAATAGTATATGTTAGGGATTTGGAGATGGGTTTAAAGTTCTGTACATTTTGTTCAGTATTTTTGAGTCTCACAGTCAGTAAAATCAGTATTTTTGACCATATAATCTGTTTCGACCCCTGTAATGACAAAAAATTTGACGCCCGCGTCTTGACGCCCCAGTGTGGCTGGGGCTTGCGACTATATCGAAGAGTGAAAGGCTATTCGATTTAAGCGACACTTTTGGACGATATTGACTTCTACGCGTAGGTATTTGAAATTAGCGTTTTTTTCTGCGTGGAATGAGTATGTTCTCCTGTAAAGTTAAAAAAATGTCGTTTAATACAAATAGCCTTTCACCCCTCGATATGAAGTGGACCAGTGAATTCATAACCATGACGATATTAACCATACACCATGGTCTACTTTCGCCGATCCACAATGATTAGTATTCTCAAGCAGTTCTTTTTATTGGTGACTTACCCAATACTTGTGTTCTGGTTTACTTAATTTGTGTGCTCATAAACATTTAAAACACGTGCATCGTCTGCCGACAACGATGTGAATGATAAATATAGGACCACCAAATTTGGAGATTTACAGACTTCATAGTTACGAAAGAGTTACCAAAAAAAAATCTCGATATGACCGTTTTACTAAGATAAGGAGACGCCTTTACTTGATGCTCTAGGCTTCCCGCACTGTGAGGTTCTGCGAGCAAGATGCATAAATGGTTTGTAGGTAACTAGCAATGTTGTTATGGTATATAACGTTCAAGTGAAATAAATAAAATTAATAAACATTCCAAATTTGAATATAGTTATTATTTAGTTCAATTTATTTAATAAATATGATTATCATTAGAATTGCATTTGCAACGAATATCTTTATCAGTAGGTACTGGAAACATGAATAATTTGATGCATAAATAAATGACGCCTATTTATCATTTTATTAAAATATTTTGCATTGTTTGATTGATTTGTCCACGACCTCTTTTATTCTGCATTTAAGACGTGATCTATAGTCGTATTTAACACAATATTTCATTCCCATTTTGTTTTGACTTTTTCAAAATGGTAGTTGTTATTTAATTGTATGCTTGACTATTGACTAATTGAGATGTATAGTCGTCTGACAAAATTATTAATTCAATTTATAAAAAGTTTAAATGTCAACAACCAAAAACGAAATGCATAAAGTGCACAAAAAAACTGCATTCAACTATTTTAATTTAAACCTGTTACTCATAATAGGTATGATGTTTAAATTAAGCTTTAAACACTCGTGTATTTTTAAAGTAGATTCTCACGTTCCGATGAGTTTAAAACGGCTTTAGTTTACAAGTTTAAAAAAAAAAACCTCCGATGGAAAATACAGAGTAACCAAAGTCACAATTACGTTTACCAGAAACGTGAATTCTCTGAATCATTACTATAGGTAAGCTACAAGAACATAAATGTCAACATCATTAATATAGTTAGTAAGAGTTATTGTCGAAGTATTTCTTATCTCTGTGATTCATTGTTCATAAAATAAAATTGTTTCACATTTATATCGCCCCTGCTATGGACGTTCGACGGTACCAGGAGTCCATAACTGTGAGCTGGTTTTTGCAACTGCCTCGCTGCACACTTGCACAACCGGTTCGCGTCAGCGGCGGCGTGCCGCACACAGCATTGAAAATTACGTCATGCATTTTATTTAGCTTTATGTTGTGCTCTGTATACCTATATCTATCTACGCACGAGTAAGTCACGAAGTAAACTCCTACGCGATTATGTTAGCCTGGTACTTCAACGGCCAGTAAGGATTCAAAAGGACCTTTATTGCTCGTATAGGTTTCCGGTAACGAAAATTGATGGAAAGGACCTGAGTTTATCGAATATTTTTATTGAAAAGGAAATTTGGGACAAATGCTTAATATTTTTTTCCTGTGCCTTGATATTCTATATACCTGTGTTTATTTTCGTTGTATGATTTCCGTTCGCATCAGGCTATTGATAGAGAATTGTTGAAGCCTCGAAGGTCAATATGAAACAGTCACTGCTCAGACTTGACACTCCAATGTCAATTGGTATTCCTATCTGTATTGTCGTCCACATACAACCTATATTTAGCATTTTTTAATCTCAGATTTACTTTTTAGGGTTCCGTACCTAAAAAGGAAAAAAAAACGGAACCTTTATAGAATCACTGTGTGGTCCGTCTGTCTGTCTGTCAAGACCTTTTATCTCAGAAACGCGTGGAGGCATCAAGTTGAATTTTATAACAAAGAGGTCAAGAGACATAAGGTCTGCGGTCCCTTGGAGCTCTAAAAAATCAAACTTGTAACTTAACGAAATCAAAAGAAACGACGGTTTATATTGGCATTTTCACGGGAATCAAAAACCTAAAGGATACTTCCCGTTGACTTAGAATCATGAAATTTGGCAAGAATCAAGGGCTAATAGCACAAGTAAAGGAAAAAATCTGAAAACAGTAAATACAGTTACAAAGCAATTTTTATTTATTGCGATATCCAACTTATTTGCGATTAATTTGTATGGGGCCAACGGTATAGCAACGGCAAAGTTAAGTTTGTCTCTCTATCCATTTAATCTTTTCGTTAGAGCAATGTTCGGTGCTTTCATAGTTTAGGTACGGAAGCCTCGGTGCTTGAGTCTAGCTCGCACTTGGTCGGCTTTTTTTATACTAGCAATTGTTCGGACTTTTTCTTGAATCGAAGGTGAATACTTTAGCACTTACTGATATCAAACGTTTCTCGAAACAATAAGTTAGAGTGGTTGTTTATGTATGAAGTCATTCGTTTGTTTTTTCTCACACGCATCACAAGGTTGTTTAACTGGAACTTGAAGCATCAACCTTCGCCGTCATACCCATCAAGGTCCCATTTCGGCACGTGTGCCCTTTGTATTGTTCCACATGACTTAGGTACTATGACGGCTAAGCGATCCCGTGGCTTCCCTATCATCCTTGGTCGGAGTCGGTGTTCTTTTGCGTAAAAGAACATATAGCTGGCGTGAAACACAGACGCTCCACGAAGTCTGCAATCTGTGAACATGTACAGGACCGCACCCGCCATTAGATCAGATTTTATAAACCGCATATACTCGCAAAAGAACACCGACTCCGACCAAGGATGATACGTGAGGCCATTGAAATTAAAAAACATCCTAATTTCAATAGGGAAGATGGCTGGGTGCTACCACCAACTTGGGATCCAGTAATCAATATGATTAAATCCAAAACCAAGTGTACCATTGCAAGACCTCAGGACACCGTAAGCACTTTCTGCGTGGATCGGACCGCAAACAACAACTAAATATGAGGGTACCCAGTTATTAACTATGACATCAGGACGTCTAACACCTCAGTCCCCCCGTGACCATGGTTGCTGTAAAGCAGCCGAAACGTCGGGAAAATAAAATAGTAAATAAACGCGATAAAATCCGTAAAATAGTTTAATTTCAATACCATTACCATTAATTTATTTTTTATTTTTTAGTTATTTGGATTTAATGTGATGTTGTATTAGTTTTCGTGTTCTCCTCAGCAAGCCCTTTCATTTGATACCCGTGGTAGTGCAGAAAAATATAACTAGTCCGCCATCTTTGATGATCCGCCATATTGGAATTAGAATGACGTCACATAGCTAAGCATGCATTGTCATCTAAAATAAGCGTGTATACCAAATTTCAGCTCAATCGGTTAAAGATGACTGATCTAAAATTCAGTCGCAAGATTCCACCCGGACATACATACGTTGCAAGCTAATATAAAGCTTGTAAAATAAGATAAATCTGTGGCTTTTAATACTTCGATTGATGTTAATGACAGAGTTGTCATTTTATTTTTTGTAAATTATTTAACTGACTTTATTCTTAAGTCTCATAACTTCACGGCTTCAAAAGTGTCATTACATGCTTTCCTACGATGTAACTATATCCCCCAATTCGCACTAATACTTAATTCATTGCCAGCACGGCAGACAAATAAGTATTGCTAACGAGTTACAATAACAATATGAATCAATCTTCGACTGTGTATTCATATTTCAACCTCCAAATGACATCGAGTCCTTTCCGTCAATCCTCTCAAGGTCCTGACATTAACCAACATTAGTGGGCTATACACCAACAATCGAAATTCCTTTCGAATAATACCGCCGTATACTCCGTAAATAAGCAACTTAATAACATTCATACAACGGAATTTAGATTTGTTATGCTAACCCATAAAATATCCAAGTTTTCTAGCTTATTGTAAATAATAAAATAATGTGAAGTTTAAAGTCGATTTTAGGGTTCCGTACCCAAAGGGTAAAACGGGAACCCTATTACTAAGCCTTCACTGTCCGCCCGTCCGTCTGTCACCAGGCTGTATCTCATGAACCGTGATAGTTGGAGAGTTGAAATTTTCACAGATGATATATTTCTGTTGCCGCTATAACAACAAATACTAAAAAAAAAGAATAAAATAAATATTTAAGAGGGCTCCCATGCAACAAACGTGATTTTTTGCTCGTTTTTATAGATAATGGTACGGAACTCTTCGTGTGCGAGTCCGACACGCACTTAGCCGGTTTTTATAATATTTCCGACGTATTTAGTTTCCTTTAAAATCTTGTTCCAGCATGTACGCTCAAACCGATGGTGACGAATCAGTAGCAATATGGTTTCTGCCGAAGAAATCATTGATCATAGCGGCTCGCGCTAATAAGCGCTTATACACGTCTAAACGCACTTTGAAGAAGGATCTTGTACGATCGTTTAAGACTAGTTTTAAAGGCTCCTACATGTATTCTATACTCATTAAAGCTGCGAGGGATTCGAATATCGTTATTTTTCGTCAGTAGTGCAACTGTAAATCAACTGACTTTCAATCGTTTACGATTGTACCTTCATGCAGTTAAGACCGTAAGTGGATGATACGCTGTTGTGGTACAGGCTCGTGCGCGTGCGCCAATTTGCTGACTATTGCCGCGCAATTTGCACAATGGCTCCGTACTGATACGAGGCACGCGATTTGGAAATGTCAGATAATCATGTAATTCTATCATGATTATTGGTCAGGGTCGGCTCGCGGATGTTATTAGGATGATATCTGTGAGACTGTCAGCATCGTCCGGTATAATGGTGTTTACATTTTATAATACTACCAACTCGCAGCAGTCGGCCAATATCCACCACGGCCTTGGCACCTAGTCCATTTTTTAGCTACAAACAAAAATGCGAAAATTGATCTCGCTAGAAATCAGAATCAGAATATTTTTTATTCATTATAAACTGATTCAGGCACTTATGAGTTTTAATAAACCAAAAAAAAATGATAGTATCTCTACCAACCATTCGGAATGCCGTTCCTATGGAAAAGAATGGGAAAGAAACTCCATGGTTACTCTATCTATACATCTATATCTATACAAATAAATAAAATTGGAGTGTCTGTTTGTAATATCAAAATAACACTTTTTTACCAAATGCGTATGAAAGTATATATGATACCTATAACGAAAACGCAATTTTAAATTTTTTTGTCTGTCTGTCTGTCTGTTTGTTTGAGGTAAACTTCTAAACGGCTGAACCGATTTCAATGGGACTTTCACTGACAGATAGCTGACGTTCCAAGGCGTAACTTAGGCTACTTTAATTTTAGAAAAAGCATTAGGGTTCCGCGGGAAAAACATAATACCCATATTTCCGGGTAATCTCCCTAAAGTCCACGCGGGCGAAGTCGCGGGCACAGCTAGTACTAACTATAAATGTTAGAAACATGAGACCAAGACTGGCCAACCACAGTTTCGTTTCCCTACTATTAAGAAGCGATTTATATGAGTACAACCAATTTTAAAATGCAAGCAATTAAGCAGAATGAGATTGTGAAGGCATAGAGATTCGTCCCCACGTATATTAATAACTATTCATGTTAGTTATATAAAACCAAATAAATGGCTTTCATGTAGTAAATATAACTCAAAATAACCAAAATCTCACTTAATGGTCGTTCGGACATCGGAAGGCAGAAATTCGTTCTCGTCATTGACGACGTGTCGTTGAAAAATGTGTTTTTTGTCTAAGTTAATACAGTTCGTTTTGGTATTATAAGAACCCGTATGCCAAATATCATTTTAGTTTCACGACTGGAAAGTTTTTGGTATTCGCTTTTATACGTGCGCAAGAGATACTAAAATGTTAATTATCCTGTGGTAATCTACTTAAAGTAAAAGTGTGTAACATTCCGTTGTGGGATTCGGGTTGTTTCTTAACATTTTTAACGGTCGTTCATATGTTTTTGGATAAAACTGGATTCGAAGGGCATCGGATTGCATTAAACATAGACTTGAGCCTTGAGCTCCTGATAGCAACTTCACAACATCGAGATATTGTATTGTATTGTATTGTATAAGTGAAATGTGATAGGTATAATTATTGCCAGACAACGCTTACTCATCGTATGATCCTAAACTAAGTAAAGCTTGTACTATAGGTACCGTACAATGAATTGGTGGCGATCCCACCCAGATCAGGGCAAATTCCGAAATTTGCCACTGACTGGAAACGAACCCACTACCACCTGCTTGAGAGAGACCGAGCGGCCGCGGCCTACGCTAATACCACTGGACCAATCCGTTTTCGCATCGTCTATCATTGAAATAAAAAAAAAAAAAAAACAGTTGCCAATGAAGTAAAAAATGCCTAAAGCATTTTGCTAAACCTTTGTAGATTTTATCTGGTGATATTTATTTAATTACCTGTCTATACAGTACGTCATTAGGGCCGCGATGAAGGATTGTCTAAATTAGTATCTAGTATTAAATGAATAGAGGGCATACCTACTTAAATATTTCGTTGAATCGTCCGCCATCTTTATCGCTGTCATCATCCATTTCTATTTATATTGTGTATTTATTGAATTTGCCCTTGCTATTAATTATTTGACACTGGCTGAAATACCCGCTTAACGCAGGTGGAGCTATTCCTCATCTTATTCCATTAAATATCATCATTCCATTCATTTCGTAAATAAATAAAAAGAAATGAATAGAGCTCTGACATTATGATAAACAAGATATGTACGGGAGTTGGCAACTTATTAACGCTTGCAACAAAAAATGTAGGTTGTTTTGATGATTAAGGGAGCGGTTTTTTTTTTTTTCTAAATCCTAAAATAAATTGAGTTAATTTAGTGATTTAAGGAAAATATCTAACTAAAAATATACCTGTTACACCATGTTTTTTTCTCGGATGTTAAGAGGAAAATCAAATTTAAGTTACCATGGCGTCTTTTTATTTATGAAGGAACGAAATTTATTTGGAGATTTCCTTGTATTTGTATGTTGGGATTTTGGTATGACAAAAAATTTAAGCGCGAGTATCGACGCCGCAGTGTACGAAAGGCTTAATAGTTGAAGGTTCAGAACCCCACGTGGAAGGCGTTTAACCCTCGCGTGTTAAACATTCTTGGCACGCTCTCCGCAACACGCAATCAGTTACACGTAATAACTGCAATTACACTACTATTACTAAGTTTTCAGTTTAAACGTGCTACGTAACTATCTTTTATACTGAAAAAGGGTTCAACCCATAATTTATGGATGTTCCAATCCTAGGGGGCCAGCTTTATAACAAAAAATAAAAATTGGCCAAGTGCGAGCTGGACTTGCGCACCGAGGCTTCCGTACTTAAACTATGCACATTGCTCTAACGAAAATATAAACAGGATAGAGAGACAAACTTAACATTGCCGTTGGTATACTGTTGTCCCGATACAAACTGAGCGCAAATAAGTTAGTGATCGCAAGAAAACATTTATGCGTTGTAACTATAAATTTACAGTTTTCAGATTTTTTCCTATACCTACTTGTGGCATAAGACCTTGCTTCTGACCAAATTTCATGATTCTAGGTCAATGGGAAGTACCCTAAGTCTTCTAATTGTAATTTCCCCGATTGTTACAGTGTATGAAAGCGTACGTGGAGTTCGAAGTATGCAATGGCGCGTACGAAGTGTCCTGCCCTGACGCGAGGTGCCGGCTGGGGGCGGCGCTGGCCCTCGACGAGATCTCCTGCCTGGTGGACCCCAGCGTTATGGAGAAACACCTCAAATTCCGCCTTAACCACGGTCAGTACCCATTTGCAGTGCGTTGCACCTTATGCCTATCTCTGCCTCTGGCTGTATCAGAAGTCCGAAACAATATTTTGGGTATAACGGTAGTTCATGCGTAGACGCTTAGTGAAGACAGATAATAACTAACTATCATAGTTTCTGAGTTACCTTTGAATATGCGTCACAAGTATCGTGTTCTGGCTTTTGGAAACATCCATAATCCTATTTAGTGTAAACTACTTTTACGAGGAACGGTTGCCAATATGTATTCACAAGATAAAAGGTGAACATTTTACATAAGACTTGAGATTTTACATGTTATAGAAATCGGCAACGAAAAAACATTGAAATAAAACTATTTTACGGATTTTATCGCGTTTATTTACTATTTTATTTTCCCGACGTTTCGGCTGCTTTACAGCAACCATGGTCTCGGGGGGACTGAGGTGTTAGACGTCCTGATGTCATGGTTAATAACTGGGTACCCTCTTATTTAGTTGTTGTTTGCGGTCCGATCCACGCAGAAAGTAATAGTTTTATTTCAATGTATAGTATTCGCGTAAATATAAGAAAACAACGAAAAAACAGTTAAAAAAAATTATGTTCTAATGTCGATCAAATTTTTATACCATTCAGTACTCATTCAAACGTGACACTTGACAGTATTATTTCGGGCTTCTGAAACATCCTGTATACGTTACAGCTTCTAATTAAGGCAGATCATATCGCCTTCCGAGTAATAACTCTCTGCACATAGGTAATGTTGCGAGACAATTCGACATACTTTATTGTTTACCCGACTACGGCTAAGCCAAAAGGAAGGGTTATGATTTTAACAGTGTATGTACGTATGGTTTTATTTTCATATGTTCCTCTGTAGCGCTTAAACTATTCATGCGATTATGATGAATAAGGTGTCAATCGATTCGTTATTATGGCCCGAGTAACATAGGCTTACATTTTAACCGACTTCAATAATAGGAGGACGATTTTGCCTTTTATACCTACCCCGTTTTTTTCCGTAGTCGGGTTGCGTTTTTTTAAACTTTTTTCTTGATTGAAAATGTATTCTTATATACATAAAGTTTGAATGTCAGTGACTAAAGCCAAGCGACAGCGTAACTGAATTCGCTCGCGTTGAAAAAGTATGCTGCTGCTATGAGTCAATAGAGTTGCTTTTGGCATTTGCCAAAGATGTTGTCGCGCGCGTTTTGTAAGCGTTCAATCCTTAACGATTAACATATTCCTAGTGGAACGTACGTAAGCGGATGGCCCGCTATCAACGTCGAAACAAACTTCATTCGAGTTTATCGGCAGATTAAACAAAAGACAAATGTATGTAGGAAGAGTAGGTACGGACTTTTGAAACTTTTATAAGTGAAATAAAATATTTTTTTATCTTAAAACAAGTGTGTACCGTGCGGAAAATGCGAAATGTCGTTATCATTAAGCTCTTCGTAAGGTCAACATTATATACAGGAATTCATCGAAATAAATAAAAATTATAGGAAGTGAAATTTAAAGGACAGTGAGACCTCGCAGTTTATTTGCTTCCACATACTCTTGTTGGTATGGTCGAGTGGTTTCAGCGTAGGCCGCTCGTTCCACTGCACCGGGTGGCTGCGACTGTTGCAGGTTCGATTCCCGTCTATGTTTACGTAAACCGACTCTTAGAAGTATTTTAGCTGAATTGTAATAAAAGCTAACGGGGCTACTAGTATTGTAGCTCACGTTGGTAAAATTATAAAAATACTGACCTCCACCCCCGACTTCGTCCGCTCAGACTTTAATTATTCAATATCCTATATGTTATTCTGATGTATAGACAAGAATACTGTCATGTTTGATCAAAATCCGTTCAGTAGTTTTTACGTGAAAGAGCAACAAACATCCATACATCCTTACTTTCACATTTATAATATTAGTAGGATAAATAAGGCAATTAATTCTGGCTAACGTTTTTTTTTTCGTTTGACAGAAGTAGCCATGGACTCTGGTAGGGCGTTCTGCCCGCGCGTAGGCTGCGACACAGTGGTGTCGGTGCGTGCCGCCAGTCCGGCACACTGCCCCACTTGCCGGCACGACTTCTGCTCACAGTGCAACCAAGAGGTGAGTTATACAAATAATACAACTACATTTTCACCTTCTATCACTGTTCTCAGTGCAGATAGGAGGTGATTTTAATTAATAATGTACACATTATCACCCTCGAACTACGACTTCTGCTCATAGTGCAACCAACTGGTGAGTTCAACCAATAATATACACGCATACTTACGCTATATCCCATTCTGCTATCAGTGCAAACAGAAGGTGAGTTATACAAATAATACACATCTAAATTCACCTTATCCCCCTGCTCTCACTGCAAATAGGAGGAAAGTTTAATTAATAACTGTACTGTACACATTCTCATCCTCTACTTACGATGTCTGTTCATAGTGCATACTTATACCGGGCACATTCCCCCGCAATACGAGGGCGATTTAGGTCTTAGCCCACCACGCTGGCCCAGTGCAGGTTAGTAAAGTTCACACGCCTTTCTATAGACGTAGATATCCTCACGATGTCTTTCTTCACCGTTCAGCAAGTGGTAATCATTATTGTAATCATTATAACACAAAACGGTAGGTTATGCTGACATCACAACTCCGCCATGATTGCACGAAAACGTTTATATCCTTGTCAAAATGACATAAATGTATTTGCGTATATACTTACGTACCTATTGTAACCGGCCTTCAACCCGCGGCGTAACGTCGTGTAGCGCCCTGCAGCCACTTGGGCGAGCGTATCAACTTGACCTTTTTAAAAATGCACTCTGTATCAATATACATAAAGTTGTTGTTGTTTTAATGCCCTTTTTTCCATTGTGTCAGGCCTAATGTGATTCCACCAATGTCAACGCAGTGGCGAAGACAGAAAGATTGAATTCTTCTTTTTTTACGAAATGAATGAAATTATGAAATTTTAATGGAATATGATAATGAAAGGCTTCACCTGCGATTAGCGGGGGCATTATATCAATCTCATTAAATACTTACATATTATAAATATGAATGGCTAATGATGTTTATAAATATGACGGAACAGATATTTAATTACTGTGATTACATTTCGTGGAAAATATGAGCTTTTTCTATGAAATACAAATATTTATTGCACTGGTATGTCGCGCTCGTTTTGACGCGTCTGTGCCTACAGACGCGACTGGGGCGTCAAACGCTTCGCACTGTCAATGTCATTGCGTTGAGGCATTTACTCTTTCTACAGTCAATACCGTTCATGCAATGATGCAAAAATTGACGCGCGGTTTTTGACACCCCAGTTTGTGGAAGGCTTCACTACGTCGGGGCTGTCACAACAAACAT
This sequence comes from Ptilodon capucinus, assembly GCA_914767695.1. NCBI lineage: Eukaryota > Metazoa > Arthropoda > Insecta > Lepidoptera > Notodontidae > Ptilodon > Ptilodon capucinus. The sequence continues at coordinate 10,617,989 of OU611817.1, read as the reverse complement.
TCGCGCGTCACCCAGTAACGCGCCGTGTCTTACTTGCGAGCTCCACTGTCCAATCAGAAAAGAGCGCGCCGTTTCGCTTTCCCGGCCAAATTCCTTTGTTTCCGTTGGAACAAAGAGGTTCTCACATATGTAGGTACGGCGTACCTACCTGTGTTCATTCTCGTCTGAGTACCGGGCCCGAGTTACAGCGTGATGGAGAAAGTTGCTGACTGACGCGTCAACCCTCGAGCGTCTAAATGTTTGCCAACCCTACCCATTGAGAGTACGCAAAAATCGGACGTACCCCGACGACATAGCCCGTCCTTTTAAATGACATTTAATAATATTTTGCCAATGTCAAAACGAACTGTATTCACACACAGAAAAAGTTCATTCTTCAACAGAATGACATTGACAGTGCTAGCGAATCTTGACGCGAGGAGGCGTGACTTGTACGACAAAAATTCAATCTTTATGTATGCCTGTTGGTATTGGCCAAGAAATTTACGCGCGACTATTGACGCCCGAGTGTGTGCAGGCCTTAAGCACGGGTCAAGGGATATAAAGCCGGCGTGATAACAGCATTTCCGCAACCAACGAACCCTAACAGTTTTATCCGGAACCCCGGGTATTGGCCGCATCGTACGGAATTTACTTGTGATAAAAACGTTCTATTGTATTCAATGGAAATTGTTACATTATTTTAATACACTGTACTTGGTATTAAGTAGCTATTTAAATAGAGTAGAATAACTAAAAACGATGTTGCATTTGCATCGCAGAGGAACAAGCGTCAAAAGGTGATAAAAAAAACCGATATTTTTTAAATCGATGTTTCACTTTTGAAAATATCGATATCCTGACATCGATGTTTTTCTATGAGCGATGTTCCATCCCTAATTACTAGTCTATATCTATAGTGAGATTTGAGCCATAGTCCACCACGCTAACCCAGTGCGGGTTGGTGAACTTCACACGCCTCTATATAGACGTGCAGGTTTCCTCACGATGTTTTCCTTCACCGTTTATATTAAGAAAAATAAATTAGAATATATATCGAATGTTAAAAATAGAAGTGACTCAAGCGCCATGTTGGGCGATATTAAGTTATACAGGGTGTTTCAGAAGTCCGAAATAATACTTTGACGTTTGCATCAGTATCGGGTATACAACTGAATGGTATAAAAAAAAAAACTTGAGATGTCAAGGGACACCCGGATGAAACGAAGTACTTTTTGAAATAAATAAAAAAGCAAAAAAAATGTACATATACATACACACACATCGAAATCGGAAATCGGAACCGGAACCGGAAAATCGGAATCGGAATCGAAATCACACACACATTTACAAAAGTGTCGTTACAACTTTTACTCTCACACACACATTTACAAAACAGTCGGTTGACACTTTTGGTCTTATTTTTTTCCGTCTAGCCCCCTTTCGCAACGCACCATAAGGAACTAAGTTCCAAAATCATTGAAATTCGACCATGTTTGTCCAACTTTTTTTTCGTCACTAATTTCTATAACTCGTAATATCTCGAGACCTGTTTAAAATTTTCATGTTCTGCTTTTTAATATTACTAGTAGTCCCTCATAAGAGTCGTTTACACTGTTGAATAGTGTTATGGCCAGAAAACGATACCTTGGACAAATATTCCAAGGTCTATAACTCAGAAACTATGATAGTTAAGTATAAACTGTCTTCACTAAGCATCCACATTTGACCTACCGTATATGTACCCAAAGTATTATTTCGGTCTTCTGAAACACCCTGTATAAATATCGTTGGAATCAGCAAATTTTCCTCTGTCTTTTGAGCTCTGTTTCGTGCAAAGTTACAAGAATGGCGCTTGAGTCGATTCGCCTTTTGACCGTCGATTTGTTTGTATATTTGTACCTTCTCATTGGCAGTTAAATTTGTCCGCCCACTCTCGACAGGAGCAAAACAAACCGAGTGTCTTTGAAAATGGAAAGATACGTCGCCTCTTAAAACTAGCCCTTCAAATGTAGGTGAACCTCGTGACCCATCTTAAATAACGGACCGGCTACGTCTCGCACCCACTGGGGCGAACGATTTTTTTAATATGAACTCTGTTTTCATAAATATAAATATTGAATTTCCGTGGTTAAGTGTAACGAAAAATTAGCTCGCGATATCGATGCTATGTCGTTGGATAATGTGCTTAATTAAGAGTTAATACAGTTCGTTTTGGCAAGAATTGTGTCGTGCGCGTTTCGACGCACCTGTTGGTGGAGAGCTCTTGCTACAGTGGCTGTGGCCCCTTTCATGGAGGGATAATGTAAGTAGGTCGTACTCGTAGTGAGCGCACAATGCTCTTCGTATGGGCACCGTAGACGTTAACGGGGTCGGCTGACACATTAAACGGAATGGGGGTCACGAAGGCCCAACTACCCGGAAAATGTTTTGTTTATCATGGAGTAACAGTCACACAGAGTAACAGTGCCATACATCATCACGCCTGTATTCCTCGAAGGGCTAAGCAGAAATGCACTACACTGCATCCACACTTAGCCGATGCATTTTGGTCCCAAGGGAGCAAGGCTATTGCCATTATACTGGGCACATTGCCCATCAGTACGAAGGAGATTTGACAAATAGTAAAGGGTCGAATTTAACAATTCACAGATAGCCTTTTTGGACGGATAACTCGACAATCTAAGACGTTAAATGTATTGTTTGTTAAATCGATAATCAACCAAATAACGTTATTTGTTTGGTAATTATTTGACGTGTCGTCTGGGAATTTTAAAATCGGTTCTAAGAAGATTTTTTATGTTTAAGTAGCGAGATTAATTTCCAAAAAACATCGTTTTACGTGACTTTTTTCATAGCAGAGTTAATTAATTCATACTGACGTGTTCATAGTTCAATCTAGAGCTGCTATAAATAAATTAACGACTTGTCATATTATAATTAAATGGTGGATAGACCTTTAATACAACTGGTTCGTCGGTGAGCTATATTTTGATAATATTACGTCTTGAGTCACACGAAGTTGAATCATATGAACAAATTTGATATGCGCAGACGGTTCATGCAATTCATTTTGCATCCTCCCCATAAAACAACTATAAACTTTCCTCATTGTGGTATCTTTTAAAGGTCAGTTTCTTGTGAATTTGTCGCGATTTATTGCTATAAAAAATGTTTATAAGGAAGTATATTATAATGTCAAAGATTTGTTGACGTATTTTGAAGACGATCTATAGCCCGATCAGTCAACTAACTGATTCACTTGCGGTAGGTTGAGGGTCTTAGCATATTTTACAAGTCTGATGAGCAGTTCGCCCGGCAGACAGTCGACATGTTTACCCAACAATTTTTCATTATGTAAAACACTTTGATCGCTGGCGCAGTTCGTTGCACCGACTGTCATTTCGCTCGTTTTATGAGTCCTTTCCACTTTCGAATGTTTATAAAATATAGATGAAGACTTCATGAATAATAGCTTGATAGTAAACTTAGAGTAGGTACAGTCATGTTTAAGATCTAAAAGTAGATAGATAGATATATAACTCTTAATTGTTCCACCTCTTAAAGTACCTAATACAAACTACGTATTCGATGTAAATTTAAAAGTGTTACAATGGACGACCTTACCACTAAAAATGATCTCTACCAGGCAACCTTTGGATGGAGAGGAAAGTAACGTGATATCTCGATATATACAAAACTTCTACAATACGCCAACAGATGGCGCGACAAAACACACATATAAAATCGCAATTTCATACGCAATCCTGAATCGCGATAGAAGAGTTCTCGTCCATGTTCACTATATACACAAGGGCCGACATTAACAATTGGGAGTGTAGCTGACTCCGCCAGGCATACCATCAGACTGGCTGAGAAAACTTCAGTTTTCCGCCAAAGTAGTTTCCTGCTACAAATACAGGAGATGAAGATACCTGTCGCATGTAACAGCTACTTTTAAAGTTTCTTTTAATATAGATGTAACAAATGATAGTTGTTTCAAATTCTTATCTGTGTTCAAATACAGACTTTCTCGCGCCGTGGACCGAATTATAGATTTTTGACTCTCACTTTTGCGTTAGAAATGTGAGTTTCTGCTCCTTGCTTTCTTGATAATCATTGCCTTTACTCAGAAATCATCCTGCCACTTTAATTCTTATTCATGATATATGAAGTGTTGTGTGAGTGAGACGCATTGTATAATGCTACGTAATAAAGTTTTTGCAAGCTCTTTCAGAACTGTATAGAACTTAGCATCGTCCAGACAGTTTGGGAAGTGGAAATTTAAAATGCTTTGTAGATATCGGAGATGATGTAGTTACAGAAGTTGATATCGAGGGGTGAAAGGCTTTTTAACTTAAGCGACATTTTTTTAACTTTAAAGGAGAGCATACACATTCGACGCAGAAAAATTCGCTGATTCCAAATATGTATATAAGTCAATATCGCCCAAAAGTGTCGCTTAAGACATATAGACTTTCACCCCTCGATATAATGTCGTTAGTGTCTCTTAGGCTAGGCGCGCACTAGGCAGCCAGTTATGGCAGCCAATCCACGACTATTCAAGATCCTCCGTATCGAAAGTCTTTTTTTTTTAAAGTTTGAACCCAAAATACGTCTATAGCAGCCAATCCACGACTATTCAAGATCCTCCGTATCGAAAGTCTTTTTTTTTTAAGTTTGAACCCAAAATACGTTTGGCTGCTACAACTAGTGCGCGGAGACTGAGGGCAGCCACATACATTCATCTACACACGCTATGGCTGCGCGCAGCCAGCGGGCTGCCGTGCGAACAGGCGCGTGTTATTGGCTGCCGCAGCCGAGATTTCGGGCTCCCATACAACGTCATATGTTCGTCTGGCTGCCGCAGCCTGGCTGCCTAGTGCGCGCCTAGCCTTAAGAGATGGACTCTCAACTCACAATGCAATATATAAGTAAACCTAACTATAGCCATTCAAATAAATAGGTAGTACATTAACGTGCATATATATCTACCTCCTTGTGCCAAATCTACGGCCTCAGTGATTTGAAAACACAATTGCTGTGCTTAGCAGTCTTAACAATACAACATTAACATAATATTCCCATCTTATTGTCAGCGACGGACAAAAAGTAATATTAGCATATCGATTTCTACGCGATATACCTACAGTTCAAAGGTCGTCTGCAGTACCTACGATGTATTTTTAGAACAGTTTGAAAGTCAATACTAGCGTTGAGGAACTGGTATTTCGTTTGGTCCACCAGCTTGCCATTTTTAGGGTTCCGTACCCAAAGGGTAAAATAGGAACCCTATTACTAAGACTTCGCTGTCCGTCCGTCCGTGCGTCCGTCTGTCACCAGGCTGTATCTCATGAACCGTGATAGTTAGAGAGTTGAAATTTTCACAGATGACGTATTTCTGTTGCCGCTATAACAACAAATACTAAAAAACAGAATAAGATAAGTATTTAAGGGGCTCCCATACAACAAACGTGATTTTTTTGCTGTTTTTATAGATAATGGTACGGGACCCTTCCTGCGCGAGCCCGACTCGCACTTGGCCGGTTTTGTGAAAATGTACTCTGTGATTATATAGATAAAGATTGAATTACTGTGGTAAGAGCTACACTACATCGCGCCGTCGATGAAATTTCATTGGAAAATGTACTTCTTTTGTGTGTTATTAAAGTTTGTTTTGGTATTGGCAAAAAATAGACTTGGAGACGACAAGCCTGCATACCTTCGTTTTGTACGGTATTCGAAATTGTTTTGTGAAGTGAGTTTAAGTGTATGTATAAAAAGAACCACAGTAATATGATATACTATGCGATTCAAATAAGAATAGGAATGTCAATAACCTCGATCTGACAAATGTCACTTGAAAAGTAGGTATGATTGGCCAAAATAGTCTTACATCAAATTAAAATAAAAAGGTTAAATTAGTAGTTGATTGTCTTAATATAATATTTAATTGTTTAAAGTCATAATTCGTTTTTTACAAACCATACCATAACCTTTTTTATTTTCATTTTTGGCGCAAAGGCCCAGAAGCCATGCCAAAATTATTAAAGAAAAGAAAATAAGGACGCCAGTCGCCATTTTATCGTTGTTAATGTGCTTCGTCGTGCGACTGTGTGGATTTTTCGCTTAATCTTTGCAAATACATTTTATTTAAAAATATCTTGTTTTGCTCACCCTACCTAACTGGTTAGAATTGACAGCTATGACGTCACAATATGGCGCAAAGTCGATCCTATTTTCATTTGAATCGCATATTATGTACTGTTAGTATATGTTTATTCTAGTTACAAGGGGATACATATAAATACATCATCACGCCTGTATTCCCCGAAGGGGTAGGCAGAGGTGCACTGTAGTGCGCCCACACTTCGCCGATGTATTTTGGTCCCAATGTAATAGGGGGCGAGCCTATTGCCATTATACCGGGCACATTCCCCCTCAATACGAGGGAGATTTGGGCCATAGTCCACCACGCTGGCCCAGTGCGGGTTGGTGAACTTCACACGCCTTTCTATAGACGTGCAGGTTTCCTCACGATGTTTTCCTTCATACATATAAAGCTGTTTATTTATTTAACATAGTCCGGTCCATGCATTCCCAATTCCCAGTCCAATCTCGCGTAGTGACTACCTTTTAATGTTCGTAAGATGTTTGTTTTCTAAACATTCATATATTATTCAACTGACAGACTATGGCTGGTCCGCTTTTCAGGACTAAGGCCTGCATTCAGGCGCATCGCGATAAATTTGTGTGCCAATATTTGATTTGTTATTCGAGGATGGAAAAATCTGTAGTTTTAAAGATTGTTTTACAAACTTTATAACACTTACTTAACTGCGATCGGCGCTATAATATTTGGATATGACTGGTGCTTAATAACTATATTTTGTTACGTCGGATAATCCTTTATGGACGCCCTGCCACGTCGGGGGTAGTAGCAAGGTTATGTCGGAATCCCGGCAGCAGGCCGTAAGCCGTATCCACTAAAAACCTACGATATACTATTCTCCGCCTGTATTGGGTCGCCGCAGGATCGTTCTAGCAAGCATCGCGGCGGGCGACTATCTTACCCTACGTAAGCGTATCCCGGCTCACTCTCCAACATGAATTCTCGAAAGCGACACGTCAGAAGATGGTGTTTTATTAACTGATAATGGCTTTAAATTTCAGTGGCACGGTGGGTTGTCGTGCGAGGCGGCCGCCGCTTCCTCGTCTATGGGCGCAGGCGCACCCCTCCTGCCCGACTCGGAGCTCATCAAATTATGCCCGATGTGTCGGGTGCCCATAGAGAAGGACGAGGGCTGCGCGCAGATGATGTGCAAGCGATGCAAGCACGTCTTCTGCTGGTACTGCCTCGCTTCACTTGACGTAAGTACCTTAGTTGCTCTTAACTTCTTCGTCAGAGTTTAAAAAAATCTTTTGTAGAAGGTCTACGAGGGCACTTACAAGTTGTCAGTTAACTCAATCGGAACGGGAACTTGATTTAGATGATCCGGTAAGAAAGTCTGGTGTTAGGCATCCCGCACACGGGCGTCCATTTTGTTGCCATAGCAAAACAAACTCTATTGACACCCAGAAAAGGTAAATTCTACAACGAAATGACACTGAAAGCGCGAGCGAATTTTGTCACGTGGGGCGACGTGACTTTTGCGATAGAATCAGAATCAGAATATTTTTTATTCATATAAACCAATACAGGCACTTATGAATCGTCAATAAATAGTAAAAATAGTAGCTCTACCATATATATAAATATTTAATCACTTTTGTTGTATAGGAGCCCCCTTAAATATTTCTTTTATTCACTTTATTAGTATTTGTTGTTATAGCGGCAACAGAAATACATCATCTGTGAAAATTTCAACTCTCTAACTATCAGAATTCATGAGATATAGCCTGGTGACAGACGGACGGACGGACGGACAGACAGCGAAGTCTTAGTACGTAATAGGGTTCCTGTTTTACCCTTTAAAGGGTACGGAACCCTAAAAAGGCCTAGTTTGAGTTATATGGATACTATTGTTATTATTTTATTTAATTATTTCAGGACGATTTCCTGTTACGGCATTATGACAAAGGTCCCTGCAAGAATAAGTTGGGACACTCACGCGCATCGGTTTTGTGGCATCGCGCTCAGGTAATTGCTTCATAAAATAGCAATGTGAAGCCAAACATCTTGAGGAAACCTGCACGTCTATAGAAAGGCGTGTGAAGTTCACCAAGTCACACTGGGCCAGGGTGGTGGACTATGGAAACTACTACCTCGTATGGAGGGGGAACGTGCCCGGTATAGTAGCTCGCCTCCTATTAAATTGTTACCAAAGTTCTTTGGTGAAGTGTGGGTGCACAACTGCGTACCCTTTCGGGGGGTTACAGGCGTGTTGACATATTATTAAGCCTGAAAATTCAAATTAACACGTTCACTGCGTTGTGAGGTCATATTGGCTCATGGCGAATTTTAGTGTGCTTTTAGCTGGTGCGTCATGAGGTCATATTGACTCATTTAGGTACTAACTTTGTGAGCGCTGCGCACTGAATGAAAGTTCGCCATGAGCCAATATGACCTCATAACGCAGTGAACGTGTATAAGTTGGGTCCATATATTTTTTTGTTCATTCTTATTTTTCAGGTGGTTGGCATATTCGCTGGCTTTGGACTGTTACTGCTAGTAGCCAGTCCGTTACTCCTGCTGGCCGCGCCCTGCATCGTCTGCTGCAAATGCAGGTTAAATCATTTACAAAACAGTTACAATACATTACGCCTTATAAACACCCGTGTTTTGTTACAACACGAGAATACGCTATGTATTTACCTATAATCCATTTGTTATAACATTAGAAATAAGAGGCTCGTAGAAGCAGGAGTACAAAACATTTTATTTCAAAAACAAAACAATATCAATGGAAAAAACAGTAAAAAATAACAACAAAATTAGGTAATAACAACAAACGAGTCGTATCATTCAGAAGTATTCACATGTGAATGACAATCACAGAACATTGTTTACGTCAATTTGACTGCCAACATAAACCGGCAAAATAAGAATGATCCTGTTGTCACAACGGATGAAGGGATTAGGTAACATTTTAGATTTGGTAGGATTATAGTGAAACGAAAAACGTTCCCATTATTATTCATCCCTGCTTATTTAGGTTTTTTGTATCGACACTGTTATTTTAAGTTGAAAAAAATATACATATCTAAATGAAAGCCACTTAATTTAATAAGATAATTAGTGAAAATGATTAGTTACAGTGAGACTGCTGGTTTAAAAATATATTCTAATAAATTGGGCGTCAACCGTAACTGTAATATGTTAATTGTTACTTTTGTTACAAAGTGTACATTAAAAAGAACCTTTTTTAACTTCTTTCTAATGCTATAACAAATGGAGTAAAGTTGGGCTCGATATTACGAGCCGATTGATGCAGCGGCTCGCATACTTACCAATGCGTAGTGTGCACAGCAGTGGTAGCCGAGTGGTCGAATGCACGCTTTGCAATCGAAGTGTGCAGGTTCAAACCCCGGCTGGAACCTCTGGGTTTTCATGTGCGAATCTCATTTTCATCCGAGATTACCACTAGCTATGAAACGGTGAAGGAAAACATCGTAAGGAAACCTGCACGTCTATAGAAAGGCGTGTGAAGTTCACCAACCCGCACTGGGCCAGCGTGGTGAACTATAGCCCAAAAATGACCCTCGTATTGAGGGAGAATGTGCCCGGTATAATGGCAATAGGTTCGCCCCCTATTACATTGGGACCAAAAATACATCGGCGAAGTGTCGGGCGCACTGCAGTGCACCTCTGCCTACCCATTCAGGGAATACAGGCGTAATGAAGTATTATTATTATGAAACCGCTTTGGGGCACATCGGTAGGATGGGTTCAAGGTCCGTAACGGACATAGGTAGTTTTTTTTTATGGGTTTAATATTATATCGATGGTTAAAAGGCGAATTTACTCAAGTGCCACTTTGGTAACTTTGCACGAAACCCAGCTCAAAGATAGAGAAAAAAATTGCTGATTCCAACGATATACAGGGTGTTTCAGAAGTCCCAAATAATACTTTGACGTTTGCATCAGTATTGGGTATACAAATGAATGGTATAAAAATTTGATCGAAATTCAACCATTATTTTCCGACTTTTTTTCGTTGTCAGTTCCTATAACGTGTAATATCTCGAGTCCTGTGTAAAATTTGCATGTTCTGTTTTGTGAATATTGGTAGTCGCCCCTCATAAGTGTAGTTTACACTGCTGAACAGGGTTATGGATGTACCCAAAGGCCATAATACCTATAACAAATATTTAATGGTATTTAACTCAGAAACTATGACAGTTAGGTATAAACTGTCTTCACTAACCGTATATGAGCTAACGTATATGTACCCAAAGTATTATTTCGGACTTCTGATACACCCTGTATATAACTAAATATCGTCCAACATGGCGTTTGATGATGATGATGTTGATGATGTATCTAATGTTCCCAGACTATGCAACCCGAGCACGAAGAATCTCGAGGAGGTCGACGAGATCGACAGCATCAGCCCCGGTAGGGATGATGACGGTGATGAGATCACACACGCCACCGACAGGTACCTCTCGGACTGACGCACCAAGAGATACTAGGCCAACCTACGCCTTAGAAACACCCGTGTTTATTACAACACTTACAAATCGAGAATACGAGCCGATTGATACAACAGCTCGATCACAAGTGATATTGATTTGGTTTTAGTCGCATTTGGTGATATTTGACTAGTCGGCCTCGGGATTAGGAACCAATTAATGCGATGGCTCGAGTTTGTCGATGTATTGCTCGATAACAAGCGATGTGGAGAAGTCTAGTGACGAGACAACGAGCCAATTGATACGGCGGCTCTAATCACTCGATGCAGCGGCTCGAATTCAAGTGACATCTTTGCGGCTATAATCACATTTGGTGTCATTTGACCTGATTCAGCTCGAGATGTCGAGCCAATTGATATGGCGGCTCTAGTGTGACGTTGATGTGACGGCTCTATTCCAAGTGATAGACATAACATTTGCATCAGAGTTAAGGCTCTGGTATGAACTGGAAACGAACTGATAAAATTGCTCGAGTGTACGTTTTGTGTTTGACATAACCGGCTCATAACTTTAATACATATATTGTATGTTTGTTGAAGACATGGCTCGTAAAGCCCCGGCTTAATGCAGTGACGGCTATCATATGAGATTGCATTGTCTATTGATGTTAAGGCGGCTCGAATCATTGATCACTTATTGGCGGAGCGGCTTATATTGTACTCAATAGCAATTATGCTGTTTATTGGTCACACTCTTTCTTTGTATGCTCCTATCTCGCATAGGGTAGAGTGAGTGATTATATAGATGATATTGGTAAGACTAGAGTGATCTCATGTCTCTGAACTTAATGTTACATAACTGTGAGACTAACTTACATATTTTCACTTAATATAAATAATGACCCTTAAGAACATTATATATAGTTTAACTTATATCGTATTTCCAATTTTTTGGCAGGCTTAAACAAATCTCTTAAGTTGTGTGTTATTTCATTGAACAAAAAAGTGTGCCACTAAACCTATTGTCTTCTTTCTCGTGCTCGTAACGTAAAGCTCGTAAGCGAGACGGCAATAGTTTTAGTCCTGTCATATGAGTGCAAAAAATGGGGGTTAATATTGAAAATATTTTTATGTGTTTTTTTTTGTGAACTCTACTGACTTGTAAACACTAATAGTCTGAGAAATATTTAATTAATGATAATTTAATTTAACACGCCGAAGTCCATTTGAGTTGAGTATAAAATTTAAAGAGTATTGTGATCAGACTTACAAAAAATTTAGGAAGTTAATTTCAAAACGCGCGCGTCCAAATTGTTGCCGATACGAAAACGAACGAACAGACGAACTCATGGAAAAGTTTATTCTGTAATAAAATTAAATTAGAATTCTCGACGCGAGCGAACTTTGACGCGTGGGTGCGTGACTAGTCCCGCAGAAAATAATAATAATAATCTTTACTTTATGTACTACCACCGTTACTCCTGTAAGCCAGTATCGGCAGCGGTGTCCATTGAAGACATCGAGGTTTGACCCTCGGCGAGTCCCGGGGAAAAAAGCCAAATTGTCTTGGAACCGTCACGAAAAAGTTGTAGGAGGAGTTGGAAGAAAAATGTATCCACTTCCCTCCATTGCAAAGCGGAAGACAAAATTATTTGCTGAATTGCCTCAGAAGCTATTTAACACTAGTTGGACCTAACTATGCGAGCTGCATTATACTTGATTCCAGTTATTTTGGTGTTGCGACGTGCACTTAACGTTTTTTCGAAAATGTTCTCTATACCAATATATATAAAGTATGAATGTCTGTGGCAAAAGCTACGCAATCACGTGACTGTAATGGCGTGTGTTAACGACGACATGTCGTTGGATAATGTGCTTCTTGTGTATGTTGATACAGTTCGTTTTAGTATTGGCAAATAAATGGTCTCGCGCCCTTTGAAGCTGTACTGAAGGGCTACCTGTAATGAATACAATGCTCCCGTATGCCAGAGCCTTAACCTGTAACTTATTTAGTAGTAAGTATCTACTTTAAATATTTATGTTTGTATTGTAAATAAGGATTGATTTAATATTGTACTTAAATAGTAGAAGGGTCGATGGTGTCACTATTATTTATATTTGTATATAGCTGAGGTTTATTTATTTTTCCACTGAGCCCTAATTCTTTTTCCACAATAAAAGTAGCTTAAGTTACTCGTTGTAACATCAGCTAACAGACTGTGAAAGTCCCGTCGAAATCGATCGAGCCGTTTGGGAATTTACCTCTAACAAACTGATCTTCTCAATCTCTCAAGCAATTCTCAATACTTTCATAATTATATGCATTTAGTAAAAAGGTGTTATTTTGATATTACAAACATACACTTCAATTGGATTTATTTGAATAGATTTATTTGTATATGACACTTTTTTCTATTTCATATTTAAAACTATTGGATTAGTGACTTAACTAAATGTGCCTAGGTTTGCTCAAAGCGTAGAAATATTTCTTATTTTATGTCATTTAATTTTTTCATATTGACAGTTTGAAATGTTGACTTCACAAAATGATTTGAGATATTGTAAATAGCTCTTGATGGCAGACTTAATATTGCCATTATAATTCTCATTGTATACATTTTCTTGCTATCACTTGCAATGGAGTTTCTTAAAATCCAGACACCATCGATTCTTTGTAGCTTGTTGTAGCAAGCTAGTTAAAGCATTTGTAGAATTTAAAAAAAAACTTGGTAATCCTTAAGTCTCTGTAAGCGAAATTGTAGTTGTAGCATGTGCGGCAAGACTAGACTTATGTCATGGAATATTTTAATTTTATCCCTTTCTCACGTATGAAATAAGACAGAGAGCGTGCGTGCGAATCCGTGACAAAGATCTAGGGCTCGATTTTCGTGCGATAGACATTCATCTCTAAGTCAAAGTCAAATCATTTATTTTGTATAGGCCTATGGGGGCACTTACAAATTGTCAAGTTTAATTTTTTTTCTTATATACTACTATACTACCACCGGATCGAAACGCGACCTCAACTGAGAAGATCCGGCAAGAAACTCAGTGGGCTGATAATTTTTTGAAATCGCCAAAACTTATTACAAATACACAGGTACATATAGCTCCAGTGTATAAGAGATATGTCGAAACAAATGAAAAAAATACGTACGATTTGCCGTTTCGTTTCGACATATCTCTAACAGAGATAAATGTCAATCGCACGAAAATTGGGCCCCAAGTCTTGGCATGCGTGCTGACCCCACTGGTGGTTGTTGCATTTCATTTTGAGAAAATACTAATGGCCGCATTCACTAGCACTAGGAATGTCATGCATAAATATTAAGCATATGCCTAGCTGAAAAAATCGTTTCACCGATCGCTACGGGCCGGTTTTGGATCCTAGGAGGCGCCCAAAGTTACACCACCGATTCAATATCGTGTAAGTTTAGGCAGCTCTAAAATTTGACACATCTGTGACAGTGGTCCAAGTTGCCAAGTAACTCGAAACGTCAAAATCTGAATATATTAAAATTTATCAATAAGAGACGCGTACTGATAATTTAGTTAGAAAATTTGTTTCTTAAGCGTCGCCAAACATTAGAGACTACCTAAGCCTCTGCTCAGTGAAAACGGTCATAGATAAGACATCTCTAGTATCAACCTCTTCAAATGTATTAAATAAATAAAATCCACATTATTTTCGCTATGTAAAGCAGTTGCAATATAAATGTAAATCAACGACCACCTGTAGTCGTAGCATGAATGCCAAGACTAAACTTTTGCCACGGAATATATATTTTTTCTCTTTCTCTCGTATGAAATAAGACAGAGTGACGAACCAATCCGTGACAGACGTCTTGTCTTGTCATGCGTGCTAACCCCCCTGGACCACCAAATTTATAGAAATCCTAATTAATTTGCAATGGACTAACAAAGTGTTGTGTACTAGTTTCGATTCTTTTGTCACTAAACCAAACTGAACTGAGCGTACTGCATCCTTGTCACAACTGAAATGTATAAGCGAGATGGCAATATCTTTAGTGCTATCAAATATACGTACTATAGTAGTACGGCTTGTCTAGTGCAGGGGTCGGCAACCTTCTTACAAAAAATTCGTTTTTAATTAAAAAAACAACAAAATAGAAATGGTGCCTAATCCTCGTTAATCGATTCAGAACGATTTTTAAATGTTTTTTTTTTTATAAAAGAAATATTTGAGTATTGAACTACGCAGACACGCTAAACTACGCTAAAGAGTCGCAGCTTCACATCCAAAAAACCGCATGAGGCTCGCTACCCGCAAGTTGCCGACCCCTGGTCTAGTGGTTTGAGCGTAGGCCGCTTGGCTCTTTTAACCCGGGTGGGTGCGAGTTCAATCCCCGCCAACGGCAAACTTCTGAAATGGCCTATTCGAAATTTTTCTCAGTCTGGGTGCAAATGGGACTGGGCCTAGTCCATGGTATTTTGTCCACAGTACAAGCTTTGCTCAGTTTGGGCTCATACGATGAGTTATATTTATTTATATTTAGGCCTCCCGCACACTAGGGCATTGACCCTCGCGCGTAACGTTTTTTGACAATACCAAAACGAACTGTATTTTCACAAAGAAAAAGTTCATTCTTCAACGAAATAATACTGACAGCGCGAGCGAATATTTACGCGTGGGGCGTGGCGTTTACCACCGAAATTCCATCCTTATATACATAGGCACAGAGTTCGTTTTGGTATTGACGCGCGGCTTTTGACGCCCCGGTGTGAATTGACATTTAAATGCCATTGTAGACTAATTATGAACGTCTATAAGTATGGTTCTTCTTATGTATCTCATAAGCTGATTGTTAAATGACTTATGTTTGTTGGAAAGACCTTTGTTTTTTTTTTATGTATCTTTGTGAGTGGTATGTGCAGAGATGGTAACTACTTAACAACCTATTCCAACAACAAAGTCGTTAGTAACATATTCGTAATATTGCAAATAAGACTTTGTTGTATACCATCTAAGAGTGATATTTGCACACTGATATTTTGGCTGATTCGTGATGTTTCGATATGACTTGGGTATGTTTGTTCAAAATTGCATTAGAAAGAGATAAACACTCAAATTTGTAGATTGATGTGTTCTACAATGCGACTGTAAAGGGTTTATAACTTTCTATATGTGTGCTATAGGTATGAAATATGTCTGCAGCTACCACACGCAAGAGCGAGATGAAATGTAAATAGAAAAAAAATATTTTTTGTTATTCATCGTACCTACTCTAATATGTGTTGGCACAAAAATACTTTTCCGTTACTATATATAAATAATGAACAATTAATAAAGATTTTTTTCTGATAAATCTTAGTGGCCTATTTTATTTGGTTTGGGATGTATTCCTCAGGAGTTTTCATTATTCATAGATAGCGTAATTATCTCGAAATTATTAAAAAAAGTTGGTCATTTTGGATGGATGTATGATGGACTTCCTCGTATGTCAGATTGTCTATGGGTCCTAAACAGGGGTCTAGGTTCGTATATTTTTACCACACTTGACCAATTGATATGATATGAAATACTGCAAATCAAATTTGAACCGCGTGATGTTTCACATCTTCAGAATAATAAAACTTCGTACATTCAGGTGTATATTTGGGTATATTTATAATTTTTTCATTATAAGAAGTAAAATAAAATATATCTATTACATTATGCAATTTTCATCACTATCATCAGGCTATTATAACCTATTACCTATAGTACCTATTATGCATACAACAATATCACAAAACTTGATTTGGTATATTAATAATATGATTTTGTCATTCCCTAAATACACTCAGATAAAATCCCATTTGTACGGTCATATATCGGGCTAATTGGACGAATATCTGTTCATGTTTTTCCTTATTGACATAATTTATAGCTAACTTATTCTGGTTATCTTCAAGCGTAGCGTCTGCTCGATGTTGCAGCAGCGTAGTGACGGCTGCCGCCATGCCGTTCATGGCTGCGTAGTGCAGCGGCCGCTTCCCAGTCACGCCGTCGGGAACATTGACATTAGCACCGTGTTCTATCAACACTCTTATTATTTCCACGTTTCCGCTCATCGCAGCGTAGTGAAGAGCGGCTTTCCTATGACCGTCCACTAAATCCAAATCTACACCGTTCACAAGTACCCTCACTTTTTCTAGTTCCTTACTCTTGATCGCCGCTATCAACTTTTCCCAGCACTCAGGGTTTTTTATTACTGGTGGAATGGCCCTTTCCCATCTTTTAGGTATAAGCTCCAAATAATCCTCCCATTTTTTACAGCTTTTGAATACTTTTAGCGTATTACATTGCTCTGTATTCAGTTTCTCATGGATGTCGTTTTTTATAGTATCAAATTCAACGTTTTCTTTAAATAGATCATACAGAGCCTTGATAGCTGCACTGTCTTCGACCACGGTCATCGCCCAAGTTATGTATTCAGTTGAAATATCATGCGAGTCCAGCGCCTCGCCGATCACTTCGAGAAGTGGATTACCATGTTCTAAAACATTACGCAAACTGATCTCTGTCAACAAGTTAGATGTTTTATTTAGCGGACTTTTGATGTTGCATTCGTCCAACACGTTCATTATATCTGCAAGAAGCGTTTCGATAACAATACGGAATTTCTGATCGCACTCGTATCTCGACAAATGTTGACTTAGCAGAATGTTCTTCGTATGATCCAAGGTTTCCTTCAAGAGTTCTATCCTACCAATTAAGCATTCGAACAGTTGCGCCCTCTTTTCTTTTCCATTCTGTATTACTTTCTTGTTAAATTCAATAATCATCTTGTCAATGCCTTTATACTCGCGTGGTTCGAATGATTGTTGTATCGTGCCTGGGGCGTACAATTTGAGCAATCGATTGACTTCATGTTTTATCATTTCCATAAATTCGTTGACGTGTTTTATTGCCTTATCTTCGGGACAGCTATTTTTAATGTAAGCGTTAAAATGTCCCGTATAACGACTTTTTTTAAGTTCGATAGGATTATTTTCGAAAATCTCCACTTCTTCAAGGATGAAGCGTAGAACCTCTTTTATGGATTCCCAGTGATTAGTGTAATCTCTGATTAATGTTATATCATTACTATTTAACAGTGCGTCAATGCTGTTACCTTTCTTCTTTAGATTTTTCAATGTATTTTTGACCTTCTCTATTTCCGTCTTTGTATGAGTATCTGATAACCCCATATCAGGTAATTCAAATTTTATAGAACTCCAGAGATCGCTATTAACTTCAATATCATTTAATGTGTTATAAATAATATCAAAGTACTGTGGCAGCGTGCCCAAAATGATGCATAGCGTGTGTTTTTTTATAAGACCTTTTGTTATTCCCATCTGTTCAGTGTTTACTTGGATTAAACCAATTTCTCTAAATAACTGTTTTGTGAATCCTAATTTGGACCATGTCTTTTTTATGAAATCAGCCTCCAACATATCGTAAATTACATGATTGTATACATTATAAGAATGAAATATTGTCTTTATTATTTCTCTATACAATTTTGTTTTATCAGGAAGCTCGTCGAACCTCTCCTGCAAGAGAATTAAACCTTTACTAACTAATGATTTGTCAAGAATTGATTTATATAATTGAAGAACGGTTTTAATTCTGCAGATAATTGTTTCTAAGTCCCTTTTTACTTCTTTAAACAGATCTCCCTGTGACTTCTCAATGCGAATCTTTTCATTTAATTTCCCTTTATTTGCGTGAGACAACATGTCCCTTAATTTTTCTAACTTTTTGACAGTCTCCACACCGATGGCTGTTTGGAGCAAAGCTTTTGTGGTTGTTGACAGATGCAACGACTCATCACTGTTTTTGAACATTTCCCCAACCACTTGAAGAGCCCGTTCAATGATTAACATCCCGAATTGTTTGTGTTGTTCTAAATCCACCGACAGCACCACGTCTATATTAAGTACTATTCTTTTCAACGAATAATCGTCGCGCATATAAGGCAGCAGCGTCAGACAGTGTACTTCATCTTTTGGCACAGATTTTTTATCTCTAATGTTATTACTGATATTTATATTCTCAAGTACATCTTTGAATTCGTTTAAACATCTTAGAAAATGTCTCCTTTCAAAATAAATAACAGGTCCATTGACTAATTTTTGGGGATCATATATAGTTT
The DNA here is from genome assembly GCA_914767695.1 of Ptilodon capucinus. Taxonomy (NCBI): domain Eukaryota; kingdom Metazoa; phylum Arthropoda; class Insecta; order Lepidoptera; family Notodontidae; genus Ptilodon; species Ptilodon capucinus. The sequence continues at coordinate 10,599,292 of OU611817.1, read as the reverse complement.
TCATAATGTCTAATATACCATTGTGTACTCCTACCATATCTGTGGTCATGATCTTTCTATTTATAGGCAAATACAATCTCCAATCCTCTGAGACCCGATATATATAATAATAGAGAGCGCACTCTAGCTTCTGATACGTGTCATCGGGTGTTTTCAACCTCTGTTTAAGGATATACAAGTGATCTAACAGAAGAAGTGAAACGTTGAAATCCAATTTCCTATAATACAATTCATACATTACATGTAACAGCGCTCTTGTGTACATTGAGCTGTCATCTTCTAGGTTAGACTGTACTGACATTTCCTCATCATCCATCGTCTTTCTCAATCTTATGCTATTAATATCGCCATGATTGCTATGGATACGCAAAATATTGAGAATAATTTTCCTCGCCCGTTCTGCTTCACCTCCTATACTATTGTCGGACGCATCGAATGTCAATCTTATATCTCTGAGCTCAGTGTAAACGTCTATTTGATAGGCTGTGAAATGTATTATACAATGGACATCGACGTGCATTTGTTGATTTCGAACCAACACATCCCCGCAACGGTCCCGAGCTTCATTGAGCAGGCGACTCATTCTCTGAAGGTCTCGAATGACGTCATTTTCGGTATCTTGGTTGCGTCTCGCCCAGTGCATGCTGCTGCACCAGTAGTCATAGAGAATTTCTAGCATTTTAATGTCATCACAACACATCGCATAATAGAAAGCCTCGCGTCGTTCCTCATCTTCTAGTTCCACGTCTGTCTGTTCTCTCGTAAGGTAATATAAAATATTTGTACTATGCAACAAGTAGTAAAGTATATCAACACGGTCATACTCAGTTGCTAATATTATAAAATCATTTTTGGAACATTTCACTTCGCCGCTCAATTCGGCTGTTAACGTCCTATCCAAGTAATCATTGTCGTGTAAAAACTTATCGATATTTACGACCCTCGCTTTATTTCCTTCCATGATTGCGCATTCTAATTCCTTTAACTCTCTTATAATAACATCTCTCCTTACATTTATTAACAACCCCTCTATATTGTTTACCGTAGCACAGCCCGGGTCACTGTTTGTACTACCGTCCGTTATTGTAAGTGTTTCATTAATGCTAGTTTGTGATATGTCGATGCTAACAGTTTGATAATATTCATTATCCATATCTGCTATATATATATTACGCGTATTAAATAAATCTACGACTTCGTTATATTTAACACCAGATTCATCAACTGTCATCATTATGTAATATATACCGACGTACGGGTATATAACATATAATGTGGTTTTGTAAAACTGACACAGTATTCTGCCTTCTCTGGCGGCCTGCCCCTCTCGATCATCTGTTATACTGCCTATGTACATGTCAATATCGCCTTGTATCATAGAGCTATCTAAATACTCGGTACTCGCAACTGATTTTGTAAACCAAGACGGTGGATTGTCTTCAGCAAATCTCTTACATTTCATCCTGAGTTCTTGGACGGTTACAGTCTCGCCTAACTTGGCAAGTCCTTGACTAAACGTGCGGAAGAAGCCGTCGACTCCCTGGATGTACGGACCCACCTTGATGGGTAGTAGGCTGGTGAAATCTCCTTTCTCCAACAGAGCCGAGGTCTCATAAGCCTCCTCGTCACTCTCTGCCATGTTGCCGCTGAGTCAAATCTGAAACAATAATATTAATCATAAATCATCGCGTCTGTATTCCCTGAAGCTGTAAGCAGAGGTGCACTGCAGTGCGCCTACACTTAGCCAATGTATTTTAGCCGAAAGTAATTTGGGCCATAGTCCACCAGACTGGCCCAGTGCCGGTTGGTGGTGTAGGTCACGCCTTCCTGTAGATCTGTAGGTTTCCTCACGACGTTTGCCTTCACCGTTCAACAAGTGGTTATCACTAATGAAAATTATATTCCCACATAAAATCCGAAAATCCCAGAGGTGCGAGCCGGGGGTTTGAACTTGCACACCATGCGTTCAAAGCAGGCGTTCTACTAACTACTTTGGCTACCACTGCTACAAAATTTGATTTTAGTTCGATACTAAATGTTCGGTAACTATAAATTATATAAAATGAATACCCAGAATAGCCGATAGAGACAACTTAGGTATATGGTATACACTAACACAAGAAAACTTAACGTAGGTAATCCCTAAATATGAAGCAGTTTAAATGTAATTATTAATATTCATGCATAAAGTTTAGGCGTACCTACTATTAGTGAAAAGGGATTATCCTCATTTTTGTAATAATCTACATTCTCTCTTCTTTTTTTACGAAATGAATGAAATTATGATATTTAATAGAATAAGATGAGGAATGGCTCTACCTACGTTTAGCGGGTATTTCAGCCAGTGTCAAGTAATTAATAGCAAGGGCAAATTTAATAAATACACATTATAAATAAATATGGATGATGTCAGTCCCACGCTGGCCTAGTGCGGGTTGGCAGACTTCACACATCGAGAACTAGTCAAGTTCCCTCAAACTTGCAGGTTTCCTCACGATGTTTTCCTTCACCGTTTCATAGCAAGTGGTAATCTCGGATGTAAATGAGATTCGCACATGAAACCCAGAGGTGCGAGCCGGGGTTTGAACCATAAAGATGGCGACATAGATAAATGATTGGTCTCGCTTAAGCGACCAATCATTCATCTATGGATGGCGAATCAGATAGAAGGCAAATTTGCGCGCATATCTCCTCCGCGGAATCACAATTCCCGCCAAACAAGTTGTCATCCATTCGGCGATAAGCGCGCTAAAACTTATTTGTTCAACGTAACCTTATAGTAACAAAAATAATAACAAAGTTAAACTTACCTTGTGAATCAACGTAAAGTACTGACGATTGTGAGACTACCTATCTCTCTACACATTAACTCATCAATTAATCGAAACACAACATAAAACTGTCTCTGTGTTAGATTAGATACTCGGCAGTCGGCACAGATATCTTAGTTCTTTGTTACCTTTATAGGCGGGGTGCCGAACCATAGACTATCTGGTCTAGACGACACGACATAGCAAAGACTACTGACTGCTTAACCCAAGGATACGCACTGTATAATTGAAGTGTCAAATGTATATTCTTCACTACTCAAACTTGGCAGGTAGCACCTTAAGAAAAAAAGAGATGGCTATACAACGCAACGACTTAATTTTACACTGTGAAGCCGTGTTTTTTTTCATTGTTGTGATCCAACTATATTTTTAATCATTGTTAGTTCCCTGAGTACTTCCCTGAGTAATATAAAAAAATCAGGACAGAAGACGATTACGTAACTATGGCATGTGTTGTTTTCGGCTGCAATAGCAGGAGTACGAATAAGTTTAATAAAGAGCGCGAAGTTTCGTTTTACCAGTTAGTGTTTTTTTGCATAAACTTATTCACAAAAATGTAAATATAATCTCAAAATGTGAGATATGATGTTAAACTTATAATCTTGCCTATCGTGCCCCTTATGAGTCTTAAAGGAAACCTTTTAATGCTGGAGACTCATTAGAATTGTAAGAAGTTTATTTTTATTAAGAAAATAGTGTTGTGTCGTAACCGTAACCGTAATATATTATAATAACAGATTTTTTGCGGATACCCATATAAAAAGCCTCTGGGTCAAAGCAATAGCTAGTAAAAATTAGGTAAGTGCATTTCAAAAAGAATTTGTTTTTGTTTTAAAAATAAATAACTAATTGAATTATTTGTACCTTTTTATTTCCCCGGGTTTAGTATTTTTTATTCTAATAATAGCTCAGGTAGGTGGTGATCTAATGACCGAGCTAATAAGCGTAGGCTTGTAAAATTTGAAATATAATACCTAATCAGTATTTAGATTAGATTTTCATATTTAGATCCTTTTCGCATCTTATTTATAATTGTATCTTTCTCACTAATATGATGCTAAAATTAGTTAGTATTGATTCAGAAGCCGATTACCTTTTGTCACATCACTAAATTTAACAAACTAACGTATAGCCACCCTGGCCTCAACAGCATTTCAAGACGGGGCTGATTGTATACCTCTATCTCTTTATTTCGTGTTGCGAAGTAAATTAGAAAGACACTATCGAGTATATAGTCACTGTTCATTTATTGCGGAGGCTCCATGTTATTTCTATATCCATGGCTTAACTCGATGTATGAATGATATTAAAAAAAACCGGCCAAGTGCGAGGTGGACTCGCGCACTGAGGCTTCCGTACCTAAACTATGAAAGCTTCGAACATTACTCTAACGAAAATAAACTGGACAGAAGACAAATTTAACTTTGCCGTTAGTATACTGGTGTCCCCATACAAACTAACTACAACATAACTTGGTTATCGCAAAAATCATTTTCTAACAATAAATTTACAGTATTCGGATTTTTACCTGTACTTGTGCTGCAAGACCTTGCTCCTTGCCAAATTTCATGATTCTAGGTCAACGGATACCCTATAGGTTTTTGATTCTCGTGCAAATTTACTGAAAATGCATCATAAATCGCCGTATCTTTTGATTGCGTTAACATAGAAGTTTGATTTTTGTAGGGCAAAAAGGGACCGCAGACATAAGTCTCTGTTAAAAATTTCAACTTTATACCTTCTCGCGTTTCTGAGAAAAAGGGTCTTGATACCCCGACAGACAGACGGACAATAAACTGATCCTATAAGGGTTACGTATTTTCCTTTTTAGGCACGGAACCCTAAAAAATGGTTGGATTGCGGCTTAGGTATTCTCCACACATCTGGGTGTATGTATCATTATAATATTGTAAATAAAGTTGGTCAGAAATCGTGTACGAGGTTTTCCCCGTAAAACACAAAGGAGGGTTGCCAACATTTGGAAAAATAAATCAAAATATTTTTTTTAGGGCACCAAGACATAAGTCTCTGTTAAAAATTTCAACTTTATACCTTCACGCGTTTCTGAGAAAAAGGGTCTTGACAGTCCGACAGACGGACAACAAAGTGACCCTAATGGTTTCGTTTTTTTTCATTTTTAGGTACGGAACCCTAAAAACACCAGTGTTGCCAGCTCAAAGGGAGAAAATGACAATGGAATAATAAAAAAAAAATCCCAACAAGCAATGAAATCCTATAACGCTTTCGTTATAGAAGTTAGTGACCCACTAATAAAGCATTTTAAAACATCCGGGTAATTTCTGAAATTGACGAACTTTATTATCAACGTACTTAAAATTATACATGTAATTTGCTTACAATTAATACGGCTAATACATCATTTATGGTATTTACTGCTAAAAACAAAAAAATATCAGGCCCAATACGACTAACAATAAATGACGAAATAATTCATCAATCTCATGAAGAAAAATATCTTGGCCTTTTATTAGATGATAAATTGACATTTAGATCACACCTTGAAAAAGTACGTAATAAAATAATATCACTGACAGCAGCTTTACGCAAAATGGGTAACTGTGTCCCACACAAGGTTAAGTGGACATTATATAATTCTCTTGTAAAATCTCACCTAGTATACTTGATAGAGATATGGGGTAGTGCAGCAAAAACCAATTTAATAAAACTTCAAAGGGCTCAAAACAAAGTTATTAAAGTTTTATACAATTATGACTACTTCACACCAACACAGACACTGTATACAAAAACCAAACTACTTAATATCAATGAACTATATAAATTTCACACATGTATACTTATCTGGAAAGTACTTACAAATAACATTCACTCTAACTTACTATTTACAAAAAAACAATCAAAATACAGTCAACGCAAGAAAAATCTATTAGTTTTACAAACACACAGAACCAATTATGGGAAAAAAAGTATTCTTTATGAGGGAGCACAATCTATACATACATACATACATACAAATAAATAAAATTGGTGTGTCTGTTTGTAATATCAAAATAACACTTTTTTACCAAATGCGTATGAAAGTATATACGATACCTATAACGAAAACGCAATTTTAATTTTTTTTATCTGTCTGTCTGTCTGTTTGTTTGAGGTAAACTTCTAAACGGCTGAACCGATTTCAATGGGACTTTCACTGACAGATAGCTGACGTTCCAAGGCGTAACTTAGGCTACTTTAATTTTAGAAAAAGCATTAGGGTTCCGCGGGAAAAACATAATACCCATATTTCCGGGTAATCTCCCTAAAGTCCACGCGGGCGAAGTCGCGGGCACAGCTAGTTATATAATAAACTTCCTGACGACATTAAAGAATGTACTACCATAAGCCAATTTAAACGAAAGTTGTTACAACACACTAACACTCTTGACACTTTCGCTGGTACGTCCACCAACTATTAATACTAGCACAATAAGCTGCTAACCTACAATGTAATAGTTTTAAACGTTATTAAGTGAACTCTGTTCTTATAAGATAAATAAAATTCTTTAAATCCAATCCATACATGTACCTATTTATTTGATGTCGGTATATAAGGATGATTACAAGAGTACGCACTAGTTCAAAAAAAACGTTATTTGAGATTTACTGTACTTAATTTAGTATTATTTAATATCTACCCTAAAAAAATATTCAGTGAATTAAACAAGCTATGATATGCCTTACCTTTCAAAGTTTCTATGGGCGATGACCCGATGTGCTACATGTCTAAAAATATTCTCTTAAGTACCTATTGTTTATTGTACTGTGAGTTGTGACTGTATCGAAGATCGTGAGTACATATTGCTACCTTCATATTGCTTCATCACTTAGAGTGATCTTGAACCTACCGATTTTTAAGTAAGTATGTATATTGCAAATCGTATAACATTTATTTCTGAACGATTTATTTTTCCAAATGTTGGCAACCCTTCTTTTTGTTTCACGGGGAAAACCTCGTACACGATTTCTGACCAACTTTATTTATAATAAAATGATACATACACCCAGATGTGTGGAGAATATCTAAGCTGCAATTCGACCATTTTTTAGGGTTCCGTACCTAAAAGGGAAAAAACGGAACCCTTATGGGATCACTTTGTTGTCCGTCTGTCTGTCGGGGTGTAAAGACCCTTTTTCTCAGAAACACGTGAAGGTATTATGTTGAAATTTAAAACAGAGAAATGTATGTCTGCGGTCCCTTGGTGCCCTACAAAAATCAAACTACTAGGATAACGCAATCAAAAGATACGGCGGTTTATGTTGCATTTTCAGTACATTTGCACGGGAATCAAAAACCTATAGGGTACTTCCCGTTGATCTAGAATCATGAAAATTGGCAAGAAACAAGGTCTTATATCACAAGTACAGGAAAAATCCGAAAACTGTAAATTTATTGTTAGAAAATGCTTTTTGCGATTCCAAACTTATTTTGTAGTTACTTTGTATCGGGACACCAGTATACCAACCGCAAAGTTAAGTTTGTCTCTCTATCCAGTTTATCGTTTCGTTAGAGTAAAGCTCGGTGCTTTCACAGCTTAGGTACGGAAGCCTTGGTGCGCGAATCTAGCTCGCACTTAACCGGTTTTTTTTTTTATTATCTTGCTATGACAGCATTTTTGTCCTGAGTTAATAGTCAGTTATAATCTCGTCAAAAAAATCTTCGAGATACCTCACAATGTTTTCTTTCACCGTTTGATAGCAAGTGATTATCTGGGTTTGAACCTGCACACTTTGATTGCAAGGTGTTGACCTGTTGTTTTTCTCGTAGATGTGTGAAGTCTGCCAACCCACACCGAGCCAGCGTGGTGGACTATAGCCTGAATTCCTTTCGCATTGAAGGGAGGCCCGTGTCCAGCAGTGGGACGTTAGAAGGGCTGTAGTAGTAAGCTAATCACAAAGATTTGTCATTGATCTCACTATAAAGAAGACCTATGAGTTACGTAATATTGGTATGGTAATTCACTACGATAAATATTTGCATTATAAGGTGCAAAATATTTGACTATAAGAAATAAAAAATCATCTGAATAGAGTTAAATTGGTTTTCGTTGCCGAAAAAGTAACGGGTACGGATACGGATACGGATCTTTATTTTCCCTCGGATATCCGCGGATACGGATACAGATACTGATACAGATATCCGGCACATCACTACCAAAAAAATCCTCGGGCAAACAGGAGCAACGAGATACATAACAAACAGGAGCGTCAAGACGAGCGCATCAATATTTGCTAATACCAATACGAACACTGTCAATATTATAATATCTCCATGGTAAAAGTTGCGTTCCCGCGTTAAAATTTACTCTAAAAGTTGCATTCCCGCGTTAAAATTTACTCGTGCTGTCAGTGAGATTCCTTTTACGAATATTCCTCAACGAGAGTCAATAGAGTTAGTTTTAGTATGAGCAAAAATGTTGATGCGCGAATCTTGCCACAAAATGTAGTGTGTTTGGGGCTTAGTGCGGCTATAACACTACATACTCTACATTTTAAGGCCCGCACTAGCTCTGTACCCAAAATCAGGGAGGTGTAATGAACCTAATTCGAGCAGGTTAACCCAGAACGCCTAGTTCCCTAAGTGACCTACAAATCGAGTAGGCACACTACACGGTGAACTCATGAGTTCCATACAAAATGATAGCACCACTTGGACAGGCATAAATATCTTGATAATAATTAACAGTTAAAATCACTTTTTAGACACTGTAGACAAAAGTATTATCCAACTACACACCAAGAACAAACAACAATATTTGCACAAACTTTAATAAATTAAAAATTAAATTATATATAAAATATAGGTAAATACCTATTCCTTTGTGTACTTACAAATTATTAGCTATAATTTACATTAATTTACATTATTTTAATTATGGTAATGTATGTCGTGCACATTAATATTACAAGTGGTCGTCACACCAGCACTTCAAACACTGATAACAGTCAGATGATTGTTTAGCGTTGGCATTGCATGTGTCCTTCAACCACTTCTGAAATAGTTCTTTGTCCTTTTTCAACGATAAAAATTGTCCCAAAACAATGTAGGCCTGTAACAATTGATAAAAAAAATATTATTCCACAGAAAGTACATACTTTGAGGAGGGACAATCAGGGATATTCGTAATTCCTATATATAAAACATAGAAATTTACAAACTAAGAAAAACACAAAACAACTCACGAATTGAACCTGTTTGTCGTTTATATGATTTTCATATAGATGTATAGAGAGAAGAACAAAAACATTAAAATCTGGTTTTAAAGGTAGCAATATCGATAGTACCGTGACCAACAAAAGAAATGTCTCAAACATTTGGTAATAAATAAGTAATAACATATTGCTAAGAGTTACAAATATCGCAAGTATCGGCTATCAGACAAGAAAACGCCGTTGAAATAGGTTTTTCGTTAAGAAGCTACGACGCAGCACATACATAAGATTTATAAGGCCGATGTTATGGCTTGTGTTCAACATCGAAGATCTAATAAATATTTGCGAACAATTCTATCTAGTAATTAGCATGCGAAGTCTTACCTTGCCGAACCCGGCAGTTTCAAGTTTCTTTCCCAAAACATCACCAATGCCAGCTAGATCAGACACAGGTTTCTCGCCCATAGGTTCACCGACAAAGTCTCTGTGTTTTTTTGTAGTGTTCGACATGTTGAATGTGTTTAGGGAAGCTCGTTTGTTATGTATGTTACGACGTCGCAGCAACTGCAAGTTTGTTTGTACAAACAAAAAGTAAAATTCCAATAATCAACGGCGCGCGCGCGACTCAAATGAAAGAGAGGCTCTGTCTGTCTGTCTTGTTGCAAATTCAAATATATCAGTCAGTGCCGACTGCGTCATTAACCATGGAGATAGGTATAACATGGAGCCTCCGCATTTAAACGAACAGTGGCTATATACCCGATAGCGTCTAATTTATTCCGCAACACGAAAGAAAGAGATAGAGGTATATAATCAGCCCCGTTGTTGAAGCCGGCTTTTCTATGTTAATTTGTTGAATTTAGTGATGTGACAAAAGTAGGGGTGTCCACTTTGAAAAAACATCGATGTTTTTTTCGATTCGATATATCGGAACTGTACATCGATGTCTTTCGATGTATCGGGTGAAAACATCGATGTTTTGTATGCATCGAGTACTTTTTTAGGGTTTCGTACCCAAAGGGTATAAACGGAACCCTATCTCGATGCGCGGTAGAGCGTCAATCCTCTAATTGTCGCCGCCGGCAATTACGAGCCAGACTTGGTTGGAGTGCACTCTGCGCTCGCCACTCCTCCGGTAAAGCTGTAAAGGCCACCTCACGGCCAACAGCGTAAGTCTTTAGAAAAAAATAAAAAGTTAGAGCGTCAAGCAAAAAAAAATGCGTGGCTTGCTCCACCGTGTGTAATTACCGTCACACCGTTTACACGAACCATTTGGAGCGACTTTTGACCCCCTCATAACTCTAAAACTATTTAACATAACCATGTCAAATTTGGTTCATCTATTGAGAATTGCGAGATACATATCTGCTCCAAATTTCATAAACACACCTCAAACGGTTCTTTAGATATTATCGTCCAAAAATCGGCATTTTTACACTGAGTACTGACTGACTTATAGATCAAAAATCATAGCCTCTCCCAGATGACCTAGGAAGTTCAAATTTGGTATTCAGATAGGTAATTGGGTAAATACAAAGGAAAAAATCTGAAACTAGTAAAATTGTATCATTTTATAATATTTTTTTAATTAATTGATTTTATTAGGAACACTTACTTACAGTGCCTGTGTTATAACCGGTATAAGGCCACTTAATTGATGAGAGTTTAAAATTCAAAATGAAACATCTGTCAAGAAAGAAAACTAAAGTCAATTAATAAAATGAATATAGAGAGTCATCCGTCATCTTCATTACGTTCATCACCCATTTTTATTTATAACTAGCTGTGCCCGCGACTTCGCCCGCGTGGACTTTAGTGAGATTACCCGGAAATATGGGTATTATGTTTTTCCCGCGGAACCCTAATGCTTTTTCTAAAATTAAAGTAGCCTAAGTTACGCCTTGGAACGTCAGCTATCTGCCAGTGAAAGTCCCATTGAAATCGGTTCAGCCGTTTAGAAGTTTACCTCAAACAAACAGACAGACAGACAGACAAAAATTTTTAAAATTGCGTTTTCGTTATAGGTATCGTATATGCTTTCATACGCATTTGGTAAAAAATTGTTATTTTGATATTACAAACAGACACTTCAATTTTATTTATTTGTATGTATAGAATAGATGTATAGATGTGTATTAATTGAATTTGCACTTGCTTTTAATTACTTGAAACTGGCTGAAATACCCGCTAATTGCAGGTGGAGCCATTCCTCATCTTATTCCATTAAATTTCATCATTTCATTCATTTCATCAAAAAAAGAAGAAAATGAATATAATGAATTAATAAAATTCATTGTCGGTGCTAACATGGAGTCATTTTGTAAAGTACAGTTTAATCTGAATTCGACGATAAATATTTGCGCACATTTATTTCAAGAAATCGCCGAAGGAGAGAATCACAATTTCTTATTTGGAAACCAGATTGGAATGTTTAGTGGCGAAATGGTCAGCATTTATTGAAACACATAAGACTGCTACTACCTTGTCATACAATCTACTATTAGATAGTTCTTCCAATTCGGCAGATCGTGCTCGTCTTCTTGCTGTCTCTGAATAGGAGTCGGGCCTGTGGCTTCAAGTTCTACCATCAGCCAATCTTGGAACATTATTAGACATCGCTACATTCAGAATCGCAGTAAGCCTACGTTTGGGCACACCCTGCACTGATTTCCATGTATGTCGACACAGTACTAACGTAGATCAGCTAGGGCAGCGTTCTGGGCACCCTACCGCCCGACAGTGATGGGGGATTGTAGGGTATATTTTTTTTTTGTCAATTCGATATTTTTTTTGTCTTTGTAAATTGTTACCTAAATGTATTTAAAATATATCTATTACATTATGCACTTTTAGGGTTCCATACCCAAAGAGTAAAACGGGAACCCTATTACTAAGACTTCGCTGTCCGTCCGTTCGTTCGTCCGTCCGTCTGTCCGTCTGTCACCACGCAGTATCTTACCGTGATAGTTAGACAGTTCGAATTTTCACAGATGATGTATTTCTGTTGCCGCTATAACAACAAATATGAAATAACAGAATAATAAATATTTAGGGGGGCTCCCATACAACAAACTCGATTTTTTTGCTCGTTTTATAGATAATGGCACGAAGGGTTCCTCGTGCGCGAGTCCGACTCGCACTTGGCCGGCCTTTTTTATGTATAATCAATTATTTATTTACATTAAAACTATATTCAAAGAATGAAGAATGTAGATTATGCAATTTTCTTCACTAACATCAGGCTATTTGGGCCGCCCCAATTATTTTCTGATGAGCGAACCTTAACTATATACCTATTATGCACACAACACAATAACAAAACTTAATTATGGTATAACAATAATATAATTTCGTCATTTCCTAAATACACTCAGATAAAACCCCATTTGTGCGGTCAAATATCGGGCTAATTGGGCGAATATCTGTACATGTTTTTCCATAATGACATCATTTATAATTTAGTAATGTGTTACTACGGGGTTATAAATAATATGCTGGTTGGATACGTGAGTGTACGTCTGGATGAGACTCTAACACAGTTACCTATTTATGTCAAAATCGCTGTCATTAAAAAAGTTACTCGCGATCAACTTATTACATGATCAACCATGATAAACATCATGTACCTATGTTTACATTAAGTATGTACGGGGTACAGTTGTGTGGTCACAACGAAGCTAATTGTTAGTATCTTCAAGCGTAGCGTTGTTGTTGTTGCAGCAGCGTAGTGACGGCTGCCGCCATGCCGTTCATGGCTGCGTAGTGCAGCGGCCGCTTCCCAGCCACGACGTCGGGAACATTAACATTAGCACCGTGTTCTATCAACACTCTTATTATTTCCACGTTCCCGCTCATCGCAGCGTAGTGAAGAGCGGCTTTCCCACGACCGTCCATTAAATCCCAATCTACACCGTTCACATGTACCCTCACTTTTTCTAGTTTCTTATTCTTGATCTTCTTAGGTGTTCCGTACCTCAAAAGGAACCTTATAGGATCACTTTTTGTTGTCCGTCTGTGTGTCTGTCAAGACCCTTTTTCTCTGGAACGCGTGGAGGTATCAAGTTGAAATTAATAACAAAGAATGTTTTAGAAAGTGAGTAGTTGTTAAGATAAAAGTTTGCAGTCCCTTGGCTGTAAAAAAATCTAACTTCTAAATTAACGCAGTCAAAACAAAAAGCGGTTTATATTGCGTATTAGATACATATTCAAGGGAACCTATAGGATACTTCCCGTTGACCTAGAGTCTTGAAATTTGGCAAGGTGAAAGGAAAAATCTAAAAACAAATAAGTTTATAGTTAATACGCATGAAAAAATCATCATTCCTGTACTCCTTGAAGCGGTAGGCAGGGCACCCACACTTCGCCGTTGTATTTTACTCTTAATGTGATAGAGGGAGATTTGGACAATAGTCGACCACGCTGGCCTAGTGCGGGTTGGTGACTACACAATCCTTACTATAGAAAGGATTGTGTAGTCACCTGAGGAAACCTGCACGTCTATAGACGTGCAGGTTTCCTCACGATATTTGTCTTCACCGTTCAGCAAGTGGTAATCATTATTGAAAATTACATTCGCACATGAATTTGAAAGTCCTAGTGGTGAGGGCCGGGGGTTTGAACTTGCACACCATGCGTTCATGGCGGGTGGTTCTACCAACTGCCTTGGCTACCACTGCTACAGAAATTGATTTCCTTAGAAATTATGATGGCACACTCGAATAGTTAAATAAGTACAAATGTTTGGTCAAATAAATAAATTACAGAAAAGTACGACCCAGAGTGGCCGACAAAGACAACGTTGCGCTTTCGCGTACTAAATATACGTAGTTACTCAAGTAGGTAAATCAGATTTCCGTGGAATCAAGATTCCCGCCAAACACAACATAACCATTTATTAACAAAATAAAAGTTAAACTTACCTTATCAATCAACGCAGAATACTGACGTCTGGGAATACCTATCTATCTATATATTAACACATCGAATTAATCGAAACACAACATAAAACTGTCGCTGTGTTACATTAGTGCCTCGGCAGTCGGCACAGATATGTTAGTTCTGTATCTAGACGCACGGCAGTGCGTCCAACCAATTAAAGCTGGCTGCAGCACCGTTTGGAGACTTTTGACCACCTCATAACTCAAAAACTATTTAACATAACCATGTCAAGTTTGGGTCATCTATTGAGACTTGCGAGATATATATGTACTCCAAATTTAATAAACACACCTCGAACACACCACGGTTCTTTAGATATTATCGTTCAAAAATGCGCATTTTTACACTGACTGACTGACTGATAGATCAAAACTCTTAGCCACTTCCAGATGACCTAGAAAGTTCAAATTTGGCATCCAGATAGGTAATTGGGTAAATACAAAGGAAAAAAAATTAACTATAGCCAAGTAAGGCCTTAGGCCAATGTATTATCCTAAGTTTTAAGAAGAAATTATATTTTAAGTTGTTATGAAATATTTTATGTTGTTATAAATAAATTTCAGGACTGACCACTGAAATTGGCGCCCGTTTAGATCTCACATCTTTTGTCGTTGAAGTCGACAACCAAGGCATATATCATAATATTAAAATTGGCTCTCTGTTTACATTTATGTTTTTGATGGGATTAGTTTATCGCCGGAGCGCCAAACCATGGACTATCTAGTCTAGCCGCCACGACAGAGACTACTGACTGCTTAACTCGATGAATGAATTATATAAAAACCGGCCAAGTGCGAGTCGGACTCGCACACGAAGGGTTCCGTACCATTAAAAATAAATAAATAAATAAATTAGCTATAAAAACGACAAAAAAATGACGTTTGTTGTATGGGAGACCCCTTAAATATTTATTTTATTCTGATTTTTAGTATTTGTTGTTATAGCGGCAATAGAAATACTTCATGTGTGAAAATTTCAACTCTCTAACTATTACGGTTCATGAGATACAGTCTGGTGACAGACGGACGGACGGACGGACGGACGGGCAGCGAAGTCTCAGTAATAGGGTTCCCGTTTTACCCTTTCGGTATGGAACCCTAAAAAAGAAACACGCAGCGAGTCTTCCATAACGATGAAAGCACCGAACATTGCTCTAACGAAAAGATAAGCCGGAGAGAAAGATACAAACTAACTACAAAATAAGTTTGTAATCGCAAAAATCATTTTCTAACAATAAATTTACAGTATTTCCTTTACTTGTGCATTACAGCACCTTGCTTCTTGCCAAATTTCGGAGCGCACTCTGCGCGCGCCACTCCTCCGGTAAAGCCGTAAAGGCCACCTCAAGGCCAACAGCGTAGTCCATTAAAAAAAAAATTGCCACATTTCATGATTCTGGGTCAACGGGAAGTATCGTATTGGTTTTTGATTCCCGTGCAAATGTACTGAAAATGCAACATACGAGTAAACCGCCTAATCATTTGATTGCGGTCTTCACAGACAGACAGACTTATTTATTAAAAGTGTTTCGGGGTAAAATACACAACCCGGGAGTCCTACAGACAGTTTGGTTGACGAGTACGTGGGGCGACGGCGACGGCCGCCGCTGCTATCGGTGCCGCGCGCGCGCACCAACCTCCAGCAACACGCGCCGCTAGTGCGCGCGCTGCGTGCGCTCAACGCGGTGTCCTTACACATTGATTTGTTTGGCTGTACACTGGGTGAATTCACTAAGGTCGCATATCGTGTGCTGTTGCATGATGTATGGGATAAGTTAAGTTAACTAATTTGACTCATCCTATCTATTAAGAGTTCTGTATGTTTACAATTTACAATTTTATTATACTACACTATTGAATTAGGTTAGCCTGTAATGATAGATGTAAGTGATGAATAAATAAATAAATAAATAAAATCCTTTTAAATCATCCCGGTGATTTCTGAAATTGAAAACCTCGTACCTTTATTATCTACATACAAAAAATTATAGATGTCCATTATTGATATGTGATATCATGGGGAACATTTGGGAGTTAATAAATACTTGGTAGGTACATATGGATTTTCTCTAAAAAGATGTTCAGAGAAACCTATGCCTATCCTCCCAAAGTTTATATGGGCGATGACCCGATGTGCTGCAAGTAACTAGTCTTACATTATTATCTTAAGTACCTATTATTTATTGTACTGTGACAGTATCGACGATTGTGGGTACATATTGCTATCTACCTATTGCTTAATTACTTCCAGTGATCTTGAACTTACTGATTTTTAGTAAGTATATAACAAATTGTAGAACATTAATTTCTGAACGATTTATTTTTCCAAATGTTGGCAACCCTTCTTTTTGTTTTACGGGGATAA
Source organism: Ptilodon capucinus (assembly GCA_914767695.1). Classification (NCBI taxonomy): domain Eukaryota; kingdom Metazoa; phylum Arthropoda; class Insecta; order Lepidoptera; family Notodontidae; genus Ptilodon; species Ptilodon capucinus. The sequence continues at coordinate 10,582,988 of OU611817.1, read as the reverse complement.
CCGCGTACACAATTTCTGTGTTACTTTATTTATAATATTATAATAATGATACATACACCCTGATATGTGGAGAACACCTAAACCGCAATCCAACCATTCATTATCATCAGACTGTTTGGGCCGCCCCAATTATTGCCTGATGAACGAACGTTAACTATACGGGTGTCCCACGGATATGCCACACGGAGGGAAAGTACCTTGAATATTGTAGATGGAACATTTTACTGAAGGAATACATTATTTGAATTTAAAAAACAATTTAAACTGCATTAATAGATATTTAAATAATTACATGGTTGAACCGGGAATCGAACCCGTTACACGAGAAACCACACCCGATACTATGTACCTGTGTAATATTCCAAGTATCAAGACCGTGAACGATCACCTAACCTATCGCATGTGTTGCTTTCGGCTGCAATAGCAGGAGTCGAATAAGTTCAATAAAGACTGCGGAGTGTCGTTTCACCGTAGTGTGTTTTGCATTTATTTACAAAATTGTAACAATAATCTCAAAATGAGTGATGTGATGCTATAATCTTATAAGGTGCCTCTTATGAGTCTTAAAGGAAACCTTTTAATGCTCGAGACTCTTTAGAATTGTAAGAAACTTATTTTTATTAATAAAATTGTGTTCTGCCGTAACCGTAACCGTCATTAATTATACTAACTTATAGATTTCCTGTAGATACCCATATAAAAACCTCTGGGTCAAAGCAATAGCTCGTAAAAATTTGGTTTATTCCAAAATAATTATGTTTTGGTTTTGCAAATACATGATTGCATTGTTTTTTTTTCTTTTTAATTCCCCCGGTTTTGCATTTTATTGTAATAATAGCTCAGGTAGGTGGTAATCTAATGACCGAGCTAATAAGCGTAAGTTTGTAAATTTTTTAAACATAATACTAACGAGTATTTTCATGTATTTGCATCATTTTCGAATTTTATTTATAATTGTATCTTTCGCTAATCATTTATTAGTAGGTATTATTTATAAGTATCAGTACATACACTAAATCGGAAGCCTATCTCCTCAATATGATGGCAAAAATCGTTACTATTGATTCAGAAACCGACTACCCTTTGTCACATCACTAAATTCAACAAACTAACGCAAGGGTCACCAATTAGTTCCGTTTTAAGAAATTTAAATGACCATCGCGGTCCGCACATTTTATAGAAAAAATATTCATTAAACAAATGAAATTACGGAAATAACACAGGTATTTTCGCGGCTTTCGAAATCCGCAAACTCTTTCTTGCTTGTTAGCTCGTTACTTACTAAAGCTGTAAAGCTGTAAAGGCCACCTCACGGCCAACAGTGTAAGTCCTTAAAAAAAAATATAGCTCGTTACTTCACTCGGCCGTTTTCGAATTGACGTCAACAAAAATAATGCGGGGGATACATTTTTATTAATTTACGTACTCTGTAGTGAAAGTTGCTGTGCTCTCGCGGGCCGCCCAAAATGGGTCGGGGCGGTCCGGACGCGGACCGCGGTCCGCCATTTGGTGACCCCTCAACTAACGTTCCCATGTGGCGCCCTCCCCATGTGGCGCCCTTGAGCCCCCATGTGGCGCCCTTGAGCTAGTTGCCCTCCTCCTCCGCCCTTAAGGCTTTGATTGGAGTCGCACTCTGCACTCGCCACTCCTCCGGTGAAGCTGTAAAGGCCAACTCACGGCCAACAACGTAGTCCATTCAAAAAAAAAAAAAAAACTTAACTAACGTATAGCTAAGCCAGCCTCAACAGCAGTACAAGACGGGTCTGATTATATACCTCTATCTCTTTCTTTCGTGTTGCGAAATAAACTAGAAAGACACTATCGAGTATAAAACCCCATGTTACTCCTATCTCTATGGTGTTACTATAAAACTTAACGCAATGACGCAGTCGGCACTGACTGATATTTGAATTTGACTGACAAAACAAACAGACAGACGACGTTCTCTTTCGTATCACTCGCGCGCGCGCCGTTCATTCTCCTCCGGTAAAGCTGTAAAGGCCACCTCACGGCCAACAGCGTAAGTCCTTCAAAAAAAAAAGCGCCATTGATTATTGGAATTTTATAATAACAGTGAACTTTTTGTTTGTACAAACAACCTTGCAATTGCTACGACTTCGTAACATATATATACATAATAACAAGAGGGCTTCCATAAACACATTCAAACATAACGAATATGCAGAATACTTCACATAAATACAGAAACTTTATCCGTGAACCTATTGGCGATAAACCTGTGACTAAGTTAGCTGGCGTTGATGATATTTTGGGAAAGAGACTTGAAACTGCCGGGTTTGACAAGGTAAGACTTCGCATACTAATTACTACGTAAATATTTATTAGATCTTAGACAGTGAACACAAACCATAACATCGGCCTTATAATTTTTATGTATCTATGTGTTGCATCGGTGCTTCTTAACGAAAAATCTATTTCAACGGTGTTTTTTTGTCCGGTACTTACGAGTTTTTTTAACCGACTTCCAAAAGGAGGAGGTTTCTCAATTCGACCGTATTTTTTTTTTTGTGTGTTCGCGGATAACTTCGTTTTTTATGAACCGATTTTGATGACTCTTTTTTTGTTGGAAAGGAGATACCCCATTTTTTTTGCAGTAAATTTTTACTATTTTCAGGCTTTACGAGGTGTTTTACATGCATATTTTCAACGGTTATTGACACTAAAAATCGTAAAAAAAAATTTAAATAAAAACCAAAAACCGACTTCAAAACCACAAATAGGCACTCAAAAGCGAAAAAAAAATTACTATTATTATTATAAGCGCTACCCACTCATCTATTTGAAGTCGGTGCCAGTCTAGTCAATAGGTAGTAGATAGATAATAAGTACATATGTTTCGCTTTTGAGTGCGTATTTTTGGTTTTGATGTCGGTTTTTGTTATAACTCTTAGCAATAAAACTCTTTTACGGATTTTATCGCGTTTATTTCCTATTTTATTTTCCCGACGTTTCGGCTGCTTTACAGCAACCATGGTCACGGGGGGACTGGTTGCTGTAAAGCAGCCGAAACGTCGGGAAAATAAAATAGTAAATAAACGCGATAAAATCCGTAAAAGTTTTATTTGAATGTATAGTATTCGCGTAAATGTTGTGTGTAATGTCGCGTTGTTGTTGTTGGTGTCAAACAACAACTAATTTTGAGGGTACCCAGTTATTAACTATGACATCAGGACGTCTAACACCTCAGTCCCCCCGTGACCATGGTTGCTGTAAAGCAGCCGAAACGTCGGGAAAATAAAATAGTAAATAAACGCGATAAAATCTGTAAAATAGTTTTATTTCAATAGATTTTAATGGTTTTGTTCTTCTCTCTATACATTTCAGGTTAGTTTCTTGATTAACTATGAAAATCATATAATATTTACAAACAAACAGGTACAATTCGTGAGTTGTGTAGAAGATTTTTAAATCTATGCATGCAGCTTGTTTTTCTTAGTTTGTAAATTTTATATGTATTATATATAGGCATTACGAATATCTATGATTCCTCTAAGTATATTATATATAGTATATCTAGTATATCCTGATATTCCTCAAAGTATGTACCTTCTGTGGAATAATATTTTTTTATCAATTGTTACAGGCCTACAGTGCTTTGGGACAATTTTTATTGTTGAAAAAAGACAAAGAACTATTTCAGATGTGGTTGAAGGACACATGCAATGCCAACGCTAAACAATCATCTGACTGTTATCAGTGTTTGAAGGGCTGGTGGGACGACCACATGTAATTAGGGTTGCCAACTATTTATTTCGAAAATATGGTATTTTGCAGCCAGAGTCGTAAAATATATAGTACATTGCTCAAAAATATAGTACATTCACAAAAATCCTACAAAATCGTGTCAGTCCGTCCAAAAAAAAAACTATTCAATGCCTATTAATGCCATGCATGCAGAAATTTAATAAAATCAAACTATATTCGGCACCTTTATAAGCGGTACCGCGGCACGTAAAAAGACCAGTACAGAGTACCAGAAAACAATATGAAGACCAGTACTTTTGTTTGTATGAAAACGTCTTTCACTTGACAGTAGTTGACATTGACAGTTTCGTTTAGTTGTCGTTCCGTTCCGAAACACGCTATAGTATACGCGCAAATCTCCATGCAAGGCAAAAATAAATATATGGATGCGTATTTTTTTCGAGAGATGTTGCTATTTTATAAAAAAAATATAGTACTTTTGCGTACAATTTTTTTTTCAACAGTATATAGTACGCAGAGCTAAAATAAAGTACAATACTATATTTTATAGTACGGTTGGCAACCCTACTTGTAATATTAATATGCACGGCATACATTACCATAATTAAAATAATGTAAATTATAAATATCTAATAATTTGTAAGTACACAAAGGAATAGGTCTATACCTATATTTTATATGTAATGTAATTTTTCATTTATTGTTCTTGGTGTGTACTTAGATAATACTTTTGTCTAAAGTGTCTCAAAAGTGATTGTAACTGTTAATTATTATCAAGATATTTCTACCTTGCAAAGTGGTGCTATCATTTTGTATGGAACTCATGAGTTCACTGTGTAGTGTGCCTACTTGTTTTGCAGGTCACTTGGGGAACTAGGCCGGTGCTATCATTTTAATGCCCACCACGCTGAATGGCTTGGTTCGCGTTCCACCGATCATGCGGGTAGGTCTGTTCGCGACTTTGTTGTGGCATATGGTCTGTCGCAGTTGGTATCCTCGCCAACGTGAATCCCGGATGCGGCAGACCATGTACCTTCCCTGTTAGATCTTCTGCTGACCTCTCACCCGGATGGCTATCAGGTAACCGTCGATGCCCCGCTCGGATCGTCGGACCATTGCCTTATCCGGAGCAGAGTGCCATTGTCGCGCCAACTACGGCCCCGTACAGCGGGCTGCCGCCGAGTCTGGCACTTTATGTCAGCAGACTGGGACGGGATGCGGTCCTTTTTTGCATCCTACCCATGGGACAAGGTTTGCTTGTTTTCGGAAGATCCTGACACCAATGCCGAGTCTATCGCTGATGTGGTGCTGCAGGGCATAGAACTTTTTGTTCCACCCTCTGCAATTCCCATTGGTGGTCAAAGCCTTGGTTTGAGCGCTTCTGCAAAGCGGATTCACGCCACAAGCGGGAGTCGTTTCAGGCTTGGGCTGCGGCGATGGCGTCTCAGGATCCTAAGTCTTACCGTCTAAAAAAGGAGTACAATCATGCCTCTAGATCCTACAAAAGAGCCCTGGCAGGAGCAAAGAGTGAGTTCATCGGCAGAATTGGCAAGAGGGGTTCGGCTCGGGTTCCCGCGTGTTCTGGTCTCTTGCCAAAGCTGTCGAAGGGAATTTCTGTCGGCCATCTTTTCCACCACTGCGCAGGGGGAATGACTCACTGGCCCAGACTGCGAAGGAGAAAGCCGATCTTCTCTTCGCTTCCAACTCCAGTATTGATGACCATGAGATGTCTCCGCTGACTATAGCTCCTTGTGTTTACTCCATGCCGGAGATCCGTTTTACACAGAAGTCTGTGCGTAGAGCGCTACTCTCATTGGACATCAATAAGTCGAGTGGGCCGGCTGGTATCCCCCAATTGTGCTTAAGACATGTGCTCCTGAGTTGGCTCCGACCTTGACGCGTCTTTTCCGACTCTCTTACTCTAACGGCGTAGTCCCAGTCTCTTGGAGATCTGCTTTGGTACACCCGATCCCTAAAAAAGGAGATCGCTCCGATCCAGGCAACTACAGACCGATCGCCATCACTCCTTTGCTCTCCAAAATAATGGAGTCCATTATAAACCGCCAGCTTCTTCGGTACTTAGAGGACCACCAGCTGATCAATGACCGACAATACGGTTTCCGTCAGGGTCGATCGGCGGGTGATCTTCTTGCCTACCGAGTCGCCGTTGGGCTGAGGCGGTCGAGAGCAAAGGTGAGGCCTTAGCGGTCAGCCTGGATATAGCGAAGGCCTTTGATCGGCTGTGGCATAAAACGCTTCTTTCGAAGCTTCCCTCCTACGGGCTGGTTGAGAAATTTTGCAAATAAGTCGCCAGCTTTCTTACGGATCGGAGCATAGTGGTCGTAGTCGACGGATTATGCTCGGATCACAAGTCCGTAAATACTGGCGTCCCGCAGGGATGTGTCCTATCCCCTACCCTGTATCCCCTGCTGCATATCAACGATATGTTGCATAATATCAGCAACTTCCGTTGTTATGCAGATGACAATACAGGAGATGCTCTTTACACCGGTCGTGCTAATATTTCTCGGGCAAACGTCGATGAGTGACGGAACAAACTTGTGTCTGAAGTCGAGACTTCTTTACATCTAGTCTCGAACTGGGGCAAATTGAACTTGGTGCAATTCAACCCCAATAAGACACAAATATGTGCGTTCACCGCCAAAAAGAACCCCTTTGTCGCATCTCCTCGTTTCGAAGACACTCTCCTTAATGCCAAACTAAGTATTGGGATCCTTGGAGTCGACATATCGAACGACGTGCAATTCCGCGGTCATCTGGAAAGTAAGGCTTAGTTGGCCTCAAAAAAGCTGGGTGTGCTCGGTAGGGCGAGGCGGTATTTCACTGCGACCCATCCTGCCTGCCTGCAACTTTACAAGGCGCAAGTCCGTCCGCACATGAAATACTGCTCTTACCTTTGAGCCGGTGCACAATAGTACCAGCTTCTTCCTTTTGACCGCCTGCAACGAAGGGCGGTTCGAATTGTCGATGACAAAAAGCTTACCGATCGGCTAAACCCTCTGGCGTTGCGTAGAGATGTAGGCTCTCTCTGCATTTTCTACCGCTTCTATCATGGAGATTGTTCCGAGGAATTGTTCGGTATTATACCTGCCGCTGAATTTCACCATCGCACGGCTCGCCATAGACTGCATTACCATCCTCACCATCTGGATGAATGGCGTTCCAGTACAGTGCGATTTACTAGGAATTTTTTTCCTCGCACCATCAAATTGTGGAATGAACTTCCTGCAGCCGTGTTCCCGGACCGATACGACAAAGGTATATTCAAGAAACGAGCATACTCATTCCTTAAAGGCCGGCAACGCACTTGCGATGCCCCTAGTGTTGCAGGTGTCCATGGGCGGCGTTAATCACTTACCATCAGGTGAAACTGATCCTTGGTCGGAGTCGGTGTTCTTTTGCGAGGATATGGGGTTTATCAAATCTGATATAATGGCGGGTGCGGTCCTGTACATGTTCACAGATTGCAGACTTCGTGGAGCGTCAGTGTTTCACGTCAGCTATATGTTCTTTTACGCGGGTTTTTATTGATCTTTTAGTTTGTCCTATGTAAGAGAGCCCACATTCACAATCGAGTTTGTATACCCCTGCATCTTGTAGAGGAATGTGACACTTGACAGGTGGTAAAAACTTACTAATCTTCTTCGGTGGCTTGAAGTAAGTTTTGATTGAAGCCCGTTTCAAGATGTATCCAATCTTGTCTGTGACACCTCTTATGTATGGTAGTACAGCAGGTAGACGCTCAACTGTGGCTGGTTTCACTCGGTCACTGTGATGGCGGCGTGGGACCCGAAGCTTGTTGTCGCAAACGTTGGGAAAATAAAATAGTAAATAAACGCGATAAAATCCGTAAAATAGTTTTATTTCAATGTATAGTATTCGCGTAAATATAAGAAAACAATATTGATAAGTTATTTTCTAGCGCAAAGTTTGTAATTCTTTCCCCATTCCTGCTCCTAGTCTTGTTGCTATATGAAAATGGTCTTATTATTGTATTTTCACCTGGGCGTCTTACTCCGATTTCGCCGTTATACTCTACCATTACTATAAGGTTTTATTTATTTAGGTCTGTAGGTGAGTAAACCTGACCAAGGGTCCTTGTATCCCGGTAGTTTCACAGGTAACAATAAAATAAAATATATGTATTATATTATGATTGTTTTTCATTATCATCAGGCTATTTAGGCCGCCCAAATTATTGCCTGATGAACTAACGACAAGTACATACCTATTTTGCATGCAACAACATAACAAAACTTGATAATATGGTATATAAATAATATGATTTCGTCATTTCCTCAATGCACTGAGATAAAACCCCATTTTTACGGTCAAATATCGAGCTAATTGGACGAATATCTGTACATATTTGTCCATAATGACATCATATATAGTTTAGGACAATAACAGCCGTAAATTTTATGGATAACCCGTAATTCTATTATGAGATTATAATTTACGTAGGTACATGTCCCCGCGGGCTCAGAAAGGGGCACATTTCATTTTATAATATAAAGAGGAAAGACTTTATTTTTGTATGTAACGAATGAACTTTAAAACTCGATTCCAAACATTTTTTTGCCGTTAGAAAGCCACTTCTCGCATGATCGAAATCATCATCATCGTCAAAATGTCAAATTGGTCGTATTTTTAACCGACGAAAAAAAAAAAAAGGAGGAGGTTCTCATTCGACGCGTATATTTTTTTTATGATCACGCATATCTCCGGCGTCAGTAGACCGATTTCGTTAATTTTTATGACCTTTGCTAGAGAATTTTTCGAGGGTGGTTCCATTTTTAAAACATTATAAGAAATCAACCTCCTTGGGGGTGAAATGGGGGGTTGAAGGTCACACAATTTAAAAAATATTTTTTGATCAACCTGAAAATTTGTATATATATTATGCATACAAAATAAAGAAACACATGTTTTAGGAAATTTGAAAAAAAAACATATGTAGGGAGTGAAATGGGGTGATAAAGTTTGCATTCTGGACTATAGTATATCTTTGGCGTTAGTGAGCCGATTTCGAAAAATCTTTTTTTGTTTAATACGGATAGTTAACAAATATCGAAACGATGGGATGGAAAGGGTGGTGAGGGGTGAATTCCTTTTTTGGGCTCTTATGAGGTGCTAATCACAAAATATATACTAAATTCGCCTTCAAAAACCTAGGTACACTAAAAAGTTACAAATAAGGTTATAATTCATTACATTTGTAGTCGGTGCCAATTCATTTGTGTATTTGCCTAGTCTTGTGTAGATTGGCACCTACACCATGATATACCTATGCCCGCATAGACTTAACTTGGAATTATACCCATTTTTAACCAACGAAGAAAACGGAAGAGGTTCACAATTCGACACGTATTGGTTAGGGTATAACCTCGAAGTTGGTCCCGTATAAATTAGGAAGAAAAAATCCTACCCTAAGGGTGGGAAAATAGGGAGTGATTTATTGTTCATTCCCAGATTTGAATGCTGAGTTGTGTATTACAAAAAAAATAAGTATGTAGTAAGTAGTTGATTTTAGCCACAAAAAAATATAAAATAAAAACTTTTTAACAAAAAATTAAACCGCCGAATATATTAAAAAGCAAAAAATAATATACCTTTTTTATTTTACCTTAATAACAAAGTTCTTAAACTAATGTAAGTATACCTAAGTCATTTTGAGTCGGCGCCAAACAATCAATGAACAATAAATTTAAAGAAATAACCAAATGAAATTAACAATGCAACGTGAAATCTTCAGCCACAAACATTAACATTCCAAAAAATGTGCTCTCGGAACGACCACTCGCACATTGTGTGCACTCATGTATGTGCCCGCACGAGTTGCTGTCTCGCTGACATTAACTTCGTAAACGCTCGGCATTTTCCGGCGAAGGGGCGTGTCGCGCCGCGCCGCCGTGCATCACACTTTAGCTTTACTTATTAATTAATTTGCTAGTTTGGCGCCGACTCAAAATGACTTAGGTATACTTACATTAGTTTAAGAACTTTGTTATTAAGGTAAAATAAAAAAGGTATATTATTTTTTGCTTTTTAATATTTTCGGCGGTTTAATTTTTTGTTAAAAAGTTTTTATTGTTTTGTTTCGACATGATACGTAGAGATAATGTGCGCGGCTGGATGAGACTGTGGTAACACAGTTACCTGTGTTGCGGCGCCTGATTTTATATTCAGAGCAAATACGTATAAACCAATATAAAGTACTTAACTTACATACGGCATTATGCGATGACAGACACTTTTCGGCCGGACTCACTCGAGTCAACATCTAAATTGTATTTTTTTATAAATACAGTAAATTTTAAGGAAAACTTGTTTTCTTTCAAATGTCCTCTAAGAGACATAAATTGGCGACCGTGACAGGGCGGTCAATTCCTAATTTTCTGTCTAGAATTAAAGGTCTGCCACCGCGCCTTCAACAAAGTCCTACGTTTGGGTGCGAATGCACGTGTAGCAGATCAAGGAAGCAAGATTTGAAGATGAAGCCTGGAGCATGATGTTCATCCATCCACGAGCCTGATGAGCAGCTGCAGTGTCTAAAGCTGTGCCTCACATCGCCCGGCGAAATTCATAAGATGAGTGCCCTGGTTTTTCCTATCTTATTTTCCTCTAAATACATTCCAAAATCAATCAAAATCCTATCCATATACTAAATCTACTCCTTATTAACGTCTTCCACCTGCGAAATAACTCCAATTTAGCGTAAATTCCACGCAATCAAGTTTTTCCACTTTCGTTTAAAGTTACCTACATGTTTAAAAAAAAAAAAATAATAAATATTAAATTCATTTTGTTTTCGTATCTGTATTTACGGTAATTTCTTGTAGATTCAAATTTCAACGCCCATACAGCCTTCATTCCATACTCCATTTCCATTTCAATCAAACATCAATCTCACTCAACATTGCTGACTATTTCAGAAATTTCATCGCCCGCGGTGCATCTATAGCCGATGCGTCGTCACCCCGGTCAAGTGCTTGACATCATTTATTACACAAGCTCTAAAACACAAATTATCACTTACCTCCAATCCCCTAAGCGCTCTAAACGTTATTGGAATAGGTAATCAATCAAACCACAAGGTCAATTAAACTTGTCTAGCAAAACTACAATCTATGCATAATTCTTTTAATACTATGATTTCCTGTTTTGTTCTAGAAGAACTCACAGGAGATCTGCCTAGACTACCTGTTAATTTACAAAATATTAACATACCTAAATCTATCTCACTGGCCGATCCCAACTTCAACAAACCAGCACCAAACGATATGTTGATTGGCGCTGATGTGTTTTGGGCTATTTTGCTGCCCAAAACGAAAATCATTGGGTCCCGAGAACCCACAACTCATAAACTCTAAATGAGGCTGGTTAGTCGCCGGACCTATACATTCCTATATACAAACTCAATCCATTAATTGCCATTATACGTGATCTCAAAATCCAATACAAAATTCAATCGACAAATCACTCGCAAAATTCTGGGAACTCGAAGAGTTACCCCCTAAATCCATTAATCCACTAAGCGACAACGATAGGGCTTGTGAGAACCATTTCACAACTCACACCCTTCGTCTAAATACAGGGCGGTTCTGTGTCAGATTACCACTAAAGGAATCACCAGACTGCCTAGGCGACTCCTACAACCTAGCTGAAAAACGTTTATTAAATCTTGAAAAAATATTTCACAAAAATCCGGTTCTTAAGTCTCAATATGCTAAATTCATTAATGAATATTCAGACTTGGACCACCTTTCAATTTCTAAAATTCCAAAACCAAATACATCTTATTTTCTTTGTCATCACGCTGTTTTCAAGGAAGGCAGCGAGTCCACCAAGCTCCGAGTTGTGTTCGACGGCTCTACTCCCACAACTTCCGGCTTCTCCCTCAATGACATACAACGTGTTGGCCCAAATGTTCAGGACTCACTTTTCTCCATATTGCTTAGAGCGCGTCAGTACTAATATCTCTTAACAGGAGATATCGAAAAAATGTATAGACAAGTAAGTGTGCACGATGACGATCGCAATCTTCAGCTAATTCTGTGGAGAGAAGATGAATCCCAGCCTATCCAAACGTTACGATTGAATACTGTCACTTACGGTACCGCAGGTGCCAGCTATCTAAGTACCCGATGTCTATGGCAATTAGGCGAGGAGTGTAACAATGAGCTCATTAAAACTATTATGCAAAAAGATTTTTTCGTAGACGATTTAATAAGTGGCTGTAACGATAAGGATGAACTACGATTCATTCAACATTCAATTTCGTCTATTCTAAATTCAGCTTGTTTCAAATTATGAAAATATACGTCAACCCTGATATCTTTAACGATATGACACACGATGATCTGTCGTTAAGTGAATCCTCTAGCACTCTCGGGCTTGGATGGAATCCAAATAGCGATTGTTTCCACTTCCCTGTAAAAATAATATTTAAAAACAATAATATAACCAAAAGATACATAGTGTCAAAATCACTAAAACTTTTCGATCCATTAGGCCTTCTCAGTCCCTGCACTGCTCAATCCAAAATGATCTTACAAAAATTATGGTTACAAAAATGTGACTGGGATGAACCGGTCAGTTCTAATATTGGACAGGCATGGAGTGAGTTTAGCCAACATTTACCTTCTCTGTCCATTCTCCAAATACCTAGAAGAGTCATCTGCGACTCACCCGTTTCTGTAGAATTGCATTGTTTTAGTGACGCCTCGCAGCTAGCATACGGCGCGTGCGTCTACGTCAGATCAGTGGACTCCAACAACGAAGTCACTGTTCGACTATTATGTGCCAAATCCAAGGTTGCCCCACTAAAGCCCACGACTATTCCGCGCCTAGAGTTATGCGCGGCCTTGAAATAGCAGTTCGGCTATCCAAATCGGTCTTAGATTCTCTTAGGTCTGAGCCAGCTCGAGTTTTTCATTGGTGTGACTCTAGCGTCGTACTTAGTTGGTTGAATGGCAACCCTATGAAATGCAAAACTCTGGTGGTCTGGACCTAGATTTTTAGGCCAGCCCGAATCTGAGTGGCCCAAACTAAAACCAAATACCCCCGAGTTTTTACCTGAAATAAAATCGAACACACACATTATACAAATTCCTATAATCATTATTGAATATTATTCAAATCTAAATAAACTTATAAAATCACCGCTTAAAAAAGGCGATTTATTTTTAATCGTAAGGGTCATAACAAACGGTCAGGCAAATTATCTGTTGATGAATTAAACGATTCTTTTCACTACCTTTGTTCAATGGCTCAACAACAATCCTTTCCTCTTGAATACAAAGCACTACTTGCAAATAAACAATTAGACAAAAAATCTAAGGTTTTGTCCTTATCCCCTTTTATCCAAAATAATTTGATAAGAGTTGGCGGTCGTATTAACGCTTCCAACTATGCTTATGACAAAAAACATCCCTTTCTTCTTGAATCAAAACATCACTTAACTAAAATATTTTTTGCTAGAGAACACATACGCATGCACGCTGCGCCTCAACTATTGCTCGCGACAGTGAGGGAAATCATTTGGCCTACTAATAGTCGACGTTTGGCGCGAAGCACAGTCAATAATTGTGTTAGGTGTAAACGTCTGAATGCTAAAATGCTTAGTCCAATGATGGGTAACCTTCCTTCGCAACGCATAACCCCAAATTATCAATTTACTTCTGTCGGAGTAGACTTCGCAGGCCCATTCATTATTCTAAATCGCACAGGGCGCGGCGCTAAAACTCAAAAATGTTATTTATGCGTATTTGTTTGTTTGCGTTACAAATGCCTTCATTTGGAGGCCGTTTGTGATTTGTCTAAAGATGCATTTTTAATGACCTTGCGACGATTCATAGCGCGTCGTGGCAAACCAGCAGAAATATTTTGTGACAACGGTGGTAATTTTGTGGCCACCTCTAAAGAGCTAGCAAAATTTCTAAAAGTCAATTCTGATCCAATATCCAACTTCTCAAATCAAGAAGGTATTAAATTTATATTTACACCGGCTTACGCTCCTAATTTCGGCGGCATATGGGAGGCCGGGGTGAAATCTGCCAAATTTCATATAAGACGTGTAATGAGCAATAATCATCTAGTATTCGAAGAAATTCAAACATTATTCTCGCAACTGGAGGCTATTCTAAATAGCCGTCCCTTATATTCTCTTTCCACATCCCCTAACGACTTCCTTTCTCTCACCCCAGGGCACTTCATTATCGGAAGACCACTCATCGCGGCTCCGGCACCTAAATTTGAAGACCTGGCTCGAAATCACCACTTACGATATGCACGCCTAGAACAGATGCACCAGCACTTCTGGCAAAGATGGAAGAGAGAATACATATCGGAGCTTCAACAAAGGACGAAATGGAAGACAAATACTTCTCGTCTGAAGGTTGGAGACCTAGTAATACTAGAAGAGGACAACACTCCGCCGCTGTGTTGGCGCCTCGGCAGAGTACAACGCCGATATTCGGGCCCTGACGGGATCTCTCGGGTGGCGGACGTGAAAAGTACTCGCGGTTGTGTACGCCGCCCACTGGTTCGTCTCTGCCCCTTATTCACCGAAGAAGAAGCCGCTACTGCTGAGCCTAGTTGAAGGACGATTCTTCAACGGGGGAAGATGTTGCGGCGCCTGATTTTATATTCAGAGCAAATACGTATAAACCAATATAAAGTACTAAATTTACATACGGCATTATGCGATGACAGACACTTTTCGGCCGGACTCACTCAAGTCAAGTTTTGTTTAGACATGCGACATCTATCGTTGAATAGCTGGTGAAGCTATTTTACGTTGTTTTAGTTCCGATCGAACTTGAAAGATGTCTCTAGTTTCACCATATCTCCGATAAATGTCACTGGCTCGTTTGCTTAGACATGCGACACCTATCGTTGGATAGCTGTTGAAGCTATTTTACGTCGTTTTAGTTCCGACCGAATTCTGAAAGAAGTCTCTGTAAATATTGAATATTATTAAATAGTTTCACCATATTATCTCCGGTAGATGTCACTGGCTCGATTGTTACTATTTTTGAAACGCGGTATTACGATTCGTTTCGGTTGATAGACCTTTGTACTGTGAAGCTGTTTTCGGTATCCAATCCACACTGGAACGGTCGAGCAAAGCTTCCAAGTACAGATCCTTGTTGGACTTGTTCATAGCAGTATTGTACTGTATATTAACGTTTCAACTATAATGACGAGAATACCTTAACTAAGTTGCTTGTAACTAATAATAGATGTCACTGAGGCAGTAATTGTATAATTCTTTAATTTCGATATTAATTGCCTTCAGCAGTAGAGAGACGCTCGCTTGAAATATTTACAGAGTATTGAGTTATATTATTCACTTTAAAAGTTAATAATTAAATTAAAAAATATATATATAATAAGGGGGGCTCCCATACAACAAACGTGTTTTTTTTTGCCGTTTTTATAGATAATGGTACAGAATCCTTCATGCGCGAGTCCGACTCGCACTTAGCCGGTTTTTTTTTAAAGTAACGTAAGCATCATGCCATCTTCGAAACCATAATGGTAGGCTTTAAATGGTTCCTTTCAGATAACAGATCAGCAAAATTATTTAAACAGCATTGCAATAGGATAAGTACATCAAAAGTTACAACTCTTTGCGAGTTGTAATTTCGATTTTTGGCTCTCCTGATAATTGTTTGTTATTGCTATTGGCCTGAGTGATAGCGCCTATTAAATGTCTCATTACAGTACACACTGTTGCCTTGTTCCTCGCACTTTTATCACCTAGGCAACTATGATCGAGCCACAGTTTCACTCTGTCTACTGAGTCAATATCACTTGATTTAGAGCTACAATTGCTTCTTGACTGATGTTCAAGAGCGGCTAAATCGGCGATCAACTTTTGGTCAATTAGTTTTTCTTGGATCTCTGCTTTAGCCTTGGCTGTTTCGAATTGGGGCTGTTTTTTAGGTTCGGTTTTTTAGGTTTTTTATATCCAAAGGGTAAAACGGGAACCCTATTACTGAGACTTCGCTGTCCGTCCGTCTGTCGCCAGGCTGTATCTCATGATCCGTCATAGAAAGTTGAAATTTTCACAGATGATGTATTTCTGTTGCCGCTATAACAACAAATACTAAATAACAGAATAAAATAAATATTTAAGGGGGCTCCCATACAACAAACGTGATTTTTTTGCCGTTTTTATAGATACCTAATGGTACGGAACCGTTCGTGCGCGAGTCCGACTCGCACTTGGCCGGTTATTTCCGCGCTTCGACAGACACCAAAGTGGTACCTCTTTGTTTTGAGCGTGGTTTTTCGCTTCGATTAATGCTGTCGCTGACCGTCTGCGGCTGTTTTGTCATTGCAATTTTTTCAAGGTAAGGTCTTTTAATTATCTCTGAGTGAATTTCTCTCGAATCCTCTTCCTTCATCGCCTTTTGTTCTTCCTTAGCACGTGCATGTGGCGGACCGTGGTTGCATCGACATGGCAGCCCCGGGGTGTTATAAGCGTATGGAAAATGTTTTTTCGCGAACTAACACTGTTCTACGTAGTGAATCCGGCCGAAGACCACTTTCACTCGTTGAAGTTCACAAAGTAGCACGATGATGGATTATTGTAATACTTTTTTACGAAATGAGTGAAATGATGAAATTTACTGGAATAAGATGAGGAATGGCTTCACCTGCGACAAGCGCGGGTATTTCGCCAATGTAAAGTAATTAATAGCATGGACAAATTCAATAAATACACGTAATAAATAAAAATGAAAGAAAGGATAAAGATGGCGGATGATCTTATATTTTTATTGTAATAAAACGGCAGACATTATTCAAATATTCAAAGTGACAGTGACAGCTAAACAACAGTGGTGCATACATTGACAGCAAATACAGTGTTACACACGAAACAAAGAAAATAGAAATTTAAAAAAAAAATAATTATAGGTTTCCATGGACACGTCGTCTACATGTATCATTTCTGTCAGTTTGTGATATGTCGATGCTAACAGTTTGATAATAACCATTATCCTTGTCTGCTATATATATATTACGCGTATTAAACAAATCTACGTCTTTGTTATATTTGACACCAGATTCATCAACTATCATCATTATGTAATATATACCGACGTACGGGTATATAACATATAATGTGGTTTTGTAAAGTTGACACAGTATTCTGCCGCTTATATACAAGTCAATATCACCTTGTATCATGGAGCTCTGTACATACTCGATACTCGCCACTGATTTCGTGAACCAAGACGGTGGATTATCTTCAGCAAATCTCTTACATTTCATCTTGAGTTCTTGGACGGTTACAGTCTCGCCTAACTTGGCAAGTCCTTGACTGAACGTGCGGAAGAAGCCGTCGGCTCCATGTAAGTACGGTCCCACCTTGATGGGCAGGCTGGTGAAATCTCCTTTCTCCAACAAAGACGAGGTCTCATAAGCCTCCTCGCCACTGTCTGCCATGTTGCCGCTGAGTCAAATCTGAAAAGATAGAAATAAATCATCACGCCTGTATTCCGTTCAGCAAGTGGTAATCAATATTGATAAAAACTTTTTAACAAAAAAATAAACCGCCGAAAATTTTAAAAAGCAAAAAATAATATACCTTTTTTATTTAACCTTAATAACAAAGTTCTTAAACTAATGTAAGTATACCTAAGTCATTTTGAGTCGGCGCCAAACAAGCAAATTAATTAATTTAGTAAAGTGTGATGTACGGCGGCGGCGCGGCGGCGGCGCGGCGCGACACGCACCTTCGCTGGAAAATGCCGAGCGTTCACGAAGTTAAGTCAGCGAGACAGCAATACACAGCGAGATAGCGATACACAATGTGTGCGAGTTGTCGTACGGAGAGTACATTTTTTGGAATGTTAATGTTTGTCGCTGAAGATTTCACGTTGCATTGTTAATTTCATTTGGTTATTTCTTTAAATTTATTGTTCATTAATTGTTTGGCGCCGACTCAAAATGACTTAGGTATACTTACATTAGTTTAAGAACTTTGTTATTAAGGTTAAATAAAAAAGGTATATTATTTTTTGCTTTTTAAAATTTTCGGCGGTTTAATTTTTTGTTAAAAAGTTTTTATTTTATATTTTTTTGTGGCTAATATCTACTACTTAATCTGAATCTACTGTTTGTTTTTTTGTAATACACAACTCAGCATTAAAATTTGAGAATTAACAATAAATCTCTCCCTATTTTCCCACCTTTCGGGTAGGATTTTTGTTCCTAATTTATATAGGACCAACTTCGAAGTTACACCCTAACCAATACGTGTCGAAACGTGAACCTCTTCCGTTTTCTTCGTTGGTTAAAAATGGGTATAATTCCAAATAAAGTCCACGTGGGCGTAGGTATATCATTGTGTAGGTGCCAATCTATATCAGACTAGGCAAATACACACATGAATTGGCACCGACTACAAATGTAATGAATTATAAGGTTATTTGTAACTTTTTAGTGTTTTTAGTGTGTAAGTTTTTGAAGGCGAATTTAGTATCTATTTTGTGAAAAGATTATTAGCACTAGATTATTAGCACCTCATAACAGCCCAAAAAAGGAATTCACCCCCCTCCACCCTTTCCATCCCATCGTTTTGATATTTGTTAACTATCCGTATCAAACAAAAAAAGATTTTTCGAAATCGGCTCACTAACGCCGAAGATATGCTATAGTCCAGAATGCAAACTTTATCAGCCCATTTCACCCCCTAAATATTTTTTTTTTTCAAATTTCCTAAAACACGTGTTTCTTTATTTTGTATGTAAAATACATATACAAAGTTTCAGGTTGATCAAAAAATATTTTTGAAATTGTGTGACCTTCAACCCCCCATTTCACCCCTAAGGGGGTTGATTTCTGATAATGTTTTGAAAATGGGACCACCCTCGAAGAATTCCTGAGCAAACGTCATAGAAAAAATCGAAATCGGTTTAGTGACGCCGGAGATATGCGTGATCATACATAAAAAAGAATGCAAACTTTATCACCCCATTTCACACCCAATACATTTTTTTTTAAAAAAATCCTAAAACACGTATTTCTTTATTTTATATGTAAAATACATATACAAAGTTTCAAGTCGATCAAAAAATAATTTTTAAATTATGTGACCTTCAACCCCTCATTTCACCCCCAAGGGGGTTAATTTCTGATAATATTTTGAAAATGGGACCACCCTCGAAGAATTCTTTAGCAAACGTCATAAAAAAATTCGAAATCGGTTTAGTGACGCCGGAGATATGCGTGATCATACATAAAAAAAATAAAAATAAAAATAAAATATACGCGTCGAATTGAGAACCTCCTCCTTTTTTTTTTTCGTCGGTTAAAAATAACATTCGCACATGAATTCGAAAATCCCGGTGGTGAGGGCCGGGGGTTTGAACTTGCACACCATGCGTCGGTTCTACCAACTGCTTTGGCTACCACTGCAACGGAAATTGATTTCCTTATAAATTATGACGGCACACTCGAATAGTTAAATACCTATGTACAAATGTTTGGTAAAAAAATTAATTATTGAAAAATACGACCCAGAGTGGCCGACAAAGACAACTTTGCGCTTTCACGTACTAAATAGGTACACTCAAGTAGCTAAATCAAAAGATCCGATTTCCGTGGAATCACGATTCCCGCCAAACAAGTTGTCATCCATTCGGCGATATGCGCGCTAAAACTTATTTCTTCAACGTAACCATTTATTAACAAAAATAAGAACAAAATTAAACTTACCTTATTAATAAACGCAGAATACTAACGACTGTGATAATACCTATCTATCTATATATTAACACATCGAATTAATCGAAACACAACATAAAACTGTCGCCGTGTTATATTATAATAGTGCCTCGGCAGTCGGCATAGATATCTTAGTTCTGTATTAGTTTCTCGATGGAGCGCCAAACCATAGACTATCTGGTCGAGACAACACGACAGAGGTCAGAGACTACTGACTGCTTAACTCGATGAATGAATGATATATAAAAAGAAGAAACATTAGTGCTGCCAGCTCAAAGGGAGAAAATTACACTAAAAGAATTTAAAAAAAACAATTCCAGTTCCCAGAGCAATGCATTCCTATAACGCTTTTATTATAAAAGTGGGATACTAATATTTTTTTTAAATCATTTCGGGAATTTCTGAAATTGAAGACCTCGTACCTTTATTATCTACATGCAAAAAATTATAGATGTCCATAATTGATATTGGATATCATGGGGAACATTTATGTGTTAATGAATACATGGTAGGTACCTACTTAAGGATGATTACAAGAGTACGGACGGGTACAAGTAACATTCCCTTTACGACGTTATTTGAGATTGAATTTAATTAAGTATTAGGTACTTATTTAATGTTTTCTCTAAAAAATATTCAGAGAATGCAAAGGCATATCCTACCAAAGTTTCTATGGGCGATGACCCGATGTACTGCAAGTAATTAAAATATTATCTTAACTACCTATTGTTTATTGTACAGTGAAGTATGGACGATTGTGAATACATATTGCTACCTACCTATTGCTTAATTAAGAAAAACACATTGTAATGCAAATAACATGTAAATACTTATTGGAAAAAAGCAACCATGGAGTTTCTTGCCCATTCTTCTCCATAGGAATTGCATTCCGAATGGGTGGTAGAGATACTATTAATACTATTTATTTTTTACTGACGATTCATAAGTGCCTGTATTGGTTTACATGAATAAAAAAATTCTGATTCTGATTCTGATTCTACTTCTAGTGATCTTGAACTTACCCATTTTTTAGTAAGTAAGTATATAGCAAATTGTAGAACATTTATTTCTGAACGATTTATTTTCCCAAATGTTGGCAACCCTTCTTTTTGTTTTAAGGGGAAAACCGCGTACACGATTTCTGTGCAACTTTATTTATAATATTATAATAATGATATATACACCTTGATAAGTGAAGAATACCTAAACCGCAATCCAAACATTTTTTTTTGTATTATCACGCTACAACATAGCTACCGACAGGGTTATTAATGTGTAGTCAAATCACTTCAAATTTAAATTGCTTCTTAATTCCAACTTTAAGAGACCACTTCCCAATTCTCAATTCAACTTCATTTCGTCACTGGGAAATCGCAAACGTCGTAATTTTTGCAGATATTAAATAGAATGCCATCTGTAAATTTTCGTCGCCTAAAAGTGGTCGTTGTAGGTAGCCCTAAAGAGTGGTTCCGCCATTATGTGTGTCACGGCTCGAGGACGAAGTTTATCAACAGTTAGAGAAATATATTTAAGTTAATTTGTATTACCAACTATCTAGGTTGAAGTCCTAGGGATACTGGTAAAGAATCAGTCAATATCTCTAGTGCTATCAAATATACTTTGAACGTTAGAGCGTAGGCCGCTCGGCTCACTACACCAGGTGGTTGGGGGTTGATTCCCGCCAGCGGTAAATTGTAGGCCTTTTTGGAATGTACCCTGATCTATAATGTAACTGGGATCGCCCCATTGTTTGGTGCCCACAGTACATGCTTTGCTTAGTTTGGGATCATACAATGAGTATGTGTTAGTTGGCGATAAAAAATGACTAAAGAAACATTCCTTAAGCCCACCGATCCACAGGTAATAATTTGTACGGAACCGTCAGGGCGCGAGTACTGCAACTCAAATTTTAATCGCGTGGTGTTTTACATCTTCAGAATAATAAAACTTCTTTCATTCAGGTGTAATTTGTGTATCTATCCTATGTGTGTGTCTATCCTATCAATTAAGCATTCGAACAGGTGCGTCCTCTTTTCTTTCCCATTCTTTTTAACTTCCTTGTTAAATTCATTCACCATCTTGTCAATGCCTTTAAACTCTCGCGGTTCGAATGATTGTTGTATCTTGCCTGGGGAATACATTTTGAGCAATCCATTGACTTCATGTTCTATCATTTCCATAAATTCGTTGACGTGTTTTATTGCCTTAACCTCGGGACAGCTATTTTTGATGTGAGCGTAAAAATGACGTGAATAACGACTTTTTTATGTTCTAAAGGATTATCTTCGAAAATCTGCACTTCTTCAAGGATGAAGCGTAGAACTTCTTTTATGGATTCTTAGTGATCAGAGTAATCTATGATTGATGTTATGTAACATTGCGTCAATGCTTTTAGCTTCTTTCTTTAGACGTCGCAACGTTTTTTTGGACTTTGTCTATTTCCTTGTATGTAGGAGTATCTGATAATCCCATATCAGGTAATTTTGATTTTATAGAACTCCAGAGATCGTTATTATCTTTAATATCGTTTAATGTGTTATTAATAATTTCAAAATACTGTGGTAGCGTGCCTAAAATTACGCGTATTGTGTGTTTTTTTATAAGACCTTTTGTTATTTCCATTTCTTTAATGTTTCTTCGGATTAAACCAATTTCTCTAAATAACTGTTTTGTGAATCCTAATCCGGACCATGTCTATTTATGAAATCATCCTCCAACTCATAGTATTTTTCAACATTGTTTTTATCATGAGCAAGAAATATTGTCCGTATTGTTTCTCTAAGCGAATTTATTTTATCGGGAAGCTTATCGAACCTCTCCTGCAAGCGATTAAAACCTTTACTAACGAATGATTTATCAATAATTGGTTTATACATTTGGAGAACGGTTTGAATTCTGCAGATAGTTGTTTCTAAATCCCTTTTTACTTCTTTTAACAGATCAGCCTTTGATTCCTCAAATCGAATCTTTTCTTTTAATTCCCCATCAGCTGCGTGAGACAACATATCCCTTAAGTTTTGTATCTTTTTGACAGTCTCTACACCGACAGCCGTTTGGAGCAAAGCTTTCGTGGTTGTTGACAGTTGCATCGTGTCATCACTGTTTTTGATCATTTCCCCAACCACTTGAAGGACCCGTTCAATGATTAACATTCCGAATTGGTTATCTTGTTCTAAATCCACCGACAGCACCGCATCCATATTTAGTACTATTCTTTTCAACGAATAATCGTCGCGCATGTAAGGCAGCAGCGTCAGACAGTGTACTTCATCTTTTGGCACAGATTTTTTATCTCTAATGTTATTACTGATATTTATATTCTCAAGTACATCTTTGAATTCGTATAAACATTTTAGAAAGTGTCTCCTTTCAAAATAAATAACAGGTGCATTGACTAATTTTTGGGGATCATATATAGTTTTCATATCATAGAATTTACCATTGTGTACTCCCTCCGTATCTGTGGTTATGATATTTCTATTTATAGGCAAATACAATCTCCAATCCTCTGAGACCCGATATATATAATAATAGAGAGCGCACTCTAGCTTCTGATACGTGTCCTCGGGTGTTTCCAACCTCCTTTTAAGTATATACAAGTGATCTAACAGAAGAAGCGAAACGTTGAAGTCTAATTTCCTATAATACAATGCATACCTCACATGTAACTGCGCTCTTCTGTATAATGCGCTGTCATCGTCTAGATCAGACTGTACTGACATTTCCGCATCATCCATCGTCTTTCTCAATGTTATGCTATTAATATCTCCATTGGAGTCATCCGCCATCTTTATCACTGTCATTATCCATTTTTATTTATAATGTGTATTTATTGAATTTGTCCTTGCTATTAATTACTTGATATTGGCGAAATACTCGCGCTAGTCGTAGGTGATGCTATTCCTCATCTTATTCCATTAAATATCATCATTTCGCTCATTTCGTTAAAAAAAAAAAATATATCTCCATAATCGCTATGGATACTCAAAATATTGAGAATTATTTTCCTCGCGCGTTCTGCTTCACATCCTATACTATTGTCGGAAGCATCGAATGGAAATCTTATATCTCCGAGCTCAGTGTAAAGGTAAACGTCTATTTGATAGGCTGTGAACTACTGGCAAGTAGTAAAGTATATCAACACGGTCATACTCAGTTGCTATTAACGTTCTATCCAAGTTTTTATTGTCGTGTAAAAACTTATCGATTGCGCATTTTAATTCCTTTAACGCTCTTATAATAACATCTCTCCTCTCCTCTATATTGTTGGCCGGAGCACGGCCCGTGTCACTGTTTGTACTACCGTCCGTTATTGTAAGTGTTTCATTAATGCCAGTTATCAACATCTCTATATTGTTGGCCGGAGCACGGCCCGTGTCACTGTTTGTACTACCGTCCGTTATTGTAAGTGTTTCATTAATTAAAATTAAACTATTTTACGGATTTTATCGCGTTTATTTACTATTTTATTTTACTATTTTTAAATAAACGCGATAAAATCCGTAAAATAGTTTAATTTCAATGTATAGTATTCGCGTAAATATAAGAAAACAATATGTTTCATTAATGCCAGTTTGTGATATGTTGATTCTAACCGTTTGATAATATTCATTATCCATATCTGCTATATATATATTACGTATATTAAATAAATCTACGTCTTTGTTATATTTAACACCAGTTTCATCAACTGTCATCATTATGTAATAACTAGCTGTGCCCGCGGTTTCACCCGCGCTAATAGTTACTTTGGCGTAGAGTGATGTTATAAAGTCTATGATTATAAGTCTATAATACCCGATTCATGTTCGGGAATATTCCCGTTTTTGCCACATTATTCGTTGCTGCTCCGCTCCTATTGCTCGTAGCGTGATGATATATAACCTTCCTCGATAAATGAACTATTTAACACAAAAAGAATTATTCAATTCGGACCAGTAGTTTCTGAGATTAGCGCGTTCAACCAAACAAACAAACAAACTCTTTAGCTTTATAATATTAATAATATATAATATATATATAAATATAGTATACATTATGATTGATGAAACTGTTATATATACCGACGTACGGGTATATAACATATAATGTGGTTTTGTAAAGCTGACACAGTATTCTGCCTTCTCTGGCGGCCTGCCCCTCTCGACCGTCTGTTATACCGCTTATGTACAAGTCAATACCGCCTTGTATCATGGAGCTATCTAAATTAATTTGACTCATCCTATCTATTAAGAGTTCTGTATGTTTACAATTTACAATTTTATTATACTACACTATTGAATTAGGTTAGCATGTAATGATAGATGTAAGTGATGAATATATAAATAAATAAAAATAAAATACTCGGTACTCGCAACTGATTTTGTGAACCAAGACGGTGGATTGTCTTCAGCAAATCTCTTACATTTCATCCTGAGTTCTTGGACGGTTACAGCCTCGCCTAACTTGGCAAGTCCTTGACTGAACGTGCGGAAGAAGCCGTCGGCTCCCTGGATGTACGGACCCACCTTGATGGGTAGTAGGCTGGTGAAATCTCCTTTCTCCAACAAAGCCGAGGTCTCATTAGCCTCCTCGTCACTCTCTGCCATGTTGCCGCTGAGTCAAATCTGAATCAATAATATTAATCATAAAATCATCGCATCCCGGAAGCGGTAAGCAGAGTCGCACTGCAGTGCTTGCTTAGCCAATGTATTTTAGTCGAAGTATATGTGGGCCATAGTCCACCACACTGCCCCAGTGCAGGTTGGTGGTGTAGGTCACGCCTTTCTGTAGATATGCAGGTTTCCTCACGATGTTTACCTTCACCGTTCAGCAAGTGGTAATCATTATTGAAAATTACATTCTTACATAAAATCCGAAAATCCCAGATGTGCGAGCCGGGGGTTTGAACTTGCACACCATGCGTTCAAAGCAGGCGTTCTGCTAACTACTTTGGGTCAGTGTGTACCCTTGGGGGCGCTAAGGAAATAACCTAACCTAACCTTTTTTTTTTTGTTTGCGCTGGGAAATGCATTCCCAGCGCAAACAAAAAAAAAAAAACCTAACCTAACCTAACTCCATAGAGCCCCCAAGGATACACCCCAACCCTACTTTGGCTACCACTGCTACGAAATTTGATTGTAGTTCGATACTTATCAACAAAGGTTTGGTAACTATAAATAATACCCAGAATGGCCGATAGAGACAACTTTGCGCTTTTACGTATTAGTAGGTACCTAACTCAATTAGGTATATGGTATACATTAACCCAAGAAAACGTAACGTAATGCCTAAATATGAAGCAGTTAAAATGTATTATAATTATTAATATTCATTCATACAGTTCAGGCAGCAGTGGTAGCCGAGTGGTCGACCGTAGCGTATCTATGTAACTCTATTATCACGGTAGCTCTGCTACACAAGCTATGGAAAGCCTTGTATCTTTCTGCCTATGCGCCGAAATCGTGCAATTTCACTCCGTATCCACCATCAAAATTACTCCCACTGGTCCTTGTTACGCATAGTTTGAAAGTACGTGAAAACTGGCCTAGCAGCCAACGTTAAGAGACCACTTCAAAATTCTCAATTCCTAATCAATTTCCAAAATTTGCCGCCGACGGGAATCAAACCGTTGTCATATTCGCGGTACATACTGCCCTAAAGCAGTTTGTAAACTTAACGTAGTCTAACGTTAAGTTTGTATATATAGGTACATAACGTACTCAATTGGAAGTATAGCGATTTGGGGTTCAAATTAATAAAAAACGAAAGGGTAATACAATCACAAGGCATATTGTCTCGCGGAGCGCCCACGCAGCGGTCTCAGTGGCGCGGTGCAGGGTGCGTCCGTACGGTAGCGCGTCTATGGCTCGACTGGAGTGCGCTCACGTCGTCGCTATTGAATATACGCGGCGCGGGCGACGCGCGCGGGGGGACCGCGAGATCTCGGCCGTCTTTATTGTCACACACATACAATTTCGATTTGGGTTGCTTACATTCCACCCCCTTGTTTCTAAACACACACGTCAGTAGGCAACACAACAATCTTCACCACGGGTCGCTTAACATAACCGTGGGAGGTCTTTACAGTGACAACTCTTACTTGGCCATCACGACCTGGGTGGACCGCGCTAATTACGCCGCGGGGCCACGTATTACGGGGCTGGTTAGGGTCAAAAAGAAGCACGATGTCGCCTACCTTAACCGGTGAGGATTCTTTCAACCACTTTTGCCTCTTTTGTAAGGTAGGTACGTACTCCCTAAGCCAGCGCTTCCAAAACATATCAGCTAGAGCCTGAGCCTTTCGCCAGGCCTTCCGTCCGTTCAAATCCGTGGCGTCAAAAGTACCTAACGTTGACGCGCCAGATGCGGTTCCTAAAAGTAGGTGGTTAGGAGTTAGAGCTACGGGTTCACCGGGCTCAGTGGTGGCAACATACGTTAATGGCCTACTATTTACGATCATCTCCGCCTCGGCTAACAACGTCCCTAACACCTCTTCCTTGGGGGCACGTTCTCTCAAGGTCACTTTCAACGCGGTTTTAACTGATCGTACGAGTCGCTCCCAGCATCCACCCATATGGGTGGCAGCAGGGGGGTTAAACTGCCAGTCAATACCTTTAGTCAACAAATAGTTTTCAACTTTTCCGTGCTCCATGACTCGCAATGCAGCTTTCAATTCAACGTCAGCACCTACAAAATTGGTGCCCCTATCACTAAACATACGAGAGGGCTGTCCACGGCGAGCTATGAAACGTCGATCGCCATAATGGCCGAATCTGCAGACAACGACGCTGCAAGCTCGAGATGGACAGCGCGGGTCACGAGACAGGTAAACACAACACCCCAACGTTTCTCGCGACGCCTACCAATAGCAACCTCCATTGGTCCAAAATAATCAATTCCACAATGCAGGAAAGCTCTTCTGGTATTCTCCAGTCTGGCGGCGGGAAGATCTCCCATCTTCGGCGGGATAGGTAGTGCGCGACGCACCCGACAGAACTGGCACCTAGAAACAACAGACTTTACTGTTCGCCTTATATGAGTTACCCAGAATTTCTCCCTAATACAATTTATCACGCTCTCATGGTTGGCATGATGCGCACGAACATGATAGTCGAGGACCAGGAGTCGAGCAATGTAGTCATTGCCGTCTAATATGACAGGATGCTTCTCCTCAAACAACAGGTCCGGCGCTGCACTCAAACGACCTCTAACCCGCAGCAAACCATCGTCAAAAACAAAAGGGTCTAAATTACGAACCTTGCAGGATGCGGGTAAGACACTACCAGTTTTCAGCACACGGAGTTCCTCGGCGAACGTCTCCGCCTGGGAAAGCTGAATCAGAAACAATTCAGCATCGCGGATGTTATCGACAGTCAACGGGTTATTCTGCTTCTTACGACACATACCTACAAAACCAAGTACTCGGGCCGTAGTTCTCAAAAGACGGACCCAGGATGAAAATCTAGATACGTCAATCAGGGGTTCACACCGTTTCGCCACGTTGACTTTTTCTAAACGCTCCAAATCTACTTCTTTTGCCTCGTCAAACTCATTAATGGGCCACTGCTCCTTCGGGTGATATAAAAACGACGGACCCAAAAACCACAACTTACATCTCGTGGGCCAATACGATCTTGTGGCCTCGTCAGCTGGGTTCTCAGCAGTCGGGACCCAACGCCAATCACTGACGTTAGATTTACGATCTATCTCGGCTAACCTATGGGACACAAACTTCTGAAAGTCACGAGGATCCGAATGTATCCACTTTAAAACCGTTTTCGAATCAGACCACAAATACCTACGCACTATGGGCAACCCTTGCTCCTTCTCGACGGTACACGCCAACCTACAAGCCAAAACAGCTGCTTGTAGTTCCAATCGAGGTATCGATACGACCTTCAAGGGAGCAACACGTACCTTACCGGCGACCATAGCGACGGTGCGATTTTCACATTCATCCGTACCTACTAGAAATGCGACAGCGGAATAGGCCAACTCGCTAGCGTCCCCAAACACATGCAGTTCGATATTCGAGGGGGTCAAACCGTACCAACGAGGTACCCGCATGTTCGCCAACTGTTTAATGTCCTCTAACCACTTATTCCATTCATCACACTCGCTCTCTTTCAATTTATCAATTTGACCAATATATGCAGCCGCATATTCAGAATTACTATCCATCTTCTTTTCTATACCGCGTAAACGTTTAAGAGCGTAATCATAATTATCAGGTAAGTGCACCTGTTCGCGTGACCAGAGCAACCCTACCTCCCAACCACCATCCACACGGCGGCTAGTGTTATCGAGGATGTTACGCGCGCGCTCGGTCTCTACATTCTTACGCGACACTTCCGCTATACCTATAGACTCGAGTTCGAACTGCTGTTTGACAAGGTCATAGAGGTCATCCAGATTTTCCGAAACTATGTTGACAGACTCATCGGTGGACTCGGATATAGTACCTAACGGCCCATGTACAACCCACCCTAACATAGTACGTGACGCCACGGGTTGACCGGATTTACCCTGCCGTATTTCCTGGTTAACTATTAACTCCCAATTATCCTGTCCAATTAGCAACATAGGTTTGGCGCATAACATTACACAAAAATCAAGATCTCTCAAGTGCGCATTCTGGAAGGCTCTAGCGGGCACGCTTTGGGGCGGTAAATCAATATTCTGAATAGTACGCAAATTTATATTATGATTAATACCATTAGGGCCGCGAATTAGCGCAGTTACCCTACATGACTTGTTATCAGTAACCATAATACCGCGAGCACTTACAATTTTTAACGGGGATAATGGTCCACTTAAATTCGAACTTATACTACTGTCCACTAACGACACTGTGGCACCATCATCGAGCAAAGCATAACACGAAATATGTTCGTCCTTATCAACAATCAGCGTGACGGGAATAACTTTTAATAATGTCTTTGTGCATCGCTCACCCATACTCGTCACCGATTCGGCGCCGGCGGACGGCGCTCGAGCCGCCGCGGCGGCCCCGGGGGCGGCGCCGGCGGCAGCGGCCTGTCCGCTCGCGGTGGATTTCACGTAATGGAGGAGCGTGTGGTGCGGCGCGCGACACTTTGCACATCGTTGAGCAGTGCACCGATAACGAGAGTGCGTTTGCACCAGACACTTAAAACAAAGCTTATTTACCTTTACGTAGTCCCATTTTTCCGCCTCACTTTTCTTACCGAACTTATCACACTCGGGTAGGTAGTGACACTTTTCACACAAAGCACATTTTACGTCCGACGGTCGCACACTCTTTGACGACGACGGCGGTGGCGGAGGCGGCGGCGGCAGCGACGGATTGGCCGCGGCGCCCGCGCGCTCCGACCGTCGACTCGGTGATCTCGACGATCCCGACGATGACGACTCCTCTGGCAGGTCCACACCAGTGTGCACACGTTGATGTGATACGCGGCGACGGCTATGTGGCGACTCGGCAGCATCGGCGGCGGCGGCGGTGGTAGTTATGCTGTCCGCGGCGCTCAAAGGTAGGTAATAAGCCGATGCTCGTGCTAAGTGGCTTATGAACTCTAGCACTATTTCTAAGTTCGGCGATATGCGGAGATCTTCGTCTGCGTTCGTGTGATTTTTCATAACATATTCACCGTACTGGGAACGTTGTACCGGTGTCAATTTGCTCAATATTTCGTGGATGATCTGTGGGTTATTTATGTACCCTTTCGCATTAATATTTTTCAGCATGTACACACAATTTCTAATTACGGACGTCATATGTCGTAATTCGGCGCCTCCGTCGGACACACGCGGTAAGTTTCTAATCTTCCGTATTGCAGATTCCAGGAGAAGACTAGGATGTCCAAACTCATCTTCCAGGGCGTTTATTATGTCCGCGGGTTCGGCGCTAGTGTGTAGAAGGTTCTCGACGGCGTCCTTGGCCGCACCGCGAAGCGAAGTTTGCAGGCGAATTACGTTCTCGCAGGCCGTGTAGGTAGATGCGGTCATAGAGTACGCTCTACGGAACGCTATCCAATCTACCGGGTCTCCATAAAACCGCGGTAATTCATACGTAATTCGGGGCCTCTGTAACCTTGTTATTACATTGGCGAGGCGCGCAATGTCCGACGCGTTAGCGGGGAGCGCCGGGGTAGGTGCGGCTGCGGGGGGTTTTTCCAAACCTTTCTCGAACTTTCCAAACGATGTTTCTTGATGTGAATCGAGCCATTTACCTACATTTTTGATGTTATCGTGGCACACACTGTGCGGTAGGTCGTCTCCTTCCTCGTCAGAACCGATTTCGGCTAAATCCAAGGCCAATTTCTTCTTGATGACGTGCGCTTTGAGTTCCGCCATTTGCTTTTCAGCCTCGTATTCTGCACGTAGACGCAACGCTTGCCTGCTTGAGTGGCTAGATCTCAGCGATCCAGGTCCACCCTCCTCAGCGGCGACGACAACGGACTTACTCCTCGTGATACGGCCTTCCATTTCTTCAGATCCGGCGATGAATGACCAAAATTATAGCGATTTGGGGTTCAAATTAATAAAAAACGAAAGGGTAATACAATCACAAGGCACATTGTCTCGCGGAGCGCCCACGCAGCGGTCTCGGTGGCGCGGTGCAGGGTGCATCCGTACGGTAGCGCGTCTATGGCTCGACTGGAGTGCGCTCACGTCGTCGCTATTGAATATACGCGGCGCGGGCGACGCGCGCGGGGGGACCGCGAGATCTCGGCCGTCTTTATTGTCACACACATACAATTTCGATTTGGGTTGCTTACAGGAAGTCTTTATTCACTGCAGCAGAAGAGAGGCGGAAGCTGAATGTAATTTACGAAAAAAAGAACAATAACGTAACAAAACTTTATTTACATTTAATGATAGTATCATAGATAAATTATTGGTCTCGCTTCGCTCAGCGAGAGACCAATATTTTATCTATGGACAGTTTGGTGTCCTTCTTTCATTCAGTGCTATTCTATTAATAAAACTTAAAATAAGTCAAGAGACAGATTTCAGAATGCAGCTGATGGGATTACAATTAATTGATAAAAAATATTCATACTAAATATTAAAAAAATCATAAAATGAAAACTGCTTGGCTAAACTAAACTATGTTAAATTTTTATGGGAACAAATGGCATCTATTCCACATCAAACTAAAGAAGAATCACGTAAATCGGATCATAAATTTCAGCGTAATCAGTGAAGGTACATACATTAAAAAAAAATAACAAATACCAATTGAATTAAGAAACCTCCTCCTTTTGAAGTCGGTTAAAAATCAACACATCCCAAATCTATTTTGGTTCCCATCATACAGGAATATACAATATAACAGCTTACTTATGGGGTTAGCATGCAAGTCAAGATTACACTTCTGTCACAAATTTGCTCACTCACTCTCGGTCTTATGTCATACGAGGGAAAGAGACAAAATTAACATATTCTGTGACATAAGCCTAGTCTTGGTTTGGTACACATGCTCTACAACCTTCACTGCAAACTTAGATGTCAGAAAAATTATTGAAAACGATAATAGAATATTTCATATATGTTCATTTAGCATAAGCTAGAGAATTCATATTTTCTGGATTAGTATACAGATTTTGAAATATATTGAAGATGGAGCAGTTTCACCATTTCCTTGCCAAGCCGGCGGTGCAATCGAATAGTAGTGGATTCTTGAATTCTCCTCTCATATCCAACATGTAATGCATCCAACGATTCTTGACTTTCATGGGCAACTGTACCCTAGCTATGTTCCGTGATTCCTTGCAGCACACATTCTCTATGGGTACGGTCATCATATGGTTCTTTCCAAGTGGTGTGTATGTAACGAATGTCAGCTGTTTGCCTCCTTTGTTGAGGACAAGGTAACGGACTGAGCGAAGAGTATACATCCATATCATGGATAACGAGCCCACTCCTAGGGGAAAAAAAAGAAATATCAATAGACAAAAAATTCTAAATAAATAGCAGTAATATATATTTTAATTTATGCAGAGCTTGAGTCTAATAGATATCTGAAATATATTTTTACAACCAAAGTGTGCTGTAAACGGCTTTTAAGTCCTATAACAACCAGACATTACAAGAACTGTTTGGTCCCAAACTGAGTATGGTTCGTATTATGGATACCATACATAGACCGATGTCCCAGAAAAACATAGGTAGGAGCTAATTTCAAATTGACTTCTCAAATCTGTGTGACAGGACTGCAACATGTAATAATTCAAAGTATCATACTTTCAATCTTTTATAATTTAGAATACTTGCAGTTTAAAGTTATCATATTGCTAGTAGTACCATTAGCTGTTCCAGCTAAGCAAAACACTTGTGCTATTAGTGGGCTTCCATCAAGAGCCTAATGACCAGGGTAAAATTCGAACCAGAAACCTCTCAGCTTTAAGAACCGCCCGTCTAACTGCTAGGGTTATGACGCTATAACTAACATAGTTCGCATCTGTCTACGATGTAGGATAATACAGGCTATGTGTAATATTAATACTACAATAAATAGTTATCTATCTATCTACAGGCTAGAAGGTAATTAAATATACGAACCAATAACTACAGAAACTGTTCCCAATGCGTTCCTATACTTATTCTCGCCGAGATTGATCCTTCTAAACCATGGAGTGTCATCAGTAATTTTCGTTTCGTCCACAGGAGCATCCCGAAGTGATGAAAACGAGAACAGACCCAAATACGTCCAAAACATATATTGGACGATGGCAAATAGATTCATGTACGTATAGAACTTAGGATTCTCATATTTAAACAGAATAACATCTTTTATTACGTTCGTATTTACATCGTGAATAGTTTTTTTCGGTATTGAACTGAAAGCGGCTACTTTCGTATTGTGTATACATGATTTACATTTAGCAGGTATTCGGAATGCTGCAGTTCTTTTTAGTACAGTGGCAGCGTAAACTAAAAGCGACATTATTTCCTATTATTTGTACCAATTAAAGGAAAATAAGTGGCTCAGAATTCTGAAATAAATAAGTAACCTAACATTTAATAACCTACAAACTATAAATTAAATTAATCTCATCTAAGCTGTGGTAAATGCCACACTTGCCAGAGGTAAATTATATTTACAAACTATATTCACTATAGTATCGGAATGTATTATTATTGGGTACATGGTATCATCCATAAAACATCATATTGAACACCAATTTAAATAACACATGAAAAAGTAGTGATATTCTCATAATCGATTTATACTTGTATTAACATTATTACATCACTAACAAAATGATATCGAATTGTCTATGAATGTTCTTGGCGTCGTTGCTGTTTCGTTGCGTTGCGGTGTAAAAGTGCAAAATACGCTTAATAAAATGATGTTTTGCAAAAGCAAACGTAATTAATCGACGATTTGTCGTCGTGATCACAAGAAAAACGTTATTTTGCGTTGATCGCACGCGTTTTTTATGTATCGATAACAAGATGGCTGATATAAAGGTGAGTTTATTTGGCGGCATTTTGATATTGTAACGGCCGACTTTGATTTGTACAATAGCATACTTTTCACAATATGTTTCACGGTGTATTTGTTGTTTGATGAAGAACTTAGTTGCAATCTAAGAATAAAATAGTAGTCTTAGTATGTAGGTAGGTACTGAAGTAATGACAAATACTCTGAGCGAATTATTCATCATAATTTGTGTGCAAGATACCTTAGAGTTAAGTAGGTACCTAGAAGATACTTACACACCAAAATTACTCTATTTTCGTAATCCTACCTATCTACCTACCTGACCTTCCTCTAAGTCGTTAGCGCTTAAGTTTATAAGCTTTTTGTTCGGGTAGTCAGACCCAACCACTAATTAAAATTTTAATATTCATTCTACCTACATTTACTTTAATTAAGTATTTTTGACAGCATTTAATGTATTGCTGTCCTGTATAAACATTTAAATATTGAAAAAAAATGAATAAACTGTTGCATTTGAGATGAGCCATTCACGGTTAGGTGACCACAAAATTAGTACCAATTTCTTTCCTTCCTAGAATGGATAGGTCCTTACAGTACAAGTGCTATTACACCTGCATTCCCGCAATGGAATAGTATAGGTGCACTCATATTTAAAAAATAGTACTTCTGATCCAAGGTATATAATTGAAGTGTATTTGTAATAATGTGTGTCTAAATAAAACCATTTTAGCAAATGTATATACAAAACCTATAACGAAAATTCGTCCTAGCTCCATAGAGCCCCAAGGGTATTCTTGGGGCTCTATGGAGCTAGGACGAATTTACGCATTTTTTTCATTATTTTGTTATTTTTTTAACATCCTATTAAAATTAAAAGTTTATATTCAGGAAACTTGATCTCATATTGACGTTCTGAGGGGTTAGCATGCATGTCAAGACTAGACCTCTGTCACGGACTTGCTTGCTCGTCTCTGTCTTAGTTCATACGAGAGAAAGAGACAACATCAACATATTCCATGACATAAGTCTAGTCTTGGCGCTCATGCTACAACTGCAGCTAAATTCAATCATATCATCTTGTAAAATTTTCGGTTTCTGTTAACAGTGTGAAGCGTTGGGGGCTGAGAACTGAAAAAAATCCACCAAGAAAATAAAATTTCTTATAATTGATAATGTTGACATTTCATCACTTTGAATGGTCAAATTCAAATTTTTTTTTATGGAATCAGGCGTAATATTGCGGAAATCCATTGTTAATACTCTTTTCGATTGTTCTGCGGAGGATTACTCATTGTTAGGGTCCATGACTTATGACATACTGACTCTCGACTCTCTTGTTGGTTTCCTCTATTATCAATCAAATTTATTTGATTAATAATTTGGGATTCTGACAATTTCGAGGGTGAGTGGTGGGTCCCTTTCTCTACAATTGTATTTAAACGATTTTTACTCCTAGCGCTTTTGGTCACCGACATATGGTTTAGGAGGAATTATAGCCTAAAGATCTTAGAAACTCTGACAAATTAACAAGAAAATATATTTTTTTTTTTTTTATAAAATGCTTTGAGTATGATTTGTCTTACGATATATTTATAGGAAACAATATTTAAAAACATTATTTATTTCTTCAGGCAATGTTTAACAAGATGAGTAGCACACAGAATGGCACCGCCGCGGCCCCGCCCCCCGCGAAAGGACAGAAAGGTACAATCGAGAAGATTTACCAGAAGAAAACTCAGTTGGAGCACATACTCCTGCGTCCCGACACCTACATTGGATCCGTTGAGCGGACAAATGAGGTGATGTGGGTATTTGACAAGTCCAAGGACTCTATGGTGCAGAGAGAATTGAGTTTTGTGCCAGGTGGGTGAACATTATATTGTAAGAAAGCACTTTTTTGAGTTTGGATATTGTCTTCCGAGGTACAGGGGGTCCAATGTGGCCTCTTAAATGAGTCATTAAGTATTTGCATCATATTTAGTATCATAACTAAACAAATCAGGCATGAATTAGTGTGAGCAGATAATGATATGCATAAAGTGTGAATTTCTGTGGTAAAAACCAAGCGAGCGCTCGTTAAAATTTTTTCGCAACATTGTTAAGTTCTCCGTAAAACTGTGCTTCTTCAATAAGAAAATAGGGTCCGATTTGATATTGACAAAAAATTGGTCGCGCCTGTTGCTGTAGCCGGGAGGCTTTATGCTCCAACCACTTAACCATGTTCTCAGTATAGCAGTAATTCAGTTATTTTAATTCACAGGTCTATACAAAATTTATGATGAAATATTAGTAAACGCTGCTGACAACAAACAGAGGGACGCCAAAATGGACGTTATAAAAATTGACATTAATCAGGAACAGAACACAATATCTGTGTATAACAATGGATGTGGTATCCCCGTGGTGATGCATAAAGATGAAAATATGTACGTACCAACTATGATCTTCGGACACCTGCTTACATCCTCAAACTATAATGATGAAGAAGAAAAAGTCACTGGAGGCAGGAACGGTTATGGTGCCAAACTATGCAACATCTTCTCCACAAAATTCACAGTCGAAACTGCATCGAAACAATACAAAAAACATTTCAAACAGACATGGGGTGCCAACATGACGAAAGCCTCAGAACCCAAGGTGAAGGAAGCCGGGAAAGATGATGATTTCACAAAAGTAACCTTCAGTCCTGACCTAGCAAAGTTCAAAATGGAGAAATTAGAGGACGATATTGTTGCTCTGATGTCGCGACGCGCGTACGACATTGCTATGACTTCCCAAGGTGTTAAAGTCTATCTTAATGGGGAGAGATTAAAAATAAACAAATTCAAAGACTATGTAGACTTATACATAAAAGGTAAAGAAGATGAAAATGGGCAGCCATTGAAAGTCGTATATGAGAAAGTGAATGACCGTTGGGAGATTGCCCTAACTTTATCAGACAGAGGCTTTCAACAAGTCTCATTCGTCAACTCAATTGCCACCACGAAAGGAGGCAAGCACGTTGACACAGTAGGCGATAGTATAGTTAAGAATGTTCTAGAAGTATTGAAGAAGAAAAACAAGGGTGGCGTTAATATTAAGCCTGTACAAGTTAAAACCCATATGTGGTTGTTTATTAACTGTCTCATTGTAAACCCAACCTTTGACTCGCAGACGAAGGAGCACATGACTCTCCAAGCGAAAAGCTTCGGCTCGAAGTGCAATTATTCGGAGAAATTCGTTACTGCGGTAACCAAATCTGGGTTAATAGAATCTGTTTTGACGTGGGCCAAGTTTAAGGCGCAAACTGAACTCGTGAAGGCATCTGGTAAGAAGCAGAGCAAGTTGAAAGGTATACCAAAGTTGGAGGACGCAAATGACGCCGGTACAAAGAACGCACATTTATGTACTCTAATCCTGACTGAGGGAGACTCGGCCAAGACCTTGGCCGTATCAGGACTCAGTGTAGTCGGCCGAGACCACTACGGTGTCTTCCCACTCAAAGGTAAACCGCTCAACGTTCGAGATGCATCTCACAAACAGGTCCTTGAGAACGTAGAAATTAACAACCTGATCAAAATCCTCGGACTCCAATACAAAAAGAAGTACAATTCGGTTGATGATCTTAAATCGTTGAGGTACGGCAAAGTGATGATAATGGCCGATCAGGATCAAGACGGATCCCATATCAAAGGCTTGATCATCAATTTCATTCACCACAATTGGCCGGAGCTGCTGAAACTGCCGTTCCTCGAGGAGTTTATCACTCCAATCGTGAAAGCAACGAAGAAAGACAAGGAGATATCGTTCTACTCGTTGCCGGAGTTTGAGGAGTGGAAGAATGAAACGGATAATCATCATACGTACAATATAAAATACTACAAAGGTTTGGGTACCTCCACATCAAAGGAGGCTAAAGAGTATTTCCAGAATATGGAGAGGCATAGGATTAGATTTAAGTATGGCGGCCCTACGGACGACCATCATATCGAGTTGGCGTTCTCGAAGAAGGGCGCCGACCAGCGTAAGGAGTGGCTGACTAGTCACATGGACGAGGTGAAACGAAGGAAGGAAATTGGCCTTCCTGAGAGATATTTGTACACGAAAGACACGAAAGCTGTCACATACTCTGATTTCGTTAATTTGGAGCTGGTTCTCTTTTCAAATGGCGATAATGTTAGGTAAGTTGATCATCATCATGCCTGGTAACCCCACAGGGGTAGGCATAAGTGCACTACATTTTGTCGATGTATTTTAGATCTCAATGATATAGAGGTGAGCTTATTGCCAGGGATATGAGACTTAGGCTACTAATTTGAGCGTAGGCTGCTCGACTCACTGAACTAGGTGGTCGCGGGTTTGATGCCCCTCAACGGAAAAAAATAAAAACGTCCGTAATTTGCTCTCGTCTGGGCGTAAATAATTTCGCCCCCAGTCTATTGTACGGTACCCATAGTACAAGCTTTGCTTAGTTTGGCTTAGTTTCATACGATGAGTATATGTTGTCTGGCGATTTTTATTTTTCATAAGTAATTAAATACATGACTAAACTAAATTTAATTTCCAGATCAATACCGTCAATGATTGACGGTCTGAAGCCCGGTCAGCGTAAGGTGATCTTCACATGCATAAAACGAAATGACAAACGGGAGGTCAAAGTGGCGCAATTGGCTGGTTCGGTTGCGGAACATTCGGCTTACCATCATGGTGAGTTTAAGATGTCTTACTTATACATCATCACGCGTGTATTCCCTGTAGGGGTAGGTGCTCACTTCGCCGATGTATTTTGGTCCCCCATATAATAGAGGGTGAGCCTATTGCCATTATACCGGGCAAACTCTCCCTCAATACGAGGGGAATTTGGGCCATAGTCCACCCTGCTGGCCTAGTGCGGGTTGGTGAACTTCACACGCCTTTTCCTTCACCGTTCACCATTCATTATAATTATATCATGATATTAACAGGTGAACAGTCTTTGGCGATGACAATCGTTAATTTGGCCCAAAACTACGTCGGGTCCAACAATATTAACCTGCTGGAGCCCCGAGGACAATTCGGTACAAGATTGAGCGGCGGCAAGGACTCGGCCAGCCCCCGTTACATTTTCACCCTAATGTCGCCGCTAACAAGGCTTATTTTTCATCCGCACGATGATCCGTTGCTGGTGGTAAGTATTTTCTTGGCTACTAAACTATATATAAATCGTCGATATTATAACGTCACGGATTCTCTCACTCGCTCTCTATCTTATTTAGTACGTGAGAAAGAGACAATGCCGTGACTTGGCGTACATGCTACAAGGACTGGAGATGCTATTCTCTTGAAATATATTCTATTTTCATAATAATGGAGGTCAGAATGTGTGGATTGAGTTTTCAAACAAATTCCGAAAGGATGGCAGTTCTTCTGCGCGTGCGTTCGCCGTTTGTCACGGCATACTCTACTGAACTTACGTTTGACTCGCCGCTACTGACCTGGGGGGCAATTCTCGTGTGCCGAAACATTACAAAAAAATTGGTCGTGTTGT
Organism: Ptilodon capucinus; assembly: GCA_914767695.1. Lineage (NCBI taxonomy): Eukaryota > Metazoa > Arthropoda > Insecta > Lepidoptera > Notodontidae > Ptilodon > Ptilodon capucinus. The sequence continues at coordinate 10,543,578 of OU611817.1, read as the reverse complement.
TTCAACATATGTCGCAATAGTGATAATGTCGATCATGCGACATTTTTTTTTCTAATGGACTACGCTGTTGCCCGTGAGGTGGCCTTTGGTGGTCATGCGACAATCACCTACAACTGGAATTGCCTGCAGTCAACTGTATGCTGTTGTGGAGCGATATTTACATTCCTACACTAAAAAAACGAAAGTGACTTGCTATTTAATTTTCAGCACGAATTCGAGGATAATCAGAAAATCGAGCCGGTGCAGTACATTCCCATCATACCCATGGTGCTGGTCAACGGAGCCGAGGGTATCGGCACTGGCTGGTCCACCAAGATACCTAACTATAACCCCAGAGACATAGTACAGAACCTCCGGTAAGTTAAATAATATATACATCATCACGCCTGTATCCCCCGAAAGGGTAGGCAGAGGTGCACTGCAGTGCGCCCACACTGCGCCGATGTATTTTGGTCCCAATGTAATAGGAGGCGAGCCTATTGCAATTATATTGAGCACATTCTGCCTCAATACGAGGGAGATTTTTGGGCCATAGTCCACCACGCTGGCCCAGTGCGGGTTGGTGAACTTCACACGCCTTTCTATAAATGTGCAGGTTTCCTCACGATGTTTTCTTTCACCGTTTCTTAGCAAGTGATAATCTCGGATGAAAATGAAATTCGCACATGAAACCCAGAGGTTCGAGCCGGAGTTTGAACCTGCGCACTTTGATTGCAAACCATGCGTTTCATCATCAACATCAATTTCTATGAGAGATATGTCGAAACGAAACGTCAAATTGGTCGTATTTTGTTCTTTTGCTTCGACATATCTCTAATAGAGAGTGATGTCTATCAAACGAAAATCGGGCCCCAGCTCGTTTTGGTGGTATTGTGCAAAAATTCGGCGCGCGCGTCTTGACGTCCGGGTTCCATTGTGCAAGGTGACTTAAATAAAACATAAAAGAAATGCCAATATAATCTAATCTATAAATTCTTCAATATATTAGTCGTATGTTGGACGGTGAAGAGCCAAAGATGATGCACCCCTGGTACAAGAACTTCCGCGGCACGGTGGAGGGCTTCGGCGACAAGTACGTCATATCCGGCGAGGCGGCCATCTTGCCCGGAGAGAAGATTGAGATCACTGAACTTCCGGTCGGCACGTGGACGCAGAATTACAAAGAGAACGTTCTAGAACCTATGCTGGGTACTGACAAAGTCAAACCACTTATATCTGAGTATAGGGTAAGTCTATTTTCGATTGCAGGTATTATGAAGTAAACTGGCATCTACAATGAAAATTAAATTAGTTTTAGTTAACCTGTGGTGTCAGCACACATGTCAAGACAAGACCTCGTTCATGGATTGGCTCGGTCGCTCTCTGTCTTATTTCATACGAGAGAAAGAGATATAATCAACATACTCTGTGACAAGTCTAGTCTTGGCGCTCATGCTACAACTACTGGGCTTATTCAATAAATAAATATCGCTAGACAAGTCCTGCATCATATGATCCTAAATCTTGAGATCTGCGAACTGCACCCGGGTGCTAAGTGTCAAGCCCATAGCTACTGGTAGCTATGGGCTTGATTCGCGTCAGCGGAATTTAGTTAAAATGATCTTTTCGGAATTCTACATTCTTTGGATGAAACTGGGATCGCCTCCAGTCCATTGTACGGTACCCATAGTACAAGCTTAGCTTAGTATGGGATCATACGATAAGTATGTGTGGTCTGGCGATTATGTCCTCTAGCGCATCAGATCTTGCAATTTCGGCGGTTGCTAGAAACCGGCGGCTTCGGCCTGAACTTTGGCCGAAGGTGTCCGAAACATAAGATTCCTCCGCACATTATAATTTCTGTATTGTTATTTGTGCAACAGGAGTACAACACGGATACTACAGTACGGTTCGTGGTGAGCCTGCTGCCGGGCAAGCTGGCCGAGGTGGAAGTGGAGGGTGTACACAAAGTGTTCAAGCTGCAGACCACCATATCCATGACCTGCATGAACGCCTTCGACCATAACGTCTGCCTCAACAAGTGAGCATAATTCATTTCACATTTTAACTTGGTCTAAATCTTTTTATTTTTTAATTTTACATCACCAGTAGTTTGTAACATGTGCTCCAAGACTACACGTATGTCATTTATTTATTTAATATCTTGATGTTCTCTTTCTCTCGTATGAATTTAGACAGAGAGCGAGCGAGCAAATCCGTGACAAAGGTCTTGTCTTGGCATGCGTGCTAACCCCACTGTATTGGAATGAACGAAATAAAAAACAACATTAAGTGGTAAAGCTGTTTTTCAGTTTTTGTGAGGCCAACGAAAATACGTGGGAGATTTGGGCTATAGTCTACCACGCTGGCCCAGTGCGAGATGACGAAAATCACACGCGTTTCTTTAGGCTTGCAGGTTTCCTCACACTGATTTCCTTCACCGTTCAGGAAGTGGTAATCATTATTGAATATGACATTCGCACATGAACATCTCGGAGGCCTTGCACTCCATATGTTCAAGGCGGGTGTTCTACCAGCTAGTAGGGATGTGATTTGGAGGGCAAAAATCGATTACTAAATAATCGTTTCTTTTCTCTGTAAAATAAATCGATTTATTAAAAAAAATGATTTTTAATATCTAGAGAATTAATTTATAAAAATCGATTAAATTTTCACATCCCTACCAGCTAGACTACCACTGCTTCATTGGTTGTTTAGATACGAGAAGGTGGAGGAGATATTGCGCGACTTCTACTCGCTGCGCGTGAAGTACTACGCGCGGCGCAAGCAGTACCTGGAGGGCCAGCTGCAGGCCGAGGCGGACAAGCTGTCCAACCAGGCGCGCTTCATCCTCGAGAAGTGCGACAAGGGACTCGTCGTCGAGAACAAGAAGCGGAAGGTCATGGTCGACGAACTCATCAAGAGAGGTCAGAATCAGAATTATTTTTTATTCAGTTGCGTACCGTGCCTTGGCGGGCCCCGTATAAAAAAATGTTTGGGGGCCCTTATGAAGGGCAAAGATTTCTCACAAAAGAAAAGAAAATGATTGCATAAAATTAAAATAAATATTTATTCATCATAACTATCTATCTATCACCTTTTCCAAAAAGAAATAAAAAACGATTCAAATTAAATATACACTCTCCTTGCCTTTTTTTTTCGGCAAACTGAAATCGGCTATCGTCAGCTATAACTGATTTGATAAATATATTTATAAAGTTTCTGCCTCTATGGGAAATAGTGACAGTTCTGACAGGCGTTTCCGGGGGGCCCGTATAATTCATACGGCGGTAGTTACGCCTCTGTTTTTATTCCTATATAAACCAATACTATGACCGACAATATGTCTATCGATAACTGATTCCCTGTCGTGTCTACCGATTTTATCGATGCTAAGGGTTAGCATGAGATGACTAATGTGCTGCCAATCAATTTCTAAAAATACGTTAAGAGACAAAACCTAATTTTAAATAACAAGCAGAAATTAATTTTGCTAGAAATTTTATGCATTAGCTTATAGATAAACGTTTCTTTTTCCGACTACTAAGAAGCTATTTGAGTGTAAATATGTATAAAGTGCTGTCTTTAGAAATTGTAAAGGCATGGAGATCTGTTTCCAAATTGTACATGTTAAAGGGTAGCAGACTACGACATCGGTGATCGTTTGAAGGGTTTTTGGGGGTAAATAAAAGAAAATTCTGTTATCAGAATGTGCCGTTTATACAATGATATGGTTTCTGAGAATCCCGCCTTGGACTTGTTCGGTAGCAGTCTTGGGCACTTTAGGACTGCAATTAGTCATAAGTTATGTTCAAACAGATTTAGTCCTATTTAGAAATAATACTTATCACTTAGGTACCTTTAGGATTTAGATTTTAAGTTATTGTTTTAGCTAATGCACAACTTCTGTATTTGGTGTATTATGTGCACACATATTTAGAGTTGCAATCTGGGCCTATTTTTTAGTATGTTTATGTTATGAAAATCTGATTGTAACTTGTTTTGTGAGCCAAATAAAAAAACAGGATTACGGCGGATATAATGTACTACATTATAATGTGCTACACATATGTTCAGGAAATCAAAACGTCATGAAAACAGTGTCTGATGATGTTGACATTGTATATTGCGTCTACCAATCACCAATATTGTTCGACCGTTTCCAGGGTACGCGGCGGACCCCATCGCGGAGTGGAAGAAGCGCGCCAGCAAGATGCAGGGGCTGGTGGCGCTCGACGACGACGACGCGCCCTCCGACGACGAGCCCGAACCCGAACCCGACACCGACAAGGGCAAGCCCGTCGACCCGGGTAAGTCAAAGTCAAATTATTTATTCTGTATAGGCCTATGGGAGCACTTACAAATTGTCAAGTTTACATTTTTTTCTTATATGCTACTATACTACCACCGGATCGAAACGCGACCTCAACTGAGAAGATCCGGCAAGAAACTCATTGGGCTGATCATTTTTTTAAATCGCCAAAACTTATTACAAATACACAGGTACAAATAGCTCCAGTGTGTTGCCTTTAGAGCTGCTTTTAATAATAAAGATAAAATAATAATACGTTAGTAAGGCAACACGCGCTACACTTTGACATGACGGGCAATATTTCGATTTTTGTTTTGAACCTGAGCTTTACAATCCCAAGCTGATTTATAATCCATAGAATCCGAGTCCAACCACTACACACTCTACCAAATACTCGAAGTAATATTTTAAAATTTGCACCAGTATTGAGCCTCCCGACGCTTCAATTTTTTTGCCCTACCAAAACACGTCTATTGGCCCATAGAAAAAGTTCATTCTTTAACTGAATGAGACTGACAGCGCGAGCGAATACAGACGCGTGGCGGTGTGGCTTTTACCTCAGACATTCAGTCTTTATGCATATATTTATGTTTCTATACAGTTCGTTTTGGTATTAGCGAAAAGTTTTAAGGCGCGAGCGTCGACCTTGGGTCGGTTTTCTGGCATTCATAGCCATTCGTTCAATTTCGCCAATATCTAGAAACATTCGGCTTCGGCCAAAACTTCGGCCTATTTTGACAGAAGTTTTAACATGATACTTGTTACTGAGAAACTACGATAGTTAGATATGAGCTTGCCATCGCTCGTCTGCTAGTGTTAGTAATAACGGGAATAAAAATACAACGGCGAAGGAAAACATCGCGAGGAAACCTGCACGTTTATAGTAAGACGTGTGAAGTTCACCAACCCACACTGGGCCAGCGTGGTGGACTATGGCCCAAATCTCCTTCGTATTGATGTGCCCGGTATAATGGCAATAGGCGCGGCCCCTACTACATTGGGAACAAAATACATCGGCGAAATGTGGGCGCACTACAGTGCACCTCTGCCTACACCTTCGGGGAATACAGGCGTGATGATGTATATTTATTTAATAAATTATTAAACCTATAATAAATTGATTGTTTTCCCAGAAAAAGCGTTCCAGCAGCTGAAGGAGGTGAAGAAGTTCAACTACCTGCTGGGCATGTCCATGTGGATGCTCACCAAGGAGAAGAAGGACGAGCTGCTCAAGCAGCGTGACCAAAAGCTCAGCGAGCTCACCACGCTCAAGTAAAACTTATCACACTCGCATTAAGTATAGAATAGAATAGCGGATAGTTTAGATCGGAGGTTCGCAAAATTTCAAAGAATTATAAAAGTTATTATACTGACTTTATTTCTAGTCTAACATTTGGTTTTGTAATCAGTTGTATAATTATTATACCTAGTTTAAGTTTTATCTAGATACTCACGAACACGAAAACAATATATTCAGCCATCTTATAACATGAGTCATGTAGACTCGGCCCCTATCCGAAATTATTCGACACTTACATTTTTATTTCGGATATCAGATAGTTTCGGATACGGTTACGGACCCCATAACATCCCTGTACGCTTAGCGTGACCGTGTAGAAATAAGTTTGATCTCTTTTAACTTTCAGATTTGTCGAGAAAATGACGTTACTTCGAGCTTTTTGTACTGGGTATGGCTCAGTGTGACGTAATTTTCTCGTCAAATCTGAAAGTTAAAAGAGATCAAACTTATTTCTACACGGTCACGCTAAACGCATTGGTATACAAGCGTGGCTTAAGGTGATATCAGACGGTTCACTCGAGTGATTATTCACTCGAGTGGAACCGTTCACTTCTTTCATTCTATGTTCACACGATTTAGAAGGAATGAAATAGAAAAGAACATTCACTGTTCTTTTCTTTTAATATGTCATCGAATGAAGTCGTGCGTCTTGGAATTACTTTAAATTGCCGAACCCGAATGAACGTTCTCTCAGTGTTCAGACCGTTTATTTCTCGTTCATTCGGAGTGGGAGTGAAAGATACCAGATTCATTAGGCACTAATGTTTCATTTTGTGTTTAGATGCGTTACTTGGACTGAAAGATGCAAAATGAAAAACGAAAATGAACAAAAAATTATCCATCTGATATCACCTTTAGTATCGTCTATCAAATTTGTGAGGATTCCTAAGCAATTTGTAACCACCTCCGTATTAGTCAATGCTTATGCTTTTTCCGTCAGGGCGAAGACCCCGTCGATGTTGTGGAGTGAAGATCTGGACGCGCTGCTGCTGAAGCTGGACGAAGTCGAGGAGAAGGAGAGGCAGGAGGAAGCCAGCGTCAACAAGAAGTCCACCAAAGCCATGGTAAAATAATAACACATCACTGTGTGGTACAAAAGAATGGTAGCCTAGTCGGTAGAACGCTTGCCTTGAACGTAAGGGGTGCAAGTTCAAATCCCGGTCCCGCACCTCTGAGATGATTTTCATGTGCGAATGTCATTTTCAATAATGATTGGTATATATATAGGGGTGAAAGTCTATTTGTCTTAAGCGACACTTTTGGCCGATATTGACTTATATACATATTTAGAATCAGCGAACTTTTCTGCGTCGAATGAGTATGCTCTCCTTTAAAGTTAAAAAAAACGAATAGCCTCGATATGGTTCACTGTGGTGTCAGCACTCATGTCAAGACAAGACCTCTGTCACGAATTGGCTCGGTCGCTCTCTGTCTAATTGCATACGAGTGAAAGAGGCAACATATATATATTACGTGACATACATCTAATCTTGGCGCTCATGCTACAAGTGCTGATTAGTGAAGTTTAATGATAATTTATGTTTTTATCTCTACGCATACTCGGAAAGATGGACCGTATGAAGGTAAATCAATTTTGTATTGTACTTAAATCGCGATATTATAATCATATTGATCTATACATCTATCTATACAAATAAATAAAATTGGAGTGTCTGTAATATCAAAATAACACTTTTTTACCAAATGAGTATGAAAGTATATACGATACCTGTAACGAAAACGCAATTTTAAAATTTTTTGTCTGTCTGTCTGTTTGTTTGAGGTAAACTTCTAAACGGCTGAACCGATTTCAATGGGACTCTCACTGACAGATAGCTGACGTTCCAAGGCGTAACTTAGGCTACTTTAATTTTAGTAAAAGCATTAGGGTTCCGCGGGAAAAACATAATACCCATATTTCCGGGTAATCTCCCTAAAGTCCACGCGGGCGAAGTCGCGGGCACAGCTAGTATTTGAATAAAATTGAACCAAATCAAAAATCTTACCAAAAATACCATCATCATTTTAGTCCATCTACAAACCATCTGCAATAGTATTAGACAGTACTTACGTGTTCTGCAATACCATTGTTAATTATTTATAACTTACTTTAAATTTAGGGATTTATTTTGTACTAACTTCTACCCGCGACATCCGTGCAGACTTCGTTTATTCAATATCGTTATAAATTATAGCCTACTAGCTGACCGGGCGAACTTCGTACCGCCTTAGAATGAGTGACATACGAAAGCAGCGCCACCTACCGGGTCCAATTGTGACTCTAAACCATCCAGGGTGACACTCAAACGCATACAAAAAAAATTAATTCAAATCGGTCCAGCCGTTTAGGAGGAGTTAGCTTACAACGAAAAGTGGTATTGATTTTTATATAAATATATATGTTATTCTGATGTATAAACAATAATATTGTGTTGTTTCATCAAAATCCGTTCAGTAGTTTTTGCGTGAAAGAGTTACAAACATCCATCCATCCTCACAAACTTTCACATTTATAATATTAAGTAGGATTAGTAAAATGTAAAACTTTGATTCTTGTAATTTGTTTATAGGATTTTACTGTTATAAGACATTTTTGTTTATTTACAATAGCATTGAGAAACACTTTTGTTATTTAAAAAAATGCATTGTAAATGGTTTTTCGATGCATTAAGTGTTTATCTAAATTTGGCCGCTAAACTTTGTACGATGTAAAAGTTGCGATGACCTAGACCGTTATCTGGAGGGATGGAGTGATCTGAAGGTAGAGAAGAGTGGAGGAGAATGGGGGGACCTTTGCCCAACAGTGGGACAATATAGGTTAAAAAAACTGTACAGTTACTGACCTGGTAGCATCTGACTATTTGTAAGTGCATTTTGGCATACACGAATAAAAAAAAAAATTGATTTTTACCGAATATGTACTATTATTAGAACGCGAATAAGAAGAATAGGAAATCGCTAATGGACATCGCGCCCTCGGACAACGGTCGGCGAGTCGAGCCGAAGATATCCGATGACCTGATCAAGAGGATTCAGGCAGCCGAGAAGGCCAAGACCAGGAAGGAGACCAAGAAGGAATACGACCCGGTCAGTATTAAAAATAAATAAAAAATTTCTATGGATACGGTGGGTCTAAAAACGATCACTTTTAGCAAATGCAATGCGGCCTTGCGTGATTGGTTATGCATTTTTAGGGTACCGTACCCAAAGGGTAAAACGGGACCCTATTACTAAGACTCCGCTGTCCGTCCGCCTGTCTGTCACCAAGCTGTATCTCATGAACCGTGATAGTTAGACAGTTGAACTCAGATGATGTATTTCTGTTGCCGCTATAACAACAAATACTAAAAAACAAAAAAATAAATATTTAACGGAGCTGCCATACAACAACCGTTATTTTTTCTGCTTGTTTGGCTCGATATTGATAACGGTAACAGCGGCTCGAAATATTCACAGAATATTTAGTTAAATTATTAAATTTAAAATGAAATAATTAAATTAAAATAAAAAAATATATTTCAGAGTGGCAGGCTCCCATACAACGGACATGATTTTTTTATCGATAATGGTACGGAACCCTTCGTGCGCGAGTCCGCCTCGCACTTGGCTCGGTTTTTACAATTAACGGCATCATATTTCGATGAAGTTAAATCGCTTGAGTGGCCATAGACCCCTAGAGCAAATTTGAAGGATATAGAATGAAGTTGGTAAAGTAAACAATCCAGTTACATAATTTTATAGTATCTGCGTTGGTATTGGACATCGGCTTGGCATAATGTTTAAAGCGTAGGCGGCCTGAATCACTGAACCGGGTGGTGGTTGCAGGTTTGATACCCGTCAGTGAATTGTTTCGGAAATGGCTATTTCGAAATCTGCCCTGTAGGGTGATTTTAAAACACTCGGAATCGAATTCGGAAACGGAATCGAAAACTTCGAGTTGTCGATTCCGTTTCCGACGGCATGACAAAACGCGATTTTGAATAGCGGACGGAAGGGCCAATCGGAAAGTTCCGACGTCGGAAAGATTGTGTGCGTTTACAAAGAACGTTAAAAATGGTAGGAATGGTAGAAATAAAATTCGATTACAAAACAGTTATTAATACGAATTTTTTGGGCCAAAAAGGCTTAAATAAACACACTTATCATAATTATAAAAATGGAAATTGATTACTTATTTAAATTACCGATTTAAAACTTACTCTCCTTTATTATTTTTGATTATAACGAACCTCGAAAATTTTAACTGATAAGTGAAAGTGAAGGGTAACATCACGCCTTTGAAACCACGAAGTTTCAGAGCTACGTCATAGATGGCGCATGGCGCTGTATTTCGGAAAATAAAAACACAACCACGAAGTGAATAATGCAGCGCGATTGTTTGCTGGCGCTGCACAGCAGCTGCCCTATATTGTCTCCTATAAGATAATATTCCATCCTATCGAAGGTTGAAGGGAATAATTTTCACAATAATGTAAAGGGCCATAAAACAACGTTAATGGGTTTATTTTAAACACTCTATAATACTGACTTACCTTAAATATTATGCAAGTATTTAGATAACACTTAAATTTGGTGTTTTATTTATGTTTTTGTTCAATTTCGGAAGCTTTCCGCGAGGAAAAAGGTGTCGGAAACTTTCCGTCGATTTGGATGGGTTTATCCGACGAGAAATGTCAAAAATCGTCGGGTACGGAAATCAAAATAGCGATGGCTGGAATCCGTGACGGAAAGATCCGATTCCGTTTCCGAATTCGATTCCGAGTGTTTTAAAATCACCCTGCTGGTCTGGGTAATTAGGATCGCCCCGAGTCCATTGTACGGTGCCCATAGTACGAGCTTTGATTACTTTGGGATCATACGATGATGATATTTACTTGGCCTTCGTAGACTTCCAGAGCGAATTTGAAGGATATAGAATTCATTTGGGAAATCGAACAATCGGTTAACATAATTGTATGGTATCTGTGGTGGTATCACTTATTGGCGTGTTGTAGTAGTTTTGTGGCGAGATTTTCATCTTTCCATGCTTCTTTGTTAGTCTTGAGTCACCGAAAGTACCCTTAGTCGGATCTTAGAGTTACTGACCACCATTCAAAAAACTGACTTTACTGACCCGTTTCGACCTTTGAATTTATAACAGAGACGTCTGCGGTCCCTTGGTGCCCTAAGAAAATCATACTTCTAGGTTAATGCATGCAATCAAGATACGGCGGTTTATGTTGCATTTTCAGTGCATACATTTGCACAGGAATCAAAAACCTATAGGGTACTTCCCGTTGACCTAGAATAGTGAAATTTGCCAAGAAGCAAGGTCTTATAGCACAAGTAAAGGAAAAAATCCGAAAACTCTATTTTTTTTTGTTAGAAAATGTTTTTTTGAGATTACAAACTTATTTTGTAGTTACTTTGTATGGGAACACCAGTATACCAACAGCAAAGTTAAGTTTGTCTCTCTATTTAGTTTATCTTTTCGTTACAGTAATGTTCGGTGCTTTCATAGTTTAGGTACGGAAGCCTCGGTGCGCGAGTCCAGCTCGCACTTGGCCGGTTTTTTTTAAAGCCTGGTAGAATTGAACAGATGTTTGGTTAGCAATGGAATGATATTATTGTATTCTGGGTCTTATTATTATCACTTGTGTAGGATGATCCAACCGGCATCAGTCCGATAAGCGCGGAGAAGAAGCCCAAGTCTCGCGTGAAGAAGGAGAAGGTGGAGAAGCCGGAGAAGGCGGAGAAGGGCTCGGCCGACGGCCTCAAGCAGACCAAGCTCGCTTTTAAGAAGGAAACTAAAAAGGTAGGATTTATTAACTTTGTATGCAATGAGATACAGAAGGAACTAATTTTTCAACGTTAAGCTTCCCGCACATTGGCGCACAGTGGGCCCAAACTGAAAATTGGTGGACATAGGCAACAAAGTTCCAATATCGATGCGATTTTTTTTTATATGACGTGTTAAGATATTCCTGACAACTTTTATTCAGATAAAATTTCTTCTAAAGTTGATAGTTTGTCTTGAAAAAAATAAATTAGATTTTTTTGTATGGAGCGAATCACGTTTAATTTATTTTCTTCAATTGTACAAATATGTTGGGTTTGTGGCGTGAGTATATGATAGCTAGGGTCATTCTCTATCCACGAAAAAATAAATCAGCGCCGGCCATCTGCGGCTGCGCGAGTAATCATTCGGTAAAAAAAAAAGTTTTGTTATTATTGCATGTTATCGGTAGCACCTGCATTGTGATTGATGACTCATTTGTTTGTGCGCTCGGCTAAACGCATAACTAATGAGTCACCGAAAAATGCTTGTCTCTGATTGGCTGTGTATTTTTGTATTTTAACTGCACGTTATCTATTGTTGAATAAATATCGTAATAAATTTCAGGTTATACTAATTTTGTTAATGATAGGTGAAATAATTTAAATTTGTACGGGCAAGTCGTTGATAATTATCTACATAATCAAGCGTATGTATATTATAGATTAATTTATTATTATTTATCGTACGTATGATCAATATGAAACTGTGAAGTAATTGTAGCCCTGAAAAGGGCTGTTTGTCATATTCCTAGCCCTGATGGGCTTTTGTGGGAATAATCTAAAGCCGGATCGCATCATTTCTTATTCCAGAAGTGCTAGTGGGTCCGGCAAATTTTCGGACTCTGCTATGAGGTATTCTTCTTCCTCCATAATCTCACTGTCACAGGGAGGCTCAGTAGTCGGTAACAACTGAATTGCTTCAGGCAACAACTCATTATGAGCCTGTTTCGTTAATCTAGGCCTTATGTAGGATATGTGGGGATCAGAGCTTATTAGAAGTCCATGTAGGATGTCTTCATTTGTTGCTATTCTCCCCGACTTCCGAGTGTGCCTCTCCCTGACGTTTCTGAAGTCCTTATTACGGGCTTCCGAAGCTTCTTCAGATAAGGTACCTAAAACGAATAAGTACATAACTTTTAATGTCAAAACGCAATCGAGCCAAATAATAAATCAAACTATATATTTTTTTTACTCACCGATTGGCAAAATACCAAAGTGGTTACAGATGTCTGCACCGTGCATTAGAAGTTTATGTACACTAACTGGCATGTAGTACCACGAATAGTGTTGCACGTATACATCAGCTGTTTCTCTACAGTATCTTCTAAATTTTTCACAGTCAATGTTTTTGCCTGATGATATGGCTTGTAGAATAACGGAAAATCTGAAAATCAGATTTTCGTCAATTCCCGTTATTCTGGATGATGTTTTGTAATCTTGGAAAAAGCGCCTCGCAGTATTCCCGTCATTTGTAGTTCCAAAACCCTAAAATGGGAAAACCATACTGTAATATACAATACATAGAGATTTACTACACAAAATACATAAAAAGAGCGAAAATTAAATAATACCTGTTTGACTATATCAATCAGCATTCCAGTTTGCTCACGAAACTCTTGTTGCGTGGTATTTTTTTAGCTTGTTTCATAGCCTTATGTTCGCCTCGAGCTGACCATCGTTGAAAATCCAGATTATAAGATATATGGAGAAGACATTCCATACACCGAATTTTCATATGCAGTGAAGAAATTCCTTGTTTGTAAATTTCTTCACGAAGTGGTTTGGCAGTCAAAGCTTCTAAATTATTCATTTCGCTCGGTTTTGCCAAGCAAATGGGACACGTTGCATATGATGGTACTTCAGCAATAATATTGGCCACTTTTCCATCAATCATGGTCATATGCAATTCATGTGACACAATAATATTACCACACTGTGTAGATATTCGTTCATCAATTTGTTTTTTCATCTCAGACTCTTCAGACTTAATAAAATCAGCTGTCTCCGAAGTGAAAGTGAACTTTACTGGTCGACAGTACAGAGTTGAGCAAGGTGTGGGGTTCTCCCAAACTATATTTTCATTCCCAGATGATGGGCTAGTAGACACTAGCCGAAGAGGTACGATGCTTATCATGACTACTGATGAATCATTGAACTCTACAGCTGTGTTTGACGTCTTCTGTTTATAATTGCTCTGCGACGAAGAACCATCAAGTCCCCATTTCCAGGTCAACTTGAGTTCTTCATTTTGAGACCTATCAACAGAATTAATATCTAGTAAAATCCTCTCCACAGTGTGGTCCAATAGCGCTTGCAATTTAATGTGAGCTCCTTTTTCGGTAATCTCCATACTCTCTTGTGGAGGGTAACATCTTTTCTTAGCATTTACAAGCTTTGGATAAGATGGAAAGGCAACACAGTTTTCTTCTTTCAGAAATTGTCGAAGAGCTAAGTACTTCCATTTCGAGAGCGCAAGTGATGTATAAAGAGCTAAACATTTATCTGAAGAAACAGTACTCAAGCTCTGCTTTTTCAATAGTTGCTCGTCGTATTCGACAACTTTCGCCAGATTAGTTTTGCCGTTGTCTTTCAATTTTGTTATGTACCAGTACCGCAACTCTTCCTCGGAATTTTCTTCTACTATGGAAGTAGTACGTCTTTTTTTTTGCTTATTACTTAACTCTTCGAACGGTTTTCTGTGCTCTTTTTCTGTAGATGTTCCCGCTTCCGCAGTACATACTGCAAGAGTGGGAACATGGGAATCAATATCCTTAGGCTCAGATAAGGCTGCCTCCGAGAAGCCCATCTCACTTCTCAGGTCAACACTGCCACAAACAGGCCAGTTGATGTTTTTTTCCAACCACTTGCGATTACTTTCACGATTCATAAAAGTTTTTTGATTTCTACTTGACTCTATCCACTTTTTATTTAGATTTACACAAATAAGTCGACAGAACTCCTTGATTCGGTTCTTGTCTTCTTCAAAAACTTCGGTAGTCAAGACAGAAATGATACTTTCATATAGAAACGTATGATTTTTCAGATCACCGCCATTTCTTAATTTCACAAAAATATCTAGGTTGGTACAAAATCCAGCCATAGTTCAAATATAAAAATAAAAGTATTTCACTGTGTTTACAAATAAGCGGTAAGAGCGAAACTAGATGGACTTAATTAATGTATTTAAATTTATAGTAAGTGTTAATTACTCAAGTTATGGACATAACAGTGAGTTTTTAGTCAGCCAATCAGAGACGAGCATTTAACAATGACTCATTAGTTATGCGCTTAGCCGAGCGCACAAACAAATGAGTCATCAATCACAATGCAGGTGCTACCGATAACATGCAATAATAACTAAATCTCTACCAGAATTACTAGTAATAAGTTCCTATGCGCTATTAAAACTATATATTTAACTAAAAAGAAGGTCAAAACAGCCAAATGAGACAAAAAAGATACTTTGAATTTATTTTAAATGGAAAAAAAAATCTTACAAAACTTTTTTTTTTTACCGAATGATTACTCGCGCAGCCGCAGATGGCCGGCGCTGATTTATTTTTTCGTGGATAGAGAATGACCCTAGTTATCATATACTCACGCCACAAACCCAACATATTTGTACAATTGAAGAAAATAAATTAAACGTGATTCGCTCCATACAAAAAAATCTAATTTATTTTTTTCAAGACAAACTATCAACTTTAGAAGAAATTTTATCTGAATAAAAGTTGTCAGGAATATCTTAACACGTCATATAAAAAAAAATCGCATCGATATTGGAACTTTGTTGCCTATGTCCACCAATTTTCAGTTTGGGCCCACTGTGTGGCGCGACAGCCCTCGCGCATTAAATTGTTTGTCAATAGTAAAACGAACTTTGTGCCGATCTATGTCCAGTACAAAATGCTCGGTGGGACGTCATTTTCTCGACAAATCTGACAGTTGAAAGAGATAAAACTTATGTGTACACCGTCATGCTAAGTCCACTGTGTTGCCCGGCAGAAGAAGACATCGTCTAGCGGCAGCGAGTCCGGCGACTTGTCTGACTCCGACGTGGAGCTGGCCGCGCCCGCGCCGCCCCGCGAGCGCGCCGGGGCCAGGCGGGCCGCCGCCAAGGTACACTACACACGCACACACACACGCACGCAGGCACCTATACACGAATGGACACACATGCACGCACACCTTCACACGTACAGGGTGCATTAGTACTCTGAAATAATACTTTGGGTACTTATACGGTAGCTTTTATGTGGATGCTAAGTGAAGACAGTTTATACGTAACTATCATAGTTTCTGAGTTATAGACTTTTTTTATGAGATTGGGAAGCAAACGACCAGTCGTTTCACCTGATGGTAAGTGACCAACGCCGCCCATGGACACCTGCAACACCAGGAGCATCGCAAGTGCGTTGCCGGCTTTTAAGGAATGAGTATGCTCGTTTCTTGAATATACCTTTGTAAGACTTGAATATTTGTCACAGGTATCGTGTGGGGTACATACGTATCTCTAATAAGCAGTGTCTAACATTTACGAGGGGTGACTACCAATATTCACAAAACAGAACATACAAATTTTACATAAGACTCGAGATATTAAGAGTTATAGAAATCGACGACGAAAGTTGGAAAATACATGGTCGAATTTTGATCAAATTTTTATACCTTTTAGTTGTATACCCGATACTGATGCAAAGGTCAAAGTATTATTTCGGCCTTCTGAAAAACCCTGTATACATGACACAGTATACAATTCCAGTGGGGTAAGCACACGCATGCCGACACTAGACATCTGTTGTGGACTCGTTTCGCTTGCTCTCCGCCATATTTCATGTGCGAATCTCATTTTCATCCGAGATTATCACTTGCTATGAAACGGTGAAGGAAAACATCGTGAGGAAACCTCCACGTCTGAGGGAACTTGACTAGTTCTCTATAGATGTGTGAAGTCTGCCAACCCGCACTGGGCCAGTGTGGTGGACTATGGCCTGAATACCCCTCGCATTGAGGGGGGCCCGTGCCCAGCAGTGGGACGTTAAAAGGGCGCTAGTTAGTTTTTTACGTCTTAATTTATATCATCCATGTTCAGGTTCAAAAGTACAAGGACGGATCTGAAGACGAGTCGTCGGACTCGTCGGTGGAGCTGTTGGAGAACAGAGTCGAGTCGGAGAGCGAGCGGCCGCGCGCGCTCTCGCTCAGTGAAGACGACGACGACTTCGCGGTGAAGAAGAGCGCCAACAAGAGGCCTGCTGAGATGGACTCCGGTAAGAAATACCTTTACAGTGACCATAAATAAGATAGACTTGTGTACGTGTCGCTATCAAGCCAGTGTCGTGACGCCTGATAGTGGGCGTCGTGACTTCTGATAATGAGCGTCGCGACGCCTCATAGTGTTCGTCACGACGCCTGATAGTGAGTATTGTGACGTCTGATAGTGAGCGTCGTGACGTCTGATAGTGGGCGTCGCGACGCCTCATAGTGTTCGTCACAACGCCTGATAGTGAGCGTCGTGACGTCTGAGAGTGAGCGTCGCGATGCCTGTTAGTACGCGTCGTGACGCCTGATAGTGTGCGTCTCGACGCCTGATAGTGAGCGCCGTGACGCCTGGTAATGAGGGTCGTGACGTCTGATAGTGAGTGTCGCGATGCCTGTTAGTGAGCGTCGCGACGTCTCATAGTGTCCGTCACGACGCCTGATAGTGAGCGTCATGACGTCTGATAGTGAGCGTCGTGACGCGTGATAGTGAGCGTCGTGACGCCTAATAGTAAGCGTCGCGACGCCTGATAGTGTTCGTCACGACGCCTGATAGTGAGTATTGTGACGTCTGATAGTGAGCGTCGTGACGTCTGATAGTGAGCGTCGTGACGTCTGATAGTGAGCGTCGCGACGCCTCATAGTGTTCGTCACAACTCCTGATAGTGAGCGTCGTGACGTCTGAGAGTGAGCGTCGCGATGCCTGTTAGTACGCGTCGTTACGCCTGATAGTGTGCGTCTCGACGCCTGATAGTGAGCGTCGAGACGCCTGGTAATGTGCGTCGTGACGTGTGATAGTGAGTATCGCGACGCCTGTTAGTGAGCGTCGCGACGTCTCATAGTGTCCGTCACGACGCCTGATAGTGAGCGTCGTGACGTCTGATAGTGAGCGTCGTGACGCGTGATAGTGAGCGTCGCGACGCCTCATAGTGTGCGTCGTGACGTTTGGTAGTAAACGTCGCGACGCCCGATAGTGAGTTCGAGATTTGTTGATGAGTTACTTTGAGGTAAATTATTTTCGTGTTTGTCATCTGTTCAATGTTCCATCACCAGACTGTTTATTCGACTCGTTGATCGAGGAATCGAAGAAGGATTCTCCCGCGAAGGCGAAGAACGGCACCGCGCCGCCGCCCGCCGCGCTGTCGGTCTCCAGCGACGAGGCGGAGTCCCCGCCGCCCGCCGGCAAGCCGCCCGCCAAGAAGCCGCCCGCCAAGCGCCAGCTGCCCCACCTCGCCAAGGACGACAAGAAACCCAAGAAGAGGCCGGCCAGAGACATGCTGAGCGATGACGACGATGATGACAGCATATTTGACAGTAAAAAGGTAAGAACCGGAATAATGACAGCCATATACTGGTTATGCATAGAGAGATTGTAGTCGTATTCAAATGTAAACTCGACTATTTGTTAGCCCCCCATTTGCTCGTATTTTAAAATTGGATGTGCTCATATAAATAACTTCTTAGCAGTCGGAAAACGTTACCGTTTTATCTATAGGCCAGTCGAAGTCTTATTTTTCTATCAATTCTAGTTATTACAATAAATCATCGCAATACAGCAGCATAGACCTGTACGCGAAATAAATGTTTATACGTTGTTTAGCGATATTTACTTATGATGTCACAGGATAAGAAGAAACCAGCGCCAAAAAAGAAGCCCAAGAAAAAAGTGGAGAGTGATTCGGAGTCTGCGTTGAGTGATGTGAGCGAGCCGCCGCCCGCTCGCGGCAACGCGCGCGCTAAGGCGCTACAGAAATACAACTTCAGCGATAACTCCGACTCCGACTAATCACGTCCACTACGCGGAACTTGGGTAATTATACTTAAGATACACTCCATGGTTCAAACATCATGCCAGCAGAGTTAGCACGGACGCCCAAGACTAGACTAGCGTCACGAATTGTGTCGCACTGAGTCACCCACTGTCTTATTCCGTGCGTGACATAACGCATCTTTAAAAGTATGGAGACCTAACTCAAAAATAATGTTGATGAAAAATGGTCGTTAGAACGACCCTTTAAAATTTATAGTCAAAATCCTAAAACTTCAAAATGAGTCCCTATACTTTCATGCGAAAGTCTAAAATGGCTAATAAGGAATTCGTATTCGTTATTATTTAATGTAATCAAATGAATTCTTCATTTACATAGGACTAGCTCAGTTAAGTTAAACTACAGAGTATAGTACTGCCTGGATTCATATTTAACAAATCCTACAATGATTGACTCTAACATTGCTCTACATCTCTATTACAGAACCAGTATTGTGAAATAAGAAGAGGCATTCAGAAGACGTCCGTTTCGTCGTGTACATATTTGTCGATAACGACGCAACCGTTTTTATATTGTTATAATACGTATTGACTGCGAGTAGACATTATTTTTCTACACGTTTTCGTCGCCCGCAGGTGACGGCCGGTGACCGAATCACGGGTTTGTAATCTCTTTACATAAGTAATGATTTATTTATAATTTAGATGATAATTGTAGTTCGACGACGTCTAAGTCTAGTGGTCGAAGGTAGGTTGCTCGACTCACTCCACCGGGTGGTTATGGGTTCGATTCCCGCAAGTGGCAAATTTCGGAAATGGCGTTTTCGGAATTTGCCCTGGTCCGAGTGTAACTGGGAACGCCCCCGGTCCATTGTATGGTACCCATTGTATAAGTGTTGCTTAGTTTGGGATCATACGATGTGTATGTGTTGTCTGGCGATAATTTTAATTATACTTGAAACGTTGTGATGTCTCGGTCCTGCTCAAACGAGGGATGTGTGGAGATTTTTTTGAATAAAATCTTTTTTAAAAAACAAATCTGAGGATTCATATTTTTTATGAGAAATTTGTAAATAGTTATTTGATGTTATGACAGTTTTTTTCAGTGTCTCGTATTGTACTTGTTTTCCGTTTATTTCTTTATTTCTATGCTGCTATTTTAAATGATTTCGATTTTGATTATGTTGTATATTGATAAAACTAAAAATATTGTCATCTTGCTCACACAGTATGTCCATGAGAAAGATGGCTATACGCTTATTTTAGTTCAGTTTAGTGCCAACATAATTGACATGTACAAATTCAAATTAAGGTATTTTTATTAACTGTACTTTAGTAATTCCGATGCCTAGTATTATTTATTTGTGATCTTTCTAAATCTTTGTATTTTTGATTTAATTATTATACATTGTTTCATTTGATTGCAATGAACTTAGTGTCATAATGTCGTCTTTGTGTTAAAATAGAATTATCAAATATTATTGAGATAATATTTTCACAATTGTTAATTTTAACAATTTGTAAATAAATGGACATTTTAATGAATAAATTGGTATCATTTTTATTTAAAATAGAAAAAAGGATATCCAGTGCTCAGTATGTTTAAAGATGTATAAGGGAGTATTAGGGCGCCAAAACATGGTGAAAAAGGAGTAAGTCAGTAATATAAATTAGCCGATAATATTAGCAAATATCCGGTATGTAAGCTGGTTACGCTAATAGCGATAGCAGAAACTTAATTTTGTTTTCCATTGTATTTTCAATGGAATTAACATGAGAAGTACCAGGGGTGCATGATTGCATAGGAGGTTATTGGTCCTGCAACTAGCGCCGTCTGCCGTGCAATAGCTGAAACTAGAATTTTCATGCGACGTCGATAAAGCTGGTTATGTTATTAACCGACATCTATCAGTTAATAGCTGAAACTTTATTCGAAGTAAAGATTTCGATTAAGTTTTTAATAAAATTACTTGAGTTCAATAGCTGTTTAATTTTTTTATTCTATGTAAAGATTTCAGTTGTTTTTAAAAAAATACCAACCAAGAATGCGGCCAGTTAACCGCTATGAGCATCTAACGTTACGTTGAGGGGTTTTTGATAAGTTACTGAAAAGTACCAGGGTTGCAGGACCGTGCAGGAAGTTAGACGCTAAATAGCGACACCTATTGTGTCTTCCTTGACTGTAAACTTAACTTGGATGCTCATATCGAAACCATTGTTGGAAAAGGTTATAAAATGTATAAATTTGTTTTAAGATCAGCTGGGGACTTTAGACTACCCAGTACTTATTTGTATCTATTTAATGCTCTCGTCCGATAACAATTGGAATATGCCTGTACAATTTGGGACCCTTTTTACAAGAAATATGTTTACGCAATTGAAAGGGTACAGAGTAAATTCCTCCGTAGCATTCATTGGAGCTGGAGCGTCCGTGTGCTCAGCTGACTCACGTGACATACATTGACCTTCTTACAAAGTACAGTACACTATTCGATCTATGCCATAATAAATTTGACTGCATTGAACTGAATAATAGCATATCATATCGCATACCTAGACTAAGCCATCTACGTTCAGCACATGCTTACCCCCTGTTCCATACACAGTTTTGCCGATCTCATGCCGGGGAGCGCGTTCCTCTGCGTCGACTATTCACGCTATACAATTCACATTTCCTAGACATAGATAAATTCCTAAGTTATAGATTTAATTTAAAAAAGCCATAAAAGCTAAATTATGCTCCAATTTTTTTTTACCATAATGATTTATAAGTGTTATCTACTCTTCTTTCTATGTTATGTTATTTCTTTCTTTCTTTCTTTCTCTCTCTCTCTCTCTTTCTTTCTTTCTTTCTATGTTTCTTTTGTTATAATTTGTTACAATATAATGTTATGTTTACTTATTTGCATAATATTAGTCTATATTGCGGCAACTTTATGTAATTAATCCGTGGACAACGCCGTGGACTGTACTGGGTTTAGATAACTTTTTGTAATACCATTTGTAATTTTTTATGTACTGTTGTTTGTTGTCTCTAATAAATAATTTAATTTATATAGAGCACAAAAGGGTTTTTAACGGTATTATACTTGGAAAAGTGTTTTTTTATTATATTATAATAATCTTCCTATATGCTGATAAATACGAAAAAATATATCTCATCGCGTCATCAGCGTCATCGCTATCATTATTTTGAATACGGAAATTGATATTGACACACTTTCACCATTTAGTGTTTTCTACCGAGTTGCCTAGAAAAGTACCAGGGGTGCAGGACTGTATAGGAGGTTACACGATACTCGGTGACATCTATCGGGCAGTAGCTAAAACTAAACGAGCTGGATGTCATGTCGATAAAGCAGATACCGCCTTGTGTAGTAGCGATATCTATTGTGCAATAGCGAAGATTTTCAGGGATATGTCGGTAAAGTAGGTTACTGTTTAGAGTTTGTCTATAAACACTACGAAGACGCGTGCCCGTGTAGCAACATTTCCTACATGGACAATGCTCAAGTGTCGTCCGTGTAGCAAAATTTGCTACACAGACAATCCAGCGGCCGTTTGATTGTCCCAGGGGGGGGGGCGCCCGGAACGCCGCATTGACCGCGGTGTCCGGCGCTAATTTGCCGAATTGCCCGGCCCTAATTTTGGCTAATTTTGGATCGCAAAAAATCGGCGCGCACTTCACAAAATCACTTCTTGGCACGAAATTGTTCATGTCACAGTACCAAATGCTATGTTTTTTACGTTCACTTGGAGTTAAGCTATAGATTTATGTCTTTTGTTTGTCGATTTACGATTTAATTTACTGTTAAATTACGATCAAATTGATGACGCGCACAAAACTGACAAAAATGTCACAACAATATTTTACAACCTCAAAAAAACTTATTTACGTTTCGTTTCATGTCAAACTTGATGTCTACGTGCTCTTTGTTTACATGCCAAAGAGTTTGAAGTATAGAATGAATGAATACTCACAGATACCAGATAAATATTACCAACACAAAAACACCACAGACAAAGGCTCCGGTACAAAAAATCGGTGGG
Source organism: Ptilodon capucinus (assembly GCA_914767695.1). Classification (NCBI taxonomy): domain Eukaryota; kingdom Metazoa; phylum Arthropoda; class Insecta; order Lepidoptera; family Notodontidae; genus Ptilodon; species Ptilodon capucinus. The sequence goes on along the minus strand of OU611817.1, from coordinate 10,521,096 downwards.
TACTGATTCACCCAACGCTCTTTCTACATATCTCTATGAGTCGGTTGTTGCAATGTTGGCAAGTCTGGTGGATAATATTACGGGGAAGCGAGACAACTAATTGATTTTGCGCTCAGAGTAACCAAGAAAGATATATTTACGTTTATTTCGTCACTTTGCCCGTGTAGCAAAATTTACTACACGGGCAATTCGGCCATGTTTTTTTTTTCAAAATCGTGTAGCAAGATTTCCTACACGGGCAATGTTCGAGTTTCGTCCGTGTAGCAAAATTTGCTACACGGGCAATCTAGTGATCTATCGAATTGATAAAAAAGTACCAGGGATACATAACAATATAAGAGGTTAGTCACTATTTAGCGACATCTACAGTGGCATATTAGAATTCCATTCAAATATTGTTTTATGGTGTCGGTTAGATATTGAATTTACACCAACGGAGGGAGACCAAGAAGTAACCTTTATTTTTGTTTGACAATAAATCTATGAAAACAAGAAAAATTGTGCAAATACCAAACTTCAGCTAGGCCTACCTCCTCCGGTGAAGCTGTAAAGGCCAACTCACGGCCAACAGCGTAGTCATATCAATTTTATAGTTTTGATACACGAATAAAATGAACAAAATGCAAGTAGATAGGTATCTCAAGTAATATCAAACGTAAATAAGGGGGTTCGATAACAAATTTTGTTTACATTATTATATTTATTAAAATACGCTTTTAGATACTTTAATTACTTTACATAATTACCTAATAATTTTCTACATTCGGATTATTTTATTACATTTCTCGAAACATAAGTCCCTGGCCCGGCCTTCGATGATTAACTTAAAAATAATACACTCTTAAAATAACAAGTAAATTAATATGGCATTTAATTCAGTGTTTGCTAGTATATACATTAAATTGTTTTATATTTCGTTGTTAAATACAAATTGTTACTAGTAATTAGGTACAATATCTTTACAAGGCTTAAAAAATGATAAAGAAAATTAGATTTTTAATGAATTAGTGAGAAAAATAATTATTCACTTAATTGTTCTATTGATTCAAAAAACGAGAATATCGCGCCATTTTTATTTATTTAAAAGAGGCTCTAAATTGTGCAATAATTAAAGTGACGTTCGATTTTTTATTCAAAAATCTTTCTTTTTTTCAACGCCACTGATACTCGAACATAACGTTCAAAAACCTTATAAAAACAAGTTTTTTTTTTAAATTCAATACCTGCTAAGTTTGCTTTCTCTGTCGGAGTAGCCTTTAGCACTCTCCCTGTCGGAATATTTACTGTTACCATTATATTTATTGTACCTATCACTGTGGCCGTTTTGCCTGTATTGTTTCTCACTGGCACTGTAATGTATCTCCGAAGGGCCGATTGTCTTTGACCAGTGGTGGGTCCAGTAGAAGTCGTCTGGGTGCCGAGGGTACGGGTTCTCCCGACAGAGAACCACACAGTAGATAAGGCTGCCCAGTAGCGTGAGGAAGCCGAATATAAGAAAGACAATGCCAAGAATCCTGAAAAAAAAACAGTCTATGAACTTTTCATCTATGGAAGTATTTTGAAATTCAAAAAAATCTACGACTTCTTTTGCTTTTATGAAAAGAGATGACGTAAATTATAAAATGGGATAGGTTTGTCGCGTATAAATAAAAATATGGTTCCTAACAGTAGGAATGTAGTGACACAATTCATAATACTGACACTTTTTTGGTTGCCAGTGAATGGCCAGTGACCCGCCATAATTGTCTCTTGGACCCACAAATGACGGATACCGTTACCTACTATTAAAATTGTAAAGTGATTTTTAATGTCATTGCGGAGATTTCAACTCTAGATTAAAGCTCCAATTGTCCCTTTTGTACCTTTAACATCATCATCATCATATTGTCACCTTGATGCCATTTGACTAGTCATATTCTAGTTACCAATTACCGTTAATACATGATGTAATTTTTATGCCTTAAAAATGGAGTTATAGCTATTCCACGACGATTGTGTTAGCATACTTGGAGCCCAGTTCCAGTTCCCAAAATCGTTAAAAATTTTGCCAACACTAAATGGAACTGATAGACAGAACTCATAGAAGCTCATTCTACAACGAAATGTACATTTCGGAGGTTTTTACCACATAAATTCCTTCTAGAGTTCGTTTTGGTATTGGCAAAAATTGTGACGCGTGCGTTTTCACGCCCCAGTGTGGCCAGGACTTTGGGTAATCTGTCAGAATGAAAGCAAACACGGATAGTTTCCGTCAATTATACATCATCAATAATATTTCAAGAGGATTCATCCGCCATCTTTATCACTGTCATCATTCATTTTTATTTATTACGTGTATTTATTGAATTTGTCCTTGCTATTAATTACTAGACATTGGCGAAATACCCGCGCTAGTCGCAGGTGAAGGCATTCCTCATCTTATTCCATTAAATATCATCATTTCGCTCATTTCGTAAAAATAATAAAATATTTCAAGAGTCGGCTTAATCCGCCATATTGATCACTGGTACACCCAATATTATTTCAAATGTGTATTGATTGAATTTGTCCTTATTATCCCTATTAATTACTCGACATTGGCATAAATACCCGCTTATTTCAGGTGCAGCCATTCCTCATATTATTCCATTAAAATCTTTTCATTATTTTCGTAAAAAAAGTAGAAGAATTATTTCAAGTTCTATGAGAAGTATCTCCTCGTATAAAGGTCATTAAAGATCTTACCATACAAACAAGGGCTCGTAGAACTGCAGCACGATGACGAAGCCGAGGGTGACGAGGATTAGGCCCAGGTTCAGGAGCAGCATGAGGCAACACATCCCCTTCACGTTGGGGCAGAACGGATTCGGTGCCGCCATCGCGTCCACCTTCACACCAGCCTGGAATTTAGAACAGTGTTTTTACAAGATTGTTCCCAATTCAACTGGTTCCCTTGTCAATCCAACCTGTTGACCCAATTTACATAATCGCCGTCACAACACGTTGACCCAACTTGGTGATTTTAACCGACCTGCTTAGGTGGTCGTTTCAAGATGTTGACAGAACTAGTTGGGTCGTTCTTCCAACAAGTCTATTCCACCGATTGGAGCGACAATACAAAACCTTGACAACATTTGGTGAGTCACAGTTTCAACATGTTGACCCAACTAGATGAGTGGTTCTTCCAACAAATTGATTTTACCGGTTGGGGTGACAATGCAACACCTTGATAAAATTTGGTTAGTCGCCGTTTTAACACGTTGACTCAAGTTGGTAAGTCGTCGTTCCAACACTGCCAACCTGTTGACTGACGAATTTAGTTTTTTACATCTAGGTATTTAATTTTACCCTCTGAATTTTTGTTTTTATTTTTTATCTCAATAGCCTCAAAATATAATATTTTGTTTGTGAAGATATTTTTACATTTTTAATTTACCTTTCTGGATACTTTGGATCTGTGCGTGGAGGCGACAGATGGCGCCACCGCGCTCCGGTACGAGTAGACACTGCGGGGAGCGCGGGATTGTCGACTGAAAATAAATATTTAACAAATATTATTATCATACTATTGCAGAAGTTTACCGAATATTTTACCTGCAATCATACATCATTAATAGATAGTATTTTAGATTGCATAATTGAATTATTTGCCTAGTTTGGCCTAGCTTTATAGGTTTATTTAACTTTACATCAAAAGGTTCATAACTAACAACTGATTTTGGAGCTGATATTGCTCCATGTTCTAAGGAAAACGCCAGCGGGAAAGTTCGGAAATGGCGTTTTCTGAATCTCCCCTGATCTGTGTGTAACCGGGATCATCCCCAGCCTATTGTACGGTACCTATAGCTTTGCTTAGTTTGGGATCATACGGTGAGTATGTGTTGATTGGCGATATATATATATATGTCGGTAATAATTATATTTGTTCGTATTATTTTCTGGCAATTTGATTAAGTTTTCTTTTTGTGTAGATGTCTCATGTTGTTAACCACGACCGTAGTATTACATAATCGAATCGTAAGATCGATGCTCGCGACCTTGAATCGCAACTCGATTGCGTCTGGATCGTGACACTATTCGGTGTTGTCTATTATACAACTGTCACCTAGATTGAAATGGGTTCCGCGTGTGGTACCTAACCCCAAAAGTTACTGTCTACGGAAAATATTTTGGCGACAACAATTGGTATTCCTCCGCCATCATCCATTTTCTTTTATAAAGTGTATTTATTGAATGTTTCCTTGCTATAAATTACTCGACATTGCCATAAATACCACTAATCGCAGGTGCAGGCATACCTCATTTGAAGGGTACAGGCAAATAACAGGCAAATTACATGTCCTAATTAATGTAATTCGAGAAAAAACTATTTGAATGTTCAACTATTCCATAGTTTGGCCATAAACAAAACTGCATTTTTGGCACCATCTGTAAACTTTTTATTAAATTCTAATGATTAAAATTCAAAATACCTACCAAAGACAAAATAGGATTCTATAAAAAAAAATGTGTCATTCCCTGTTATTTGCCTGTAACCTTTATTTTATTCCATTAAAATCTAATTATTTCATTAATTGGTATAGTAAAAAAAAATACTTTAATAATACTTGACACTAGCTGAAATACCCAGTGGAGCCATTCCTAATTTTATTGCATTAAATTTCATCATTTTATTCATGTCGTAAAAAAGGAGGAAATCGATAAACGATATATCGTAGTCGAAATTGACCTAAGTTGTTCACTGTACCTACAAGAAAGTTGAGAATCCATCACAGACAGGAAATTCATTCCTTTTCACAAAATAATTGCAAATCAAATTGTCTTTTAAAATTATTTGACTAGAGATTGATTGTATACATTATTATACACGATTTTATACATATTTCATACACATATTTAATACAAAACACACACACATATCTCCACAATAAGCGAATTTTAATGTTATTTTTTTTTAAATCATAAGTTTAAACTTACTAATGTACCCTCAATTTATTGGAATTTACAATAATTTCTACTCTAAAATTGACAACACTGGACCTTGAACTAATATAACTATCTATAATTTACACCTGTTTTCGAATAAATTACCGCTCTCTCCCAGACACGAGAGATATAACCACATAATTCATCGTACAATTATTTTTTTGTTCATTGACAGTTTAGAGAAAGTTTTAAATTAAGTAAAAAAAGGTTCTAACGAGGCCCAAAGTCCTTAGTCACTGCGTGCTGTGGGACGATCAAATATTTATAAATAGGACGTCAAAACACTTGAGTCCTGCTCACACTGGGGCGACAAAACGTGCGCGTCAAATTATTTGCCAATACCAAAACAGACTCTTTGTAGATATATGTGTCGCAAGTTTTTCATAAAATTAGATTTTTGATCAAAAACCTGAACTGGTTTGGGTTTAAGATAAAAAACCATAACCTAACCTAACCACCAAACTTTAACATAAACCCAAACTAGTTCAGGTTTATGATGAAATTGAGTTTAAAATGTTTCATCTTCCGGTTTTTCATCAAACACCTAGGTTTTTGATCAAAACCCTATTTTATGAAAAACCTGCTACGTATACATCGACAGTTAGAAGGCGAATTGACTAAATCGCTATTTTGGTGACTTTGCACGACACCCAGAGGCCCAATTTACGTTTAATAATAGGATCAATCTCTATTAGAGAAGATATGGCGTAACAAATGGTCGTATTCTTTCTTTTGTTTGACATATCTCTAATAGAGATTGATCTAGAAACGAAAATCGGGCCCCTGGTCAAAAGACGGAAAAAAAATCGCTGATTCCAAAGATCTAGTTTATAATTCAATATCGCTCAACATGGCGCCTTTGAGTGAGTCACATCGCCTTTTACCCATCGACGTAAAGACTGATTATCTGTGGTAAAAGCCACGGGAGCAAGCGTCAATGACATTTCACTGAAAACCTAGCTTGTTTCATGAGTCAATACAGATAATATAATGTATAGTTTGTATATCATTAAGAGGTGGGACAATAAAGAGTTATCTATCGTTTTAGCAATGTTAAAAATATTTTACACTGTTATTTTTTTGACGGGTTTACTTTTTTATTGTGTATTTACTTTGACATTTACAAATTTTTAATAAAATATATTTGACTTTTATTTTTAATAAAACAAGCCAGCCTGGAAAAAATATTTTACACACATTAAACTTGAGGCTAATTTTAAGTACTCTGACCCCCACATCAGAGGTGATAAAAATAATAATAAAAAAAATGGTAAAAATATTAACGTGCGCGATCTTGACGCTCCAGTGTGTGTAGGTCTCTACTGGATAAAAAGTTAAGGGTTTTTTATCTGTCAAAGTAAGCCGTTTAGACGTGACAGTCGTTTACGTTGATGTCGTCATGGTTGTTTTAATTTAGAGGACAAACACGCTTGGTCAGGCGCTCGTCCGGCTCCACAGGAACTCATTTGAGGGATGTTTGCTATTTGTCCCGTTTTCCTCCCCTGTCCTACCTTTAAATCTTACATTGACACATCTTGTAATTAGTATTGCTGATTAATTTTGTGTCTTGAGAATATATAGCCTTATTAACTTTATATTGTACTAGCTGTGCCCGCGGTTTCACCCGCGCTAATAGTTACTTTGGCGTAGAGTGATGTTATAAAGTCTATGATTATATATAAGTCTATAATACCCGATTCATGTTCGGGAATTTTCCCGTTTTTGCCACATTATTCGTTGCTGCTCCGCTCCTATTGGTCGAAGCGTGATGATATATAGCTTATAACCTTCCTCAATAAATGAACTATTTAACACAAAAAGAATTATTCAATTCGGACCAGTAGTTCCTGAGATTAGCGCGTTCAACCAAACAAACAAACAAACTCTTTAGCTTTATAATATTATATATTATTATATATTAGTATAGATAATTGTTAATTTCTTCATTAAACACACACAAAAATGAAAATCCTTATTGGAAAAAATCAACCATGGAGTTTCTTGTCCATTCTTCTCCATAGGAAATGCATTCTGAATGGGTGGTAGAGATAATATACCTACTATGCGATTCAAATGAGAATAGGATCGACTTGGCGCCAAATTGTGACGTGAAAAAACTAATTATGACTTTAAATAATTAAATATTATATTAAGACAACTTACTAGGTACTAATTCAACCTTTTTATTAAAATTTGATGTAAGACTATTATTATTGATATGCAAATAAGTTTTTTGCAAACCATACTTTTCAAGTGACATTTGACAGATAGAGGTATTGACATTCCTATTTGGATCGCATAGTAATCATTATTATTTTTTACTAACTAGGTGCCTGTACCTATTGGTTTACATGAATAAAACATTTTGATTCTGAAAAGGCATGTTGGATTCATCCGCCATGTTTATCACGTTCATCACCTATTCTTACCCGACTACGGCGAAGCCAAAAGGAAGGGTTATGATTTTAGCTGTCTATATATACATTTTATTGTCCACCGTAGCGCCTAAACTATCCATCCAATTTTGATAAATTAGGTGTCATTATTTACAATGTGTATGTATTTATTAAATTTGTTATTGCTATTAATTACTTGACACTGGCTGAAAAACAGCAGGCGGAGCCTTTCTTAATAAAATAAGATACAAGAAGGACACTGCTTTACTTAGGGCTAAGAGCAAAAGTCGGCCTAGATACAATAAACTTACTTATTAAGTAATTAAATAACTGGATCGGATGCAAACGGGAGGTGAGTAACTGCCACTATGATCAAACGAGATGAGTGAAAACCAAACCGGGGGCGTCTGGGCGTGAACGAAATATGTAGAAATGACAGAGGGGGCAAATGAGACACGTAATTTACTAAGTGATTCAAATGAGACGGTGGCAAATGCGACATGGGGCAAATGCGAAAGGGGTAGTTGAGACGGAGCTAATCTCACCTCCCAAAGCAAAGTCCGGCACAAAATTTGACAGCCCTATAGGATCCTCGTCACACTATAGCGTCAAGGACGTCAGTAGAAAGTAAACACAATTCGTCTCGGGCAGGACACCGCGGCAACGGCCATTAGTTTCAATGGTTACGTTTTGTAATTCCCTTTTAAATTACTTTTTTATGTTGTTTCTACTGAATTATGTATTTTTTGTGACTAGTTACTAGATAATTAACAAGTTTTTTAGTGGAGTTTTGTTAAGTCAACATTTTTATTATTCTCACCCAGTTAACATTAATAATAATGTATTATCACACCTGTATTCCCCAAAGAGGTTAACAGAGATACACTACAGTGTACCCAGACGACGTCAATGTATTTTGGTCAAAATGGAGCGAGCCTATTGCCATTACCTATACCGGGCACATTCTTCCTCAATACGAGAGAGATTTTGGCCATAGTCCACCACGCTGGCCCAGTGCGGGTTGGTGAACTTCACACGCCTTTTTATAGACGTGCAGGTTTCCTCACGATGTTTTCCTTCACCGTTTAGCAAGTGGTAATCAATTAAGAACAAATGACATTGCAAAAATGTTTCTATTTTCTAAATTACTTACTAACATAACTCCAATTTAAATATAAGCAAGACAGTATGTAACCTTTCATCGCGATAATCCCATAACCCAGGTGCATAGGCGAACACACCGTGCCCCAGATAGCTGGTTCGATTCCCGGGCAGCGACATCATTGAGCTGTCTGCGGGCCCGCTGAGTTATTCGACCAAAGATTTATAGTCTAACTGTGAATTTGCTTGCGAGACTGCTATTTATTCTGTGTACTATCTGGATATATTATTATGGTTGAGTTTTGAATAGGGATACACAGCGTGAAACAGCCTGTACATATAGTAATTAAACTATGTTGTTATAAAATGCACATATTCAGCAAGCATTTTATTTAATTTATATTTTTATGATAGAAGGTATGAATCTAATCTTCTTGGTGTGGCCAAGAAGATTAGATTAAAAAAAAAAAAAGAAGTACAATATCTGTAACTGATTTTCGATGCAATGTATGCGTTAATGTATAATCGTTTTCGTTTAAATCGCCAACTGACTACTAACAGAGAATAATATAACAGATTTAAAAAATATATTATATCGCCCGATAACACATACCTATTGATGAGCCAAAACCAAGCTACGCTTGTACTGTAAGTACCTCACAATGGACTGGGAGCGATCCCAGTGACATCCAAACATACCCGAAACAGGTCATTTCCGAAATATTCCGTTGCCGGAATCGGACCCGCAACGATCCGGTACAGATGATGCAAACTGTGTTATAGACTCTCGATCATGTGTGGAGTTCCTAATAGAAAGGTATTTCAGACATGTGATTCATAAGCGTAGCTACTCGATTGCAATGCTTCGCAGTGAGTAATTTTCCAGCTTTCTGCGCGTAACATGCAAAAGCTTTTGTTTACGGTAGATGGGCGAGCAGACGTGCGTTTTTTTACAACGTTTTAACTTCAATTACGTTTAATTACGATTTCGGATAGTTTTAGACTCATGTTTGAAGGCTTTTTTAGTTAGAAAATCGGTCGTTTACGTTTCATGTATATATTCTATGTTGTCAGAATTGTTCTTTCTTACAAGATTACTACTTTACTTTTAGTCTATAGTAGTAACTGTAACTCATATGATAATAATAACTGTGGTATCTAAGTGGAAAATATTAAATAATACTCTTATTTAGTCGTCTGCGAATTTAATTTATAAGCGATTTTTACATAGAATAACATAATCTTATGATACATTAATATGTTTTTTGTTGCGTATATGCGTAATAAGGGTCGAAAATCTCGGTAATATAATAATTAAGGACTGTTGTGTTTGTTGACACTGACCTAAGTGTATTGCTGTCTTTCTTACGGCCGTAAAGTATGTGCGAGACGGCAATATTACACGAACTATCCAACAATTTAAGTGATAACTAAAACAATAGCAACTGCTTAAGAGTTTCTGGTAAGAAGATTTTAATTTTTAGTCGCTATCTAAACGCAGCGTTTAGATCGCCCGTCTGTCCCGCCACGGGGATGTAGTTCTCTCTAATCCGACACGTCCCGTGCGCCGTTGGACGATATTAGTTGAAATATGCAGAATTTAGTTGCGTCGATCAGAAACTAACGGTACATTCGTGTGAGATCGGTATCCCGTTAATGGTGTTTCAATTACAGGGGGAAGCGGAGGAGACAGCGGAGGAGGAGACAAAAGCGGAGGACTGTAACCTCCTACAATCAGAAAAAAAAGTTTGTAGTCATAGCGGTTGGTAGTTGGTACTTGGTAGAATGCCCGGCTTTAATGCAAGGGTATTAGTTTCTAACCACGGGTTATAAATATGAGATTTTCAGATTTCATAGGTGCATCTCATTTTCAATAAACATCACAACTTGCTAAACGGTGAAGGCAATACAGCGTGAGGAAACCTGCACGTCTATAAAATGGCGCGTGAAGTTTACCAACCCCCACTGGGTCAGGACTATGGCCCAAATCTCCCTCGTATTGATGGAGAATGTGCCAGTTTTGTAGTGGTAGGCTCGTTAACTATAACATTGGGACCTAAATACATGTGCGAAGTGTGCCTACCTCTTCGAAGAATACGGGCGTGAAGATGAATAATCCTTAATAGTTTAACTAGTCCTAATAAAGATCGGCAAGTAAATTGAAAATTGAACTTTATGCAAAGAAGATAAGTAATAAAATTCTATGTACCTTATCTCCGAGGGTGCCCGGTACGCTGCGCTGGTGACGTACACGTCGGAGGTGGAGTCGGCTCGTGGGGAGCCGTTGGGGTGATGTCTCCTCCCATTCCTGTGCTCCCCAGAAGGGGACCTGGTCCGTTCCTCCATCGTCTGCAATGGGAGAACAATGTTGAAGGAAACTATACATGCATGTAAATCCTTATTGGAACAGAGCAACAATGGAGTTCCTTGCCCATTCATCTCCATTCTCCATAGGAAATGCATTCCGAATAGTAGACATTTATCTCTTTCAAATGTATTTTTTTTTAAATGACGTTACACCGAGCCATGTCCAGAACAAAAAGCGCGAAGTAACGTCATTTTCTCGACAAATCTGACAGTTTAAAGAGATAAAACTTTGTCTACGGGGTCATGCTAAGCCTGCTGTATATCCGGTCCTTGAATCAATCAACATAGCTGTTGGAATTCGAAGCAAAACGTCAATTCGATCTAAAACCCGTAAAACTTGTTTACACCTACATAATTCGCGTTACAGTATGTTTTGACCGGTGTTTTTATGATGTCGTTCGTTCATGAACGATACACGGCGAAAATATCAAACAATATGAGAACATTCCAAGGTTTGATGGACCGGAATGAAACGCCGTGCACCCACTGGAGAGAACGAATTAACTTTACCTTTGTTAGGGTTCCGTACCCAAAGGGTAAAACGGGAACCCTATTACTGAGACTTCGCTGTCCGTCCGTCTGTCCGTCCGTCCGTCCGTCCGTCCATCCGTCCGTCTGTCACCAGGCTGTATCTCATGAACCGTGATAGTTAGAGAGTTGAAATTTTCACAGATGATGTATTTCTGTGGCCGCTATAACGACAAATACTAAAAAACAGAATAAAATAAATATTTAAGGGGGCTCCCATACAAGAAACGAAATTTTTTTGCTCGTTTTTAGTTTTTAGGGATCTAAATTTTTATAAAGTGTGTTTTTATTTTTATCTTTTTCAAATTCTAAATTGACCATTGACACAGTGCATAAATAATTTTCATAAATTGGGACTAAAATTTTGGTGTATATACAAACTAGAAGTTTTTAACTCAAACCGAAAACACACTCGTAACTTGAAAAGCGACTTTGACACCTTGGTTTTTTTCGTGCGAGTCCGACTCGCACTTGGCCGGTTTTTTTATTAACATGGGCGATATTGTGCCTGTAAAATGAACCGCGTAAAGATTAAAATCCAATATACACACAGCAATGTTGCCGCTACCATTTTAATTGATATGGCCGGAGATTTTGATGTACGCCAAAAATACATTTTCACATCTGGTTTTCACTGGATCGGGAAATGTAAATATTTTCCAGTGAGACCGATCCCCATAAGCAAGATGACTTTTTTATTCAATTAAATGAAAAAAGGAAATATAGCGTGTATTTTTATAAATATTGGGTGAATGTTATACAATTATTTTTTGTACCGATTTTTTGACCGCTGTTTGTAGGCGTACTTTACACTGTTAAATAGGGTTATGCGTGTGCCCTAAGGCCCCAACACAATACTTATAAAAACGCTCAATGGTAACCAACTCGGAAACTGCCTGCACTATGTATGTAGCTAGCTTTACCTTAAATATAATTTCGGATTTCTGATACTACCGGTATAATAGAATACGATGTGTAGCTTCACCCACAATTAGCAAGCATTTTGCCAGTGTCAAGTAATAACAACTTCAATTTGAATAATATGAGCGATGAAGGTGAAGAATATGGCGGATCAATCAATCATCATTTCGTAAAAGCAGAACTCTAGCAGAATAATTACTAAATATGAGGGTACCCAGTTATTAACTATGACATCAGGACGTCTAACACCTCAGTCCCCCCGTGACCATAGTTGCTGTAAAGCAGCTGAAACGTCGGGAAAATAAAATAGTAAATATACGCGATAAAATCCGTAAAATAGTATTATTTCAAAAAATAATTACTGTTTATTAAATATACATAGGCGAAATTGTGGGTGCACTATAGTATACCAACCCCACACCTCTCAGGAATAAAGGCGTGACTATGTAGTATCTCGTTTTGTAAATAAGTACACATACATCATAGTACATAGCGAACAAAGAAACTATTTGTAAATCTACATAGGTGTTGTATACAAATATCTACATAACTCAGGTCACAAGACTTGCGAATGTAATGCATGTGACTAGAAATATTTATCCCACGCTTCCTGTGACGTAACATAGTTAATAACTATGTGTTTGGTTTTCTAGACATGAATAAACAAATACCTAACACCGTATTACAATAATTATAAAATAATAAACGAAGAAATACTGTTTGTATATACGAAATTCAAGTTCCGTTATTAATTTTATTTGTAATTCGGATAAAAAAAAGAAATGATAGCAAGTTTATTATATGATTCAAAATAATAGAATTAGAATCAGATATTTTATTCTTGTAAACCAATACAGCCCCTAATTATATATAAACATTTAGATTACTCAACAAAAATGTCCTCTAAAACGAAACGGGTAGGGGTGTATAAATTATAAATATAACAATTTTAAGGTGTCTTTGAAGACTTTGAACCAGAAACTCGGTGACTCCACTCATTAAAACTGTTTGTACTATTTTTTTTAAACCTATAACCTTGTCCCACTGCTGGGCAAAGGTCTCCCCCATTCTCCTCCACACATCTCTTGTACCTATAATAAATTATAAATTCTGACAAATATTAACGTAACACGTTTATGAATAGTAGAGTTCTATATTAATAAATTGTTTGGATATTGACGGACGACTCTATCACCACCTCTTAAAGTATTGTGGCTTCAACAGAAACTGTACATTTTTGACAGATTTTGTACTAAGTTAACTGTCAAAGACCGAAGATAATATAGAAGACAGTGCTGCAAGACAGGTGATGGTAAGGATCTTGTATTGGATTAAATCATAGAGTATCTAGAGTACCCATAACGGCTCTACTCTTCGTATGGTTCTGCGGTAATTATTCCGCCTTTGTTATCTCATGTACCTGTAGTATACGGCAACTATATGGGAAAACAACTATGGCGGAGTCAGATCAACCAGAAAAAATAACTGCAGCGTGGGCACGATATACTATCTCCGTTATAATATCTCCATGGATTACATGAATAAAAAAATTCAGATTCTGACTCACATGTTACAACACTTACAACTACATGGCGTGTAACCGACACTCACCGTGTATTCCGACACTGTCCTCTCCGACGGAGCTCGATGGCTGTCGTTCTCATCCCTCGACGATGCTCTGTGCAGGTACGCTCCTGATGATGGAGAGTCCACACCAGACCGATGCGTCGCCACGTAATGATTAGTCTTCACCTTGTGCGCCATTCTGTATTCGACCGACACAATTTGTCACAATCCGACACTGTTTGCCACGATCCGACACTATTTGCACTCACGCATTTTCCGACACTCACTGGCGCGCATTCTTTTTTTGAAATAATCAGCTGAGGGCAGTCCTTGACATTTTTTTTATTTAATTTTTTGTATTTTTTTTTTCGGTGCTCGATTTTCGTTGTTTAGTCTGTAACAAAAGATAAAATTAAATTAGTTTCAGTTTATAGTCTCGTTTAGTCTGAATTTAACTTATATTGGTGTCTATTCTATTGACACCACACTAAACTGATTGCCGTCCTTCAGATAAATAAATATAAATACCGCCAGACAACACATATTCATCGTATGATCCAAAACTGTTTGGGTACCATAAAATGGACAGGGCGCGATCCCAGTTACACCCAAATGACCCAGACCAAACCAGGGCCCCAAGTCCCTTAACACTATCGCTGTGAAGTTTGTATGACTTCATTTTTTAAGGCATGAAAACAACATCTTTTATCAATGGTAGATTATGACTAGTATTTCGGCTTCAATAAGACAATGTCTAATGTCTACACTGGTTATATTTAAGCTACGATTGATAGATGATGATGTTTTCATGCCTTAAAAAATTAAGTCACCACGTCAACGTAGCGATAAGACACTAATATGTTTAGTGCTATTAAGTTTAGTTAAGTTGTAGTTAGTCTGCAACAGAATTGATACCAAATCCAACTTTATACTCGATTTATTCACGTTCGTTAGTGAACAACTATTTCTCATTGATCATGGATGCTAGACAAGTGTGTCTGCTTGTAATTCGTAGTAAATCATTAGCACCGTGCGCCCGCGCACCGAGAAAGCCGGAAGTCTAGCGCGAGCGAGTGCATCCGTGTTTTGGGAATGCATACAAATGTCACTACGGTCAGCGTAATGACAAATTAATAGATACTATCATGTACATGTATTCATCCGCCATCTTTATCATTGTTATCACGCATTTTTACTTTTAATGTGTATTTATTCAATTTGTCCTTGCTATTAATTACTCGGAATTGGTATAAATACCCGCTAATCGCAGGTGTAGCCATTCCTCTTCTTATTCTATTAGAAGCTCATAATTTCATTCATTTTCTAAAAAAATAAGATGATGAAGATTATGTACATTAGTCTCGACAACTTTAAGGGTCATTTTGGCATGACAATGTAGTTATGTCGTTGTTAGTTTTCGATGAGAGTGTTGATGCCATAAAAATATTTAAATAATTAAGTGAAAATATAGGAAATATTGTGTGATTCAGAATATACATATTTAGTAGATCACAGACTGTCGATGACATTTCGTTAAAAGATTAGCTTTTTGAGCTGCGAGTCAATTCGTTTTGTTATTGGCAAAATTATAGACGCGCCTGTCTAAACGTCCCAGTGTGCGGAGGCCTTAAACAAAAGAAGATTAAAATCCATTGTTCAAATACCTTCTTTAGGTAAGTGCCATACACTATCCGAATTGAATTTATTTTCCAACTTGTCTGCGTGGTCCGAAATAAGATTGCATAGATTTTTTTAATTTTAGTCGAGAACCTTTTTTTGTAAACTCCCACTTGTTATCATGACGGACGTGCCGTTGTGCGTAAGTTTGTAAATAATAAAAAACCGCAGATTCGCATCTGTTACACCAAAAATATTTCCAACCTACTATGTAAACGAAATCGAACTACGTCGACCTTGAACGATATACTGCTGCGATCAAATCTTAATCATGTTCCACTCGTAATAGAGTTTATATCGCAATAAAAAATACTGCACGTGAAACAATGGCATGCCTATATTGCATCGATTGACGCAATCGAGTAGTACTCATAGTATCGATTCATATCGATTGTATACCTGTTAAATCGCTCGTAATGTTACTGTAATATATATTTTTTGTTGATTTTATCAATTGCTACGATCGAGTGAACGTGGTTTCGTAATAAATACTTCCTACTGTCGTTAAATTATTAACAACAAAGATTATAGGCCTATGATAATTATTTTTTCTAAATTCAAATCGATTTCCTGCAATTTTCTGACATAAGTTGTATTTGACAGTCTTGTATTTGACATAAGTTGTATTTGACCCTTACTACGGTAGTGCCGCAATGTTATTTTCTTTTTTTTACGAAATGAGTGAAATGGTGGATTCATCCGCCATCTTTATCGCGCTCATCACCCTTTTATAATGTAATTTAAGGGGGACAGACATGATTTTTTTGCCGTTTTTATAGGTAATGGTACGGAACCCCTCGTGCGCAAGTCCGACTCGCACTTGACCGGTTTTTATTTATAATGTGTATTTATTGAATTTGTCCTTGTTATTAATTACTTGACACTGGCTGAAATATCCGCTCTAGTAGCAAGTGGAACCATTCCTCATCTTATTCCATTAACTTTCAATATTTCACTCATTTCGAAAAATGAAGAAGAGGAAAATGGTGTGTTTTTAATTGAATAGGATGAGGAATGCCTGCACCTGCTATTAGCGGTATTTATGGCAATGTCGAGTAATTCATAGCAAGGACACATTCAATAAATACACATTATAAATCAAAATTGATGATGACAGTCATAAAAATGGCGGATTAATCCAGATGTTAATATTATTACTTTCAGTTTTTATTATTATTACAAGCTTTATTACAAGTTACAAGCTTTATATTAACTTGCAATGTATGTCCGGGTGGAATCTTGCAACTGAATTTTAAATCAATTATCTTTAACCGATTGAGCTGAAATTTGGTATACATGTTTTATTTGTATTTGTTTTGGATGACAATGCATGTTTAGCTATGTGACGTCATTCAATTCCAATATGGCGGATCATCCAAGATGGTGGAATAGTTATTTTTGCGGCACTACCACAGTATGGGTATCAAATGAAAGGGCTTGCTGTGGAGAACACGAAAACTAGGGACAATTAAATAAAAGCTTGTTTTTAAAAAGTTTTTTTTACCATTATTGACAGTTAACTCATTACAAAATGTGTCAAAAACTTACAGTTACTATTGAATTGAAACAACAATATTTTAAAAGGAGGTGGTAAGGCCACCTTACCAATGTTGTTTGCCAAACAAAGAAGCCAACCTGCGATACGACCTGGCACTCTTTGTCTATTGCAACACAAAGTAATGATCCGATTATCCGCGCCAATGTGAAACCTGTCCGCCGATACCGAATTTAGAAGATTGAAGATAATAGTTACGAAATAAAATTATAAGTGAATTGGACAATGAAATATTACTGAGGTCAGGTTTGCAAGGTGTATCAAAAGTCCGAAATAATACTTTAACCTTTGCTTAAGTATCAGGTATGCAACCGAATGGTATACAAAAATATTTGAAATTCTAGCATGATTTTTACATATTTTTGACATCTCATTTTTAGGGTTCCGTACCCAAAGGGTAAAACGGGAACCCTATTACTGAGACTTCGCTGTCCGTTCGTCCGTCCGTCCGTCCGTCCGGCTGTCACCAGGCTGTATCTCATGAACCGTGAAAGTTAAAGTTGAAATTTTTACAGATGATGTATTTCTGTTGCCGCTATCACAACATATACTAAAAAATAGAATAAAATAAATATTTAAAGGGGCTCCCATACAAGAAACGTGATTTTATGCCGTTTTTATAGATAATGGTACGATACCCTTCATGCGCGAGTCCGACTCGCATTTTGCCGGTTTTTTTTAAACTTGTTCTTCTTTTTTTATGAAATGAATGAAGTGATGATATTAAATGGAATAAGATGAGGAATGGTTCCATCTGCGTTTAACGGGTATTTCAGCCAGTGTCAAGTAATTAATAGCGAGGGCAAATTCAATAAATACACATTATAAATAAAAATCTGTGATGACACTGATAAAGATGGCGCATGAATCCAAACAAACCTTGTTATATCTTGAGTCCTATACGAAATTCTAATGTTCTGTTCTGTGAATTTTAGTAGCCTCCCCTCGTAAATGTGTTCAATAGGATTATGGGCGTATCCTAAGGCAACAACACGACACTTGTGACAAATATTGAAAGGTATGTATCTCAGAAACTATGATAGTCAGGTATAGTCTTCACAAAGCTCCACAGAATCCACATATCCAATCTCCAATCCACATATCATTTACCGCATATAATCTTAAAATATTATTTCGGACTTCTGATACACCATGCATATTGATCCGGCTGCTATTAAAATTATTTTCAAATGTTAATTAGAAGCTATGATTTTGTTGGTATTATTTTATTATTTAAAGGTTAAAGTTACTGTCAGTAAATAATTACCCACTTAGATAGGTTTAAGCTCGGATTTATAGTCAGTTATCGTTCATTTACAATGGCACGGTAGAACACTAGTAGGTGGTTTGTTAAAGGATTTAAATTAATATAAAATTTGAGTTTAAACGCCTACTATTCTTGGATTCCATTCCTGCATCGTTCTATTAGATTTTTTGACGAACGGATCTGTTTGTCGCTATTTCATACAATCATCGTATATAAGTATAGCAGTGGTAGCCGAGTGGTCGAACGCACGCCTTGCAAATCAAAGTGTGCAGGTTCAAACCCCGGCTCGCACCTCTGGGTTTCATGTGCGAATCTCATTTACATCCGAGATTACCACTTGCTATGAAACGGTGAAGGAAAACATCGTGAGGAAACCTGCACGTCTGAGGGAACTTGACTAGTTCTCGATAGATGTGTGAAGTCTGCCAACCCGCACCGGGCCAGCGTGGTGGACTATGGCCTGAATCCCCCTCGCATTGAGGGGAGGCCCGTGCCCAGCAGTGGGACATTAAAAAGGGCTGTAGTTATATATTATATATCGTATATAAGTAGATAGACTTCACACACCTTTGAAGAATTGGTGAAGACCTCTTTGACAAGTAGGCTTCCTCACAACAGCTGTTAACCGTTTAGGTACCTACTACTTAATACATTATGATAAAGATTTTAATTTGATAATCAGAACTAAAGCTACGTATGTCCATAACTATTGCCAACATTAAAACAGACTTTATTAACACAACAAGAAGCACAGTTTTCAATTAAATGTCATCGATGACGCGACCGAATTCTGACACGTGGTCACGTGGCTTTTATCACCGAAATTCAATCTTTATGTATATGTGCACAGAGTACGTTTTCAATAAAAGTCAAGTTAATTCGCTCGCCTCATTCATGGAGATATTATAACGGAGATGGCGTTTTGAGCCCGCGCTGCGGTAAATTTTTCTTGTTTATCTGACTCCGCCATCTTTGTTTTCCCATTCTACTACAGGTAGGTACATAATAATAATAATACATCATCACGCCTGTATTCCCCGAAGGGGTAGGCAGAGGTGCACTGCAGTGCGCCCACACTTTGCCGATGTATTTTGGTCCAAATGTAATAGGGGGCGAGCCTATTGCCATTATACCGGGCAAGTTGGCCTCCAAAAAGCTGGGTGTGCTCGGTAGGGCGAGGCGGTATTTCACTGCGGCTCATCGCCTGCAACTTTACAAGGCGCAAGTCCGTCCGCACATGGAATACTGCTCTCACCTTTGGGCCGGTGCACCACAGTACCAACTTCTTCCTTTTGACCGCCTGGAACGTAGGGCAGTTCGAATTGTCGATGACAAAAAGCTTACTGATCGGCTAGACCCTCTGGCGTTGCGTAGAGATGTAGGCTCTCTCTGCATTTTCTACCGCCTCTATCATGGAGAGTGTTCCGAGGAATTGTTCGGTATTATACCTGCCGCTGAATTCCACCATCGCACGGCTCGCCACAGACTGTATTACCATCCTCACCATCTGGATGAATGGCGTTCCAGTACAGTGCGATTTACCAGGAATTTTCTTCCTCGCACCACCAAATTGTGGAATGAACTTCCTGCAGCGGTGTTCCCGGACCGATACGACAAAGGTACCTTCAAGAAACGAGCATACTCATTCCTTAAAGGCCGGCAACGCACTTGCGATGCCCCTGGTGTTGCACGTGTCCATGGGCGGCGTTGATCACTTACCATCAGGTGAAACGTCTGCTCGTTTGCCTCCCTATCACATAAAAAAAAAAAAAAAAAAACACAGGTTTCCTCACGATGTTTTCCGTCACCGTTTCTTAGCAAGTGATAATCTCAGATGAAAATGAGATTCGCACATGGAACCCAGAGGTGCGAGCCGGGGATAGACCCTGCGCACTTTGATTGCAAAGCGTGCGTTCGACCACTCGGCTACCACTGCTATATAGGCTATATAGGTAGGTACATGAGGTAACAAAAATGGCGGGAAAATCACCACAGAGTTATACGAAGAGTAGAGTCGTTATGGGTACTCTATACAGCGTGTATCAGAAGTCCGAAATAATACTTGGGGGCCATATAGGACAGATGATAAGCAATCAACACGCTCAAGCAAAATATACGTAACTAATTTAGTTTCTGAGCAATTTGTGTCCAAAGTTGGTGTCAAAACTTACGCACCGCGACCCTAAAAATCAGCTGATAAGGCGAATGAACTCGCTTTAAAATGATGAGGGAGTGATAGATATGACACAAGGTTTTTACCTACGAGCATAGTTCAATACAGAAATAAAAATCGGTCACTGTAGTTACCTAACTATGACAAAAAATCATACTTCATTTAAATCGATGTAAAGTAAAACTTCTCCACGAGCAAATAATCCATTTTCGTTTTAGTTTTCGTGAACGGATTTCTTTTTAAACTGAAACTTAGGGAGAGTTGATTAAAAGAAAAAAAATATTATTTTATTATTATTGTTTGTCTTTATCATAATCACTACAATTCTTAGAACCATCACTACATCACTACAAGTAGGTACCTAATGATGTAGAAAATTATTAGAATTGGTCTTTTTTGGTGACTTTAATCTATGATTACTCTAATAATCATGGCCGCGAATATGTCAATGTAGTGAACATTAGCGGGCGGAGATATCACACACAAGGACAATTTTCGTCCAGTGACAAATCATCGGCCATATTGCATCAGCGGTGATTGGCCCAGCGTTGCAGCGCGGTAAAACACTGTGCCTTCGTGCAATGTCGGAGCGGTCCTTTGATATTTTTATTCAGTAATAATAACGTAAATCAAAATATTTAGTTCCTTGCAATCCGTTAAGGCGTTAACTTGTGTTCCGAAAAATGTCTCGCTCTCCGCGTAATAGTGAAGTGTTTTCAAACTCGGAAAACTGTGAGATGATTTTGTGCATTGGTGCGACTAAAGGGAATACCGGTAACAGTTTTGTGATTTCTTTTGTGTCCTCTAAAAAACGTGAAAGTAATATTTACTCAAGTGTGCAGGTGGGTAGGTACCTACCTAGCTCTTTGTGATATGTGAGAAGTGAATAAATTCCAATTAAACCCATGGATTGATACACTGCACACATGGCCACGGGTAAATACTTACCTACTATTATTATCTTTATTTCATAGCAGTTTTTAGTCGGACGATTAGGTCATTTAATTAAGTAAGTGGTTACCCAGATACCTACTTACTATTAAAATTAGTGAAGAAAATCTGTTAAATGAAAACTTACGTACCTACCTACCAACTAAAAACTTCGATAAGGTCGCTAGTCGCTACCCAGATACCTACTTACTATTTACAATTAGTGAAGAAAATGTGTTAAATGAAAACTTACGTAGGTACCTTCTAATTTACAATTTTAATAACCTTACCAACCTACTTCTTAAGAAGGTAGTTATGTAATTAGGTAGATACCTAGACAACTGTTGTAAAAAGAAGTCATACATCTTATTCATTAGTACCTAAATAGTGTTTGTATGGTAGGTAGGCCGTCTGGGATCCTAGATAGATACCTACACACTAACCCAAGTTTCAATAGCACAAATCCCGTACGGTAAAGCTGTAAAGGCCGCTCACGGCCAACAGCGTAGTCTTTATCAAAAATAAAACAGCTACCAGGTACATTTTGATAGAAAGCTACCTACCAAACCACAAAAGATTTAATAATGTTTACTATTTAGCAACAAAAATAAAATGTATGAATGCGTTTTACAAAAATTGTCTCGATACCTACCTACTTACTTATTTACCTTCATTAAAGGAAGCTTGGTTCTCGGCGGTTAAATTTTACAGTAATTTCATTACCAATGCTTTGGTCATTCTCATACCTACCTAGGAATATCAAAATTTCTGTCAATTACAATGACCGACGAGTGCGAAAGAGAGGCGCGAGTGCGAAGGAGACCGCTGTGGGCGAGTTGGCAACAGGCGACCGACACAATCAAAGCCGCTCAAAGACACCGCGCCGCCGCGCGCCGGCCGGCCGCGTGCCGCCGCCGCTTCACCCCTGTACCCCACCCCCGCGCGGCTCGTGTGTTAGATTAGAGTACTAGTACCCGCTGTGGGCGGGGTTTGTCACAATGGGTGTGAAGCATTGACCTTTAAATAAACAGCTGGTTCACGTTTTGCGAAGGGCCGACCGAAAATTGTTTAAAAAATGAATTTCCTAGTTTTGTATGAAAGAATAAAGTTAAGAATTTTAACTTAATGTCTGGGCCATATAGCTCCACTCCTTATAGCGATATACAGGTTCAATTATTATTTCGGACTTCTGATACACCCTGTATACTCTATGGCCTCATTGGATGCAGGTTGTAAGTTATGTTTTCTCAACTGTAAATAGTCACCTCAAAATTTAATATCTTATTGTTTTGTAAAGTCTTACCCATCCACCGACCAAGTGTTTTTACATACTCTGTTGTTGGCAAAATCGTCGACTAAATACGATGGAGGCCATATCTTTTTAAACAGTGAAGTGAAGTAACAAAAAGTCTTTAAAATCACAACTCGATACTTGTGACAAATTTTCACAAGGTCTGTTACTCTAGGAGTTAGGTATAGTTTGCCTTTATTAAGCATCTACATATCTAGGGGTGAAAGGCTATTTCCGTAACTACAGCAGAGCATATTAAGGGTACAGGCAAATAACAGGGAATGTCCTAATTTATGAACATGAGAAAAAAACAATTTGAAAGTTCAACTATTCGAACAATTCTATGGTTTGGCCATGAACAAACCTGCATTTTTGGCGCCATCTGTTAACTTTTTTCTAAATTCAAATGATTAGCATTCAAAATAAGTTAAAGAAAATATGATTCTATAAAAAAAATGTGACATTCTCTGTTATTTGCCTGTACCCTTCATATTCATTGGACGCAGAAAACAAAGCTGATTCCAAATATGTATATAAGTCAATATCGCCACATATATACTTAAAATGCAGTGGTAGCCTCGCGGGAAAGAACGCCCGCCTTGAACGCCCGCACCTCTGAGATAATTTTCATGTGCGAATGTCATTTTCAACAATGATTACCACTTGCTGAACGGTGAAGGAAAACATCGTGAGGAAACCTGCACGTCTATAGAAAGGCGTGTGAAGTTCACCAACCCGCACTGGGCCAGCGTGGTGGACTATGGCCCGAATCTCCCTCGTATGGAGGGGGAATGTGCCCGGTATAATGGCAATAGGCTCGCCCCCTATTACATTGGGACTAAAATACATCGGCGAAGTGTGGGCGCACTACAGTGCACCTCTGCCTACCCCTTCGGGGAATACAGGCGTGATGATGTATTTGATGTATATACTTAAAATATTATGATAATATGTTCTGAGTAATCGTTAATTACAAAATCATGATTAAAATAACACAGGTATCATTACGGCGTGGCATTCGGGTGGCGGGCAGTGAGGGCCGTATCGTCACGCGTTCCAAACCAATCAAAAACCCATCAAACAAAAATTAGTCTTGACCCGCACTCATCAACTTGGATTTATATTGACGGCATTAAGGCGTTAATACTCTGTGTGCTATATAATATAAAATATATCTTCTTATCTTATAAGCACTGGTAGCCTAGTTGGTAAAACGCTCGCTAGGGGTGCAAATTCAAATCCCACACCACTGAGATTTTTAGATTTCATGTAAGAATGTCACTTTCAATAATGATTACCACTTGCTGGACGGTGAATGCGAACGTCGTGAGGAAACCTGCACGTCTATAGATCGGCGTGTGAAGTTAACCAATCCGCACTGGACCAGCGTGGTGGGCTACGGCCCAAATCTCCCTCGTATTGAAGGGGGAATGTGAGCGGTATAACAACAATAGGCTCGCTTTAACTTTGGGACCAAAATACATCGGCGAAGTAAGAGTGCTCCAGAGTACTTTTGTAGCCAAGGTTTAGTGGTTTTATTGTAGGCTCGGTAGTTGCGGATTCGATTCCCGTCTCTGGAAAATTTCAGCAAATGCCTTTTCAGAATTTGCTTTCGTCTGGGTATAACTGGGATCGCCCCCAGTCTATTATATGGTACTCATACAACAAAGCTTTGCTTAGTTTGGGATCATACGATGACTGTGTGTTGTATGGCAATATTTATTTATAAAATTGATTTGACACAATATAATAGGAGAGCTATAACATATATTATCGCTCGAATTGGTGTATAGACACCCACCGCCCACTTTCTTCGATTTGTTTGAAACACTTACGAAATACGCCTCTGATATTATAAGGACCACAAAAAGGATAATTTCAGATTGTATCTTAATAACATAACATTGTGATCATCACTCACTGGGTTTGTAAGGCTCTATTGCATATCACGGCTCTTACAAGTAACTTTTAAACTATTGTAACTGCCAATTTTTGATAGATTTTGCATTGAGTTATCTGTGAAAAACTAAAAGTTAAACTACTAATAATTAAAGTATTGTTACTAATAATTAAACTTCTAATAATTAAAGTATTGTTACTAATAATTAAACTACTAATAATTAAAGTATTGTTACTAATAATTAAACTACTAATAATTAAAGTATTGTTACTAATAATTAAAGTATTGTTACTAATAATTAAACTACTAATAATTAAAGTATTGTTGACCAAAACAAAATACACAAAGGTCATCCGCTATCTTTAACGCGTTCATCATCCATTTTTAACCGACTTCCAAAAAGGAGGAGGTTCTCAATTCGACCGGTATTTTTATTTTTTTGTTTTTTATTTATTTATAATGTGTATTTATTGTTTTCTTATATTTACGCGAATACTATACATTGAAATAAAACTATTTTACGGATTCTAACGCGTTTATTTACTATTTTATTTTCCTGACGTTTCGGCTGCTTTACAGCAACCATGGTCACGGGGGGACTGAGGTGTTAGACGTCCTGATGTCATAGTTATTAACTGGGTACCCTCATATTATATATATAATGTGTATTTATTGAATTTGCTCTTGCTACTTGACACTGTCCGAAATACCCGCGAATCCATGAAGCCATACCTCATTTTATTCCATTAAATATCATAATTTCATTCATTTCGCAAAAAAAAGAAGAAAGAAAATTATTGTCGCAAGACAGATCGTCGTAAGTAACATAAAAATATAGCATAGCATTCAAGATTTTACAAGTTTTAAAATTGGCGAAGAAAAAGAATTTGAGCAAACATGTTCGAATTTGAATGTTTTTTTTGTACCGTTCAACTGTATATCCGATACTGATGCTTTTTTTTTTAATGGGACTAAGCCCGCCTCACATTCCTACCACGGTTACTCCTGTAAGCCAGGATCGACAGCGGTGTCCATTGAAAACACCGAGGTTTGACCCTCGGCGAGTCCCGGGGAAAATTTAATTTGGCTAAATTGTCTTGGAACCCGCACGAATTTAATCGAAAAAGGTGTAGGAGGAGTTGGAAGAAACTACACTGATACGAAACGATGAACTGATGCTAATGTCAAAATATTATTTCAGACTTCTGATACACTTAGTAGTCAATAAGACTGAGTCTTGGAGTGAACATGGCTATTCAAAATAATCCAGTTCCCATAAGTTGCGTGAAGGAACGTTAATTTGTTTAGTTTCTCCTCGTTACAGCGCGGTAGGGCATTAGGGTAAGTTTGAGTACTTAAATAAAAATGAGGGTTCCGTAACAATAATATTGTTTTGTGTGACAGAATTGAGATTGCACCTTTTGTCATTTAGATGTTTTTAATGTGATTTTTAAATCTTAAAATATTGTTAAATTTTCAACAAGTCATAATATTTTCTTTTTTTTACGACCCCCAATTCCTTTTAATAGGGGGTTGATAGCTGTATTTTTTAAAATGTGACCCACTGTTAAGCATTGCCTTTTGAACACGAAAAAAATATAAATCGGTTCACTTACGAAGAAGCTTTGACTTCCTTTTTGAATTCGGTTAATTATATTACAAGAAAAATAGGGTTGTTTTTATTTGTATGTTGCAATTGGTTTTGTAATCGACTGTGTTGTAACATTTATTGTAATAGAAGGTTTGGGAGCTGAATCGTCGCTATGTCAATCGGATCAAAATATATAATTCTGAAATTGACACTTTAGAAATTTCTCTTACATAAATTCATTCATGATATTATCATAATTTAGATATAAAATATTTATTCACAGATCTAATAAATCTGCCCATGAATCGTGCAAATGCTAGACTATTTTAATAGTAAAAAAAACTGGAAAATAATTCGTTTATAAGCAATAACTCAGTCACTATTTTAGACCATCGGGGGCTTGACACTTCTTAAAGTATTCTTGTTTTAATAGTAACGGGGGGGGGGGGGGGGGTTGAATATCCAATCGAATCAGTAATATTGCTTTATTTATTTATTGACCGACTTCAAAAAGGAGGAGGTTCTCAATTCGACCCCTATGGTTACTACGAACCGTTCATGCTTTGTGTTTGGATACGCGGAACCCTAAACCCTAAGGCGCTCACTTCAACAGAAGTAACAAATTAGGATAATAATCTGATTTGTTGGAAACTGAGGCAGTTAAATCTCTGGTAGTTCATTTAGATTTGTATCTTTTATCTTGCGACGTAGAAGATATCTGGTTACGTAATGTTTAGTAATAAAACACTTAAGTATATAAACTTACCCCCAAAGTGATACATATCGAGGGGTGAAAGGTAATTTGACTTAACCGACAGGGTGATATACACATTTGGAATCATAAATAGCATTTCACCCCTCGATATTGTGATCGCAACAAATGAACTACAAATGCATTTTTAACCACAAAAGTGTTTTGTAAAGCCCATGTAAAAGTATCAAAATTACATCAACATCATCATCATGCCTGTATTACCCGATGGGGTAGGCAGAGCTGCACTGCAGTGTGCCCACACTTTTAGTTCAAATGTAATGTAGGTGCGAGCCTATTGTCATCAATGCGAGGGAGATTTTTGGGCTATAGTCCACCACGCTGGCTCAGTGCGAGTTGGTGAACTTCACTCGCCTTACTTTAGACGTACAGGTTTCCTCACGATGTTTTCCTTCACCATTTCATAGCAAGTGGTAATCTCGGATGAAAATGAGATTCGCACATGAAACCCAGAGGTGCGAGCCGGGGTTTGAACCTGCACACTTTAATTGCAAGGCGTGTGTTCGACCACTCGGCTACCACTGCTCGGTATCAAAAAGTTCTATAAATTTAGGGGTTCCTTTTGTTGTAGTTTTTATTTTGCGATAATATGTAGATTGTCTTTGAAATAGATCTATAGGTATTTTTAACATTTTGCTTTTAATGACATTCTAATATTATTACCGCGAATCGTGGTCAAGTGCGTACCGTGCCTTAAATTGGCGTTCCGGGCCACGCCTGCGCAAGTCCGGCCGTTGCGAAATTGGTATTACAATCTAGGCAACGATAGTACTAATTTCAACCACCAAAGTAACTTGACATTATGAGTAAATTTACCTTTGTTGTTCTCAAAATACGTGTGAAGTTCACCAACTAAATATAGGCTAGCGTGGTGAACTTTAGATCTCATCCCTCTCGCATTGAAGGGAGTGCGCCCGGTATAATACCCATAAGCTCGACATTTATAACATTACGACCTAAATACATCGAAATGAGTACAGTGCATGCCTGCCTATCCCTCCTGGGAATAGATGCATGATGATGTTAAACCCAGACTAAGCAATACTTGTACTATACCAGACAATAGACTGGGGGCGATCCCAGTTACACTCAAACGCTGGAAACGTCTTGTCCGAAATTCGACGCTGATGGGTATCGAACCTGCAACTTACTGGTGCAGTGAGCTGACGGGCTTCTCATACCACTGAACCAAACCGTCGTCTTTATTTAAATATTGCTCATTAGTTTTTTTGATGGCCAATAGATGTCGCAAGACAAACCTCGTCGCGATAGGAATGCGCTCAGACATTTTGTCAACTATGATGTTAATGCGTGGCCTTAATACATCTTAGGGTTGTCACGATATGTTCTTCTATACAAATATATAATATTGAAGTGTCTGTTTGTAATGTCGAAAATAACAATGAATAATAATTGATTGTCCGTCTGTCTATTTCTGCTGTCAGATATTGTTTAGGTATTGACAAACATTTTTCAGTGTGTTTGTGTGTTTGGTCCTTAAGAATAGAAAATGGACGGTTTTGATGTATTCCACTGCCTGTAGTAGTAGTCTACTACGACCTTTTAACGTCCAACTGCTGGGCGCTGGCCACCCCTCAATGCGAGGGGGATTCGGGCCATAGTCCACCACGCTGGCCCTGTGTGGGTTGGCAGACTTCACACATCTATCGAAAACTAGTCAAGTTCGCTCAGACGTGCAGGTTTCCTCACGATGATTTCCTTCACCGTTTCATAGCAAGTGATCATCTCGGATGAAAATGAGACTCGCACATTAATCCGGTGCGAGCCGGGGTTTGAACCTACACACTTTGATTTGCAAGGCGTGCGTTCTACCACTCGGCTACCACTGCTACTCCACTAAATAAATAAATAAATATCGCCAGTCAACACATACGTGTCGTATAATCCTAAAGTAAGCTTGTACTATGAGTACCGTATAATGAACTGGGGCGATCCCAGTAACACCCAGACCAAATCTGGAAAGGCCATTTCCGAAATTTGCCTCTAGGAGGATTCGAACCTGTAACCACCTGGTTCAGTGAGCCGAGCGGCCTACGATCAGTCCACTAGACCAGGGGTTCCTAAACTTTAAAGATTACGTAACACTAACCAAATACTTTTTATTTTATGGAACCCCATATCAAATGATTACAAATCAACACTGAAATTTATATGAGAACATTTTTTTTTCAAGAAATTAGTAATATTATTGAAACACATTATTCTTAACTTAAAGTTTTAATGTGAATAATGAAATTGGTTTACTTTTTTATTTGTAAAATAAAATGTGTTTTATAGTTCGGTATTATGGTCCGACAATTGGATGCGTTTATATTCTATGGAACCCCTAGGTTCCGCGGAACCCAGTTTGGGAATCCCTGCACTAGCCTACGCCGACGTCAAAATAAGTAATTTAAGAGATACATTTATTTATTTGCGCTGACAACCCTACCCTATTCGCCTACGCTATTCAAATCTAATACATTTTTTATTAATGTTTTAGTTAATACTATTGTTCTTGTGACATTTTGCCGTGAGAATTATAACAAGTTTCGCGGTTGCAAATAAGGTGTGACCATGTCGCAATTCGCACAATGACATAGTTGAATTATATTCGATTCGGAACTATTCGAATAAATTAACAATCGATATTTTTGTGTGTTTGAGAATAGGTCATTAATTTTATACTTTATATTGATAATCAAGAAAAATACACAAAAATGTTAATCCTTAAGTTTCTAGCCCATTCTTCTCCATAGGAAATGCATTCCGAATGAATTCCGAAATGAAATTCCGTAATGAATTCCGATAACTAGACTTATCTCACGGAATAATTATTATTATTATCATTTATTCCTCAATTTATTTATGTGTTAGTAACAATCAACTTAATTTATGTTAGTATAATTTCAAAAACATTAAATTACATTGCATTACAAATGTCTCATTCATGAGTCAGTACGTGAACCATACAGCAATGATTTACGTACTGACAGTCAAACCTCCCAGCGAATGCACTGAGGATGGGGCTGAGGCTAGCCCGGAGCCTGCGCACCAGGGATGCGCACCGCTTTCGCATGGTCGCATAAAAACAATTAACCCGCGACTCGGCGAACATACCCGATGCGCTACAGAACCGAGGTAGCCCCATCAGCAGCCTAAATGCATTATTATATTGGACTCGCAAGGCGTTGTACTGCCTTTGTGTGTAGTCAACCCACAGGCTGCTCGTGTAGAAGGACGTGCAATATGCTCTGAAAAGGGTAATTTTGACATCCCTCGAACATCGAGCGAACCTGCGGGCCAACATATTAGCCCGCACAGACAACGCCCTGCGCTCCCTTTCTATATCTGCATCATCCTTTAGATCAGAGGTTACTAAATGTCCAAGATACTTAAATTGTTCAACTCTTTTTAGAGGTGTACCATATAGTTTAATGGATGGTATGGTATCTGGACATCCTCCTCTGGCCCGAAAGACCATGCATTCGCTTTTTTTGATGTTATAGCTGAGGCCATTGCTGAGAGCGTATTTTTCACAAATTTCAAGCAATTTAGACAGACCACAGACCGAAGCGCTCAGCAGCACCATGTCGTCCGCGTAGCTGATATTATTGAGACAAACTCCGTCAATATGGCAGCCGACATGCGTGGTGCTGAGCTCCTCTATCAGTGCGTTCACATACAGGTTGAAGAGCGTAGGCGATGACAACCCTCCCTGCCTTACCCCGCACTCCAACCTGTACGGCTCAGAATACTCACTCGACCATCGAACTACGTTGACCTGATTTTGATACCAATATTTAAATATGTTTATAAGTTCAGATGGCATAGATATCTTATTAAGTTTTTGCCACAAGATATCATAACAAACCAGGTCGAACGCCCTCGACAAGTCGAGGAAGCAGGCATAGATGGGTGTCCGTCGGTCAGTGTAATACTTGACAGTTTGCTTTAAACATAAAATAGCTATCTCTGTGGAGAGTCCTGACCTAAAACCGAATTGGTTGTCATGGATGTTTAAATACTTTTCAAGCTGAGTGTTAAGCAAACTATCAAGTACCTTTGCCAAAATGGTAGCCAAAGAAATCGGCCTATAATTGCTTTTGTCACAAATGTCACCGGTTTTACATTTCACAATTGGTACAACCACAGTTTTCATCATATCTCCAGGTAATAATGATTTTGTCTCTTTCTCTAGCCTTCTCAAGTTTTTTCTCAAGTATAGATAGTCTTGACATGCATGCAAACTCCACAGTTCTCCATTTAAGAATTTCGTATCTACTATTAGTCGATATTATCGAAATGAATCTACATAGGACCTTCTTTTCAAACGTTAACTTCCTCAGAATGGAACAGGTGTTCGCGGTAGTGATTACCAGATCGTTATCAAACTATTGGCGATAGAGTTGAGTCAAAGTGAGCTCTACAACCGTAACTCCGAGAAAATTGCGCGGTTTAATCCTATTGCCAATCACATGGTTAATACTATGTGTATAACTATAAGTAGTCACGTTAAATTGAAACTGTAGCCTTTAGTATACTCTTTATACACATTTTCTAATACGGATTTAAATAAAATTGAAGTGTCTGTTTGTAATATCAAAATAGCACCTTTTTACGAATTGCATATGAAAGTATCCACGATACCTATAAAGAAAATGCAATTTTAATTTTTTTTGTCTCTCTGTCTGTTTGTTTGAGGTAACTTCCAAACGGCTGAACAGATTTCGACGGGATATTCACTGGAAGATAGCTAATATTCCAAAGCGTAACTTAGGCTACTTTAATTTTAGAAAAAAGCATTAGGTTTCCGCAGGAAATACATAATATCCATATTTCCGTGTAATCTCCCTGAAGTCCACGCGGGCGAAGTCGCGGGCACAGCTAGTATAACATAATATTGCAATGCCCTTATAATATTGCCTTATTGTTTCCATATCCAGCAACACAATTTATATATACATCATCACGCCTGTATTCCCCGAAGGGGTAGGCAGAGGTGCACTGTAGTGCGCCCACACTTCGCCGATGTATTTTGGTTCCAATGTAATAGGGGGCGAGCCTATTACCATTATACCTGGCACATTCCCCCTCCATACGAGGGAGATTTGGGCCATAGTCCACCACGCTGGCCCAGTGCGGGTTGGTGAACTTCACACACCTTTCTATAGACGTGCAGGTTTCCTCACGATGTTTTCCTTCACCGTTCAGCAAGTGGTAATCATTGTTGAAAATGACATTCGCACTTGAAAATTATCTCAGAGGTGCGGGCCTGGGATTTGAACTTGCACCCCTTACGTCCATGGCGGGCGTTCTTGCCCACGAGGCTACCACTGCACTATGTAAAAATTTTGTAGGTAGGTATACGATCTTCCATATGTTGAAAATGACACATTCAAGAATTTAAAATATCACATTCACAAGCACCTACGTGTTTCTATTAGATATTCTCTTAAAATACCGTTTCAAAATTCACCAAAACACTCTTAGAAGTATTAATCAAAAGCGAATACTAATCATAATTTTCAGACGGTCTATTTTGTAGTTGCAGTTCTATTACTGCTCTATGCCTGTGCTACCAGCACTGCCATACCTGGGTGGTAGACAGTGTTGCCAGCTAAAAAACGGCCATTAGACAGGCGGGCCGCGTTAATTGGGAGGCATGTTGTACTATCCGACGCGTATCAGCTTGTTCGATCCGTACGCTTGTCTAGCGGTACTGGAGTAGGAACACGGACCAATCCTCATGAGGAAATTCATAGGTAAACGCAGAGTGGCCTTTGTCCAGGAGTGGGACGCAATTTAGGCTATAAAAAAACTATAAAGTGTACATTTGCATGTCAAGGAGAACCTTCTTGAAAGACTTTTAAAAAGTAGATCTCCCTCGTATCGGCAGTGTGATCAGTTCCCTTATCACTAACCTGTCATGCTGCGATTCCTTTATTGCTTTATTGCCCGTCATATCAAAGTGTAGCGTGTGTTGCCTTAGTAACGTATTATTATTCTATCTTAGCATTCCGAATGGGTGGTAGAGCTACTATTTTTACTATTTATTGACGATTCATAAGTGCCTGTATTGGTTTATATGAATAAAAAATATTCTGATTCTGATTCTTTATTATTAAAAGCAGCTCTAAAGGCAACACACTGGAGCTATATGTACCTGTGTATTTGTAATAAGTTTTCCTCCGTCTTTTGAGCTGGATTTCGTGCAAAGTTACCAAAATGGCGTTTGAGTCAACTCGCTTTTTAACTTTCTATGTAAACCTTATTGATATACACTTGTTTGTCTAAACGAGCCCAGTGCGTGGTATATAATAAATGAACATTTCACCATTAAAGCTATCAACTGAATTACCGCTTTTTATGCTCGGACCGCAGTATTGGATGCATAAAAACTATTTTTATACTCATAAGAACGTCGTTATAAGTAGAGTATGCTCTAGTTTTTGTTATTCACTAGATTATGTTTCTTATGGCGCTTAATCACAGGAGTGGGGTAAAAAGAGGCACGTTTGTGGTACTATCATCTTTTTTTTTGCTGGATATCAATTTTACAAGGATCTAAATGATTGTGGACAGTTAATTTCTTTTAGATTTCAAAACTATCATTGATAAACCAGGATGCTTAGCATGACCGTGTAGACATAAGTAGCATGTCAGATTTGTAGAGAAAATGACTTCGCACTTTTTGTACTGGACATGGTTTGGTGTTACGTCATATTCTCGACATATCTGACAGCTGAAAGAGTTAAAACTTATGTCTACGCCGTCATGCTAAGCCTAGATATCAGAATATTTTTTTATTACAACTCCAATGCATCGGAATTCGGTTCAAAGCCTGTTAATTAAAGATTGGGAAGTGTTTAGTTTTGTTCAGAGAACCTATTGTATTTTTTATGCTTGTTTCCGTGCTTTGATGCTTCGTAGTTGAACTGTTGAAACGTTTGGCTTGCTTCAGCAGGGCTAACTTAATTAACGTCATCAAATAATTTAGTGTTAGATAAATCTGAACAATGCCAGGTCGTCGAACCGGCAGTGGGAGCTAGGGCCGCCACCTGCGGATTGAAAACCAGTGCGCTGAGCGAAGCGGATCGCAGTTAGCAAGATAACGGACCAAAATGATAAACGGCCCGCGGGTTTATAGCGTTAGGGCTGCTCTGGAAGCCCTATTTCTAGAATAAAAATCGTTTTTCTGTGACCAAACAGAGACAGACAGACAGAAGTCAGTTATGGATAGCATTTGCATGCGTATCTTCTTCTCTACTAGAGGATTGAAAAAAAATACGAGGAGAGGATTATAATATCTTTGAGGAACGGTGGAGCGTTTACATGATTCTGTTGCAAATCTGGGCCCCAAGTCTGCTAACACTATCATATCGTCACGGCGTTGCTATGACTCCTTTTGAAGGCATAGAAGTTACATCTTGTACCAATGGTAAGTAAAATATGACTAGTCATATGGCATCAAGGTGACAATATCTAGTGTCTACACTGCTCATATTCTAGGTACTATTGAAAAAAAATGTTGTTTTGATGCCTTTAAAAATGGAGTCTTCAACTCCATGACGATGGTGTTAGTAGACTTGGGGCCCTGTTTCAATAGCCTTTCCCAAAACAGGTATCAAAATATATCAAAACCTGACATATTTTTATCATTTCTTATCCTAAATCAAAGCAATAAAAGTTACATAATCGATCAGCAGGTCGCATTGTATGTTTTGCAGTGGTAGCCGAGTGGTCGAACGCACGCCTTGCAAATCAAAGTGTGCAGGTTCGAACCCCGGCTCGCACCTCTGGGTTTCATGTGCGAATCTCATTTACATCCGAGATTACCACTTGCTATGAAACGGTGAAGGAAAACATCGTGAGGAAACCTGCACGTTTGAGGGAACTTGACTAGTTCTCGATGTGTGAAGTCTGCCAACCCGCACTGAGCCAGCGTGGTGGACAAAGGCCTGAATCCCCCTCGCATTGAGGGGAGGCCCGTGCCCAGCAGTGGGACGTTAAAAAGGGCTGTAGTTAGTTGTATGTTTTAGCAGATAGATCAATAATTCCTTATTACACATTAGCAGTAAAAAAAATATAAAATAAACATATTAAGTATTTATTAGACGTGGGTCGTTACGTCATTTTCAAGAAACGTAAATATACCAGTTACTTGGTCGGCGTCACCTGTTTCAAAACTAGTGATTTTTGTAACTAGTTATTTTTATCTAGCTACTGTGATTGTTTGCATAAATAACTCCACCAACTCTACAGTTACACACGAAACGAAATTAAATTAAATCACTATCTAAGTGGTTTAGCTACACAGTTAATTAATCAATAAAGTGACGTCTCTCGCTCACAGTTACTGTTAACAGAAATAACGCAGTTACAAAAATCACCACTTGTAATTTGACCTGAAACGTGTGATTCGGTTACATGCCTCGTAGCAAGTTATTGTAACTAGTGACATGAAATAACGCCCACGTCTAGTATTTATACTACAGTAGGTACATATGTCGACGAAATTTGGGTGCAATGTTGTGAGCTTCTGTCTATCCTTCAGATAAATAAAGGTATGACGATGATGATATAAGAAAACTTAAATTACTGATAACTGGGATAGGTACCAATACAGGGTGTTTCAGAAGTCCGAAATAATACTTTGACCTCTGCATCAGTATCGGGTATAGAACTGAATATTATAAAAATATAATCGAAATTCGACCATGTTTTTCCCATTTTTTTTCGTCGTCTATTTCTATAACTCGTAATATCTCGAGTCCTATGTAAAATTTTCGTCTTCTGCTTTGTGAATATAGGTAGTCGCCCCTCATAAGTGTAGTTTACACTGCTGAATAGCGTTATGGATGTACCCAAAGGCCAGTACACGATACCTATGACAAATATTCAAAGGTCCATAACTTAGAAACTATGATAGTTAGGTAAAAACCGTCTTTACTAAGCATCCCCATATGAGTTACCGTTTACCCAAAGTATTATTTCAGACTTCTGATACACCCTGTATAAAATTGTGATCGACATATCGAGGGGTGAAAGGCTAATTGACCTAAGTGACACTTTTGGGCGATATTGACTTACCTATATACATATTTGAAATCAGCGAATTTTTCTGCGGCAAATGAGTATGCTCTCCTTTTTTTTTTTTTAATGGACTACGCTGTTGGCCATGAGTTGGCCTTTACAGCTTCACCGTAAAGTTGAAAAATGTCGCTTAATCCAAATAGCCTTTTACCCCTCGATATGGTTTCCATTTTTTATGGTTTTGTATTAATATGAACTCTTGTAGTTAAACCTAGGAATTGTCTGTAGGTAACCCTAAACAAATCCTCCCGGTTCATTGTACAAAATGCAACAAGATTTCTCGGCTGTTCAAACGCTTATCCAGCTAATTACAATCTTTACATCAACTATATAAGGTCGATAATTGATCGCTTATTGCAGGCGTGAACGGATTGCACCTTGGAATTGGGTCGGAATTGAACCCGTTGCTAATGTCAGCCATTATAGGGTTTTGGAAAAAGGCCTTTGGTGTGATAATTAACAGACTTCAAAAAGGAGGGGGTTCTCGATTAGACACGTATGTTTTTTATGTGTGTTATCTCCGGCACCAGTCGACCGATTTCGATTTTTTTTTGGAGTCGGTGCCAATTCATGTGTGTATTTGCCTAATCTGACGTGATAGGGCAGGTTGGCAGACTTCACACATCTATCGAAATCTAGTCAAGTTTCCTCAGACGTGCAGGTTCACCGTTTCATAGCAAGTGATAATCTCGGATGAATATGAGATTCGTACAAAAACGTTCGTACAGAGATGCGAGCTGGGGTTTGAACCTGCACACTCCGAATGCGAGGCGTGCGTTCGACCACCCGGCTATCACGACATCTATGTCTACAGTAAATTAAAGCACCTAATTCTATGGTATAGAACCGTTATACCAATAATAAACACTGTTTTTATTTAATAGTTATATTCGCCCCGGACACAAGTATATCTTAATTGTCACATAGACAAATGGTTATTGTACCCGGAAACCGTAAATTACCGAAAAAAACGGTAGTCCGTACTTCCCCGTAATATGTTTATGGGCTCACGAATTGATTAGATGCATTAATTATCGCGGTAGTGTGAAACGCCCCTAATATTCTTTAGTTAGGAAAAAACATAGTCAATTGTGATACGGTTTTGGTTATGAGCGAAGAGGGAGCGGAAGCCAGAGAGAACAAAAAAAAATTGGCGATAAAAAAAAAGTTGCGGACATTATGGAACTTTGTTAACTAGGGTTTGTTGGTGACTACAAAAACAATTCATTTGGAAAATAAAAATACATCATCACGCCTGTATTCCCCGAAGGGGTAGGCAGAGGTGCACTGTAGTGCGCTCACACTTCGCCGATGTACTTTAGCCCTAATGTTATAGGAGGCGATCCTATTGCCATTATACCGGGCACATCCCCCTCAATACGAGACAGATTTGGGCCATAGTCTTTCTTTAGCCATAGACCTTTTTGTACTGGACAAGCCTCGTTGTGACGTTATGTTCTCTACAAATCGGAAAGTTGAAAGATATAGACCTTATGTCTACGCACGCATGCTTAGCCTACTGGTCTGGATGTAACTGGGATCACCTCCAGTCCATAGTATGGTATCCATAGTACAAGCTTTGTAAAGTTTGGGTAAACTTCTGTGTTCTGGCCCTAAAGTATTGTCAAGGTTGGGCCCACGCGTGGGAACCGATAGTCCCACGCCGTTCTATTTGCCCACTACCTGCCATGCTCAACCAGCCTTAAGTTACTTTCGATTAGTTCAAGATACGTCCGATTAAATCTTAATTAATGTTGCTTTGAATTTGCAAGTAAGTAATACTCGTGGTAATTATTTTTTGTTGACATATATCTACATCTACGTCTAATACATCTACTACTACTACTACAGCCCTTTTAACGTCCCATTGCTGGGCACGGGCGGGAGGCCAATGAGGTCAATGCGAGGGGGATTCAGGCCATAGTCCACCACCCTGGCCCAGTGCGGGTTGGCAGACTTCACACATCTATCGAGAACTAGTCAAATTCCCTCAGACGTGCAGGTTTCCTTACGATGTTTTCCTTCACCGTTTCATGGCAATTGATAATCTCGGATGAAAATGAGATTCGCACATAAATCCCAGAGGGGCGAGGGGTTTGAACCTGCACACTTTGATTTGCAAGATGTGCGTTCGACCACTCGGCTACCACTGCTAACTGTCTAATACATCATCACGCCTATATTCCCAGAAGGGATAAGCAGGGGTGCACTGCAGTGCGACCACACTGCGCCGATATATTTTGGTCCAAATGTTATAGGGAGCGAGCCGATTGCCATTATACGGGGCATTTATACGAGGGAGCT
This sequence comes from Ptilodon capucinus, assembly GCA_914767695.1. NCBI lineage: Eukaryota > Metazoa > Arthropoda > Insecta > Lepidoptera > Notodontidae > Ptilodon > Ptilodon capucinus. The sequence continues at coordinate 10,482,696 of OU611817.1, read as the reverse complement.
TTGGGCCACAGTCCACAACGCTGGCCCAATGCGGATTGGTGAACTTCACACGCCTTTCTATAGACGTACAGGGTTCCTTACCATGTTTTTCCTTCACCGTTTAACAAGCGGTAATCACTGTTGAAAATTACATTCGCACATGAAAACCTCAGAGGTGCAGGCTTGGGATTTGAACTTGTATCACTTACATTCAAGTTCTTCCAACTTGAATACAAACCACAGGACCAAGCCGTCATCGACAAATTGACAAGTTTTTTTTTGCTTATATGCTACTACATGAAGTTCAGTGAGCTTATTTTTTTTTTAACTTGCTCCTAAAGCTCTTTGTAACATCTTTATAAGCGGATACAAATAATAACAGCTTCTTATGAACATAATCATTAAAAACTAATAGAGCTAACCAAATAATACATTCATTGTATCCATAGAGACGTTACACAAAAGGAACAACACTAGTATACGAATGAAAGGCTTCAGTGATGTGCCGACACAAAAGATCTATATCGAAGCACTCGGTTTGATTTTACAAATAAATTATTTTTAATTGAAACGTCACTCACAGCCGGGCGGGCGATCGCTTCCTTTCTTTCTTTTTTGGTAAGAACGAATGAGATGGAATGTGGTTCAGTGTTGATAATATGTCTAATTGTGGGTTAAGTTATTGTTTGGAAACGCAACCTTGTAGGCTTAGCATGACAGTGTAGACATACGTTTTACCTCTTTAAACTGTCACATTTGTCGAGAAAATGACGTCACTTCGAGCTGTTTGTGCTGGACATGTGTCGGGGTGACGTCATAATTTCGACAAATCTGACAGTCGAAAGAGATTAAACTTATGTCTACACGGCCATGCTAAGCCTAAGGAGGTATTTAATTTGGGATAGCATCCAATAATAATAATAATACATCATAACGCCTGTATTCCCGAAGGGGAAGGCAGAGGTGCACTGCAGTGCGCCAACATTTCGCCGATGTATTGGTCCCAATGTAATGGGGAGCGAACCTATTGCCATTATACCGGGCATATTCCCCTCAATACAAGGGAGATTTTGGGCCATAGTCAACCACGCTGGCCCAGTGCGGGTTGGTGAACTTCACACGCCTTTTTATAGACGTGCAGGTTTCGTTATGATGTTTTAAATACTAATGATCACGCTCTATAATAATTGGGGATCGAGCAGAAGAAGAAATTATGCAATTAAGGATTTTTATTTTAAGAGCGCGCGGAGGAAATCGTCGAAAGTAAGTATCCATACATTTTATATCACAACAAAACAAGATACTTACATGATGTGAATGCTTAAACTGAATGCTAACGGATGTCTTAAATTTGTAGAAATTTCGCTTTTTTACTTTTGAAACTCAAATTCCAATGGAAGTAAACAAAGCTGCCGGATATATAAAGTTTTATTTTTTAAGTTGGCACAAATACTTTTAGCAGTCTTTTAGTTTACCTTGTGGGACGTGTTACAGGAAGCGTGGCTTAGATCTGAAACAATATAATAAAAAACATAAATTATACCGATTTATACTGATAATTTTACAATAATATTACCACTTGTTGAACGGTGAAGGAAAACATCGTGAGGAAACCTGCACGTCTATGGAAAAGCGTGTGAAGTTCAGCAACCCACTCCGGGCCAGGTATATAATGGCAACAGGCTCGCTTCATTAAATTGGGAACGAAATAAGTTGCGAAAGCGTTGGTGCACTGCAGTGCATCTCTTCCTACCCCTTCGGGGAATAGATGCGAGATGATGTGTTAATGAAACCAATTATTGGTCCTAGGGCCCGATTTTCGTTTGATAGACATCAATCTTTATTAGAGATATGTCGAAAAAAAGAAAAAAATACGACCAAAATTATGTTTCGATTCGACATATCTCTATTTGAGATGGATGTCGATTGCACGAAAATCGCCACGCTGCCTCAATGCAAAGTGGTCATTCAAACAAAAACAACAAAAAAATGATCTTCTATTGTTATCCCACACGGGACACCACGTATTATTTATTTATTGTATTGATTTAAAATGTCAATAAATTTGGAGGCTCGTATTTAACAGGAAACAGTAACTTTTGAACAACCATCTGGTAACACCGTGCGGGAACGTCTGAATGGCCATACAACGTGCTCTCGACGGGTTTACTCGCGTGCAACACAATAAACTACGCGTGCGCATGTTCGTAACGGAAACCCAATGTTTATTCCATCATTTATACACGATGTATACTCAGTTTAGTTTTAGAACTCGCGAGTATCTCAGCTCGCTTATTTCCAGACGGTTATCGTTAAAATAAGGATGTTATATTTATTTAGTTAATGGCGTTACATTTTTATGATTTTTTTATATAAACTATCTGACTAGTGTATGGAATTTATTTTATTGATGTATACAGGTAGGTACAAGTTTATACAGTGCGTATTAGATGTCCGAAATAATACTTTAGCGTTTGCATGAGTAACAGGGTTTTTTTTTTTGAAAATCTGAAATGATTTTACAAAACTTTGTTTCCGCTGCCAAATTTCTAAAATCTAGTAAAGTCTTGAGTCTTATGCTACATTTCCCAGTGCTGTTTTGTAATAGCAGTAGCTACCCCTACGTAGATGGAGTTTACACCGTTAAATAGGGTTTTAGGTTACACCCTAAGGCCTTGTGACAAATACTCTGAGGTCTGGAACTCGGAAACACTGATAGTTAGGTATAGTTTGCCCTCAATAAGCATCTACACATAGACTACCGTATACTACTATAGCCCTTTTAAAGTCCCACTGCTGGGCATGGGCCTCCCTTCAGTGCGAGGGTGTTCAGGAAATAGTCCACCACGCTGGCCCGGTGCGGGTTGGTAGACTTCACAGATCTATCGGCAACTAGTCAAGTTCCCTCAGACGTGCAGGTTTCCTCACGATGTTTTCCTTCAGCATTTCAAGTGATAATCTCAGATGAAAATGAGACTCGCACATAAAACCCAGAGGTGCGAGCCGGGGTTTGAACCTGCACACTTTGATTGCAAGGCGTGCGTTCGTCCACTCGGCTACCACTGCAGGACTACCGAATATGAACAAAAAAAAAAACCTATTTTGGATTTCTGATACATCTTCTACAGACCCTTAAAGTTTGTACTGTTGATGACTCAACTACTGTATACATAATATATGAAACCAGGCGTTCTTCCGTCTCTGTCTGTCAATCAAGCGAAAGTCTACAGATATTCCAAATCGGTCGGACTATAAACCAAGAATTTATTTTAATGGCGACTGGTCTATTGTGTGGACTAAGTAAGTGGAAACTGCCCACCAAAATGTATTTGCGATCTGTTTACAATGGCGTTACAATATAATTTTATTTAAAAAAATGATGATGTAAATTGTTTGCTTAATTTGTTTTTTTTTGTAATACTGCAATTAGAGATGGCGTTACGACTTTAGTCTACTTCTATTATACGCTAACAGATGGCGCGCCAAGCAATACATTGCATACAAGCCGTCATTTTATATGCAAGCCTATAGCAATCTTGAATCGCGGTAGATGTTCTCAACCATTTTAACTATACAAAACCCTGACATATCTGCAAGAAGTGGATGACCCCAGGACGGTTAGCACGCATGTCAAGGCTACACAACTGTCACGGATTCGCTCGCTTTCAGTCTTATTTTATACGAGAGAAAGAGACTAATGACGTATTCCGTGACATAAGTCTAGTCTAGTTTTAACAGTCTCAGCCCTGGATTAGCCTAATGGCTATTTAAGCAATTGCTTAGGGCATCGGGATGATCTAGGGGGGAACCAGAGACGACCGATGACTTAAAGATGGGGGAGGGGGGGGGTTGTCACAGGGAAAGATTGCTTAGGGCATCAAGTTCCCTTAATCCGGTCTCCTATACATTGAACAGCGTAAAATAATGGTTACCCGTTAGATCTGTCCGGCCTAGGATACTTCCAGTTTAGATGACACTCGCCGATATGTCAAACTTTGCGGGCTTATTACGAACGCTCCTGTTACTATTGTTTGCCGTTGTAACAAGATGGTTCGATTCCCTGTCATGGTCATGAAGCTTCCAGTTATGACAATAGAGAGTAACTGAATCTAACTTGTTGGCATTTTGTTTTCTCATATTTACGCGAATACTATACATTGAAATAAACGCGATAAAATCCGTAAAATAGTTTTATTTCAATTTATTTCAATCTAACTTGTTGGGTTAAAAATATTTTTTTATTTCGTGTCCTAAAGACTAACGAAGACTAACATATAAAAGACTCAAGCCAAGCTCACCAACAAACGAGGCTCTGGCGATCCGTCCATTTAACTAACACGCATTGGACAAGCGTGGTGGACTATGGTACAAACTTCCCTTCAAACATAACGGGAGGTGTAGGCTTTTGTCTAGCAGTGGGACATTCAATAGTTGATTTTATAAGAATATCTAAGAACATATTCCAAGTGTTTTTTACACCTCTTCCTACCCCTTCGAGGCTTAAAGGCGTGATGACGTATTTCTATTTTGCCGTCTCCATGACTGGCTGATTTGGCAACTAAAAACAAACGTTATTTTTGCAAATTATGACAGTTTTATTACAGAAACAAAAACCTTCAACGAAAACGCACCGTTAATAATCAAGGTAAGGATCGAAAACCCGGAACCTCTCAGTTACAAGGGCGGCCCGTCTAATCGTTAGACTATTGACGCTTCTAATATATCGACATCAATACTGCGTGCCTTTAAATTCCAATATTCTCTCGCTTATTGAGGGTTCAATCCCGGTATTTGTCATCATTAACTCTATCTGAGCCGTGGATCGAGATTCAAGATCAAGATGTTAATACGTCACGTTTACGAGAAACATAGCGGATAGATAAGTAGGTTAACTCTGCACAACATTTGAAATGACGATAAATAATATGACATATCGCTAGACAACACATACTCATCGTATGAACCCAAACTAAGCAAAGCTTATATTGTGGGTACCGTACAATGGGCTGGGAGCGATCCCAGTTACACCCAGACCAGGGCAAACTCCGGAATTTGCCACTGACGGAATCAAACCCGTAACCAACCCGTAGCCTACCGACAACAGGGCCTCACGTCTACTAACACTATCGTCGTGGAGTTGCTATGACTCCATTTTTAGGGTTCCGTGCATAAAAAGGAAAAAACAGAACCCTTATAGGATCACTTTGTTGTCCGTCTGTCTGTCTGTCAAGACCCTTTTTCTCAGAAACGTGTGGAGGTACCAAGTTGAAATTTATAACAGAGACTTATGTCTGCGGTCCCTTGGTGACCTAAAAAAATCCAAGCTCTAGCTTAACGCAATCAAAAGATACGGCGGTTTATGTTGCATTTTCAGTACATTTGCACGGGAATCAAAAACCTATAGTGTACTTCCTGTTGACCTAGAATCATGAAATTTGGCAAGAAGCAAGGTTTTATTGCACAAGTAAAGGAAATCTGAAAACTGCAAATTTATTGTTAGAAATTATTTTTTTGCTATTACAATCTTATTTTGTAGTTAGTTTGTATGGGGACACTAGTATACAACTTCACGACGATAGTGTTATTAGACTTGGGGCCGTAGTTTAAAGCAAATTGTGTGAAAATCTCCCATTTACATTCACGGCACAAAAGCTCTTCGTTTAAGTTATTTTTCAAGTTATCTGTGTAACTTAAGATCACGCTAACAGGTATACTTCATGCATTAAACCAATACTTTAAGTTAAACCAAACATAATGCTTTTATGCCACTTAGAAGTGATAATGACGGTAACACTGCTACCAGCGAGGCCATCATATAATCTTAATTGCAAACATATTTCAATTGAAACAAATGTCGGCGATTTTTCTATACACTTTGACAGTTTTCTTGATAGAAACTGATTGAAATGAGTTGCTGCTGTAAACATCAATTTTAAAACAATAGGTAGAAAAATACTTTCTCAATTTTGTCACCGTTATCTGGAGAGATGTACTGATCTAGCAGGAGATAGAGATGCGTGGCGGAGAATGGGGGAGACCTTTGCCCAGCAGTGGGACAATATAGGTTAATAAAAAACTTGAGAGCTGTCAAGAGACACCCGGATGGAACGAAGTTACTTTTGAAATAAAAAAAATCAAAAATATTGTACATAAACATACACACACACACACACGCATCGAAATCGAAATCGGAATGTAAAAGTGTCGTTACAAAATTTCGTTACAGTCTTAATTTTTTCCGTCTAGCCCCCTTTCGCAACGCGCGATAAGGAACTACTTTCCAAAAAATGTCTTTTGTTTGTTTAACGATTCATAAAGATTGTAATGGTTTACGTAAATAAAATAAATCTGATACTGATTTGTTGAGTCCCGAGCGCGAGGTATCCGTCTCAAAACAATAAAAAAAAGCATTTATTTTGACTACGGCTTGCTCTAGTGGTTTGAACGTAGACCCCTCGGCTCACTAAACCAGATGGTTCCGGGTTAGATTCCCACCAGCGGGAAATTTGGGAAATGGCCTTTTCTGAATTTGCCCTCGTGTGGGTGTAACTGGGATCGAACCCAGTCCATCGTATGAATCAAGCTTTGCTTAGTTCAATATCATACGATGAGTATGTGTTTTCTGGTGTTTTTTTTTTATGCGAGGCTCGACTGTATCATACTTCTGTTTATTAACTGTAATGTGGAAGATATTATAGAGGTACGCGTCACGTATAAATGACACTCCGATGGCACGGTGGTGATCTCATTGCGTTTTTGCACGATTCACCTGCGCAAGAGTTTCCCATACATAAAACGTTTCAAATCCCCATTGATGACAAATGAGATTGTACTCTTTTGCGATTGCTTTATGGTGTACTGTCATTTAAAGGTGGGTTGTTAGAAAAAGGATATTGAATGTGAGAATTTTACGCCAACTTGTTGTCGTGTTTTTTTAAATATTCTTTTTTAAATTCCAACTTTGATGCTGTCATCGCTCGATTGGCACATCAGTCATTGTGGATCTTTATCAGTTAGTCAGTCTGTTTATAATTGATCACTACTGGATTGACTCTTCAACAGTAGATATTACATTGATTTAGGACAGTTTATTTGAATACTTATTTGGCGGAAAAGGGAGGATCCTCCGATCAGACGGATGTTGTGTCTAGTGGGCTACTGCCAGACGGTTGTTGTCGGGTTCTTGATATGTGCAATCGCACGGATCACTTTAATATCGCGATGCAGGATTAGTTCGTATGCGGCGAGGTAGATGTCGCTACACTTACATAATCTATAAAAAATATCTAGAAGTCTATGATACACTTGCAATAATAATCTATTTAAAATATTAATAAAATTATGCGTGTCTCTGGTTCCAAAAAAAAAAAACTTTTTTACGTAACCCATCTTCAGACTCCAAATTAAAGCAACCTTCCCAACGACTTATTATATCGAGGGGTGAAAGGCTATTTTCCTTAAGCGACACTTCTGGGCGATATTGATTTATATACATATTTGGAATCAGCGATTTTTTCTGTAAAGTTAAAAAATTGTCGCTTAAGTAAAATACCGTTCACCCCTCGATATCAAAAGGGGGTCTTTCCTAATATTTGACAGTTTCACACGTCCAATTTTGTGCCTGAATTCGACATCTACGTAGGTTAAATTGTCTATGCCAAGATTTCTGCATCACAAAAACCATTTTCGGTCTCTTTTGGCCCATTTAGGTAGCTATATTTTCTAATATCATTGTCTATACCTAACATTTTTCCCACATCAATTTGTATCAATCAATTGTTTAGTCCTTTTTTGTACACATCGAACCAACCAACTAAACATCCGTTTACGGACTCCGAGAACGCCAAAAAACAAAAAACAGTCGACTACTGAGACAGTGACCTTAGAGATGTTACGATAAACTGCGATCGGTTGTTACGTTTTTTATTACCGTTACACTTTCGTGGGAATATCGTGGACGATATATTCTTAAAACGTTTTAAGGAGAATTTTAATTATTTTTTGGACAATCTTATAAGTAACTAGCTGTGCCCGCGACTTCGCCTGCGTGGACTTTAGGGAGATTACCCGGAAATATGGGTATAATGTTTTTCCCGCGGAACCCTAATGCTTTTTCTAAAATTAAAGTGGCCTAAGTTACGCCTTGGAACGTCAGCTATCTGTCAGTGAAAGTCCCATTGAAATCGGTTCAGCCGTTTAGAAGTTTACCTCAAACAAACAGACAGACAGACAAAAAAATTTTAAATTGCGTTTTCGTTATAGGTATTGTATATACTTTCATACGCATTTGGTAAATAAGTGTTATTTTGATATTACAAACAGACACTGCAATTGTATTTATTTGTATGTATGTATGTATTGTATGTATGTATGTATAGATTAATAACATGTGGAAGCTGTTTGTAAAAAAATCTGTAGTCTGGCCTATGCTTTACATAAACTTTCGACTACAATCAATACTAATGCATTACTTTCGGCATACTATGGGCTGATCGAGTCCTCTCTCAGATATGGAATTATCTTCTGGGGTAAGTCGACTGAAAAAGAATCTGTTTTTAAAATGCAAAAACGCTGTATTAGGGCTATGTTTAATCTACAGACGACAGACTGTTGCAAATCATACTTCACTAGATATGGAATTTTGACATTTCCGTCCTTATACATATTAGAAATTGCTTTATTCGTCAAAACTAATCCTGAACAGTTTCCAAAAGAGTCTGATATTCTCAAAAGAAATCGACGAGACAATGATAGACTCTGTTTGCATCCCTCAAAGACGGCACTTCTCCATAAAAGTGTAGTATGTATGGCGACTAAAATCTTTAATAAAATTCCAAAGTGTTATAGGAACCTAAATATAAATGTATTTAGACTACGGTTTAGGAGGTTACTGATACAAAAATGTTACTACAGTATCAATAACTTCTTACAAGATAAACTCTAGCTAGGTTAATATTATTATTTAAACTAAAATAATTATAATAATTTTACTCCATTTATCTTAGAAAATCTTTGTACACCATATGATATGGTAAAACATGATGGATCTGACACTAATTTTAATAACATCAATGTGCAAGCTATTGTATATTTGAACCTACCCGTGTTTTGTGCAAATAAAAATATTGTATTGTATTGTATTGTATAAATATATTTTTCAGTGATGTACAAAATGAAGTATCTGGAATACAAAATCCTAAATACTTTTAAATTAAGTATTTCAGACACCTTTCTGGAATGGTATGTGAAATACTTGATATAAAATGCGTATCTTTATAATACTTTTTTTTTGTTAAAATAATACTTTTGTAATTTTTTTTTATGAAAATTTATTTTTTTCCATGTAAATCGCGTTGATCGCTCAAACGTGACACAAGATAATATTATATTTCAAAGGTTTTAATTGAGAATCAAATAAAACCAGTTCTTCAAACAGTTTATCACAAATTTTTCTTCGATGAGGTCTCATGAGAGAATGTAGAAAAATAACTTATGCAAGTAATTTTTCTACATTATTAGAAAATGACACTCGCACATGAAATCCGAAAATCCCAGAGTCCAACGGTCCCGGGATTTGAACTTGCACCCCTTGCGTTCAAATCGGACCTTCTACCAACTAGACTACCACTGCTTATTGCAGAAATGTCCTTATTATTGTCCAAGGGAAGGTTTAATGACATAACATGCTTCCCTCAATGCTGCAAGTGATGCAACACTTATAAATATCGATTACAAGTAGTCTTGTAATCGAGATAGCGCCTCTAGTGTCATGTTTCATTACCGACCGCATCTGCGTCCGCGCCTATTTCCGCTAACTCTACGTAATTACTATACTATAACTATAGCCCTTTTTACGTCCCACTGCTGGGCACAGGCCTCCCTTCAATGCGAGCGGGATTCAGGCCATAGTCCACTACGCTGGCCCGGTTTGGCAGACTTCACACATCTATCGAGAACTAGTCAATGTACCTCAGACGTGCTGATTTCCTCACGATGTTTTCCTTCACCGTTTCATAGCAAGTGATAATCTCGGATGACAATGAAATTCGCACTTGAAAACTAGAGGTGCGAGCCGGGGTTTGACACTGCACACTTTGATTGCAAGGCGTGCGTTCGACCACTCGGCTGCTACTATACTGTACGTAATTACTATCAGATTTTAATTTATAAAAAAATCAAGAGACAATATGCATGTAATATAATATAATTAAATATAATACAATATAATTCCCGGACCGATGCGACAAAGGTATCTTCAAGAAACGAGCCTACTCATTCCTTAAAGGCCGGCAACGCACTTGCGATGCCCCTGGTGTTGCAGGTGTCCATGGGCGGCGTTGATCACTTTCCATCAGGTGAAACGTCTGCTCGTTTGCCTCACTATCTCTTAAAAAAAAAAAAAACTTAATGGTGTCGTGGGACACCAGGTAGGAACGAAGTTCCTTCGAAGTAGACATATATGATAGGACATTTAAAATACCAGCTTCTACCCGCGACTTCGTCCACGCACACTTCGTTCCATCCATCCATCAATCTATCCATCCATCCATCCATCCATCCATCCATCCATCCATCCATCCATCCATCCATCCATCCGTCCGTCCGTCCGTCCGTCCGTCCGTCCGTCCGTCCGTCCGTCCGTCCGTCAGTCCGTCCGTCCATCCATCCATCCATCCATCCATCAAACGACACAAATAAAGAGACGTCTCATTTAACGGTTTTTTTTCCACGGATTTTTTCTTACGGTTTTACTATCACATTTTTTTCAGTTCGGTCGCCTAGCAAAATCCCAATCCAAGCCTGCCGTAAGGAACTTCGTTCCAAAAATGTCACTTCCCTTTTGAGCATTCTAAGGACGAGTTATACATTGAACAAATATCCTAAGGTTACATAACAAACGTAGGAAGTAGATGTGTTGTGGAATCGTGTTTTGCTGTACTATGATTAGCACCCGGAGACTTGCTGTCAAGAGACGAGCCCTGCACTAATAGGCGCGTCAGGACGAGCGCGATTTCTTAACCAATACCATAACGATCTGTATTGATGGATATTCTCTTACAAAATCAATGAAATTTGATGGAATTATATGAGGAAGTGGTAGCCGAGTCTTGCAGTGGTAGCCGAGTGGTCGAACGCACGCCTTGCAAATCAAAGTTTGCAGGTTCAAACCCCGGCTCGCACCTCTGGGATTTATGAGCGAATCTCATTTTCATCCGAGATTATCACTTGCTAGGAAACGGTGCAGGAAAACATCGTGAGGAAAGCACCGCACTGGCCCAGCGTGGTGGATTATGGCCTGAATCCCCCTCGCATAGAGGGGAGGCCCGTGCCCTGCAGTGGGACGTTAAAAGGGCTGTAGTAGTATGTAAGTGTACATAGTACCTTTGAATTCGTTTTAATTCATGGTGTATCAGAAGTTAGAAATAATAATGTTTAGAAACATGTAGTTACGGCTAATATGAAGATGCTAGTGAAGGCAGCGTTCAAACTATCTTAGATAATTTTTTGCGAGGCATAAAACTATATTTTATTAATGGTAGCTAATATATACTAAAGCTCTGAGCACACTGGGACATCACAACTCATGTTTGTCAATACCAAAACAAATTGTATTGCCTCAAGGAAAAAGTAGATTTTTCAACGGAATATTATTGACAGCGCTATGATTTTTAACGCGTGGGGCGCATCTTTTGCTATAGAAATTCAATCTTTATATACATTGACACAGGGTACGGTTTGGTATTGACAAATGTTTTGGCGTGCGAATTTAGACGCCCCTGGCTTAATAGCTTCGAGCTGATAATGTCTACACTGGGGCTCGATTTTCGTTTGATAGACATGATCGATCTCTATTCGAGACAAAACGTCAAATTGGTCGTTTTTTTTTCGACATATCTCGAATAGAGATGATGTCGATTGCACGAAAATCACCCCGCTGGTCATATTTATGATAGCTATAATATGACCAGCGGGGTGACGAAAAAATGATTTTTACGCATTATAAACTGAATCCTTTGTAATACTATAACGATGGTGTAATTTATCGATAAAATTTTGCTTCGGACTTCTGAAACACTTACTTAAATACACGCAAGATGGAAGGTTGAACGTTTTAAAGACTATTATTGAATCTATTCAGTTATAAGGTCGATCTCGAAGATGAGGTCGAAGTTATTAGTAAGTATTATCGGAATGTTTACTACGTACAGTCCATTAGGTTTATTTGTTATTTCCTGAAACTATATTTAAAATACAATTTACAAGTAATTACGTATACCATGCAGTGGTAGCCTGGTTGGTAGAACGCCCGAATAGAATGCAAAGGGTGCAAGTTCAAAACCCGGGCCCGCATCTCTGGGTTGAATAAGGTCGAGCCTATTGCCTATATACCGGGCACATTTCTCCTCAATACGAGGGTGATTTTAGTCAGGATCGTAGCATGTCACAAACGGTAGTATCTGCCTACCCCCACGGTATATATGCGTGGGTATATGTATGTATGTACTTATGTATATCATTGTATTAGCATTTTGTATCATTTCTGTTTTAAAAATAATAGAAGGTGTATAAGACCAACACTCGTGGTCTCTTTATAAACTTCTTGGTAACAATTCGTTTTGGTTGAAAAAAAATATGAATATAGTCTATGGTATTATTTTGCAATAAGATGTGTATGTACATGAATAAGTTTTAAATATAATTAATAATTGCTTTTTTTAAATAATGGTACTTGTTTAAATTGCCAACTGATACTCAACAGTACCCCTACTAGCCGAGTTTATTATAATTGAAACCAAAAACCTACTATATTTTTACAAAGGCTTGTAGACAGTCTATACGCACGTTACAACCTTTTCCGCTGGCATTGACACAATACGTGAGGTATTCGGACGTGAGGCACATAACGCGCAGTTTCATGAGATTGGGCCCTATGTTTTGGCAATCTTTGACTCTTGGGCAACGCTTGGCAGGTATATCATAAACAATACGTGTTTTGATTTTAAATTTAAAGTTGCTTCACAAGCTTAGAGTGCCTTTTCGTTATCGCATCAGTATCTGCTCAAATGAAACTCAAAATTTAAGGGATACTCAAAACTGCACGATAACAAACTTCTTAATATTAAAGAGAATTAATTAAGTATTCCGAACCACGTCGTTGTCAAATCGTTTTAAATTTATGCATTTTTTTTGTGCTTAAAAATAAATACCTTAATCACAAAAACGGCCAATAGTAAAACGAACTCTGCGTCAATTTACGTAAAGTTTATATTTCTGTGATAAAGCCAAAGGAAGAACGAATCGAATTCGCTCACGCTGTCAATGATGTCCCGTTAAAGAATGAACTTTGTCTGTTTGTCAATACAGTACGTTTTGGTATTCATAATCATGTGTTTAGACGCCCCAATGGGCGCGAGGTCTGAAGCGGTTCTTTGACGCTAGGAGCTTTGCGGCGGAATGTTTTAAATCAGTATTTGACGCTATTATAACTTGTACTAATCACCTCTGAATGCCAAACAAATGCATTATTATTATCTAGCGAAGATAATTCGAGCCTTATAGTTCATATGATTGATTAGATCACGACTTTTTCATTGATAATTATTAATTAATTATGATCGGACTATCGGACGCGCATGATTTATAGTTTATTACGAACGTAAAGATTAAATCGATTTATTTTAATGTTAAATGCAGAGCTAGTAAATCTAGGCAGCAGGGTTACGTTTTCAAGTTCAGCAATATTATGGATAATATCGACACTTGAAAGGCATTCCTTACTAAGAACTGAGATCGTAAAATGAGTTATATATGTTAGGGCAACGTGATTAACTGGGCATTATTAATAAGGACCGGCCATTATTAATAATGCTCGACGGCCCGTGGTCATTGTAATAAGTCAGTGTTTGAGATAGCTTGAATTAATCACTTGGATCGGGCAGTATTAATAAATAGTTGTAAATGCAAGAAATCAAACATTCTTTGCAATTCCAAATGTCACAAAAGCTCATCTTGCAAGAATAAATAATTCTAAACTTAATAACTTTCTTGCACAGTCCTTAATTATTAGATATTTCTGTTGATTTTTCTCAGTTTACAAATTGAAACTGTTGTTCTTAAGTAATATTTTTATCCAAATAAAAGTGGGTATTTAATGATGTTATTACATTTATAACTGTTTATTTTTTAACTACTATGTTCACTTTTCATGACATTTTTGTAAGTTTAATTTCATTTATTAAACAAAATCACTACAGTTTACCTATTTTATTACTTTGCCAAAGATAGGGTGGGCATTATTAATAATGGCCGGGAAAAGTGATTAACCATGCTGTTTTAATCACATTGTCCAATTGAGTCGGGCATTATGAATACAGACCGGTCATTATTAATAGTGTCCGGACTTATCAAATTGCCCATAACATATATATCAAATGACGCAGAAAAATGTGGCCCTTCGAATGGTATACATAACAAATTTTTCGTTTTTTTATCGCTTAAAAAGGATTGCATTTCAAGCGGCGATATGGACATATGTCCCTTACTCATGAGTCGATTCATTTCAGTTCGTAATGTTAGAAAATTGAACGAGACACTCGAATTACATTGAACTGCCTCACTCGTTCACTCCTTCCTCACATACCGTGTCAAAGTTGCTGAAAAGTTTCAATCGTGTCGCGAGCGAGAGAGAAATTTAAGTGAGCGAACGAAGTGAAGTTCGAGCGACGCCTCACCCCAAATGAGGTGTACCTAGTGAGCACCACGTGAGGTAAAATAAGGTACTCTTGACCGCTTAGCTCACTGCACTGGGTTTGCATCTGCATTCCCGACAGCGGCTAATTTGTAACTTAAACACATTTGTAACGTTATTGTAAGTGAATTAAAATGTAATGTTTACTGCTCTACATATTAACTTTTCTCATTGAAACTTTCTCACTAAAAAATCTACATTAATTATAATATTTCAAAGCTAAGAAAATGTGAACAATTTTAAAGTGCACCGTCCTCGTATAGTGAGATCTTTAAGCGTTACGAACATATTAAAATGCCTTCCTCAGCTAAGTGGCATAATATGATGATAAAAAGAGTGTTTTACGTGACTTCCTACGGCTCGGGATGGCGTGCCCACGTGTCCAGTCGCTCTACCATGGGCTTACGCACGCAGTCGCTACGGTCTACGTAAATACTCAGACCTTTATTGGTCTGAGGCGTATTAATCAATAACAAATATTCTGTCTAATCCTTGGACTTTGCATATAATGCCCATCGTTCCTATTTTCGCAGACTCCATAGAAATTTTTTGCCAAATAAATTAATGCTTTCATTTCATTAATAAGTTAATGATTGTATATGTTGTTACAATTAAAAGAAACAATTTTGTAAATAATGTAAAAATTAAACGTGTATTTAAATTTATTACGTGTTTTAATAAGCAGTGGTAGCCGAGTGGTCGAACGCACGCTTTGCAATCAAAGTGTGCAGGTTCAAACCCCGGCTCGAACCTCTGGGTTTCATGTCCGAACGTCATTTTCATCCTGTATTATCACTTGCTAAGAAACGGGACGGAAAACATCGTGAGGAAACCTGCACGTCTGAGGGAACTTGACTAGATCTCGATAGATGTGTGAAGTCTGCCAACCCGCACCGGGCCAGGATGGTGGACTCGTGGCCAGATCGCATTGAAGGAAGGCCGGTGCCCAGCAGTGGGACGTTAAAAGGGCTAAAGTAAGTATGTAAGTACGTGTTTTAATTGAAATCGAAATCCAAATTATGTGTTATATGCACATGTGACAGTAATTTGAAATATACCGACACCAAATTGTATGTAGTTAAAACAAAATTACTATAAAATCGAATCGAGTGAAGTTTTAACGTTTGATTGAAAGATAGAAGGTGTACTAATGGTACCACCACATATTAGGGTACCGTTGTGTTAGATATAAAACGGAGATTAAGCTTTATTAACGGTATTTAAGGAAGCGATGACACCATAATGATATGCTGAAAATGTCTTCTGTAAACACATACTACTACAGCCCTTTTAACGTCCCACTGCTGGGCATGGGCCTCCCCTCAATGCAAGGGGGATTCAGGCCATAGTCCACCACGCTGGCCCAGTGCGGGTTGGCAGACTTCACACATCTATCGAGAACTAGACAAGTTCCCTCAGACATGCAGGTTTCCTTACGATGTTTTCCTTCACCGTTTCATAGCAAGTGATAATCTCGGATGAAAATGAGATTCGCACATAAATCCCAGAGGTGCGAGCCGGGGTTTGAACCTGCACACTTTGATTTGCGTGCGTTCGACCACTCGGCTACCACTGCTATACTCGGTTACCACTGCTAAATGCTAAACACATGTAACACATTAAGTACTGCCTACCCCCTGCTATCTTGCAGTAATGTTTATAATATTACTTTCAGTTATTGACAGTTGAGTCAGTATAAAGCATCGAGCTAGTATATAATATCATTGGCTAGTATATAACTAAGGAGCGGCCCTAAGGAGCCCGAACTGCGGTAAATTTCCGCCATATTAGAATTTGATTGTTTATGTTGTTTGACACTTATACGTACTTACTTGATCTTAATTCTAAGATGGCGGATCTCATACAAAACGTTATTGCCAACCTTAAAAAATATCGGCACAGAGCATTAAAGGGGGTGATCCATTTGCGAGTAAGGCCGCCGGTTCGCCAACAAACTCGCGAGCCAAAGGTCTAAACCGCCAATGGAGCACTTAAAAGTCTGCGGACTTAAAAACCGGCGGACTTGCTCGCTGGCTCTTTGTGCATGCTTGAAATTCTAAGTCCGCGGTGCAAAAAATCGGCAAAGACTAGGCAAGTACACACAACAATTGGTACCGACTCTAAATGTAGTGAATTGTAAGGTAATTATTTTTAGCTTTTAGTGCACCTAGGTTTTTGAAGACAGTTATTTTTAGTTATTTTTTCCCCATCCCCAACCCCAAGTCAAGCTCAAGTCGATCAAAAAATATTTTAGAAATTATATAACCTTCAACCCCCCATTTCACCCTCAAGGAGGTTGATTTCTGATAATATTTTGAAAATGGAACCAATCTTGAAGAATTCCCTAGCAAACGTCAAAAAAAAAAATTCGAAATCGGTCGACAGACGCCGGAAATATGCGGTAACATATATTAAAAAAAACATACGGGTCGAATATTATAAGTAGTATTTATATTTAGGCATCTCAGTAAGGCGTGTCCTAGTGTATTGATGTCTCTCCGTTCATCACTGAAACGGCTGGACCGATTTTGATACGCGATTTGATTACTTCAACGCGGATGAAGTCACAAGTAACAGCTAAGTTTATAAATAAGTGCCAATAACAATTATCTCATACATGTCCATAAGCTTTTATGGACAAGTTGGTTCGGTAACTGAGTTTACAGTGTGATGTAATAGCCGGTTGGGAATGAGTCGATGCGCGTGCGCCGCCGGTGTGACAACTGCGCAGTATTACGCATTGCACTTACAACGCATCCGCTTTACTGGGGTGAGGCTTTTGAAATATGCTGAAATCATACTCTATTTTTTAAAAAAGGAAGAGGTTCTCAATTCGACGCGCCTTTTTTATTTTTTTGTATAAAATAGTGTCCATCTCTGTTGTCGTAGCTTTTAGGTCGCCTGGGAGGCTAAAAGACTATAAGCCGGAACCAAAGACTTAAACAGCGATAGATTTAAGTAGCACTCTAGCACGGTCACCCATATAAATGTTGACCGCAACGAGCGCTTCCGTGTTTGGACTTGTTGCTGACGCATATTTAAATTAAGGAGTCGTTGATACACTTTTTTTATAACTTTAATGCTTAAAAGTGCTTTCGCTTTGATTTGAGACCACGGTGTTGTCGCGTGTCAAATGACTCAGTTCGCCTCAGCATGTACAGGGGCCTTACCCCTTAAAGTATTATTGTTTCAATTGTAACTGTTAATTATTGACATATTTTGTACTGAGTTACGGAGTGAGAGTTTGTGTACGGAGAAAACTAAAAAAAAAAATAATTGACGTTTTCTTATATTTACGCGAATACTATACATTGAAATTAAACTATTTTACGGATTTTATCGCGTTTATTCACTATTTTATTTTCCCGACGTTTCGGCTGCTTTACAGCAACCATGGTCACGGGGGGACTGAGGTGTTAGACGTCCTGATGTCATAGTTAATAACTGGGTACCCTCATATTTAGTTGTTGTTTGCGGTCCGATCCACGCAGAAAGTGCTTACGGTGTCCTGAGGTCTTGCAATGGTACACTTGGTTTTGGATTTAATCATATTAATTACTGGATCCCAAGTTGGTGGTAGCACCCAGCCATCTTCCCTATTGAAATTAGGATGTTTTTTTAATTTCAATGGCCTCACGTATCATCCTTGGTCGGAGTCGGTGTTCTTTTGCGAGGATATGTGGTTATATGTGGGAAAATAAAATAGTAAATAAACGCGATAAAATCCGTAAAATAGTTTAATTTCAATTGACGTTTTGTTTCGACGTATCTCGATAATAGAGATTGATTGTAGTGTAGAGATAAAAGCGAAAATCGGGCTACAGGGGCAGGTAAAGAGGTAAGTTTTTAGCCGACATCCCAAAGGGGGAGGTTCTCAATTCCGCAATTCAATATGTTACCGCATATCTCCGACAGACGAACGATTTCGAATTTTTTTTTGACGTTTGCTATGGATTTTTTCATTGTACACTGTAGTTTCTGTCCACAAAATGAGAGCGTGTTCAGAAAATTATGGTGTGATCCGTGTGATGTACAAATGGTTTGATAATATTTTAAACTAGCTGTGCCCGCGGTTTCACCCGCGCTGATTGTTACTGTTTAGTAGAGTGATGTTATATAGCCTATAACCTTCCCCGGTAAATGGAGTATTCAACGCAAAAAGAATTTTCAATTCGAACCAGTAGTTCTTAAGATTAGGGCGTTCAACCAAACAAACAAACAAACTCTTCAGCTTTATAATATTATATAAATATACATATAATATAATATATAGTATAGTGTAACGTGAAGTGAGCTTATATCACGGAGCGGCGCTGGAGCATCGGCCGTATTATCTATGCATCGGCCTATTTCTGCTCGGGCGGTCGGCTAGTGTAGCTGTAGACGTGCTAAGAACAGTGTTCCATTCTTAATATAACTTGCATTTATCTTTTCTTGTATTTAAATTCTAAATTGTTAATACTTTTAATTTGTATTTTTTTAATAAAACCTGCTGATTGATTATAATAGATATAATTTCGCAATATAATTCTCCGTACAATCTGTTTAATATGCATACCATACACAACCTCGATCTTAATGTCCATTGTTTATACTTTCTCTCTCACCTTTGTTGCGATCTTTCGATAAAATTATTATCTGATTTGAAATTACATATCCATATAAGGTTCTCTATGTATTTACGGCTTGTGTTGTTGACTCTTACTTTACATCTTTTACGAATTAATATTTTATCATTTTGTAAAAGAAGAAGTGTCCTTCTGGATTTAATTCAATGGAATAAGGGAAGGAAGAAGAGAACAGCAGCTGTCAAAAAATCTAAGTAGTAATAGAACAATAATACAAGCAAAATGGTAGTACGGCTTGCGATCTATGCCATTTTTAGGGTTTCGTAGCTAAAAAGGAAAAAAAACTGAACCCTTATAAGATCACTTTGTTGTCTGTCTGTCTGTCTGTCAAGACCCTTTTTCACAGAAACGCGTGATGGTACCAAGTTGAAATTTATAACAGATATGTACTTATGTCTGCGGTCCCTTTGTGTCCTAAAAAAACAAACTTCTGCGTTAACGCAATCAAAAGATACGGTGGTTTATGTTGCATTTTCAGTACGTTTCCACGGAATCAAAAACCTATAGGGTACTTCCCGTGGACCTAGAATCATGAAATTTGGTATATAGCACAAGTAAAGGAAATAATCCAAAAACTGTAAATTTATAGTTAAAAAAATATTTTTTATGATTACAAACTTATTTTGTAGTTACTTTGTATGGGGGCACCAGTATACCAACGGCATAGTTAAGTTTGTCTCTCTATCCAGTTTATCTTTTCGTTAGAGTAATGCTCGGTGCTTTCACAGTTTAGGTACGGAAGCCTCGGTGCGCGAGTCCAGCTCGCTCTTGGCTGGTTTTTTTATTAGCTGGGAAAACTAACGCTATTAATTCGCAACATTCAAAGTACAGTACAGTGTTGTATGTGCCACGTAACCCCATTGTATCTATGCCTTTACAAAGAGGACACATGTCAGTTTGTACGTCACCATTTGTTAGAGAACCCGCTTTGAAATATGTCCACCATTTATATGCGTGTTTGTTTGTTTGTTGCGTAAAAGTGACGCAATTTGAATAATTGTGTGGGAAATTGTTAAGGCATATTTAGAACAGTATTAATAGAATATAAGGTACATAAACCAAGTGTTTTAACTGAGGTAGGACATGTCTAATACATTGATATAAGTGTGTACCTATATTTAATTTATACAGTTTTTTTGTAGAGATAAAGTGCCATAGATACAGTAAAGCGTAGGCCGCTTGACTGACAGCACCGTATGGTTGCGGGTTTGATTCCCGCTTGCGTCAAATTCCGAAATGGCCTGTTCGGAATTTACCCTGGTCTAGGTGTAAATGGAATCGCCCAAGTACATTGTACGGTATCCATATAGTACAAGCTTTACTTTGTTTAGGATCATACGATGAGTATCTACTACTACTACAACCCTTTTAACGTCCCACTGCTGGGCACGGGCCTCCCCTCAATGCGAGGGGGATTCAGGCCATAGTCCACCACGCTGGCCCAGTGCGGGTTGGCAGACTTCACACAACTATCGAGAACTAGTCAAGTTCCCTCAGACGTGAGTAATCACGATGTTTTCCTTCACTGTTACGATGGGTATATGTGATATTTATTTATCAACTAAAAGACAATTTTGTAATACGGTTCATTTTATTGCCAAAAATATATTTAAATAAAAAGTTAAAATACATAATCGCGCCTGTATTTCCCGAAGGGGTAGGCAGAAGCGCACTACAGGGCACCCACACTTCACCGATGTATTTTGGTCCCAATGTAATAGGGGGCGAGCCTTTTGCCATTATACCGGACACATTCCCCCACAATATGAGGGAGATTTAGGCCATAGTCCACCACGCTGGCCCAGTGCGGATGGGTGAACTTCACACGCCCTTCAATAGACGTGCAGGTTTCCTCATTCTTATTGTTATATTGAAGTCATGCTTTTTCTTTTATACATTATGTATTTGTTGTTACTGAGTTATGTGGTGGTCTTGTGGCCGAGCGAAATTGGGCAACATTAGTACAAATGGGCGCTGACAATAGACTATTAGCGGACAATAGCAACGCTTTCGGTGGTAACATACTTAAAACCATAGAGTGTCTAGAGTACCCATAACGACTCCACTCTTCGTATAGCTCTGCGGCTATTTTTCCGCCATTTTTGTTATCTCATGTACATGTACATGGCAACTATATGGGAAAACAAAGATGGCGGAGTCAAATAAACCAGAAAAATTTACCGCAGCGTGGGCTCGAAATGCCATCTCCGTATTACTACTACCTACACGCTTAAAACGCATAATGTGCCACAGTGTAGATAATACAGTAGTAAAATATCAGACCACAGATTAGCAAGGGACAGTATGCATAGAGTAAAAGGAGAAGCCCCATCGACTCCGCCCTGCGGCAAATTTTTGTCGTTTATCTGACATTCGCCATTTTAGTTGCCGGATCAAGTTAGTCAAACAATATAAACAAGCTGCGTTTTTTTTTTCATCCGCCATCTATATCACTGTCATCATCCATCTTTACAAGCTTTATATTAGCTTGCAACGTATGTATGTCCGGGTGGAATCTTGCAACTGAATTTTAAATCAGTTTTCTTTAACCGATTGAGCTGAAGTTTGGTATACAGGCTTATTTTAGATGGCAATGCATGCTTAGCTATGTGACGTCATTCTAATTCCAATATGGCGGATCATCCAAGATGGCGGAATAGTTATTTTATCTGCATTATCACAGTATGGGTATCAAATGAAAGGGCTTGCTGAGGAGAACACGAAAACTAAGGGCAATTAAATAAAAGCTTGTTTTTAAAAAGTTTTTTTTTAACATTAAATGAGGATCAGCCTCCTGAGGATGCCTCGTTGAGAGGCGAAACACGTGTCGAATTATATAGATTCGATTGTTCTGCGGATTGCTGATAGTTAGGGCCCATGACTTATGACATACTGACTCTCGACTGACAGGGAGTTCGGTCGTGTTGGTTTCCTCTATTATCGATCAAATTTATTTGATTTATAATTTGGGATTCTAAACAATTCCGAGGGTGAGTGGTGGGTCCCTTTCTCTACTATTGAATTAATTTATTATTTATTATGTGTATTTGTTGAATTTGCCCTAGCTTACTTGACACTGGCTGAAATACCCGCTAAATGCAGGTGGAGCTATTCCTCATCTTATTCCATTAAAATTCATCATTTCATTCATTTCGTAAAAAAAGAAGAAACAAGCAGCGTATTTATTAAAGTTTTACAGTAAACATGGTTTTTAAACGCTATTAAACATATGTAATTTAATATAATACGCAGCTTGTTTATATTGATTGACACCTTAGTTACTTGATCTGGCAACTACAATGGAGGATAGAGGTAGAGTAATATCTCGAATCGTTCCATAACGAAATTATCTCAAAACTTGCTTCAATTCTCTACCTAAAGCTGTTCATAAAACGTCAGTTAAACGTTTTCCCTTTCGTTGGAACACAGTAATGTCTGTGTCCGGCTGTCAGTCGCCATATCTACATCGTAATGGACCGGTCACAGTATGCGTAGACAATTGAACTTTCACTGACTTGTGTTTCAATACTCCAACGTTTACTAATTAATGCCCAAGGACCCAATGTTAAGTCGAAACAATACGTGAAATTGGTCGATTTTTTTCGATATATATCGAATTAGAGATGATGTCGATCTTGCGAGAATCACCCCCCCAGGGGCCCGTGTTTCGCTTGGTAGACATCAATCTCTATTCGCGATATGCAAAAAAGAACGAAAAAATACGACCAAATACGCTATGCTGCGACATAATATGTCGAATAGAGATTTATGTCTACTACTACTACTACTACTACTACAGCCCTTTTAACCTCCCACTGCTGGGCACGGGCCTCCCCTCTATGTGAGGGGGATTCAGGTCATAGTCCACCACGCTGGCCCAGTGCGGGTTGGCAGAGTTCACACATCTATCGAGAACTAGACAAGTTCCCTCAGACGTGCAGGTTTCCTCACGATGTTTTCCTTCACCGTTTCATAGCAAGTGATAATCTCGGATGAAAATGATATTCGCACATAAATCCCAGAGGTGCGAGCCGGGGTTTGAACCTGCACACTTTGATTTGCAAGGCGTGCGTTCGACCACTCGGCTACCACTGCTTATACTTAATTTATTTTCACCCTGTGATCGTGCAACGTAATAAACGATAAGCGAAAATCGGGACCCAGGTCGTCTTTGCCGAACAGTAGCTTTTTAAGTTTATTCAAGCCACGATATAATATGAAATGTCATGTTATATCAATTATCGATTTTCCGAGTAATTTTCAGTTTGGGCCTACTGTGCGCCGTGATAATTAATTGTATAGATTTTGCATTGTAAATATTTTGTAAATAGTTGTCCAATTATATAAATAAATATTGTATAGATTCATTTTATATTCTGTCTTCTTTTGATTCATTTTGACCTTCTGTAGGAGTGTAACTTGAAACAAGTGTCAAATTCATTTATTAGATGTAAGACACCACCCATCTAGAACCAAACCGCA
Organism: Ptilodon capucinus; assembly: GCA_914767695.1. Taxonomy (NCBI): domain Eukaryota; kingdom Metazoa; phylum Arthropoda; class Insecta; order Lepidoptera; family Notodontidae; genus Ptilodon; species Ptilodon capucinus. The sequence continues at coordinate 10,458,858 of OU611817.1, read as the reverse complement.
CTTGACGTTGCTTAACTCTGCAATATGCAAGATTTAATACGTCAGTGTAATGATTATACCCTAGTTAGAGGTATGTTCACGAGGGATTAGTCGGAGTTATGCAAATCGATGCCTAACTATAGCGTAAGCTTTATGAGAGAATGCCATAAATGGTATGTGTACTGGTGTGTAGAAAACTGCTAGTGTTTTATTTCTTGTTAGACGAAAATTTGACGTAGTATATAAAGGATCCAATCCACCTCAAGTTTATATATAGATGAGGCAGCTTGAAAAATGCTATTTCCTTTTTTTTCGATGGGATCTGTTTTGGTGATTGAAAATGCGTCCTATAGGATACGTTTGGTATACTTAACTCATTTTCACAGGAATTCAAAAGAATCAAAACGAGCTGTATTAAATAATAAACAACGCTCATTTTTCATCGAAATGTCATATTTATGAAGAAAATCTTTGACCACAATAATGAAGCATACATAAGTTTTGAGAGTAATACACGTCTTAAGCATACATTATCTAAGTCTTATAAAATAATGACTGATAATAATAATAGTGACTGGAGAAGAAGAGCCGAAGATCGGGCTCAGTGGCGCATCTTGGGAGAGGCCTACGTCCAGCAGTAGACTGCCACCGGCTGATGATGATGATGATGATGATGATGATAAAATAATCTGAAAACTCCTGTCTAAGAATTCTCTTACTGAGTGTACACAAACAGATTTTGTTCGCAATATGTAGTCTACTTTCGATTTCCAAACTACACAGTCTCGATATCGCATTACCATATAGCCCTGGACACACATGGGCGTCAAGACGCGCGCGTCTAACTTTTTCGCCAATATAAAAACGAACTCTATCGCAATATACATAAAGAATAAATTACTGTGGTAAAAGCCACGCGACTAAGCGTCAAAGGTCGTTCGCGCTGTCAATTTGACATTTTATTGGTGAATGAGTTTTTTTGAGTCAATTAAACCCAGGACCGAGATGTGTGGAGAAGTAAAGGGGAGGCTTTTGCCCAGTAGTATGACATAGAAAGGTTATAAAAAAAATAGTTTTGGTGTTGTGCAAAAAATATGACGCGCGTCTCTTGACGCCACAGTGTGCACGGGGCTTAGTGCACACCCTGTATTCACGTTATATTACTGTGTATTGTATGTTTATCTCATTAATATTTCATTTTATATGTTGTGGTAACATAGTTTTAAGAATTCTTTAGTAGAATGCAGCCTTGAACTCTCTGAGATTTGCAGTGAATATCTATTTCAATAATCATCACCACATGCTGAACGGTTAAGGAAATCATTGTGATGTAACCTGTCTATATAAAGGCGTGTGAAGTTCACCACCCCCACTAGGCTAGCGTGACTATGACCCGTATTGTGCCTGGTATAAAAATAGGCTCGCCTTCTATTAAATTGGGGCTAAAAATACTTCAGTGAAATATGAGTGCAGAACATCCCTGCCTACCGTTTCGGAGAATACAGACGTGATGATGATGTGTATTTCAATCGCAAGACGTAAACCATAAACCGCTGCCCACGCCACAAAACCTCTAATCCTTGAATAGCTCGTTTGAAATTAAAATGCAACTCTAAAAGGCTGTTTAAAATGGCAAGTTGATAACTGGCGCCTACTACCCACGCTACGAAACGAATTACGTAACGCGAAAGCTTTACTTATTCGATTCACAGTGACGTGAACATATTACTCATATTTACCAGTTACTGTTTAATTAATATCTACACTTTTATTTTACGCCCCTCCAGCATATACGTCCCTCCAGCATAGCCAATACCTTTTCGGCACAGTTCACACTAAGATCTTTTTCTTTTTTGTATCTATTTTTAAGTTTTGTATTCTCTGTGTTCTTTGTGTCTGTGTTGAATAAATGTTTTCTTCTTTCTATCTTTATGAGAATTCACTGAAGTACGGCGCGGGCGGGAGTGTTTTATCATATTGATTAAAAACCAGGGACCGCAGACTTGAGTCTTTGTTATTATTTTCAACTTGTAACCTGTAGAAGGTATCAAGTTCCTGAAAAAAAGGGTCTTGACAGACAGATAGACGGACAGAAAAGTGATCCTATGACGGTTCCTATTTTCCTTTTTAAGTACGGAATCCTAAAAATGGTAAGCCCAGTTTTTTGGCGGAATTTCTCAGTTGAGGTCGCGCTCCGATCCAGTAGTAGCACAATACCATTTAAGGAAAATAATATAAATAATGTAACCTATCTAAATTCGTAAGTGCGCCTGTGGGATTATACAAAATAAACGATTTGACCCTATGTATGTTTCGAAAATTAATACACTATTGCTCCCAAATTCCCTATAGTATAAGTTATTCGAATGTTACCATGGGAAAACGTCTCTGTCCAGATGCTAATTTTGAGATGGATGTGAGGAGTGACGCGAATGGATAAGGTGAGGAATGTATATATCAGAGGTAGTATAAAAGTAGCACCCATAACAGGAAAAGTAAGAAGTAGGAGATTAGAATGGTTTGGACATGTGATAAGAAGAGATTAGAATCATGTGACTATGAGTGATGAGTATAAATGTGGACGGATACAGAGCGGGAGGAAGACCCAAGAAAAGATGGATGGAGTGTGTAATGTGAACGTCAGTATGACGGAAAAGCTAAATGAATGGAATAAAAAGACATACTGCGACGACCCCAAATAATGGGACAAGGTAAGGCAAATGATAACGACCATGGGAATATCCAGTTAATCCTACTTGCGAGTATTTCCCAACGTGTGCATGTCACTACCGGCGTGTTTCCCCTGGGAACGCGCATGGACGGCATGCTTACGCGTGCTGTTGTGAAAGCCGAGATCTGATAGTGTGCTTAGCCCAGATTATAAGCAAAGCAATTATTTATATTAAACAAGTGGTTAGTGGTGGAGCTGATCTACGTTGTCTCTACAGAGAGTTTGTGGGTAAATATATTTTATGTAAAGATTAGCTGTGCCCGCGATTCCGTTCGGGAACCCAAATTATTTTTCTAAAAATATTTGGTAGCTTTAGTAACTCCTTATAACATTAGCTTCAAACATCAGAGAGAAAAGCAAAGCTATCAACATCTGTATCACACCATGCCTAACATATGGATGCCAGACCTGGGCCATGACCAGAAAAAACATGCAAAAAATGGAAGTCTGTCAAAACAGCATGCAAAGGAGTATACTGAATATAAAAATATCAGACAAAGTAAGATTAGAAACAATAAGAGCAAAGACGAAGATCACACCTATAACAACAACAATAAAACGACTAAAGTGGAAGTGGGCAGGACATGCCATAAGGGACACAACGAACAAATGGTCCAATAAAGCAACTTACTGGTACCCTAGGGATGGGAAGCGAAAAAGAGGCAGACAATGCCGTAGATGGGGAGATGACATCAAGGATGTTGCAGGTCCCCTTTGGACCCGCATAGCGAAAAATAGAGACGAGTGGAAATACTTGGAGGAGGCCTATGTCAAGAGACAAGCTGCAGTTGCCGATAAATAAAATATAAATATATAACATAAAATAATTTGTAAAACTTCAGCAATAAAGGCTATCTTTATCTTTATCTTATAACATTAGCTATCTGCCAGTAAAAGTAACGTCAAAATCGGGTAGCCTGATTCGAAGATAACCCCGTACAATGAAGCAGCCAGACAGAGAAAAAAATAAATGGTATTTTCGGTATAAAATACGTACTACATACTTTCATGTGCATTTAAAAAAAGCTGCTATTTTGACATTACATAAAGACACTTAAATTTTATTCGTTTGGAGATGTCTTAAATTGTTATAGCAATTTAAATTCTATGCTCATGTACATACAGATGCAATTATTGTGACAAAAGCCACGCAACCACGTGTCAAAGTTTGCTCGCATTATCGATGACTTTACGTTGAAAAATGTGCTTATTGCATACGTCAATACAGTTCGTTTTGGTATTGGCAAATTTGCGCAGGCCATGATTCCATGGTTGTTCCATAAGATCGTTGCTACTCAACTATGAAGAGTGGCGTTACTGAAATAAGAAAGTGGGTCGAGTCCCAGTGACGGCGCGCGGCGGGATGAGCCAGCAAATCTTACTTTCATCGTTCGACCTCACGACCTGACCCGGGTAAGCAGCTCCGTTATGACACAAGGGTCGTAGACTAAACTTTGAATGTACTAAATGGGTGGTAGAGTCCTCTCTACCACCTATTCGGAATACAGTGTGAGAACACAGACAGCGGAGTGTGCGCGAGTCTTTATAGGAATAAAGCTTTGCGCATTGTGGCGTCCAAACATGTTTGCAATTTATGTACATTGATTTTTGACGAGTAGGGTCTTCGAGTGGGACAACAAGCTTTGGCTACAGACTTTCAATCTTTATGTACCTATCCTGACAATCTTTATGTACCTGACACAGAGTTTGTTTAGGTATTGGCAAACATTGCGAATTCGTATCCGGTGCTTAAGTGTCTAACTAATGATACATAAGTCCCCATATTGATTTATATGATGAGGAAAATTTGATTTTCTTGAACTGGATTATACTGATATTAATATAAACTTGAGACCTCCCCTACTCCCTGAGAAAAAGAGTCTTAAGCAAAGAGTTTTTAATAAATAGAGATTTCTTAATAGACACATAACAACGAAGTGATCCTATAGGGGTTCGTTTTTTTTTCATATATAGTACGGAACCCTAAAAAACAACACACTGAATTTTGTAGTCAGAGACATCCTAGTAATGTGAAAGTTTGTGAGGATGGATGGATGGATGTTATTAACTCTTTCACGCAAAAAGTACTGAACAGATTTTGATAAAACTTTACAGTATTATTGTTTATACATCTGTGGTGTTAGCACGCATGTCAGGACAAGACCTTTGTCACGGGATTTGTTCGCTCGCTCCCTGTCCAATTTCATACGAAAGAAATAGACAACATCAAGATATTCCGCGACATACGTCTAGTCTTGGCTCACATGCTACGACTAGACGTAGAATAGCATACAGATTATAATTGAAGTCTGTGCCCCTGAATCCCCCTCGCATTGAGGGGAGGCCCGTGCCCAGCAGTGGGACGTTAAAAGGGCTGTAGTAGTAGAAGTAGAAGTCTGTGCGGACAAAGAAATATATTTTAATATATAATCTTGTACCTACACCCAAATCCTTAACCTACGCTAACACCCATGGAACATAATAAGCCATCAATGAATGACATAATCCAACATGGCCGCCCAAGGTTTCACAAATATGTCGAGGCTGTATGCTGTTAGCATGTATGATGACGGTATTGTTTGTTTGTTTATCCATCATGTAATGTGGAACAATAATAAAGTATTATGTCATCGCTACTACGGTCTTTTTTCAGATCAAAGCATTAAATTAGATGGGGTCTCATTGCTCGCAAAACGTACACGGTTTTCTGACAAAAGTGTAGGTTTCGTAGCCTTTTGATGGTACCAAGGGATTTTTTTATTTTTTAGGGTTACGCACCTAAATAGGAAAAAAGGATCACTGTGTTGGCTGTCTGTCTGCCTTTCAAGACACTTTTTCTCAGGAACAAGTGTAGGCATCAAGTTAAAATTTATAGGTATATATTTTTAGGTATGGAAGCCTCGGTGCGCGAGTGGCCGTGACTCGCACTTGGCCGGTTTTTTACTATGTAACACTACTTTTACAAGACACGCACTGCAAAAAAATTGCCAACTCTGTAGCCATATATCGTTGAAAAATCAGCTTATTCTATCTGTCAATACAGTTCTTTTTGGTATCGACAAAAAAAAACAGCGCGCGTTTGGCGCCACTGTTTGCCCGGGACTTTCCACGTCCCAGTATGTTAAGGGCATTAGTCACAGTATTCGTAATCCAATACCGCTCGTAAAAGTTTCACTTTAACAAATAAAATTAACAGCAGCGAAAGCGTAAAACGTAAAGTTAGCAGTGTTGTTGTTATAACATTGTTTCCGGACATTACAGCGAATGGCCAGGAAGGGGATATGATAGCACTAGCGGCTCATACAAATGTCTGAATCAATTTGCAATTGAAATGGGTAAGCCACATGTATATGTAGAAAATTATGTTACATCTGTTTACGGACGAGGGATTGCGAGCGAGACTATTTGACTTCAGCTATGTTTTTTAACTTTACAGGAGAGCTTACTCATTCGACGCAGTAAAAATCGCTGATTCCAAATATGTATATAAGTCAATATCGGCCAAAAGTGTCGGTTAAGTCAAATAACCTATTCATCCCTCGGCTGAATGAGTGAGACACCATACAGCGCTATAGCAATTAGTGGTGGCGCGACAAGCGTGGATGCGCGAACAGTAACATTCTGTGCTGCCGTCCGAGCTGGTCGCGCCGCCAAATTGGTTGCGCAACCAAGAGGACACCAGGTAAATAACTCTCTATAGAGGTGTATACATTTTGTTGGTAGCGCTGCCATGGTGTCACGATGAAACATAGCCCTTACTTTCATAGATTCTGAGTTACAGGCCTTTGAATATTTGTCACTAGTGGTCTAAGGACGATACATCCCACCCAACGCTAGTATACAGTACGAACTGAATTTAAGAGGCCCGATTACTAATAATCACAAAAAGGAACTTAAATATAGTCCAAAGGAAACGAGACATTTTAAGCTACAGTATATAGCTAGTATAGCTGCTATAAGCAGTGGCTACTTATACAGCTTAATAGCCCTTAATTTGCCTTTTTATTATCCAGCTAGGCATCTAACAAGGAAGCAGTCCCGTTCTCATGAACATACATGTCATAATTTGCGTCATCATTGGGGTCTAATTGATATCATTACGACTCATAATGGCCTGCGCATCATTTCCTAGGATCTTGAGTGTACGCGTAACGTATTTGCTTAGTAAAAAGCACATTTTTCAGCACTAAATGTCATCAATGATGCGAGCGAATGGTGGCGCGTGGTCGCTTGGTTTTTTTTCCAGTATACATCATCATCACGCCTGTATTCCCCGAAGGGGTAGGCAGTGTCAGAGCAATGTGATTTTCAATAATGATTACCACTTGCTGAACGGTGAAGGAGAACATCATGAATAAACCTGCACGTCTAGGCGTGTGAACTTCACCACCCTAAACTGGGCCAGCGCGGTGGACTATGTCCCGAATTCCCCTCATATTGAGTCCGGTATAATGGCAATAGGCTCGTCCCCTATTACATTGGGACCAAAATACATCGGCGAAGTGAGGGTGCACTGCAGTGTACCCCTGCTTACCCCTTCGGGGGATAAAGGTGTATTTATATTTAAGAGGTTGCGATTGGGTTCCCATAAACTTACATACAACGTTGTAAGTGCCACTAAATTGGATCTATTGAATATTTAAACCAGTCTTTACCATAGACTGTTGCCTTATTAAGATTTCAAGGCACACAGACTGGTCCATCGCCCACATCAGACTAAATTCTATTTGTAAGTTGTTAGATAGACCTTAAATTCTTTCGCTAAGTATAGACTTAAGGAGACTATTAGACTGCTAAGGCTGTTAAGCCCCGGGCACACTAAAGCTTCAAAACTTGTGCTTAATTTTTTTTTCCAACACCAAAGTGCTGTCTCAATATGCATAAATATGAAATTCACTCGCGATCTCAATGATATTTCGTTGAATAATTATTTTTCTATAAGTCAATACAGTTTGTATTGCTATGGCAAAAAAAAATACACGCGAGGGTCAATGCTGCAGGCTTAACAGCGAGCGAAAAGGAGGTCTCAACAGAAAGATTCCCTTTAAAGTTCTTGCGCTGTCAATCAACTTTAATTGAAGAATGAGCTTTTCTATGATTCCAAAACAATTCGTTTTAGTATTAGTTTAGTTCAGCTTTAATCGACAGCTCGTATAAATTGAATTTGAAAACTGCCCATTCATCTCCATAGGAAATGCGTCAGAATGAGTGGTAGATATGCTTTTATTAATTTTTGTATATTGACGATTCATAATTGCCTGTATTGGTATATACTTGATATATATACAGGGTGTATCAGAAGTCCGAAATAATAATTGAACCTGTATATCGCTATAAGGAGTGGAGCTATATGGCCCAGACTTTAAGTTAAAATTCTTAACTTTATTCTTTCATACAAATCTAGGAAATTCATTTTTTAAACAATTTTCGGTCGGCCCTTCGCAAAACGTGGACCAGCTGTTTATTTAAAGGTCAATGCTTCACACCCATTGTGACAAACCCCGCCCACAGCGGGTACTAGTACTCTAACACACGAGCCGCGCGGGGGTGGGTACAGGGGTGAAGCGGCGGCGGCACGCGGCCGGCCGGCGCGCGGCACAGCGGTGTCTTTGAGCGGCTTTGATTGTGTCGGTCGGCCGTTGCCAACTCGCCCACAGCGGTCTCTTTCGCACTCGCGCCTCTCTTTCGCACTCGTCGGTCATTGTAATTGACAGTAATTTTGATATTCTTAGGTAGGTATAAGAATGACCAAAACATTGGTAATGAAATTACTGTAAAATTAAACCGCCGAGAACCAAGCTTCCTTTAATGAAGGTAATTATGTAATTAGGTAGGTATCGAGACACCTTTTGTAAAACGCATTCATACATTTTATTTTTTGTTGCTAAATAGTAAACATTATTAAATCTTTTGTGGTTTGGTAGGTAGCTTTCTATCAAAATGAACCTGGTAGCTGTTTTATTTTTGATAATGACTACGCTGTTGGCCGTGAGCGGCAGCTTTACCGTAGGGGGTTTGTGCTATTGAAACTTGGGTTAGTGTGTAGGTATCTATCTAGGACCCCAGACGGCCTACCTACCTTACAAACACTATTTAGGTACTAATGAATAAGATGTATGACTTCTTTTTACAACAGGTGTCTAGGTATCTACCTAATTACGTAACTACGTTCTTAAGAAGTAGGTTGGTTGGTAAGGTTATTAAAATTGTAAATTAGAAGGTACCTACGTAAGTTTTCATTTAACAGATTTTCTTCACTAATTGTAATAGTAAGTAGGTATCTGGGTAGCGACTAGCGACCTTATCGAAGTTTTTAGTTGGTAGGTAGGTACGTAAGTTTTCGTTTAACAGATTTTCTTCACTAATTGTAATAGTAAGTAGGTATCTGGGTAACCACTTACTTAATTAAAGGACCCAATCGTCCGAGTAAAAACTGCTATAAAGATAATAATAGTAGGTAAGTATTTACCCGTGGCCATGTGTGCAGTGTATCAATCCATGGGTTTAATTGGAATTTATTCACTTCTCACATATCACAAAGAGCTAGGTAGGTACCTACCCACCTGCACACTTGAGTAAATATTACTTTCACGTTTTTAGAAGACATAAAAGAAATCACATAACTTTTGGCGGTATTTCCTTTAGCCGCACCAATGCACAAAACCATCTCATAGTTTTTCGAGTTTGAAAACACTTCACTATTACGCGGAGAACGAGACATTTTTCGGAACACATGTTAACGCCTTGACGGATTGCAAGGAACTAAATATTTTGATTTACGTTATTATTATTAAATAAAAATATCAAAGGACCGCTCCGACATTGCACGAAGGCACAGTGTTTTACCGCGCTGCAGCGCTGGGCCAATCACCGCTGATGCAATATGGCCGATGATTTGTCATTGGACGTAAATTGACCTTGTGTGTGATATCTCCGCCCGCTAATGTTCACTACATTGACATATTCGTGGCCATGATTATTAGAGTAATCAAAGATTAAAGTCTTTCAGATATGCCAGACCAATTCTAATAATTGTCTACATCATTAGGTACCTACTTGTATTCTGAGAATTGTAGTGATTATGATAAAGACAAATAATAATAATAAAATAATATTTTTTTTCTTTTAATCAACTCTCACTATGTTTCAGTTTAAAAAGAAATCCGTTCACGAAAACTAAAACGAAAATGGATTATTTGCTTGTGTAGAAGTTTTACTTTACATCGATTTAAATGAAGTATGATTTTTTGTCATAGTTAGGTAACTACAGTGGCCGATTTTTATTTCTGTATTGAACTATGCTCGTAGGTAAAAACCTTGTGTCATATCTATCACTCCCTCATCATTTTAAAGCGAGTTCATTCGCCTCATCAGCTGATTTTTAGGGTCGCGGTGCGTAAGTTTTGACACCAACTTTGGACACAAATTGCTCAGAAACTAAATTAGTTACGTATATTTTGCTTGAACGTGTTGATTGCTTATCATCTGTCCTATATGGCCCCCAAGTATTATTTCGGACTTCTGATACGATCTGTATATACTACCTATACAGGGTGTATCAGAAGTCCGAAATAATAATTGAACCTGTATATCGCTATAAGGAGTGGAGCTATATGGCCCAGACATTAAGTTAAAATTCTTAACTTTATTCTTTCATACAAATCTAGGAAATTCATTTTTTAAACAATTTTCGGTCGGCCCTTCGCAAAACGTGGACCAGCTGTTTATTTAAAGGTCAATGCTTCACACCCATTGTGACAAACCCCGCCCACAGCGGGTACTAGTACTCTATCACACGAGCCGCGCGGGGGTGGGGTACAGGGGTGAAGCGGCGGCGGCACGCGGCCGGCCGGCGCGCGGCACAGCGGTGTCTTTGAGCGGCTTTGATTGTGTCGGTCGCCCGTTGCCAACTCGCCCGCAGCGGTCTCTTTCGCACTCGCGCCTCTCTTTCGCACTCGTCGGTCATTGTAATTGACAGTAATTTTGATATTCCTAGGTAGGTATGAGAATGACCAAAACATTGGTAATGAAATTACTGTAAAATTTAACCGCCGAGAACCAAGCTTCCTTTAATGAAGGTAATTATGTAATTAGGTAGGTATCGAGACACCTTTTGTAAAACGCATTCATACATTTTATTTTTTGTTGCTAAATAGCAAACATTATTAAATCTTTTGTGGTTTGGTAGGTAGCTTTCTATCAAAATGAACCTGGTAGCTGTTTTATTTTTGATAATGACTACGCTGTTGGCCCTGAGCGGCAGCTTTACCGTAGGGGGTTTGTGCTATTGAAACTTGGGTTAGTGTGTAGGTATCTATCTAGGATCCCAGACGGCCTACCTACCTTACAAACACTATTTAGGTACTAATGAATAAGATGTCATTTTTTTTTACAACAGGTGTCTAGGTATCTACCTAATTACATAACTACGTTCTTAAGAAGTAGGTTGGTTGGTAAGGTTATTAAAATTGTAAATTAGAAGGTACCTACGTAAGTTTTCATTTAACAGATTTTCTTCACTAACAGTAATAGTAAATAGGTATCTGGGTAGCGACTAGCGACCATAACGAAGTTTTTAGTTGGTAGGTAGGTACGTAAGTTTTCGTTTAACAGATTTTCTTCACTAATTGTAATAGTAAGTAGGTATCTGGGTAACCACTTACTTAATTAAAGGACCCAATCGTCCGAGTAAAAACTGCTATAAAGATAATAATAGTAGGTAAGTATTTACCCGTGGCCATGTGTGCAGTGTATCAATCCGTGGGTTTAATTGGAATTTATTCACTTCTCACATATCACAAAGAGCTAGGTAGGTACCTACCCACCTGCACACTTGAGTAAATATTACTTTCACGTTTTTAGAGGACATAAAAGAAATCACAAAACTGTTACCGGTATTCCCTTTAGGTGCACCAATGCACAAAATCATCTCATAGTTTTCCGAGATTGAAAACACTTCAAAACTTCACTATTACGCGGAGAACGAGACATTTTTCGGAACACAAGTTAACGCCTTGACAGATTGCAAGGAACTAAATAAATATTTTGATTTACGTTATTTTTATTAAATAAAAATATCAAAGGACCGCTCCGACATTGCACGAAGGCACAGTGTTTTACTGCGCTGCAACGCTGGGCCAATCACCGCTGATGCAATATGGCCGATGATTTGTCATTGGACGAAAATTGTCCTTCTGTGTGATATCTCCGCCCGCTACATTGACATATTCGCGGCCATGATTATTAGAGTAATCAAAGATTAAAGTATTTCAGATATGCCAGACCAATTCTAATAATTGTCTACATCATTAGGTACCTACTTGTATTCTGAGAATTGTAGTGATTATGATAAAGACAAATAATAATAATAAAATAATATTTTTTTTCTTTTAATCAACTCTCACTATGTTTCAGTTTAAAAAAGAAATCCGTTCACGAAAACTAAAACAAAAATGGATTATTTGCTTGTGTAGAAGTTTTACTTTACATCGATTTAAATCAAGTATGATTTTTTTGTCATAGTTAGGTAACTACAGTGACCGATTTTTATTTCTGTATTGAACTATGCTCGTAGGTAAAAACCTTGTGTCATATCTATCACTCCCTCATCATTTTAAAGCGAGTTCATTCGCCTCATCAGCTGATTTTTAGGGTCGCGGTGCGTAAGTTTTGACACCAACTTTGGACACAAATTGCTCAGAAACTAAATTAGTTACGTATATTTTGCTTGAACGTGTTGATTGCTTATCATCTGTCCTATATGGCCCCCAAGTATTATTTCGGACTTCTGATACGATCTGTATACTTGAATTAAAAATTTATGATTCTGATTCTGAATTTTATAAACATAATATGTTATAATAATATGTTAAGCAGTGGTAGCCGAGTGGTCGAACGCACGACTTGCAAATCAAAGTGTGCAGGTTCAAACCCCGGCTCGCACCTCTGGGTTTATGTGCGAATCTCATTTACATCCGAGATTACCGCTTTGAAACGGTGAAGGAAAACATCGTGAGGAAACCTGCACGTCTATAGAAAGGCGTGTGAAGTTCACCAACCCGCACTTGGCCAGCGTGGTGGACTATAGCCCAAAAATCTCCCTCGTATTGAGGGAGAATGTGCCCGGTATAATGGCAATAGGCTCGCCCCCTATTACATTGAGACCAAAAATGCATCGGCGAAGTGTGGGCGCACTGCAGTACACCTCTGCCTACCCCTTCGGGGAATACAGGCGTGATGATGTATGTATGAATATGTTATGATGTAGCTAACAGTCAGATAGTGCCAAAGACCTATCGCGCTTCGGAACGGAAAATATATCGTAAGAGATGGCCTTGAGCCCAGTGGGCCTACTGCCCACATAACTCGGACATAATAAATTTGAAAATCCGATTTAATTCGACGAAAATAATCATATCCATTTTGGAGAACTAGACCAAGGCGATAGGCGTAAAATATATTGTATTTTATGAACTATTTTGCATGTTTACATTGTAAACTAATGATTGGTTGATATTCTGTGGTATTTGAATTAGGGACCTTGTGCCTACTGTGAAAGTAGTTTGGGCTTTTGATAGCTGTTCTATATTGTTACAAATAAATGTATATGAAACATTGTATTCACTAAGATCTTCTTATAGGTCAGCTTATGCTAGTTACTAGTTTTTGGTCAACAATTACGGAGTTGAAGCTGATACTCAAGGAATAATTAAGACTACTTTTATTTCGGAAAATAATTAGATTTATTAAGTGCTGCGCGTACGAAGTCGCGGGCTCAGCTAGTGAATACTAAAGTCGCAGGAAAATGCTAGAAACAAAAGAACGCATCAATAGATAACATTATAATGTCAATATTCACACGGCACTTAATACAGTACCCCTGAGTCACGTTTGCGCCCGTTCCGAGTTGCGCACGAGTCGCTATCAGTGCACACGGCGAAATCTATACCTACAATAATGATATAAAACTGCGGACGTTATCAGTAGCCTTACAACACTCACAACAATCGGACGAGTTAAAACACTGTGCACTAAATAAAAATTATCGCATTGATAACATTTTATCGAATTTTTATTTGTTTATTTTGACCGGCGTTCGAGGATTTCTGAGCACTGTTTTTATTTTTATTGGTACAAGGTATGTAGTGTATTTGATATTGATTAAAAGAATAAATTTTCTTTAACAAGTGCCTAATGAGGTTTTAAAGATGACTAGCTGAGTCCGCGACTTCGTATGCATGAAATTTAGGACCCCTGATTACCGGGAAAAATGGGTTTTAATATTTTACCGCGGAACCCTAACTATTTTTCTAAAATTAACGTACCCTAAGGTACTCATCCTAATATCCCGTAAAAGTACGTCAAAATCGGTTCAGCCGTTTGGGAGATTACAGGACAAAAAAATTAAAATTGCATTTTCGTTATATGTATCTTATATACCTACTTTCATATGCATTTAGTTAAAAGGTGTTATTATGATATTACAAACAGACATGTCAATTTTATTTATTTGTATAGTTACCCAATGTCTATTTCCTGAGACCATGAACGTTATTTAGGTACCTCCATATGTTGTATATGCGTGTGTAGAAGTCAAAGTCAAATTATTTATTTTGTATAAGGCTACGGGAGCACTTATAAATTGACATTTTTTTTTTATTTTTATATGAGTTGACAACTATTGTGATACCCAGGAAGAACTTCTAGAGTATTGACTATTTAGCTTTATTAGAATCAAGTCTTAATGATACACTATTTTTTATTTTTCAGGACTTGTCATCACTATGCCGTGCTGCAAATCATCAGTCAAGAACACTTTCATATGCGAGAAAGCTGGATGCATTTGCGTCCCTACCGAAGGTAAACCCTATGTCTGCGTATGTCGCAACGATCAAGGCAAGATCGTGCCATGCTATGATTGCAAAGCCGTGTTGACAGAAGAAAATGTGTGGAAATGTGTTGACTCTTCTTGCATCTGCCTCCCAACTGCCGGAACTAAATGCCTCTGCGTATGTGAAGAATCTGGCAACATCAAATCCTGCAACGAGTGCTCTTGCATCAAGACCGAAGACAAAAACGAATTCAAGAAATGCGAGAAATCCGGTTGCATTTGCTTGCCGTCTGGAGGCAAAGATTTTATCTGTGTAATTCAGAGAGACGGGAGAATTGTGCTCTGCGAGAAATGCCAGTGCACTGAGCCCGGAGTCTGTGGTGACACTACTTGCATTTGCGTGCCAACCAAAGGAGCGAATTGCGTTTGCGTGTGCTGCGACAAAACAGGCAACATCAAAGTCTGCCAAGACTGCACATGCGTTGCAAATAAAACCAAAATATGCAAGAAACCGGACTGTGTTTGCATATTAACTGATGGCAAATCTTGCGTGTGTATACGCAAGAACAGTGACGGAGCAATAGTACGCTGTGATGACTGCAAATGCGATGATGGTAAATGTGACAATAATAACTGCGTTTGCGTACCAACCAACGGAGCTAAATGCATTTGCGTCTGTGCCAATGAAAAGGGAGATATCGTTATGTGTAACGACTGCGCTTGCTCTGAAACCCAGAAGTGTGACAAGGATAGATGCGTCTGCATACCCAGTGACGGTAAATCTAGCATTCTTGTATGCGAGAAGGACGACAAATTGGTTCGTTGTGATGACGATCCGTGCAGATGCAAGAAGGAGTGCTGCGTGAGCGTATCGACGGAGGGCAAAACTTGCGTGTGTTTATGCAAGAATGATGAAGGCAAGATTGTAGCTTGTGAAGACTGCACTTGCGGTGATGGCACTCCTGCTTCCACTTCGTAAATGCACATAAATGAAGATACTAGGTATACAATATAAGCTCTCCCTTAATTAGCTGTGTTGATATATCAAAATGAGCTAGATTTCGATAAGTGATCATTTTTAGCGGCTATTTTTACATATTTTTTTATTTGTTTTTAATGCATTTCGAGTTTTTTTTTTATGTTTCATATAATCCAGGGGTGTAAAGCGTTGAATAAACAAATACATCAATTTTGTTGTTTTATTTAAGTACAAACAAATTTTACGGGTCAATTAGGTCAAATGGAATCACTAGAAAAACTGTTTTTAGAATCAGAATCAGAATCAGATTTTTTTTATTCATGTAAACCAATACAGGCACTTGTGAATCGTCAGTAAAAAATAAATAGTATTAATAGTATCTCTACCACCCATTCGGAATGCAATTCCTATGGAGAAGAATGGGCAAGAAACTCCATGGTTGCTTTTTTCCAATAAGGATTTACATGTTATTTGCATTACAATATTTAATAAGTATACTCGGTTGTTCGTTAGGTCAAAACTTACGAGAACAAAAAAAGACATGAATACCAGCAATTAAAAAGAAATAACAATAAAACGTTCACATAACTTAAAACTCGTTTGAAAACAATTACAAAGTGGATCATTAGACTCTTTTCACTGGGATCAATGTCAATCTGACAACACGTCAGTCGGCCATTACTATACAATACGTCATAATTTGTGACGTCCCGCGCTTGAGATGTCAAAGTGACAGGTAGACAGTGATGCGTACGCCCGCTTGGGTGGTATCAAAGATAATTTTAGTTTTTTTTAATCATAAACTTTAATTACTACGCTCGGATACCGTTGGGTGGCCTTTGTTTGTTTCTCTGCTTGGCTTTTATAAAGTAATCAAGAATAACCGATTAGATTTTTTTTTAATCCACTTGAAATACGAGGAGGTTCTTAATTCGAACCGTAGGAATGATTTTTCGTTTTGTTGTTACAACACATCTCCTGCATTTTAGTAGTAGTCGTTAGGAGTAATACTCTGGACAAACTGGAGCAAGATAATTACCTTTTAGAAAATTTTCTATGTTTAAACATATAGATTGGATGTAGATGATACATATAAAAGCAACGCGACTACGCGCCATCGATGACATTTGGTTGAAAATTGAGCTCTACTACGAGTTGATACAGTTCATAATAAGCCCCCGGCACACTCGGACGTCAAAGCTCGCGCGTTAAAATATTTTCCAATACCAAAACGGACTCTGTGTCAATATGCATAAAGATTGAATTTCTGTGGTAGAACTCACGCTCCCACGCTTCAAAATTCGCTCTCGCTGTCAGTGTCGTTTAGTTGAAGAATTAACTTTTTCTACGAGTCAATACAGTATGTTTTGGTATGGCAAAAAAAAAGACGCCTGAGCATTTTTTTTACCAAAACTAAGGCCTAATCTTAGTTTTGGTAAAAAAAATGTCGAGTGTCTTTTGTTTTTTTTTTTCATCCGCCATCTTTATCACTGTCATCATCCATTTTATTTATAATGTGTATTTATTGAATTTATCCTTGCTAATTACTCTCTAATTACTCGACATTGCCATAAATACCGCATATCGCAGGTGCAGGCATTTCTCATCTTATTCCATCAAAATATCATCATTTCACTCAATTCGTGTAAAAATGAAGAAGAAGAATGTCTTTTGACGCCTCTGTGGTCTAAAGGTTTTAGTTTAATTCCCTCAGTCATACTCCAGTTATTAAGCGTGCCGGATAGACGAATAGTTAAACTTGAACTACACGAATTTAGAAGGCCGTGACACGGAGTTTTCGTTCTCATGGCTTGTGAATGTTTATTTTGGCGGCAATTGTTTTATTTACAGTTTGCTGTCAAAATAGAGGTTAACTTTTTGATCAACACTTAATCGCGATCAAAGTAATAATTGCATAATAATTATTTCATTGCATGCAATTTTTGCATACTTTTTATTGCATTCGTAAACTCCTGCTAAATCTTAGATGATCCGCCATATTGGAATTAGAATGACGTCACATAGCTGAGCATGCATTGTCATCCGAAATAAGCGTGTATACCAAATTTCAGCTCAATCAGTTAAAGATAACTGATTTAAAATTCAGTTGCAAGATTCCACCCGGACATACATTGCAAGTTAATATAAAGCTTGTAACTTGTAATAATATACATAGAAATTAAGATCAATTAACAAACCAATTCCAGTGTAAAAGTGTTGTTATATACCTCAAAAATCTCTTATTAGTTTTAGGGAAAGTCTAATTACAGGTCATTCGCATATAACTCAGTATTGTTGTGCCCTTAATGCCAACTCAGCCATTAACTAAGCTTTGTTCTAAACTAAATTATGGTGCATTAGGGTCAAGAAATAACAACAAACACATTGTGTGTGTACAGCAGGCTTAGCATGACCGCGTAGGCATAAGATTTATCTCATCAAACTGTATTTTGTGATTTTCCAAAAACTTTATTTTGTATTAGGTCAGTATTATGGGGTCGCGGTGCGTGCGAAAGCGATCCCGTGGCGCCCCGATATAAGCGGAAGATGGTACACCATTGGTTTTTAGTGGGTATACGGCCTTCTGCCGAGACTCCCACATAACCCTGTCACTTCCCCCGAGGTGGCAAGGTATCCATAAAGGATTTTCCGACGTTAAAAAAAAAGGTCAGTATTATGAGACGTCAGATGTAATTTCTAATGTACAAAAAGTTTAACTTACTCTATTAAACACGTTTAAATTTTAAAACTGGTTTAAAAAATATTTTTAATTTATTTATTTTTAAATTTCGTGTCACTTTTTTGGGTCATTTCACCCACTTTTTCACGACATACGCAGATGAACAATGGGTCAATAGTAATTGACATTCTCACAGAAACTGACATGCAGCGTTGAAGTGTAATGAAATAATAATTTCTGCATCTCACTTAAACCACAGATTATAATAAAACTTATTAACCCACTTCGCAATGCAGAATTACTTCATAAACAACACTATCTTGCGGCAACTAGCCCCACACTATTCGTTGTTGTACGTGTTGTCCCAGATGCCCCATTCTCGTTGAGGTGTTTCGCACATTCCGGATCGGAGGCGGTTCCCGCATACATTGAATTAATTAATTAATTACTATGCACGACAACAAGAACAGTTAAAACAGCTTGGAATTATCACATTTAAAATGTTTGAAGAAGAAATAGGTAGTAGATACAATTTGGTAGGAAACAATTATCATTATAAAGCGTTCACGATTGGGTTAATAGACCTGGGGGGTAATTTTCGCAAGATCGACATTATCTCTAATTGGACAATATGTTGAAACAAAACAAAATACATTAATGGTAAAAAAAAAAAACTTTTTAACAACAAGCTTTTATTTAATTGCCCTTAGTTGTCGTGTTCTCCTCAGTAAGCCATTTCATATAATACCCATACTGTGGTAGTGCAAAAAAAATAACAACTCCGCCATCTTGAATGATCCGCTATATTGGAATTAGAATGACGTCACATAGCTAAGCTTGCATTGTCATCCAAAATAAGCGTGTATACCAAATTTCAGCTCAATCGGCTAAAGATAACTGATTTAAAATTCAGTTGCAAGATTCCACCCGGACATACAGTGCAAGTTATTATAAAGCTTGTAATAATACGACATGTGAAGTCTGCCAATCCGCACTGGGCCAGCGTGGTGGACTATGACCTCAATCCCCCTTGCATTGAGGGGAGGCCCGTGCCCAGCAGTGGGACGTTAAAAGGGCTGTAGTTAGATGTGATCGTTACAAACCGCACTTCTCCGCAATCGCTCTACAGCCCTAGGCTCACTGGGGCGTCAACATTCACGCGTCAATATTATGCCGATACCAAAACGATCTCTGTGTAAATATATAAAGATTGAATTTCTGTAGTAAGCCTGTAGTAAGTGAGCCGCGCTGTCAGTGACATATCGTTGAAGAATGAGTTTATTTCTTCTTCATCCGCCATCTTTATCAATGTCATCACCCATTTATAATGTGTATTTATTAAATTTTTCCTTGCTATTAATAACTCGACTTTGGCATAAATACCCGCTAATCGCAGATGCAGCCATTCCTCATCTAATTTCGTAGAAAAATATTTTTTTCTATGAGTCAGTTAGTAGTATTACAGTTTGTTTGTCAATTGATAAGTATTGAACGAAATTTGTATACCTAGACTTAGAACTATCGACGCGAAGTATTGGCGAACATTTTGGCTCGCGCATTGACGACTCAGTGTGTCCGGGGCTATAGTCTCAGTCACTATACTGGCGTGTAATGAGTGTATGGGACCGCCCGTTAGGCTGTGACACTTGGACGGTAGGTACAAGATATAACTTAGAAGCGAAACGTAACTAATCAATATTCTACAAAAAAAAAACATAACAGTCCAATTGAAAACCTCTTTACTTTTTGAAAATCGATTAAAAATGGATTCAAGTGGTGTGGCTTAACTCTATCTCTAATAGGCATACCTAATTCAAAATTTAAATAAAATAATAAAACCGGCCAAGTGCGAGTCGGACTCGCGCACGAAGGGTTCCGTACCATTATCTATAAAAACCGGCCAAGTACGAGTCGGACTCGCGTACGAAGGGTTCCGTACCATTATTTATAAAAACGGCAAAAAAATCACGCTTGTTGTATGGGAGCCCCCTTAAATATTTATTTTATTCTGTTTTTAGTATTTGTTGTTATAGCGGCAACAGAAATACATCACCTGTGAAAATTTCAACTCTCTAACTATCACGGTTCATGAGATACAGCCTGGTGACGGACGGACGGACGGATTTTTGTAGCTAATGGTACGAACCCTTTGTCCGTGAGTCCGCCTCGCACTTGGCCGGTTTTTGTTCTGGTGAACCCTGCTAGGGAATTTCTCTATGCAGTATCTCATCTCATTGTGACATCCGCTACAGAACATAGCTCGTAGTCATGTCATATCTCCTCAAGATCACTCGACTTACGGTAAGCGACCGCGATATTATCGACACAACTCCGTTACATTGAAAACATTCGCTTGACAACTTAAACAGCTCTTTAAGCTGTCTGTAAAACGATCCATCTTTACGATCTGTCAAAGCGATTGCGAACGCAATTATGATTTTTGTATAGTAATCTCTGCGATAGAAAAGCATTTGAAACGCGCTATAAGGGGAACTACGTTCCAATTATTTACATGCAACTTAACTTTTACATAATACTTACATTAGTCCAATTAATATTTTCAGAGATAATGAGTCTAATATTCGTGTCTTAGATTTATTGCTTCTAGTTGTAGCATGAGCACCAAGACTAGACTTATGTCACGGAATAAGTTGATTATATCTCTTTCTCACGTATGAAATAAGACGAAGAGCGAGCTAGCCAACCCGTGACAGAGGTCTTGTCTTGTCATGTGTGCTAAACCCACAGAGTGTAATATTCGTTTAGCATTTTCGATGAGTAAATGCAAGATTATACATCATCACGCGTGTATTCCCCGAAGTGGTAAGCAAAGGTGTACTGCAGTAGAGTATCAACTCATAGTAGAGCATATATTTTAACGAAATGTCGCATGGTCGCGTCAGTTTTACCATATAAATTTAGTCATCATACATCATCATCACGCCTGTAATCCCCAAAGGGATAGGCAGAGGCGCACTACAGAGCACCCACACTTCGCCGATAAAATACATCGGTTCCAATGTAATGTTGGCGAGCCTATAACTATTATACCGGGCACATTTCTCTCTAATACGAGGGAGATTTGGGCCACAGTCCACAACACTGGCCCAGTGCGGGTTAGTGTACTTCACACGCCTTCTAGACGTGCAGGCTTACTCACGATGGTTTCACCGTTCAGCAAGTGGTAATCATTATAGAAAATTAGATTAGCACATTAAAATCTTAGAAGTGCGGGTCCGGGATTTGAGCTTGCATCCTTTACGTTCTAAATGGGCGTTCTACCAACAAGCCAACTGGCTGCTTTATAATACACAGTCTTCCGCACACTGTGGATTTATTTTTTTGCTATACCAAAACAATCTGTATTGACTCATAGAAAAAGTTCATTTTTCAACTAAATGACACCGACAGCGCGAGCGAATTTCGAAGCGTGGGTGCGTGGCTTCAACCACAGAAATTCAATCTTTATGCATATTGACACAGAGTTCGTTTTGACAATGGCACGCGCGAGGGTTAGACTTAGTTGTAATTTACAGAATCATAAATGTTTTTAACAATGTTAGGTTAGGTATCTAAGTTTTAGTTTTTGTTTGAATTAAACATCCTGGTTTCATATCACGATTCCGAATACAAATGCGGAATAGGTAATTTGGTTAAATTAATATTTTACATTTAAAAAAAGCCATATCTACGTAAAAAATGGACGAGCAAACACAAATTCAATTTCCGTAGTGCATTTAATTCATTTACCTATGTATATGTATATATGTAAATAAATATATTCGACATTCGATAGGCTGGTTATAAAAAAATACCTAAAGGTATGTATGCTTACACAACAGAGCTCGCTTTTTTCTAAAGTCCACTCTGTGTCAATATACATAAAGATTGAATTTCTGTAGTATAAGCCACGCGACCATGTGTCTGATTCGCTTTTTTGAAAAATTAACTTTTTCTATTAGATAATACAGTTCGTTTTGGCTTTGGGAACAAAATAGATCGCGCGCGTTTTAGTGCCTGTGGCCGACTCAGTACACATCTATTCCCTTTACCCCTGTGAACATCGGCCGGCGTTACTGTGTGAATGACGCCAACTTGAATTGATAAGTTTTTTGCAAGGTTTTTAAACAATTTCTCACTCGTTGTTAAAACACTGCATTTAATAAATGGAGGCGTAATTGCATCTTTAAATTCGGCCCAAGCTATAAGCGATGGGCGAGACAGACCAAAAGATGGTAAGATTTGGTCACCGGGGTTATACTTAGTCACAAACAGCACGAGACTGCAGTTTGTAGAAAATAAACGAGAGGCCTCTCAGCGGGGCATTATGCCGAAAGACAACACAAAAAAACACGACCAATTTGACGTTTTGTCTCGACATAATTTCGAATTTGAGATGATTTCGATCAAGCAAGAATTTTGCACCAGGTCCTAGAGCATGTGCACCAAGATTAGACTGATGATGTTGTCTCTTTCTCTCGTATGAAATAAGACACAGAGCAAGCTAGCGAATCCGTGACAGGTCTAGCCTTGACATGCGTGCTAACACCACAGGAGTGGGGCACGGAAATAAGCTAGTAAAAAAACAACAGCAACTTATCTATAATGGTAGCATGACAGAAAAAAAACCGGCCAAGTGCGAGTCGGACTCGCGCACGAAGTGTTCCGTACCATTATATATAAAAGTGAAAAAAAATAATCACGTCTGTTGTATGGCAGCCCCCTTCAATATTTATTTTATTCTGTTTTTTAGCACCTATTTGTTGTTATAGTGGCAACAGAAATACATCATCTGTGAAAATTTCAACTCTCTAACTATCACGGTTCATTACATACAGTCTGGTGACAGACGGATGGACGGACGGACAGAGAAGTCTTAGTAATAGGGTTCCCATTTTACCCTTTGGGTACGGAACCCTAAAAAACTAGTTTCTCAGCACCCTATAAGAAGAATCACCATAAACAACTAGTTCATTCTATAATTTCTAATTTCCAAAAATATAAACGCAATGAGGCGCGTTCTCACCAACCGTACAGCCTCGCAAGGCAAGGCTCTCCTAATTCAGGCAGGATGTGAACATTACCTCAAACAAGGGAACTAAGGGATGCCAAGAGGTATGAGCCGGGTTTTGAACCTGCATACTTTGATTGCAAAGCGTGCCTTCGACGATTTGGTACTGCTATTGCTTATTATTTTATTAACTGCCATATTTAGGCAGTACTATGAACCCTGTTAAAATGTCTTCTTCTTTTTATTTAAGGGCTAAAGCTTCTAAAGGCTAAAGCTTCATCAGATACACCGACAAGGGTCAAGCCCTTTTCGGTGCATCTGATGAAGCTTTTGCCATCTGGGTCGACCCAGTGCAGCCTCCTTCACCTCCACATACGACATGACACCAATCCTTTATCTGGCTCATGTAGCATATTCGCGGTCTCCCTCTCCTATCCTTTCCATGTATCTTTCCTTCTCAGATGTTGTTTATAAAGGCCTATCTTTACTCTTCTGTTCCTTACTATCTCTATTAATATTCTTCCTTCTTGCATAAAATATGTAACGTTAAAACAGGTGGTCGTAAGTCCCTTGATGTTCATAATCGCTATCCGCTTCGTCTTAAACCGTAGTTATATCACATCATCAAACCAGTCCTCTCGATATATTCGTTGGTGTATTGAGAACTGGTCCTGTAGGTCACACCCGCGCGGCTAATGTCAAAAAACGTCCTTAACAACCGGTCTGTTCACCTACCACGCATGCTCCACCCATGGAGGACCCAACTTACTTTTCGAGTAATTTGTAGGGCTTTGTATAACTATACCTACTACAGCCTTTTTAACGTCCCACTGTTGGGCACGGACCTACCCTCAATACGAGGGAGGTTCAGACCATAGTATAACTATTGCAGAGTTAGTAGATAGATTATTCAGTAAGACTATAGCTTGAACTCCCCTTACATTGAAGGAAGGCCCATGCACAGCAGTGAAAGGTTAAAAAGGCTATAGTACGTAGTAATAGATATTTAAAACACTAACAAATATCACCAGATCAAACTTATCGTGTGATCATCAAACTAAGCAACGCTTGTGCTAACATCGTATAATCTATATTCTGTCTAATATGTTGATTTATCTTACTATGTATAAAATTGCTTAAACTCTATTTTTGCGTTCCAACACTCATGTGAGCTTACCTTTTACGAAGGATAGGGCTGATAGAGCAATCGTCCCAATATTATTTTGATGACAACTGCCTTTTTGGTTATCCATAAAAACTTCTTACTTATACCGGTTCCCGAACTATCTATGCCAAAAAAATATTGGTTTCAGCCATAAATTCGTAATCGGTGCCATTTCGTTTCAAAACGAGCTCCTTCCATAAGATATTACAGTTGATTTTGGTATTGGCGCAGCAAAGACAGTGAGAAAACAAAACACAACAGTCCCGAAAAAGACAGGAATTGTCTTGGCCAATGCAGCGCATCTGTCTCGCAAAGTCTGTCAGTCTGTACACAGCTAATCAATCCTTTCGTGTCGGAAGCCTTCGGTAGCGGTGTTCAACAAAGACGTCTGCCCACCCACTCGTGGTCTGACCTTGCTACGTGACCTGCATATTAATTATTAAGTATGTGTATTCTCAAATCTAATATGGTCACTTTTAGTAGAATTATGGAGCTAGATTTAGAAAATAAAACAACTCAAAGAAATACATGTTTTTTTTGTCAACACTAAAAAGAACTGCCTCCATACCACCTGTCTTGCAACAATGTTTTAAAGATTACTTTCAGTTTTTGACAGGTAAATCAGTACAAAATCTGTCAAAAAAGGGACGCCTGGCAGATGTGAAACATAAACGCGAAGGAGCCACGAAGCTGCTCAAAGTTTTGGGATCACGGCGAGAACAAGAACACTTTAAGGGTTGGTAGTAAGGCCCCTGTATTAACTTATAGAAGGATGACATTTTGTATAATTAATAATGACATTCGCACATGAAATCCTAAAATTTCAGAGATATGATCCCGAGGTTTGAAGCTGCACCCCTTGAGTTCAAGACGGGCCAACTAGGCTCCCACTGCTAACAATAGTAGATTAGGTTGAAAAGGTGTACATTTAGCGAACAATAAGTGAGCAATGAAAATAATGACGTAACTATGCCCCTAGACAAATTATAATGTTCGAATCTATAAATGATCGATCATTATCAACGTATACGTCCAGCACCCACTGAGGCGAACGAATTAACTTTGTAACAATACAAATAAATATTAAATTTCTGTGGTAACAGAATACGCGAATACGCTACAAAATTAGAGAGAAGAAGAAGAAATCGATGATAATTTGTTGAAAAATTCGCTTTTTCTATGAGTTAAGTATAACTTCGTGGGCAAGAACGCCTGCCTTGAGCGTAAGGGATGCAAGTTCAAATCCCAGGCCCGTACCTCTGAGATAATTTTCATGTGCGAAAGTAATTTTCAACAATGATTACCACTTGCTGAACGGTGAAGGAAAACATGGTGAGGAAACCTGCTCGTCTATAGAAAGGCGTGTGAAGTTCACCAACCCGCACTGGGCCAGCGTGGTGGACTATGGCCCAAATCTCCCTTGTAATTGAGGGGGAATGTACCCGGTATAATGGCAATAGGCTCGCCCCCTTTTAGATTGCTACGAGTGAGTGCACTACAGTGCACCTCTGCCTACCCTTTCAGGGAATACAGGCGTGATGATGTATGTATGTTTTGGTATTGGCACAACATTTGCAGCGCGCGTCTTGACGCCCCTGTCTGCCAGGTGCAATAATATCTAATTTGCGTTGTCAAAGCTTCACTTTTTTTTTTTGAAGGACTTACACTGTTGGCCGTGAGATGGCCTTTACAGCTAGCTTCACATCCACCGTCAAAATCCACTCGCGTCATAGACAACACTTTTACGAAAAATATGCTTTTCTATGAGTTCATACTTGTTTTAAGATTTATAAAAAAAAAATCGCGCGAGTTTTCACGCGCATGTGGGCGCAGGGCTTAATCCACCTAAACAAGCGTAGGTGTACAGTCATCTTATGAATGGTTGCCTTGTCACCTTGACATAGTTTATAGACTATTCATGTTCACAATACGTTATTAATAACATTTAACGACAGTTACTTTAACGTTAACGGAAACAGTTAATTAATTACTGCACTAATGCCCGATTATTGGAACTAGACAAAATTTCGGAAGTTTGGAGAAACTACTGTCAGTCCTTATTTCAAGATCCTCAGTCGCGGAATTTTACACCTACTGAGCCAACGAGTGACATATTCGAGCCGGATATTCTTGAATCAGAAGTAACAGCCGCTATCCAACATCTCAAGAATGGGAAAGCGACAGGAAAAGATGAAATCCCAATCGAAACTATACGAGCATTGGGAGAATGTGGCGTCCATATTTTCCACGTCATCTGTAACAAAATATGGCTAACAGGTAAATGGCCTAGTGAATGGGCTCATACAGTTTTCACTCCTCTTCACAAAAAAGGCTCCACAAAGAAGTGTGGCAACTTTCGACTCATTGCCCTCATAACACACGCTAGTAAAATAATGCTACACATAATAAACGAGCGACTGAAAGCATATTTGACTAGAGAAATTGCGCCAGAACAGGCCGGATTCATGAAAGGAAAAGGAACCCGTGAACAAATCCTCATCGTACGACAAATCATTGAGAAGGCTCGAGAGTTCAACAAGCCGACCTACATATGCTTTGTTGATTTCTCTAAAGCGTTTGACTCAGTAAAATGGCCAATGTTGTGGAAAACGTTACTGGACATGGGCACACCGCAACACCTCGTGCATCTGCTGAGGAAGCTATACGAAGAGGGTACAGCTTCAGTGCGGACAGATGACCTCTTATCGGATAGTTTCCATCCGAGTGCGGGTGTGCGACAGGGATGCATAATATCACCTTTATTATTTAATATCTACACCGAGCTTGTAATGCGAATCACTCTCGAAGACTGGACCGATGGAGTTGTGATTGGTGGATATAAAATTACAAACTTGCGTTACGCAGATGACACCACCTTATTTGCGAGTAATGTTGGCCTGATGAAGGAATTACTTCACAAAATGGAACGCGTAAGCCTAACGTTTGGGTTGAAGATAAACCGGTCAAAGACCAAGATTATGATCGTGGACCGCGTCAACGACAATTCGCCCGAAGTGACACAGATTGCGAACTGCGACGTGGTACAGGCCTACGTGTACCTTGGGACCTTAATCTCAAACAGCGGCGGTTGCGTAGACGAAGTAAAGCGACGTATGGCCATAACCAGAACCGCGATGGAGAAGCTTCGAAAAGTCTGGAAAAATCGCCACATTACCAAAGCCACTAAAATCAGGCTTGTGCGGACATTGGTATTCCCCATTTTTCTTTACGCAGCGGAAACTTGGACGGTACGGGAATCAGAAAAGCGGAAGATAGATGCTCTGGAGATGTGGTGCTGGAGGAAGATGCTCAGAATATCGTGGACGGAATTCCGCACCAACGTGTCCATACTCCGAGAGCTCGGCATCACGCAGCGTCTGTCGGCTGTAGTACAATCGCGCATGCTACGATACTTTGGGCATGTCTCTAGACGAGATGGTGACTCCATAGAGCGGCTGGTAGTACAGGGAAAGGTAGAAGGAGCCAGATCGCGCGGCAGGTCACCTATGCGCTGGACTGACCAAGTAAAGTCCGCATTGGGCAACCGTGTGTCTGACTGCGCTAGGCAGTCTGCTAACAAACAGCGTTGGCGTGAGATCGTTCGGAGAGCTGTGTCCGCCCCCGCCACCGACGTGGATGCCTCGACGTGACCACGACCGCTCTGTCAAGAGCGAAACGAATGAGAAGAAGAATGCCCGATTCCTATATTCAAGAAACGCCTTTGTTTACTAAAAGACTGTAAAAATTCAAGCGCACTAAGTCAAAAATAATGTTTCCTAAGTAAGGTGTAGTAGCCTAGTGCAATATCAAACCCCTAGATTTTTATGTGCAAATGTAATTATCTGTAACGATTACCATTTGCTGATCGGTGAAGGAAGACATCGTGACGTAACCTGCACGTCTATAGAAAGGCGTGTGAATTTTACTAACCTACACTGGACCAGCGTAGTGAGCTATGGCCCAAATCTTCTTCATATTGAAGGAGAATGCGCCCGGTAAAATGTCAATAGGCTTGCTCTCCATTAAATTGGGACCAAAATACATCAGCCAAGTGTGGGTGCACTGCAATGCACCTCTGGCTACCCCTTTGAATACAGACGCTCCCAATGACTGTGGCGACTCGTTACTCGTTCGTTATCCATAACGATTCGATTTTTATAGGCACCCAGCATTAGTGAATGTCGAAAAATATCTGTTTTGAATGAGTAAAATAACTGCCGTCAGTTTTGCTTGTTTATTTATGAGAATTTTCAAACAAGCTGCCAAAACATCGGACGAACAGCTCAACGATGTGAAAATATTTACAAATAGTTTACGGGGTATTTGCACGGAGGTATTTTAATTATGAGTGAAATGGATGAATACCACAAAATACGAGTACGTGCGCGTGGATTTGTTGAAATCTGACTGTTTCATATACAGTGGCCTTCCTTTAGCAGTATTGTTTTCATATTACTTATAAATATATTGAAGATTTTTTATAAAGTGAACTATCCAAAAAATTAAGTAGTTAATATTCAAAACCATAATCTTTTGTTTACACAATTATTTTTTTTAACAACATCTTTTATAAAATAATAATGGAATAAGATGAGGAGTGGCTGCAGTCAGTGGGTATTCTGCCAGGCCAGTGTCATTAATAGCAACAAAAATTGAATAAAAACGTATCTATAAAGAAAGAAAGAAACATATTTATTTATGATAATCCTTTTTGAAGTCGGTTAATAAATAAATTAAATTATCTGTTGTGTCAAAATTACAGCCTTTTACAAAATGCATATGAAAGTATATTTTTGTCGGTCAGTTTGTATGTTTTTTCAGCAGAACCGACTTTGATGGGACTTTCACTGGCAGATAACTGATGTTATGAGGAGTAATAGAGGCAAATTTGTTTGCTTTAATTTTCCTAAACTCCACAGCTACTTATAAATAAAAATGGGTTATAAAGATGGCGGATCACTCCACATGTAGGTAGTTCAAGCAACTTTACACACACACACACACACACACACAACTTTCTGTTTAAAATATGGAATGTTATGACTTTTAAATGTTTATTTACGGGTTTTATTACAATTTAGTTTACGCGAGTAGACTCACAGGGTATTTAGCGTTTGATGTTTTTGTTTTAAATGGCGGTAAATAATATAATTAAAATAACTTTTATGTGTTATGCATGTTCGTACAATGGCTTTGTTTATCCCGGCTAATATTGGGTTTCTTTGGCAACGATACGTCATTGTTACGAGCAACGATTAGTTAAAAGATACTAGCCGTAACAGGTATCCGTAGAGTATCTTATCAAACTTATTTTTATGTAGATTATAATTGGAAACAGTTTTTAAAAGTGTATTTATTAAATTTTTTCTTGCTATTATTTACTTGACATTGGTAGAGTATCCCCCAATAACAGGTGCAGCCATTCCTCATCTTATATACAGCACCATCATGCCTGTATTTCCCGAAGGGGTAAGCAGAGGTGCACTGCAGAGCGTCCACACTTCGCCGATGTATTTTGGTCTCAATGGGGGCGAGCCTATTGCCATTATACCGCGCACATTCTCCCTCAGTACGAGGGAGATTTTTGCGCTATAGTCCACCACGCTGGCCCAGTGCGGGTTGGTGAACCTCACACGCCTTTATATAGACGTGCAGGTTTCCTCACGATGTTTTCCTTCACCGTTTCAGTGGTAATCTCGGATGAAAATTAGATTCGCACATTAACCCAAAGGTGTAAGCCGGGGTTTGAACTTGCAAACTTTGATTAAAAGGCGCATTTGATTGACAGTTTGATTCGCCGAGTATTCCTCATCTTATTCCATTGAAATTTCATCATTGCATTATTTTCGTAAAAAAAGGATGAGTTTCCATATAAATTTTATTAGGGAGGGCCGTGCCTAGTGGTGGGATATCGTTGTATACATATTTTATTTCGACGGTTAAATTTAAGTAATTTTATTTTTATTAGAGAAAAAAAACCTGTTTCAAAGAATGCAAGTCCCATATAGGGTTGGAAGCGGCATTATGAAGGCAAGCCCCCATAAATGGTGTCGTTCACTGTATAAGGAAGCCTGCCAATGACATCATTGTGTTGTCGCGATGATTTGGACCGTGTAGGCTCTACTTTAATGTCCGATACCTATATTCAAGTCACGCCTCGTTTCGTTAACGAACCGTAACATCTCAAACGAGGCGTTAGTCGCAAGTAATCTTATAGGGCCCAACGCATTGGTGTTTAGAAAAGGCGATGATTAAACGGACTGCGTGTTTAATATATATAAAGATTGAATGTCCGTGGTAAAAGCCAGGTGACAAAATTCGTTCGTCATGACATTTCGTTGACAAATAAGCTTTGTTATTGTCTTAATACAGTTAGTTTTGGAGTAAGCTAAAAATTTTTCGCGCGAATTTTGATGCGCTTATTTAGCGTTTTTAAGTCGGCTCTATTTGCTGAATCGCTGACCTTCACCTTGATCACGTCAATGTCACCTAAGGTCAACCACGACTGAGGTTCTGCGCTACGTGATGCGTGGAAAAGGTCATGCGTCTCTTTCAGTCTAAACTATTAGAAATAAATCAATCCTTATTTCAATAAAATTCAAAGTCACAACCTAACGTCAAATGTATAGTTTTTTTGGAACCTCTTTTGAATTATTAACAATATGTCATATGTCAAACTATTTGTTCAAGTTTATAGATTAAAAAAAAAACAAACACAAACTTAAGACGTGAGCAAATTCATTAAGATTTTTTTTCTTTTCATTTTGAATTTCGAATGTCTAACAAGTCAGTAATTCGTTTTCGATTTTTGAACTATTCTGTAAGTGCTTTATTTTTTACAGTATTTATGTAACAAATTCTTGGAATCTACCGTGGGAAAGAAACCCCCATCCACATGCTACGTGCGTCGGAAACTCTAGTTTAATTCGTCTCATTAACCTTCAGTTACAGTGACCCGGTTACTAGAGTTATGGACCATAACTCGTAGATAATTGAGCGCAGTTAACATTCACATCTCAATTATGAGTTAAGGTTTGCTTATATTTTTTATATGAATATACATGCGGTTCGAATTTAGAACCTTCTCCATTTTGGAAATTGAATCAAAATAGGTTGGATTTTTTACATGCCATATTTCAGATGAACGAAGTCTTAAAAAAGTCTTAGCAATGCGTATATACACGGCCATCTGTCAAAAGTGTAGCATTTGTAGCCTTATACCAAATTATATTAGGTACTCTGTGGTTACCGCATCTTAGCCAACAATGACATGTGAAAAGTTTACGACATACAGTCAAGTTTCTTCAGCGCTACTTTCACGGTAGTATCCGAATTCTATGTGCCATACATACTACTATTGGATCGAAAGTAATTACTTATTCCTTTTCAAACCAATACCAAAACGAACTCTAAGTCAATAAGCATAAAGACTGAAATTCTGTGATAAAAGCTGAGCCCTCGAGTGTCGCAATTCGCTCGCGCTGTCAGTGTCATTTAGTCGAAGAATCAACTTTATCTATGAGTAAATACAGTTTGTTTTAGTATGGCAAAAAAAATAGCTTTGTTATCTCTGTAAAGAACAGCGTCGTAAAATGTCAGGTACAAGTCACTGTATCCATTCATAGGAAATTTCAAATACCTGAGATAGCAATCAGTTGTATGTGTTATGAGAAAATACCTCACTTTGCTATTTGTAAGACATTTTCTTTGTTCTGTGTTACGTAAGGTGTCAGAGGTATTTAGGGTAAAAGGAACAATACGTATCTGTTCGATACTTCTTTTATTATTACGAAAAAGTAGAAAAAGATAGTCTGATTTAACAACAAAGTGTTCAATGTCAGAAACTCTTCCTATCTTTGTTAAATATTAGTAATATTTACAAGTAGTGTAATAACTAGCAAATTAAGTAGATATTATTCGTTATCTACTGCTTTTTTGTGTAGGTACTCAAGAAATTCGTCTATTATAAAAATATACAGAGTGTATCAGAAGTCCGGAATAATACTTTAGGTACATATAAGGTAGCTAATTTAATATGTAGATGTATGGTGAAGGTAGATCATATCTAACTATCATAGATTCGGAGTTACAGATAGTTACAAAAACGAATAGGTCATTAATTTCCATCTGTGTACTGCTCATAAAGTTATTGAAACGGCGATGGAAAACATCGTGAGGAAACCTGCATGTCTATAGAAAGACGTGTGAAGTTTACCAACCCTCACTGGGTCCGCGTGGTTGACTATGACCCAAAAATCTCCTTCTATTACATTGGGACCAAAATACATCGGCGAAGTGTGAGCGCACTGCAGTGCACCTCAGCCTACCCCTTCGGGGAAAACAGGCATGATGGTGTATATATATTTATTTTATAGTTATATTGATATAGCTTAATTTTTAAAGGTTAATGTGAACAACATTCCCAATTCAATCAAAACAACCTTCAAACCTCGATCTAAAATTTAATTAATGTTCAATTCTATTACTCAATTTCTAATTAATGATTTCTATTAACCGATCATAAATGTGTAAATCAAATCGAGCGGTTTTAATTTGATTCGAAAGTTTGTATGTAAATAATTTATATGGGTGGACAATTAATTTTATAATTTATATGTAGGGCGAGAAGTCGAGAACTGGGTATTTCACCTTAGCAAGGATAATTGGGGTTCGGTAGGAAATAAATTTGAAGGTCACAATTTTTAACAAAAAGTGGCAGGGCAGGTGCATAGATTTATTTAATATTTTTACATTTAGTAACTGAAGCTGTTGTTAAATGTATTCAGCCGCCATCTTTATCACATTCATCACTCAATTTTATTTATAACTAGCTGTGCCCGCGGTTTCACCCGCGCTAATAGTTACTTTGGTGTAGAGTGATGTTATAAAGTCTATAATACCCGATTCATGTTCGGGAATTTTCCCGTTTTTGCCAGATTATTCGTTGCTGCTCAGCTCCTATTGGTCGTAGCGTGATGATATATAGCTTATAACCTTCCTCGATAAATGAACTATTAAACACAAAAAGAATTATTCAATTCGGACCAGTAGTTCCTGAGATGAGCGCGTTCAACCAAACAAACAAACAAACTCTTTAGCTTTATAATATTATATAAAGTATAGATGTGTATTTATTGAATTTGCCCTTGCTTGCTTAATTACTTGACACTGGCTGAAATACCCGCTAAACGCAGGTGGAACCATTCCTCATATTATTCCATAAAATTTTATCATGTCAGTTATTTCGTAAAAGAAGAAATTTTCGAAGAAATCTATGACAGTACTAATCTATGGTCAATCAGGGTCGATGTCACCATTAGTTTTTATAGACCGAGGTTAATAAAACTATAAATATTATCAATTTAATAAAACATCTAAATATAACTAGAACTTGATATTTTTATGTTACTAATTTTTTTTTTTTTTAAATAAAAAAAAAACTACTTTCACATATAACTAATAACTACAGCCCTATTTAATGTCCCACTGCTGGGCACTCCCTACCCTCAATGCGAAGGGGACTCAGGCCCTAGTCCACCACGCTGGCCCGGTGCGGGTTGGCAAACTTCACACATCTATCGAGAACTAGTCAAGTTCCCTCAGACGTGCAGGTTTCCTCACGATGTTTTCCTTCATCGTTTCATAGCAAGTGGTAATCTCGGATGTAAATGAGATTCGCACATGAAACCCAGGTGTGCGAGCCGGGGTTTGAACCTGCACACTTTGATTTGCAAGGCGTGCGTTCGACCACTCGGCTACCTCTGCTATCACTTTCACATAAAAATCTAGTCATCGCCGTTTTCACTGAACATAAACGCCTATTTTGGGTTTCACAGTAATTCGTTTTATAAGTATTTTGGTGAATAATAAGTTTTATTTCATTTTTTATTAATACGACTGCAACTGACCACTATTTAGGCATCGCATTAAAGCGTCGCCTAGTATAAATGAGCGGGTATAAATGCCCAATATAAATAAATACATCATCACGCCTGTATTCCCCGAAGGGGTAGGCAGAGATGCACTGTGGTGCGCCCACACTTCGCCGATGTATTTTGGTCCCAATATAATAGGGGGCGAGCCTATTGCCATTATACCGGGCACATTGCCCCACAATACGAGGGAGATTTGGGCCATAGTCCACCACGCAAGCCTAGTGCGAGTTGGTGAACTTCACACGTCTAGACGTGCAGGTTTCCTCACGATGTTGTCCTTCACCGTTCAGCAAGTGGTAATCATTGTTGAAAATGACATTCGCACATGAAAATCATCTCAGAGGTGCGGGTCCGGGATTTGAACTTGCACCGCTTACGTTCAAGGCGGGCGTTCTTGCCCACGAGGCTACCACTGCCCAATATAATATAAATAAAGTAGGCTGTAATTATAGTGGGTAGCCATATGTGTAGGCGTCTAGGAAGATAATATTTGCGGACGACCTCCGCGAGCAGTGAGTTGTCATTACGCAATGAGAAATTATTTCCTGATAAATATATTACTTTCAATAGTTCGGTATTCGAAGGGCCGTTCGATAACTGGATGCTTTACCCTATCATTTTATACGGCGATACGCCATTTTAAGTCTTGACGAGCGATTTGGGAGAATATCGAGGGGTGAAAGGCAAAGGTCAAATACAATTTTTTTTAACTTTATGCAGAAACAAGCCTTAACCCCTCGATATATAGATTAAGTTATATATACTCAAGTAAGCTAAAATTTCACTTAACAGGCATTTATCACTCGGACGGCAGTATTATCCTCTCTTTCTGGCAGTTAATCAACAGGTATTTTAGTAACCCAATACGGAAAGTTACACACAGGGTGTATCAGAAGTCCGAAATAATACTTTGGGTACATATACGGTAGCTCATATGTGGATGCTTACTGAAGACAGTTTGTACTTGACTATCATAGTTTCTGAGTTAAAGACCCTTGAATATTTATCACAGGTATTTTGTTCTAGCCTTTGGGTAAATCCATAATATTCACCAAATAAACATGCAAAATTCACATAGGACTCGAGATATTACGAGTTAAAGAAGTTTATTTATTTATTTATTTAAATACGACACACCAACAGTATACCTATTAACATTTTGGTAAGTAAAATATTAAATAAAAACAGGTCTGACAGGTACACCAATGACAGGCGTGTACAACTTTCAAATTGACGAGGAAAAAAAAAGTTGGAAAAACATGGTCGAATTTCGATCAAATTTTTATACCATTCAATTGTATACCCGAATACCCGATACTGATGCAAAGGTATTATTTCGGACTTCTAAAACACTCTGTATACCCA
Source organism: Ptilodon capucinus (assembly GCA_914767695.1). NCBI lineage: Eukaryota > Metazoa > Arthropoda > Insecta > Lepidoptera > Notodontidae > Ptilodon > Ptilodon capucinus. The sequence continues at coordinate 10,423,183 of OU611817.1, read as the reverse complement.
CAAAAAGATTCACTTTACACGAAAATGCCGCGTGTATTTCGCAAACGCTTGAGATCTTGTCCGAAAACCGGTACGATTGCCCACTCCCGCGCAGCGAAAGTGTTACGTAACCGATGAGGTCATACGTGACCATAAGATGATTATAACACTCGCCAATACAGATGAGGCCTATCGATGCCAACAGCATTTGTAGGTTAAGTGTGTATTTAGTATGTCTCTATATAATAAAGGTTTTGACAGACTAAAAAACCAAAATTCTAACTTACATTAATATTGTTATAAACTTTTGACAGATTTTATATTTAGAGGGGTGAAAGGCAATTTAAGTTATACTCCTGTTAATTTAAAAAAATCTCGCTTAATTGCCTTTCATCCCTCGATATAGAAACTGTTTAACCGACTTAAAAAAATAGAAAAGATATTCGAAAGCAAGCAATACTTAGTTCTAACTTTTGACAGATTTTGTAATGTGGTCAAATAAAAAAAAATTGTGTCTGCCAGTCAAAACAACTTTTTGCTAAAAGCATACGAATGTAATATTATGTACGCTAGTTATCACGAATACGCAATTACTATTAATACGCAATCTTTTGTCAGTCCGTCTGTTTGTTCCGGGTAATCAACCGGACCGATTTTGATGGAACTTTCACTGGCAGACAGCTGATGTTCTAAGAAGTAACTTTGGCTATTTTTATGTTAATAATTAATGTTCTTAAATTCGTCCACGCGGACGTTGTGCGGGCAACAGCTAGCCAATCATAAAAATCAAACCGCTTATAAAGCTCCCGCGCAGACTGGGGCGTTAAAAATCGCGCGTCAAATTTTTGACAATATCAAAGCGAATTCTGTGTCCAATATACATAAAGTTTGAATTCCAATGGTAAAAACCAGGCCTCCACGCGTCAATATTCGCGCTCGCACTGTCAATGTCATATCATTGAAGAATGAACTATTTTCTATATGTCAATACAGGTTTCATCCGCCATCTTTATCACTGTCATCATCCATTTTTATTTATAATGTGTATTTATTGAATTTGCCCTTGTTATTAATTACTTGACACTGTCTGAAATACCCGCTATACGGCAGGAGCCATTCCTCATCTTATTCCATTAAATATCATCATTTCATTTCGTAAAAAAAGGAGAAGATGAAGACAATACAGAGGCCTTACCTTTTAAAGTATTGTTATTTCAATAGTAAGTGTAGACTTTTGACATATTATGTTCTCAGTTAACTGTCAAAAACTGAAATTAATATCAAAAACATAGCTGCAAAACAGGTGGTCTAAAGAGGCCAATTCATTTTAGTACTGACAAACAATTTGACGCTTGCGTTTAGACGCCCCAGTGTGCGGCGGAGTCTTGAACAGTAAAAATGATCGTAAAATAATGGTAGGCACGCACTACGAGTACCGTTGCGATCACAGTTGTCACGGGTCGGCGATCATAAGCGGTCACCATCTGGCTTCACGACAACACCTGCTCCGGGGGTCGACTGTTATATCCAACGTTACCCAAATCGATATTCCTCGTAACACCCTCTCCATACAACGTCTCAACATCATACAGTGCATTACTATCTCAAGCGTCATCGTTTCTAGCCTAACCAGCTCCCTCTCTAGCCTATCCAGCTTCGTCTTTAGCCTACGCAGCACAATTTTTAACCTATAAAAATTTGGTTCTTGTACGTAGACGTTTCCAGCCTTCTCTAGCTTTCATAGCGTCATATCTAGCTCATGTATCATCTTAAGTCTACTCAGCGGCGTTTCTAGCTTATTTAGCTCTCTCTCTAGCTTACGCAGCGTTTTCTTTGGTCTACGCTACGTCTTTAGCCCTATACGGTACCGTAGTACACCTAAATCATGTATCCTCTTCTATAGGCTATTCAGAACTGTCTGCTGTCTATACAATGCCATCTGCTTTGTGAACTGTCTCATCTGTTTACCCCCGACAACTTTCTTTGCGGCCGCAAGCACAAACTGTTTGCTGTGCCAAAATCGCGCACAGTGGCCCGCGCTATGCTTCCTACACCTCGCCCACTATCAGCCACTCAACGGTCTCCTGGATTCTGATCCGAATGTTTATGTATTTGCGGATGGGTGAAAGAAGTTTTTATTAGCATGTGTGATGTATTGGATGTGTGATTTTCTATCATTTTTCATATGTGATTTTTGTATATTATGATTTATGGTGTATAAATAATTCGTGTGTGTAATTGGTAATTAACTGTCCATTCTGATTATATATTATTAAATAAATATCTGGCTGACTCATGATTATTCTAGTCTAATTTTGCGCATTCCCAACCCTACGCAGTGCCATCTATAGCTCATGTGTCGACTTATCTAGCCTAATAAGCATCGTCCTTAGCCTATGCAGCGTCATCTCAAGCTGACGCATGGACATCTCTGTCTGAATCAGCAACGACTTCAGACTATTTAACTCCTTCTCTAGCTTATGCAGCATCATCCTTACTGCAAGTTTACATAGCGCAAATATTTAAAGAACAGCAGAGCAAGTTTTAAATAATAATAAAAAGCACCACTAGTCGAGACCACTTTCAGGCTTGAAATTCCTTCGTTTATCCGGCGATCGGCGAGCGGCGCGGGCGCATGGTCCTTGACAGCGATATGCAATGATTCACTAGTACGGACACAATCAGATAAATGTACCATTTATATCCTCGCGCTTTGAACTCTTCTATTAGCCATCGTCATTTTAATTAACAATGTGGGTAGTTGAAGATTTTAGCATTCGTTGCTTCGGCTCAGGGGGGCAATTCTCGCAAAATCGACATCATATCGGATTCGAAAATTGAACGTATTGTATCGACAAAATTCGACGTGTGCAAGTGTCAAATATTCAAAATGTCAAAAGCTCCCTCTTTGTTGAAAGTATGAGAAAAGTTGAGGCGAAAATTATGTTGTCAGTTCTTTTAATAATCTTCGATGTCGAAAAATAAGACCATGACCGAAATGTTTTAATGGGGCATTTTCATACATCAAAACACCTTTGATTGTACCAACATCTGTATAATAATAATGTTACAGAGTCGTAAATATAACCGACGGCACCACCTACATGACAGCCAAGCGATTTTGCATCAATTTACTGAGAAACGTAAGGTTTCGAACGATCAATTTGCTACACATTTGAATATCGAGCGCGCGTCGAACGTAGCGACGCGGCGACGTTCAGCAAGTTCGCCGAAACTTTAAACTTGTTTCCACGAATTACAAAATAGAATATGATCACGTATTTAAATAATTAATTTCGCGTTCTTAAATGAAACGCAATAAAAACAAAGGAATTGCGTTTCGGTAATCAATCGAACAACTCACCTTGATAATCCGTTTATTTTGACAGCTGGTGGAAGTCAACAATGCAAACAATAGCCTGCACTTGTCTATGACGTTCGAAAAAAAAGTGAGAAAAATTCAAATTTCGAAACGTCACATGGAACACCGTCGGCACATTTGAAGATCGAACACAGATTTTCGAACACCACTTCACTGTTTCGTTGTTATTTACAATATGGGTTGGGAGTCGCGCTGCGGCGTGCGCACGCGTCGGTAATCGCGCGCAACACTGAACGGAGTGTGGACGGCCATTTTCTTGGCGAATGGTGGGAGAAGACACCGAAATAGGAAATAAAATGGAAAAGAAGGCTGCGCGGCTAGTTTCGCGTGCCATTCATTAGAGCGAAAAAATAAGCGGCGAGCTTTGATACTTATTAGATACATTTTGACGAACAAACGCGTGTGACATTACTAGGTTTTTAGGTATATTGGGAGGATCACTGTTCTTAATCTCGATTTAAAAAAAAAAAATAACTGGATTTTAGACATGCGATATTTTTATAAATACACATCGAGGGGTTAAAGGCTATTTCACTTAAGCGACACTTCGACTTACATATTTGAAATCAACAAATATTTCTGCGTCAAATGAGTATACAAAAAAATAAACAACAAAAAAAAACACAAAGTAAACAACCCCCCACTTTATCCCATTAGGGGTGGAATTTCGAAAAACCCTTTCTTAGTGGATACCCTTCACACGCCGCCGCTGTGCACTAATGAATTTAATTATGAGTAGATATTTTACAAATACTCGTCAACAAAACGTAAACGAAATATTTGTATAAACGTTAATTACGCAACGTCGCCATAATAAAAAAATATCATCTGACCAAGATATGTCAATTGAGCTACATTTCATTTTTGTTGATGGGTAGGGACGAAACTGCCCATGGTCCTTCCGAACATAAAATTAAATTGTACAAATTAAATTCTGGACAAATATGATCTGCAATTCAAAATATATAAAGTATTCCAAATAATGGTGCTCAATGTAATAGCTGGATTTATTCAAAAGTCGAATGCAAGCGCCTGATTTAAAAATTGTAGCAATAAATGTCGTTGTATAGTTTTATGAATAAATAGTCAGGCGTTGAATCAAATTACCGATTCCCTATGCTACGCTTGAAAATGGTTTAGATTTTCTTATTTAAAAAAAAAAAAATACGATTAATCATTTTGCGCAAAATAGTTTACAAACGAAGCTGAGGAATCAAACATATTTTAGGACCCACATACAACCAAAATGAGGTAAAATGATAAAGTTAATGCGGGTCATCTGCAAGTTATTTAGATAGGGTTGCCAGTTTCGACGCCTAGAAACTACTTAAAAATTTTTTTTTTAATGTCAACCTGTCATACTTATTTGGCAAAAATATCATATTAAGTGCTATATACTTAACATTACAAATAAACAAACTATATTTTTCATTAAAGTCAACGTCAGTTCTAATAGGTCAAAGGTATTTAGTAACGTCAAGATAAATAAGTTTGCTAAAATTTCTTGGTGTTTTTTTAACTGTATGGTTTCGTACCCAAAGGGATAATATATTACTGAGACTTCACTGTCCGTCTGTCACCAGGCTGTATCTCAAGAACCATGATAGTTAGACAGTTTAAATTTTCATAGATGATGTATTTCTGTTTCCGCTTTAACAACAAAAAACAGAATAAAATAAATATTTTAGGGGGCTCCCAACAAACGTGATTTTTTTGCCTGATATTGATAACGGCAACAGATAGACGCCTCAAATATTCACAGAATATTTAGTTTATATTAAAAATAAATAATTAAAATAAAATTAATATTTAAGGGGGCTCCCAAGCTCCCATACAACAGACATGATTTTATTGCCGCTTTTATAGACAATGGTGCGAAACCCTCCGTGCTCGAGTCCAACTCGTACGTGTTTTTTAATCATAGTTAACCCTATTTAGCTCAAATAGTTTAATATACACGTAAAATACCGATGATATTTCCTTAAAGCAATAAAAGCAACAACTGAAACTGACAATAATCACTAACGAGCCCACTGCCTCTTACATAAGTGTACTTAAAATCTACCAATAGTTACCATCAGTTCACATAATGTTATTTAAAATGCTGACAATTGTTTCATATTTAATTAGAATACAAAGCTGTCACGAAGAATTGATTATTGATGAAGATCTGGATTGTATGTATATTTGTTTTGTTTGTTATTTGGCGCGTCAACCTCAACATTATAGGAACATGTCTCAGCCTTCTTACCATCTCTTCTAAAGCAGTATTGTTTTAACAATACTATGATTATAAAACATGCTTCATAGTAGTGGTAGCTTGGTAGAACGCTCGCCTTGAACGCAAGGAGTGCAAGTTCAAACCCCAGACCCGCACCTCTGGGATTTTCAAATTTCATGTGCGAATGTCTTTTTCGATAAAGATCACCACTTATTAAGCGGCGAAGGCAAACAATGTGAGGAAACTTGCATGCTTATAGGACGTGTGATGTTTACCAACCCTTACTGAGCCAGCGTGGTGGACTATGGCACAAATCTTCCCCGTCGCATTGAAGGGGAATGTGCCCGGTATAATGGCAATAGGCACGCCGCACGCTCCTTATTACGTTGGGACCAAAATACATCGTCGAAGTGAGGGTGCACTGTAGTCACTGTCTGCCCCTTCGGGGACTATAGACGTGATGATGTATTATTATTTGAATACCACTTGCGGAGTAGTGAAGGCCAACATCGTGAGGAAACTTGCATGCTAAAAGGACGTGTACGTTCACCAACCCTTACTGAGCCTGCGTGGACTATTCAAATCTCCCTCGCATTGAGGGACAATACCCGGTATAACGGCAATAGAGTCTCACAGATAGATTAAGGATGTGCGTAACGAGCGAATTTTAGGTCTGTCCTAGCACTTAGTGTGGGTGTACTGAAGTGCACCAACGTGGCGTAATTATGTGCATAAAACACATCGCGGGGTGAAAGCCTATTTGACTTTAGGTACAGTTTTGGGCAATATTAAATTACATACATTTGGAATCAGCATATTTTTCTGCGACGAATGAGTATGCTTTCCTGTAAAGTTAAGAAAAAACGCTTTAGTCAAATAGTCTTTTAGCCCTCGACATTGTTTTTATTAACGAATGGTATCAAGGCTTATAAGCCTAGTCAGAATTTACCGTTTCAAGATGCTGCTTGCACAGATAAGAGTCTGTTTAAAAATTAATAATTTTTTCTTGACATGATTTAGTTAGCACGATTGTATTAGTAGTTGCGTGCTGCGCGTGTTTATCGAGCCTCCCTCATGAATTTTCAGATTAATTTCAGCGCTCAAACGAGATCGTAACCACTTCATTGTTAGATTTTCGAAGGGCGGTCGTATCGCATTTTTTTTTCCTAGAAATACGTGACCCAATATCTACTGACTTACATAGCCATACGTTCAAATCTGTCGCGTAGAGCGTTATCTTTAGTCACATTTGATCATTGACGTCCATCGGATTAAGACGTTTTGGAAAGCTCACAGTAATTGTTTATTTCTATGTGTAAAATGTGGTGTATAACAAGCATTGTAGTGTTAATTTCTAATGTGAACTGTATGTTTAGTTCGAAGGCTCTGGAGGGTTATCCGTCTGGATATCTAGCTGACTGTAAGTACTATTAACAATGTTTATAGACATAAAAATAATGAAGTTTAACCTTCAAATTCATGAAACACTTTCTTATTTTAAATCGTCAGACTATAGTATTTAAACAAGTAACGCTTGTTCTATTGGTACCATACACAGGGCCGTCTTTACCCGGGGGTTCAAGGGTTGCATCGGAATCAGAGTCTTAGGGGCGCAAGACCGCCAATTCAATAGATGCCTACTACACTGGGACCACGCGAGCGGAGCCACAGGCACAGCTAGATCAGTATACATCATAGTTATTGAAGACATAAGGGGAGGTGGGGTTGACGTTCGCACCCCGGCACCGAATGTGCTGACGGCTCTATACCACCATACAATTAACTAGACACGATACCAGGTCCGAAAAGGGCATTTCCTAAACTTGCCACGGTCGAACCTACGACCACCGCACCGCATTGAGCCGAGTCGCATACTGTCAAAGCGACCAAGCCGTTCATTCCTCATTAGTAATGAGTCATTATATTATTTATAACTTCACTGTATGTGTCATGTATTTACTAAGGGATGTTTATGGATCACGCACTATAAAGGATTAAGTCTGATATCAATCAGCTCAAAGCTGGCCATCTGAGTAGAGCTCATAATGTAACTTGACAATTTATAAGTGACCCCGTAGGCCTACGAAATAACTGATTTGACTTTGACTCTACCAATGTTCTATATATCGAGGGGTGAAAGGCTATTTCACTTAAGCATTTTTTTTTTAACTTAACAGGAGAGCATACTCATTCGGCGCAGAAAAAAACGCTGATTCCAAACATGTATATAAGTCAATATCGCCCAAAAGTGTCGTTTAAGTCAAATAGCCTTTCAAACTGTTTTACAAACCATACAGAGACGTACGCGCAGAAATAAAATTGTCATTTACTTTTATCTGAATATACCTGCTTATTAAATGACCCACAATAGCTTAAATAATCCCTTAAAAGGAGCTCAAAGAAACCTTGAAGCTGCCCAAAAGCGTTATCGTTTCTAATCCTTGAAAATATCAATAAACAAATAGGTACACATGAACAAGTACATATTTGTTAACAGATACGCATTTCCTGATTGTCATAGCCCTTGACATATCCACTTGCCCTGACATATTATCCAATATGGAGAACCCTTCACTTTGCTGGTTTTTTTTATCATAATGTCTCCAAGCCTATTGTCATTATACCGGGCACATTCCCCCTCATCGCGAGGTTGATTTGGGCCACAGTCCATCACGCTGACCCAGAGTGGGTTGGTGAATTGTATTTACGTCTTTCTATAGACGTGCAACACCCTTAGCATGACTGTGTAGACATAAGTTTTATCCCTTTCAACTATCAGATTTGTCGAGAAAATGACGTGACTAGCTTTTTGTACTGGACATGGCTCGGTGTGACGTAATTTTTCGACGAATCTAACAGTTGTTAAAGATACAACTTATGTCTACGCGGTCACGCTACAGGGCGGTTGCTTCACGATGTTTGTCTTCACCGAACACCAAGTGGTAATCATTATTGAAAATGACATTCACACACAATGATAAGTAGTTTATGGTCCACAGTAGTTGTTTTATTAAAAATAAAATAATTTGTGTTTCATTTTAAACATCCTGTTAGAAATCAGTAATACGTCGGGTGACCGGTTTAACTCACTAAGTACAAAAAATTACCACCTTATCACCTTAAAATATCAACAACTTTCCCAGGAAAAGTCATCATATCCATGGTTGATTCTTGGAATTCTGTAAAGTGGTGCACTTTACAGAATTCCACATATGGGTATGATTACTTTTCCTGGGATCTATCTATCAGCCAGGGACGTCCACTGCTGGACATAGGCCTCCCCCATAGATCGCCACAAATTACGTTCTAGAGCTTCCGACTCCATCGACTCCCGGCCACCCTGGTGAGGTCGTCCGTCCATCTGTTCGGGGTTTAAGGTACTTAGTGTAAAAATACACCTTTCCTATTTTTTGTACTTAGTGAGTTTCACCTGTCACCTGACGAATAATAATAATAATAATAATAAACTTTATTTCAGACCAGGTCCATAAAAACAGAATTACTTAAAAACTAAACATAAAGAGGTAAAATATAAAAAGGAAAAACACTACAGTGCATGTTCGAATGTATCACCACGAGCTGCAACTTAGTGTTCACAGCTTGCGGTGACTCACCCGACCAACACTGCAAGAAACCCCTTCATCAGGCCAGAGTCAAACTTATCAGCAATTACCTTTAAGATGCTATTAGTGCTGTTCCTTATTCGATTTAGCAGTGAGGCAACTCTTTTTCGAATGATGGCATGGAAGCCATCTACTCTGGCCTCCACAAACATGCCCGAGGCACTGCAAAAACGAGGCAGCCCTAATAGCATCCTAAAGCCATTATTATATTGGACGCGCAGCACATTATAAGACCTCTGAGTGTACTTAACCCACAGGCTGCTCGTGTAGAATACCTGACAGTACGATTTAAATAATGTAATTTTGACGTCTTTACTACAACGAGCAAACCTGCGGGCCAGCATGTTACTCCTTATCGCCATTGCCCTGCGCTCTCTTTCAATGTCCACTTGGTCGTCAAGGTCATCGGTAACATAGTGCCCGAGGTACTTAAACTGTTGCACTCTCTGTAGTTCAACTCCTTTGAGGAAAATAGGTGGTACAGTAGACGGACACTTACCTGGGGCCTTGAAAACCAAGTACTCACTTTTCATACAATTATAGATGAGCCCATGATTGTCAGCATAACGCTCACAAATGGCCAACAGTCTCCTCAAAGCATTAATACTTGGGCACAGCAGCACCATGTCGTCCGCGTAGCTGAAGTTGTTCATACAAACATTATCAACTGAGCATCCGACCTTGGTGTCGCTGAGCTCAACCATCAGCTGATTCACATACAAGTTGAACAACTTAGGAGAGCTCAAGCCACCTTGTCTTACTCCGCAATAATACTTTATTATTTGCATGAGGATCGGGTATACAATGGTATAAAAAAATATCGAAATGCGATCATGTTTTTTCAAAATTTCTTACATTAGGTACCTACTGAGGTATGTAGATTCTGCCCCAAATAGCCCAAAGGACAATAAATCTTTGAGATAAAACACATTGGAAACTTGAATCATTTAATGTAGATACCCATTTATCAATTCTTCTAATCAAAAATGTTACGGTTATAGAACCTATACTAATATAATAAAGAAGAAAGATTTGTATTTTTTTATGTAACGAATAAACTTAAAAACTACTGGTCCGATTTCAAAAATTATGCCGTTTGATGAATCAATATACCAACTAATAGTTGCAACTTTATATTATAATACTTTATTACTCGAAGTTACAGTTTGACTTATAGCTATTACGATTACTTTATATTATATTAAAACAATTATGCAAGTCCACAGAGCGCATAACCGTTGAGCTAGCCGGACACACGAGAAAGAGCCTGCTTACCGGCTTTTAGCAATACGTAACAGTAGCTATTTGCTCTTCACTTTATTTCAGGCGTTGAGCTGCGTGCATCTATATATTAGACCGTTAGAAAGATACATTTTCACTGAGTAACTTACGAGTATGCTATATTTATTTATCTCAAAATGTTTAAATAAAAATGTCCACCCGTGCGAAGTCGGGACGGGCCACTAGTATTAATATAAAATTAGTACGGCAATGAAACCTAAGAGGAATGGAGTTGGGTTTTACAACTAGGTATAAGATAGAAGCCCCAAAATTGGTAGATAGGAACAGACGACGGCTAGGTCTAGTGGTTTGAGGGTAGGCCGTGTGGCTCGCTGAACCAGATGGTTGCGATTCGATTCCCCCCAATGACCAATTTCGGAATTTGCCTTTTCAAAATTTGCCCTGGTTTGGGTGTAACTGGGCTGAGGCCAGTCAATTGTATGGTAACCCCATAGTGCAAGCGTTGCTTAGTTTGAGATCATACGATAAGTATATTGTGTTGTCGGCAGTCCTGGATTAGCCTATAAGCTATTTAAGCAATTGCTTAGGGCATCCCTTCTAGGGGGGCACCAGCGACGACCAAGAAAAAAACGAGCACACGAAAGTTAAAGCAATTTCAAAATCTTAGGACAACATTTTAAATCATATTGTTTTCGCATATTTACGCGAATACTATACATTGAAATAAAACTATTTAACGGATTCTATCGCGTTTATTTGAGGAAACAACAACTAAATATGAGGGTACCCAGTTATTAACTATGACATCAGGACGTCTAACACCTCAGTCCCCCCGTGACCATGGTTGCTGTAAAGCAGCCGAAACATCGGGAAAATCAAATAGTAAATAAACGCGATAGCATCCGTAAAATAGTTTTATTTCAATGTTAAATCATGTTGTGCCGACCCCACCTAGCATGGGATAAGGGCAGAAGGAACAACACATACATATTCTACCCACGATTCGTATTCCCTTTTTTTCAATTAATTACTTCACTTAGGGATAGGGGGGGGGGGGGGGGGGGCACAGGGAAGATTGCTTAGGGCATGAAGTTACCTTAATCCGGCACTGGTTTTCGGGAGATATTTATATAATTAATAGAATTCAATAGGTGGAGTATAAAGCCTAAGGTACCTAGCTAATTCCGAAAGCAGATACCCACACGTCTACAACGGTGTTTTGTTAACCTATATATTGTTTCTGCGAAGACATAACAGTGAAGCCCTGAGCACATTGAGGCGTTAAAACTCATGTTTGCCAATACCAAAACGATCTGTATTGGCTTACGGAAAAAGTTCATTCTTCAATGAAATTATATTGAAATAGTAAGCTGATTTTGATTTTGCTAAGCTGAGCTGAGCGCGTGGCTTTTACAACAGAAATTTAATCTTTATTTATATTAACACAAAGTGCGTTTTAAATTTATTCGCGTGACTTTTGACGCCCCAGTGAGCGTTGGAATTTATTCATTGTTAGATTCTTTTGTGTTCGTTCGTAGGTACATACCTAAGTAGGTAGAAAAGTACCTATATGTAGGTAACTATACCCCAACATAATATTATCGGAATTATAATGTAACTTCTTGTAGTACCTAGTCATACGATTTTCCATACTACTAAAAATAAAAAGGATTCTATAATATTTAAAACTCATATTTCCCATTATTAATGTCATAAGTCGTGACCACTAGTGACATCTATGTAAGAACTACAGCGACTTTTAATATTGTGATATACCACTTAGTGAAGTTCTCTATTGCGTCATTAGATGTCGCTAATAATAATATTTAAAATAATCACTGACATTTTTTTCATCGTTTCAACTTTCAACTTTGCGATTTAGAACGATTTTGGATTCATCCGCCATATTTGTCACTGATATCACGTATTTATATTGATGTTTTGCTATTAATTACGCATAAATACCCGCTAATCGCAGGTGCAGCCATTCCTCATCTTATTCCATTATAAATTCATCAATTTATTTCATAAAAAATAATAAGGGGAAGAGAGCGCATTAGAGGTCTGCGATTTCAACCGACTTAAAACTATGAGGAGGTACTTAATTCAATCGTATGTTTTTTAGGCCCTGGGACCAATATATCAGGTCCAATACCAGTCAAAAGCCTCACTCAACTGACCTTCACAGTGCAAGGAGATGACATATTCGTACGTAAACGGAAGTATAATTACTTCCAAATGGCCGAGTTGTCCAAGGACCCTAGCGTGGACTTCGGAAGACCTACCCTCGTGTACGCTGGAGGGTATATGGACAGTCCAAATTTCCCCTTTGCTGTTATAGCGGGGTCTGTATATAAGAAGCTTGGATATAATGTGTTGCTGCTTGATACTAATAGTTTCACGCTGGTTGATTACGCTATGTAAGTACCTACTTTTCATATTATTTACAATACACACACAGGCGCTGACACATACACAAGATTTTAAATTACTTCAATAAGTATTATTATTAATTACTGGCTGTTACCTGGGACTTCGTACGCGTAGAATTTAAGAAAATTGTATCAAGTAACTCATAACATAATATACTCCATAAAACATTAGTTACCTACCAGTAAAAGTTTCGTCGAAATCGGTCCAGCCGGAGAAGTAGCAGATTAACTCTGAACAAACAGATAATAATCTTTTATAAATATTTTCTGTAGAAAGTATTCGTAGTACATTCATATGCATTTAGTAAAAAGCTGTTTCACATTGATAATGGACACTTCTATTTTATTTATTTGTATCCTTAGATGTTAGCTAAGAAGTCGCAGAGGTAGTTTGCTATGTCGCAGACGGCGATGCGATGACTAATTTGCTATAAAAACGACATTTATATAACATTCCCTAACCGAAAGCCGTTCAGTTACGCTCGTTTTTACAAACCCGAGACTTTGATTGAAATTATATCCATCTTCTTTCAGGGCAGCCCGCAATATGAGAACAATAGGCAAGCACACCGCTGAGATGTTAGCTGAACTCACAAACTACGGTTTGAACCCTAAAAAACTGGAACTCCTCGGCCTTAGTCTTGGAGGGCAGACCATCAGCTTCATAGCCAAAAATTATAAACACTTAACTGGTATGAATATATCCAGGGCAACTGCCATGGACCCAGCCGGGCCTTGCTTCAGGAATCTAGGCCCTGAAGACAGATTGGATCAAACAGATGCTGACTTCGTTGATGTTATAGATACTAATATCGATGTTTATGGAATGGCTGCACCTGTGGGTCACGTCAATTTCTACGTGAATGGAGGAGAATTCCAGCCAGGAGACATCTTTTGGGTGCCTTGTAATGTCCTGTGCAGTCATATAAGGTCGTTCACTATATGGATGGCGGCATTACAATACCCTGATAGATTCATCGCGATGAAGTGTGAGACAGTTCAAGAAGCAAGAAATAAAGAGTGCTTCGACAAGAGACCATTAGAAACGAATGTGTTGGGTTTGAATACAGACAGGAGTAAAGAAGGTATATTTTATTTGGCTACAGAAAATAATTATCCTTATTTTATGGGGGAGAAAGGTCTGAAAAAAGAATATGAGTTCTTTGATAGGAAAGTCAATTTGTTGAGAAGACGTAATTTTGTTTAGTTCTTTTGATTGCAAATGATTTGTATACGTTTTTAAGTTCAGCTTAGTATAGTACACGTAATAAATTAGTGAAGGTTATTTATTTTATTTGGATTTATATTTGAAAGCAATAGTCTAATTAGTTAAGTAGTTCGTAGTGATTTACATCACAAATTAATTACAATGTAAAATTAAGTATAAGATAAAACTAATAAGAAAAATATAAATATGTAAAACATGAAGTACTTAATCATACTGTATAGTGATACACAATACTGCCATTTATGGGGGGAAAAAATACCAAGAGACAGTGCTGCCATCTCTATTCACAGATAAGAACTTACTTTAATAATAAGTTGTGGAATCGCTGTAGATGGTTCGGATTTATTACACTAGATGGCTGTAATAATATAAATTAATATTTATTTTTGTAATAGAATCAAAATATAACAGCTCGTTTTAATGACGATGGTAAGTAACTAATCTTAAAAATGATACCGACACGGCGCCAATATATATATAAATTAAGTTACGTATTAATTTGAAAAGGAACTTAAAACAAATAAATTTTAAAAATATAACCGTTTTCCTATTATTTCTGTTACTACATATTCGTTAATATAATTATTATCCAAAGGTTGACTCGTAGACATCACTTTAACTGATAAGGCTGCCCGCTGTTTAACTTTTTTCAAGCTTTATATTAACTTGCAATGTATGTAGGTACCTATGTCCGAGTGGAATCTAGCAACTCAATTTTGAATCAGTTATCTTTAACCGATTGAGCTGAAATTTGGTAAACACACTTATTTTGGATGACAATGCATGCTTAACTAAGTGACGTCATTCTAATTCCAATATGGCGGATCATCCAGGTATTTTTTTCTGCGCTAACGCAGTATTGGTATAAAATCAAAGGGCTTGCCGAGGAGAACACGAAAACTAAGGGCAATTAAATGAAAGCTTGTTTTTAAAAAGTTTTTTTAACATTAATTTTATATTTCAAGTACATAGTTCGTATTTCTTTAAGAGGTGGAACAATAAAGAGTTATACACCTATCTAGGTATGTTTTTCGTAGTAGATATATAGGTATACAATATATCTAGGGGTGTTTGGTTTGGTGTTTCAGAAGTCCGAAATAATGTTTTGGGTACATATACAGTAGCTCAAATGAGGATGTATAGTGAAGACAGTTTATACTTAACTATCATAGTTTCTGAGTTATAGACCTTTGAATATTTGTCACAAGTACCGTGTTCTGGCCTTTGGGTACATCCATAACCTTATCAAGCAGTGATAACCACACTTAACCACCTCTACCAATATTCACATAACAAAACATGCAAATATTGTTTTCTTATATTTACGCGAATACTATACATTGAAATAAAACTATTTTACTCAGTCCCCCCGTGACCATGGTTGCTGTAAAGCAGCCGAAACGTCGGGAAAATAAAATAGTAAATAAACGCGATAAAATCCGTAAAATAGTTTAATTTCAAGAACATGCAAATTTTACATAGGAATCGAGATATTACGAGTTATAGAAATTGACGAGGAAAAAAAGTTGGAAAAATAATAAAAATACATCATCACGCCTGTATTCCCCGAAGGGGTAGGCAGAGGTGCACTGTAGTGCGCCCACTCTTCGCCGATGTATTTTGGTCCCAATGTAATAGGGGGCGAGCCTATTGCCATTATACCGGGCACATTCCCCCTCAATACGAGGGAGATTTGGGCCATAGTCCACCACGCTGGCCCAGTGCGGGTTGATGAACTTCACACGCCTAGACGTGCAGGTTTCCTCACGATGTTTTCCTTCACCGTTCAGCAAGTGGTAATCATTGTTGAAAATGACATTCGCACATGAGAATTACCTCAGAGGTGCGGGCCCGGGATTTTAACTTGCACCCCTTACGTTCAAGGCGGGCGTTCTTGCCCACGAGGCTACCACTGCTTCCTTTAGAAGTTGGAAAAACATGGTCGTATTTCGATCAAATTTTTATACTATTCATTTGTATAGCTGATACTGATGACTACATAAATAAATAGAACTATATAATCACATATTCACTGATCCATATAACGTCGATAAGTGGGGAACTGATTAACGGACCCTAAAGGTCATTGTTTTTTTTTTATTTACTTACCCTTTGAGATGAATAAAGGGTTACCTTTTTTTTCGAAGGTCAAATGCACCTATAAATCCCAGCAGCTGTTTACCTGACCACTATTGTTTGACCGAGCTTAAAGTTTTTTGGTGCCCTGTCCCCACTGGCGCGTCAAAATACGCGCGAACAATTATTTTATAATACCAAAACGAACTGTATCAACTCGTTCTTAAAGCGCATTTTTCAATGATGATACGAGCGAATTTTGAATTTTGTCGCGTGGTTTTTACCATAGAAATTAAATCTTTACGTATATTATGATGGTAGCCGAGTGGTTGAACGCACGTCTTGCAAATCAAAGTGTGCAGGTTCAAACCCCGGCTCGCACCTCTGGAATTTATGTGCGAATCTCATTTTCATCCGCGATTATCACTTGCTATGAAACGGTGAAGGAAAACATCGTGAGGAAACCTTCACGTCTGGGGGAACTTGTCTAGTTCTCGATAGATGTGTGAAGTCTGCCAACCCGCACTGGGCCAGCGTGGTGGACTATGGCCTGAATCCCCCTCGCATTGAGGGGAGGCCCGTGCCCTGCAGTGGGACTTTAATAGGGCTGTAGTAGTAGTAGTATATTAACAAAGAGTTGATATTCAAAACAATTCACGTTAATTCGATCGCTACAGTTTGTGTAAGTCTTGCCAATATGGTGTAAGTAGGGGTCATATTGTCCAATACGGACTATAATAATGGGTATTTGTTGAAGGTTTCTATTCGGTTGGGTTATTCGATTGTTTAGGGTTTATAAAACCCTATGAATAATTAACTAGTTTTTAGGGTTCCGTACCCAAAGGGTAAAACGGGAACCCTATTACTGAGACTTCGCTGTCTGTCCGTCCGTCCGTCCGTCTGTCACCAGGCTGTATCTCATGTAACCATGATAATTAGAGAGTTGAAATTTTCACAGATGATGTATTTCTATGGCCGCAATAACAACAAATACTAAAAAACAAAATAAAATAATTATTTAAGGGGGCTCCCATACAACAAACGTGATTATTTTGCCGTTTTTATAGATAATGGTACGGAACCCTTCGTGCGCGAGTCCGACTCGCACTTGGCTGGTTTTTTTTAAATTAAGTTTGATAATATTAGAGAAATAAATAAGGTTATTATTGACACGAAACTTGATTAAACTAAACTAACCGTGTTGCCGTCTTGTTCACGATGGTAGTGTAAGAGTGAGATGACAATATTTTTAGTGCTATCCTATTTAGTATAGTCGTTGTAAGATTTCAACAATGCGTGTCATCCCATAAAACAAGGAAAAACAGTTTTAAAATCTGTACCCCGACTACGTAAACACCTTGTTCATCAAAATCGGATGAATAGTTTAGGCGCTACGGAGGAACATACTTAAATACAAATATACATACATAAACTGCTAAAATTTGGCTTCCTTTTGGCTAAACCGTAGTCGAAAAAAAAACTATCATTCAATCAAGAAAGTTCTATTGGTGTACCTGACTAAACAATGAAAAATAATTTCTGTGCGTTTAATAATACGATCAATTTTTCAATAACAGCCGCCTATTTGCATAGGGTCAGCATAGAAATGCGTACAATGAATATGGTATTATACTTCTTTTAATTTCTAACGGACACCTGGTACTCATTTGAATATTATTATTATTCTGCTGACCGTGAAGTGGGGTAAGCAGATGGGTCTAATGTTTAATGTATTATTAATTAGGTGGTCTGTTTAACGAGGGGTATGGCAGTGCGCCCGCCAAGTCTTACTTGTCATTTTCGAGGTTAGAATTTTGACGCAGAAATACTTAAGTGTCTTTAAGTTTAAATACACATCGTCAAACAACACCTACGAATTGAACCCGTCACTATCTGATGCAGTGAGCCGAATGGCTTACCAGACCGTGCCGTCATTAAAAAGCCATTTAATTTAGTATTTTTCCTTTATAACTTTTTAGGAAAAAATGTTTTAATTTTACTTAGATTTTTTAATAGTCCATGTAAATATCTATATCTATATTATCTACATCTATACTTCTATACCAATATTATAAAGAGGAAAGTTTTGTATTTTTGTATGTAACGAATTAACTTAAAAGCTACTGGACCGATTAAAAAAAAATATTTTACTGTTAGAAAGCTACATTATCACTGAGTAACATAGGCTAAAATACACAATAATAAGGATAAACCCGTTAGAAGTGTATTTTTGTATGTTACGAACAAACTTAAAAACTAAAGGACGAATTTCAAAAAAAAAATTGCCCTTAGAAAGCTACATGATCACTGAGTAACATAGGCTATATGTATGCCTTCCCAGATTGTTTAAAAAATGTCCACCCGTGCAAATCTAGTCCGTTATAAATCTCAAAGTAATATTATAACAATACTGCTCAATAGGTGGCCATAAGTTGGCGGAACACCTAAAATAGTATTGGTCCGAGCTTCGGGCGAGTGACAAAGAATGTTACTTTAAATATCAAGTTTTTTTCTGTATTTTTTTTATTTTTATTTTTTTAAGTTTATGCGGACAGTGTCGTGAGGCAGGTGAATTTGTCACACAGCCGAATGGCATTTCAATGCGATAATAACTTTTATAAAACGATGTATCGATTAACATGAGAAAGATGTTAACCAACCGATATTAATTCCATTAATCGATTTTAAATATAGGTTAACATGTTTATCAACTTGAGAAAGTGAACTTATTATGATCATACGCATACCCACTTAAATTCTTTATACAAGCATAATAATTATTAGAGCTGAAACGGATAGTGGTTTGGGCGGATACCGGATACCGAATATTCAGTACGCTACCAGGTTGGAGCGCCGGATATCCGGCTACCGGATATTCGGCCCTTTATCGCGTTAAATGGCACTTCTTAAAGACATCTCGAATCGATCACAATCAAGACCCATATGGTGGTCAATTAATTTGCATCAGTACCCGCAGTTGTCAAGGTTTGCTAGAATTTATTTTTAGCACCTAGCTGTAGTGTTTACAGCGTAAGGCTATTTTCAGAAGCTGGTCTGGTATACGAAGATGCTGAAAATTTGGTATTCATTCACCACAATTGCCAATTGATAGTTTTGAGTACTATTCTGATTAATAAAACAAATATTTATTTAATAAAATAAAATAGATGGTGTCCATAACCGTGTGCATGATTTGCCTTGTGTAAATTGAGGTTTTTTTAAATTTTACTATCCGGTATCCGGCCGGATAGTGAAAACAAGGCCCGATAGGCCGGATACCGGATAGTTACCGGATATCCGTTTCATCTATAATAATTATAGTACCTAATTTGCAAAGAGGTAGGTATGTGCCTAGTTTTATTTGGAATAATGACCATTTTGTTAGTTATAAGGTCGCCTATAGGTAAGTACTTAATTTTTTAATTTTGTTTGTATTTCATTTAGAGGTGGACAAACAAAGAGTTAGATCTATATATCTAAGTATTGAAAAGGAAAAAATCTATCTTTTTTAGTACACACAACTATGATTACTCTCACATATTACCCGAAGGGGTGGGCAGAAGTGCACAGCACTCACATTTCGCCGACGTATTTTAGTCCCAATAAAACAGGGGCAATCCTGGGGGCAAAACTCGGAATATTCCACCTCAATACGAGAGAGATCAGGGCTATAAACCACCACGCTGGCCCAGTGCGTATTGGTGAACTTCACACGCCTTTCTAACGTGCAGATTTCCTCACTATGTTATCCTTCACCGTTCAGCAAGTGGTAATCTTTATTGAGAATGGTATTCACATATGAAAATTTCAGGGGTGCGGACCCGGGATTTGAACTTGCACCCCTTTGGTCAAGGCGGCTGTTCTACTCACTAGGCTACCACTGCTGTTATTTAGTTTATTGATCAAATTGATCAACGTACTACTACTACCCCTGTCAACTTATAAGGCAATGGCCAAACATTTTATAGTATATAAGGTTATATTGTACATAAGGTAATACACAGGTGAGACAAGCATAGCCGCGCTCAAGGGTAGGTTCCGCACACTTAGGCCCATTATGCATGGCGCTGCGCTCGCTGCCAAAAAGAAACAAACCATAGACTCGGGGCGTCTGTGTACAGCGAACAAACAGATTTGGTACTTGAAATTTTTACTATTAATATTTTCCATCATATATCCCACTTAACCTATTACTTACTAATATAATAAATCTGACGTACTTTTTTTAAGGTGCTGTATTACACACACTGTCTTAGAACTTGTCTTTACTTTAGTTCTTGTTGAAGAACAATATAACGAAATATAACAATATAACCATCTGGATGAATGGCGTTCCAGTACAGTGCGATTTACCAGGAATTTTCTCCCTCACACCACCAAATTGTGGAATGAACTTCCTGCAGCGGTGTTCCCGGACTGATGCGACAAAGGTATCTTCAAGAAACAAGCCTAATCATTCCTTAAAGGCCGGCAACGCACTTGCGATGCCCCTGGTGTTGCAGGTGTCCATGGGCGGCGTTGATCACTTACCATCAGGTGAAACAGCTGGACACTTTCTGAAAAGCGGGAATGCCGTATCTCGAAATACCAAATTAAACACCAGAGCAGAAAATTATTTCAAAACTCCTTAAATAAAACTAGAAACAAATCAATGCAAATGAGACATGGATCATTCGACGGGGCTTTTTTTCTGATTAATTCTATACTAATAAGTCATTAGGACCAATTTTCGAGATACCGTCGATATGTTTATACGTTCCTACTATGAAAAAGACTATTCAAAATTTAGTAATTGCAATTCGGAATCGATTGCAGATTTGGAACTCTGACTTACATGTCTACAAAAGTTCTGAGGCTATTTATTGACACTATATTACTGCAGAGTTCATAATATCTTTGCTAGACTACTCCTTGGAACGACAATACTGCTATATTGATTCGTTTCTAGGCTGTATCTTGCCACGATACTACCGCAAAGTGCAATTCTTTGCTAGGGTATTTGTTAACGCCGCCTAACTTAGAACATCACTAGTCGGGACCGTGTGACAACACTAGCGAGTTTCGGCCGCCATTACATATATACGACATAAGACATGAAGACGTAAGCGCATGAAAAATGTATAAAAGTACAAGAAAAAGAAGAAATAATACAGTACAAAATGGAAATATAAAATAACATAAATAACGTAGGTAGGTAATACAATATCTGCGTGAACAGTATATTTTGCAAAGATATAACTGCCAAATCCATTCGTTTCCTAGGCTATCTATCTTGCCATGATTTTACCGCAAAGGTGTTCAAATCATCTCACTATCTCCTTCTAGGTTTTGCAGCTAAGACAGCGATAGGTTATTATACAGCGATATTGGGCTATGCTTTGGAGTGCTATGGACTTACGTTTAAATCTCATATAGATAAAATAGAATCATTACAAATAAGATTTTTAAAATTGCTTGTAGATAAGAAAACCAAACGTAAATGTAAAGAGAATTATAAAGAACTTTTTAAAATTTGTAAAATATTACCTTTACATCTAAAACATAAATACTTACTAGCAATAAACAACCATGGCACTGCAGAGCATAGATCCCCCTTACATCATAATATATGTACTAGAGGTATAACACAGGGAAAGTTCCAAATTATAAGTACGAATAATTATTTCGGTGGAAGAATGCTTAAACGGCGAATTCCTATTTTGTTTAATGAAATGCCCACCGATCTAAGGTTAGAAACGAATAAAAAATCATTCGCAAGGCGTTATAAAAGTTTTTTGCTTGAAACGTATAATATCAATAAAAGCTAAGATAAAAATTTCATAAAACCGTTGTATATTGTTAATACGCTTGTAATGTTAACCTACCTGAGCGTGACGTCATTCCACAGTCAAACCAAACAATTGGTTTTGTGAAGCATTGTACTGTTTTTTTTTTAATCAATAAATACTTTTCTTACTTCTTACTTACTTAGGTAACGATAATCAAATTAGTGTATTCAAAGTATCAAAACTGTGTAATCCGAGCGCAGAATCCCGTTAATAAGGAAGCAGTAGGTACACAAGGGATCCCGGCAGCGGCCGGGGAGACGATACCCTCAAATTTTCTTTTTCACTGAACTTTTGACGAGACTTCAGACTTTATTTACCACCTTGTATTATATACATGTAAGTACATATTTACTTACACGCATAAATGCATATTAACTCTTCTAGTTTGAGCCCTGCGGGACAATTTTCACAAGATTCGACATCATCCTTAATTCGACATAATATGTCGCAACAATACATCATCACGCCTGTATTCCCCGAAGGGGTAGGCAGAGGTGCACTGTAGTGCGCCCACACTTCGCCGATGTATTTTTGGTCCCAATGTAATAGGGGGCAAGCCTATTGCCATTATACCGGGCACATTCTCCCTCAATACGATGGAGACAAAACTACCACTACTATGCTAAATTAACATATTTCGCGCCATAAGTCTATTCTTGGCGCACATACAACAATAGTTCATAGTCCAAGCGTTGCTTAGTTTGAGATCATACGAAAATAAATGTCTCTATGACTCTACCGAAGATGATTTATAACTTAATAGAAAACAAGTGCGAGTCGGACTCGCGCACGAAGGGCTCCGTACCATTATCTATAAAAACGGCAAAAAACACGTTTGTTGTATGGGAGCCCCCTTAAATATTTATTTTATTCAGTTTTTTAGTATTTGTTGTTACAACGGCAACAGAAATACATAATCTGTGAAAATTTCAACTCTCTAACTATCACGGTTTATGAGATACAGTCTGGTGACAGACAGACGGACGGACGGACGGACGGATGGACAGCGAAGTCTTAGTAATAGGGTTCCCGTTTTACCCTTTGGGTACGGAACCCTAAAAAGTATTATTAAGGTGGCGGTAGGAGGCAGGTTAGATAACTAACTGAAATATGTATTATTGCGGTTCTGTTAGCATCAAACTAATGGGTGTCCGTAATGAATGAGCGAGACGACAATAGTTTTATTAGTCGTTATTTGCTGCCAACCGCGTACATTTTTATACCAATACTAAAAAAGATGTATGAAGCCAAAGATGTATGTCCGGATCGTAGTATGTGGCAAACGATAGTCTCTGCCTACCCCCGTGGGATACAGTCGTGAGTATATATGTAAGTATGTACCATAGAGTATCTAGACTACCTCTGCGGCGATATTTCCGCCACTGTTGTTATCTTATGTACCTACCTGTAGCATACGGCAACTATATGGGAAAACAAAGATGGCGGAGTCAGATAAACCAGAAAAAATTACCGCAGCGCGGGCTCGAAATGCCATCTCCGTTATAATATCTCCATGGTATGTACTAAAACTAACTGTAATGACTGATAAAAAACCTTATTCTTCATCGGAATGTCATTGACAGCGCAAGCGAGTTTTGGGTGGTCGCGTACCTTTTAGCACAGAAGTTCTACTAGTATGTATATACAGACCCAGAGTCAGTTTTGGTACACGTTCGTTTTGGTTGACACCCCCCCTTGGTCCCGGGGTTTTATGACGCTGTAGATAGACTGTGCATTGCAATTTAATCAACCAATCACAGTCTCAAATGGCTTCGTATCGCCGGAAGTGTGCGTCTGCGTCACTACCGGCGTCTGGTCTGGTCTCGAACCGGATATTGCGAGTTGTTGGCACCCCTGCGAGCCGTAGTGTGGTGGAATTGGTTCCCTGATTACATAATGGTCAGTCTATCAATGATCGATATCACCAGACAACATGGGCCGATCCCAGTTACGCCCAGACCAAAAACCAAACCCAAAAACTTTGTCGATAAAACTAAATATATATTTTTAACAAAAAACAAAAACCGACTTCAAAACCGCAAATAGGCACTTAAAAAATAAATTATTATAATTATTAGAAGCGCTACCCCCTCATCTATTTGAGGTCGGTGCCAGCCAAGTCTAATAAGTAGTACTATGATCGGTATCTAATACTAGATACTATAGGTATATGTAGTAAGTAGGTAGATACTTGTAGACCTCCCTTTGGAAGATAGTTAATAAAATTTATTAATATAACAAGTATCCTACACGAATTCGGTTACCCTATCCGACTTTATTTACTCATATACTTTGATAAATCGATGGCCCTTGATGGTACGATGTCGCGGGTGCGATAGCGCGTGCGCGGTAAAAATGGCGGCCCGAAAAAACCCGGGAAATAAGAGAAATAAGTGACGTGGGGGCGACCCCGGCTCGCGGGGAGCGCTTGGGGTACAGTTGGGGAGTTAATAGGGATTGCGTGGGTATGCTTGTGATTTTTAAAAATATCCGTTTTTATTTATTGCAAATCTTTTTTAAATAGTTGTAATTCAAATTTGAAAAAAAGGTTGTTTGTTTTAAATATGTCTTTAAAACAAGTCTATTAAGTAGCTCAATTCTTGCCCTTAATAAACATTCAGTTCACTCCATAAACTATATGTATTTGGAAATTAATACCTACTCCAATTACTGAAAAATTTGTAGGTACACAAAAACCTGAATTAGACCTTTATACTAAAAACTTATAGGAGAGATACGTGAAAGTAATAAGGTACTAACCTAACCTTCTAAAAACACTATCAAGTCCCCAATAGATTTAAATCCAAAAATATAACACTCACAAATAACTGTTTCATTTCTACCGTGATTCTAATCTCTACCAATGACTCTATAAAAGCTCTACAATAAATGCTAGCTCCTACACTATACCGAGAGTCGAGGGGTGTGTCTTCCCCTCTGTCGCCGCCCCTCGAGGGGGTGAAAACGCACCCCTTAAGACTTCACTCGTGCTGTGTTCAGTTTGGTAGAGTCAGTAGAGTCGCTCGTGCGAGTCAACGGTCTTTAACTACTTGAACGAGTATTCGCCAGTACTTAGAAAATGGGAGCCAGTAATTAATTTTTATATTTTTTTGCAATTACAAAATAGTTTTTAATCGAAGTGTATGCCCTATGTTGGGGTCATTTAATAAATTTGGGTAGATTAGGTATTTATGTAGGGTAGATAATAATAATAACTACTATCTACATATATATAAGTGCTTAATTAAAAAATAGTATGTATAAACATACAACTTGAATATATTTTTATTTTTTGTTACATTGCTTCATGTAAAATGTCTCAGATAATTTATTTAATAACCTGGTAATTATTATTATATGTTTTAAATTTACATAAAGAAGGCAATCTTATTAATATACTGACAACAAATTAAGAGAAAAGTTTTAAGTTTTATTATGTCTTAATGTGTTTTATAAATATTTTAGAAAAAATAATGAATAGCTTTTAAATTAATTTACGGATTTTTTTTAACAAAGATTACCCATGTGATGTAGATATACTACTTAATAAGTACATATATATGTCTCTGTATTAGTAACTTGCTCAAGTACTTAACTATGTTTAAACATACCCCAGCTGGTAGGAATGTCACATCCTAACATCCATCTTTCTTTCATCTCGATAATGTCAAAACAGAACAACGAGGGGCCATAGATAAGCGATTTATTTTTTCTGAAAAATTAAGAATCCTCAAATCCCAGAGCTCATAACTTTTGCGATGTCTAAAATTAAAATCTGTCAAAGGAGATGTAAAAAGATATTTATTGGCTTTTCTTTTTTTTTTCTTCAATCTTAATACATATTCTTCTATAACATAGATATAAATTGTACATTTAGGCCTCTTCTAAGCAATTTTCAATGCCCTTGACTTTATTGAATAGTTACATTATATGAACACTATTTCAATTGGCAAAATAAACCGCTTATAAAATTAAAGCCACACAGCCAACTAAATTTTGTTAACCTTCAACATTTTGATCAGTCATGATCTCTTTACAAGGACGTTGTAAGAAGCTTTTGATCTGAAAAATACATTTTTTATGTGTGTTCGCCAAATGGTTTGCGTAATCACTACTGTAAATTTGGGAGTCAATAATATTTTGGTTTTATTTTTTATTTATTTAAATATTTGAAAACCCAATTTCTATCAAATTATTCGCGTATAGCTTCGCCTCATTTAATTGGGAAGATCAAAATAAGTGTAGATCAAGCCATATATAGGAAGTAAGCAAGCAAAACTGCTGTAAAACTGATTACATTATCAACAAAGCAAAAAAACAAAAAAAAACGAATGAAAGTTATAACACCCCTTTGCGTTGATGGTTAAAAAATACGAGCCGTCATTTTCATTTGGAATATCGACACAGCAAGGAGGGTGAGGAATAAAGATGGCGGCCGGACCTCTTGGCACCCTATTTTTGTATTCTTGCCACCCCCGCCCATGCACCGCACCCCCATCCAACTACACGCCTCGTAAAAGTGCAACGAGTGGTTTCTTTGGTACTTTGTAACCTGAATATCCTGGTTAATTAGGTTGCTAGTATTTTTGAAATAATTAATTTAAAAACAGAGATTTAAAAACATAAATATTATTTTATTTCTTCTGGGGGTTTTGTTTTTGGAGTACCTAGTCTAGAAAAAATCTGCGTATTTTTTCTTTATAAAAATATTATATTTTCTTCTGGGACATAGCTTACCTATTGGTGTACAGAATTATATCAAATTTCATCTAGTATTTTCTGCATAATGCGCGATAATGTAAATGACAGAATAAAGCCAAAATAGGTTGATACCATCGCTGTGTTAATTGGAGTGGGTTACAATGTGAATTTATTAATTTGTAAAAAGAAATTAATCTATAATTAATTATATATCTACTACAAAAATAAAGTGCACTATTCCTAGGTTCATGTTTATTATTATTGTAATAATAATCGTCAATTTATGACAGTACCTTTTTACTAAATTAACTGCAAAAACAATTAATTAAACATGACTGCAAGAGAGGAGGTGGTAAGGGGTAGAACACCAGATCTGTCAGCAGTATTGTTTTAATATAACTTTGTATTTTAAATAGAATAAAAATAGTATTAAAACAAAACTGCAAATGAGATGATGGTAATGAGGCAGATTTTGTTTTTTAGGAAGCTAAGTCTAAAGTGAGACTATAATTTATAGGTTAGGTACAGTCAGCGTCATTATTTATGGAAATTTTATTAATAAATCCGTACACCGTCCACAATTCATAGGCGTGGTTAAATTGTCTTCCATAATTGTTCGTTTTCTATTGGCCGCTGTCGTTTCCTTGCTGCACGTAGGCGTAACGATTTTTTACCAAGATAACTACTAACGTACGTGCGTGCCGCTTTTTAAACCGTATAATACTGTTTAATTGCGGCGCAGTTAGCTATGGCCGTTTAATACGGAGTTTATTGATGTGTTTTTTTTTCATTGTAACGTGTAGCATGTGGCAAAACGTGTCGAAATTTATGATACTGAGTGTACCTACCTACCATTTTTAATTGGTTTCCTGGTTGGGAAATTAGCTTTGTTTTTTTGCTAATTATAATGTTATAATTAAATTATTTGTCAAAAATAATGAAACTGAAGTTTTTTATAATAAAGTGCTCGCTAAAATTGCCTTCCTATCCTATTAAATTATTTTTTAATTGTACTTACTTCTAAATCTGTAATCTCAATCCATCTGTAAAGTTTTTTTTTTAAATAACTAGGTTCATGTAACATTGCAATCATAAAAGGTGATATTACGTAAAAAATGAAATGCTTTTTTTGTTAAAAGCAGTGGTAGCCAGGTGGTCGAGCGCACGCCTTACAATCAAAGCGTGCAGGTTCAAACCCCGGCTCTCACCTCTGGGTTTCATGAGCGAATCTCATTGTCATCTGAGGTTACCACTTGCTATGAAACGGTGAAGAAAAACATCGTGAGGAAACCTGCACGTCTATAGAAAGGCGCGTGAAGTTCACCAACCCGCACCGGGCCAGCGTGGTGGACTATAGCCCACAAATCTCCCTCGTATTGAGGGAGAATGTGCCCGGTATAATGGCAATAGGCTCGCCCCCTATTACATTAGGACCAAAATACATCGAAGAAGTGTGGGCGCACTGCTCTGCCTGCCACTTCGAGGAATACAGTCGTGATGGTGATGTATTTATTTTTTGTTACGATATTCCTCTTAAATTGTTTTCTGGAAATAATTAGTATATGATTCATCTATGTAGGTATTTCACTCCATATCATATATCTCATTTAGATTGTACATACTTTTATGTATATTCATATATCTCACACCGATTACAATGACCACCCGTAGCCCAAACGCGAGGGTCTCTACCCCAAAAGCACCATAAATAAGTACATAAAGACATACTAAAAACCATTGTGATTAGGCATCCCCTAACATAAAAAAGGTTAAAAAAACCGCCCCGGGGGTCGGTACCACCCTCACGACTTTTTTCTGTTTATCAGTCACCCTCGATTTTAGATTTTTCATTTGTGAGATTGGTACATAATGGTTATTGATTTTTGGGGGATGTTTTTGTCGTTTGATTTCAATGGCTAATACTTAGTCCTGTACAAATGGGCGCGGCAAAGCGTGCAACTATTCTTTCGCCAATACCGAAACGTACTGTCCCCTTTTCTTTCAGTGATGTTCTTGGTATTACTAACAGAAATAAATTATCATTACACAGTATGATATGTAGCCGAATAGCAGTGGTAGCCGAGTGGTCGAACGCACGCCTTGCAATCAAAGTGTGCAGGTTCAAACCCCGGCTCGCAACTCTGGAATTTATGTGCGAATCTCATTTTCAATCGAGATTATCACTTGCTATGAAACGGTGAAGGAAAACATCGTGAGGTAACCTGCACGTTTGAGGGAACTTGACTAGTTCTCGATAGGTGTGTGAAGTCTGCCAACCCGCACTGGGCCAGCGTGGTGGACTATGGCCTGAATCCCCCTTGCATTGAGGGGAGGTCCGTGCCCAGCAGTGGGACGTTAAAAGGGCTGTAGTAGTATGAATTTCAGTCAAACATAAATTGATCTAATAAATACTTTTTTTTTATTTGGAACATAAATAGGTTCTCACACAAAAGTTTGAAAATAAAAAAAGTTCATCCGAACAAAATCACAGACCTAATTATTTAAAAACATACTTCGATAATACTCACCGGATCGCCTTCATTCCCCATTCAAACGTTTTAATTAACAATTCTATTAATTAACTGTGAAAGTTTCGTCAAGTTTTATTGGCCGAGTAACTTTTTACTCCGAGCCGTAGCCACGAGTTGCCGACTAATGCCATCGCAGATTTTTCAACAAGCCTTTTCAATTTATTTTTCAACACATTTTTTTCAGGATTTTTCAGACGCCCGGTATAATTTTTAAGTGTACATATACGGTAGCTAATATGTAGATGCATAGTTAAGACAGATTGTACCTAACTATCATAGTTTCTGAGTTATAAACCTTTGAATAATTGTCATCATAAGTATCTTGTTGTCGCCGTAGCCACGAATGGCCCTGTTATATCTAACTATCATAGTTTCTGAGTTATAAACCTTTGAATAATTGTCATAAGTATCTTGTTGTCGCCGTAGCCACGAATGGCCCTGTTATATCTAACTATCATAGTTTCTGAGTTATAAACCTTTGAATAATTGTCATAAGTATCTTGTTGTCGCCGTAGCCACGAATGGCCCTGTTATATCTAACTATCATAGTTTCTGAGTTATAAACCTTTGAATAATTGTCATAAGTATCTTGTTGTCGCCGTAGCCACGAATGGCCCTGTTATCTAAGTAAAATACGTCTAATTATTATTACTAAAACACATTTAGCATAGAAGTCGAATTATTACGAGATTTTAAAATGGGCGGCGAAAAGAATTTGAATATCAAATTTCTATAATACTACTTATTTAGTTTACAAATAATAATTATATTATTGTCGAAAATCTGTTCGATTGAAATGAAAGCAAATTAAATAAATAATACAGTGCAGTGCAATATTTATATCTGTTTTATTTTTAAGTTTTAATATTACTAAAAACTTTGAACACTTTAACTAGAACTAAATTGTTAGAAATAACATAAAATATATTATTATTGCCTTTTTTTGCGTCCCGCTACTGGGCACGGGTCTCCCCTCAATGCGAAGGGGGGTACAGAAAATAGAACATCAATAATACAACAATACTGCTAGAAGTTGTGTTAACGCTCTATCTAAACTCTACAAGCCATAATAACTCAAATGTATTATTTTAATTAGGACAACTTGTCAAGGCAAACTTGGCCGCACTGCAAAGTATCACAAATTATTATTATGCGCACCAAAGATTGTAATCTTAAGTAATAGAACTGGTTCCCAATCAAAGACGAAACGGGTTTCATTGAACTTAAAAAAAACCCCTCGTTAAACCAGTACAGTCGTATTTACGTATAGATGCAATGGAGTAAGAAAACAAAAAGAAACTTAAAAGGTTCCGCATAAAAGAGTGTTTTTTTCGTTTTTGCATGGAGCTTGAGAAATTGTATTAAATAAAAAAATATTTCTTGGAGATTGTGGAAGGTAAAATCTGGTTTTGTAACTTTGCATGTTTGCGAAATATATGCTTAAATGTGCGGACGATCTTAGTGATATTATTTTACTACGCCAGCAACCCTACCACTATCTCTAGCATTACTGTTTCAATATTACCTGTACTTTTTAAAAACTTTCGCAGTACCAAAAAAAATTACAAAAAAGAAAAACCTAGGTGCACTAAAAAGCTAAAAATTACTATAATTAATCACATTTGAATTAGGTGCCAATCTACGTCAGAGTAGGCAAATACACACATGAACATACAAATTGTTGACAGATTTTTTACAAAGTTAAATGTCAAACATTAAAGGAGTATTAAGTATATTGCAGAAGAGTCATCCGCCATCTTTATCACTGTCATTATCCATTTTTATTTATAATGTGTATTTATTGAATTTGTCCTTGCTATTAATTACTTGACATTGGCGAAATACTCGCGCTAGTCGCAGGTGATGCCATTCCTCATCTGATTTCATTAAATATCATCATTTCGCTCATTTCGTTTAAAAAAAAAAAAAAGTATATTGCAGGACCGAGATGTGTGGATACGTTTTTTTTAATATAATAATAAGTCCTTTTGCCCAGGAGGGAAACATCGAAGGGGTTTTAAAAAGCTATCAATTAAAAGTACGCATCCCCACTGGTCCAGGGTATATAAGTTCAAGTTCAAAGAACCAGTCTTGCCGCTAGCCAGTGCATGGACCCGTTTGCAAGGTTGTAATAACGGGACGCGATCCCTACTGTACTGTACGGGTTTGTACTTCGGATGCCGATTGTATTACTTACTAAAATTCGCTTAAGATTACAGACTCTAGCAGTATTGAAAACAGCTCGGATCATCATCATTTGCCTTACCTTATCCCATTATTTGGGTTCGGCGCAGTATGTCCTTTTCTTCCATTCGTCTCGCTTTTCCGTCATACCAACATCGACTCCGATCTCAATCATATCACTTTTTACACACTCCATCCATCTTTTCTTTGGTCTTCGTCTCGCTCTGTATCCATCAACATTCATACTCATCACTCTTTTATTCACATGCTTCTCATCTCTTCTCATCACATGCCCAAACCATTCTAGTCTCTTACTTCTCACTTTTTCTGTTATGGGCGCTACTTTTATACTACCTCTAATATGTACATTCCTCACCTTATCCATTCGCGTCACTCCACACATATTTTGATATTAATTTAAAATTATTATCACGTTGAGAGATGGTAGAAATTTTAAAAACTCGATTGATAATAACTTATAAAAATAATAATAAAAAAATCCGTTATGGTAATAAAACACGAGGTGACAAAGTTTATACGTCCGTTTAGTAACATAACAATATGCTAAATATAAAAAAAAGTTATTGATCCTTTATTAAGGATCTTGATCCCCTAATAACCACAGCGCGTGCCAATATCTCAATAGAAACGCATTGACGCTTCAGTCTATTGATCCAATCGATTTTGTAAAGGATAGGCAGGTAAGATTTTTTTTTTTCTTGTACCCGTCCCCCTTAAGTTACCATTAATAGCTTGCACACTTTTTTAAGAAAGAAAAAATCACTTGTGCGCTTTTTGTTATTCTTTTTTTTGTCAACAAAGTTGATCCGACGTGTGAACTGAATTATAATTATGGGTACAGCATTTTTTTAATTGAAAATGTTTTTTTTAATGTTTGCCACTTAACTCGCTTACGGTAGATGGAATTCGAATTAAAAATGTTTGTGATACTCAACTTTTTTAATATTTTTTTGTTTTTATTTTTGTGTGTATAAAAGCGTGTGAATGTTGTCAAACGATCGGGTATTGTAGTTTTACAGTTAAAATATTCTATAGCTTTAAATTATTGTATGTTATATATATCATACTTTAGTTATTTTTGTTTTATGTGTTTAAATGCCAATATCTGCTCCGAACATTTAATTAGGTAATGAAATGACCTATTATGTACTTTGGGGTAACTGAAATACAGTTAGATTTTAAAAATTAACATTGTATTGGGGGTTTCCTCCTAGTTAATAATATCTTTGAAATTACCACACAATTTAATATGAAATTGAGAGTGTATCTCACAAATTTCAAATCGAATTATGACTTTGAATTTTTGTCATGTCGTAAAACATAACTAAATATTTAAGTATTAAATAACCGTATTCTAAGAAGTGGTGGTGAGGATCTAACAGTTTTTCAAAGTCCCTCAACAAAATGAAGCTCAATATTAAATTTCATCCCCAAAATCAACGCCAATGATTACTACCATGTTCCCTAATTAATTTCTGTACTGCGAAAGTAGAAAAAAATTGAATTAAGGGGTGGAAATTTTTCCGTCCAAACTTAAACAAAATGCAGATAGGTGGAAGTTTGTTAACAAGGGGGGGTTTCACCCCCCTTTGAAGTTCGGAAGAGCACGCGACCGTGAGGGTGTAGGTACTTAGGGGTGAAAAATAAGTCTCACCCCTTAAATAAGATATCTGGGAGATTGAAATTGTTGAGGCGTGTATTTTTTCGGTTGATTATGTACTTTATTAACTTAATGCAGTACATTATATAGTAGATACCTCTGTAGGTCTTACGCGCCGCACCCATTGGCGTGAAGTAACTTGCCCGTTTTAAAAGTGTACTCTGTTGCAATATCAATAAGGATTGTATTTCTGTGCTTGCCATGCAACCTCGCGCCAAAGTCTGCTAGTGTCAACTTTGGAATTTCGTTCAAAAATGTGCTTTTTCTACGAGTAAATAATGTTCGTTTTGGTATTAGCAAAATATCGGTGGGATCTGGTTAATGATTTTGTACATCTTGCTGAGAGTTTTAAGGAATACTGATATTGATTAACTCGAAATAATGGACGCTGTAGTGTAGGTACTAAAGCGGTTTTTAATTTTTTTTAAACGACTTTTTTTTTCAATTTTTTTTTATTTCACAATGCTAAATGTTCCATTATTAAATTCAAATAAGGGTATTTCAGCCGGTGTCAAGTAATTAATAGCAAGGATAATTTCAATAAATACGTATAATAAATTGAATTACAATAAATACACATTATGATTGAAAATGAAATTGAATGTGATAAATGTGAATGTGAGAAATTTTATTAGGCACCATTAAAACGCTACGAAAGCTACACCTTTGGCAGTGTACGCTATACGACCACCAAGATATTATAAACCTCTTGCTTTTTTTTCTCTAAATTAAAAAGTAAATGCACAATCTTTGAACAAACTTTTTTATATATAGGTCCTCAGGGGTGGTGCCGTCGAAATTAAATGTTAAGACGAAGCATCGGCCCCTATTTGATTTCCATAATTGCAATAGCAAATTGCCAAAAAGAAATGCTCTCATTTCGGGGCTGGAGCGGGTGTTTAGGCGAAACAATTTTCGCCTTATAATATTGTATAGTTAGCAAAAAAAGTTTAATTACAAAGGTCCGTTTAATCTTCTATTTTCTATAAGATAATATTACAAAGCTGAAGAGTTTGTTTGTTTGGTTGAAGGCGCTAATCTTAGGATTAGTCCGATAGTCCGAATTGTAAAAATATTTTTGTGTTGAATAGTCAATTTATCGAGGAGGGCTATAGGCTATATAACATTACGCTACGACTAATAGGAGCGGAGCAGCAATGAAAAATATGGCAAAGACAGGAAAAATGTATTCCTTCTGAGGCTATAATTTATGAAGGTATTAAATAACAGAAGTCTGTGCGTACGAAGTCGCGAATAGAAGCTAGTATTCAATAATAGGCACAAAATATACCTATATATCATTTTTTATTAGTATAACACAAGTAAATAGAAGGGGGAAAATGATTGGACATATAATAAGCCATGATGCACTGATGAAGACAATAATAGAGGGAAAGTCAGAAGGCAATAGAGGAAGAGGAAGACCAAGGATAAGTTATTTTGACCTAATAAAAGAAAGAATAAATGTCAAAATATACCAAGTGGTAAAAAAAACCGGCCAAGTGTTAGTCGGACTCGCACACAAAGGGTTCCGTACCATTATCTATAAAAACGGCAAAAAACATCACGTTTGTAGTATGGGAGCAGAAAGAGCAGAAAGCAAGCAGAAAGCACGGATGAATGGAAAAAAAACTCCACCGACAAGAGCCTAGCTCTTAAGAATAAGAAGAAGAACACAGGTACCAAATGGAGATACTCCTTCTTGGAAGACCGCGGAAACAGTGACGCGATATAATAATAATAATAATAAATCTCATCGTATAATCCCAAACTAAAACTTGTACAGTGGGTACCATACCTATCCCATACCCATAAGGTATCTAATTCACAAAATTTTCCGCCGATGAGAATCGAAGCCGCAAAAAGCCGGTGTAGTGAGCCAAGCGGTCTACTCTCAGACCACTAGACCATGCTGTAGACCAAGGCCCAGGATTGAGACCAGTGGTGGGAGAGAGGGAAGGTTTTTGCCCAGAAGTGGTACATTAAATTAAAAAAAATATTATTGACATTTTTTTTATTGGGAACAAAAAAAAAAAATTTGTTACAGAAAAATGGTTTACTGATTTTGCTGCCAATACGCTTCAATCAAAGAGCCGAAGCCACGCGACCTCTCTATTCTTAAATTATTTCTTTTTTTCCTGAAGACTTTAATAATGAATGCAAATAACACCCCCCTCGCCAACAAAGCCTGTTTCGTACAATATTTATTAATAATATATTGATATAGTTTATATACCAGACAGTAATATATAACAAAAAGTAACTTCACATAAAGATTTTATGCAAAATATAAAAAGAGAAAAGTCGAAAGAAAGAAAACCCATTAAAAACAATCGCAAACAATAATTCTTGGAAAGTTTTAAATTTCGAATAATCTTGTCATTCGCAGACACTCGGAGGGACAGAATGTAATGAGGCTTGAATGAAAATAAGTATTTTGAGGTATTTTAAGATGTTTTAATTTAGGAAATTTTAAACCTACGTTATCGTTTTGAGGTTGCTTTAATCGGGTCAAGTTGACTATAAAAGCTTAGGCAACTACTACTAATCGTAGGCGTCTAGTGTGTCCACTGCTGTGTCAATTCCTTATGCCCCGGCGGACTGGTGCCTCAAAAGAAGCGCGTCGAATACACACATAGACTGCTAAAATCATATCCCTTCCTGTTAGCAGTGGTAGCCGAGTGGTCGAACGCACGCCTTGCAATCAAAGTGCGCAAGTTCAATCCCCGGCTCGCACCTCTGGGTACGCACCTCTTCATGTGCGAATCTCATTTTTATCCGAGATTAAAACTTGCTAAGAAACGGTGAAGGAAAACATCGTGAGAAACCTGCACGTCTATAGAAAGATAATCTATAGAAAGTGTGAAGTTCACCAACCCGCACCGGGCCAGCGTGGTGGACTACAGCCCAAAAATCACCCTCGATTGAGGGATAATGTGCCCGGCATAATGGTAATAGGCTCGCCCCCTATTACATTGGGACCAAAATACATCGGCGAAGTGTGGGCGCACTGCAATGCACCTCTGCCTACCCCTTTGGGGAATACAGGCGTGATGATGTGATGTATTATTCTTTCTTTTAGCTTCGACGTAGTCGGGTAATAAAGGTAACCTGTCAATAAGAGTCGCTCAATGAAAAACGGAATCCGTTGCTTAAGCATCACATCAATAGACATTACTTAATTTGGCATTGATTCGCTTGTCGTTAGACAAAACTGGTATTATTATTGCTTCAGTAAAAAAACGTCACAAATAGGCGAGGCACATAAATTTTACATAAAGTACATCATAGCTGGGGTGTTTACCCTAGTACAATCACCCCCGCTTATGTCGCCCCTATTATGGTTGAAAAATCGATATCCTGGTCAAACCCCGCGCCAATACCCAAAGTCCAAATGGGGGTCAAAAACTGTGTTATTGGTATATGGAAATTAGTATTAAAATAAACTAACAATCAAAGCATCTGATAATCTGGGGCTGTTCCATCACCTCTTAAAGTATGATTGTTCATAATGTCCATTTTTGACAGATTTTGTACTGAGTTAACTGACAAAAACTTAAAGTAGATTTTAGAAATAGTTGCTCTTACTACTACAGCCCCTTTTAACGTCCCACTGCTGGGCACGGGCTTCCCCTCAATGCGAGGGGGTTTCAGGCCATAGTCAACCACGCTGGCCCAGTGCGGGTTGGCAGACTTCACACATCTATCGAAAACTAGTCAAGTTTCCCTCAGACATGCAGGTTTCCTCACGATGTTTTCCTTCACCGTTTTATAGCAAGTGATAATCTCGGATGAAAATGAGATTCGCACATAAATCCCAGAGATGCGAGGCGGTGTTTGAACTTGCACACTACGATTGCAAGGCGTGCGTTCGACCACTCGGCTACCACTGCTCTTGCAGTAACTATTTTAATATTACTTTCAGTGGTAGTCTTTCAGGTAGTAAGGGGGTTGATAACTAAGTTGCAATGATTTGAGAGTGTATAATCATAAATCATCACGTCGTATTCCCCGAGGTGCACGGCGGTCCACCTACACTTTGCAGAAGTATTTAAGTCCCAATGTATTAAAGGGGCCGGTACGCTATGTGGTCCAAATGGGGGTCAGCTATTTTTTTCTGCGTCGAATGAGTGAATGTAAAGTTAATACGAGGAATATTTGGGCCACAGTCCATCACGCTGACCCGGTGCGGGTTGGTGAACTTCACACACCTTTATATAGACGTGGAGTTTTCCTTAATCGTTCAGCAAGTGGTTGGTATTCATTACCTATTGAAAACGACATTCGCATATGAAATCAAAAATTTGTAAAGGTGCAAGCTCCTTATCTATAGTTATTATAAAACTGAAGAGTTTGTTTGGTTGAACGCGCTAATCTCAGGAACTACTAGTCCGAATTGATCTCACAAAATTATATATAACAAGAATAGTAGGTAATCTCAGTATATATATATACCATTGTGTTCCTGCTTCAAACGGGGACCACCCTTAATGTTATGCAAAGAATTCTAAAGAAAAACTCAAAGAAAGATGTTTCCCTCCAGCCATACAGAAATCTATTTACCTTCCTAAAGGCACCCTCCATTTTTATAAATAGACATTTTATATTCAAATTCGATATTCGCTGAATTAATGACAGTGGGGGGAAACCCCCTTAATCATGTAAAATATCAAGCACCTTTCGTGTCCGTATGGGATTTCAAAAAGAAGGGATTCGTTGAAGAAAATGTACTTTTCAACCGAGATCCGCGAGGGACAGAAGTACAGTCGGCGACAAAAACTATATATTTTATTTTATTTCTTGCTATTTAAAGTTATCATAAAATTTAAAGCTTTTGAAATTAAACTATTTTACGGATTTTATCGCGTTTATTTACTATTTTATTTAAAGCGTAAAATAACATATAGCTGACGTGAAACACCGGCGCTCCACGAAGTCTGCAATCTGTGAACATGTACAGGACCGCACCCGCCATTATATCAGATTTGATAAACCGCATATCCTCGCAAAAGAACACCGACTCCGACCAAGGATGATACGTGAGGCCATTGAAATTAAAAAACATCCTAATTTCAATAGGAAAGATGGCTGGGTGCTACCACCAACTTGGGATCCAGTAATTAATATGATTAAATTCAAAACCAAGCGTACCATTGCAAGACCTCAGGACACCGTAAGCACTTTCTGCGTGGATCGGACCGCAAACAACAACAACTAAATATGAGGGTACCCAGTTATTAACTATGACATCAGGACGTCTAACACCTCAGTCCCCCCGTGACCATGGTTGCTGTAAAGCAGCCGAAACGTCGGGAAAATAAAATAGTAAATAAACGCGATAAAATCCGTAAAATAGTTTAATTTCAATGTATAGTATTCGCGAAAATATAAGAAAACAATATTTAAAGCTTTTTTCATTATTTTTCAAATAGCAGTGGTAGCTGAGTGGTCGAACGCACGCCTTGCAATCAAAGTGTGCAGGTTCAAACCCGGCTCGCACCTCTGGGATTTATGTGCAAATCTCATTTTCATCCGAGATTATCACTTGCTATGAAACTGTGTAGGAAAACATCATGAGAAAACCTGCACGTCTGAGGGAACTTGACTAGTTCTCGATAGATGTGTGAAGTCTGCCAACCCGCACGGGGCCAGCGTGGTGGACTTTGGCCTGAATCCCCCTCGCATTGAGGGGAGGCCCGTGCCCAGCAGTGGGACGTTAAAAGGGCTGTAGTAATGTGGGCTAATAAAGGACTTACGTATAGTCAATTTCTACCACATCGGTTCGGAATATTGCTACTACTAAAAATACCTTTTTAAAACTCAATGGTTGCTCTTTTGAAAAGAAAAAAAGTCAATGAGTTACAATCTCAGGGAAAGTAACGCCAGCAGCTTACTAGTAGTGCTGTTAGGATTTCTAAGATAGTATGTTCGGAATTTGTCCTGATCTGAGTGTCACTGGGATAGCCCCCCGTAACAATAGTACAAGCTTTGCTTAGTATAGGATTATACGGTGAGTATGTGTTGTCTGTATGCATTTGTGACAAGCTAGTAACCACTTTTAAATGTAACATTGGAGGACTAAACACATTTTATGGCTAGACGAGATGTAATTCATATAAAAAGCGAGACAAGACATGACAAGACTTTGGGAAATTAATTGTAAATCATCCATATATCGCGAAAAATGCTTGAAGATGTCGCTGTTGATCTGTACGCTTAGCATGACTGCGTAGACATGACTTTTAAATTCTTTCAAATGTCAGATTTGTCGAGAAAATGACGTCACACCGAGCCATGATCAGTCCAAAAAGCTCGAAGTGACGTCATTTTCTCGACAAATCTGACAGTTGAAGGAGGTTAAACTTATGTCTACACGGTCATGCTAAGCCTACTGGTAGATTTCTGTCAAACGTGCAGTTTTGCTGATGGTGTATTTTTCACCTTTCGAGTTATAAATCTTTAAACAAACAGCCTAGCCGACAACGTCGTTGCTGCGACGAAATGTGACTAATTTAAACGTGACTTGAAATATTTCATCGATACCGTTGACTGGTAACATTTTATTTTGGACACCATGAGTAGTAATCACAGACAAAAAAATATTTAAAATATGGAACTAATAAACAAATAATTCTCTCCACGATTGTACTAAACATGACACCCCTATACAAGATGTTCTTTTTAAATCCGATGCACACCCCCGCCGCTTGTTATTGCGTATTATTAGATTTGTTAGGCAGACGTATATAGATTATATACTCTACATAGGTTATGTTGCAAGGGAATCACGACTTTATAGTTCATTTATATAAGGTGGTAGTATCTGACTGTAAGTGCTTTTTGGCCTAGGACGAAAAAAAAAATATTTTAATTTTTCCTGATGTGAACAGTCATTGTTTTTTTGTATAGAATAATTTTGGTAATCAAAGTCACATCGTGAATAATATACGTGTATTGTAAAGACTTTATAAATAACTTGTAAAGTTTTAGTAGATTTTTATAATTATCCGATTTATATGTATTTGTATTTTATATTACCATACTTTCGTCAGGGCCAATAATAGGCACATAAACTTGTGTGCTTAGAAATTTTACGTTTTTTACTCTATGTAGTAATATATATTATACGTCTTTTCATCTGTATTATGTAAGAAGATAGATTGATTATTTATATAAATTATTATTTACCAAAAAAATATTTTTTACTAAAATAATTTCAATACAATGAAGTCGCTAACGTATTCCTTGATAGAATAAAACCAGAAGCCCAACGTATCTACAAACCTAACCCACATCTGCTAACCATGACTAAATCAACTACCAATAAAACAAAACTAAAAAAACAATGCGCCAACCGAACAATAACCAAAGGGGTCAACGTTCACACGCGAAAGCTTGCAACTCTAAAAAAAAACTAATTTTAATAAAATGCACTTTCATTTTTTAATAAAACGTACCTTTCGCTTTTAAGACAATGTAACGATTCTAAATTCAAAAACATCTGGTCTTAACCCTCCGGTGATTTATTGTTTATGTTCAGGAACACGACAATGGGTCGCGTTGACACAATTACGGGACCCCCGAAAGTGTTGCTAAAACAAAAAAAAAAAGATTGTTATAGTCAAGAACAGGTTTGCATTAGCATGTGAATGCTTGGAGTGAGATGTAAACTAGTGAAGTGTTTCGCTCATAAATACAGGGTTGCTAGCTCATAAATGCGAATATTAATATTTTTTTTTTAAATTGGGAATTCAAAGAGTTTATATATAACTAGCTTATATCCGTGACTTCGTCCGCGCAGACTTCGATTATTTCATATCGTTATAAATTATAGTCTATATGTTATTTTGATGTATAAACAATAATACTGTAAAGTTTCATTGAAATCCGTTCAGTAGTTTTTGCGTGAAAGAGTAACAAACATCCATTCATCCATCTTTACAAACTATTGCCTTTATAATATTAGTAGGATTATTAATTACCGGCATAAATACTTACCACTAACATAATTTTATAAAAAACGGTGTTATAAAATAGTACAAATTCATTTAAAAGGAAAAATAAGTGTAATATTTTTAGTATTACTAAATATTTTTTTATCTAAACAGTGTCGTCATAATATGTTAATGATTTGGATATTGTATAAATTTTAAGGTGAGATATAAGTATTCTGGGCTATTTTATATTTCACTCAAATAATATTATAATTATCCACAAGATTTGTTCAGTAATATAAATTTGTTTTATTTGTGTTAGAAAAAGAACTTTTTGATTATAATAATATTTTAATAGGTTATACAAAACTAATACTGCAATGTTTACTGTAATTTTTCAGGTTTTGTTCGTTACAGCATAAAAAAATACTTTTAACTTCAAATAGAGTCAGTTTTTTAGCATTGCGACAACCCTACGGTCTCCCATATTTTAATTATAGCTTCCTCATCCCCTGCACCTTCAAGACATTGTCCCAGTTAATAATTCATTCATACATTTCATTAGAAATTATTCTCAACTGCCGCCATATGCAAATGGGGCCGAATTAAAATAGAGACAATGCTGTTTTTATAAAAATAAAAATACTCTGTCATTCGTTCCCACAGAACTAGATATGATTTTAACCATTCATTCCTTCAGATAGTGTCATTCATATTTTTTTGTATGATTTTTAAATTTAGAACCCATATGGAAGTGAATTATTTTTTATGGTTTATTTTTGTAAAGCGGAGGAAGCAGTTTTTATTGCTTTAAAGCTTTTAAATTTAATAGATTAATAGTTAAGATTAATTTAATGCATTTGTCTTAGTTGTTGCAGGAAATGACCACTCGCAGAAGATGTCAAAGATTAAATGACCAAATGGGAAGAATTAATTACATATGAATAAATTAATATTCTTATGACTTCCTTACTTTAAAAAAAACCTCTCTGTCTATGCACTGTAAAAGATTAGATTTATCTAAAATAACTCTTATATAATTAAATTTGTAGGTATATCAATATGTACTTATCAAGGCTAGCCATTGCAAGGGGTGCTAGTTAAAACCCCGGATCCTCTGGGATTTTCGAAATTCATGTGCGTAATTTTCAATAATAATTACCACTTGCCGAATGGTGATCGCAAACATCGTGAGGAAACCCACACGTCTATGGAAAGGCGTGTGAAGTTCACCATACCATACTGGGCCAGCGTGGTGGACTATGGCTCAAATCGTGAATGTGCTCGGTATTACATTGGGACCAAAAAACATCGGCAAAGTGTGGGCGCACTGCAGTGCACCTCTGCCTACCCCTTCGGGGGATACAGGCGTGATGATATTTTTTTTTCTATTTTATTAATAACTTGACATTGCCATAAATACCGCTAATCGCAGATGCAGCGTCACCTCATCTAATTAAACTAAAATTTCATCATTTCTTAAAAAAATAAGAATTATAAATCTTTTTGTATAAATATAATTCTTTATGGTACTGTCAGAAACTTTGACGCGCGGTTTTTGACGCCTTAGTATGCCCCTGAACAAGTATGATCTACTTCTACTAAAGCCCTTGTAACGTCCGACTGCTGGGCACGGGCCTCCCCTCAATGCGAGGGGGATTCTGGCCATAGTCCACCACGCTGGCCCAGTGCGGGTTGGCAAACTTCACACATCGAGAACTAGTCAAGTTCCCTGTAACGTGCAGGTTTCCTCACGATGTTTTCCTGCACCGTTTCATAGCAAGTGGTAATCTAGGATGTAAATGAGATTCGCACATGAAACCCAGAGGTGCGATTGGGGTTTGAACCTGCACACTTTGATTTGCAAGGCGTGCGTTCGACCACTCGGCTACCACTGCTTCAACAACAAGTATGATAATTAAAATCAACTTACATAATATAATAATTTACTTACCGTACTGGTATAATTCTCCTACTAGTACGCCATTACTTGGTAGTGTTGCCAGCTATCATTATGTCAATTGAATACAATTTACGATGTTCTATGTCTGTGTAATTGCTAAACGGCTATCAATACCCTTCTACCGGTCTTAACATTACAAACTTACATTACTCCAATCCATAAAATAATATTCACACGATGTTGTACTTTATTGAAAAGTGATAGAGTTGATGCACTTTTTATTGGGTTGGTAGATGATTTTGGTAGAATTAAGTGTTAAGATTCGTAACTGTCAAACAAGAAAATAAACTAGTTTATTATGATTTAAAAGGAGAAAGGTTATGGCGAGTTATTTTGAGGTTACTATTAATAATGGCTACAGATTGGTTAATGGTAGCCAGGAATAGGTATCCCATGGGTAGGATTTCGTCGAAATATATTTTTGGCTAAAAAACATATTGGTTGCAGTGGTAGCCGGGTGGTCGAACGCACGTTTTGCAATCAAAGTGTGCAGATTCAAAGCCCGGCTCGCACCTCTGGGTTTTATGTGCGAATCTCATTTTCATCCGAGATTATCGCCTGCTAAGAAACGGCGAAGGAAGACACCGTGAAGGAACCTGCATGTCTGATAGAACTTGAATAGTAAGTTTGCCAACCCACACCAGCCAGCGTGGTGGACTAAGGCCCGAATCCCCCTTGCATTTAAGGGAGGTCCGTGCCCAGCAGTAGGACGTTAAAAGGGCTGTAGTAGTAAGTATGTATTTTATGGATATATGTAGTTAGGTATACATATAAGGACGCTTGAACTAGTAAACAAAATAGAACTAATAATGTGACTCGCGTAGGCAAAGATTAAACTGTAGTTAGATGAAAATAATTGTTGTTATTTGTCCTGTTGTTGTTGATAGAGATGTTTACCTCATTATTGTTTACACATATTGTTTTATTTCAACTGTTTACACATGTTATTTGTGTACCTACTCACAATATGTATGTATGTACCTATCGTGTGTTTAGTTTAACATTATAAGTACTCGTATGTTATTATTAAATGAGTTATAGGTAACTATAATATGTGTCCCCAAGTCTATCTATCGTTGTTATGATTCATTTTTTATGGCATGAAATGAAAACAACATATACCTGTCATGATTTTTAATAAATTTCAAATGTATCGGTATTACGTTAAATACTCGTTGGTATCGATATTATTCTATTTAAAATTGGCAACACTATCGTGACACGTCGTGTCATAGGAGGGGGAAAGTGCCGAAGCAGCG
Organism: Ptilodon capucinus; assembly: GCA_914767695.1. Taxonomy (NCBI): domain Eukaryota; kingdom Metazoa; phylum Arthropoda; class Insecta; order Lepidoptera; family Notodontidae; genus Ptilodon; species Ptilodon capucinus. The sequence continues at coordinate 10,378,919 of OU611817.1, read as the reverse complement.
CCAGACAGTCAGTCCAATCGGCATTCGAGAACGTGACTTTGAGGTGGAACCATCACCATTTATTAAGTGTACCTAACCTACTTGTATTATAATCTAAAAATAAGTTATCTATGCAAATGGATGATTAACTAAAATAAGTGAATGTCTGCAGTTGTTTAAATTCTTAAAATACCTACTATCAATGATACCTACAAAATGACTACCACAGGTGGAGCCATTCCTCATCTTATTCCATTATAATTTCATAATTTCGTAAAGAAAGAAAATTAACTAAGAGTATCTGACATTACATAGTAATACCCACATTTGCATACCTTTAAAAACTATAAATTCCAACGCTAGGGTAAAAACCATGTTTCCTGCCATAAATAACTATGAATTAGATGCTAGAACTTTGTAGAAACATCTGCCTTGAGCCAACTGCAATCCCCACACATACTGAGGCGTCATGACGCGGGCGTAATTTTTAGGGTTCCGTACCCAAAGGGAAAAAAAACGGGAACCCTATTACTAAGACTTCACTGTCCGTCCGTCCGTCTGTAACCAGGCTGTATCTCATGAACCGTAATAGTTAGACAGTTGAAATTTTCAAAGATGATGTATTTATGTTGCCGCTATACCTAACAGCAAATTCTAAAAAACAGAATAACATAAATATTTAAGGGGGCTCCCATACAACAAACGTGATTTTATGCCGTTTTTTATAGATAATGGTACGGAACCCTTCGTGCACGAGTCCGACTCGCACTTGGCCGGTTTTTTTTTTCCAATACTAAAATCGCCAGACAATGCATACTCATCGTATGATCTTAAACTAAGTAAAGCTTGTACCATGAGTACCATACAATGGACTGGGGGCGATCGTAGTTACTACTAGACCAGAATAAAAATCCGAAGTGCCCTTTTCGGAATTTGCTTCAGACGGGAATCAAACCCGCAACTATCGCCATCCGGTTTAGTGAGCCTACGCTCAAACCACTAGACCTTGTGTTCCAGACGTCAAATAGTCCATGAGGCTAAGTGGCTGCGACGTCAAGCCACTGGCGCGTCAACGCTCGCGTCTAAAAAAATATTTTCCAATAGCAGTGGTAGCCGAGTGGTCGAACGCACGCCTTGCAATCAAAAGTGTGCAAGTTCAAACCCCGGCTCGCACCTCTGGGTTTATGTGCGAATCTCATTTTCATCCGAGATTATCACTGCTATGAAACGGTGTACGAAAACATCGTGAGGAAACCTGCACGGCTGAGGGAACTTGACTAGTTCTCGATAGATGTGTGAAGTCTGCCAACCTGCACTGGGCCAGCGTGGTGGACTATGGCCTAAATCTCCTCGCATAGAGTGGAGGCCCGTGCCCAGCAGTGGGACGTTAAAAGGGCTGTAGTTAGTTAGTTAGGTACTAAAACGGACTCTATGTCAATATGCATAAAGATAGAATTTCTGTGGTAGAAGACACCCCCACAAGTCAAAATTCGCTCGCGGTGTCAGTGTCATTTAGTTGAAGAATGAACTTTATCTATGAGTTAAGACAGTATCTTTTGGTATGGCAATAAATTTGCCGCGCCAGCGTTGACGCCCGATTATGCGGGAGGCCTCAATGAGTCTATTTTAGGTCCAATATTATTCTTACGTACGTACGGTTATCTATAAGACTAAAGATGAAAGTATAATTAGTCCATGATAATACTAAGTGGATGCGGCACCAATGAGTCAATTTTCGTACTGATTATTTTACAGGATCCCTCTACTACGAAACTACGGATGCAACATAAAATTTAAATTCTAGATACTGAATGAATAGAGAATTTAAAAAAAAACAGTACAATTATTACGCTTGTCCAATAAAGACGGTACTGAAACTGATTATAATCTAAAAATACTTTTGTTCGAAAAAAAACAAAAGCATAGACCCTGATACAGTATTTTTTACACAACACTCCACTCATTGTAATAACGGCTTTAAATCAAAAAGAGAAATCAAATTTCACCTTTTGTTTCACGCCAGTGACATCGCAGTGAGGGGGTCAATTTTTTTGGCACCTTGCACACAAAAAATGACCCTATAAAGGGTAATTTTTTGCGACGTTCGAATTTTAAATTGAGTTCGCCATTGTTGTTGCACTTTTTTATAATTGCAATTCGCCGGGAGTCATTTCTCATGCATCGCTTGCAATCTGATTTGCCTGACGGTTAGTGACAGTTTTTTTTTAAGTTCCGTTTAAGTAGATAGATACTTATAGTGAATTTCAACTAGGATGGGTACCATGACATTTGATACGTTCCAATACAGTTCAAAGAATCTGATAAATATACATTTTTAAAAATCACCAATTAATTTCCAAAGCAAATAATAATGTTTGATAAGATTGAAATTTGATTTAAATATAGGGTTTTACATTTTAAACAAATTCAAAAAGGCACAGAAAAATTATTATCCTAAAATTAGAGGCATGAAACGAAACGTTTAATGATAGGGATTGACACGTCGTAATCGGAAAAAACAAATAATCGTGTAATAATCGGCAAAAATAAATGCTGAAAAGAACAAAGAAGACCGTTTTAAACAGTCAAACCCGTGAGTTGGTTGTCCGCTTGCGGGAATACTTTGGGAGCGAGAAAATGGCGGTCCATTATTATCTGTCAACCACATAGTGGATCGAGTTGCATAGGCACTTCACATTGGCTGTAACACAGTGTCAAAAAGATTTATATGTAGGATTGGAATCGGATGAGTCTTCCTGTTCAGACAGATAGCGAATACATGTATGAATAATTGTTTTTTTTTTTTTTTTATAATCGATTAAAGGTTAACCGCAATTGTACTCGATAATCGAATCACATAATTATGCATGGACACCTCACTATAGAGTTAATTTGACATGTGTCACAGTACCCATTCTAGGTGAAATTCACTATACCTAGTTAATATTCTTGTATACACAAAATAAATATTAAATTAAATATAAACGCTATCTTTAGCAAACAAAGACTTTACCACCACCTCATTAAGCATTATTGTTTCTATCCTAACTGTATATTTTGACGCATTTTGTAATTAATTAACTGTCAAACACTGAAAGTAATATTTAAAACATTGCTGCGAGATTGGTCATAAGGGGACAGATACCTAAACAAAAGTTCATTATAAGTGTGTTTTTCTATAATTTTTCATGTGATTTTTATATGACGATTTATGGTGTTTAATTAATTCGTTAGTCGACATCACAGGAGACCGAAGAGCTGACAGCTACCTCGGACAAAGAATTAGTCTAGCTATTCAAAGGGGGAACGTTGCCAGTATCTTCGGAACCTTGCCTGAAGGGACTTCTTTTATTAATGTATTTTAGTTATTTTAGGTTAATTGATCTAGTATTTTTTTTTATTTCTGTATAAATAAATAATTAAATAAATTCGTGTGTGTATATATTAGTTAGTGTAATTGGTAATTAATTGACAGTTCTATATATATAAATAAATAAGTACCTACTTACCTCTATATAACTGCGTTTATTGAATAAGTAATATCCGGAGATTACCTGCTGAACTGATTACAGTTCCGGAACTACTGAACCGATTTTGATAATATACTGATAGATTGCCCCCACGCGGGTGTAACCACGGAAGAGACCCAGCTTTTAATAAAGTCTTAAAGACTTGCAATTACTCTTGCTGATTTGCAAAATACATGTTCTTTGTCAAGACAAGCCTTGCAAGGCGTCTATTCAATCTTTTATGAGTTATTCGAGATAAGCGGCCATTAATGTACTTATTGATAAAGCCGAGACACACAATACGATGCGTATTCATCGTGATTTACAAAAGATTCATAGCGTGTTCGTGTGTGAATGGCTTTAGATGTAAAATTACCTTACCTTACTTTGTACATGTGGCATTTAGGGAAAAAAATGCTTAAGTTACTCCATATTACATTAGCTGTCTGTCAGTGAAAGTCACATCAAAATCGGTCGAGCCGTTCCGTATATTACCCGCAACAAAAAGATAGACAATTTTTGTTTAATTGTCACTACAGTATACCTAAGTAGGTAGGTACCGTATATACTTTCATATGCATTTATTATAAAGCTGTTATTTAGACATAATAAACAGACACTTTAATTTGATTATTATAAATTTGCTATGAATATGTAGATACGATACAGACACATTAATAAATATAAATTAATTATAAATAAAATAAATTTTGGCAGTGCGTAGTAATTTTGTCTTAATTATATTTAAAGCTGAATGAATATACATTATAATGGAAATATTATTGATGTAGATAGTTTATTGATTGTCTAGCACAATTTTGACGAAATTTAAACGGTGCTCGTGTCAAGGTAATAATTTTGATTTATTTACTTTTTTGTTTGATTCATTAATTCGGTGGAACATCTTAGAAAAAAAATAATTTGCATTATTTTACTCCTTGACACACTTAATTTTTTTGTGCATTATATAAAAAAAATAATGAAATAGGCAAAGATATAAAAGGGCCAACATTTTCCATTAAAATTAAACTTCTTGTACACAAAAAAATGAAAATATTGCATGCGGCTTGAAAATAAATTTGAATTTGGAGCGCGTTTTGTCACTCACACACACACACGCCCATTCTTGTTATACGAGGGGTGAAATGCCAAACGTATCGGTAAAGCAGTTTTTAAGTCTTGCTACTCGACAAAAGATGGCGCTAGCTTTTATCAGATTATGATACAACTTATGATTTTTAATCTTTGGTAAAAAAATAGTTTAATACCTTAAATCTTTATTGATTATTTCTCTCTTCTATTGTTTTTAACTAATAAGCAAAATGAGAAAAGTAAAGTTTCCGACTTTTGTCGCTAGATGGCGTTGCAAGTATCATTTGAAGCCAAATCACATTTTCTTACTATTGCGAAATTTATTCTGTAAACGCCTTCTCGGTACGTGACTGTAACTGTAAATTGTCTAATTTCATCCAAATTGCCACCTCACAACTTACTCTGTACGCTTTTCGACGTTTATATTCGTTTCTTGAATCCTTTTATGAAGATGTATGGACTTGTTCTAACAGGAAAATATTTGAATCACACTAATAGGCTCTTACAAGAATTATTGGAATTTCAGAGGTAATGGTCAAAACCAATACATTATTGACAGAGATAAATGATACCAAACCGCTGGTAAAGATAGTTACTATACTAATCTATACTAATATTATAAATAGGAAAGATTTGTATTTTTGTATGTAACGAATTAACTTAAAAAATACTGGACCGATTTCAAAAATTATTTTGCCGTTAGGAATCTATATTATCACTGAGTAACATAGGCTATATTAGAAACTGTGTGAAGCACGGACGGGCCGCTAGTAATAATAATAAGTATTATATAGAGGAAAGAATTGTATTTTTGTATGTAACGAATTAACTTAAAAACTACTTGACCGATGTCAAAAATTATTTTGCCGTTAGAAAGCTACATTATCACTGAGTAACATAGGTTATATTTATTTATCTCAAAATGTTTAGAAAAGAGTCTACCCGTGCAAAGTCGGGACCGCTAGTTATGGATACACTAAAATGTCAGTTGTTATCAAAATAATATTGGGACGATTGCTCTGTCCGCCCTATCCTTGGTAAAAGGTAAACTGACATGAATGTTGGGACACAAATATAGAGGAGATATCAAGGGCTGAAAGACAATTTTACTTAAACGACATTTTCTTAAGTTTACACGAGATAATATATAATCATTCGACGCAGAAAAAATCACTGAGTCCAAATATGTAGATATATAAGTCAATATTGCCTAAAAGTGTCACTTAAGTCAAATGGCCTTTCACCACTCGATATGTAATTTTATCCTTAGTAATGCAAACCCACAGATTAGACAGAATTTAAAATAAATATATAAAATTATGTCTTAATTTTTGTACATGATAGGTAGGTAACAGAGATAAAGTTTTAAGTAACCTACCTAGGTATGTAATTAATTACCTAATTAAGAATATTTTTTTTTAAATGGCATACTTAGTTTTAAAACAGGTTTAGGTAGGGAGTCAATCTTACTTATAGAGACAAATTTTCTACTTACCTACTGCTTCATTAGCTTATTTATTTATAGGTACCTACTCATTATGGCTATAATTGTAATTATCGATTTATTTTAAACTTAAGGTTTGTAATAACAAAAAAATGTTCATCAATCTTCACAACAGTGTAGCTAAACCTTTATCTGTAAAAAAAATCATTCCCGGGCAACTATATTCGTCTCTTTCTATCATTTGTTAACAAAGCGTTCTTTTTTCAAACCATAACTCCATCTCTATCCACACCATAGGTCGCCACCCCATTTTTTTTTCAATATTTTTTTTATTGTTATTCAGAAACTAGGGGTGGGGAGATTTTCGCTTAGGATTATTTTTTTATTTAGATGTACAGTTGCGCAGGAGTTGGTTCTTTACGTGTCGGCTATTTAAACATACCTCTGTATGACTCTACATAGTATTTTTTCGACATACCATAATTATTACGTACGTTTCACGCTTTGTAGCCCTGGAGCGAGATAATAAATTTTACTTTTTTTGTTAAAATGTTCTCTGTATCAATATGCACAAATATTGAATTGAATGATCACTCTTAAGCGTTCGCACGCGTCATCAATGACATTTCATTTTAAAATCAGCTTTATCTATGAGTTAATACAGCATGTTCTTGTATTGTCATAAAACATTTCACATGGGTTTTGCTACTGGATACATTTTCCAAAGAGGGCAAGTGATTTTACTTGGCCGAGATGGGGATCGAACTCAGAACCTTTCGGGTAGCAGGTTAACCCGTGTAAAACGAATACATCGTGAGAAAACCTGCACGTCTATAGAAAGGCGTGTGAAGTTCACCAACCCGCACTGGGCCAGCGTGGTGGACTATGGCCCAAAAATCTCCCCCGTATTGAGGGTGAATGTGCCCGGTATAATGACAATAGGCTCGCCCCCTATTACATTGGGACCAAAATACATCGGCGAAGTATGGACGCACTGCAGTGTACCTCTGCCTACTCCTTCGGGGAAAACAGGCGTGATGTTGTATGTATGTATGTCAAATGTTGATGCGTGTGTTTTGACGGACCAGTGTGTACCTTAGTAGGTAAAATAATTGTGTATGTGCTGGGCTAAGCGGAGTACTGCCGAGAACATTCCTTTGTCCGCGTCCGCTACCGTGAAGAGATCACTATCTCGCTGCGTAGGAGCATACATACAGCAAAAAAAAAACAAACATATAATGAAATACACGTATATAATAATGACTATTATCTGTCTGTGCTCGCAAGGAATTAAGGAACTCGCAATTATTTTTCTAACATACAATTATTCCTTATAACATCAGCTATCTAAGTCCAGTCGTTTCGTAGAATAGCCGGAACAAACAGACAGACCGACTTCTAACTTATCTCTGTTAAGCAAAAATTTTAACAATGGTAGGGCTGCGAAGCAATCGTCCCAATATGATATTTCCTACTAATATTATAAATGTGAAAGTTTGTGAGGATGGATGGATGTATTTTGCTCTTGCAAGCAAAAATGTATGTACGGATTTTGATGAAACTTTAAAGTTATTATATATTATTGTTTATACATTAGAAAAACATACTGGTTATAATGATATTGAACCATCTAAGTCTGCGCAGACAAAGTCGCGGGTAGAAGCTAGTCGTACAACCAGTTCCCTAACCATCGCTTATCTCTGTCCAGACTTTTATACCATTTGAAATTAGTATACCATTCAGTTGTATCCCAGATACCAATGATATTCTAGTAAACAGATATGTTATGAGCGCGCACTAGTGAAGACTCGAATACATCCTAATTAGGACGTATATTTGATACCAACATGCGGATTGGTTGTTGTTACAAAGAAGCGCAAGTGACAACACTAGCTATCTATTTATTTTCTCGTTGCTTTTATCAAGCCATCTCTTTTACACATTTCTACGTACGTGTTGTGTGCTGCCGCTGTTACGGGGGACACTTTTTTTGGTTGTTCTGTGCGTGTATAACATATCTCATCATCATCATCATCAGCCGGTGTCAGTCCACTGCTGGACGTAGGCCTCTTCCAAGATGCGCCACTGAGCCCGATCTTCGGCTCTTCTTTTCCAGTCGCTGCCCATCGCTTTGCGTATGTCGTCGCTCCATCTAATAACATATCTGTTTACTTGAATATCAATGCCCGATACTGATGCAAAACTTAAAAAAAAAAACAATTATTGGTTTCGGTGGTGTAACTAAACTTGTTTTGTTGTCGCTACAAAAGTAAAGTTGCATAGGTGTTTTGTGTTCGAACAATGAGTTAATTGAATGCCTAATCACTAAGCTTCACCCAGAACGAGGTAGGTACGTTAGTATTGTGTAAATGTGCGTACAAATTAACATTAAATGAGCTAGTAGGTATGTACATGACTCTACGCTGTAAATACATTATGTGGGTCGATGACCTTACATCACTGTCTGTTTTCACTGACACGTGGAGACGCCTTGAACACCCGCACACTGGGGCGTTAAAAGCCACGCGTCGGATTTTTTGCGAATACATAAACGAACACTGTACCTACAGCTATATACATAAATAAATTAATGGTAAAAAAAACTTTTTAAAAACAAGCTTTTGTTTAATTGCACTTTTTAATTGCAAAAGAAGAATATAAACTTTAAATTAAATCAAACCAATCAATTTGGTTCACGTATTATACAATTTATTAAATGATATAAAAGATTGAAATCTTTAGTCATATAGACGTAGAGTACGTTTTGGTTTTGGCAAAAATTCTGACGCGCGCTTTAGTCAAAAGCCTGATATCCGTATCCGAATCCGTATCCGCGGATATCCGAGGGAAAAGAAAAATCCGTATATTTTCTTCGGATCTTTTATCTTATTAATTTACAAGATATAGATGAAATTGTATATACTTATAGGTGATTAGGTAGCATGCATGAAAAACTATAAAACTGCATTCAGATTTTTTTTTTTAATCTTAAAATCAAATATTTGCCACCTTTATATTGCAAACATTTATCGTAGTGAGTTACCATACTAATATTGCATGAGATCAATGACGAATGTTTGTTTAATGACAAAGCTTATTAAACATTTATCATAGGAAGTTTTTATAAAATTATTAAGATCCGTATCCGCGGATCTTAACACCAAATATCCGTATCCGTATCCGCGGATATATACATTTTAACGATCCGGCACGTCACTAGTATTGACACTAAGTTCGTTTTAGTATTGGCAATAGTTTCGACGCGCGAGAGTCGCGATGTCCCAGTGTGCGGGATCTTTGTTGCTTCGTTAACGAGATGCTGTTGAGATAGAGTATAGATTAAACTAGAGATTGCGTTACTCAATGCCTCTGAACATTTTATTAGTCTGTGGACGGTCTGTAATTGGTGGTAGCCAGTGTACACCTAGAAGCGGGACTGGATAATAAATTTATTGCCAAATCAACATTTTATTGATGTTTCTGAGTAATTTTTTTAAAGAGTAACCATTGAGTTTCTTAAAAAATAAACATAATAACACAAAATAAAGACAAAAAAAAAAACAATGGTAGCGATATAATAAAAAGCAGTGGTAGCCTAATTGGTAGAATTGTAATTGGTAGCCCGCCTTGGACGCAAGCGGTGCAAGAAGTCAGATGGAAATTTGCGATTTCATGTGCGAATGTCATTTTAAATTAAAATTCAATTTTCGGATATTATGACTAACGTATCGTTATTTTAACGGTGCGTTAACGTAACGGAGTGAAATTAATCAGTTTGTAGTTCCGTTGTACACTAGATGTAAAGGATAGTTATGTCATATGACTTGAGACCTCTAGCGGGAATAAGGTACAACACGTCTAACCTACTGTTATCTGTTGGCTATTTATTTTGCTCATAATTGGACCAGTCGTTGTTAACTTTAATTTATTGTAAGTGGATGATGGTATCGTACTTACAAATAAATTAATCCATCATCACGCCTGTATTCCCCAAAGGCGTAGGTAGAGATGCTCTACAGTGGACCCACAATTCGACGATACATTTTGTTTCCAATGAGGGCGAGCCTATTACCATAAAACCGGGCACATTGTGAGGGACCTTTGGCCTATAGTCCATCACGCTGGCCCAGTGCGGGTTGGTGAACTTCACTCACCTTTCTATAGGCGTGCAGGTTTCCTCACGATGTTCCCCATTCAGAAAGTACATCGGCGAAAAGTGAGTGCAGTGCAGTGCACGTCTGCCGACCCCTTTGGGGAATATAGACGTAATGTATTAACATATTAAAATTTTAGTAATATTATAAACTAAAATGAGAGGATTTCTTTATGAGACCTTGAAATGTTTGCACTTTCTAAATCTATATGTATAGATTATCTTATTTATAAATATAGTATCTAATGGACAATTTATTAAGTAAAAAAAAGTAAAATGTTTTTTTTAAGAATATCTTGTAGATTAAAAAGGTTGATTCCAAAGGTACACAAAAGTGCATATATCGAATCGGAAAATTCCGCTTCTTATTTTGAATTTCAAACTCGGAATCGAATATGTAAAGCCCTGAGCATACTGGGAAGTCAAGACAGGAGCTGCCAAAAAAACAATAACATAACGTACTCTTGAATTTCTGTGGTAAAAAAAATAAAATTTATCTTATATCGCCACGATTACAATGACATATCGTTGAAGAATGAGATGGTTTATTCAGTAAATATGAATGATATACTAGTAAACAGATATGTTATACACGCATAAAACAACCGAAAAAAGTACAGCACACATACACAAGTTTCATTCATTTTACATTTCACAACACGTAGAAATTTGCAAAAGAGATGGCTTGATAAAACCAACGAGAAAAAAGAGATAGCTAGTGTTGTCACTTGCGCTTCCGCAACCAATCCACATGTTTGTATCAAATATACGTCCTAATTAGGATGTATTCGAGTCTTCACTAGTGCATGCTCATAACCTATTTGTCAGTACAGTTCGTTTTGGCAAGATTTGTAGCGCGCGTCTTGACGCCCCAGTTTGTTAAGGTCTTCCACCTCATCCCTCCGATGCCAAGTCAAATAAACTCGCGATGCGTCTTACACCCAACGTCACATCGAAATCATAAGAAGTCATTACGCATTCGAGCGTACGCCGAGCGGACCCTAATTTCGTTGGGAAGACCGAATATCTCCCATATACCACGTTTACTGAGGCATTTTTTTTGATAACGAACCCACATTGCAATATATACTTTAACACACAAAAAATAAAACTGAAATTCAACTGTCACAGCCATGACAATCGTTCACATATCAAAATAACTTTCAAAGGAATTGAAACTTAAATATTATGATGATAAGTACAAATTTCGGTTGGATATGGTTTATAGTCAACAAAAACACACGCGAACGAGAAAAAACCGGGCATCTTTTTGCGTCATCCCCTCGCTCCCCTAAGCACGTGGAGGGAGAAAGGGGGGAGAAAAATCCGCGGCGGGTGGGAGGGGGAGGGCTGAGTAGTTTTTCGTTGGAATCACGCGTACACGACACGCTTCGTATTGATTTTCCAGCACATGCCCGAGTTCAGGTGTGGCCGCATTTTAAAAGAAGCGAGGATATTTCTTTTTTTTTTGTTACTTCCCCGTTTGTGTTGCTTTTCGGTATGCCCATCTTTTGTTACCTTTGATGAGACATTTTAATATGCGAAAATTCGTTGTGCTTTGTTGTTTCATATCTACATGATTCGATATGAAGTTATATTTTTTTGCCATTTTACGAGAACACCATGTATTTAGTAACATATTTTGGTTCGAAGACATATTTTAAAAAAGTAATCTAAATACATCATCACGCCTGTATTCCCCGAAGGGGTAGGCAGAGGTGCACTGTAGTGCGCCCACACTTCGCCGATGTATTTCGGTCCCAATGTAATAGGGGGCGAGCCTATTGCCATTATACCGGGCACATTCCCCCTCAATACGAGGGAGATTTGGGCCATAGTCCACCACGCTGGCCCAGTGCGGATTGGTGAACTTCACACGCCTTTCTATAGACGTGCAGGTTTCACGATGTTTTCCTTCACCGTTCAGCAAGTGGTAATCATTGTTGAAACTGACATTCGCACATGAAAATTATCTCAGCGGTGCGGGCCTGGGATTTGAACTTGCACCCCTCACGTTCAAGGCGGGCATTCTTCCACTGCTTTTTAATCTAATTATCTATTATGTGGATTGAACGTATTAGCCTTATTATTTAACCAAAAACATATATTATTATCGTAAATAAAAATAAAAAGAACAAAGTTTTAAATTATAAAAAAAAATACAAATTAAACGTCTGTGGCATGCGGTAACAAGCACTAGAACACAGGTCAAATAGCCAACCTCCCTTTTTTAACCGACTTCCAAAAGGAGGAGGTTCTCAATTTGATGTGTATATTTTTTACGTCTATTAAAAATATGACATTAGTTATGACGTTCGTCTCTGCCTCCCCCCATGGGATACAGGCGTGAGTATATGTATGTATGTAAAAATATGACATTGTTTTCAAGTCTCAACTATTAAATTAAATTAATAACCTACATAACTAGTAACACTATTAATTAAAATATGTTATTAATCTTAATAATTTTTACACGCCAACCCGCACTGGGCCAGCGTGGTGGACTATGGCCTGAAGCCCCCTCGCATTGAGGGGAGGCCCGTGCCCAGCAGTGGGACGTTAAAAGGACTTTAGTTAGTTTTAAAATTATTATTTGTTTGAAATAAAACTATTTTACGGATTTTATTGCGTTTATTTACTATTTTATTTTCCCGACGTTTCGGCTGCTTTACAGCAACCATGGTCACGGGGGGACTGAGGTATAGTTTTATTTCAATGTATAGTATTCGCGTAAATATAAGAAAACAATGTGCAAATTGTTTGTTACAACAAAGAAAAAAGTTAATTTATATCCCAAACATAATCCGTTCTAAGTTCACACACTCGCTCCGTGAATTTGCTAATATTATGCAAATAACGAACTAAAGGTGCAAAAGATTAGCATCTTATTGTGATTTGACGTTTCGTCACGAGCACTCGATGTTTGTTCGCGATTGGTTACGGCCCGGTGTGTCGACACCTTAATATTTAACCGATTTTTTTAACTTGCGTACACCAGTTAGTTTAAAGGCAACATGTAAGATTATTAGAATATTTATATGGTGAACGGTGAAGTATAACAGTGTGAGGAAACCTGCTTGCTTAAACCTTAACCGTAGGCAGTAACAACTCTCGCAGTTGCATTATTTCAATGTTAATTAGATTTTTTTGACATTTTTGTTTTAAATAAACCGTTAAAAGTATTAAAGTAATATTATAGTAATACTACTATAGTTGTAGTATATATATTATTGAAGTACGACATTTTTTTCGTATTATTAGAACGTTATGTATAGCTAAGAGATCTCTATATCTCGTCACAGGAAGAGATATGTGTTTTTAATTTCTGTGGCCTGGCCCTGTAGCATTACCGTGTAGACATAAGTTTCTCTTTCAACTGTCAAATTCGTCGAGAAAATGACGTCACACTGAGCCATGTCCAATACAAAAAGTTCAATGTGACGTCATTTTCTCGACAAATCTGATAGTTGAAAGAGATAAACCTTATGTCTACACAGTCATGCTAAGGGGGCTGGTGCTAAAAGGGCCAAAGTAGATTTTTTTATGAAATGAGATTGCAATTGTTGCTCAATAGGTACTGAAAATAATTTACTATAGCACCAGGCCACAGAATTAGGACTACGACCTAAGTCATCTGGAGTAAATTTAAAATATAATAAAAACACAGGATGTAACCAAAACTGATTTAAACAATGCAAAAGGAATGCGATACTTATAACAATTTAGTTGATACACTCCTGATATAATTTTCACGGTGTTATTACTAATTTTACACCTCTGTGCTGTATTTAATCCAAAGGAAATTAAGCCTTATAGTGATTATCTCAAGGTTTCTTGTCGAGCGTAATTATTTTAGCACAGTGGTTTAAAATGTATGCGTATGTGGACAAAAAGGTGCGCTTTTTGTTTCGACCCAACGATTTTGTTTTCAATTTAAATATTTTATACAATGTGACATACAATAGAGTTTGAAAAAAAAAGAACCAGTACTTGTAACTGTAAAAAAATAAATATTAAAAATTATGACGGCTCGCCCCTTTGTCTGTTAATGTATGCAAATTTCTCGTGCGGATGTACGGGATTCGAGGTTTGTTTGATTATTTTTTACGTGTGACAACATTGTTTCTGATTTGGTGTTGCCGCGCTTCGACGATTTAATATTTGCGTTTTATTTACGGTGATTATGTTGCCCTTTGATCTTTTTGTTTTTTTAAAGAATTATGTGACATTTTTGTGCGTATTCGGATATTATTAATAATGGAGATCTAAATACCTAATAAGATTAATCTTCGATGTTTATGTCTTATATTATATTAAAGGAGGCGTAGGTTACTTGAAAAATAAACCAAATCAAAACAATGTATTGTTTTCTTGCTTACACATTACTACGGCGATATGCGTACTCACTAATTAATAGAGAGCTGTTCTGAGTACCATTGTAGAACACTTTAATATAGAAAAATGTTATTGCAGGTGATTGTATATGATTATTTTTTAATTTGCGGGCATGTTTTATTATAAGTTAGATACCCAAGAAAGTAGAATAAATGCCATTTTTTTTAACTGGCCGCCGATAAAACTATCAAAGTGAAAAAAAAACACTGATTACTTAAAAAGTTAAAACATCAGATTTCAAATAAGGAACGACTTTGTTTGAAATAAGAACAAAGTCATTATTAAAATATCGCGAGCCCAATTGGTAGGTGCTCCACTGAAACAACAGAGCAGAGACAATATTTCAACAGTTATACGCGGACGATTAACCAGCGTCGCTGCACCGTCTTCCACGAGCGGCTTATTTTCTTTACATTATATTTAAATATACTCTTTCGTTTTTAAGCCGCAGGCTCGATACGTTTATTCCCGTAGATTCCCGTCCTTAACACTCTACTCACTTAGAATTTTTGTTTCGATTTATGTATGACTGTCAAAAAAAGATATACCGAGGAGTGAAAGAAAGGCTATTTGACTGAAGCGACATATTTAACTTTACAGGAGAGCATACTCATTCGACGCAGAAAAATTCGCTGATGCCAAATATGTATATACCTAAGTCAATATCGCCCAAAAGTGTCGCTTAAGACATATAGCCTTGCACTCCTCAGGTGACAGGGTTTAAAATGCTGAGTAAGCCATGTGAATAGATTAAGCCAAATCTATGCTGATCTGATAATATTCATAACCAATATCTTGCCATTAAAAAAAATCTAATCGAGAAAATAACTTTCGCAACCGAAATCGAAATCAATAAATACATCATCACGCCTGTATTCCCAGAAGGGGTAGGCAGAGGTGCACTGCAGTGCGCCCACACTTCGCCGATGTATTTCGGTCCCAATGTAATAGGGGGCGAGCCTATTGCCATTATACCGGGCACATTCCCCCTCAATACGAGGGAGATTTGGGCCATAGTCCACCACGCTGGCCCAGTGCGGATTGGTGAACTTCACACGCCTTTCTATAGACGTGCAGGTTTCCTCACGATGTTTTCCTTCACCGTTCAGCAAGTGGTATTCATTGATGAAAATGACATTCGCACATGAAAATTATCTCACAGGTGCGGGCCTGGGATTTGAACTTGCACCCCTTACGTTCAAGGCGGGCGTTCTTGCCCACGAGGCTGCCACTGCTTTTTTCAAACCCAACTGAAATCGAAATCAATAAATTAAAATATTAATTTATTCAAACCCAACTTTATTATCTGCGAACTGTATGAAACAACAATTGCTTGTTTATTGTTATTATCAAACGATCGTCAATGATTTACGATTGATGCAATTGTTATTGAAATTAAGTCAATTAATATCATGTTTTATTTCTTTATTTATTGTTATTTTTGAAGTGCCCATCGATAGTTTTTGTATCGATAAAAAATATTGTTATGAATTCATAATGTTATTTTTTCTCTTTTCCTACATACTACTACTACTACAGCCCATTTAACGTCCCACTGCTGGGCACGGGCCTCCCCTCAATGCGAGGGGGATTCAAGCCATAGTCCACCACGCTGGCCCAGTGCGGGTTGGCAGATTTCCTACATGAAAGATTTATTTAATTACTTAATAACAATATGAAACACTGAATTTTATATTTGTTTTAATGAAGTAATCTAAGCACAGTGTCAAGCTCTAAAAATAACATAAAATATATCACCAGACAACGCATACCCTTCGACGATCTTAAACTAAGCAAAGTTTTTACTATGGGTGCCATAAGATGGACTGGGAGCGATCCCAGTTACACCCAAACTAGGTCAAATTCCAAAAAGGTTATTTTTCCAAATTTGCTACTGGCAATTGAACCCGTTACCATCCGGTGATGAGCCAAGAGGCCGACGCTTTAACCACAAGACCAAGCCATCGTCAAACACTTGTTACAAAATATTGTAGGTATTTAATGTTTGTAAAAATCAGCCATCTCCTTGACTATGTCGTAGTAAAATTTAAAAAAAATCTAAACAGTATTAAAATAATGTTGCTATAAGAGGTGGTTATGCGGCCCCAGTTCATGGGAATCGAACTTTACCGAAAACATTCATCACCTCTACACAATAATCTGAATTCATTATCCATCTATAAAACACGAAATATGACAGCACAACTAAAAATATTTTATCTCATTACACATACAAAACGTATTCTAAGCGCTGATCTTAGAAAAATCAATAATGCGTACACCAAAATCGCCTTTATACCGCTGTGCGAAAAGTTAAAACGAAAAAAAAACCCTACAAAACGTCTTGAAAACACATAAAGAGACATGCAAAGCAGATCCCATGCATTCAAACACGTTCGATATTCAAATGAGACGGCCATTTTATAATAGGATGCGGAAGAGAAATTTTGACACTTGGAAGAATAAACCCTTCTTTATTCAAATCGGCGTCTATTCGACCAGTCTAGAATTTGAATATCATAGATAAAAGTTTTTTTTTCTGTAATTTATTCTTAGATATCGTGTGAACGTTTCTTGATGGTGGTTTGTCGTGAGAATCTTGTCTTTTGTGTGTAATCGATGGGGTTGTGTGTTATGGAAAGCTGTGTCAACATTTCGCTCTAATATGGTAATTATTGAATATCGATAATGGAATAGGTGTCGGATCGTATCGATTGCTACGAATACATTACATCATTACCTGAGGAGAGCCGTGTTAAAAAAATTGACTTAAAAAAATGACATACCTATCTAAGTATCTACGTAAAGACAATAATATTGTTTTATTTTTATAAAGTACACTATTATGTATTATTATGTATCATATAATAAAAAACTTGGATTACCAAATTGTTGCCCTCTGTCTTACAAGGATTCCAAGCATATTCAAACAAAGCTCTAATTATGCATGAATTTCTTTGTACATTTGTAAATGTGAGTATACTTATTACTTCTATTATTTAACTGTACCCCACGACAAATGCGTGGGAAGACTTAATCTTAGATTTAAAAAAAACGAATAATGTTCCAAAGACAAAAATATTTGAATTTAAAAAGTTCAGTGCACCTAATAAACGGCTTCAACCCTTCCGCGTCTTCGGTATTCAAATTCAAATTATGTCCCCCCATGTCGTCTGGCAGGTGTACTGTCTTTTGTACGTGTTTCCGTATGTTCGTTCGTTAGTTGTCTTACTAGCCTATTGAAAGGTACGATAGGAAATTGAGTGATGTCGTAAAGGAACGGCTTTCAACGTAATCAAAACAGTTTTTGTTAACTGCATAATGCTAAGATTTATCACGTGTTTGATAGAAAAAAATACTTTTTCAAGGAAAAAGGAGAAGCCTAGACTATGTTTTGGAAGGGATTGCAAATCTAAAATGAATGAAAAAAAAAAGACAAATGCTTTCTTACATTTGTTTTTTTTCTTACAAATGTTTCGTTCAATAGTGTGTGCGTAACTAGCAAACATCAAATCTTGTTTAATATGATTGAAGAAAAGTAATGTGACGCTATTTATGATGTTTTTAGCAACTTTTTTAGTACAACAATATAATTCCCAAGCCTAATGCACATTTTATAAATAAAAAACACACCTGGGCCGAAAGGACCGGTCCTGATTCCGTCACATCCGCGCTCATTTGCATGCAAAGGGTTAATTCTTCGCGATTATTTGAGCTCACGCATATTTTTAATTATTCAAGGGTTAGGTAGTTAATGTATTCGCTTTTTAAATATGCAGATACGTTGGGAATGATTTAATTTTGTCACAGACTCAGTCAGAAACCGTATTTCGTCGAGTGTGGAGCATACTGTGATTTAATTTTTTTCGTTTACTTTCAACTTTCAACTACTATATAATAATTTAAAATTAATTGTGATTTATAAACAACACAAAGTAATTTGAAATCTACAGTCTAAGCAAGTAAGTTAATTTTAGTGTAAACCATTGATGATTAGTTCTAATGATGAATGACTAAAACCTTATTTAACAATATCAATATACCGCGCAATTTTCAGCCAGTGTCATTTTTTTTACCATTTTTTTCTTTTTTTAAATAAATATTCAAAGGCATTCGAATTCAGAACGTATTTTTTTTAAATTTCGAATTCGCGTTCTTAAATTGAGTCTAGTGACGTACCATGCATCACGTATAATGATTGGATTTGCCCCGCCTACGTCATCCATCACTGGGCCATGACGCGGGTGGCGGTACGTCCAATGTAAATTGACCTTTGACTTTTTAATACCTTCATTCTTTTCTTTCCCAATTTTGGAAAGCTTAGGGAGGGTGTGGGTCATATTAATTTGGTAATGTAATACTAGGGAGGGCCGTTTCGCGAAAGCATTGTGTCTTGTTAGATCGCGGTAATGTCTTTGGAGGATGTAAGTAAATTATGTATTTTTTGGCGTGTTCTTTTGTCTCGTCTTTGTTTATTGCATACTAGCGGATACCCGGCGTGTGCTACTACGGCATGGGCTTAATAGACCGAATGTGTCTAATGCATTGTTTTAGTGGTCTAAAACTCGCAATATTACCATTCTAATGAAACCCGTTTAGTGCATTCGATGCAGAATAATTTGCTGATTCCAAATATGTAAATAAGTCAATATCGCCTAAAAGTGTCGCTACCCTTGACATAAGCTAGAGACCAACCCTATTTCCCTTGTCGTCGAAAGACAAAGTCTGCCAAGGTTATTTTAATAATATTTAACGACGTACAAAACTAATGTCTACATCCATGGCTCAGATAGTTAATAAATAAAATAGGAATGGCATATCCAACTAATATCATAAATGTAAAAGTTTGTGCGGATGGATGGATGTTTGTTACTATTAAACACGAAAACCACTGAACGGATTTTGATAAAACTTTACAGTGTTATTGTTTGTACATCAGAATAACATATATACTATATTCCTCACGATGATATTGAAACATCAAAGTATGTATACGCGGACAAAGTGGCGGGTAGAAGCTAGATAGACACAAATCCTAAAACTAATAAATAACATCTCAAGTTTGAAAACTTATACAATATTTCTTCCGCAAAACTTTTGTATAGATAACTTGTACAATTTCAAGGGAAACGTGTGAAGGTACTATTACGGTGTGCCCACAAATTCAAAGCGCAATATTACGGGGAAGTATTCGTAAACCGGGCTCTAGGTAGAGTCTTATATTTATGTATAGTGCATATAAAAGGCGATATGAGAATGCTAGCGCTATTTTACGAAAATATTAAAAGATATATACAGTCCTCCTTCTTTTGGAAGTCGGTTAAAAACGGTGACACTTAGAAATAATAAGTAAAAGACTAGGTTTTTTTTTTACTAAAATGAATATCTCTTTATTTATAATATTGTTATGACCGGTACTATATCTGCGTTAATTTTATTATGTTTAGTGATATCTACTGATTAAATAAGTATATTAATAATAGTTACAAAGTAAGCTTATAAAGAAAGAAAATGATGTTAAACTCTATCAAGTAGTTTTGCCTTATTTACTCACATTAAAATAGACAAACTATATAATTCATTCTTTTTATAAACTAAAATAGGTACATGCATTTCATATATTTTACAAGTTTTGTAAAGACATATAAAGTCAGATTTAACCGTGTTAGATAGGTAAATAAATCCTGCACATAAATAACAAAAATAATGTGAGTTTTTATTTAGAAATACACCTTGAAATCTCTTTTTAAGAAGAAAATTCGTATTTTCCAAGATGGCCGGCCCCTAATCGTGGTAAGCTTACGACCACATTTCCATACATATGAGGTAGACAGGCAGCTATGTAGATGGGAGACCGTGGCTTGCTTTGTAGTCAGTTTTTTTATATCAGTCTCTTTTACTTAGCCTTAGAAAGCTTGAAAGGTTTCACAATTTATTACTAAAAGATAGGCGGTTTCTTTGTGAGGTGAAATATTTTTGAAACGAATCAAATATTAACTAAAATATCACTTAAGATTGTACATACGAAGATACTTTAAATGAGTCAATAATGTCGATTCTAATGGCGACAAACTAAAATATTTTTTACATACATCATCATACATCATCACGCCTGTATTCCCCGAAGGGGTAGGCAGAGGTGCACTGCAGTGCGCCCACACTTCGCCGATGTATTTTGGTCCCAATGTAATAGGGGGTGAGCCTATTGCCATTATACCGGGCACACAGGTTTCCTCACGATGTTTTCCGTCACCGTTTCTTAGCAAGTGATAATCTCAGATGAAAATGAGATTCGCACATGGAATCCAGAGGTGCGAGCCGGGGATAGAACCTGCGCACTTTGATTGCAAAGCGTGCGTTCGACCACTCGGCTACCACTGCTATATTTTTTAGTGCTTTCAAATAGTAGTTTAGCTGAAATTTGTGTACTAAAGAATTGACATACATATTTAACTACAAAAATAAAAATAAATTAAATTATTGCGTTTACGTATGTTTCTCTTTAAGGTGCCGAGACGCATTATTACAAGATGACTATAAATTAGATGTCTTTACGTAATTAATTACCAAAATACATCGACGAAGTGTGGGTGCACTGCGGTGCTCCTCTGCCTACCCTTTCGGGGAATACAGAGGGAATATAAACGACTTAATTGAAAAGTCAGAGGTATACACTGAGTATATAAATAATCATTACGGGTAGGTTATGTTACATGGAAAATTTAACGACAACTGGGTCTATTAGTTAGTTTCAGCGTAGACCGCTTGGCTCTTCCGACGTTAAATAAATTAATGGTAAAAAACTTTTTTTTAAAACAAGCTTTTATTAGTTGCCCTTAGTTTTCGTGTTTTCCTCAGCTAGCCCTTTCATTTGATACCCATACCGCCATACCGCCATCGTGGATGATCCACCATATTGGAATTAGAATGACGTCACATAGCTAAGCATGCATTGTCATCCAAAATAAGTGTGTATACCAAATTTCAGTTCAATCGGTTAAAGATAACTGATTTAAAATTCTGTTGCAAGATTCCACCCGGACATACATTGCAAGTTAATATAAAGCTTGTAAAAAAAGGCCGCTTGGCTCGCTGCACTGTCAAAGATTCGATTTCCATCAGCGGATAATTTTACGCTTGTCTAGGTGTAACTGGGATCATCCCCAGTCCATTACTACTCATAGTAAAAGCTGCGCTTAGTATGGGGTAATACATTAATTGTTTATAAGCAATCACTTTAAGTAGTTTATGTTATTATGTTATGTTATAAGCAAAATAAGAACAATGTTTCTTATATAGAAGAATAAACACAGTAGGATAAGAGAAGCGGGATGGGGATATATTCCGTGATATATATCCTATCGCCATTGCGCGCCGCGGAGCATTTTTCAAGACACAATCCACCCTCGCTTTTCTGAAAGTATTATTGTTTGGACCAAACGCTGAGATGTAGCGACAACAATTAGTTTAAATGGGACTTTCTAACGGACCGGTCTAATTATATTAATAAACGAATAGTTTATCTAAAAGTCGACAGCTATTATCCGCATCTTGCATCCTTCCCAATTATTGGTACCCCCAGGATACTGATGTAATAAAAAATAATACCACAGTTTTAAGCTTAGTGGTTTAAGCGTATGCTGCTTGAATCACTGCACCGTATGCTCGAGGGTTCGATTCCCGCCTGTGGCAAAGTTCGGATATGGCATTTTCGAAATTCGGATCGTTACCATCTCATTGTATAGTATCCGTAGTACAAGATTTGTTTAGGATCATACGATGAGTATAGAAGAGTCCTTGGGCTGTTCGCATCACGTTCCGAACCACCTACGTCGAAAAAAACATTGGTCGGTTCGGAAGGTGTTCCCAAACAGCCTATTCAAAAAGAACCACCCGGTTCGGAACGTGGTGCGAACGGCTTGTGGGGCGAAACGCCCCAGGACCCGTCTGGCGATATTATATTATACATTAAGTAATTGCAGCTTCAGTGTGAAGTCTGCCAACCCGCACCGGGCCAGTTCGGTGGACTATGGCCTGAATCCCCTCGCATTGAAGGGTGGCCCGTGCCCAGCAGTGGAACGTTAAAAGGGCTATTATAGTATAGTAGTAATTATTGAGTTGTGAAGCAGTGGTAGCCCAGTGGTCGAACGCACGCTTTGCAAATCAAAGTGTGCAGGTTCAAACCCCGGCTCGCACCCCTGGGATTTATGTGCGAATCTCATTTTCATCCGAGACTATCACTTGCTATGAAACGGTGAAGGAAAACATCGTGAGGAAACCTACACGTCTGAGGGAACTTGTCTAGTTCTCGATAGATGTGTGAAATCTGCCAACACGCATCGGGCCAGTTTGGTGGACTATGGCCTGAATCCTGTCGCATTGAAGGGAGGCCCGTACCCAGCAGTAGTACGTTAAAAGGGCTATTATAGTATCGTACTCGTATAGTAGTAATTATTGAGTGGTAGCATTTTAAAGTCGCGTTTAAGTCTTGACTTGCACCACCAACATACACCTAAGTCGGTAGCCCCCCGCTTCTTGGCAGTTTTGATGCATCGCCATATTTTCGCGTCAGGCGCACTCCTCCCCCCCCGTGACGGCGGCTGATATATCGCCGCCTGGCCTCCTTCACAATATTACAAGCACACGAACGAAAAAACCTCGTAGGTAATACACCGCGACAAGCCTCACATTTCGTTCTGTGTACCTATTAATGGGACTAAGCCCGCCACACATTCCCACCACTGTTACTCCTTTAAGCCAGGATCGACAGCGGTGTTGAAAACACCGACTCTCGGCGAGTACCGGGGAAAAGCTAAATTGTCTTGGAACCCGCACGAATTTAATCGAAAAAGGTGTAGGAGGAGTTGGAAGAAAAATGTATCCACTTCCCTCCATTGCAAAGCGGGAGAAAAAAATAACTTCTGAGTACCTACCTACAATTATTTTTTTTTGGGATTTTTTTTTTTTCATTCGTGTAGGCCAAAAAGCACTTACAAATAGTCAGATTCTACCACCGGTTCGAAATGCTGCTTCCACTGAGAAGAGCCGGTAAGAAACTCAATGGTTACTCTTTTCAAAATGATAATTGCGAGTAATACATTCTCAGGAGCAGCAACGCCATGAGAACAGACAACACCTTTGCCATAATACTAGAGAAGAATTATACTCACGGGAGTCTAATATTAAATACAAATATTTTCTTTACGCTTAGGAAGCTAGTACAGTAAGGTGCGTCTACTCCTATTTACAAGGAAGGGATTATTCTAAACCACAGATGGGTATATAAATAATTGCTTTGGTATGATGTCTACAACTTTAAAAAAAAAATACTAGAACAATGAACCTAAAACTAAAAACCTTTAATACAATATAAAAGAATAACTAAAATAAATTATTAAAATTTCCTAAATTTCGCGCCTACGAAGTCGCGGGTTCAGCTAGTAAATAATAAAATTGACGTGTCCGTTTGTAAAGTAAAAAAAAACCAATCGAATTTAGAACCTCCTCCTTTTGGAAGTCGGTTAAGAACTGATCTTTATTAAATGCATCTAAAAGTATATACGGTACCTATAATGAAAACACAATTATTTTTGCCTGTCTGTGTGTTTTGGGTAATATCCAAAACGGCATGACAGATTTTGACTGAACTTCAACTGGCAGATAGCTGATGTTACAAGGAGTAACTTAGGCTACTTTTATTTTAGACAAAGAAAAATTCTGGGGGAAAAAATTAAAACCATATCGAGAGGTGAAAGGCTATTCGACTTAAGCGCCATTTTTTTAACTTTACAGGAGAGCATACTCATTCGACGCTGAAAAATTCGCCGATTCTAAATATCAATATCGCCCAGTGTCGCTCAGAATCTAGGTTTCCTAAAGTCAAGATGTCAGCTCGTAATAAATATACTAAAAAAAGACCTGCACCGTCTTCACACTACTTGAAATTTAAGATTACTTTTATTTATTTCAATTAGTTAAAGATGTTCCACCAAATAAAACAAATTCAGAATCTACAGCCCCGTTAGGTACCAAAAATTCCAACTAACCAAGATCCCAACATCACCTGTCTGCCTTTTAAATCGTACGGGCGGCGAAACTCTTACATCTATTGAAAACCCAAAACAGGGGGTGTGTTGTGCCCCCCAAGCACCCCCTCCACCCCTCGTTATTCCAGTTCCCATCTCCCCTTTCTTTCCACTAACTTCGCATCGTCATCTGTATTACTTGGGCCTTAACTTATGTGGGGTATATGAGGATGTACATGCAATGAAAACTCTACTTAAACGCCAAAAATTTAAAGTTGATTTTCAATTGCACCAAAAAACCAATTTACAACAGCCAACAACACACAATTCTATCCTTTATTGTGTACGTTTTAAGAGTCGTAATCGCTTGGGGAATCGTAGATCAATTTCGTGATAGTCTGTACTGATTCCTTTGCATTACTTTTTCCTTCTTTGTGAATGTATTTTATACGAGTTTAGGGTCTTATGTGGATAGTAGCGTGTTGATGTGGTACAGTGTGTGTGCCTTTATTGCGGACGATTCAATTTTGTACGGGACCCATTCCTAATGGAATCTTACGGGTTCCTTACGCATTGAAATTCTTTTCAATGCATAAGTAATTCCTTGCAGCAGTGGTAGCCGAGTGGTCGAACGCACGCCTTGCAATCGAAGTATGCAGGTTCAAACCCCGCCTCGCACCTCTGGGATTTATGTGCGAATCTCATTTTCGTCCGAGATTATCACTTGCTATGAAACGGTGAAGGAAAACATCGTGAGGAAACCTGCACGTCTGAGGGAACTTGATTAGTTTTCGATAGATGTGTGAAGTCTGCCATCCCGCACTGGGTGGTGGACTATGGCCCGAATCCCCCTCGCATTGAGGGGCGGCCCGTGCCCAGCAGTGGGACGTTAAAAGGGCTGTAGTAGTAGTAGTAAGTAATTCCGTTGGATAAAGTACTTGAATATTTGTGTTAGAATATCTTGTCAGACATACCAGTCATGTCTCTGTGTACCACGTTTTAGCCTCCCGCACACTGCGGCGGCAACCAACGCGCGTCAATATTTTTGCATAACAAAACGATCCGTATTGACACCATGAAGCTAATATAACGGAGATGGCACTTCGAGCCCGTGCTGCGGGAATTTTTTCTGGTTTATCTGACTCCACCATCTTTGTTCTCCCATATAGTTGCCGTATACTACAGGTACATGAGATAAAAAAAAACCGGCCAACTGCGAGCTGGACTCGCGCACCGAGGCTTCCGTACCTAAACTATGAAAGCACCGAGCATTACTTTAACGTAATTAGTTGTTGAAAAAAAAAAAAAAACGTAAAGATAATTTGTGCATTTAGTTAAGAGCTGTTATTTTGACATTATAAAAAGACACTTCACATTCATACATATACTCACGCCTGTATACCACGGGGGTAGGCAGAGACAACCGTTTGCCACATGCTACGATCCTGAATACCTCCTCCACATCATCCGCATACATCTTATTCAATACACTTAAATTTTATTTATTTGTTTAGATATTGGATGCGTTGTCTGTTCCTCTGCCAAAGACAAAAATATGATGGTTAGATATTTGATCGCAAACAATAGGGAATGGGGGAATTAAAATCTCACAATAAATTTGGCTCCAACGAAAGGTACATCCATCTTTAATGAGACATAAACTCAACGGTCCCTTTCTTAGCCCAATATAACAGGCAATTAGCGGTCTTGACAAATAACTGCAAATATTTAGGGAGATCTCAATAAAACAGAAATGAAATTCAACTCTATTCTCATACTACCTGAGTTTAGATTACGTATCTTTGCTGTCAGTATATTAATACAAAACGTAACCAAGAAAAGTTGTGTCTGTTTGTTTAATGACATCATTAAATTGCGTAACACCGTCCAGACAGGGATAATCTGGGGATTTGGAAAGAATATGAAAGAATGAATTATGAAAAATGTATCTTGTGACAATGGATGAAGGGCGAATTATTATTGTAACGTAGAACCCACTGAAGCGAGTGAAAAAAACAAGACTTTTTTTTTGAAAATGTACTCTGTTCCAATATACATAAAAATTTGATTACAATGGTAAAAACTTAGCGATCACTCGTCTACATTCGCTCGCCTCCTCGTTGACATTTCGTTGCAAAATGTGCTTCGTCTATGAGTTAATACAGCTCATTTTTGTATTGTCAAAAAAATTGGCGCACGCGTTTTGACGCGTTCATTGGCAGGGTTTTAAGTCCCGAGCACACTGGGGCGTCAAGACGAATAATAAAATCTTCAGACAGCACATACTTATCGTATGATCCCAAACTAAGCAAAGCATGTACTTTGGGTACCACAATGGACTCGGAGCGATCCCAGTTAATTAAACCCAAACCAGAACAAATTCGATACATGCCATTTTCCGAATTAGCCGCGGACGGGAATCAAACCGGCAACCCCCCGATGCAGTAAGCCAAGCGGCCTCGAACCACTACACCAAGTCATAGTAGAATCTTATTTTTTTAAAGTAATGATGATATTTTAATGGAATAACATGATGAATGGCTGCACATGCGATTAGCGGTATTTATGGCAATGTCGAGTAAATAGCAAGGACAAATTCATTGAATACACTACTACTACTACTACAGCCCTTTTAACGTCCCACTGCTGAGCACGGGCCTCCCCTCAATGCGAGGGGGATTCAGGCCATAGTCCACCACGCTGGCCCAGTGCGGGTTGGCAGACTTCACACATCTATCGAGAACTAGTCAAGTTCCCTCAGACGTGCAGGTTTCCTCACGATGTTTTCCTTCACCGTTTTATAGCATGTGGTAATCTCGGATGTAAATGAGATTCGCACATGAAACCCAGAGGTGCAAGCCGGGGTTTGAACCTGCACACTTTGATTTGCAAGGCGTGCGTTCGACCACTCGGCTACCACTGCTTTTAAATAAAAACATTAAATAAAAATGTCGATAACAGTGATAAACATGGCGGATGTATCCATAGTAGAATTATAGTTACTCTTGTCTTACAAAGTCATGACAACAACATCCATTTTCACTCAATTCCCATTCAACAACATAAAATTACATTGTGGAACTGTCAATAAACGTAGATGAGACACTAAAAATTTAATATCATCCAGGATTCTTGTGAAATATCTTCGCGTGTGTCGTAAAACGCACCCCCGCCCGCCCGGTGGATATTATTCATTTTTCTCCAGTCAAACTCGGTGTGGGGTTCCCTAATGTGCCACTCTAGAGTCAACCCCTACGAGTTTTTCGCGACCATGTTTTTTTCCTACAGTTTTTTTTGTTTGTCCCACCTCTCTATCTTACCTACAGAGTTTGGTATGCTCTATCTCGTTCCGTTTATCGCGCTGTTGCGTGGGGTGGCAACATAAAATATGATACGTTTTTTTGGGGTTTGAATTGATTTTTTCGGATGTGTGTGGAAGACATTTTATGATGGTTCTCTAATGATACAATGCTTGTTACAAACTTGGACTCGTTTTTGTATAACTGGTGGATATCCGCCTTATGCATTGTTTTAGTGGTCTAAAAGCATCCTCGCATTATTGCCTTTCTAAAAAAACCAGCCAAAAGCGAGTCGGACTCGCACACGAAGGGTTCCGTACCATTATCTATAAGAACGGCAAAAAAATATTTATTTTATTCTATTATTTGTTGTTATAGCGGCAACAGAAATACATCATCTGTAAAAAATTCAGCTCTCTAGCTATCACGGTTCATGAGATACAGGCTGGTGACAGACGGACGGACGGACAGCGAAGTCTCAGTAATAGGGTTCCCGTTTTACCCTTTGGGTACGGAACCCTAAAAGCCGATTTGGGACACGTCGGTTGAATGATTTCACTTTCTATTACGGACATAGGTAGAAGCAATATTACTGTTTTATACTTATACTCACGCCTGTATCCCATGGGGGTAGGCAGAGACCGTTTGCCACCTGCTACGATCCTGACATACCTCTTTCGCTTCAACCACAGTCATACCAGTCATGGAGAGTGTTCCGAGGAATTGTTCGGTATTATACCTGCCGCTGAATTCCACCATCGCACGGCTCGCCACTGACTGCATTACCATCCTCACCATCTGGATGAATGGCGTTCCAGTACAGTGCGATTTACCAGGAATTTTCTCCCTCGCACCACCAAATTGTGGAATGAACTTCCTGCAGCGGTGTTCCCGGACCGATGCGACAAAGGTATCTTCAAGAAACGAGCATACTCATTCCTTAAAGGCCGGCAACGCACTTGCGATGCCCCTGGTGTTGCAGGTGTCCATGGGCGGCGTTGATCACTTACCATCAGGTGAAACGTCTGCTCGTTTGTCTCCCTATCTCATAAAAAAAAAAAAAAATACATCTTTTCATGCACTTCCGTCGGTTGAGGGTACTACGGACTTAACCATTCTGGAAGAGACCGTTAATCTGGTCGTGAAAAGTCCTCCGGGCGCCCTCTTCCGACATTTCCACTGACGTTCGCCTGGTATATTTCTTTCGTCAGTCTACTTTCACTCATCCTCTCTACATGGCCAAACCACCTCAACATACTTTCAATCTTATATATGTATACATAGATTATGTATAATAAATAATGTATTTCTGGTTATTCAAAACATATTTTGGCGCTCTACGAAATAACGTTCGTTCCAACAATCTCATGTTGCATTCAAATTATTTCCTCATTTTATATTCAAAAACTTTAGGCTCTATATAACCTTATTTATGTATGATACGCATAATTTTATTAATTGAAAAAAATATATACGAGCTCTGACAATTAATGAGATGTTATCCTAATGACACGATCCATAAAAAAATATTATTTGTATCATAAATGTCATAACTACTAAATTTATGACTTTTAAAAGTAGAAATGGGAAAGTATGCAAGATCCTATAAAAAAGGTGTCCGTTGATATAACCCAGATTATAAACCGATAAAAATATAGAATATAAATTGGTGGAGTTGTAAAGGAAGTTTTTTTTTTGGTGTGGGTATGGACCTCTCGTCTATTATTAAGTTTTACAATTTTAGTGGACATTCGGCAGGTGGAGGGTTAATTTGTCAAATGTACTTGGCGATTTAAAAAAAACCACATAGTTATAAATGTAGGAATAAATTATTTCAACACAAATGATGTAAATAAATAATATTTTTGTTGTTAACTGGTAACATACATATCACATAACTAACATACACCACACACACACGCTCTTTAAAACACGCATCATCTCTCACCATACTAGTTTTATTAGCTATATTAGTTTAGTTTTGTTTTACGGTTAGTAATAAGTTCTTTTTTTTATATAACTCACTACTATAAGATTTGCATGCTGAGGTCACCTGTAAGTGTTTGTGCATTTAGGTGAAAAAATTGTTAGTTTAGTATAAGTAAAATACATGTAACAAACGTTGGTAATCCATAATAAATAAAAAATAAAAAACATAAAAAAAAAAAATGAACCTATTAGACTATAGTTAGGTTCGATAAATATGCGCTTTAATTTAGATAGCAGTTAGTATGCTAATCGTATTTGAAAATAACATATTTACATAGAGACCCAAAATATGTATTATAAGTTTCACTGCAAAATAAAATAAGTTAAAACTAATAAGAAAATATATATTTATAAAATATGTAAAAAATTTGGCCCACCACATTTGGAAGCGTACCCAAGACGCTGGCTGCATTCCCTCGCTGAATGGCTAGAGCCACTCGTTGAGCGAGAAAATGGCATGCTCTTGGGTCGACCAATTTTTTGTCTAATATGTTCATTAAATTTTGGGTGCTTGGAACCCACGGACCTAGGGTTTCGACTCCAAAAGGAATGAAAATATATTCGGAGCCAATAACCCCGTACTTCCGCCGTTTCAGAGTGTCAGCCGCCTCCGCCGCCAAACCCGCTTTCTGAGTGGTTCCCGAGAGATGGGAAGGAGCCAAAGTATCTTATTTCTTCAAACTAAGACAAGACAGAATAAAGGTTTGCGCTGTTACACTGTAATACTCATGTACTCTCAAGCACATCACTATTATGATCCAATTAAGAAAAAAAAAGGTACTCTTCTTGGTTATTCAAATGTATCGTTTCAAATATAGAGTGCTATACTTGTTCAAATGGATGACGTTTAGCAAAAAAAAAAAACTGAATATCATTAGATCCCGTGTACACGACACTGAAATGCAATAGTAAAATTAATTCGCTTATAATTTTGTTTCTTACTTGCACTTTTAACGGCACGGGCCTCCTTTCAATGCGAGGGGGATTCAGGCCATAGTCCACGATGGCCCTGTGCGGGTTGGCAGACTTCACACATCTATCGAGAACTCAGAGAACTAACGATGTTATCCTTCACCGTTTTTTAGGGTTCCGTACCCAAAGGGTAAAACGGGAACCCTATTACTGAGACTTCGCTGTCCGTCCGTCCGTCTGTCACCAGGCTGTATCTCATGAACCGTGATAGTTAGAGAATTGAAATTTTCACAGATGACGTATTTCTGTTGCCACTATAACAAATATAACTAAAAATACTAAAATACTGAATAAAATAAATATTTAAGGGGCCTCCCATACAAGAAACGTTATTTTTTTGCCGTTTTTATAGATAATGGTACGGAACCCTTCGTGCGCTAGTCTGAGTTTCACTTGGCCGGTTTTTAGCAAGTGATAATCTCGGATGAAAATGAGATTCGCACATGAAACTCAGAGGTGCCGGGGTTTGAACCTGCACACTTTGATTGCAAAGCGTGCGTTTGACCACTGGGCTACCACTGCTATATTTTTGCTAAACAAGTAAAACTCATTTAACTTTTAACTAATATTTATAAACTTTTAAGTTTGAATATGATGACGTCGGTTAGTCACTTGAGCGCTGGTCGCTAGGCTCACTGAACCAGGTGGAAGCGGGTTCAATTCCCGCTAGTGACAAATTTCGAATATGCCCTTACTAGAATTTGCCCTGGTCTGGGTGTAACTGGGATCGCCCCCAGTCCTTTTTAAGATACCCATAGTATAAGCTTTGCTTAGTTTGGGATCATACGGTGTGGTCCTATGTCTTGTCTAGCATTTTTTTTTCATTATTTTAGATGTCATTTATGTACATTTGTGCCGATTCTGATGACAACTACACTTTGCATACTACCGTCCCTGTCACAACCATAACACGTGAGCGAGACAGCAATAGTTTTGATTCTGTCCAATTTAGTTTATTCGTAGACTAGCTTCTACCCGCGACCTCGTCCGCGTAGACTTGGATTATTCAATAACTTCATGAATTAATAATTCATTCTTGTGTATACAATAATACTGTAAAGTTTCATCAAAATCCGTTCAGTAGTTTTTGCATGAAAGTGTAACAAACATATATCCATCCAATCTCATAAACTTTTACGTACATAATATAGTAGTAACAGAAGCAGTGTCTACAAACAGTCCTTACGGGGTGATTAACGGTTTGATTCCCACCGATTTAATGTTAACTTTTGTAGATAACATTATGTTAGAGCAAAGAAAGAAAGAAAGAAAGAAAGAAAAAGTTTATTCAGCACAGACACAAAGTTACACAAATGAGTACATACATGAAGAAGTAAAGAGCTTAGAGTATATAATATTAGAGCAGTGTTGTGTACGCTTGCACTAACCCATTGCGTGTTTAAACAGTTATCAGATAAGTTCCAACGGTCGACCATCAGCTCAGTTCGCAATTAACTAGTCAGATCGTTGGATAAACAGCTCCAATGCAAATTAGTCTGTGGAAAAAAACAAAGTAATGGTGTACTTATGCGAGCGAGCAGTGTTACGTCACGCGCACACTGGGGCGTCAACTTTTGCGCGTCAATTTTATATATACATCATCACGCCTGTATTCCCCGAAGGGGTAGGTAGAGCACTACAGTGCGCCCACTCTTCGCCTATGTATTTTGGTCCCAATCGTAATAGGATCGAGCCTATTGACATTGTGGCGGGCTGATACTCCCTCAATACGAGGGAGATTTTTGGGCCATCGTCGCTGGCCCAATGCGGGTTGGTAAACTTCACACGCCTTTCTATAGACGTGCAGGTATCCTCACGATATTTACTTCAACGTTTCATAGCAAGTGGTAATCTCGGATAAAAATGAGATTCGCATGTTAATATTACGATAAGACAAAGGTCCCTTCATGAAACGAGCATACTCATTCCTTAAAGGCCGGCAACGCACTTGCGATGCCCCTGGTGTTGCAGGTGTCCATGGGCGGCGTTGATCACTTACCATCAGGTGAAACGTCTGCTCGTTTGCCTCCCTATCTCATAAAAAAATCCAGAGGTGCGAGCCGGGGTTTCAAACCCTGCACACTTTGATTGCAAGGCGTGCGTTCGACCACTCGGCTACCACTACTTAGTAACTCTAACTAACAAAATTTCATTCTCTAACTAAATGACACTGACAGTGCAAGCGATTGTTTACGCGTGGTCTCGTGACTCCATCACAGAAATTCAGTCTTAATGCGTATGTACACAAAGTTCGTTTTGGTATTGGTGAAGATCCTGACGCGCCGCTCTTGACGCCACAGTGTGCGCGGGGCTTTAAGCCTTGCACACATTGCGGCGAATGAATATACTTGCCTTTTGGAAATGTATGTCTCCGCCGTAAAGCGGTGGTAGCTGAGTGGTCGAACGCACCCCTTGCAATCAAAGTGTGCAGGTTCAAACACCGGCTCGCACCTCTGGGATATATGTGCGAATCGTGCCCAGCAGTGGGACGTTAAAAGGGCTGTAGTAGTAGTAGTATGTTTCCGCCGGTAACTATATCGAGGGGTGCAAGGCTATTCAACTTAAGCGACACTTTTGGGCCATATTGCCTTATATACATACTTGGAATCAGCTAATATTTATACCGAACGTTTTAGTATGGCAAAGAAATCTGAAATACCTAATGCGTTTGGTGACGCGCCTACTTGCGCAGGGTTTGAGTAATCGCTTTGATGCAAATTTATGTATCTCTTATTTTATTGTTACAGATATCTGTTGTCCTGAAAACTATGACTGCTGAAATTCAGATGAAGCACACTACGCAAATGCATAATTAAGCCCCGGGCGGACAGAGACGTCAAAAAAGCGCGCTAAATTTTTTTTGCCGAGACCAAAACGAACTGAATTGACTCAAAAACAAAGCTCATATATTGTTTTCTTATATTTACGCGAATACTATACATTTGAATAAAACTATTTTACGGATTTTATCGCGTTTATTTACTATTTTATTTTCCCGACGTTTCGGCTGCTTTACAGCAACCATGGTCACGGGGGACTGACCGGGGGAATCACTCAAGACACCGTAAGCACTTTCTGCGTGGATCGGACCGCAAACAACAACTAAATATGAGGGTACCCAGTTATTAATTATGACATCAGGACGTCTAACACCTCAGTCTCCCCGTGACCAAGGTTGCTGTAAAGCAGCCGAAACGTCGGGAAAATAAAATAGTAAATAAACGCGATAAAATCCGTAAAATAGTTTTATTTCAACAAAGCTCATATTTCAAAGAAATGTATTTAAGAAGTAACTTTTTATTCGCTTTTGTATTTAGCATAAACATTACATAACCGAACACGAGGAACACAACTACTATAGCACGTTTAATCTGTCGGGAACTAGTCAAGTTCCCTCAAGTCAAAGTCAAAGTCAAGTCAAAGTCAAATCATTTATTTTGTATAGGCCTATGGGGGCACTTACAAGTTTACATTTTGTTCTTAAATACTACTATACTACCACCGGATCGAAACGCGACCTCAACTGAGAAGATCCGGCAAGAAACTCAGTGGGCTGATCATTTTTTTAAATCGCCAAAACTTATTACAAATACGTGCAGTAAATAAAATACTTATATTAAGACGTGCAGGTTTCCTCACGATCTTTTCCTTCAACGTTTCATAGCAAGTGATAACCCGATAACCCAGAGGTGCGAGCCGGGGTTAAAACCTGCACACTTTAATTGCAAGGCGTGCGTTCGACCACTTGGCTACACGTACCACTGTCTAACACACTCGTCTACCGCTGACAAACAATAAAAAATAAAATTATTATGTCATTATCGTAAGGTTATTATGTCTAGTTACTAATTTAGAAGCGTCTTCCTGTGATACGTATCTTTCGAACTAATTTCGGGTCATTTTAAAAAGCACATAAAACACGTTTTAATGGCGATTTTTATAGCAAACGGACTAAAGACATAATGGTTTGATTTATGTTTAACGTTACCACAGGCAAAAGGTTTTATTTTATTTAAATTAGTATTTGACAATACAAATGATTTACGTAAATTTTTTATAACTTTAACCAAATTAGAAATAGTTATGTTAAGTTTTTGTTATAATTAAATAATGTAATAAATTGTTGAAATAAATAAAAAAAAACGTGCAACAATAAAAAAGTCACTGTAAATTATATTATTGTGTTTTTTTTTTATTTATTTTTTATATTTGGGTTCCATGTTTTAACCGACTTCCAAATAGAGAGAGGTTTACAATTTGACCGTATTTTTTTTAAATTATAAACAGATACTAATGCATACGTTTATGTTATATGTCAGACTTCTGAAATTTCCTGTACTTATATTTAGAGTGGAAAACCCCTGCATACTGGTGCGTCAGGATGCATGCGACAATCTTCTAGCCAATACCAAAACAAACAGTATTAACTCTTAGAAAAGGTTAATTCTTCAACTAAATGACATGAACAGCAAGAGCGAATTATGACGCGTAACGCCGTGGCTTTTACTACAGAAATTCAGTCTCTATGCATATTGACGTAGAGTTTGTTTTAGTATTGGCAAAGATTTTGACGCGTCTATTGACGCCCCAGTGTGCGAGCTTTAATACTTGTAAGGCATGGTGGTGAGGCGACAGACCATTATTAAGACCCTATCGTTTTAAAGTGACCTTAAAATTAAAATTAAGTTGCCATCCAAACCGCTTATTATATTCATACTACGCCATAAAGGGACCATGCTGAATGGTTTTAGAGCAGGTGCGTAAACCGAAATTAGTATATCGCTGCCTACGCACATAATTTAAGCGTCGTTGTATTAACAAACTGCTAATAGCGATCGTTAAGATATTTAAAACATTTAATTAACATATTTTTTTTTGGATTTCTAAATTTGATGTAGACAATTATTTACTTATAAGGAATGCTTTCGACGTTTTTGGTATTATACATCATCATTAACAACATGACTGTATTCCGGAAAGGGGTAGGCTGAAGACCCACATATCCCCGATGTATTTTTAGCCCCAATAAAGTAATAGAGGGCGAGTCTATTGTATTGAAACTTCAAACTTTTGATCCTTGTAGAAATGGGTTTGGTTGTTAGAGCTTTTTAGGGTTCCGTACCCAAAGGGTAAAACGGGAACCTTATTACTGAGACTTCACTGTCCGTCCGTCCGTCCGTCTGTCACCAGGCTGTATCTCATGAACCGTGATAGCCAGAGAGTTAAAATGTTCACAGATAATGTATTTCTGTTACCGCTACAACAACAAATACTAAAATACAGAATAAAATAAATATTTAAGGGGGCTCCCATACAACAAACGTGTTTTTTTTTTCCCGTTTTTATAGATAATGGTACGGAACCCTTTGTGCGCGAGTCCGACTCGCACTTGGCCGGTCACTTGGCCGGTTTTTCAAACTAGCTTTTTATACTAGCGCAGTGTTTTCCAAACTTTGTTCTGCCATGGCCCGGTAATTTTCACACTGTCCATTCGTGACCCTCTTAATACTTTTAAACCCTGGTGACCTGGATCACAGGTTTTTTTTAAAAACCTACCTCAGGCACCAGTCTCTTACTTAGGTGGAATCTAGTTATGGCAACATTGTTTTACTTTAAGATACACTTGTGAAGAGAGAGAAATAAATAAATAATTATTATTATTATATTATAAACCCAAGCTCGTTCCATTATGTAAAATGATATACATTTATTAAATTATTTTTTTTATTACTACATGTTTTGGTATCGCCTATATAGTCACTAAATTTTAGTGCAAAGTATGGAGCTGCTGCTCATTTTTACCAAAGGCGGGAATGTTGCGACCCGGTGTTTTAATTTGATGGCCCGGTACCGGGTCGCGACCCGGCTAAACGCTGTACTAGCGTATAAGGACGTTTTTCGATATGCACACGCGTATAGGCGAGTTTCTGCCACACGCGCTCGTACAAGCGTTAACGCGCTTACAAGCTCGTCCGAGCGCGAGCCGCAAAGTTTCATTTGTTTCTTAGTCGGAAACCATATTGCTACTAACACTCGCCACCACCGGGTCGAGCGTACACGAAGAAATAAACTCGTGTAGGCGCTTATGCCAAAAGGACCGTATAAGTGCAAAAGAAAACGCTACTTTGGAAGCTGTCAACCAAAAATGTCTCTAACGAACATAGAGATCCGTACTTTTTAGGCTATACTAAAAATGTATCTGTCTAGAATCTATATTCTAGACTATTGATTCCCAAAATATTTTGGGCAAGAGACGTCTTTTCCAAAATGAACTGATACCTCAAGAAACGAGCATACTCATTCCTTAAAGGCCGGCAATGCCCCTGGTGTTGCAGGTGTCCATGGGCGGCGTTGATCGGCGGCGAAAGGTCTGCTCGTTTGCCTCCCTATCTCATAAAAAAAAAACCTCGAACCCTATAGCCCAATTACTACAAAAATCCATCCATCTATTTCTTTTCCTATTGATACAACCTTGCGGTTGGTTAAGCTAGCAACCTCAAGTTGATATCGACCGCTTTGGTAATCCCCGAAGGCTTAGCATGACCGCGTAGACATAAGTTTTATCTCTTTCAACTGTCAGATATGTCGAGAAAATAACGTCACACAACGTCATTTTCCTGACAAATATATTTTGTATTTGTAGTCATCTTGATAAATACAAATACAAAATAGGGTAAGCGAAACAAAATACAGCTAATTAAAACTTATTACAATTGCTGTCATCATAAATAACACATTATCAGTCCACTCGTAATCAGGTGGGTGCACCAGTTATCGGTAGTCAATTTAAATATCCAAAATTAACGCTTTCACTCCACATATATTTACATAATAAGTGGACATAAATATTTATACACAAAATGTGTGTAATTAATGGTAGCAACGATCCAGTTTTTTTTTTTTTTTGGGTTAAAATGTTCGGAATTACCTGCGATAGGTATCGGGCAATCGATTATCTTTTAGGGTACCGTGGGTGAATTTTGTATTCGATAACTACTACATCGAAATCGAACTACCAACATTTAAATAAATATTTCCAGATAACACTCAATGCACTCAGTGGTGATTATATTTCTGTCTGTGGCAAATTTTGGAAATGGCCTTTTCAAAATTTGGCCTCATTTAGTTGTGACTGGGAGCGCCCCCAGTCCATTTTAAGGTACTCATAGAATCAGAATCAGATTTTTTTATTCACGTAAACCAATACAGGCACTTATGAAGAGAAGAATGGGCAAGAAACAGAAAAGGATTTACATGTTTTACACAAACAAGTACAAGTTTTGCTTAGTTTGGGATCATACGATGAGTATAGGTATGTTGTAAGGCGATATTTATTTTAATTTTAGTTTATAACTAGCTGTGCCCGCGACTTCGCCCGCGTGGACTTTAGGGAGATTACCCGGAAATATGGGTATTATGTTTTTCCCGCGGAACACTAATGCTTTTTCTAAAATTAAAGTAGCCTAAGTTACGCCTTGGAATGTCAGCTATCTGTCAGTGAAAGTCCCATTGAAATCGGTTCAGCCGTTTAGAAGTTTACCTCAAACAAACAGACAGACAGACAGACAAAAAAATTTAAAATTGCGTTTTCGTAATAGGTATTGTATATACTTTCATACGCATTTGGTAAAAAAGTGTTATTTTGATATTACAAACAGACACTCCAATTTTATTTATTTGTATAGATGTGTGAATAGAGGTTCAACTATAAATAAAATATACAATTGTTTTTAAATTGAGTAGTAAATGCATAACTGAGAATTAGATGCATAACGGTATTTTATTTTATTACGGAACCCGACAATAATTTCGTTGCACAATTGTTACTAATCGTTGAATATTCATTACTACGTTTTCGTTAGAGACCTTGTTGATACTATTACGTGGTTTAGATAACAACGGAATCCAACTAACATTTAATTATGTTAAATTAGTCAATGTTTGGTGGTGAATTTTAAGAAACGTAAACAATAGTTAGGTGTGAACCATTTCAAACTGCCCGTCCATTTGTCTGTCACTACGAACAATGTACGTACCTTATCTAGTTATCTAAGCCATACCCTTACCACTGTATCTACAGCAAGAATTCTTTAATATTATTTTATTTTTATTGCCATAAAATCTGTCAAAAAAAAAATCAAAAAAAGATGGTCTTACCCCTGAATTTTATAAAGAAAAAACGAGAACAACATTAGAGGAAAAAAAACAATAACAAGAGAACATAACATAACGTTGTGTTTTACAAGCTTTATATTAACGTAAAAAAAAAGTTAAAAACCAAGCTTTTATTTAATTGTGTCCTAAAAGTGTCCTTATACAATTTATTAAATGATTTATAAGCTTGTCACGAGATTTGCATATTTAATAGGAAACATTTTCTTTTATAGAATTACTTATATAATAAGTATGTCAAGCAGGACTAGTTAGTACACATCATTAAATAAATGGTGTAATACATGTATTAAGTTGATTTAAGTTAAGTTTATTTTCATCCTATAAGGGCAATTAGATAAAAGCTTGATTTTAAAAAGTTTTTTTACCATTTTTTTTTTAACTTTAATTTAAAGTTAATATAGCTAGGCAATTAACTAAACACAACATTTATTACTTCTAAGGCGGTACGAAGTTTGCCGTGTCTACTAGTCATTTATAAATATTGATGTAATTATCTAGTAAACTAAGAACAGTTTACAACTTTCTACAACTCATTGGAAATAACCTTTTAAAAAGTATAATAAGGGACGCATAGAACTTGTAAGGGTAAGTGTAGACATGACGCCGTGCTAATGACGGCGTGACAGTTGACCTGTGACAGTTTGATGTGACAAAATAATAGTTAGTGAAATGTCACTTAAGGGGGTAGCAGACATAACGGTAATGAACCCGTGTCGACGGATGCGTTAACTAGCGCACTATTTTGTACCAATACTAAGCAATGGCAGCCAAGTGGCCGAACGCACGCCTTGCAATCAAACAGTTACTACTGAAACAACAATACATTAACAGGTGGTGGTAAGGCCCCTATATTAACTCTTTATGACTACTTCAGCCCTTTTAACGTCCCACTGCTGGGCACGGGCCTCCCCTCAATGCGAGGGGGACTCAGGCCATAATCCACCACGCTGGCCCAGTGCGGAAGTAGGAACATTTTTGACAAAATGTTATTGATGACGCGTGGGTTTTACCGCAAATATTCAAATGTTTATTTAAATATACTCACATATAGCCTAAGGTAAAATAAAAGTAAAGTTAAATCGCTTGTTTCAGTGGATCCAGGGCGTAGGGGCATAACAAACGTTTCATAATAACATTAGAAGATTCTAATAATGCATTTAACATTGTTTGGGGTCGGCCCAGTATGTCTTTTTCTTCCATTCATCTCACTTTTCTATCATACTGGCGTCCACTTCGACTGCATTTTTTCTTGGGCCTTCCTCTCGCTCTGTATCCGTCCACATTTATACTCATCACTCTTTTAGTCACATGATTCTCATCTCTTCTCATCACATGTCCAAACCATTTTGATCTCCTACTTCTACTATTATAATATTATGTTTTTCTTTCGCAGAATTTAAGGATCTCAATGCTACCTTTACCAAAAAAACTCAAATGTCAAATGTGTAAAAAAAACACCAAATTGTGATAAAAATACCCTACTATCATAAAATAAAGGTTAAAATCTTAATTAACCCTCTAATAAGTTCACATTAAAATATCATCAAGCAACAATGTATCGAATGGTGGTACTGTGACATAATTACTATAATAAATTAAGTAAAAAAAGCAAAATGGCGGCGGTTGAAGCGCTCACACCTGCACGAATTTGTTCCTGAGGCATCGTTGGCATTGTCACCGAGAAAGTGTATAATAAAACTACACCTTTGAAGTTTTTTTTGTGTCATGTAGGTGGTTAGTAGTGTCTATGGCATAGAACAGGTTCACTAAAGTCGTATGGTGTCCGAAAGATATGTTGTGTAAAATAAAAATAAAAATTAGGTTAGTGTGCACCAGTCCTAAGATTTTCTTTTGTTTGCGGACTTAAAAAAGGGGGCAGCAGTTTTGTGTGCCTAAGATGTTTTTTTTTTTTAATGCTTTAATTTTATTGCGGTTGACCAAATTGACAAAGAACTGAAATTGTAATTTTTATGTAAAGAACACTAAGTTTAAAATTTAAAAAAAAATGTTTTTTTTTTTTAAATATATACCTAAATGTTGTTGTGTTTTTATATCTATCACTTAGTTAATACTGGGATGCACCTAAAATGTTTAAAAAATAATCCCTATTTCATCTTAATATTTAATATATTAAATTTAATATATTATTTATTAAATATATTTCCCTTGGTCACGCCATAACTTGAGAATGACTTGACCAATTACATTCATCTTTTGTTTTTACGTTTTCTCATTAGAAAAAATTAAGAAATTTGGGTTCCTCAATTTCTCGCGTATGAAGTCGCGAGCTCAGCTTTAAAAAAAAAACAAAAAAAAACTTTTCGGTTAAGTTTTCATTGCAGTTTTCCGCTGGTACCCCAAAAACAAAATGGCTGTAGAATCGAATCAATTAAACCATCAACAGGTGGTTACGTTAACTCACTTGCGACTCCCTTAATAATTCCATTTCTACTCGTCCGGAGAGTTTTAACGATTTTGCATTACATCCGTGTCGGAAAATATGGATCTTGCAATTTAATATGAGCTTTTATAAAATAATATATATTTTATAGAAGCAGTGGTAGCCTCGTGGGCAAGAACGCCCGCCTTGAACGTAAGGGGTGCAAGTTCAAATCCCGGGCCCGCACCTCTGAGGTAATTCTCATGTGCGAATGTCATTTTCAACAATGATTACCACTTGCTGAACGGTGAAGGAAAACATCGTGAGGAAACCTGCACGTCTAGGCGTGTGAAGTTCATCAACCCGCACTGGGCCAGCGTGGTGGACTATGGCCCAAATCTCCCTCGTATTGAGGGGGAATGTGCCCGGTATAATGGCAATAGGCTCGCCCCCTATTACATTGGGACCAAAATACATCTGCGAAGAGTGGGCGCACTACAGTGCACCTC
This sequence comes from Ptilodon capucinus, assembly GCA_914767695.1. NCBI lineage: Eukaryota > Metazoa > Arthropoda > Insecta > Lepidoptera > Notodontidae > Ptilodon > Ptilodon capucinus. The sequence continues at coordinate 10,336,998 of OU611817.1, read as the reverse complement.
TGCCTACCCCTTCGGGGAATACAGGCGTGATGATGATGATGTATTTTATAAAATAATAATTTTTAATATGATTAAAAAAAATATTTAAATTAGTATTAAGGCCGATTTTTCCACAACACAGACTGGAATCCTGTCAAATTGAATTTAATTGTAATAATTTGTCAAAAACGACCTTCTAGGGCCTAGAATCTAGGCTATGAAACAAAACTCTTAAATAAATATTCGTTTGGATATCTATATACACAAAAATAATCGTTTGGATTATTTTTGGTTAGTTACAGACACGATTGTTAATTTTTTATTGTATTTAAAGTGTTAATTTTTAGGGTTCCGTACCCAAAGGGTAAAACGGGAACCCTATTACTGAAACTTCGCTGTCCGTCCGTCCGTCCATCCGTCCGTCCGTCCGTCTGTTATCAGGCTGTATCTCATGAACCGTGATAGCTAGAGAGTTGAAATTTTCACAGATGAAGTATTTCTGTTGTCGCTATAACAACAAATACTAAAATACAGAATAAAATAAATATTTAAGGGGGCTCCCATACAAGAAACGTGATTTCTTTGCCGTTTTTATAGATAATGGTACGGAACCCTTTGTGCGCGAGTCCGACTCGCACTTGGCCGGTTTTTTAAAGCTACTTGGGTACTACAAAATCTGATAATAATTAGGTATTATCTATATATATAAAAATCAATGCCACTTTTCGTTGTAAGCTAACTCCTCCTAAACGGCTGGACCGATTCGAATGATTATTTTTGTATGCGTTTGGGTGGCACCCTAGATGGCTTAGATTCACAATTTGACCCGGTAGGTGGCGCTGCTTTCTTTCGTATGACACTCATTGTAAGGCCGTACAAAGTTCGCCCGGTCGTCAGCTAGTTATCTTAATTACTTCTAATAAAAATATGAAAGTTATTAGAGCTAATATTTATTAATTAGGAAAAAGAACGCAGTAAATATCATGAGTATATTGTTTGATTTTGATGGTGACCATTTGTAAGTACCCTCGTAGACCTGAACCAAAAAGATTTGATATTTGATATTGTTCGAATTAAATAGCAAGTATCTAAGCACCACAAACCATTCAGCAATAGAGATTACTTATCCATTTTTCTTCAAACATCCTCGGGACAGTTAAAACCACCCGAGGTGTTTCTTTTTTGTCTCAATTTACTTAAAGATTGGATTCTGTCTGTCTCCGTCGCGCAATTAGTGATTAGTCTGGTTCTGATTACCGCTAATGGTACTGTTAGCAACTACCTATACGACCATTTTTTAAATGTATTGTATTGTGCTTGTGTAGGATAGCAGTGGTAGCTGAGTGGCCGAACGCACGCCTTGCAATCAAAGTGTGCAAGTTCAAACCCCGGCTCGCACCTCTGGGTTTATGTGCGAATCTCATTTTCATCCGAGATTATCACTTGCTATGAAACGGTGAAGGAAAACATCGTGAGGAGGTTTCCGACTGAGGGAACTTGACTAGTTCTCGATAGATGTGTGAAGACTGTGCCAACCCGCACCGGGCCAGCGTGGTGGACTATGGCCTTAATCCCCCTCGCATGGAGGGGATTGCCAGTGTATTACAGTACTGTGATATAATAATGTTTAAAACCTAGCTTTGTCTGCCGTCGGTACATTGATTGTCTCGTTTAATACGGACGCCTGTATTCTGTAGCTCCTGTTTGTTTTATTGTGTATTCGCCTTTAGTGACGCCTTCACATCGGTTTGTGCATTAAATACCTTGGGGCGTCAAATTCTTGCCATTACGAAAACCAACTCTCAAACAACATACTTAAAGATTGAATTTCATTCACGCGTGGTCGCGTGGTTTTTACTACAGAAAATCAATATTTACGCACGCAGAGAACATTTTCAAATAACGTTAAGTTATTGTTTTCTTATATATTTACGCGCATACTACACATTGTAGTAGTAGTACTGATTCTATGGCGTTTATTACGGCAAACGTCGGGAACATTAAAAAGTAAATAAACGCGATAGAATCCGTAAAATAGTTTTATTTTAACGTCAAGTTTATTCGTCTAGCCTTAGTGAGTGGTTAAAAACTGCAATTGCAATATTTATATGTAGATAATTAGTCATTTATTTATTAGATATTCCTTTATACATTTTAGAACAAACATAGGTCCTTTTTTAAATTTGCGTTTACGTTAAAAGTTGCTCATATACTATATACGGTCGTATTGGTATATTATAGTTGTTGTCTTATAAGTTGCTTATACAGACGGTGAAGGAAAACATCGTGCGGAAACCTGTACGTCTATAGAAGGCGTGTGAAGTTCATCAGCTTGCACTGGGCCAGCATTGAGGACTAAGACCCAAATCTCCCTTATATTGAAGGGGAATGGGCTCGCCCCCTATTACATTGAGAACAAAATACATCGGGGAAGTGTGGGTGCACTGTTGTGCGCCGCTGCCCTATCCCTTCAGGGAATATAGGCGTGATGATGATGATGTATTACTTGTTACTTTCAATGGCATATAGTAAAAAGCTGTTATTTTGCCTACAAACAGACTTTCAATTTTATTTATTTTTATAAATAACGCCTAGCTATTCACCCTTTTAATGTTTGAAGCGTGATAATAAAAGTGATTTATATGACATGTTCTTAACGTTCGCAGGGCGGGTCGTTTCCGGTGGCGGCCGCGCACCACTTCCTGTGCCCTGTTTCCGGTGTTTTCCTCTAAAGGGAAAAATAACTTTTTTTTTACTAAAAAAATATATATTATGTACTCACCTAATATATTAAGGTTGTTTTATTTCTTCGGTAACGTTCAATGTGGTTTTATTTTTTTTAAAAAGTCGGACAATACCTACATACATTACATATACAGGATGTTTCAGAAGTCCGAAATAATAATAATTGAAATTTGCATCAGTATCTGGTATACAACTGAATGGAATAAAAATTTGATCGAAATTCGAACATTTCGATCAACTTTTTTTTCGTTGTCAATTACAATAACTCGTAATATCTCGTGGCCTATGTAAAATTTGCATGTTCTGCATCATCTGAATATAAATAGCTGCCCCTCATAAGTGTAGTTTACAGTGCTGAATAGGGTTATGGATGTACCCAAAGGCCAGAACACGATACCTGTGACAAATATTCAAAGGTCTTTAGCTCAGAAACTATAAAAGTTAGTTAGTCAGTTGAAATAGAAGAAACTTATGTCTGCACGGTTATGCTAAGGGCCTCCCCTCCCTTTTTCCACTCGTTGCGGTCCATACCCAACCGGGGCCACTCCAGTAAGTGAGAGCCTAGCTCTACTATTGTAATAACTAGACATCAGATTATGCACTATCAAAATGCCAAAATATGCACGCAAATATGCACTAAAAAGGGTCAAAATTTGAGGCACAAAATATGCACAATCAAAAAACAGAGGAGCTGCAAAGCAACACAAACAGGGTACTTGGTCGTCGTGATGAACATAGAGGCATGTAAGGCTAGCCCTCGTTTAAGTTCAGGCTCCTCTACTCTACATATTGAGTACATTCAACTAACTGTAAATAATTATATTTTTACCAAAATAGAAAAAAAAAAATATTTTTGGCCCGTGAAATCGATTCGATTAATCGATCTGAGATTGCCATCCCTAATTCAGTGCCGGTCGCTGAGTGTGTGCGCAGCAGACGCGTCGACGACGACATAACTCAACACGTATAACTACTGAAGTATGCACTATCAATGAAAAAGTAGCAATATAATAAAAATATAATATATCATCACGCCTGTATTCCCCGAAGGGGTAGGCAGAGGTGCACTGTAGTACACCCACACTTCGCCGATGTATTTTGGTCCCAATGTAATAGGGGGCGAGCTCAATACGAGGGAGATTTGGGCCATAGTCCACCACGCTGGCCCAGTGCGGGTTGGTGAACTTCACACGCCTTTCTACAGACGTGCAGGTTTCCTCACGATGATTTCCTTCACCGTTCAGCAAGTGGTAATCATTGTTGAAAATGACATTCGCACATGAAAATTATCTCAGAGGTGCAGGCCTGGGATTTGAACTTGCAGCCCTTAGGCACGCGATGCTACCACTGCTTTTTAGCAAAATAGTAAATATGCAATAACGCTATAAAAATATATTTATATGCATTTGCATATGCAAACATGCAAATGCATATAATCCGATGTCTAGTAATAACAACTACTTTAAGATGTGGTGGTAAGGGCCCCTGATTTCAATAACACAAGGAAACGCCTTAACGTTTTGCCTAAATATTAACACATTCCAACGGTCACCTGCTTTATTTAGGTATCGCCTTAAGGTATCTCATAGTTTCAGTAAAACAGGCATAAATACTTTTTCTTGAACACCCTTAGATTAGTAAATGTTTAGCGAAATTTATGATACGCATTTGTACAGTTTATTGCTTCGACGAGATGACGCTTGGCCGGGGGTGTTTTCTACCCCTTGAGTCGTCCCAACTACCCCCTGTTGTGTAAATATGTTGGTGATATTTTACAATAAAAAGAAAATACTAATAATACTTTTTCTTAAACGACTGTTTTCCATCTTTGTTTGTTTTTATTTTTGTAAATGGCTTGTCATTTATCTTATGGTAAAATATATCTTATAGTGGGGTGAGACACGATAGAACGCTGTACGTTTTATTTTACCGCCAGACAGTCCATACTCCTTGTATGATCCCAATCTAAGCTAAACTTGTACTATGGGTATTATACAATGGACTGGGGGCGATCCCAGTTACACAGACTTCGACCTTTTCGTACTGGACATGGGTCGGTGTGACGTCATTTTCTCGAATAGATCGGACAGTTGGAAGAGACAAAACTTATGTCTACACGGTCATGCTTAGCCTACTGGAACTTTTTTCCAAATTTTGACGCTGACGCGAATCGAACCTGCGCACTTTGATTGCAAAGCGTGCGTTCGACCACTCGGCTACCATTGCTTAGGAAAGTAAATAGATTCAAACCCCGGGGTCGCACCTCTGAGATGATTTTCATGCGCGAATGTCCCACTTGCTGAACGGTGAAGCGAAACATTGTGAGGAAACCTGTACGTCTGTAGAAGGGCGTGTAAAGTTCACTAACCCGCACTCCGCCAGCGTGGTGAACTACGGCCCAAATCTCTTAATACATTGGGACCAAAATACATCGGCGAACGCACGGCTCGCCACCATCGCACGGCTCGCCACCGACTGCATTACCATCCTCACCATCTGGATGAATGGCGTTCCAGTACAGTGCGATTTACCAGGAATTTTCTCCCTCGCACCACCAAATTGTGGAATGAACTTCCTGCAGCGGTGTTCCCGGACCGATGCGACAAAGGTATCTTCAAGAAACGAGCATACTCATTCCTTAAAGGCCGGCAACGCACTTGCGATGCCCCTGGTGTTGCAGGTGTCCATGGGCGGCGTTGATCACTTACCATCAGGTGAAACGTCTGCTCGTTTGTCTCCCTATCTCATATAAAAAAAAAAAAAAGTGTGGGCGCACTGCAGTGCACCTTTGCCTACCGATTCGGGGAATACAGGCATAATGCTGATGTATTTTTTTACTTACCTACCTAATATACCTATGACTACATAAGGTATGCGCCAAAGCAGGATATTGTGAACGTCTCAATAGCAATAATAAGAAGGGTCTCACGACAAGATATATCTCTACGTATCTATCTCAGAGCTTGTTACGAAAACTTATCGTCCACTACAAGCTAAGCTGAAAATTCTATCCTACTCCTCCTAATATAATAAATGCGAAAGTTTGTGAGGACGAATGGATGATTGTTACTCTTTCACGCAAAGAACTACTGAATGGATTTTGATAAAACTTTACAGTATTATTGTTTGTATATCAAAATAACACTACTTGTAACGATAATGAATGTGGTAAGCAGTGGTAGCCGAGTGGTCGAACGCACGCCATGCAATCGATGTGTGCAGGTTCAAACCCCGGCTCACACCTCTGGGATTTATGTGCGAATATCATTTTCATCTGATATTATCACTTGCTATGAAAACGGTGAAGGAAAACATCGTGAGGAAACCTGCACGTCTGAGGGAATTTGACTAGTTTTCGATAGATGTGTGAAGTCTGCCAACCCGTACTGGGCCAGCGTGGTGGACTATGGCCCGAATCCGCACATTGAGGGGTGGCCCGTGCCCAACAGTGGACGTTAAAAGGGCTGTAGTATATAGTAGTATTGAAGTCGCGCGTAGAAGCTCCTCTTTTATATAGCCTGATAGCATATCTCGCAGAGCACATCGGGGTTGTAATGGGAATGTTTCCCCATCCCTTGTCCGCCGGGTGGGATAGAGCGTTCACACACGGATGCTTCGCGTTTTAATACCCGGATTTTTCTTCGGCAAAGGAAGAAAGTTTATGTAGGTATGTATTAGTCTATGTACTGCACGATCAGGGACTTTTGACAGGGACATTGTGGTTTTAATAGTAACTGACAATAAATGACAGATCTTGTTACCCGATAGTCTCTTCTTCTTAGTCGGCATCTTCATTACTGAAGGTCGTGTCTAGTCTGATGTATTGATCCCTTTATGTACTATGGTCTTCCACGTGTTCCTGTCCTCGGCGGTTTTAATGGCTTGGGTTATTGGTAGGCCAGTGAGCGTCTTTACTAGGTCTGACCATCGTGTAGGTGAGCGACCCCGTGCTCTTGTCCCGTCGACCTGGCCAAATATATTAACATAATATACCCGATAGTAGGTAATATTAAAAACATTGCTGGGATTCATTCGCCATCTTTATCACTGTCATCACTCCTATCTTTTTATATAATATAGATGTACTTATTTATTGAATTTGTCCTTGCTATTAATTACTTGACATTGGCGAAATACCTGCTCTAGTCGCAGGTGAAGCCATTCCTCATCTTATTCCATTAAATTTAATCATTTCACTAATTTCGTAAAAAAAATAATAAAGACATGGCTGCAAGTCCGGGCCTAATTCTCACAAAATCTAAATCATCTCTAATTCGACATAATGTCGTAACAAAACGTCATATTGGTAGTATGGATGGTGGAGATCCTATTATTATTATTATTTATTGACGATTAATATGCGCCTGTATTGGTTTACATTAATAAAAAAATCTGATTCTGATTCGTTATTTTTCGTAATGAATTAGACGTAATGTCGATGTAGCGAGAATTGCTCCCCTTGGTGGTGGTAATGGAACAGTTTCAATAAACATTTCAATTGCAAGCAGTAATAAACATGTATTGTATTAAGTAACAATTTTTTAAATTCTCGAAATGGTATCCAATAAGGAAATGCATTCCGAATGGGTGGTAGAGATACTATTAATATTATTTATTTTTTACTGACGATTCATAGGTGCCTGTATTGGTTTACATGAATAAAAAAATTCTGATTCTGATTCTGATTCATGAGCAAATAGGTTAAAACGCGCGTGGCAATTTTATAAGCTAATACCAATACAGACTGTATTAACACATAAATGAAGCGCATTTTTCAATGCAATGTCGTCGATAGCGCGGGCGTATTTAGTCGCTTGACCATTGCCACAGAAATTTAATCATTATTAATATAGCTACAGAGTACATTTTAAAAAATCATTGTATTTTTATTATATTGAAATGAATAGTTGTGAGGCTTTTACATAGAATTGTAAAGATTACAATCAGTAACCTTACTATCAATTCACCACGGTTAGTGAATTTCACACGTCTTTGTATAAACTAGTAGAGTTCCTTATTATCTTTGCCTTCACCGTAAAACAAATTAAAATAATGAATGAAAATGACATATGCAAAAAATTCCTCTTCTAAATCGCAGAAGTGGGAGCTTGGGGTTTGAACCTGCATCCCTTGCCTTCAAGGCGACCGCTCTACTAATTAGAGTAACACTTTAAACACATAGTACATTATAATGGGTTCTATTACTGATCTGTTCTGATGATCTGATTACCTCGTATACATTAGTGTTTCCATAAAGAAATGAAAAATAATAAAAGATAAGTTCTTAAGTACCTTCATGTTAAGGAACCACTTAAGCTTTTTCTCTTGTCAACTATTTTTGCCAATAAAAATAATTGAATATATATTTACACACGCAATAAATGGCGCTTGACTTAAAATAAATAAACCTAAAAAATAGAAAAGCAGCTCGCTTAAGTATAAGTATCCGAATGCGCATTACCGTCGGCAACTTCAAAGAGATAACACCCGCCGGCGGCGCTTTGATCTCGCCGGCCGACGGCAAATCGTCTTTGATGTCCCTTTGGATGGTTACATGCCATTTTTTAACCCAATTATTATCAGATATATTTTTTGATTTTGTGAATTATTGGTGTATTAAGAATCCTCATTCTGAATAGGGATATTTTTAGAAAAAAAGCAGTTTTTTTTACGACGTTCTAATTTATTATAAGTCTTATAAGCATTCCAATACAGTACTAAATACTCCTCAAAAATAGTTGAATTTATTAGTTCTAATTAGAATATAATATTCAACTACTCTATGCATCTTCACGCCTGTATTCCTTGGATGAGTAGGCAGAGGTGCAATACATTTCACCAATGATATGTTGTTTTCAATTTAATAGTGTGTGTTTTTTGTACTTATATTACATAACATCCAAAAAGGGATAATCGACATAATTTGGCGTCATCGACATATAAATAGATTTAGAAATATACTACTAGCTTTTTCATAGCAATTTCATGGTAGAAAACAGTATAGCCAATAACACATAAAGCACGTGTGTGGTTTTTTATCATTGAAACAATTTTCAGAATTCAATCAGTAGTAATACATACTTAAATTTTGATCTGTGTATAAAATTAATAAGTAAAATACCTTTCGTAAATGATACACTAATTTATTATAAAAAAAATGCAGTCACAAAATATGTTTTCCTACAATTTTCAACCCTATCGGTCGACCCAGTTACCAGGACATCAGAAGTGGGTTGAAAGTTCAAATCTGGTCAAGGTGAAGGAGACGCCCATTAACGTCTACACTTAGAACAACTCCAGCTTCCAGCGTCTTAAGAATTATACTTGAAGTAATTGATTTTGATACTTGGTCAAAATTAATTAATTATTTTCACTAAAGAATTGTTTATTATTGTGATTATTTTCTTATTGTGTTATTCATTATAAAATGCAGCGTTATCGGCCTATTAACGCCACCGCTGTAGTAGTAACGTTTTAATACTACATTGATATTTTTTTCTGCATAACCTGTCATCAAATCAAGGTTTACATTAAGATGTTAATCACAAAACCTAATTTAGCAATTAATTTAGGTTTTTCAATGTTATCATTATACAAATCTCATTATTAACCTATTTTAAGAAAGAGAAGCTAGCAACATAATTAAGAAACCAGTTTAAAAATACATTGATGTTTTCTATAAATCAATAAAAGATTTGGGGAACATTATAAATAGTAACAAATAAAAAGCCAAATAGCCTTTCACGCCTCAATTTAACAATCACTGCCATAAAAATAAAAACGTTGACATTTGCGAAAGTTTAAAAATATGTTGCATTGTCAACTTTTAAAACACAAATAAAAATATATTTATTTATCTTAAATTTTAATCTAGCACACTAGTACATGTGTTACTGTAATTCAAATTAAACATGTGTGTATAACTAGTTAACAATTTAAGAGCTTAGTTATAAACCATTTCTTAAACTTGGTTCCTACACTAAGCAAGCTTGTCTCGACGGTAACCAATTTTAAAACAAATTAAACATAGGTGCGAACTGTCAAATGACTGTGTAATGCGAAAAATTTTATGTCACAAGTATCAAGCTTGTGAGGTCGTAGTATACGAAGTTCGCTAAGTAATAAGATAATGAAGAACAGCGGGGTCGGGATACGAATTAAAACGAGGAGGCGAGTGCGTCAACGCGGTCTCACCATTCACAGAATTATTTTATGAAGCTTTTAGAAAAAAAAAAGTATATTTAGCAGATTTTCTTAGAAAAATACTGCATAGGAGTATTGAAACTATATTAAGCAAAGGTCTTATAAATTTGGTTTTAATTAGATTGAACACTTAATTTATGTAAGAAAATTGAAACGTTATCTTTTGTTCTAAAAAGAAAAAAAACGATTTCAAAAACCTATGTGCACTAAAACAAGGTAGAAATAACCTCATAATCTAAACTAATATTATAAAGAGGAAAGATTTGTATTTTTGTATGTAACGAATAAACTTAAAATCTAATAGACCGATTTCAAAAATTCTTTTGCCTTTAGAAAGCTTATTGAGTAACATAGGCTATATTATAAACCCGTGCGAAGCCGGGACGGGTAGTTTATTATATTTGCAGTAGATGACAATCTTCCTTGACGTGACACCACGTGAGGACGAGACAGATACTAGATTTGAATTGGCACCTGCTTTTTTAAGTCGGTTAAACGGTTGATTTGTAAAAGGTTGATTTGTACTAAAGATTTATATTCAAATTTTCTCATAGTTAATATAAAATTAAATTCGGCTTACTGGTGTTAAATTATAGAGAATTTTTCTTAGAAACTAACTTTAACTGAACTATGTTTACAGTAGTATATATATATTGGTGACTCGCTCATACAATACGGTTGTGAGAAGGACAACAATACTTTAGTGTAGTCTAGTTTTGTACTAATATTGTTGTATTTTTAGGGTTCCTAAAAATGAACTATTATAGGATCACTTTGTTGTCCGTCCGCCTGTCTGTAATTATGCATGTCTAACTGTCTGTCTCATAGAGTATCTAGAGTAACCATAACGACTCCACTCTTCGTATAGCTCTGCGGCGATTTTTGTTTTCCGCCATTGTTGTTATCTCATGTGGGTACCTGTATTATACGGCAAATATATGGGAAAACAAAGATGGCGGAGTCAGATAAACCAGAAAAATGTAGGTACTGCAGCGCGGGCTCGGAATGCCATCTCCGTTATAATATCTCCATGGTTTGTCTGTATGTATGTGAGTCTGTCAAGATACTTTTTCTGTAAATATATGGTTACGATTCCAACTGAACTTACACTTTCATTCCTTGTTTATTTAATGGGAGAATCCGAGAAGACGGCGTTATGACGTCACAGATTCGATACTGCGCCGGAGCGAGACGGAAGATAACCTTCATAAGATCGACAGAGACAGCGATACTGCTTAGCATGAATGAATAGATTTTCTTAAGTGCTCCGTAAAATCAAATCGAAATGCCGTTGACAACAGACATTGAAATTATTTCAAGGTGAATTCTTTGTGACTTGAGGTGACAATTCAATCAGCGGGCAGGCATTCTGGCTCGGTCGGATATTGGATGGGTGACCAAAATCATCTGACCCTCTGTAGTACTCATAATAAAATATCATCACGCCTGTATTCTCCAAAGGGGTAGTCAGAGGTGCGCTACAGTGCACCCACCCATCCCAGTTCCAATGTAATTGGGGGCTAGCCTATTGACATCATACCGGGTACATCCACACTGGCCCGGTGCGGGTTGGTGAACTTCACACGCCCTTCTATAGACGTGCAGGTTTCCTCACGATGTTTTCCTTCACCATTCATCAAGTGGTATCATTAATCATTATTATAAAATACCAATCAATATTAAAATAAGAATGATATTCGTAATAATCGCGGCCGGTTACAAGAGGTATTTTTTTTCAGTAATTTTCATCTAAATTTATGTTGATTTCCTTACCGACGAGAACCCATTTCACGATTTCTTTTTAAACATTCGTGTAACGGCGCCGTATTCATAGTCCTGTATATTCTAACACTAGCGGCCCGTGCCGGCTTCGCACGGGTTTCTAATATACCCTTTGTTACTCAGTGATCGCTTTCTAACGGTCCAGTAGTTTTTCAGTTAATTCGTTACATACAAAAATACAAATATTTCCTCTTTATAATATTATTATTAGTATAGATAGTATAAATGACTTTATTAAGCCGCTTAAGCATATTATTTTTATAATTATTTGTGTATTCCAAAAAAGCTCTTACTAATAGTCAAATTCTAGTGTAGAGCCGGTAAGAAACTCAATGGTTACTCTTTTCAAGATAATAAAATTTACAAGTTTGTGAGTAATACGCATTCTCTGAGCAACAACGCCATGTGAGCAGGCAGCACCTTTGCCTTAATACTAGAAAAAAATATTCTCAAGCTATCTAATATTAGGTACAAAGAAGGTGAAATTTGTCTAGAATCGATTACTGTAAATCTGTTAGTTAATTTACAGGAAATCGAATAAGAATTAGTTTAAAAACTTTTAGTACAACTAGTAACATTCAAATATGATTAGTCTTTTTCAAATCAAACTAGAAACAAATATTGATCTAAATGCTATTTGGTTCAATTAATTTTTACAAACTTTTTTGTTTTTCAAATAAATAAATTTAAAAACAAATAAAAAGTGGAGAAAAAATAGTTTTGTTAAGAAAGTGAATTGTTAGGACTATATTAAACTAGAAAGCTAGATTTCTATTATGTTTTTAATAATTATTTCATATTGGAATCGATTTTAATAAAACGTAGGAGGTTCTTAATTTGACCCCATTTTTTTTCGCCTAACGTCAATGTCATATTTGGAGTTACAACTCACTCAGGAAAAGTGTGGAAAGTGAAATAATAAACATTATCTAAATTTAAATCTTACCAAACAATATCTATTAAAAATATTTTTATATTGTATCTGTGTAAATTAAAAAAAAAACATCTATAGATTCGACCGTAGCGTTTTTCATTAGGCTACGATCACATTAGGCGGGCGGACAGACGCCCGGATTATTGGATCCGACGGACGAAAGACTTCGATCCGTTGCCTTTTTTACTTTTTTTTCTCGTTTTTTTTTCTACTCCCAGTCACCGTCTGGGAAGCCTTTTCCTCTTATTTATTGCTTATACGAAGCCCAAATTGGATATTTGTGAGAGGTTGAGTTGTTTGCCAATGAGAAAATATAAGGATATTTTTTTTGCCTTTTTATGTTGGTACTAAGGAGTCTGCGTTTCTTATTCGTATTTTTTTCTGGGATATTGGATTTTTATTAAGTTTGAATTTCGAATGTTTGTTGATTATAAGGTTATATGGAATATTGAAGCAGTATTAGGTATAGCTTAGGTGTTTAAAATAACCTCCTGTGTCTTCAGTGTTACGAATATATTTACCCCCAAATATTTAGAAACTTTTAGTATCTATACTAATCTATCTATACTAATATTATAAAGAGGAAAGATTTGTATTTTTGTATGTAACGAATAAACTTAAGTTAAACTACTAGTCCGATTTCAAAAATTATTTTACCGTTAGAAAGCTACATTATCACTGAGTAACATAGGGCTATATTATAAACCCGTTCGAAGCCGGGGCGGAACACTAGTTATTTATGTTAACATTTTATTAAAGTTATTGTAATCAAAATTACGTTATAGTTTATTTAGTAAAGCGCCTCTATCGGCTGTTCGAGGAACCATTTATCATAACTGGGATCGCCCCCTATGCATTGTATGGTACTCATAGTACAAGGTATGCTTAGTCTGGGATCATACGATGAGTATTTGATTTCTGGCGATATTTATTTTTATATAATTAACATAAAAAAAAATTCACGTACTCCTAGCGAACATTATAAGGAAATAAATCTATTTATTTTGTCAACTGGCAACACTTGTATCAACTTAATGTTCGTAACTAGCAACACTGACATTTGTTTTTATTGAGGATTCGTCTCATTAGCGAATGTAAAGCGCGGGAGGCACGAACGCGAGGCAGCATCGCTAATTAAAAAGATTTTTTGACGCAACCACGCATAATAGCCGCAGACGGCTTCAACGTTGAGTGAGGGGCTGTTAAAATTATGATGAATAAATAAAAAAACTATAATTTTAAAAATGGAATTATGTGTTGCTTTGACACTCTATTGCACAATAGACTTATTCAAAAGAATTCCATTTTTAACATTATGTTATTCTTTTCGAACGATACCTTTTGATAGCCAGTATTTATTTGTATTCATAGATTGCCAGTTACAATAAAAGTCTAGTAGGACTTTCTTATTAGATTGAAATTAAAGGAATATATATTAACTAGGACTGAAGATATTGGTTATAGGAGTTATAACTATAGTACTACAAAGATCCATTGTAAACTTTACGAAATATATTTAAATTGCGTTTGTGTACGTATACTTTTAAAAAATTGATTATGTCCATAATAAAACTTCCCCACGACGTTTTCGCAAAATTGACAACCGCACACCAAGTACCTAATTTAAAAAAAAAACTCGCAAAACACATTACACGGCGCGGGAAAATTTACCAAAAAACTTATCAGCCGAAAGCCAACGCACAATCCATCATCATTATGCCAAAACTCGCCGAAATTCAATAAAAAAAAGTTTTCTCTGCACCGCACCCCCATCTAGCGGCGGCGGCGGAAACTTCAACGCGAGCCCCCACCCCCCGCCGGGGGAAGCCACCACCCCACGTCGTATCCCTTTTTTCTTCCCTCCACACCCTTATCCGTACCTGTGCTTTCTTTATCCGAACGAAGTTTTTATTTACACCCGTCTCGCTTACTCATACGTAAACGTACAACCGAACTGCGACAGCGGATTATCCGTCCCTTTCTACCGTGAAGAAAAAAAGCTGTTTATAAAAATGAGCGCAGATATGTTTGGGGTAGCTCCAATAGACGTAGGGGTAATGTTTCATACGCGGCGGGGTGGGTTTTTTGTACGGGACGCAATTGAAAAAAAAAAAATTGCACCCCTACAGAACCCGAACTTCTTTTAGGTACCTACGGATTCGTTCGTTTCCAATTTCGATAACAAAGCTTATATTTTTTTCTTAATTCTCTTTTGTTCGTCTGTACGAAATAATTGTGCGGGCTCGTTCTAATTCGTTTGTGTTTTCATAAATCTGCCGTGTGCCGACCTGTGTCTTGCGTTCCCCGATGCTCCGCTAACTCCGCAAAGACGCGTTTCATTAAAAATATGAATGGTTTCTGATTAAACTTTGATCTGACGTCGGTTTGATCGCTCGCGCGTGAGCTCTGCGCAATTATCGTTTTGATATTTCGAAATTCACATTTTGAATTAGGTAATTTGAGAGGCATTCTAATTTTGAATTTTGTTTGTTGTGAGATTTTTATTTTTTTATTAACGGCCAGTACAATATTACGTCACCAAAGTTACAGAAGATATTGTAATTGGAACGTAGTTCCTTATTTATATTTCAAGGAATTTAAAAAAAATGTGCACAACTATTTGAAAAACATTGCCATTTGTGCCAGCTTTATATCACACTATTTATTTACTCCGAAACTAATAATGACCATAGTGATTATACTTTTTTTATCTGTCAATAGTATCCATATTTAGAATTTTGTTCAGTTACTCATGTAGATAATTTCTTAACATGATTCTCAATTGACTATTGCCATAAAATATAGACATCTAGGTAGGTATAGTACTATTTTGACTTCAGCTAATCTCACCAATCATACAATGTGTTGTAACTGATAGAATGTCCCTTAACTGTTAAGGAGGTGTCATTAAATACTCATTTGTCTGCTACAAGGCACAGGTAATAAAATTAAATGCTGTCTCACGAAATTACCAATTGTTATAGTAATGTTTTAAAATGTCGTAAAGCAGATGTTACTAAAGCCAGACACTCACTGGGGCAAGCGAATTAAATAACGCCAGACAAAAAAATACTATGGGTACCATACTATGGATTGAGGGCGATTTAAGTTATACCCAGACCAGAGCCGAATTCCGAAGAAATCATTTCTGAAATTTTCCACTGGCGGGAATCGAACTCGCAACCACCCGTAGGCTTAGCATGGCATGCGTAGACATAATTTTTATTTCTTTCAACTGTCAGATTTGTCGAGAATATGACGTCACACCGAGCCACAAAAGCTCGCAGTAACGTCATTTTCTCGTCAAATCTGACAGTTGAAAGAGACAGTTGAAGAAGATAAAACTTTTGTCTACGCGATCATGCTAAGCCTACTGATGCAGTGAGCGGCCTACGATCAGCCCTAGACTAAGCCTTCGTATTTTTTTTATATGTCTCCATCATCTACCTGCGATGATTTTGCCGCCGACAAGATTGATTTGACTTTAAGTATATATACATCATCACGCCTGTATTCCCCGAAGGGGTAGGCAGAGGTGCACTGCAGTGCGCCCACACTTCGCCGATGTATTTTTGGTCCCAATGTAATAGGGGGCGAGCCTATTGCCATTATACCGGGCACATTCTCCCTCAATACGAGGGAGATTTGGGCCATAGTCCACCACGCTGGCCCAGTGCGGGTTGGTGAACTTCACACGCCATTTCTATAGACGTGCAGGTTTCCTTACGATGTTTTCCTTCACCGTTCAGCAAGTGGTAATCATTGTTTAAAATGATATTCGCACATGAAAATTTTCTCAGAGGTTCGGGGCCTGGGGTTTGAACTTGCACCCCTTTCGTTCAAGTCGGGCGTTCTTGCCCACGAGGCTACCACTGCTTCTAACCTAATGACTTAATGACTTTAAGTAGGTACTTAAATTTAACATATACATAATAATAACAACAAAAGAACGGTAAATGTTTGTGTAGGGCAAACAGAAATATACTAAAAGAGACTAAACGACACAATAAGTATGAGAGACGTCAATTAAATTAACATATTTTGAAAATATATACTCTCAAAATTAAATCATTTTTTTTTTATTCGTGTAACTTACTAATAGTCAGCTTCTACCACCGGTTCGGAATGCTGCTTCCACTGAGAAGAGCCGGTAAGAAACTCAATGGTCACTCTTTTCAAAATGATAATTGCGAGTAATACATTCTCAGGAGCAGCAATGCCATGAGAGCAGACAGCACCGTTGCCACAATACTAGAGAAGAATTATCTGTCAATGCTTCATTTTTAGGGTTCCGTACCCAAAGGGTAAAACGGGAACCCTATAACTAAGACTTCGCTGTTCGTCCGTCTGTCACCAGGCTGTATTCCCGTGATAATTAGAGAGTTTAAATTTTCACAGACGCTGTATTTCTTTTGCCGCTATAACAGCAAATACTAAAAAAACAGAATAAAATAAATATTTCTGGGGGCTCCCACAAATGTGATTTTTTTGCCGTTTTTATAAATTATGGTACGGAACCCTTTGTGCGTGAGTCCAACTCGCACTTGGCCGATTTTTTGTTAATGTCAACTTTGAAATTTATTTATTTCGTTTTACATTTATTAGTTACAACGGCCATGTAGAATATTTATTTTTAAATAATAGTACTATAAACATTTTTTAAATGGGTTAAAATGCCGATAAACTTGGAGATAAGTATGTACATTTTTTTACCGATTAGCGTAACGCACACAGTTATTGCGATTTCCTAGGGCGATCCCATTTATTTCAAAAAGTACAATTTCTGAAAATAGCCGTGGACGGGAATCGAACCCGTAACCCGGTATAGTGATCAGATCAGGGATTCCCAAACTACTTTAGGCAAGAACTCTTCCAAAATGAACTAATACCTCAAACCAAAATTGCCAATAGCAAATGCCAATTGCCAAATTATTTTTTTAAATACTAAGTATCTCAGGTTTTTTTAAAAAATACCAATTTGAAAACCTTGACCCTTTGGGGTCGATATCGACCACTTTGGGGATCCCTGGTCTAGACCAATCCGTCGTAAGCTAGTACATTAAGTACCTTATTAATTTATCGACTGAAAGTTAAGAATCCCGGAAAGATGGTTTGTTTTTTAGCATTCTTAAAAAAAGTAGCTTTACTCCTTTTAACATTCATCATCATCAGTCGGTGTCAGTCCACTGCTGGACGTAGGCCTCTCCCAAGATGCGCCACTGAGCCCGATCTTCGGCTCTTCTTCTCCAACCACTGCCCACCGCTTTGCGTATGTCGTCGCTCCACCTGGTCACAGGACGTCCTACGCTACGTTAATAACATTAGCTATCTGCTAAAAGGTTCCATAAAAATCTGACCATCCGATTAGGAGTTTACTAAAAAAAAAATGCGTTTACGTTATAATAACCGTACATACTTTCATATGCATTTAGTAAAAAGATGTTATTTTGGCAATAGGCTCGCTCCCTATTACATTGGGACCAAAGATACATCGGCGAACTGTGGGCGCACTGCAGTGCACCTCTGGGACTACCTCTTCGGAGAATATAGGCGTGATGATGTGTATGTTATTTTGACATTACAAACAGACACTTCAATTTTATTTATTTGTATAGATCAAACGTACTTAAGAAAAAAAACATTAACAAATCAACAAGTGTAACTCAATGGAACGTCATAATATTACAAAACCAACATCAAAATTGAATAGATCGATTCACAATGAGCATAATAGTGCAGCCCGTTAAATCGATGCGACAATGCAATCGACTACGGGTACAATCGAATCGATTTTTAACACGAGTCAAGTGGTTTGTATTGATTCATTCATTCGATATTAGATCGATGTATTGTCGTGTCGAATTAGGGTCGACCATTGTTAGTTTTTTTGTTGCTTTCACGCCTTCTTTTCGTATTGGTATTTATGTATTAAATTGGGAAACAACACATAAGAAGGCCACTAATAATAAGGCTTATACTATGTAGGCCTTTTTTGTTAAGTTACAGATTTCTTAGTATGTGTTTTATTATAGACAAAGTTTGGGACCGTAACAAAATCGACCGTATGAAAAATAATATTTTTTTTTAGTAATTAACTAGCGACCCGTCCCGGCTTCGCACGGGTGGACATGTTTTTTTAAACATTTTGGCATAAATAAATGTAGCTTTATAAAGGCAAAAGAATTTTTGAAATCGGTCGAGTAGTTTTTAAGTTTATTCGTTACATACAATTTTTTTTTTTTTTCCTCTTTATAATATTAGTATAAATTGCGTTTTCACTTTTCGTCAATGATAGGTAAGATCTAATTATGTGAAATCTTTGTAGAAGTTAGGTATTCAATAAGACTATATTAAAAACATTACACATGAATAACTATACGTACGTCGTGGAAAAAGCGGTGATAGCCTAATGGGTAGAAAGCCCGCCTTGAATGTAAGCGGCGCAAGTACAAATCTTTGGCTCGCACCTCTGAGATTTTTGGATTTAACAATACACCGCATAAAAAATAGTAGAATCCCTCCATAGCGGCGGGTGGTACACCGTGGGTTTTTAGTGGCTATACCGAGAAACAGCTCGTTGATACGCGACGGATGATCACATATATTAACAGTGGCGTTTCTCTTTTTCGAAACGAATGCAGGTGAAGTGTAGGTGTACTGCAGATTACCTCTGCCTACTCGTTCGGGGAATACAGGCGTGGGTCTATAGAATCAATGATGTATAAAGTCACGTCAGTTGCCATCAAAAAGCCCAGGACAGGGACATGTGGAGACGGGAGGGGAGGCCTTTGCCCAGCAGGCAGACATAAAATAGGCTATTAAAAAAAAAAGTCACGTCACCAGGAAATTCGTGATAATGGAAGAATAAACAGGCTACGATTTTTATGGAAATGTTTTTAATGTAATATAATTTTGCTAGGAAACGGTGAAGGAAACCTGCACGTCTATAGAAAGGCGTGTAAAGTTCACCAATCCGCACTAGGCCAGCGTGGTAGACTATGGCCCAAGAATCTCCCTCGTAATGAGGGAGAATATGCCCGGCATAATGGCAATAGGCTCGCCCCCTATTACAATGGGACTAAAAATACATCGGCGAATTGTGAGCGCACTGCAGTGCACCTCTGCCTACCCCTTCGGGAAATACAGGCGTGATGATGATGTATTTAATTTTAGTATCAGAAATAAAATATTGAAATTACTCTAACCACGACACCTTGAGGAGTTCCCATAGACATCCTCACGTGTGAAGCTTGTAAAAGAAATTTGCATAAAAAACGATGCGACACTGCAATAATAACAAAAAGTAACGAACATTAATAAGAAACAAGTTTGTAATGAAAAAGTTCTTAAATTTCACTTCCTTATAAATATTTATTCATCAAATAATATGCAAATCACCGTAATTATAGGGTTAGTCAAGAAATGGGTTAACCGATTTGCATATTAACCCAGCGACGCCGTAAGGTAACAAAAACGAATGAATCGACTAAGAAAAGTAACGTAAACATCATCGACTAAAAGTTGAAAATGGAACGAGCTAGGGATGAGTTCGTAAATTTAAAAGTTCTTTTAAATTTGCAAATTTCACACCTTGAGCTCGGGGAAACGACAGGTTTAAGACGATTGCTTTGAAAATAAAGACTTGACGCCGGTTGACTTTTTTTTTTCCAGCGTAGTGCTGTAATAATTTAGTTCAATTTATGCACAACGCTCGTTAGACAATTAGTAGGGCAGATGTCTGCCGGAAATTTATTTAGCTACTGGTTCTAGTGTGGGAAATGGGGTTGGTATCGTCGGTAATACCTCGTTTAATCGTTAATTTTATGCCACGATGCTATATAGTCCCTTAGATGGTTCGTCAAGCATATTGATATGCTTTTTAGACGTGTTTCTTCCTCCATTAATTTACAACAATGTTCAGTGTTTTAGAAATTGAAATAGAACCTCATTTGTATTCTACTTTGTTACTTGGAACCAAGCTGCGTGTGAAGGCAGCTTAAAAGTTTGTTGATACAAAAAAGTTTTGATTGAATTTCATTTTGATTGACTGCTTCATAAAAGCACAAAATATACTTTGATTAAAAACGTAATAACTTAATGTTATCATATTTTAACAAAAACAGTGATTTGTTCTTCATTTTCAGTTGTTTAAATAGTTGATAAATGTTACTATTATCATGATATTATTATAAAGAATAGGTTTGCATATTCATTTCACAAATAGAAAAAAATACACCGTTTTGACTTGTCAGTCAAGAACCAAAAAAAAAGTTAACCAAACATTTTGGAATGCTTACTATGAGAACAAAAAAACTAAAATGTCGCAAAAAATACACAGCTGCGTTCCAATTTCAAAAATAAAGCCAATGATTTAGTATTATTCATAGCCTTACCGGTTTTTAAACTGAAAAAAAATTAAAAGGACATAATGATATGCGTGTCCCACTTTGAATGAAGTTGAGACAAAAAATACAAAATGGCGGGCGTTATTGTGAGAGATTTGAATTTGGAATGTCGCTCTCAGGGATATCAGTTACCGATGCGTTCATTTGAATCACAACATAGCAAGATTGTCTATGGATAGATAAAGGGTTGTTTTAATACTATAAGTTGAGTGCAGTAACCCTGCCTAATGGCCCTTCAACTAGACAAGGAATAGACATCCTACTAACTAGTCTTGTCACACGTGAAAAATAAATCTCCAGTTGTTATAAATGAGTACCTAATCTATTATCACTCCTGGTTCAGGGTCAGGGCGCTGTCCGATGGCACTAAATAATACTAAAATAACTTGCCTATCATCTATAGGATCTTTAATTTTCTATGTAATATTAAAAAGTGGTGGATTTCACTACGAGTGAACTTATAAATGTTTTATATCATTTAATATCGTTTATCAGTTTGATAGCAGTGGTAGCCTCGCGGGCAAGAACGCCCGCCTTGAACGTAATGGGTGCAAGTTCAAATCCCAGGCCCGCATCTCTGAGATAATTTTCATGTGCGAATGTCATTTTCAACAATGATTACCACTTGCTGAACGGTGAAGGAAAACATCGTGAGGAAACCTGCACGTCTATAGAACGGCGTGTGAAGTTCACCAAACCGCACTGGGCCAGCGTGGTGGACTATGGCCCAAATCTCCCTCGTATTGAGGGGGAATGTGCCCGGTATAATGGCAATAGGCCTGCCCCCTATTACATTGGAACCAAAATACATCGGCGAAGTGTGGGCGCACTACAGTGCACCTTTGTCTACCCCTTCGGGGAATACAGGTGTGATGATGTATTGTTTATTTATATCATTTAAAAATATGCGTCAAGCTTGATGTTTATAGATCGTCCTGATAATCAAAAGGTTCCAAATTAGATATCTAGAATTATATCTTTTATCATTTTAGTAGGTATATTGTTGTTTTTTTTTTGTTACTTAAAGAGTTTTTCCTGTCACCCGACGATTTTATAATTTAAACCATGATTTTTCAATTCCTGCTAACCCATTATTTTGTTTTTAAGTTTACTGTGAACAACTTCATTAACAATTATCATTGTAATTTGTGTTACTTTCTCTATGGGGCACGGGACATGTTTTTTTTTTTTTTTTTTTAAAAGCAATACCTCATAAAACGACCTTTTTTTTTTATCGTTGGAAAATGCTTTACGCATCTCCCTACTATCCTCGGGGGGGATAGTAGGGATAAATACCTCAATACCAATACCTCATAAAACGACCTGGCTGTCATAATAATGTACAATGAAAATGTGTACAACCTTCCACTGTGGTGTATAATTTTATCTTCTTCTCATTCGTTTCGCTCTTGACAGAGCGGTCGTGGTCACGTCGAGGCATCCACGACGGTGGCGGGGGCGGACACAGCTCTCAGAACGATCTCACGCCATCGCTGTTTGTTAGCAGACTGCCTCGCGCAGTCAGACACACGGTTGCCCAATGCGGACTTTACTTGGTCAGTCCAGCGCATAGGTGACCTGCCGCGCGATCTGGTTCCTTCTACCTTTCCCTGTACTACCAGCCGCTCTATGGAGTCACCATCTCGTCTAGAGACATGCCCAATGTATCGTAGCATGCGCGATTGTACTACAGCCGACAGACGCTGCGTGATGCCGAGCTCTCGGAGTATGGACACGTTGGTGCGGAATTCCGTCCACGATATTCTGAGCATCTTCCTCCAGCACCACATCTCCAGAGCATCTATCTTCCGCTTTTCTGATTCCCGTACCGTCCAAGTCCAAGTACCGTATAATTTTATACACATTATTAAACAGCTATACGTGATAATAAAACTTGTTTTTAAATGCAGCCACATAGATGAAATATTACAATTTGTGGTCATTTTCAACGAGAAATATTGTCGATGCCACACATATGTAATAATACATCATCATCACGCCTGTATTCCCCGAAGGGGTAGGCAGAGGTGCACTGCAGTGCGCCCACACTTCGCCGATGTATTTTGGTCCCAATGTAATAGGGGGCGAGCCTATTGCCATTATACCGGGCACACAGGTTTCCTCATGATGTTTTCCGTCACCGTTTCTTAGCAAGTGATAATCTCAGATGAAAATGAGATTCGCACATGGAACCCAGAGGTGCGAGCCGGGGATAGAACCTGCGCACTTTAATTGCAAAGCGTGCGTTCGACCACTCGGCTACCACTGCTTAGGCTACCACTACACATATGTACTTATATCTAAGGCCATTTACATACGCTGCTACTAAAGTATAATATCTATACAAATAAATGGAATCTAAGTATCTGTAATGTAAAAAAATTTTTTTTTTACTAAATACATATATACGACCTATTGCTGACCGGTTGAGGAACAGCAAGATACGAGATGAATGTAAACTGAAAGATGATGTGGTGACTAAGATTGAGAAAAGTATGTTGAGGTGGTTTGGCCATGTAGAGAGGATGAATGAAGGTAGACTGACTAAAGAAATATAACAGGCAAACGTGAGTGGAAATGTCGGAAGAGGGCGCCCGAGAAGGACCTTTCACGACCAGATTAACGGTCTCTTCCAGAAAGGTCAAGTCCGTAGCACCCTTAACCGACGGAAGTGCATGAAAAGATGTATGACTGTGGATAAAGCGAAAGAGGTATGTCGGGATCGTAGCGTGTGGCAAACGGTAGTCTCTGCCTACCCCCATGGGATACAGGCGTGAGTATATGTATGTATGTATGTACATATATACGATAACAAAAACGCAATTAAAAAAATGTGTGTTTGTTCAACGTTCATTCGCAAACATCTAAACTGATTATGACGAAACTCGCATTGAAAGATAGCTGATGTAACAAGGAATAACTAAGGCTACGATTATTTGAGAAAAATAACAAGGGTTCCGCGGGAAAGTCTTAAAACACATTTATGTCGAGTAATTAGGGTGCCTAAATTCCGATTTTTGAGATAAGTTGTAGCCGAGTTTGAGATAAGTTGTAGCAGTGGTAGCCGAGTGGTCGAACGCACGTCTTGCAAATCAAAGTGTGCGGGTTCAAACCCCGGCTCGCACCTCTGGGATTTATGTGCGAATCTCATTTTCATCCGAGATTATCACTTGCTATGAAACGGTGAAGGAAAACATCGTGAGGAAACCTGCATGTCTGAGGGAACTTGTCTAGTTCTTGATAGATGTGTGAAGTCTGCCAACCCGCACTGGGCCAGCGTGGTGGACTATGGCCTGATTCCCCTTGCATTGAGGGGAAGCCCGTGCCCAGCAGTGGGACGTTAAAAGGGCTGTAGTAGAGATAAGTTGCTTTATTATGGTATTTTATTTACCTATTTTACTTTACTAGTAGTATATGAGAGGCCTAAGATACAAATTTTATGTAAAATATACGCAAATTGATATGTTAGATGGATATATATAGTTACTATACAAGGTAACAGTAAAGGTAATCGTAAAATGATTGAGTTAAAACTACCTGTGGATCTAGTCATTTATTTTTATAGCTAGTATTAATAGACTGAATTACAGTAGTCGCTTTACACAGTGCTATCCCATTTTGTTTCAATTAACTTACCACGAACCATCTGCCTCTTACCACGAGCCCTTAAGCAGTATTTTTGTTTTTTTTTTTTTGACAGATCTTTTTAATACAAATCCTATCAAAAAGATATCTAAGTAATATAAACAGTAATGCTTAAAGGTAGTAGTGATCCCTGATTAAGTGTAATCAACTTTAGATGGCGAAATCAATAAAAAAATGAGATACCATCTATACATTTCCAAATAATAGCTTTTTACCAGAAGCATATGAAAGTATACTATATACACGACCTATAACGAAAATGCAATTTAAAAAAATGTTGAGGTAAACTAACAAAGCACTGGACAAACTTTGACGGAACTTACACTGGCAGATAGCTGATATTAAAAAAAGGGACATAGGCTACTTTTATTTCAGAAAAATAAAATAGGATTCTGCGGGATTGAAATAAAACCCATTTGTTCTGGATGAATAATTAGGGTTCCTAAATTTCACGTGGACGAAGTCGCGGGCTCGACTAGTTTTAAAATGTAACCAGTAATAAATGTAAAAATAATTAGTCGATGTTGGTAGTCGATTCAACACAATCCGACATGGTTACAGCTCTACTTAACCCTTGCGATGCTGCGGTGTCGAATTTGCATATTTTTTTCTTAAAAACATTAATGTTAGTTTTTTCTTCTGCACATTTTGTTCGAGAGACTCCTGCAATTATTTTATACGAACACAATGTGGAATTATAACAGTTACCGTTTCAGATGTTAATAAGTTTTTTTGTTACAACATTTCTGCTTTAATTTAAATCCGTTAAAAGTAATTTCTGCGGGTGTTACAGATGTTTTTGGCATAATACAATTTATTTTAAAACCATATTCATGTATTGTGAACATTGGAATTTATTAATTTATGAGCTTAATCTTTATGGTAATGAGCATTTTTTTAACAATCGTATTTTTTGGATTTTATATTTTTTTTGTGCCCGACTTTTGTCACTAAGTCTAATTATGCTGCACAAGTATCTAGGACGACATTACAATTTAAAAAATCTTTCTTGTAAGTAATTTTAAATAAATATGAATAAAATTAGGAACATTTATCATAACTCCAGAAAAGTTATGATTATAAATCATGCAAAATAATAAACAAAAGCCCAAAACAATCTTCGGGAAACTTTCTTTATAATCCTTTAAGCGTAATACTTATAAAAGCGGGTTCTTTTAACACAAAACAAAAGAACTTTCGCTCGAGTTCCGAGCATAAAAGTTTACTCTGTAAGTCTGTACCCTTTATTTAACCGTCGGAATATTTATAAGGAGTCGTGCCTACCTCCACAATTTGTCCCCGACCGATGCGGGCAAAAACAGGAATCCATTATAATGGGTTAAGAAATAAAAAAAAAATAACTACATAAATAGCCGCCGCGGCAGTCAAAGTGTTGACGCATTAAGTGACGTGTTGTGATTTGTGGAAGACGTGTAGTGTCAGTTTGAATTTGAATTTAGAATGTTCCTTTTTTAAAAATTGGAATTGGAACGAAGACCTTGAAATTAAGCGTTATTAATTGTTTTAAGTTGGACGTATTTAAACAACAAGGATCCAATACGCATAAAATCAGTTTTAAGATATATCAGCTTGAAGTTTGATTGGTGGTGTCTCAGTGGTAAAAATGCTATTTAGTATAGTGAATGTATAACTCGGTGACTAGGATTAATTGCTCCCAAGTGTAAAAAATATTAATGTTTATTACGCAGATGAACGAAGTCTTTAAACATTGAGTCTTAGTGCATGCAAAGCGTACTCAGCCTTCTGTCAAAACTTTAGCCTTTTGACGGTACCAAATTATATTGTCCTCCTCATTGTAAGTAGGTATGCTGGGGGGCAATGCTCGCCTGATGTCGACATTGAGCGAGCATTGCCCCCCCCAGAATGCTTATCGCATTACAGCGAACAATATCATATTGAAAGTGTATTTTTTATAGTTTTTACCACGTAACGTTGCTTCTAGTTAATCTCAAATATCTTTGGCGTTGTACGTGAATATTTGAAAATGGAACACCATCATGAAAGTGCATTATTTTGAAACTGTTAAAATGTTTCCGCGCGAATCCCTAATCCCGGTAAACATTCGTTCCATAGACAAAGTGCGCTTTTTTATTCAAATAAAGACAGGCTTGTTATTCTGTTTGAAGAGTGAAGCCGGTATAAAGCTTTGTACACATTAATATATATATATAAAGGCCCGCATATAAAATTGAACGCATTTTTAGTAAACACGCCTCGTGGGGGAGGCGCGGCGCGAGTGGAACACAGAGGGTCGGAGTAATGGCTGCCGAATGTCGCGAGAATCCATTTTGTCCCCTCTCTCCCCCTCTTTGGTGGCGAAGTCGCGTTAGTGATGTAGGATATACGAAAATTTTAGAAATTAAAACAATGTCCTAATATTCTTCTAAGTTTATCTTACATAACTACTATATCGAGGGGAGAAAGGCTTTTTGACTTAAGCGACATGTTTTAGCTTTACATACTCATTCGACGCAGAAAATACGAAGTAAATATCGCCCAAAGGTGTCGCTTAAGTAAAAAAGCCATTCACCCGTCGATATAAATTGTCTTTAATTACATAGATACGTGGAATATTGTGTACTTATCTAATTTGTATTTATTTTCGAATTATAAATCTGTTAAGAATTTTTTTTTATCTGTGATTAATCAATACGTCACGTTTATGTAAAACACCATATATAGTTTTCATTATCAATCAATCGTCATTATACGTTCGCGGCATTGTGAGGTCATAGTGGCTCATGGCGAACTTTCATCCAGTGCGCAGCGCTCACAAAGTTAGTACCTGTATGAATCAATATAACCTCATGACGCACTAGCTGTTTACCTATAGGTAATGCTAAGTTTTAAAATTGTTTCTGTACAATTACAAATAAAAACATAACATAATTGAGCACACGAATAACCAAAGAGTTACGTTCTTAAAAAAAAGGAAAACTTCAAAAAAATATTTGAAAAAAGAACACAAATAAACTGTCATCGAATCTTTTGAATATACTACAAAAGCGAAGTCCCGCTAAGTATTGGATGCGTGCTAACTGCTAACACGGGGTAGGCACGGGTGGAAATTATTTTTACTCTTCTTGCCGCGTCACTTGTTAGCTGTACCCCCGCCTCCTCTCTGATCAATATCCCCGTGAACTCCTAAATAGGGTGATATGGGGACCATTGGGCTTCATATACTATTTTTATACGTGAATTATTAGCTTTTTGTTTAGTCTGTGAACTCATTGATTTAACTAAATACTCAGACACTCCTAATTACTCCTAAATATGGTGATATGGGGAATATTGGACTTCGTATACTATTATTGTTATATGAGAATTATTTAGCTTTTTGTTTAGTCTGTGAATTCATTAATTTAACTAAATACTCAGACTTAATATAACTGACTCAAATGCGTTAATTTCATATATAGGTATCTTCATTAGGAAACGCTTTATCGTGATGCCTAATTATTTATTAGACTGTAGCTAGCTTAATATTTAGTAATCAATTATAGGAGTATCCTAGTGGCTGTAAAAATGGGCAAATAGTCATATTAAGCGCGTGCCTATAGCAATATTTATGATGTAATATATACGAAGGGAAGAAAGAATATTTGACTTAAACGACACTTTTGGGCGATATTGACATATTTGAAATCAGCAACTTTTTCTGCGTTGAATACTCATTCACGCTCTCCTCTAAAGTTAAAAAAATGTCGCTAAATTCAAAAAGGCTTTCATCCCTCGATATGTTTTGTTGTATACCGCTCAATAAATTTGAAATATTTTCTAAAATACTCACCTGCGATCTGCTACGGAAGACACGCTGTCCCGTTTCTTAAAGCGAGAAAAAGATACATCACACAATTTAATTTAAAATCTATACTAATACTAATATACTAATATTAATTAATATTATAAAGCTATAGAGTTTGTTTGTTTGTTTGTTTGGTTGAACGCGCTAATCTCAGGAACTACTGGTCCGAATTGAATAATTATTTTTGTGTTAAATAGTTCATTTATCGAGGAAGGTTATAAGCTATTTATCATCAGGCTACGACCAATAGGAGCGGAGCAGCAACGAATAATGTGGCAAAAACGGGAATATTCCCGAACATGAATCGGGTATTATAGACTTATAATCATAGAATTTATAACATTACTCTACGCCCAAGTAACTATTAGCGCGGGTGAAACCGCGGGCACAGCTAGTTTAAAATAAAACCATATGCAACTGACGTAATAATTGCCAGTTTAATTCGTTCCCCAAAAATATTCCTTGACATAAAAATAAAATCCCGCAGATAATCTTTTAAACACCCTGTAATTAAAAATTTAAAAAAAGATAAACCCAAATTTCGTCACTTTGAAGTTCGAACACACCATTTAAGTATAATTAACAATACAATTATGGACATAAAAAACGGCCCACCCTCGAAAAAATGTAATTCTTAAAATCCTAATCACCGTCGCATCAGAATTAATACACTCATTAAGAAACCGAGCTGTCAAATTAGAAAATACCCTTGGGTTACTTTTTTCGCCCCATCACCGCTACCCCGGGTCGATTAGACCCAATTAAAATGTGTACCTAATTTTATGTTATTGTTCTATAATAAAGTTTTTTTTTTTCTGTGTTTTGTAATAAAATTTCGCGTCTCTCCCTCCGGCCCTTGTTATGGCAGTGACATCTTATTAAAATTCAGCCTAGGGCCAATCCGTGTTCCTTTCTTCGGTGTACAGTGGCGGCTCGTGAAAATGGCAAAGCTTTCGTCTAATTAGATACTTTTAAATAATATTAATAAAAGCTTTAGTTCATCTACGCCTGAAAATATAGAAATAGAATTCCGTCTTTTCAATCGCCTGCAATGTAACTTGTAATCAGTAAAGTGTTGTACTTACAATGCCACTGTAAATGGATCAGAACTATGTATGCAACTTAGTGTGTTTTTCTAAAATTGTGATTTGTAACTCAAAAATATGCAACGGTCTGATTTATGATATAAGATTTGCTTTGCAGTGAAATAATGAAGCATGACACCACATCTAGTAACCTAAAATAACCCAAAAAAATGTCGTAAATTTAATATTTGTGTGGCATTATGAAAATTGTACCAATAAAGATACATTACAGGGACTAGAAGGTCAACCGGAAATACTTTCATCGTAGTGACAGTTATTATTACAAATATATCATAACTCATAGTACAAATATTTGAAATCATACAAATGATTATTGTAAATTTATTGACTTTTTACACTATGACCTTGTATTGTTGTTTCAATAATATCTGTAAATTGTTGACAGATTTTGTATTGACTCAACTGTCAAAAACTTAAAGTAATATTAAAAATATTACTGCAAGGCAGGCTTTGGTAAAGGGGCTGTTGTTTGTGTTGAAAAATTATTTCTGTTGTGCCAATACTCTAACCACCCACTGTAACACGTTACCTTTAGACCAATTTCAGTATTCCCTCTTATTTCATTTCAATAAACGCAATGTTGATAAGTAGTCACTCGGAAATATTTTCGAGTTTTTTTTTATCAACCTCCATTATAGCACACGAAATATACCCTTATATTCAACCAGTAAGGGTGGTTATCCCTTGAAATCATGGGAGTTGTATTAAATATTTTCCTAATAAGGTCGGGTGGGGTTGGCTGAAGCAAAATTGGTTGTTATTTGATATAATTTTTTTAAGGCTTCACTGTTTACATGTTTTGGTGCAACATCATCACGCTTATATTCCCCAAAAGGTAGACAGAGGTGCACTGCTGTGCACCCACAGTTTGTCGATGTATTTTCAGTCTCAATGTAATTGTGGCGATTGCTATTATACTGGCAATTGCAATTGCGATTGCAATTTTGGGCAGTTCGAATTGTCGATGACAAAAAGCTTACCGATCGGCTAGACCCTCTGGCGTTACGTAGAGATGTAGGCTCCCTCTGCATTTTCTACCGCTTTTATCATGGAGAGTGTTCCGAGGAATTGTTCGGTATTATACCTGCCGCTGAATTCCACCATCGCACGGCTCGGCACAGACTGCATTACCATCCTCACCATCTGGATGAATGGCGTTCCAGTACAGTGCGATTTACCAGGAAATTTCTCCCTCGCACCACCAAATTGTGGAATGAACTTCCTGCAGCGGTGTTCCCGGACCGGTGCGACAAAGGTATCTTCAAGAAACGAGCATACTCATTCCTTAAAGGCCGGCAACGCACTTGCGATGCCCCT
This sequence comes from Ptilodon capucinus, assembly GCA_914767695.1. Taxonomy (NCBI): domain Eukaryota; kingdom Metazoa; phylum Arthropoda; class Insecta; order Lepidoptera; family Notodontidae; genus Ptilodon; species Ptilodon capucinus. The sequence goes on along the minus strand of OU611817.1, from coordinate 10,306,056 downwards.
GGTGTTGCAGGTGTCCATGGGCGGCGTTGATCACTTACCATCAGGTGAAACGTCTGCTCGTTTGTCTCCCTATATCATAAAAAAAAAAAAAAAACTGGGCATATTCCCCCTCAATACGAGGGAGATTTGGGCTATAGTCCACCACGCTGGCAGTGCAGGTTGATGAACTTCACACGCCTTTCTATAGACGTGCAGGTTTCTTCACGATGTTTTCCTTCACCGTTCAGCAAGTGGGAATTATTATAGCACATTCGGACATTATATTTTTGAACATAGAAAGGCACTCGGTCAACTACCACTGCTTGGGTACATAATCTTTCCCTTGATTCCTGGTGTAAAGATATTAAAAAAATCTCCTCATCTTAAATAGGTATGGGGTTCGGCACACATCTGCGGTGGGGGCGAAACACCATTAATAACGGGATTAGGGGGTGAGCAGAAAGAATAAATTGGAAGAAACCGCCTCGGGTTTGAGATTTATTGAGTACTTAGCATAAGTTCCATCGTGATGCGTCTCTCATTAATATTTCATTGGCCGTCTTGTGAGTTGCGTAGATTTTAGACAAGATTATGGCTGGTCTAAGTCCCTTGGCCCTAAGTCCCCTAAGACCAACTTTGTAGAGTTGTTATGATTTCCATTTTAAAGGCATGAAACCAATTGCACCAAATGATGAAATTAAATGGAATAAGATGAGGAATGGCTCCACCTGCTGCTAGAGCGAGTATTTCGCCATTGTCAATTAATTAATAGTAATGACAAATTCAATAAATACTAACTATCTACAGCCCTTTTAATGTCCCACTGCTGGGCACGGGCCTCCCCTGAAAGGGAGGGGAATTCAGGCCATAATCCACCACGCTGGCCCAGTTGGGTTGGCAGACTTCACACATCTATCGAGAACTAGTCAAGTTCGCTCAGACGTGCAGGTTTCCTCACGATGTTTTCCTTCACCGTTTCATAGCAAGTGATAATCTCGGATGAAAATGAGATTAGCACTTACCCAGAGGTGCAAGCCGGGGTTTGAACTTGCACACTTTGATTGCAAGGCGTGCGTTCGACCACTCGGCTAACACTGCTTTAAATAAATACACACAATAAAAAAATTAACGTGATGAACGTGATAAACATGGCGGATGAATCTAACTTCTTCTATCAATGGCAACTTGAATATTACTAATGTAATAGAATATGTCTAATGTCTACTTTTCGTATAGTTTGCATTTATTTAAAATGTCTTTTCATGCCTTTAAAATTGAAAACATAAGAACGGAAGTATTAGAGAGAGATTCTGATTCTGATTCTGGCCTTTAGGGCCAGATTACTATGTCTAGAGACTACTACTCAGAGAATCATCAATCAATCAATCATTAGAGATAACTAATCAGAGAGTCTTGCGGTTCTGCGTAGGCTGCTCGGTTCACCGCAACGAGTGCTTGCGGCTTCGATTCCCGTGAGAGGTCATTTTCGAAATTAGCTGACGATGGGATTCGAACCCTTAAGCACTCGGTGTAGTTAGCCAAGCGGACACTAGACCAAGCCGTCATCGAACAAAATTTTAATTAAAAATATTACGTGCCTAATGTACAAGACTTTTTTTTATAAAAACAGTTGTTACAAACCGTTTACAATAAACTTGTTACAAATCCCAATCATGTTAACAGGAAAATTATTAGCGTTAATCAAATTATATCTATAGAGCGGATAAAATTTAATTCTTTATAAAATAACAGTAATTAGGCTCTATTCGTACGGTAAAGTCGGCTGCATTTAAAGAAAGGATGTACCTACCTACACGTGTCCGTCCGTCACATAACAGAATTTTGTTAACTACATTTGAATGTACCCTTTCATAACGAAAATACAGTTTTTAAGAAAATGTCTGTCCGCGTGTCTGTTTGTTCTGGGTAATTATCGGAACGGCTGAAATAATAACGACGGTTCTGATACATCCTGAATATAATTTAATATCGCCCACATGGCGCTCGTCATTTTGGCTTTTATCCGTCGATAAGGTTACATTGAAACAATACTCTTCAAGACATATCAAAGACTAAATACTTTTATTAAAAAAAAATATTATGCGGTTAAAACTACTCTATGATTTAAAAAAAAATGTCAGCTAATTGGTAATTGGTAGCATTAGCAGCGTAACGGGGGTCGGCAGAGACGCTCCCCCGGGGTCGCCTTTAAATGATTGGACGATTCCAGCCGATTGGGCACAAATTCACCATTATCACGATAACGCCACACTGCGGCGTCTAAAGCCCGTTAATTTCTTTTTACCAAAACGAACTCTGTGTCAATGTACATAAAGGTTGAATTTGAATGATAATAGCCAGGCCCCCACGCGTCTGTGCATGCGCAAGCGATCCCGTGGCGCCCCGATATAAGCGGAAGATGGTACATCGGTTTCTAGGGGGTATACGGCCTTTTGCCGGGACTCCCACATAACCCTGTTACTTCCCCCGAGGTGGCACGGTATCCATAAAGGAAAAAAAAGGCCCCCACGTGTCTAAATTCGCTGGCGCTGTTTATGACATTGTATTGAAGAATGAACTTTTTGCATGAGAGGTTACAGTTTTTTTTGGCAAGGCAAAACAATCGACGCACGAGTATTGACGCCCCAGTGTGCTGAGGGCTTAACACTGCGGCAATGCAGAAGTTAATTTACAAGGATTAATTGCTAATTAGTTGTGGTAAGCAGTGATAGCCCACCTTGAACGTAGGGGATACAATACAATTCCCAGGTTCGTACCTCTGTACCGTACCTCATGTTCATAGCGAATGACATTTTCAATAATGATTACCACTGAACATTAAAGGAAAGACATGAGGAAACCTGCACGTCTATAACCAGGCGTGTGAAGTTCACCAACCCGCACTGGGCCAGCGTGGTGGAATATCGCCAAATCTTCCTCGTATTGAGGAGGAATGTGCCCGGTATAATGACAATAAGGTCGCCCCATTAAATAATTGGGATTTATTAAATACATCCGCGAAGTGTCGGTGCATTGGAGTGCACCTCTGCCTCGCCCTTCGGGGAATACAGCTGTGATTTACTTAGATATTTTTTACTGTCAATTGAGTAAAAAGTCGATCTAAAAATATCGAGGAGTGAAAGGCTACATTTTTTTAACTTTAGATACAGGAGAGCATCTACTCATTCGAATCAGAAAAAAATGCTGTTTCTAAATATGTAATAGCCCAAAAGTGTCGCTTGAAGTCAAATGGCCTTTCACCCCTCGACATAATATCATGATAAAATAATACCTACTGCTTTATGAGCAAGGTTCCGGGAATATTGGTAACTGACATTACCCTGCCGCGTATACGGCATGTACTAGAAGTCCGAAATAATATTTTAGATACACGTAGGTACATATAGTAACTAATATCGAGGGGTAAAAGTTTATTTTTTAACTTTACAGTAGAGCATACTGATTCGACGCAGAGAATATCGCTAATTCCAAATATGTATATAAGTGAATATCACCCAAAAGTGTCACTTAAGTTAAATAGTCTTCCATCCCTCGAAATGAAGATGCATAGTGAAGACAGACTACAGGCTGTATGCGAAGTCCGAAATAACACTTTGGGTACATACACAGTATCTCTTAATATTATTCCAAACTTCTAATAGATCCTGTATATTAAAAAATGCCGTCTCCATCGATACAGGAATGCGACCACACCCTTATTTAGAGCGAGGGTGGCGCCCCCTGGGGGTGGGATTTTTTATCATCGTTCATCATGACAATCCCTCTGCACTTATTTTGCGAGACGCGTACTTAGGTATCACGAAGATATTGCGTGCGAGTAGATGGGGGGGGGGGGGGGGGGGGAAGCAGTGATAGCAGAGTGGTCGAACGCACGCCTTGCAAAGTGTGCAGGTTCAAACCCAGCTCGCATCTCTAGGTTTCATGTGCGAAACTCATTTTCATCGGAGATTATTACTTACTGAAACGGTGAAGGAAAACATCGTGAGGAAAGCTGCACGTTTGAGGGAACTTTACTACTTCTCGATAGATGTGTGCAGTCTGCCAACCCGCACCGTGCCAGCGTGGTGGACTATGGCCTGAATCCCAGTAGCATTGAAGGGAGGCCTGTGCTCAGCAGTGGGAAGTTACAAGGGATAGAGTAAAAAAAAAGATGGGGTTCCCCTCGAAGCGAAATAACTTTAAATACACCTGGGTACGGGCCGGGCCACTCCTCAACGTGAGGGGGGTACATGTTTCACCACGCTCGGTGGGTGTTGGTGGACCTCACACGTCTCACGGGCCTCAAATCCCTTAACTCTATCATTGTAGAGTTGCTATGATTTCATTTTTTCAAGGCATGAAAACATCATCTTTTAACAATGGTAGCTAGAATATGAAAGAAAGAAATAAATTTATTTGTGGCAAATACATCTGAACTTAAGTTTAAAACGTATACATCACAACAAAGGTCCCAGGGACTACAAGTTTGGGTAATATTCAAATGTATGCCGCAAATTGGCCCCAACTCAGCATGTGCTGGTTGTAAGACAACCAGCGCTGGTCTTCCGTCGGAGCCGCTTGGTGACTTCACGGCACAGTCATACTGACAGCCTAATCATACCAAAAAACATTATTCATAACATACTTAAAAATAAATAACTAGGTAATAATATTAAGACATTGAAAGCACAACGTACCGCAATAGACATCTATACAACAAGTGTAACAAGAAATTTGTAGGTATATCTAGCGATAAAATAGACTAGTCTAATGGATTCAAGGTAACAACGTCTAAATGTCTACACTAGTCATATTTTAGCCATCATGGATAAAATAGTCAGCAACTCCACAACAGCAGTGGTAGCCTCGTGGGCAAGCACGCCCGCCTTGAACGTTAGGGGTGCAGGTTCAAATCCTAGACCCGCACCTCTGAGATAATTTTCATGTGCAAATGTAATTTTCAATAATGATTACCACTTGCTGAACGATGAAGGAAAATATCGTGAGGAAACCTGCACGTCTATAGAAAGGCGTGTGAAGTTCACCAACCCGCACTGGGCCAGCGTGGTGGACTATGGTCCAAAATTTCCCTGGTATTGCGGGGGAATGTGCCCAGTATAATGGCAATAGGCTCGCCCCCTATTACATTGGGACCAAAATACATCGGCGGAGTGTAGGCGCACTGCAGTGCACCTCTGCCTACCCCTTCGGGGAATACAGGCGTGATGATGTATTATTATTTACTCCACAACGGATCGTGTTAGGTGACTTGTGGCCTAGGTTAGGTAGCCTTAAACATGCGGGTTTCTTCACAATGTCTCGCTCCAAATTCACTGGGGCGAACGAAGTCACTAAACTATTACCTATTGAAAACTAGCTGTGCTCGTGACTTCACCGGCGTGGAATTTAGGAAAAAACTACACCGTGTAACATCAGCTATCTGCTAGTGAAAGTCTCGCAAAAATCGCCCTAGCCGTTTGGGAGTTTACCTCAAACAAACAGCAAGACAGAGAGACAAATTTTCCTTATATGTTGTAGCGTAATGAACTTTCATATTTAGCACAAAACTGTTATTTTGATATGGCAAACATACACTTAAATTTTATTTATTTGTACCGATGTGCTCTGTCTCAGTATACATTAAAATAGATGGATCTTTAGTAAATGAGATCCTCCATCTTGTTGAAGTCGGTTAAAGGTCAGCTCACGATTCAAAAATCGCTGGCGTCATTTATATTTCGTTGATAAATGTACTTTATCTAAGAGCTAATACAGTTTGTTTTGGTATTATCTTTTCGTTTATTTTAGATTAGCTAACGTATCCGCAATCACATTAGCGATCTAAACTAACCATATTCTCGCGTGAATAGTTATCAAACTACTTCGATTCTCATTCTAAGGATCACCTTAGAATGAGAATTGAGAATCGAATTTAGCACTTCTGCCGCAAGGGCGACCCCACAAAACTATTTACGACATCAGAATTGTGGCCATAATTAAAGTTAGTATAAAATTACACAAAATGACAGGGCTGTCACTAAATTACGATGTCTATGACAGTTTCCTGTAATTATATTACCTACAGGGAAGTTTTTGACGTTTTTTTTTTAATAATGACTCATCACAATCTGATGGAGATATTTGATTTTATAATTCATGAAAACATCGAAATATCGAAGGGTGAAAGGCAATTCTATTTAAGCGACACTTACCTATTGAATGAATGAAACGACTTACCTTACGAGATGAATGTAAGCTGAAGGATGATGTGGTGACTAAGATTGAGAAAAGTATGTTGAGGTGGTTTGGTCATGTAGAGAGGATGAATTAAAGTAGACTGACGAAAGAAATATAGCAGGCAAACGTGAGTGGAATTGTCGGAAGAGGGCGCCCGAGGAGGACCTTTCATGACCAGATTAACGGTCTTTTCCAGAAAGGTCAAGTCCATAGCACCCTAAACCGATGGAAGTGCATGAAAAGATGTATGATTGTGGATGAAGCGAAAGAGGTATGTCGGGATCGTAGCGTGTGGCAAACGGTAGTCTCTGCCTACCCCCATGGGATACAGGCGTGAGTATATGTATGTATGTTACCTATTGCGTCACGATATTTACTTAAATACATATTTGGAATCAGCATTTTATTCTGCGTCGAATGAGTACCTATGCTCTCGTGAAAAGTTAAAAAAATGTCGTTTAAATCAAAAAGCCTTCCAAACCACAATATTGTCCCCGCCCTGCGAATGTCTCTGCGGCATTTTTTTTTGTCATTTATCTGACATCCCGTAGTTGCCTGTAGTATCCGGCAACTAATACCTATAGTAGGTAGGGCAAATACAATGGCGGATATCGGATAAACGACAGAAAAAATTGCCGCAGGGCGGAGTCGATAGGGCATCTCCGTTATATATCTCAATGATATTGACTCCTGGGCGCGTGGCTTTTGCCACAGATAATAAATCTTTATGTTCCATAAAGAAACGAATCTTTGTTCTAACGATTCGTTGTTATAGAAAATCAGCATTAACTCACTGGGACCACAAATCTAATACAAACATCTGCAAAGTGTGGAAACACTGAGTACACCTGCTTATACCTACTGGTAATAAAGGCGTGATGATAATGTATTATTTTTATTAATATCAGTATTCTATGTGGCTGAAGAGTGGGGAAGCCTTTGCCCAGTTGTGAGCTATAACCCACTTAGTATTTAAAAAATAGTAGGTATTAGATAGACGGAGCTCAATCAAAATAATGTGGGTAAGTAAGTACCTACCTAATTATAGTAAAATTGACTTGGGTAGCTTACCTTTGTTTGGGAGCCATGCGATATTGAAAATAATGTCCAGTTGCTTTGACTTCATTCACCATTTGAAATCAGATATAGTCCCTAATTATAGGTACCTAGCATAGTAGTATCAAAATAGGTAGGTAAGTAAATGGAATCAAAATAGGTAGGTAAGTAAATGGAATCAAAGTAGGTAGGAACGTCTTAATAACAATAATGTCACCTATTTGAAGACTTCAAAATTGAATTAGCCGAAAATTTACCTACACCTCTGCGTACCCCTTAGTCAAATGTGGGCGTAATGATAAAAAGCAAGTACTTACGGCAAACACTGATGAGCCGCATGAAACAAGAAAGCAATTTCACAAAACTGTACTTAACCTATTACACAATAAAATTGATAATTCTTTTTACGAAGTTATTATTATGAACAAATGAAGTAATTGAATCACTATGTTCTATTAACACATAAATTAACACCTTATTAACAGGGAAATATGTTTCTAATCACTATAAAGAATATAATGCCAAAAATATAGTATTTATTTCAATACATTCTATTATTCAAAATTCTCTGATTACCTTCATAAACTAAAATTCAAAAAAAGAACAGCCAATATTAAAAAGTTGAGCCTATTTTTTTATTGATACGAGCGTCCCGAAGCATTTCCTCGGCACTGTTTTATCCACTTTAGTTTTGTGCTATTCGATACAAGATGTCGCTACTTGTTTAAAAAAATGTTATATCCTAACTTGTTAGAAAACTTTTAGTCGAAACCACTTTCATACACTGTTTCTAATAAGAATCGGATTTTATAATAAAATATATTTTAATCTTTAACAGATTATGACCCGTAATTAATAGCTAACAATTTTGTTTATTTTAACTAATTACAGTTTTGTGCAAAGCAAGTTCTGAATGCATATAATTCTGTTTAATTTGCTATGAAATAATCGGGTCTTTGTAATGCGCATAATAGACATTTTTCTTTATTATGAAATATCATTAAATAGTTTTAAAACATTATCGCCGTATCAATTTTAAAAAATATACTCTAATCATTTCTTAGCCCTCACAAAGATGGCGTTAGTAGTCCCCAAATCGTAAATTAATAACTTTTTAATAAAAGTATAGATGTCGCTACAGTACAAATAATTTGACAACTCAAGGAACTTTTTTTTATTTTAATTGCTAAATTAAAATGATTGCTTAAGCAAGTTAAAGTCTACAAACGGTTCAAAATAGTTACAAAGGTAGATTTATTCTCTTTGTTATAATTCTAACTGGAATCGGTAACTGTTTTCAAACAAGAATCTAGGTAAACAGGCAAGTTTACGTTTAAGTTTAAGTGCTAAGCATTTCAATCACACTGATTTTGCTAACACCGGCCTGGGACTGCACCGGAGGGAAACCGGTTCGATTCTCATTAGAGGCAAATTTAGGAAATTGGCCATTTTGGGTGGAGTAAGATGCTAACTAGATGCTGTTAGTAAGAATTAAATGCTACTCAAGTTTGAGTCTTAGTGGGATCGCCCCCAGTCCATTGTATGGTAAAACTATAGTACAATCTTTGCTCTGAGGTTATAGGTATTTAAGGTAGATAGAATGATTCTTAAATTCATTAGAATTATGTTCATAAACGGGAATCGAACCCGAGGCTAAATACTTAAGTGCCTATTAATTGATAATTATGTCAAGTACTAACTGGAAAGTATACTAGGTATTGAGTAAAACAAGAATTAAATATGCTTTTATTCATTTAATTAAATATAACAGTATTCCTTAAGCTATTATTTAATATGTAATAAAATAAATAACTATTCATGTAATACGAATCAAATTAATTTAAAGTGTTTTCTTTAATTCAATTACAAAATAAAAGTATTTAAACGTTTGCATTACTTCGGGACTGTTTCCATCCCTTACGCACCCTTGCATTCTTATCTACATCCATCTCGCTTCCCCTATACCTGAATATTCACCAGCAGCGCCCCGGCGCGACGAAATGATGTACTAATTGTCCGGCACGAGCGGCGTTTAAGCAGTGTGTAAACATAATTATTATAATAATAAAAACAACATTTTAAATCTACAATGAAGTTTGTAAATGTGTTGTAAATATGTGTTATAAGAGTATGTTCAGTGTAACTAATTCAGGTCTTTCAGGATATCGGTGATATGAGCTATTGGATTTTATTTTTGTTGATCGCGACTATCACTGCTATCATCCTTTGCCACTTCATAATAATATCGAGAGGTGAAAGGCTATTCAACTTAATCGACATGTTTGGGCGATATTAACGTACATACACAGCAAATTTTACTGCCTTAAAGGGCATTGGCAGTGGTAGCCGAGTGGTCGAACGCACGCCTTGCAATCAAAGGATGCAGGTTCAAAACCTCGGCTGGCACCTCTAGGATTTATGTGCGAATCTCATTTTCATCCGAGATTATCACTTGCTATGAAACGGTGAAGGAAAACATCGTGAGAAAACCTGCACGTCTGAGGGAACTTGACTAGTTCTCGTTAGATGTGTGAAGTCTGCCAACCCGCACTGGGTCAGCGTGGTGGACTATGCCTGAATCCCCCTCGCATTGAGAGGAGGCCCGTGCCCAGCAGTAGGACGTTAAAAAGGGCGTATTGTAGTAATGAGTATGCTCTCCTGTAAAGTTAAAACTGTCGCTTAAATCGAATAGCCTTTCACCCCTCGATATGATCAGAATCTGTAAGTACCTACCCACTTACATATAAATGAATAGGTATCTACTAAATACAATTTTGTACAACAGTTTAGTACAATTTAGCAAAGTTACCTACAATTAGGTACGCAATATTAATTTAATGTCGGTATTCCTGTATTTTTTGCTTAAAGCCCCTAAGCACACTGGGGCGTATAGACTGGCGCGTCAAAATATTCGACAATATGGCATCATAAAGTAAGATTTAAATACTGTGGTAAAAAAACAAAAACAGACTTCATAAACCTAAACGCTATAAATAACCTCATAAATTAAATTTTCACCCTTAGCATGACCGTGTTGACTGTAGACATAAGTTGTATCCCTTTGTAACTGTCAGATTTGTCGAGAAAATGACGTCAGTTCGAGCTTCTTTTTGCACTGAACATGGCTCGGTCCAGTAGGCTTACATTATCGTGTAAACATAAGTTTTATCTCTTTCAACTGTCAGATGTGTCGAGAAAATGACGTCACACCGAGCACATGTCCCGTACAAAACGCTCAGGTCCGTCCAGGTGACCAGGTGTCAATATTCGCTCAATTGATAATGAGGTTGCGTTGAAGAATTACCTTTATCTACGAGTCAATACAGTTGGTTTTAGTCCTGACGTCTCTGTGTGCTCCGGGTTTAAAACCGCTCAAATACATTTTAAATATGGAACATTTAACACTTCGAATATCATTTAACCGCGATCGTTCTGGCCCCGAGCCATTCCCCACTATAATAACATGCCGTATTATAAAGCTGATAACATGAAAAAACACGATAGCATTAAAGGGTTAGATAGCATACAGTCTTAGGAAAAATAACCCATAAAAAATGTCTTAAGTACCTTGTCGAATCACTCAAAAATAAACTTTAATACGTATTGTTAGAGTTGAGTTTCGATTGTGTGCGTTTTAAACATTTAACCCGTTGGATGCCGAGGTTATTATACATCGGACTTCCGTAGTCAAGGGACAGTTTAATTGTGTATAATGATATATTATTTTTATCTGTCCATCTTGTCTGTCTTTACCCGTGAGCGGCTGATACGCATCGAATATTTACGATACATTTTATAATTATCGACTGACATTTTTGTTTCTTTCTCATTTTTTGTTAAATGGTTAAACACATGTTGTAAAGTGGTCGTTTTTAATATTGTTAATGGTCGATATGCCATTAGGTAATAATGTATCATCACGCCTGTATACTAATGGGTAGGCAGAGGTGCACTGCAGTGCACCCATACTTCACCGATGTATTTCCGTCCCAATGTAATAGGGGGCGAGCCTATTGTTATTATACCGAGCGCATTCGAGAGAGAGATTTGGGCCTTAGGCCACCATTCTGGTCCAGTGCGGGTTGGTGAACCTCACAAGCCGATTTCCTCACAATGTTGGCCTTCATCGTTCAGCAAGTGGAATCATCGCCATTCAATCATGATTTCCGGGGTTTGAACCTGCACGCCTTCAAGGCGAGCGTAATACCAACCAGGCTTAAACTGCTTATCAGAAGTTTTTTTTAAATCTAGTCTTATTTGAAAATAGCTATAGCTAAAGTACCTGCAACAATGCTAACAGTTATATGACATAATACAAACCATTATCTGTGACTATCAGCTGTTAAAAACAAAAAAAAAGTAGGAACCGGAACTAACGACAGATGTGCGTGATTTTTCTTTTTTTTTGTAAACCTACGCCGTATGCAAATGTCATCTTCATTAGCATAAATGTTCCCTTTCAATGGTGAAGAAAAAAGTTAACCCTTTACCGACCTTTTTTGTGTTTTTTTATAGTGTACCGAGTACGTAGGTACATTCTCGCGCTATGCATAATTATAAGGACGCTTTGTGTAGCGTGTATGTCATTTTTTGTCGCACAGATGTCTAAGGTTCAGGAAGTTAGACAAAAAAATATAGAAATCGAAAGTGGAGGGTTACATTGAAAGTAATAAAAAAAGGTTTAAAGAGCTCATGTAAATAGACGGTGTTGTATAACAAGTTTATAATGGGCTGTCCTATTGGTAAAGTTGTTGTTATCACAATATTACCAATTGAGAGGTGATGTATCTTGCAGTTTTGTAAAATATTACCTAATTCTTTTGACAAATGACTGAGAAACTGACTACAAACATTAAGTAATATTAAAACCATATTGTTAATTGAACAAATATCGATGGGCGTAAGACTATTTCACTTAGGCGACACTTTTGGGCGAAATTGACATAAATACATATTTGGAATCAGCAGTTTTTTATGCGTCGAATAAGTATGATCTCCTGTAAAGTTAAAAAATGTCGCTTAAGACAAATAGCCTTTCACCCCTCGATATGCAATTCAGCTTACACCTATAAGAAATCGGGAAGAACGTAGGTACCTACCAAAAAAAAAATAGTATTTATCGCCAGACAACACATATTTAACGTATGATTCCAAACTATGCAAAGCTATATGTACCGTAAAACGGACTGAGGGCGATCCCATTTACACCCAGACCAGTAGTTGTAGCATGAGCGCCAAGACCAGACTTATGTCACAGAATATGTTGATTATATCTCTTTTTCTAGTATAAAATAAGACAGAGAGCGACCGAGCCAATCCGTGACAGAGGTCTTGTCTTGACATGAGTGCTAACACCAAGCTAATTTCCGAAATTTATCACTAACGGGAATCGAACCCGCAACCGTCTGGTACAGTCAGCCGAGCGGTCTACGTAGGTATTCCAAGACAAAGTCATAAATTGTATTTTTATTTTTCACAAAATGTATTCTAATTTCGTATAATAAAATCAGGCGCATATTCAGATACTTCGTATAATAAACTAGCAGGAAAGTATGATATATTGTTGGATAACAAAATAAAACTTTAAATTGTTATGAGCAGGTAATTTTTTATTTATTTGTAAAATTATGATTATTTATAAAAATGAAATATAACGTTATTATTATTATCTACTTACTTCATCATATTTTTGGCACAGATGCTTGTCTGTTAGTAAATAAAACTCCTATTCCCGTATCCATGAATGCTAAGAGATGCCTTAAACATAAAGCAGTTGCTAATTGCAGTATATTCATATTTAGTCATCAACTTAATGCCTCTCTTAGTGCTCGTGAAAACGGTTATAGAATCAGAATCAGTTTTTTTTATTCATGTAAAACAATACAGGCACTTATGAATCGTCAGTAAAAAATAAATAATGAAAATAGTATCTCTACCAATGCATTTCCTATGGAGAAGAATGGGCAAGAAACTCCATGGTTGCTCTTTTCCAATAAGAATGTCAATTTTTGTGTTTTTCATAATTAACAATTATAACAATATAAGTTATACTTTTAAGTAAAATTATTATAATATCTAATACTAGCTTCGATAGATGTGTGAAGTCTGTCAACCCGCACTGGGCCAATGTGGTGGACTATGGCCTGAATCCCCCTCACCTAATAATTATCTTATTATACCTACCAATCTCCAAGCAATAAAAGTATAATAAAAACCATATTATAGTAAAAAAAATATTTAATTATACAAGATTTTGGTAATTTTATTGATTAAATAATCATCGGTTGAATGCGGCGGTGGAGTCGCTGGCACAGCTAGTCTGAAATAATTAATTAAATAGATCTATGTTATTATATTTATTTCTAGAAGAAGTTGATAAGTAGGTACTACGTAGGTACACACCTGCCTACTAGATTTCCAAACTTAAACTCCCAAAGTAACAATCAAACTATCATGGTACCTTCCGTGAAGGGTTTAACCCTAAAATTTAGAAAGATGATTCATACAAACCTTGGGAACAAATTTGTATAATACCATTGTGATTATAATTTATTCAAATTTGTACACAATGGCCGGGTGTAATTTAATAATTTTAGAATTACAATTTCTTTAAGCTTTACATGTTGGCGTGCGGTTATTCATTTTATATTACAGAAGGTGAGAATATATTTGTTACCAAGAATGTTTATTATACATTTCTCAGGGATTTTTTTTTAAATTTGGAATAACGGCCTTTGGGCTCAATTAATAATAGAGTATGGAGTTTTTAGTATCGATAATTAAAATAAGACATTAAAAAAAATTGCCACAGATACGAAACAGTTGCCGTAAAAACGTTGACATTTGGGAAAGTATGAAAAAGTAGATAGGTATCTAACTATACAAATTATAGAGTATCTAGAGCGGCGATTTTCCCGCCATTGTTGTTATCTCATGTACCTACCTATAGTATACGGCAACTTTATGGGAAAACAACAATGGCGGAGTCAGATAGACCAGAAAAGTATTGTAAAATAATTGTCACTGCTTGTTTCTTACATGAATACTAGGAGATACCTTGACGTGTTGCCTAAATACTAGGTACCTAGTAGCTAGGTTGATAATGCAAGATTCTCAGGATCTTCGTTCTGAAACAAAATAATAAAATTACTTTTCTAAGAATAATTAATCATGGTCACGTCTGCATTTCCCGAAGGGGTAGGCTGAGGTGTACTACAGTGCACCCACACTTCGCCGACGTACCTACTTGGTGTAACTACTAGTGATTTCTACGAACTTGTTTGACAGGTATCACTGACCTTATCTACTTTAAACAAACACTACTTACTTACTATTATTATACTCGTAATTAATTCTTCCTTTATATTTTAATATATTATTCGTCTTGATTGAATAGCAAATATTAAAGTAATATGGCGCGGACCGCTTCGGAAGCGTCGCCGCCATCTTTTAAATGCGCGAAACTGATGCGCAGTGAGCCGAAAACTAACATCCCCATTCGAATTTCGAACACTATTGTTACTCCGTGAATTCACCCACGCAAAGCTTTCAATTCGAATACAACTCGAACAAAAATAAACTCTTTTGCTTTGGCAAAGAATTGACTTTCCCGTGTTACATTCCGTCTCAGTTTCTAAATTCAAATCATATAAAACGTCATAAATGACATAAACAGTAAAGAAAAGAAAAACTACGTTACTACGTTGACTGAAGGTCGATTCTCCGTTGCAAGTGTTACCAGAAGAAAATTCGTGTCTATTATTGAAATTTATAAGTTGCTGCATAAGGAATAAAACTCAATTTTCATTGGGCTATGCTATAGTGATGTGAATGTGTGCGTTTTATATTTATACGCAAGAAAACCTTGTTATAACTTCACGTGTGTTAGTTTTTGATAAAGAAAAGGGTAACGGTATATCTCGATGTTGAATTTTTACCTACGAATGTGACATTCGGCGGAATGAACGTATATTTGTGTGTGTGAAAGATACTCGTATAGGGATGGGCTTATAGAAAGTACAAAAACTCGATATCCGAACCGATTGAATAGCGGATATCTGAAGTAATGTAACTGGATTTTCTTATTTCAATTTCACGATTGTAACATTTACGGGCGAATGTGACTTTTTAACTTCATGTCGTTTACAATATTATACCGTGATGGTTAACTCGGAGAGCTCCTCTAGCAGCGGTCAATTTGTGTAAGTTGTCAACATACAATTTAATGAGTTCAACAAATTCACAGGTGCCTCTATTTAAGTAGGTAAGTATGCAAAAGAAAGATATTATTTTCATTGATGTAAATACCTGGATACTTACCATATATTTCATTATTTCGGCACCACAACTTGACTAAATAGTAAACGTTTACTAAAGCAAGTTATTGTAAATGGTTTGTTAAGAAATAAATTGATTTTTCTATGAATTTGGTGTTCGCTTTTTTATAAGTTTGAAGGTAAAAGATTTATGCAGGTGCAGGTGCTTATAATTTATCCGCTATCGGGATCCAAATAATTCCGAAGTAACCGCACAATACTAGATAGGAATATCCGAATAATTTCGCGTAATACAAGATAACCGAATAATATCCGAACATGTCCCATCACTACTTCCAGATGTCATTGTGTGCCTTCGTATTTTAATAATATTCATTTTTCCATGTCAACGGTTGTCGGAATCCATGGTATGCGGACGAGTGTAAGCTAATATGGGCGTACTACGCGTTCTATTTGTAAAGTGGCTTTATTCCTGTTGTATCTATATTACAGACGACGGCTTGGTATAGTGACCTGAGCGAAGGCCGCTCGGCTCGGTAACACTGGGTAGTTGCAGGTTCGGATCCCGTCTGCGGAAGTGGTCATTACCAAATTTGCCCTCGTGTGGGTGTAACTGGGATCGCCCCCAGTACATTGTATGGTACCTAAAGCTTTGCTTCGGACGAAAACTAACTCACTCACAAGACAAGATAAGACAAGACTTGCGTCAAGCTTTTTGTCAACACCAAAACGAACTCTGTGTCAATATGCATAAAGACTAAGTTCGTATAGTCAAAGAAAAGCCACGCGACTAAATTCTCTCGCGCTGTCATTGTAATTTCGATGCATAAAGCTCTCCCCGGACACTGTGGCGTCAATTTTCGCGCGTCAAATTATTTGCCATATCAAAACGAACTGTATTGACACAAAGAAAAAGATAATTCTTGAACGAAATGACACTGACGTGGCTTGAACCACAGAAATTCAACCTTTCTGGTATGCATATTGACACAGAGTTTGTTTTAGTGTTGGCAAAAATCAGACGCGCGACGTTTCTCGCTCCCATGTGCCTAATGAGCTTTTTCTTTGAGTCAAGATAGTTCATTATTGTATTGGGATTTTTTTCACACGCGTGGTTTGATGCCCCAGTGTGCGCAGGGCTTCGAGTGTTGCTCAATAAATAAAAGAAACGTCTGGTGTTGCTTAACCTAAAACGTTATTGATGACCGCCCGTCAGAAACAAAACTGTGTACATTTATAGTGCCCCTGAAATTGTACGCTCCAAGGAGTTACGTTTCCGCGTATGCAATAGTGATGGGACACGCTTCCGATATTTGTATCGATATACACGTAAATATCCGAATAAATAAATGTTTTATATTTTGTGTTCGCGGCTACCTCTTGCTGATATCATCCTTCACATTTCGCAATCATTCCAAATTCAAAATTAAATGTTTTTGATAATTAAGTGAATGCTTTTACTTATATTCTAGCAAGTAGAATAAATAATAAATAAATTAAAGGTCATCATGACGCCTGTATGCCGCGAAGGGGTAGGCGGTGGTGCTCTGCAGTGCAACCACACTTTGCCAATGTATTTTGGTCCCAATGTAATAGGGGGTGAGCCAATTGCCATTACACCGGGCACATTCCTCCTCAATACACGGGAGATCCGGGCCATAGTTCACCACGCTGGCTCAGTACGGGTTGGTGAACTTCACACCCCCTACTATAGACGTGCAGGTTTTCTCACAATGTTTTCCTTCACCGATAGCCAAGTGAAAAATGACATTGAACCTCAGATTTGAACTAGAATCCCTTACGTTTAAGGCGTTCTACCGAAGAGGCTACCACAGCTTTTTGTTTCATAATGAATAGGTATATAATAATATAAGCTTGATTATTAATAAATTATTACATCAGCCGTCATGTTGCCTGTCAGTCATTTCACGCGTATTCAATACTAATCAATTCAAAAATCAATTATCATATTGTTAATTAGTTTTACAATCAAAGCTTCTCTTTGTTCGGTTGCGATCAATGTTTTTTTTTATTTATTATCTGTTTTGCATACAGTTGCCGTTGTGTTTATGTGTTACATGCTAATTTTATATACTCCGTACAATCTATATGGTCGGTAGCTGCAATCTACATGCATAATATAATGTATAATTAAAGTTAGTAGTTGCATTTTAACTAACTAATTATTTAACAGTGTACAATGGTAGCATATATGCCCGCCTTGAACGCAAAGTGTGCAAGTTCAAATCCCGGGCCCGCACCTCTGAGATTTTCGGATTTCGTGTGCGAATGTCATTTTCAATAAAATAAGTCTACGTTCCTCTTTATAACATCTACTATCTGCCAGTGAAGTCTCAACAAAATCGGTCTAGTAAGTTTCAAATATTACCAGAAACATAAAAAAATAAAATTTAGTTTTCGTTATAAATACCGTATACCTTTCTATGAGTGAAAAAACTGTTATTTTGACATTACAGATACCCAAATTGTATTTATTTGTATAGATTATTATAAGTGTCGATTAAATTCGCAATACATGCTAGCGCGATTCCGCAGCGCCCGATACAGGCGGAGAATGCTACACTGGTTTTAATGGGTATACCATAGAATAATTACTCATAGAAACCAAGTCCGCGCGCCGATTTTGAAGCACCTTAATTGGAGCCATAAATGGCTCCAAACGCCGGGCCGCTCCGTAGTGTTCAATGTCAATGCACGCCGAACGTGTCTCGCGAAAAAAAAATTATTATGACGATTTGTGCAGTTAAATTGTGTCACAACACATCTGAAAAACAAAAGAAATGTGATAACATCACTTTTCACAGGTAAGCTTTCAGTATTTCATAGTATCTTGTAGTTAATTAAGTCAAAATAGAACAAAATAGAAACGTTTTAATTCAATGCACAGTGTTGCCCGATTGTTAAAATATTTTCCCATTTTAACTGAATTTATTGCTCCGACTAATTAATTTTAAAACATTTGCTACTGTTAC
This sequence comes from Ptilodon capucinus, assembly GCA_914767695.1. NCBI lineage: Eukaryota > Metazoa > Arthropoda > Insecta > Lepidoptera > Notodontidae > Ptilodon > Ptilodon capucinus. The sequence goes on along the minus strand of OU611817.1, from coordinate 10,287,515 downwards.
TTACTGTTGTTGTTCTTTAATGTAGGTGTTTGTGTGATTTAACGATATCTATACGAACGATATTTTATAGGTTTCTAAACTGATTATTTTTTAATAATTATTTTTTTCTTTTTCATAATATGAAGACTATTCGATTAGAAATATTTGTTGACTTGATTGGTTTACTTTAGTTACACAGTATAAAAATTCATAATTGTATACAATAATTAAAATATATATATTTTTACGTGTTGTTGTTTTCTTTTATTCGTTTCATAAAAATAAACATTCCCGTATTATAACAACATTACATTACCATATCCACACTTTACCACACATAGCTATTTATGCATGATTGCCAAAAACAAATGGTTATCAGCGGCCGAGTCATTACCCCACTTTCGGAAAACTGGACCTTCACTGGCAACATTACACAAGTGTATGTGTGCGTGTCGCCGGGCGTAAGCACGTAATCGGCACGCCTGTGTGAACCGGTTTAGTGCTTCAATTTTGACAGAGCGCTTGTATGAAGACTATCTTTCTATGAGTAATTATTCTATGGGGTATACGACCTTCTGCCGGGACTCCCACATAACCCTGCTACTACCCCCGAAGTGGCAGGGTATCCATAAAACAATTCCAGACGTTAAAAAAGTATCGATGAAATACTTATTACAGATATTTCCATCGATATAATGATCCCATCCCTAAGACAAGTACGGATACAAGACATTTGTTCCAGTCGCGACTCGATTTCACTCCTTCCAGCGGGATAGCCGAAAATAAGCGCTACGCTAAATCGACGAACAAATTACTTACCCTACAAAGTACTGGGTGTCGAGGGTGTATCACTAGTCCGAAATTATACGAAAAAATATACGTTTTCTAGCTTATACTGAACGAATATGTGAAAAAGAACCAGTCTAAATGCGAGTCGGACTCGCGCACGACAGGTTCCGTACCATTATCTATCAAAACGGCAAGAAAATCATGTTTGTTGAATGGGAGCCCCTTAAAATATTTTAGTATTAGTTGTATGTATTCTGTTTTTTTTTTGTATTAGTCGTTATAGCGGCACCGAAAAAAAAAAATGATGTTTGAATTTCAAATTTTTATACAATTCAGTTGTATACCCGATCTTCATGCAAACGTTTAAATATTATATCGGACTTCTGATTCATTTTGTAGATAGTTACTTACAGTTTGTAAGGGAGTAAGGCTTTCGTTATTTTTGTGTAGTTTTATCGCGTGCTTACATTGATGATGTATTGTATCAATTTAGCTTATAAACTGTGGATAGCAGTAGTAACCTTGTCGGTAAACCGCCCGCCTTGAACGTAAGGGGTGCAAGTTCAAATCCCAGGCCCGCACCTCTGAGATAATTTCCATGGCGAATGTCATTTTCAATAATAATTACTATTTTCTGAACGGTGAAGGAAGACATCGTGAGGAAACCCGCACTTGTAGAAAGGCGTGTGATGTTTACCAACCAGCACTGGGCGAGCGTGGTGGACTATGGCCCAAAATTTCCCTCGTATTGAGAGAGAATGTGCCCGATATAATGGCAATAGGCTCGCCCCCTTATTAAACATCGGCGAAGAACCGGTGCACTATAGAGCAGCTCTGTCTACATCTTTAGAGAATACAGTCGTGATGATGTATTTATAAGAAAATAGTTATAAAGTAAACGCAAAATCTTTTCCAATTCTCTTTCAATTTCTTGACGTAAACTAAATTTTCCGATAGTGAATGGTTTCAAAATGGCTGCTCCCGGTCCCCACATGCGGCAGTGTACACACGCGTGTTTGTATGTATATGTGTGTGTCTCTGTGTCTGTGTGTGTGTGCTTGTTATCCAGTCACTCTTTCTCGCATATTTCCCGTTCGTTTTGACAGACTACATGGTCTAAACGCAATGGCGGGCTAAGGACAATTTTATTGAGACCGAAAAAAAGGAATTATTTTATATTGAATCTTTTCTTAAATTAAAACTCACATGAATGTTGTGACTTGGGACCCAAGAATAAAGAAGACAGGCAATTTTATTTCTATTGAAGCAAAGTCAGGTACTTAGTTAGTAAGTATTACTAACAGAAATTTTTTATCATTTTAATGATCTATTGTTTTCTTATATTTACGCAAATACTATACATTGAAATAAAACTATTTTACGGATTTTATCGCGTTTATTTACTATTTTATTTTCCCGACGTTAAAAAATAGTAAATAAACGCGATAAAATCCGTAAAATAGTTATATTTCAATATTAATGATCTTTCTATATTATAAGTAATTAATTTCTTGTGGAATTACACTCGTGACTCGGTGTATGTTGTTTATTTTTGTCATTTTATAATCCACGTAAACTTTTAATAATTTTTTAATCAATAACTGTTCATAAACCTAGGGGCCCTAAAAGCTAGAAATAACCTCATAAATTATTCCAATAAAATATGATACTTTAAGCAATTATATTCTAGTAAACAGATATGTTATGAGCGCGCACTAGTGAAGACTCGAATACATCCTAATTAGGACGTTTTGTTACCAACATGCGGTTTGGTTGACAGATGAATGTTGCATCACATAGAAGCGCAAGTGACAATACTAGCTATCTCTTTTTTCTCGTTGGTTTTATCAAGCCAACTCTTTTGCACATTTATACGTGTTGTGAAATGTAAAATTAATGAAAAGTGTGTATGTGTGCTGCCGCTGTTACACCGCCGCGGAACACTTTTTACAGTTGTTTTGTGCGTGTATAACATATTTGTTTACTAGATTATCATTGACTTTAAGTCAATCCTTCAAAGAAAAAGAAGAACTAGAGTTGTCTCTTGACGAAGTAAACGAGGATTAAATAAATAAACATCACCACACAATATATACTCATCGTATGATCGCAAACTAAGAACATTTTGTACTATGGGTACCATACAACGAACTGGAGGCGATCCCAGTTACACCCAGACTACGGAAAATGTCGAAAAGGCAATTTCCACTAGCGGGAATCGAACCCTCAACAACCGCGTTCAGTGAGTCGAGCCTACGCTTAAACCAAGCTGTCTTTAAATAATATATATTTTTTTAAATATAAAAAGATCAGATGCGCCTTTACCGTTGTGGTCTGCAGCAATACAGACCCCTATCGACCTCTCAAGGGTTGCTCGTTAGACGACAATATGCATCTGAACGTATGCGGCTTTCGAATTACACCTTGTTTACCTACAACTAGACGAATAAGATTATTTTAACAATAATTTTAAAAAAAATGTTAAAAACTTTTTCAAAACAAGCTTTTATTTAATTGCTCTTAGTGTTTGTGTTCTCCTCAGCAAGCCCTTTCATTTAATACCCATACTGTGGTAGTGCAGAAAAAATAACTATTCCGCCATCTTGGATGATCCGCCATATTGGAATTAGAATGACGTCACATAGCTAAGCATGCATTGTCATCTAAAATAAGCGTGTATACCAAACTTCAGCTCAATCGGTTAAAGATAACTGATTTAAAATTCAGTTGCAAGATTCCACCCGGACATACATACGTTGCAAGCTAATATAAAGCTTGTTAAATAGGACCACCCTAGGGATATTTCCTTTCCAACAAAAAAGGAGTCATCAAAATCGGTTCTTAAACAACGAAGTTATCCGCGGACGCACATAAAAATATAAAATACCTAATATATATCGAATTGAGAAACCTCATCCCTTTGTAAGTCGGTTAAAAAAAGTTACAAGACTTTTACCCCATACTACCACTTAAATAGTGTCTATATGACTTTGGTTTTTGACTCTTTAAGTAGGGTCATGTTGTGTTATTTGAATTTTACCTAATAAAAAGTCTTCCACTCAAATATTATTGTTTCTTCCACTTTTTTACGAAATGAATGAAATGATGATATTGAATGGAATTAGATGAGGAATGTCTCCACCTGCGTTTAGCGGGTATTTCAGCCAATGTCAAGTAATTCATAGCAAGGGCAAATCCAATAACTACACATTATAAATAAAAATTGATGATGACAGTGATAAATATGGCGGATGAATTCATTATTGTGTTTATTATAAACATGTTACAAAATTACAAGGTCTCAATAACTCCGTCTAATTACCACAGATCACACAAGACAATCACTAGATAGCTGTCAGTGTCACATTCATGTTCACCACAGGTACTCAATATCTATTTTTAAAACCCTGTGAGCAGCCAAACCTGTGTTAAAGCAGTAGCCTTATTGGTAAAATGCCCGCTTTGAACGCAAGGGGTACAAGTTCAAATCCTAGGACTAAATACCGCATTTCATGAACGAATGTTCTTTTCAATAATGATTACCTCTTGCTGAGGGCAAACATCTTCAGTAAACGTGTAAAGAAAGGCGTGTGAAGTTCACCAATGCGTATTGGGCCACCGTGGTGGACTATGGCCCAAATCTCGGTCTTATAAGGAGCCTAAAAATTGGGCCTGAAATACATCAGTGAAGAGTGCGTGGACCGCAACGAACCTTTGTATACGTGCGTGATGAAGTGTATTTTTTTATGAAATGTCAGAAATTCGCGCAAAATTCCCTCATCTCCAAGGCAGCACCCCACCCCACCCTATTTCATTGTCATGCGCGCGACATGACAAGTGTCAAAAATTTACTAGCATAACGCTACCACCCCGCCCCGCCACCAAGTGTGAAGATATCCCACGTGAGATGACTCCTAACATTTTTAGGAAATAGTACTTTAAAAAAATAACTGGCCTTCATGAACAATTTGTCAGTAGTAGAACTCGAAAAACCTTTAAAAAAAGAATCTTAGAAATTATCAAAAGTAGGGTGGGGACGCGAGAGTATTTTTATGAATACTAGCGATTATTAATTAGGCTTGATAAATATCTTTCAAGATATCAATTAATATTATTCAAGAGGTCATTGGTGATGATGAAAGGTCCTTTGATCATTAGATGTCCGAAACTAATATATTTTTAGGATAGATAAGCAATAGTTATCGAACCGGTAGTAGGTTCGGTGGTAGTAGGTGGTAGTACCTAGTTCGAAGTTTCTATGAATAACCAAAATGTCAGTTATCATCAAAATAATATTGGAACGCAAAGGTAGAGTAGATAGGCAATTTATTCCTAAGTAAGTATCTCACTCTTATATGAGAAGATTTTAAAACCTGCCTGAAACAGTACCCACTTAGTACTTACCAACGAAATTTAAAACAAAAATAATTCGCAAATGTTCCTAATATCTTTAGCCAATCATGAAATCGCATGATTGACAAAATACCCGCAATATCCTCAACTTTATTACCACACAAATGACTGGGAACCCGTCATAAAGCTATCAAAAGCAATAAAATTAATCAAATACCATTGCCAAATTACATAATCGCGACATTTTACTCCCTAATACACCCGAAATCACCCCTAAACGTACCAGTTAACCCACTAACCGAGTCGCTAATAAAATATACCAATTTAACCTTGACACAACCCTAGTTAGTATGCACAGGCTTTCTTTTAAAATCTTACATATTAATTTGCAAACTTTATCAACAACGAAATTTAAACTTCAATTCAATAGTAATAAGATTGAGTTTTCTTTTATAGAATCCACAAGGTAGACGAACGTTTTAAAAAAATGAAAAATTCTCTGATAATATTTCTTAAATCAAACTTGATGTCGAATTAAAACCTTATTCTTACATTTTAAAGTTGAATATTGATCCGTAATATAAAGTACTTGAGACATTTCAAATTCAGAAGCGTTATTTAGCACGTGGTTCTCGTGACGACGTTCGCAATTTGAGTATAAATTAGAACACTTATCTCGTCGCGGTCCTGTCACCTTTCTCTTTCTAACACGAAATTTCCCGAATACCTCTCTCGCTCTCGCCCCATGTCAAGTGAGCGTAGGGGTGTAGTCCGCATCAAGTGTGCTTTATCGATATTTTCCGAGATAATACAGAGCGGGGGTGGTGCCTGCCTACCTCCATAGAGAAATGATAGATGTAAGCAATTTTACGGTATAGACTCCTGTATTTCAATACAAATGAGGTAGGGAAAATCGATCACGGGGGTGTTTTTATTATACAGTTTTACTATCGTGGGCGGTTCATTCGATTGTGTTGAGAATATCGATACTCGATACTCGGTTGGATCATGGTACGCTCTCGTATTTAATTTAGCGTCGGAAGCAACAGGTTATTAGCACGGAGCTTTCCCGCCAACTTTCCGGGCGTTCACTTTTTAAATTCCTCTCTCTCCCTTTCTAATTGGATTTGCCATCTCCTTTTCCGCGAATGAATGAAACTTGTTGCGTGAATCACTTTGTTTTTTTAATTATGTATCAAGTTAAAAAAAAGTAACGTTGTTATTAAAAACGGTACGAGCTTTATTCAACTGCTTCGTTAAAGGCGCGATGTCACTTTGAACCGAATTTTCGTACCCTATCATCGTTTACCCGTAAAACTTGTTTTAGCGTACAATTTTACGGGCGAGCGGCCACCCTTTGGGCGTAAAAATTAACACGTTCCATGGATAATTTTCCACTAATTAACTCTATTGAACCTCGTTCTTATTAAAGTTATTTTTATATACGTACCTATTTTACACACGAAGCATCGTACAAAAGAATAGGACACAAAGGGAAGTCGACTAACGATATCGCTGCCGATACAATATCGGATATTGTGACAAATTGCGAGACGTACATATCAAAATTCAACATCCCAACCGCGCTGTATAAGTACACATCCACAGACGTACGAAGCCTATACAATATCTTACTCTCGAACACACGAATACATAAATATATTCCTATTTCACCACCCAATACATTTTATCTATGCTACCGTTGCCGTACTAGAAATATCACTGATAGCATAACGTTACATCACTATTCGCCCTAGTATTCAAACTGAAACGTATCTGAATTCGAATAGATTTGAATTTAGAACGCGGCAGGGACGTCACTTGCGTCCGTAGACGGAGGGACCCGCGATCGAGTCTCACGAGGTATTCTCAAGGGGGTGAGCGTAGTTCTTGCGCTTAGATATAAAGAAAGGTAGATACTTATGAAATTCGAAGGAAAAACCACCCTTCCCTATACTTACACAGCGCAGTCGATTCGGTTTTCGCGATGGAAATTGTAGCGTAGTTTGAGCGGGACATTCGTTCACCGTACGCCGCATGGAGACGACGATTTTCTCGAATTTCCTTCGGGACGCGTCTCCCCGCCTTGCCGAATTTGTATTTGGAATCTTTTATTTTTTCTTTTATGCTGTTCGAAATTAGAGTAACGGGATGATTTTTGTATTTTTAAATTGCCTTTTTTTACGTTCTAAATTTAAAGCTACGTGTCAAATAAAAATAATTGTAGATTTCGCGTCGCGGTAAAACTTCAAACTTGAAAAGTTTTCAACGTGTCTGCATTGAGGTAAGAAATTTAACAGATCGGTTAACGATAACAATTTATAATTTTTCCTCTTTTTAAATATTGTTTTTTTTCGCCGTATAGTTTATGCGGATATATTACGTTGTTGTGTTGAGTAATATTTCTTGTATTAATTTAGATGCTGAGATAGGTTCCGATCGGTGACCTTTTTCTTTTTTTCCTTATGGATTTATAATATATATTAGGTAAGCTTCAATACAATAGAGCGACGTCTCATTTTCGCCATTACAATTTCAACTCCCACGTAAACTAATATTAATAATTTACCTAGTACTACCACCGCGTCTGTTTGTTTGTGGGTAGGCAGTGGAGATCGTGAATAACATTATATAGGCACTTACCTATAATATTGCTAATTCGAATAAGAATGACAACTACCAACATATAGTTTTTGAATCTTAATAGAATTAAATAAAACAAACATTTAAGATAGCGCAATATAAAATTTAAGGCATGTAAGTAGAGTAGGTAGGTGCTTAGTTTAGGTGGTATTTTATGTCTATCACGGCATAACTTGTCTAATTAACAATAGTAAAAATTAAACACCTATCAAAAAATCCTGTCTACTATGACAAGTGAATCCGCGTTAAAACATTGTAGCGGTGTAATAACTAATTGAGGATTTCGAGTGACATTAAGGCGTGCCTTCTGTCATAACTGTCAGGCCGATGACGAAATAACTTAGAAATCCGCGGCCACTAGGCGGGCGCTGTCACATTGACGTTGTCATTATAATGGCATGCCTAGTGACATTTTGCGTTTAATTTATTAGATGTCTAACTTAACTGTTGTCACTACGCTGAGGTACCATTATACCGGTGACTAGCCTTAACTCCCATATTTATAAAGTAGAATATTATATTGCACTTACAATGAAACAAAATGCACATTTATTAGAAAAAAAAGCCATTGTAGATATGACCATATTTTATCACGAATACCTTTAAAATTAATAAGATTTGTATATGGTTTTAAATGTAGACATAGTTTTATAGTTAACACACAGGTAGTTTGAAAGTATGAAGTATCCTAAGGCAAGCAGCAGCCAACTCTTCTTTTCTGATATAAAATATGTAATACCGGGTTTGTAAATAAATGCCTTAATTTGCCATCCTCTGCTATTACAGTTGTTAGATCATGTTGAAGGCCTTTGACTGCCTAAAACCTTGCTACTACTAGCAAATACGAGCAGAACGAAAAAACAATAATATTTACAGTAGGTAGTTTCAAAAATTTTACCGAATATTTTTGTGTCGCATAAATTCAATCGTTTAAAATGTATAAGGAGTTAGTAAAACAGGCTCTACATTATACAGTAAATTAGAGTACTGTCTACCGCGTACCCGTAATTTTACATTCACGAGCGAGTATTCCAGCTACTTATAAAGTAAAATCGAACGCAAAACCTATCACAAAATAATATCGAATCTCCATACATTATACTATTGATGGGGTGAACGACATATAATTTATATACCTACCCGCATTACGTATAGCGCCGATAGTTGGTCCCACCCTCGTACCTTGCGACCCTCCAACGCACCGGTTATATAAAACGTGTATACATGTGTGAGAGTAGGGTTGAGGACAAAATCGATAGGGCTAACTCCTTTGTAACCCTACGGCTTTGCGCGATTTTTGAACTGTCAAAAATAGAAGTTTTGTCAAATGTCGAAATTGGAATACTGCTCATAGCAATTCTAATTCGATTACAAATTAAGAATATTGATTTTGATTTTCAAATTCCGAATTTCTTGTAAAGTGAAATTAATAAATTATTTCGAGATTTATTTATAAATGGATAGCTTAGTTGACTCCTAAGTTACTTTTATTAATTAATTAGGTGCACTATCGTGTTCTAAATTTAAAATTAATATTCCTAACTTAATTTTTTTGTAAAAGTTCATGTATCAGATACCGAACTGGCTATTTAAAAGTTTGTTAGAGTAGTGTATCTAAAACTCGTATCTAAAACTAAGACTTTTAGGTAAAAGAACAGTCAGCGCGACAAGTAAAGTTAAAAAAAATCGCCATGTCGCCTGTTTTAGTACATTTGACGCTCTGAACTTTATAGCAATATACATAAAGATTCAATATCTGTAACAAAAGCTTCGCGACCAGATTCACTCGCTTCATAGATCATCACATTTCGTTGAAAAATATACTTTTTTGTGCGTTCATACAGTTCATTTTGCTATCCGCGTAAAATTGGCTTCAAACCTTCAACTTGCTTTTATCAATATGGCCGGACAAAAATAATCGACGACCATTTAAAATGATCACCATTGTAAAAAAAAGTACATACTTAAGCAATAATAAACTATATTTATTAGCGGGCAACGTATTAAATTATAAATAATGTTTTTATCTCGCACGCCCCTAATTATAGCATTTTGTTGTCGATGCCAATTACTTATATAATTTAAAAAAAAAAAAGTTTATAAAAACAAAGTACCTCGTGGTGCGAGAACACGGTACCGATGTATTTAATTATATTAAAACAGTTCCTACGTTAATATTTTTTACACGTCCCTGTTAATTTATAGCATGACCAAACGGGGAGTCGAACGCGCAGCTATTTATTTAACGGTTAAGCGGTTGGATCGTAAAATTTTATCCTGTTGTTTGTATTTTAAAGACGCCTAATAAAGAACTCGTTTAATCGGCCGTGATCGCTACTGGCTGCGGCAGCGGGGACAACTTTTTTAAAATTTGAATTTCGTTTTTAAATTTAGAATTGATGGTTCGTCAATAAAGCTGTTAAGTGAATTGTCTGTGGCACGGCATGTCATTAGCTCTGATTGCTCGTTTGATTCGATCGTTTCCTTTTGCGTTTTGTTTATGACTCAATTTTGAATTTGTTCCATTTTAAACGGTTCATATTTTGTTCGGATTCATCCGCTATCATGATTACTTTCAACTCGCATTCAATGTATATTTACTGACTTTTTTATTGCTATTAAACAATGGGAAAACACTTAATTCGTTAATTCGGATCGAGCGACACCTCATTTTATTACAATAGATATATATTTTATTATTTCACTTCATTCGTAACACAAGAATTTTAAAGACGTATCGCTGTTATGGATTACTATGCGATTCAAATGAGAATAGGATCGACTTTGCGCCATATTGACGTGAAAAAACGAACTATGACTAGCTTAAATAATTAAATATTCTATATTCTATTAAGGCAGTTTACTAATTTAACCTTTTTATTTATATTTGATGTAGGTACTATTGTTATTGATATGCAAATAAGCTTTTTTGCAAACCATACTTTTCATGTGACATTTGACAGATAGAGCTTATTGACATTCCTATTTTTATTTGGATCGCATAGCACTTATTCGTATTTTATATTAAAAAATGACATTACCACCTTTAACCGACTTAATGTAAGGAATTGCAAACGTTTTGGATATTTAAAAAATAAGATAGTTGTATAAAACACAACAAGGAATAAACTGGCAACACTGATATTCGGGGGTAATATTATTGGCAAACCCCACCCCCGTGTTGTCAATCGATCAAACATGTGCAAACAGTATAGCTTCGTCACACTAAAAACGTCATAACTCCCACAAAACGTCGCTATAAAACCCACCGTATGACTCTACCACGAAAGTTCAGTTTACAATGTCTGGCAAATATTTCGATTTGCAATATGGACGTATTTCTGTACATAGGAGTCATAGGAGACGGTAAATGTATTGACAAATATATCGAGTTACCGTATCCATTAGGATATTGTCTATATCAATTTATGGTAGTACTCGAATTGTCTTTGGTAGGTTAGGTAGAACGTAAGGCCTTTCCCAATAAATGAACTACACAAAAATATTTTTTCAATACGAACCAGTAATTCCTGAGATTAGCGCGTTCAAACAAACCAACTCTTCAGCTCTATAATATTACTATATGTCCGAGCGAACATCGTACCGCCTTAGAATTAGTGACATAAGAAAGCAGCGCCACCTACTGGGTCCAATTGTGAATCTAAACCATCCAGGGTGCCACTCAAACGTATACAAAAAAAATCATTCAAATCGGTCCAGCCGTTTAGGAGGAGTTCCGTGACATACACACGTAAAAGATTAGAGCAAGTATTTTTTATATCTTATTTTGTGTCCCAATCCTGGTCAAAACCCTCGCGCCACCAGTCCAGATCGTGGGCCATTAATACTTACGTAAGAAGTTGTTTATTCTAATTATTAAATACTTACTTATCTGCGCATTCTATTTCAGTTTAGTTTCAGCTTAGATATTCAAACAAGATGTTCCCTTACTACTAATATTATATCGAGGGATGCTATCTGAGGGGGCTATCTGACTTAAGTCAAAGTCAAATCATTTATTCTGTATAGGCCTATGGGGGCACTTACAAATTGTCAAGTTTACATATTTTTTTCTAATATGTTTCTATACTACCACCGGATCGAAACGCGACCTCAATTAAGAAGATCCGGCAAGAAAATTGTGGGCTGATCATTTTTTTAAATCGCCTAAGCTTGTTACATATACACAGGTACATATAGCTCCAGTGTGTTGCCTTCAGAGCTGCTAGCGACATTTTTTTGACTTTACTGGAGAGCATACAAACTGGACGCACAAAAATTCGTTGATTCCAAATATATAAGTCAGTATCGCGCAAAAGTGTCACTTAAGTTACTAACTACAGCCCTTTTAACGTCCCACTGCTGGGCACGGGCCTCCCCTCAATGCGAGGGGGATTCAGGTCATCCACCACGTGCCGACCACGTGGCCCAGTGCGGGTTGGCAGATTTCACACATCTATCGAGAACTAGTCAAGTTCCCGCAGAGGAGCAGGTTTCCTCACGACGTTTTCCTTCACCGTTTCATAGCAAGTGATAATCTGAGGATGAAAATGAGATTCGCACATAAAACCAGAGGTGCGAGCCGGGGTTTGAACTTGCACACTTTGATTGCAAGGCGTGCGTTTGACCACTGGGCTACCACTGCTCTTCACTTAATATGTAAGTAACCCGTAATATATAAAGATTCAACCTTCTTTGATGAAAGTAAATACATATCGCTAGACAACACATAGGTATGTATGATCCCAAATTAAGCAACGCTTGTACTATGGTTATTATGGACTGGGGGCAATCCCAGTCACACCCAAACCAGGGCAAATTCCGTACACGCCATTTCAAAAATTAGCCACGGACGGGAATCGAAACCACACCCATCTGATACAACTACACCATCCTAAATAAATACTGTCTCTTCGAACCCTTATTATCATCTGACATTTCACTTCCGGCCTACAATTTAAAGTCTAGACCTAATTAAATTTCAGCATAAATACTACCACCCATATATATGTGTGTTATAAGCAAACAGATAGTTAATTATTTTTAGACTGGCATATTAATGGATTCCCTTACGTAGATCCATTCATCTATCTTTATCTATGGATCTAAAAACATCGCCTGATTGTTTTATGCGCATCGGAAGTCTGTTAAAATGTTGCACAAGTTAAATGGATTGTTGCTCGTTAAAATAATTCCTTTAATTAATTGTGTAAACGTAAATTTATAGTTTCATTGCACGCTTCAAATGTTGGCGATAGAGATGTCTGCCTCACTCATTAGTCGACTCACTTGAGGTCCTCATGTTAGCAAATTGAATGAGTTACTTTACTTTCATCATTGAACCGCCTCACTCGTGAGGAAGCTCACGTCCCATGTAAACATTGGTTAGGTTAGTTAATTTCTTTAATCGTATCGTGAGTAAGAAAGCTAAGTGAATGAACGTAGTGAATACGCGCTCCAGCGATGCCTCACCTCAAATGAGGTGTTACTTAGAAGCACCTCGCGAGGTAAAATAAATGAAATGCCATTTTTAAATGTTTTGTCTTATTATCTTACTGTGTTCGATCTGGGTAAACTTCCAAACGGTTTCACCGATATTGACGGGACTTTCACTGACAGATAGCTGTTATCATAAAAGTAAATTAGGCTACTTTTATTTGCTAGCTAGTTTATACTTAAATACGTTTGCAATGATTATGATAAATTATAATTGTTCAGGGTATATAGGTAGGTACTTACGTCTGAGACACTAACTAAATAATACAATCAGATTATTTAAACACATACATCTTCCGCCATTTTTAAAATTCGAGTCGCATGCGCACAACACTTTTTAAATTTCCTTAATTAAAGAAAAAAATCAAACCTTTAACACTGTGACACGTCTGATCACGATTGTGAAATACATCTGAATGCGGCCAAATATGTCCCACGACCTTTGTAATCTTTTGTGAATAAATTATTACCATTTGTCCCCCCGTAAGCTGTTAAAGGGTTAAAGCTCTAGGCCAACAGCCTCATCAAAACACGCTCTACCAAAAATAAACTCTATTCATTCTAACAATAAGCACATTTTAGAACGGAATGTCATGGACAACGCGAGCGAATTTCGTCGCGCAGTCCCGTAGCTTTTATCACAGAAATTCAATCTTTAAGTGTGTAATATAAGGTACATTATAAAAAGAAAGCCCCAATGCGCGCATAGCGCAACAATTTCTATAGGAATCTATGGGTCGTGAATTTGCATATAATTTTTAGTTTATTATTTATATTTGAAGGGGTTATCCTTTTGTCATGCTAACGTGTTCGGGGTTGATGAATTGGGTATATTAATAAGGATTATGAAGGTTGGTGCCGTGTACGATAGCTACTGCCAGATGGGTAGCAGCTATCATAGTTTCTGACAATGATATTTAAAAGTATAGAGGTATCTATACCATTTAGGTAGAAATGTCTCAATGAGATGATGCATTTTTTTTTTTACCTAAATTGAACCTCAATTAAAACCCGCGTAAAAGAACATATAGCTGACGTCAAACACCGACGCTCCAGGAAGTCTGCAATTTGTGAACATGTACAGGACCGCACCCGCCATTATATCAGATTTGATAAACCGCATATCCTCGCAAAAGAACACCGACTCCGACCAAGGATGTTACGTGAGGCCATTGAAATTAAAAAACATCCTAATTTCAATAAGGAAGATGGCTGGGTGCTACCACCAACTTGGGATCCAGTAATCAATATGATTAAATCCAAAACCGAGTGTACCATTGCAAGACCTCAGGACACCGTAAGCACTTTCTGCGTGGATCGGACCGCAAACAACAACTAAATATGAGGGTACCCAGTTATTAACTATGACATCAGGACGTCTAACACCTCAGTCCCCCCGTGACCATGGTTGCTGTAAAGCAGCCGAAACGTCGGGAAAATAAAATAGTAAATAAACGCGATAAAATCCGTAAAATAGTTTAATTTCAATGTATAGTATTCGCGTAAATATAAGAAAACAATAAATTGAACTCTTTATGGCATTGCTCGAGCGCGTATACACACTCATTCGCGACAATAATCAAACTTTTCTCAGCAACTTTTACATGAGACGTGAAGAGCGAGTGAACGAGTGAGGCGGTTCAGTTTTGAAATTCGAGTAACTATAACATCAAATGAGTCGACTCATGAGTGAGGGACATCTCTTCTTGGACTCGCATGAATTTAATCGAAAAATAATCCTACCTCTTTGGATTATTTGATGTAGTCTCCTAGTCTCTCCTAGGCGTTTTGTATTATTAGTGAAAACGTGCATTAGACTTGTTTAATAATAATAATATAACTAACAACTGAACATACGTCGAACCCACATTATTTTATTATTAATAAAACAGATACGATCACATTTCTTATTATCTATAGTTATTAATATTAACCACAATGGTTTCGATCAACCGGAAGTTGAATCTTTTGTAACCGACGCAAACCCTTCCGGTGGTTCTGTATCTTTGAATGTAGGGGCCATTTGGTGTCTATTCATTTTGGTCCCTATTTCTAATATCGCTTTGAGTGTCGTCCCTTTAAGAATTTGATCTGATCTTGAGATTTCGTGTTTTGTTAATTCGTTGACCTTGTCGCTATCTCTTCAGCAGTATTGTTATGTTATATTACTTTAATTGCCAGTTTTACGTTGTAAAAATATGTTAAATCAATACTACTTTTAGAGGTGAGCTTACAAATATTCGTTTTATTTTTAGACCGGCTTTGAATCATTAGAGAAACAGGTAACTATGTCAATTTCTCTTCTTTTATTACCTAGGTATTGTGTCCCACTGCTGGGCAAATGTTTTCTTATTGTCCTCTCCACGTCTCTATCTCCTGTGAATTCAAAATGTAAGTCTATAAGCAATGAAACTTTACATGTAGTGAGTTACGAATTTGATTAAGTACTTAAATAAAAAAAACATATGGGTCGAATTGAGAACCTCGTCATTATTTTTGAAGTCGGTCAATAAGATTCAATATAATATCATTTACGTCGAAAAATTATACTTTGACTTATTTTGTTTTAATTATTACGTAGATATCCATAAACAACGTAAATTTAAAAATT
This sequence comes from Ptilodon capucinus, assembly GCA_914767695.1. Lineage (NCBI taxonomy): Eukaryota > Metazoa > Arthropoda > Insecta > Lepidoptera > Notodontidae > Ptilodon > Ptilodon capucinus. Next base: position 10,271,644 of record OU611817.1, on the reverse strand, counting down.
AGGATTATACGCACTCGATTTAAAAAAAATCTTCAAGTTTTGAACAAATATTTACCGTGAGTTGTTCACAATAACAGCTATTATAGCCAATCATCGGGGATTCGATCAAATATTAACAAAAAAAAAAACTCTCGCAAAAAAGCCACTACACACGCTACACAACAAAACAAACATTTCACGGGTTTATGGCAACAACAACAAAAAAAAGAGTCGTGTCTATGCACAATAAGGGCTCCCATTGTACAGAATTTGACTAACCATTGTTTAAAATGCTGATTTATAGGCTATTAAACCCTTTCTATTAATGTATGTATAGATAAATTTATGCGTATTATTTCGTTTAAAAAAATGCACGGTTATATTTTATCTGTGGCGTAACAAAGGTGGTTGGAAAGGGGTGCGCAAGAGCATGTGTTTGTTAAGATCTATGACACGAAACGGTCTTAGAAGCGTTTTTTATTATTTAACGCCTTGTAATAAAATAAAAAGTTTTTTGTAACAAAAGAAACAGTGTAAAACGTAGAAACCGAAAATGACGTTTGATACCGAAAATTATTTTAGAAAAAAAATGATTGTATTTCGTCTAATTAAAACAATTTAAGTATATAAATATTAACGATCCGATATTCCTCAGTGCCTGAAGACAAAAGTCTTCGAACAGTGTGTGTTGCCAGTGATGACGTACGGATCCGAGACGTGGTCGCTCACAATGGGACGGCTCAGAGTCACTCAACGTGCAATGGAGCGAGCTATGCTGGGAGTTTCACTGCGCGATAGAATCAGAAATGAGGACATCCGCAGAAGAACCAAAGTTCTTACAGACATAGCTCGAAGGGTTGCACGTTTGAAGTGGCAATGGGCCGGACACATTGCCCGGAGAACGGATGGCCGTTGGGGCATCAAAGTCCTAGAGTGGCGGCCAAGAACAGGTAAGCGGAATGTGGGTCGCCGGGAGTCCATGGGCGAATAAAGCCCAAGAACGTAATTTGTGGCGATCTATGGGGGAGGCCTATGTCCAGCAGAGGACGTCTCAACGTCAGTGGACCTCTCAACGCCCGGGTCGAGGAGGGTGGTGATCGTGTCGGGAGGAGTCCCCAGTCCATTGTAGGTACCCATAGTACTAGCTTTGCTTAGTTTACAATCATGCGATGTGTGTGTATTGTCTGGATATATTATTATTACAGTACGGTATGAATTTAATAAAAAACTTATGAACGTTTCGGGGTTTAATTTTTTGTTGACGAAAGTTTGTAATATAAAGACCATTAAAGTGTTTTTGTCACCACACCACCGCTGTTACGCCGTAACAACGTGTAATAATCTCAAAATTATCTTTAATAGGGGTCATAAATAACGGGTTTATACGTATTTTGACAATATTCGATACTTTATTGACACAAATATATTTGTTATTAAAACCCGGAACACACAGCGGCGTTAGACAACACAACGAAATGTTGCTAATATCAAAACGAATGCTATGCATAGAGTAACTAGAGAACCTATATCGAATACGCCCTGCGTTTGATTCGGCGGCATTTTTTTAAAAAAATATCTAGACACCCGCCATTGTAGTTACCTGTAGAATACGGCAACTACTGTAGAATAGAGCAACTGTGGATATCATACACACGTCAGAAAATATTGCCGCAGGGGGAGTCGATAGTTGATATCTCCGTTTTATATCACGACGACTCTATGTCACACATAAAGATTGGATATCTTTAGTAAAAGACATGTTGTAAAATTCGCTCGCAGCGTCAAAGATATTTCGTTGAAGAATGAGCTTTAGCTGTCAGGCAATACAGTTCATTTTGGTACTGGCAAAAAATATATCAAAATTTGCCCCAGTCTGTGCAGGGTTTAATCGATATTTAATACATAAAATTTTATTTATATACGATTTCCGATATTTGACAAAGAATGTTAATGTAAAAATTATAACAGCCCAATACGCAAATTTTGAATACAGGTAGCATCTTCTTATACCTGAATATTGCTGTAATATTAACCAAAAATGAGTGGTCGAACGCACGCCTTGCAATTATTTATTTTTTATTTATTATTTATTTATAATGTGTATTTATTGAATTTGTCCTACTATACTATTAATTACATTGGCATACATATTGTTAATCGCTTCTCATCTTATTCCATTAAATTTAATTATTAGGTACATTAATTTCGTACAAAAAGAAGAAGATAATGTAGGTATATGATTTCATTTCTCTAATTATTGAGCGAATTTTACTTGAAAACTAAGGTACAGAACGAAAGGAAACCTAAAGTAAAACCCTTAAGTGCCTACCCATCCCTAAAGTGTCCTATATTCACTTCTGACTTTCACCTATTTCCGTATAGGAAAAAATACTTAACAAAACTAACGTCCCTGCCCTCTGTAAACGGCGTGAGAAAATAAAGGTAATTTTCATTCATAAAACCATTTTCTTAGCAGCGTGCGACAGAGACAGATGTATGAGGTAACGCGCTGTCTCGTTCCCGCGCACTCATTTTTAATGCACTTTCTCTGAAGAGTTTCTTTTATACTTATTTTGCACGGCGTAGATTGTGAATTGTATCTCATGTGTAAGGATTTAAGAGCGATAATCGTATGAAAGTGTTTGAATTTTTGTATCGACGAAGATAAATTTCATGTGTAAATAGCAGAGTGTGAAGATGGACTACGCTTGTAAACGAGAGGTTCTGAGTTCAATCCCCAGTATGGCCATTAAAGTTTTGATGTGAGCCCATGTCTACCTTTTTGAGGGGTCAAATGGGACTCCTAGTAATTAGATAATCTCATATTTCTAAAAACAAAAAAAAAAGTTAGAAAAAAATATGTTAAAAAGAAAATTGCGTTTCTATGTTCTAGATATGATAGTTGGTCTGTTTTTATAAAAACCACTTGCACACTTGGGCGTCAAAGCAGGCGCGTCTATTTTTCGGCTTATACCAAAACGCCTTCTCCTATCGAAACCGTTGAAATGTCAAAACTATAAAAAAGGAGCTCCATAAAAATTTACAACCAAAAAAAAAAATGTAGGACATTCTCCATTTGTGTACGGTGACAATAAATTACGATGACACAATGAGGACACGGCGGCATCCCTCGGCCCCATTGAGTGCCACTCAAAGGATTAAGTTCGATACGCGTTCGGTATTCAAAAATATTTACAATTGATTGGTTTATTTAAATAGGACTTTATTGGGTGTGCTCGATGCGGCTAATGTCCTGTGATTTTTTTTATATTATTCAGAGACATCCTATTAATGCGAGCGTCCATAAAAAAAATTGATGCCTAGTTTAAAAAAAAAACTGAAACTATAGTTAGAAAGACGCACCAAAGTAAAATTTTGTGTGCGTCGAAAATTTAGCCCACACCAAAACGTACTCTGTAGCAATATATATAAAGATTGAATTTCTTTAGTGGAAGCCACGCGAGCACGCGTCGAAATTCGCTCGTGCTCTCAGTGATATTTCATTGAAAAATGAGCTTTTTCTAGGAGTCAAAACAGTCCCTTTTGGATTGGCAAAAAATATACGCGCCACTGTACCCGGGTCTGTAAATAATTTTAAAAAATATACGCGAATTGAGAACCTCCTCCTTTTTTTTTCGTCGGTTAAAAAGAAAGTGTGAAAGTGTGTTCAAAGTGTGCAGGTTCAAACCCCGGCTTGCACCTCTGGGATTCATGTGCGAATCTAATTTTCATCCGAGATTATCACTTGCTGTGAAACGGTGAAGGAAAACATCGTGAGGAAACCTGCACGTCTGCGGGAACTTGACTAGTTCTCGATAGATGTGTTAAGTCTGCCAACGCGCACTGGGCCAGCGTGGTGGAGACTATCCCGAGGCCCTAATCCCTCTCGTATTGAGGGGAGGCCCGTGCCCAGCAGTGGGACGTTAAAAGGGCTGTAGTAGTATGGTCATTTCTTACAAAATATGATGATGTGAAATGAAATCTTTGTATCTCTCCATCTTTCTAGCATACTCTCAAAACCACCTAAAACTCATACCAATATTTCTGAAAACACACACGATCCTCGACCTTATAACACCAACCCAAACTTTGTACTAACAAACCAAACATTCCCACAATACAACCGCGATATACATTTCAACAGAATGGCTCATAACTAAAGAATCTGAGGATCGAAAAGTTGAAAGTAGGGACGTTATAAATAAAATAACGTATTCACGGTGGCCCGATGCGCAACTCGGGACAGCAAAGTTGGGAAACCACTCTGAGAAGCCGACAGAAACTTTTTCCAACAATATATTTGTCTGCCCACCCGCCGTACGGCTGTGGGGGTGAAGATATGCTGGATGTAGAGATCCATTTGCGATCAACACGTAAGTTATTGCTTTAGATGCCACAACTTTTTGTAAGAGTTCTATTCATTAAAACTATATCACCAGGTAACACACTCATGGTTTGGCCCCAAATAAAGTAACATTTGTACTCTGGGTACCATACAGTGAACTTGGGGTGAACCCAGATATATCCCTAGGCCTGCCCCCGTAGCATGACCGCGTAGACATAAGTTATATCTATTTCAACTGTCGAGAAAATGACGTCACCGAGCCATGTTCAGTACAAACTGTTCGAAGTGACGTCATTTTCTCGACAGTTGAAATAGATAAAACTTATGTCTACGCGGTCATGCTACGGGGCCTGGGTGTAGCAATCATAACTAAACAATATCCAAGACAAAAAAATAAAATATAATCAAAAGAACTTCACGTAACGTTATCAAATATAACAAAACAAAGAATAGGTACCAAAAAAATAATATCGCACAAAAACCGTGGAGGCGAACAAAAAATTGAAACCTTCATATGTAAGGAAAATAGTCTGGAAAATAAAGGCATGTGAGAAATCGAGTGAGTTTCCCTACTTTCGTTTTGGGTGGCGTTTGACAAAACAACCCCCTCTCCTCCACCCCCGCGGCATATGCGAGTAACACATTATCTATCACGGAATAAGCTCGAGTGGGGTCGAGTCGATATGGATTCTATTTTTTTGGATTTATGTTACACTAGCTTCTATCCGCGACTTCTCTTTTTCTTTCCTTTTCTGTGTGTTGTATAAGTTTTATATTCTCTGTATGCATTGTTTGCGTCTGTGTCGAATAAATGTTTTTTCTTTCTTTCTTTCTTTCTTTCTATTTCGTCCGCGCAGACTTCGATTATTTATGTCGTTATTAATTATAGCTTATATGTTATTCCGAGGTATAAACAATAATACTCTAAAGTTTCATTAAAAACCGTTCAGCAGTTTTTGCCGATAAAGTGACAATCCATTCATCCGTCCATCTTCTCATACTTACACATCTATACCTACTATTATTATTATAGATAACCTGAGGGAACTTGACTAGTTCTCGATAGATGTGTGAAGTCTGCCAACCCGCACTGGGCCAGCGTGGTGGACTATGGCCTGAATCCCCCTCGCATTGAGGGGAGGCCCGTGCCCAGCAGTGGGAAGTTAAAATGGCTGTAGTAATATTTTTATATTATATTCCATACCTCTACGCCTTTCTCTGTTCTCTCACGGCTCTATATGACACATGTGCGGCATAAAGCGAAGTTATTGATCTAGTGCCGACTCTCTTTTGTAAGATAGTTGTACAAGATACAGCCAGTTACAGATGTGAGAACGATATGTGCTTAACTGGCTCTATGATAGAGCTGAAACAACTTGTTCAAACTTGGTAGAGCAACTTGACAATTTCAATATGACTTCAACAGGCATACCGCATACCTGATATATACCTTTTTTTAACGTCGGAAAATCCTTTATGGATACCTAGTATAGTCGTTTGAGTTTTAGATCTTGTAAATAAATCAGTGCAGTCTGAAATTTATTAAGTACTAGATTCTACTTACTCATTTTCATAAAAGCGGATCATGTCTACATAGCCTCTACAACACCCATTAGTGACTCTACATGCACTCTACCGTATAGACGGAAATTGGAAGGCTTGTACGATGGTAAATAATCACCGCCAATATTCTGTCGGCGTCGATAATGGTAGAGTTCTCGAATAAGAAATTCATATTGTGCATTCAAAAGTAGAGTTTCTAGCATGTAATATTTTCAGTTGGGTTATTTTTATTATTATAAAGAATGTTGTAGAGGTAAACCTCTACAACATCATTTCTAACAAATTAAAATTTGTGTTTACCATTTAATACGCGATAGGTAAATTTCAATCTACTCTATGTAAGAGTACCTACCTATGCGCGCTATAAACTTTGAAACCATAAAACCCATGTACCTAAAACCAGTTTCATTAAAAAGGCGATGCAAAGATGGTTTTAGGCCACGAAACTAGTGATTATAGACTTGTAAACAAAATGTATATCTATTTTCAGCGTAGTAGCACACGCCGGGTATCCGCTGGTACTTACTAAAAGTGATCGTAGTTCAAATACCCCATTTCAAAACGGGAAAATGGCGCAAAAATAATTCTTAAAAAATTTACACCGCCGCGCTTCCGCCGTCGTGCCAAGAAAATAACATCAAAGTTGGCCGGGCGAGATAGCCACAAACTACGCGGGGGAACCAATAAACGGCTTGTCATCCCGCTCTGATTGATCATTATTTTATGCGCCAAACTATCGCGCCGTCTCTGTCTGCCGTAGAACAATTCCGGTGCCGTGGAAAACGCAGCGCTTCCGTTTTTATTTGAATACAGAATCGCGTATAATGATGGTGTGAATTTTTATGTGACGTCATACTTTAATATACAGGTTGAACAAACTGTCTGGAATACGTCTTTATGGAAATGCAGCCAAATAGTGTGTTTTTATTTCAGTGGACCGGAAGTGTTTTTTATCTTTAAAGACTTATTGTTAAAGTCTGCTCAATTGTTGCACTGTTATAGGAGTGCTAACTTTATAATTAAACTCTTCCATTTATTGAAGACCTTTAAAAATATGAGCTAAATGGTCTGTTTGAATATACCATAACTTTCTGCAATTTTGCGAAAATAAGTTATGCCTATTTATACAAATAAATTAGTGTTACATAGCGATGTTTCATTTGTGGGACAAATCAAATTAAATTACAATCTTATTATAAATCAAATTAGGTAAACAATAGTTATTTTTTACCGTTTGTGTCCCACAGCTAGGCAAAGGTCTCCACATTCTACCATTCATTCCGATCTTTCGCTCTGTCACATTGTCCGTGCATATAAGCGTCGATATCATCGCACTACCGTTTCTTCCTACCAAGGCAACGATTTCCACATTCAATGACCTATTCGCCACGTGCAGGTTTCTTCACGATGATCTCCTTCACCGTTCATCAAGTGATTTGATGAAGTATTGCATCAAAGATCGTTAATGTTTTACAAACTTTTGCCCACAGTTTTTAGCTCATGCGGCTAAGGTATCCCGCTATATATAGACAATAGTTTAATGGACGAAAATTATCATCTTTTTGTTGGTAGCAAAATGGCCACGCACTTAATTTCCGGCGTATATATCCTGTATTTTTATTGTAAGGGCCACAAATAAATAGTGAATTCTTTAACGTTAAGAAAAAATCGGTTTCGCTCGCATAATATACGAGTAACCACTAGGCGTGCGGTTGACAGGCGGGGTAAAGGATTTATGAACGCGCCCCACTACGGCTTGGGGGAGAAATAACATGTACCAACTTACAGAAGAAAACATATTGTTAAGGAACGAGTTAAATGCGGTATGGTTTTGTTACATTGAATTCGTGGAAAAAGTATGCAGGCAATGATATTTCAAAATACAAAAACTTTACAAAATTTTACAAAAATACGTCCCAAAAAATGTACCTAATGGGGGTGAAATGATGGAAGGCCGTCTAGTCTTATACGTCTTGACAAAGTTAGGTACATACAAATTTGGAAACTGTCAAATGTTAGGGAAAGATCCCTCTTTATGCTGGCTAATCAAATTAAGTATTAGAGGAACTTCACAGAACGCAGACCCATTTAAAGAAACGGTCATAAAAAGTTAACATAAACTTGAAAATAGTATTGAAAAAGATACCTAAATGTAGCAGAGCCCAAGAAAAATTACGCCGTAATTAACCACATTGATGCACATTGAATATGACGTACGTAGAGTCAGAGTTAGACTCAAAATTGGACATGTGAAACTGTCAAATCTTAGGAAAAGCTCCATCGCTTTGTTTGATGAGTGTAAAATTGACAATACTTTTGGAAGGGAAGTGGATAATAATTTTCTTCCAACTCTTCATACACTATTTTTCAATTAAATTCTTGCAAATTCCAAGACGACTAAGGTTTTTCCTTGTGACTCGTCGAGGGTCAAACCTGTCTTCAATGGATGCCGCTGTTGACCCTGGCTTACAGGAGTAACAGTGGTGAGAATGTGTGGCGGGCTTAGTAAAAAAAAATACTTTTGGAAAGAAAAATGTTTTGCAATAAGTTTTGTAAATGTCTCATTGCAAACAGGGATAATATTTTTACGGTGCTCTGTTAGAGTCAAAATTTTAAAGCTCTCTGCTTACAAGCATTGTGATGCAAATGCTAACCAATTAGGTGCGTGCTCCGACGGTTGCAGTCAGGGATACCAGCTCACATCTGCCTGCTAATTTGCCTAACAATGAACGGGTTTAATATTCAAATACTGTTCCGTGATTGTGCATGCGCGCTGTGTGATTCTAAACACTTCAGAATGTTTTTTTCGCATTATAAACCAAGTTAAGAATAACTGGAGTTTGCAGTATAGGTTTATAAAGTCGTATATCGTCTATAATTATGCGCAATTTTATGCTAACACTAAAATTAACTGTTTTAAGATATAAAATAAGAATATTTTGCAATGCATTGTCATCGATGGCTCTAGCGAATTTTTCCACGTTTAATCTTTATGTAATTTACTAGAAAATTGCGAAACGTCTGATCGAAACATCCTGTGATCAGAATGCTGGAAACTATTTCGCACAGCTACATCAGCATTGCCATTCAACGTGGCAATGCTGCCAGCGTTCTGGGCACCCTACCGACCGACAATGACGGGGGACTGTGGGGTATATATTTTTTTACTTTTATTTTTTATTATTATTAGTAAATTGTAATTGTATTATTGACTATGTAAATATTTTGTTTTTAATGTAAATATCTTAAATTATTATAGTAAATAAAAATCTAGAAAATGCATAAAAAAAGATAAATCGCAATACAAAATGTACTAAACTAACTCAATAAGTTATTGACTACGCGACAAAATATAGCAACGTTGAGAATTTTGAGCCGATCATTATCGCCAAAGCACTTTGAAATGTATTATCACTAATAGCAACACTTATCAAATTGAAATACAGCCTAATTCCGCGTGTTCGATTATGATTTTAGTAATTTTTTTTAATCATTTAGTATTTTTTGTTATTGCACTTTTTTGGACAGTTCCTGTCTGACAACTATTGTCAAAAATATTATAATAATACTGCTAAATAAGTAGTGGTAAGCTGGAATAAATTTGTAGAGTCTCAACTGCTATCTATATGCAAGATTACAGTTTTCAATGACAAAATTCTATCAACATTTTTAGTACCTATATCCAGCGAAAAAAATATTTAATACATAAAACATTTTACTCGCATAGGACCCTAAGCACGTCAAGTCGAGATAAGCCAGCAGGTTATAGAGCTATTTCCCGAAAAAATGGCGGCAGATAGCAAATGTCGTATGTACTTCGATGTAAAAGAACACTCTGTATAGATGATGTGCGTAATCAGTGGTGACTTTAAAGTTAAATGAGGTTTGTTATAGGGTTTATGGTGGGGACAACAATGTGATTTTTTTTTAATCTACCATAGATGCAGCAGAAACAATATTTTCTTTTTGAAATCTACCATAAAGTCATTGGGAAACTATCTATATATTTTTGCAAATCCACTTGACTATTATTTACTTTTTTCTAATAAACATAGATTGAATTCCTGTGGCATGTCACGTGACTAAATTTTTTGAAAAATGTACGTCTTTAATGTGTTAATACAGTTCGTTTTTGTTTTGGCAAAAAAATCTGTCGCGTACAATGGTCATAGGGGGACACATCACCTCTTCAACACATCACATCACATCACCTTTTATATTTAGAACTTTGTGTATCTAATACAGATACTTTATAAAGATGTTCCTTGATTCATCCGCCATCTTTATCACTGTCATCATTCATTTTTATTTATTACGTGTATTTATTGAATTTGTCCTTGCTATTAATTACTTGACATTGGCGAAATACTCGCGCTAGTCGCAGGTGATGCCATTCCTCATCTTATTCCATTAAATATCATCATTTCGCTCATTTCGTTAAAAAAAAAAAAACATGTTCCTTAAATTCGTCTTGTGCATGAAAAATCCACTAAGTAAATACCAAAATATCTGACGGAACATATAAAATAAACACGATCCACGAGAGCCAACATTCCAATAATCCTTTACTTTGGAACATCGTATGTCGCCACAAGATTAAATTCCTCCCACAATATAACTAGCACGCAGAAAATATTCCGGCGGTCTTTTTAATATCGTATGTTCCCAGTTTTTTTTTTTATACCGAATATAAAATATACAATTTCGGCATCGTCAGTGACATTGTGTACCATCCATCTTTTCGGGTTTAGCTGTGCATCTCTTTCTTGTACGTATGTTTGTCTCGCTCGAGCGGATTTGTAGTTCCCCCCTCGGGCTGGAGGAGTTAACTCTTTGCGCATTTTTCATTCGGATACGTCCGGATATGAAGAAATGTATCGCGCACTCAGACGTGTTATGATTTTATACTTGCTTCTATACTTTTGATATTGTTGTGTGGTTATGGTCCTTTGAAATTTAGATTAGATGGGGATTTGGGGGTTTTGAAGAGTTTTATTATTATTGTTAAGAAAAAACGATAATTTTTGCAACATTTATCGCTCTACATTGAATAGTAATATTAGCTGCAGTTTGTGTTATGATGGATTAATGCTTCCATGTAATGCAATCATGGTTTCAGTAATAGGTAAACTTTACATGATCTTGGGCATAAGTTCCCTTAGACGCATATATAGCTTTGATGCTCCAGCATCTAACTGCTCCTTTAAAAAAAAAATCTTAGAACACGTTTGTTCTCTAGATAGTGTTAAATGGACTTTTAATGGAATCCTCCGATGGTCCATATAATGTTGTTGTTTTGAAACAAATTGGATCCGTTCACAACTTTGTGCTTGGTTACTCATATTACGAGACTGCTTCACTTTCCGTTGCATCTATGTTACTCTGTGATAATTACATGCTGTCCCTTTATTACCCAAATATGTAGACATCATCGTGAAATAGGTGGACTGCAGTATACCCTTGCCCTTTTAGATACCAATAGCGTCGCAGGCGAATGATGTTACCTATTCAGAATTTATAAAGTTTAGTCCACTGATAAATTTGTCTACCTTCATCTCGAATTTTCTTGTAAGAATTTTCCCGTGGGGAAAACCTGTAAATCCAAATTTTATATTCCAATGCAGCGCGCCCGACAATTGACGCTTATTCCAGGCACAATCGAGTTATATTTGCTAAAGAGCCGCGCCATTCGTAGAGAGCTTTAAAAACTCCCTTTGACTCCCAATCATTCTGATCACGTAGATCAGCGGCGCCCAATGTACGTGCCACTGCCATCTAGTGTACACAGTCGGTACTATTATAGAGTCAGCCAGGTTCCAGCCTGGGCAACTACGACATTCGCTTTGTAAGCACGTTGCAAGATCTGCAAGATACGTGGTGTGTGTTGATGATGAGTTAGGATCAATACGGAGTGGCAATAACATCGGTAATACATTTGGTGGAAGGAATAGAGTTGGGTTGTATTTTGGAAGATATGTAATTTTTGTGGTTGGTGAAGATCTGGGGGCATTTTGGGCTAGTGCTGATTCAATTTTACAACTTAATCTTGTCGGGAGTAATACCTTAAGGCTATCTTCACTTAAACACTGTGATATAACATCCAAATGCTGACTTGTTGGTCACTGTATCTATACCAGTCTCACCATAACACTATGAATTTCCTCTATCATGTATCGTATTTTATAAGCTTCCATCATTATTTCCATCGGTGTTACAGCTTCTTATAAATCATGTACACTTGTGTTTTAGTCTCGTTGCATTCGCATTAACCATATCTGAGGCAGTATCTGTGATTCTTCAAATATTAATAGAACGTCAAAGAGAATAAGGAGGATTGGTTAAACATGTTAATGACCTTCTTAATTCTTTTTGACATCTTCTCCATCTGAATTCCTAAGATCTGTGTTAAACCCCATCAGCAATGATCACCCGTGTCAGTTCCTTCGGATTTCCAAACCTCAAATATTGCTACTCGAATTTAAGTCCTATTTCAATCTTCTGTTTCTTAAAATATCTCTCGGCTTAATTCTGCGATGCAATTCTAGAAACTATCACAAGCTTTTTTGCCACTCAATGCTCCAAAAACCCTCTCATATGCCTCCAGCCTTAGTATCCTATGCATCATTCATAGTGTATCGTGCGGTCATGTGATGTCATAATATGATTTTAGGTACCAACATTATTAATACACACTTTATATTCGATAGGCATACGAGCAATAATATTGGTGGCAGTCTATCAGCTCCACGCATGCAATTCTAGGCTATATTACCGAAGTATAAAAGTGTTAATTCTGTGAGATTGGTTTCCGTGGTATGGTAATTCAAATTTGTTGCCAAGGGAAAAAAAAGGCTGTATAAGTTTAGACTTACCTATGACTCTTCAGTGGTAGCCGAGTGGTCGAAAGCACGCCTTCGAATCGAAGTGTGCAGGTTCAAACCCCGGCTCGCACCTCTGGGATTTATGTGCGAATCTCATTTACATCCGAGATTATCACTTGCTATGAAACGGTGAAGGAAAACATCGTGAGGAAACCTGCACGTCTGAGGGCACTTGACTAGTTTTCGATAGATGTGTGAAGTTTGCCAACCCGCACTGGGCCAGCGTGGTGGACTATGGCCTGAATCCCCCTCGCATTGAGGGGAGACCTGTGCCCAGCAGTGGGACGTTAAAGGGCTGTAGTAGTAGTAGTAGTATGACTCTTCTAGGTAGTCTCACTTCGCCGTTGTACTTTGGTCCCAATGTAATAGGGTGCGAGCCTATTGCCATTATACTGGGCACATTCTCCCTCAATACGAGGAAGATTTTTTTGGGCAATAGTCCACCACACTGACCCATTTTGGGTTGCTGAACTTCACACATCTTTCTATGTCCTGCACGTCTGTGCAGGTTTCCTCACTATGTTTTCCTTCACAGTTTCATAGCAAGTGGTTATCTCGGAAGAAAATGTAATTCGCACATAAACCCAGAGGTGCGAGCTGGTGTTTGAACCTGCACACTTCGAGTGCAAAGCGTGCGTTCGACCACTCGGCTACCACTATAGACAGCACATCTATGGAAAGGCATGCGAAGTTCCCCAACCCGCGCTCAGCCAGCGTGGTGGACAACAGCCCAAAAATCTCCCTCGTATTCAGGGAGAATGTGCCCGGTATAATGGAAATAAGCTCGACCCCTATTACATTGGGACCAAAATACATCGGCGAAGTGTGGGCGCACTGCAGTGCACCTCTGCCTACCCCTTCCGGACTACAGGCGAGAAGATGTATTTATATAGAATGGAAGCTGAGTCAGTTACGCGGCTTCCAATGAAAACAGTATTTTTATTCGATTCGGATGGCAATACTGGCAGTATTGAGCTCATGTTTAACAAATTCAACCGTATAATATTATCCACCATTTTGGTAAAATGCTGTAGATTTATAATGAGTGTATTTTTAGACGGATTCGTTCATAGGAGACTTATATACAGAAAAAAAAAACATACGCGTCGGATTGAGAACCTCCTCCTTTTTGAAGAATGTGGTTCTACCCGTATGCTACTACTACAGCCCTTTACCGAACTGCTGGGCACGGGCCTCCCTTCAATGCGAGGGGGATTCAGGCCATAGTCCACATGGCCACGCTGGCCCAGTGCGGGTTGGCAGACTTCACACATCTATCGAGAACTAGTCAACTGACCTTAAATGAATAAAACATACTAAAACGAAATAATTCATCATATTATATCGTTGCATGTTTTATCTGAATATTGTAGCCTTTGGTTTTTCGTCTAAATATAAAGTGTTACTATGAAACAGAACTGTTTTTTTTACTTATAGATACTTATTAGTAATAAGCATGATCAATCTTAAAGAAGACTATCTGAGTGAATCGATAAATATAAAAAAAATATAAGGCGATTATGTTTTTCATCAAACGGAGGTTCTAAGGAAAACAATATAAAAAAAGATAATAATACATCATCACGCCTGTATTCCCCGAAGGGGTAGGCAGAGGTGCACTGCAGTGCGCCCACACTTCGCCGATGTATTTTGGTCCCAATGTAATAGGGGGCGAGCCTATTGCCATTATACCGGGCACACAGGTTTCCTCACGATGTTTTCCGTCACCGTTTCTTAGCAAGTGATAATCTCAGATGAAAATGAGATTCGCACATGGAACCCAGAGGTGCGAGCCGGGGATAGAACCTGCGCACTTTGATTGCAAAGCGTGCGTTCGACCACTCGGCTACCACTGCTAAAAGATATTTTACTTATAAAAACCTGTTTACAGTTTACACACACCGCAGTCGTAAAAACACGCACCTATAAAAACCGACCGGCAGTGTCATCCGTAAACTCTCACCTCTGAAGTAAACAAACACTATACAGGATGTTTCAGTAGTCCGAAATAATAATAATAATAAATAATAATAATAATAATTGTGCTGATAGATCGCCAAGAGCGCCGTGCAATGATTGTCGATATCACTGTCCCCCATGACGAGAATCTCGTGAAGGCCGAGAAAGATAAAGAAAGCAAGTATCTTGATCTGGCTCACGAGGTTGTCGACATGTGGGACATTGATGCGGCAATCATTGTACCGATAGTCGTTTCCGCCCATGGCTTATTAGCCAAGAGCCTCGACAAACACCTAAAGAGGCTCGCGTTAGGCGGCTGGATCAAGGGACAGATTCAGAAGGCGGTACTTCTGGAGACGGCGCGCATTGTGAGGAAGTTCCTCTCTCTGGAGCCCTAACCACTGGTAACTAGGACCCTGTTCCAGATGCCGGTGGGGAACTGTTTTTTATATTTTTAAATGTATTTTTTTTATATATATTTAAAAATGTAATTTATAAGAAAGATAAGAAATAAAGGAGATAAATAATACATCATCACGCCTGTATTCCCGAAGGGGTAGGCAGAGGTGCACTGTAGTGCGCCCACACTTCGCCGATGTATTTTGGCCCCAATGTAATAGGGGGCGAGCCTATTGCCATTATACCGGGCACTTTCCCCCTCAATACGAGGGAGATTTGGGCCATAGTCCACCACGCTGGCCCAGTGAGGGTTGGTGAACTTCACACACCTTTCTATAGACGTGCAGGTTTCCTCACGATGTTTTCCTTCACCGTTCAGCAAGTGGTAATCATTGTTGAAAATGACTTGCTGAACGGTGAACGAAACGAAATAATACTTTGGGTACATATACGGTAGCTCATTTGTGGATGCTTAGTGAAGACTAACCTAACCTAACTCTCATAGTTTCTGAGTTAGGTATAGACCTTTGAATAATTGTCACTATTCAGCAGTGTAAACTACACTTATGAGGAGCAACTACCAATATTAAAAAAAAACAGAACGTGCAAATTTTACATCGGACTCGAGATATTACGAGTTATAGAAATTGACGACGAAATCAAGTTGAAAAAACATGATCTAACTTTAACAAAATTTTTATACCTTTCAGTTGTATACCTGATACTGATGCAAACGTTAAAGTATTATTTCGGACTTCTGAAACACACTGTATAGATAAGAAAATAATGAAATATGAACTATGTACTCACTACACGAGACATTCGAGATGAGCCCCCACCGAGAAAAGCTCCATCCATCAACAAAGAAAATAGCGATCCGTGCCGTAGACAAATGATTGACAGTGCACGAAAAAAAAGCGAATAAAAAAAAAGAAATGATTCCTTATTCAAATTTCCACGGCGCGGCGTTCGATTTTTTTTCCCTTTGTCGCGCGAGACGTTCCGTTTTGTTTCCATTTGTAATTTGTCGGTTTGCTCTTTCCTCTTGTAAAAACGATGCGTGCATTGGAACGTGAAAGTCTTTTGGCAAGTTTTCTTTTATTGGTTTATTATAGACGTGTACTCGTTGTTGATATTCAAAGCGTGTAGCGGTAATTTGGGGGTACAATTTGCTGTGTCCTGCTTACATACATGTTTTGTGTCTAAAATGTCGAAGCGACATTCTTATGTAAATACAATTCAGTCTGATTATTTTTAAGCCATAGAATGCGAAACTCAGATCATTGAAGCCTCTGCATAGATGGTGTCTTACTAGCAAATCGTAGGCGGGGTCTATCAAAAGTGAAACTTTTTGATGTTACTAATGAGATCTTATTTCAGCCATCAAATCATCTTGAAAGATATCTTCGAGGATTAATCCGCCATCTTCATTGCCTATTTATATTTATAACTAGCTGTGCCCGCGACTTCGCCTGCGTGGACTTTAGGGAGATTACCCGGAAATATGGGTATTATGTTTTTCCCGCGGAACCCTAATGCTTTTTCTAAAATTAAAGTAGCCTAAGTTACGCCTTGGAACGTCAGCTATCTGTCAGTGAAAGTCCCATTGAAATCGGTTCAGCCGTTTAGAAGTTTACCTCAAACAAACAGACAGACAGACAAAAAAATTTAAAATTGCGTTTTCGTTATAGGTATCGTATATACTTTCATACGCATTTGGTAAAAAAGTGTTATTTTGATATTACAAACAGACACTCCAATTTTATTTATTTGTATTGTATGTATGTATGTATGTATGTATATGTATGTATGTATAGAAGATGTGTACCTATTTATTGATTTTGTCGTTGCTATTGATTACGCAACATAGGAAAAATACCCGCTAATCGCAATTGCAGCCATATCTCATCTTATTCTATTAAAGATTCATTAATTGAAAAAAAGAAAGTGAAAGTCATACAGTGATGTTTTTACTATGTAGCGCTACTTCTACGGAAATATCCGAATTATTTTATGCGGATGCACCAACTTTTTTAATATCATCTAACGTGTTTATGTTAGATGTGTGACACATGACTTATATCTCTTTAAATCTCGGGTAACTGTTTAATTTCAAAGTCCCCAAAAATAAAATCCTGAAAATATTCTAATTAAAAAAAAACATCCTCGTTCTCACACCCATCCCTTCAATATTGATTTCCCCATCAGCTGTTCATAAAAGCGCCCACAGTTTAAGCGGTATGACCTTGCAAAAGCGTTAATTCACCCCCCCCCCCCCCCCCCCCATACATAATTTGCGCTTACCGTAAAACTGATTACTCCCGAGCAGACGATTCCGTCCTTTTCTAAGCCATCCCGTCCCACTCGCTCCCATTCATGAAACGTTTAATTATGCCGCCTCGGGATGGCTTTATGCGATAGTGAAAGTGGGAAAGTTTGATTGGAGTTTCCCCGGGAAGCGAGCGTAACTGTACCGAGGGCAGTAAAAGTGTTTTTGTTATATATGTAGGTTTGTTAGTTTGTTGAACTTGGATTTAGAATTTAACTGTAAATTGGGAACAGAATTTTAGTTTTGAAGTGAATGTAAACATGATTTTTTAAACGAATCATTAACCAAAATCGTAGACAATTCAGATCTGCCTACCTTACGGGTCGGAAAGAGTTGCTAAAATATTTTTAAAAATAGTCGAGAAGTAAAGGTTTAAGTATATATTTTGTAATAAATCAAATAGAACATTATTGCATGACACCATCACCATTACTTATTGGCCGTTTCTTTCGTCTGCAGACATTTTTAAATATGGAACGAACGCCCCGAGCTCTCAAACGCTCATTTGTGCCCCTGTTTTCCGGTTCCGGTTTAATTTTAAACGCAAGTGTTGAGTAGGTCAGGTCTATTAGACCCCCGTAATGAGCCGGCTGCGGGGGTGTTGGGTGGGAATTAGGCGGCGTTAAACAAGCGATTTGGGGGTTTAACTGTGTCACTTGTTGAGTTCGGGGGTGGTTTAGAATTAAATTAATTGTTTTATTGTGTTTTTGTTTCTAAATGTTAGTTTTTTGACTTAGTCTTAAATGAAGTGTGTTTACGAGGACCAATTCGAATTTCGAATGTTTACTATACACACAAACCAATAAGTATTCTGTAATCATATTGATAGAGTCCAATTTAGTGTTCATCAAATATTGATATCGTTGGAAATATTGCATAATTTTATTGATACGCTATTGGTCCGATAATCGCATCGCGTCACCGCGGCAACCGTTCATTGGTTGATATTACTTACACGTTATTGGACTATTTTTATTGAAGAAAGTCACGAATAGAGTGTTTTGCTGTATTTATACTGAGTTCCTATAAAATGAAAACTTATCGTCAAGAGCAACAAAACGATTTTATTGGGAACGACTTTTTAAGTCGTCGGATTTAATTTGACAGCAATAAAAATATTACCGTCTCCTTCATATATTACGGTCGTGAAAAGGACGCCAATACACTTTGTTTACTGTACTAATATAAATAGTACTATTATTGTACTATATTGTATTGTGTCACGAGTTTTAACAAAATTGTACCTTATATAATTGCATTTTTAAAATAAGGATACTGTTATAAGGCCCTAAATAGTATGGAATCTAATTCTCCTTACTATATAAAGTAACCATAAAAATAATTTCTTAATAAAAAACTCATTTCAATATTAAAGGACTCAAATGTTGAACTTAAGAATTTATTTGCAGACAATACTGTCACTTCTACATCAATAAGTCTCTATATAACGTGAACTGGTACTTTTTTCGTGTTATAAAGCGATTGTAAATCAGTTGTGATATTCATATATATATATATATATATATATAAAAAATACATCATCACGCCTGTATTCCCCGAAGGGGTAGGCAGAGGTGCACTGTAGTGCACCCACACTTCGCCGATGTATTTTGGTCCCAATGTAATAGGGGGCGAGCCTATTGCCATTATACCGGGCACATTCCCCCTCAATACGAGGGAGATTTGGGCCATAGTCCACCACGCTAGCCCAGTGCCGGTTGGTGAACTTCACACGCCTTTCTACAGACGTGCAGGTTTCCTCACGATGTTTTCCTTCACCGTTCAGCAAGTGGTAATCATTGTTGAAAATGACATTCGCACATGAAAATTATCTCAGAGGTGCGGGCCTGGGATTTGAACTTGCACCCCTTAAGTTCAAGGCGGGCGTTCTTGCCCACGAGGCTACCACTGCTTATATATATTCATAATATTCATCAAAAGTCAAAATTATTGCAAAATATCCGCATCAACATAGCATGTTATCGCAAACATCAAGAAACCTCCTTCAAAAAACCTTCAGAACAAGGAAAAGCCAGATAATGCTGTGTTCACACGGGCTTATCCCTTTAAAATTGACACACAACAATCCCAAACGGAAACCTCTGTGCCCAAACAATGACCTTATTAAGAGGTACCCACGAATAATTCAAACATACATAACATATACACGCTACTTGGTAAATCCTTCAGAGTAAAACGAGATGGGACAGGGAGGCATCATTCCCCAAAAGGGGTGCTCGGAGGCTTACCCCCTTCATCCCCCTCACCTATACAGGGCGCATCAGAAGTTCGAAACAATATTTTACACAGTAGCTGATATTTAGATGCTTAGTAAAGGTAGACTTTTACTTGTAACAGTTTTTGAGTTGCAAAGGTACAAATTACAAGGGTACTTACGGCATATATCACTCATATTACACAGTTAAGTATATTACGACGAGTTTCGCTTAAGATGGATATGACCAAGGGCCTTAATAATGTATTGTTATTTCATTGTATCTGTAAATTTTTGGCAGATTTTGTACTGAGTTCTCTGTAAACACTGTAAGTGATATTAAAAGCATTGCTGGTGGTGGTAAAGGGGCAGTTTTTTGAAAATGGCGACGTCAAAAGTTAAAAATAACTTTCAGTTGTAACGATAAATATATTTCGGACTTCTGAAACACCCTGTGGAATGTCTCCGCAACCCCTTTGTAGGAAGGGTTACCTTTGGGAGTGGAATAGAAAATAGTACATAATAAAAATTCAAAATATATTCTGTGGAGGCTCCAATTTTCTGGTATACCCTTAGGGCACAGCCGCGCCTTTCTTTAGATTATTCGAGCCTTTTTTTGTGTGTGTGGAAACACGTGAGGTATGTCGTTTGTTGCCTTTGAGTTATGTTTTGTGGTAATGATGTGAATTATGTGAAAATAAAACGTGGAAGGATGGGTTACTTGGTTACGGGATAGCTGCTTTGAGGTCTCCTTTTGTGAGAATTAAAAGGTATGTTCGATTGTACAAGGTGGTATCATTGGCGTGGTTTGCGTTACTAGGGTAGAAAGTCAGGCTAGCTAACGAAAGATAACGTAGAACCGTAGTAGAGCTAACTAAACCTGTTTAGTCAGGAAGTTCAATGCGTTTGCCATGAGTATTGAGGCCAATTTTAAATTCCAGAGAGGAGAAAGATAGGTTTATCACCCATTTTTAGGGTTCCGAGCCTAATAAGGAAAATAGGTATCCATATAGGATCAATTTGTTTTCCATCTGTCTATCTGTCAGGACTCTTTTATTTATAACGTGGTCTTGCGATTACTTGATACTGGCTGGAATACTCGCTAAACCGCAGGTGGAGCCATTCCTAATCTCACTCATTTCGTAAGAAAGAAAGAACTTCTATACTCTGACCTCCATTTAGAGCCTGAGCTTCAAGTGTCCAATCTAAGCATATTATACGAAAATAGTCCTAAACCTTGAATTTTTATAACGAAATATTGAAATAGAACTTTGTACATGCTGGGATTCAAACCCCATCTTATTACTTATGTCAATTTCTTTCACTATCCTTAGGAGATGACTTAACCTGATGTTAAAATATTATTACACTTTAACTAGCAATTGCTTCATATTTAGGCATCTCCTAGTATTAACACGGACACTAAAAAACTTTAAGCCACACATCACGCCTATATTCCCAGAAGGGATAGGCAGAGGTGCACTGCAGTGCGCCCACGCTTCGCCGATGTCTTTTTGATCCCAATGTAATAGGGGGCGAGCCTATTGCTATTATATCGGGCACTTTCTCCCTCAATACGAGGGAGATTTTTGGGCTATAGTCCACCACGCTGGCCCAGTGCGGGTCGCCTTCACACGCCTTTTCTATGGTCGTGCAGGTTTCCTCACTATGTATTCCTTTATCGTTTCATAGCAAACCCATAAGCCATCCCTTACACAAAATAAGGGCAGCGGTTTGATCGAACATCCCCGCCGTGACAGGTACCGGCAGAAAGGAAAATTCCATTTCCAGAAACGAAAAATCCATCCAATACAATATATCACGCTTCTAAGCCCGTTAGGTGGAGCGGGATGGGTGTATGACGTGATGTGTGGGTGGGAAAGGGACGGAATCAAATGTCCCTGCGAAATGGAACGTAAGGAGATTGAATAGGATTCACACTAGTACAGGCGCGTGTTACCTTTACACATACTACTGTAACACAATGTTAAGGGTATGCCGTTTGGGATTTTAATCTGGTAATGGATTTGGCTTGATAGGTCATGACGCCATCAGACTGTTGGCTACAACGAGGACCGACGATGTTATGATTGTACTATCCATTTGTAAGTGCCCCCGTAGGCCTAGGTATACGATTTTTTTTAAATCCAAACTAAGCGATTCTTGTACCCTGGGTAATACACAATGGATTGGGTCGATCCAAGCTATGTCTAGACTAGAGCAAATTTGAAAGAGGTTAGAAATTTGGCCCTGACGGGAATCGAACCTGCAGTCATCTAGTGCAGTGAGCCGATCTGCCAACCAAACGCTAGACCAAGCCATTCTCTATAATATAGAGTGTATACTTATATCAAAAGGGGTTTAGTTTATTGATTTGCTTGTAACTAATCAGTTAGAACTATTTTTTTCAGTGGAAACAAAGTCGACTTATCACACATTTTGTCACGTCACGACAAACTGTGTTAGCATTCAATCGCCTAATTTTAAAGTCATCTCGCGAGGAATTCCATATAAAAACGACAAAAACAACATGTCAGACTTAAATCGCGATTGCATTCCGTCCTAAGCTTTATTTTATTAGAAAAATAATAGACAACGCATCCCCTTAACGAAAGAGTTGTGCATGTGTGTGTCTAAGTACAATGAGAGTACGCGAAAATTCAGATCAGCCGTAAAGAAATCACGCACACAAGTATAGGTAAAGGCTTAGATAGGGTGGCATACCGTCTTGGATTTTGAGAGACAATTCCGGTAGCGAGAGGGAGAGGGGGGAGACAACCTCTATATAATCACTGAACTGCCCAATTACGTCCACCTGTCTTGCAGAAATGTATATAATATTACTTTCAGTATATTAATAACAGTTAAAATCGCCTTTCTCTACTATTGTATTAGTTAAAATCGGGCAAAAATAGGTTGTACGGCCCTGGGGCCTGATTTTCGATCGACATTCATCTCGATTCGAGATATCTCGAAACGAAACGTCAAATCGTATGTATTTTTTTCATTTGTTTTGAGATATCTCGAATAGAGATGAATCTCGATCGCACGAAAATCGGAGCCCTGGAGCCCGATTTTCGTTTGATAGACATCAATCTATATTCGAGTTAAATACACAAAACGTCAAATTGATCGTAGTTTTTCGTTTTGTTTTGACATATCTCGAATAAAGATTGATCTCTATGAAATGAAATTCGGGGACAATACTCGTATGATCGACATTAGCTCTAATTCGACATAATATCTCAAAAACCAAGGACATTTATTGTCAGTTTGTGTTGACATATTTCGAATTAGTTAAAATTTCGTTCGAATCTGAATGTATTGATTGCTTACGAGTTAAAATACTATACATCATCATGCCGGTATCCCCCGAAAGGGGTAGGCAGAGGTTTAAAGCCGTCCACCTGTCAAAAAATTCAAGTAACATTATATCAATACTGTTATTAAGATAACGGTGAAAGGAAGTTCCGTATAAATGCTCCTGAAACACGGTGCCCATAGTCTTAGATTACCCACACACTCTCACTGATCTGTTTTCACATAGCTATCTTATTTGATTCGCTGTGTGCGTGGGTGGTTTTCTCGATATAGTACCTTATACCGTTGGGTATAGAATACGTTATTTATTTTACATGCATCAGTGTAAAGAATATCTTTGTTACATTATTTTTCGGGAGCGCCTAGTGTTACAGTTTCTCTTGCGTTGAATTTAAGGGTCTAAATAGCCTACATGTTAAACTACCTATGCACCAATTTGTATTTAAGTATGTCAATTTATCATTTGAACGAACACACGTATTCTAATAAAATTGTTGAATATGAAGTATCTTCAAAATAACATACCTATCCATTGATGAAATGAACTGTATTAACCTAAAGAAAAAGTTCATTCTGCAACGAACTGTCACCGAGGACGCGTGCGAATTTAGTCGATTGGTCGCGTACCTTTTGCCAGAGACATTCAATCGTTATGTATAATGAAATAGAGCACATTTTCAAATAAGTTTTAATGAATTTGCTTGTTGCTTCAAAAGGTACCTACTAAGAGTCTACAACTCGATAAGCGAATGAATTTGAAAAGTGACGAATGTTTTCGTACCCCGACTGTACCTACATATGTTCGCATGCTTGTTGCCCCTAAATCCACAATCAATTTACCATAACTCGATATGACAGTCACAAAAATCGAACGCCATGTATTATTGGTTCCCTATATTGTACATACATTTCACGGAGAAACATATAAACATGGTAATAGGTTTTTATGGACGTATAGCACGGAAGTCACTGGCTAAACGTTGACGTGTGCGTTTGAGTATTTCTGTGCTTTGCTGCGTTTGAACGGTCTGTGGACTTGCGATGTTTTGGGAGAGTTACTTGCCTTCGGTTTCTTAAGATGACGAATTTATTATTCTTGTAACTTACTGTCACCTCAAAGCAGTATTGTTTTGTCAATAAAGATGTTTAAAAACCCTTTGTCAAAAAAATAGTATATAAACAACACTGCTTTCTAGTTAATGGTATGAAGTCTGTGCAGCTCTTTCTTTGTTTCTTCTTTACTCTGTTGTTTATGGAATTAAGAGATCACATAATCACTTATCACTAACTATTACAAGAAGTTGACTTAAAAAAACATCAAAAATGTGCCAAAAACACTCATAAGAAAAATCTTTCAACGGTTCGGAATACTGCTTCCATTGAAAGAGCAAGTACGAGACTCAATGGTTACTCTTTTCAAAATAATAGACTCAAACCTGCAACTTAGCAATTACGACTTTTATTTATAGGTGTCTTATACAAAAAGGCAAGTATTATAACATGTAATTACTACTACAGCCCTTTTAACGTCCCACTGCTGGGCATGGGCCTCCCCTCAATGCGAGGGGGATTCAGTCCATTATGAATGCATTATCTATATTACGAATACGGTCATGGTATGCAATATCGTTGATCAATTAATAGTAAATAGCATATCATAAGCAATTTATTATAAGCGCGCCATATTGGTTCACTCAGCTGTTCGTTGTACAAAAACTTGACATTCCTACTTGCAAGTCGACTTGCCCGTATCAACAACCTACAATATTATGTTGTCGTGTCACGGATACATTTAGCTTCGTATGCCTTATGAGCGTTCATGTGGTATGTAAATCAGTTGTATAATAGGTACTTGATGATTTCTGTGCCAACCGAGATTTGTGTCGTGATGTGGTCGCAAGCGATATTTATTACGAAATACAGTAATAAACAAGCTTTTTAGAATCTTATTAGAAAATAAATTTAAATATTGAGTGTAGTATTATTTTAATTAGGAAAGAACGTATCATTAATCACCGTAGAAGTAGTTGAATATCGTTTTTAGGGTTCCGTACCCAAAGGGTAAAACGGGAACCCTATTACTGAGACTTCGCTGTCCGTCCGTCCGTCCGTCTGTCACCAGGCTGTATTTCATGAACCGTGATAGTTACAGAGTTGAAATTTTCACAGATACTTTTCAGATTTTCACTGTTGCCGCTATAACAACAAATACTAAAAAACAGAATAAAATAATTATTTAAGGGGGCTCACATACAACAAACGTGATTTTTTTGCCGTTTTATAGATAATGGTACGGAACCCTTCATGCGCGAGTTCGACTTGAACTTGGCCGGTTTTTAAAAGTAATGGTTACAATTTTTTCCTATCATTAAATTAATATAAGTCTCAGGAATATTTCATGACTCAATCTAGCTATAGACTTCTAATAATATGATACAATTTCTTCTATGTTTTTTAAATGCTAGTACCTATTTCTATTCTAGGTTACACTTCACATCAGTTTTTAAGAGGTGATAGCTCCCAATTTATTTGTTTGATGATTATGCCAACAGCAGACTTTGAAGAAATACTTGGTCGGTTGGTGAGACTTTACAAAAAACTGTAAATACTAAATTTAACGCGAAGTAATGTTAATGTTTAAGTGTCAGTATTTACTGCACAACGACAGTGTTGACTCATATTTTAGATGTGTGAACGAGGCATAGATAGAAAAATATAATCCTAAACATTTTAGATTTTTTTAAAGTGAATACATTAAAGATTATCGCGTTCATCACCTATCTTTTCATATAATGTGTTTTTATGAATTCACCCTTGCTATTGTTTACTAGACACTGGCTTAAATACCCGCTAATCGCAGGTGGAGCCATTCATCATCTTATCTCATTTAATTTCATTCATTTACAAAAAAGAAGAATAAAAAAAACAATGATCTATTCGGAAGTTAACTGTGATGTCAATGTAAATTATTTAGAAGTATCTCATAAATATGATATTACAATGACGTTGTAGACACATTGTTAGCTGCCAAAATACAATACCTAACAAGTAGAGACGGCTAACACGTATTGAAAGTCGGTATCTGCGATCGTCTGGACCGGATATCCGATCGAAGCCCAAATCCCCCCTCTCTTAAATATATGAGGTAGGAAACACTTCGACATCCGCTATTTGTTGTCTAGCCTTACTTTAGACGTTTTGAATACCTAATACTGTCCGAGGTAGCAGTGGTAGCCGGGTGGTCGAACGCACGCCTTGCAAATCAAAGTGTGCAGGTTCAAACCCCGGCTCGCATCTCTGGGATTTATGTGCGAATCTAATTTTCATCCGAAATTATCACTTGCTATGAAACGGTGAAGGAAAACATCGTGAGGAAACCTGCACGTCTGAGGGAACTTGTCTAGTTCTCGATAGATGTGTGAAGTCTGCCAACCCGCAATGGGCCAGCGTGGTGGACTATGGCCTGAATCCCCCTCGCATTGAGGGGATGCCCGTGCCCAGTAGTAGGACGTTAAAAGGGCTGTAGTAGTAGTAGTAATACTGTCCGAACGAAGGTCGAAGTATCAGCCGAAGGTTTAAAGACCCTAAGAAAATCAACCCCCTTACCTGTCTTGCAGCGATGTTTTTTATATTACTTTCAGTTTTTGACAGTTAACAGTGACAGTATAAAATCTGTCAAAAACTGACAGTTACTGTTAAAACAACAATACTTTAAGAGGGGTGGTAAGGCCCAGTTCAAAATCAACTAAAATAGAATTAAAAATGATTTTAGACTACCGTATCTACTACTACTACTATAGCCCTCTTTGACGTCCCACAGTTGGGCACGGGCCTCCCCTCAATGTGATGGGGGTTCAGGCCATTGTCCCCCACGCTGGTCTGGTGCGGGTTGGCAGGCTTCACACATCTATCGAGATCTAGTCAAGTTTCGTATCTAAAAAGGAAAAAAGGAACCCTATAGGCCCACTTTGTTGTCTGTCTGTCGGTCAAGACCCTTTCTCCTAGGAACGCGTGGAGGTATCAAGTTGAAATTAATAACAAAGGCTTAAGTCTGCAATCCTTTTGTAGCTGTAACTATGCTAGATTACTTTGTAACTTGTAAGTAATTCAAATTCAAATTTATAATGTAATCAATTCCTACATATTTGTATGCTTTTACTAGCTGTGCCCGCGACTTCGCCCGCGTGGACTTTAGGGAGATTACCCGGAAATATGGGTATTATGTTTTTCCCGCGGAACCCTAATGCTTTTTCTAAAATCAAAGTAGCCTAAGTTACGCCTTGGAACGTCAGCTATCTGTCAGTGAAAGTCCCATTGAAATCGGTCCAGCCGTTTAGAAGTTTACCTCAAACAAACAGACAGACAGACAGACAAAAAATTTTAAAATTGCGTTTTCGTTATAGGTATCGTATATACTTTCATACGCATTTATTAAAAAAGTGTTATTTTGATATTACAAACAGACACTCCAATTTTATTTATTTGTATAGATGTATGTATGTATAGATGGCAAAACATAGTAGACCAAAAGACGACATATTTAAGATCATACAATAAATATAGTAATATTGATACCTATGTTTGACAAATAAATAATTCTGATTCTGAAAAAAAAATTAACTTCTAAGTTAACGCAATCAAAAGATACGGCGGCTTATGTTGCATATGTTTTCTTTTAGTTTACTACTGATACTCTCTGCTACTTCGAGTGTGCCCTCGCGCATTCGTAACAGTTCGTAAACCATCGGCCTCGGCAAAAGATATAAAAAAAATTGACGCACGCGTTTTGATCCCACAGTGTGCCCCGGGCGTTCTGATCGATCCTCATTTTTTTTCAAAAGACTTTAAATTTGAATATTTGAGAGTTCGTTGCTACGATCGCTGTTCATATCATGTGTGTCTCCACCATTATTCCAATAGACGCGGCACATATTTTGTTTTATTTAATAGTATTAAAGCGGTTTTGTAAAAATAAAAAAAACAACTGAATTTAAATGCTGTTAATATCCAAATGAGGTTAACAACATTCGCAAAAACTTTAAAGTTAGACAAATAAAACGAGTTGATACATAATCCTAGAACAAAGACTAACTTTTTTGCATCTAAGTAATTAAAACAGTTAAATTATTTCATTAACATTTGAAAACATTATAATTTTATTTTTAAAAAACAAGTACATAAATAATTAAGATACTTATATATTTTCATAAAGTATGGTACACACTTGATACACAACAACTTTGTTTGCTTCTGGAATAACAGAGCGTCCTTTGTAACAACACTTTAGCATTACTGTTTTGGGTACCGCGAGCTAGGATTTTCATAGTACTTTGTATGACGAATAATTTCTTGAACGCGTAGAATTGCGATGTGTCTACAGTCGCGCCATCTAGTAGCGACTGGCGGTAGTTGTGTTTCGTGGCGAGATATAGGGTGCGCCACACTGTTTTAATACTTCTCTGATTTTTTTACCGTTTATGTAGTTAAGAAGCTGTCTAGACCTCGCCCACGTAGGGTTAAGGATGATAAAAAAAAGTATATACATCATCATTATCATCGCATCTGTATTCCCCGAAGGGATAGGCGGAGGTGCACTGTAGTGCGCCCACACTTCGCCGATGTATTCGGTCCCAATGTAATAGGGGGCGAGCCTATTGCCATTATACCGGACACATGGCAATTATACTGCTAGCTCTATTTTTTTACAGGAACCTTGTATTAATGTGTATATAGCTTTAATAATATATTATGTCGAGGATTAGTTACGGACAGTGCAGCCATTGTTAGAATATTAACATTTATTTATACTCAACACAAATGATTTTGTAATTAAATTTAACGACTATTTCAATGGAATTGTTGGAATAATCATTTATTATTTCACACCTGCTTCTTTAAATAATGGGTATAATATCCCCAGACAACACCATACTCGTCGTATGCTCCCAAACTAAGCAAAGCTTGTACTATGATGGGTACGATACAATAGGCTATAGGCGATCCCAGTTACACCCAGACCAGGCAAATTTCGAAAAGGCCGTTTCCAAATGTGTCCTTGACGGGAATCGAACCTGCTCCCACCCGGTGTAGTGAGCCTACGCTAAAAACTAGACAAAGCCTTCATTG
The DNA here is from genome assembly GCA_914767695.1 of Ptilodon capucinus. NCBI lineage: Eukaryota > Metazoa > Arthropoda > Insecta > Lepidoptera > Notodontidae > Ptilodon > Ptilodon capucinus. The sequence goes on along the minus strand of OU611817.1, from coordinate 10,242,527 downwards.
TTTTTACAGTCATTATAAAAAAAAAGTTAAAAAAACTGTGACCCGTGGAAAAAATCGGAGTTTACAATGTAAAATCAACTCTTCCTATTATTGAAGTCGGTTAAATTGTAGCCTATGTTAACCGGGCTATAATAACAAATCGATTGACACCTTATTCATCAAAATCGGATGAATAGTTTAGGCGCTATAGCGGAACATACGTAAATACATAGACGATTAAAAGCATAACCTGTCTTTTGGGTTTCACCGTAGACGGGTAAAAATATAGGATAAACGTAATTGGGAGCAGACGCACCTTACCTTAACTTCACAAGCGTAATGCCAAAATTTTTATCTAATACCAGACTGCTTGAATACAATTATTTTCTAGTATTGAGGTAAAGTTGGTGCATGCTCTCATGGCGTTGCTGCTCCTGAGAATGTATCACTCACAATCCTTCATATTTATCATTTTGAAAAGAGTAACCTTTTAGTTTCTTACCGGCTCTTCTCAGTTGGAGCTGCATTCTGAACCGGTGGTAGAATCTGACTATTTGTAAGTACTTTTTGGCCTACACAAATAAAAACACTTTTGATTTGTTGAAATAAAAGTATTTTATGGATTCTATCGCGTTTATTTACTTACTTACTTTTGATTTGATTTAAAATCTTGTGGCATTAAATATCCAGCATGGAAAGCAGTTTGCAATAAATAAAATAGCACTTTACAAATAGTTTGCCAAGTTTTGTAAGTTTTCGCAAATATTCCTTGTATCGGACATTAGCGCGCATTTCATTTCCGGCATGTTTACGGTTTGGCAGCGGGCGGGCGCGATTTGACTTCGATTCGTGGCACTACTATGGGTTTTACGTAACCGACTCATAGGGTTACTGGTAATTCGACGTATTCCCGTTAGGTTAGATGATAGAAATGACTATTTGCGATGATTTTAAGGTAGGAAGTTTCATAAGGTTTTTTTTTTCATAACCTCTCGCATTTTTTTAAATTTGAACCGATAAGACTTATTTTGAAAAAAAGCTTATACACATTATAGGTATCTATCTCAAAAATGGATCACATTTGCATAATGCTTATGGGGGTTAAAATTGTCGCAAATAGTCACCCAACCCCTATCGCCTCCTAACGGGAATACGTCGAATTACCAATAACCCTGTATAAGTATATAAAAATCAATTGCTGTTCGTTAGTCAAGATAAAACTCAAAAACATCTTGACTGGTCTGCCCCCTCACCTGTCTTCCAGCAATGTTTTTAATATTACTTTCAGTTTTAGACAGTTAACTCGGTACAAAATCTGTCAAAAAGTTATCATTAATATGTCATAGAAATATTTTACGTAAACGTTACCGTTATTCGTTGTGAACGCATGAACTCGTGGTAGCCCTACTGATCGTGATTTGCGTCGTCTGCGATTCCGAATTATGAGCACTACTATCGTTTCCAATTTGGTAATGGAAGAGGTTATATCTTCAAGCTATTTCTTATGGGGTTGGCAGTTATTACCAACAACTCCGTCTAGAGATAAATAAATAAATATCGCCAGACCACACACACTCATCATATGATCCCATACTAACGTACCATAGTATGGTCTGGGGGCCATCCTAGATACAGCCATACCAGGAAACATTTTAGAAAGGGCCATTTCTGTTATTTTTCTGTGGGAATCGAACCTGCAACCACCGTGTGCAGTAAGCGTTGTCAAACCAGTATTTTACCATAAAAATCTAATCTTCAGGATTCGCGTAATTAATACGTGGTTGTCTAACAAATCAAGTGTACCTTGTTTTAATTGTTACTTAACTATAAGGTAAGGACACCTGCCGCTAGCACCCTACGGGCAGAAATTGCACGTTATATCCCCGGGCACACTGAGGCGTGAAAACGCGCGTGTCTAAAAAAAATTACCGCAGCGTGGGCTCAATATGCCATCTCCGTTATAATATCTCTATGGTCCCACTTAATTCGCTCGCGGGAGTGGGTGGAAGGCGTAATTTACAACGTAATATCTATTCAAATAACTAGTAATATGTCTATCTAACTGTCTGTCTCTTTTAAGGGCCTCCTGTCTAACGAACACACCTAACGGCTGACATTTAAGACTGTATATCTTTTATTTTTTTTATAAATACGACAATTTCATTATACAGAATGTATCAGAAGACCGACATTATTCTTTAACGTTTGCATGAGGTATACAACTGAATGTTAATAAAAAAATATTTAAAATTCGAACACGATTTTTCAAATATCGTTTCGCCGCCGCCATTTTTATATCACGAGTACTATAATCTAAATTTACCAATTTTATTTTAGGAATTGTAACAGTCGCTCCTCGTAGTTGTTTTTTACTCTGTTATCTTGGATTATGGAACCTTTAGGCCTCAACAAGATACTTGTAACAAATACTCAAAGGTCTGTAACCTATAAACTATGATAGTTAGGCATACCCTGCCTTCACTAAGCATCTACATATTAGCTACCGTATAAATAAATAAATGAAATATAAACATCGCCAGACTGCGTATGATCCCAAACTAAGCAAAGCTTGTACTATGGGTATCATACAATGGACGGAATCGATCCCAGTTACACCCAGGCTGGACCAAATTCTAATAAGGTCATTTACAAAATTCGCCGCTGACGGGTATTGAACCCGCTACCACCTGGTGCAGTGAGCTGAGCGGTCTACGCTCAAACCAATAGACCAAACCGTCACACCTAATATGTACCTAGAATTTTATTTCGGACTTCTGATACACCCTGTATTTGTAACACGCTTCGAACACCTGTATTGTAATGAACGCCTATCGATTTCTAAGCGTGCAATTAAACAAAGTAAGTATTTTAATGGCACCTAATTATACTTAGAGGAGTTAAGAACTGGAGTTGGTTACGCGATCAATCCACAAAAAAGTATTTTTTTTGTCGATGTTTGTGTGAGTACACGGTCACAGTACACCAATACATAGGTATTTATAGGAATTATAAAACGCTTAGTAAAACACTCATAATAACAATTTATATAATTGGGGGTAAGTCTAGTTACATAATAGCACTAATTTACATAAGCGTAAAATAAATTTAATTTAATTTTTAATTTAAATTAAAAAAAATAATTTAGCAAGTTGTATGCGTCCATGTCTAACAGCGATATAAAACTAATTATATTTATATGGAAGCACTAAAACTAATGTTATACAAAAAACGCACACTACCCTTTGGATACCATGTCCAGCTGTTTATTTGTCTGAGCTTATAAAGTGTGTTTCAGAAGTCCGAAATAAAAATTACATATACGCATTAGTATCGCGGGTCACTGTATCGTATGAAAAACAAAATCAAATTCGAATATGAAAGTCAAATTAATTCTCATGAAATTCGGACTTTTGATACATCCTGTATAAACCGCAAGCTAATAAGGTGAAACTATTTTATACGGATCTTTTTTCTTCAACAAAACTGCGATTATCTGTAAAACTGGAATACCATTGATTCATTAAGTTTCCCAACATGGGCCGGCTATGTTGCGGGAATGCAACTGTCGATGTAACAATGAGAGCAATGAGTTTGTAAATTGTCGGAACAATAGCAAAAACTGCCACACAGCGGGAACTATTCTTTAGACAGACCAGGGGTGGAAGTCTGTAAACACTATCGTTGTGGTTTTGCTATGACTTCATATTTTAAGGCACGAAAACAACATGTTTTATCAATGGTAGATAAAATACTACCGATGGAGACATTAGACATTGTCTCCTTGAAGCCATTGGACTAGTTATATTCTAGCTACCATTGATAAAACATGTTGTTTTCGTGCCTTAAAATATGAAGTCATAGCAAAACCACAACGATAGTGTTTACAGACTTCCAGTAGGTAGGCATGCCCATAATTGGCAATAGTATCCTAATTTGAAAGTCTTAGCGAATTCTCTATCTTTATATTTCATTAAGTAGCGGTGCCCGCGATTCGCTTTTCTCGCGGAACCATAATGCTTTTTCAAAATAAAGTAGCCTATAAGTTACGCCTTGGAATTGCAGCTATCCGCCATTAAAAGTCCCGTCAAAATCGGTTCGGCCGTTTGAAAGTTTACCCGGAAGAAACAGACAGAGAAAAAAAAATGCATTTTCGTTATAGGTATCGTAGGTATATACTTTCATATGCATTTGTTAAAAAGGTATTATTTCGATAATACAAACATACATTAAAATTTTATTTATTTGTGTAGATTTATAATGCTTCTGTCCGATTACAAAAAGGCCGTTAAGTGAATAAACCCAATTTTGAACTACAACAAACAAAAAGCAAAAAATCATCTCCCTAGATACTATGTAAACTCACAGATTTGATTCCATGTATCTTAATAACTATAATTGCTAGAAAAACCAGAAATGTCCTATAGAAAGAACGTTTCATTTTCCGATTACTAAGAAGTTATTTATAAGACTACACCCAATGATAAGATACATTCAAATATGCAGAAAGCGTTGTCTTGGTCAAACATGGTCAAATTTCGGTAAATTTTTATACCATTCAGTTTTATACCCGATACAAACGACAAAGTATTATTTCCGACTGTATAAATGTTAAAAAAATTAATTTAATATCATATAATCCTTCACAATATAAATTGTATAAAAAAAAAAAAAATATACGCGTCGAATTGAGAACCTCCTGCTTTTTTTTTTCGTCGGTTAAAAATAAACACTCGTCACTTACCCATACCGACAAAACAACTAACACCATTCCTTCACAATTGTCAACCCTCAAATGCCGAACGAAGAAACCGGGCAACTCACTTTCACCAAACCTGTGTTACCCATTCAAGAAAAAAATAAACTAACATCGTACGCGCCACCTGAGATTTCTTAACAAAGGGATGTTTAGGCCCTTTTTTCTCATAGACGATTGTCTGTTAACCCTTTCGTTAGGCAGGAAGTCTTGACACCTGCGTAGAAAGTGAATCCGATGCGGGGTCGAATTGAACAATACAATGTATGTCGATATAATTTATTTCGGTATATCGAGCATAGACAATTTTGTGTGTGAAATTGATAGTGGGAATCTGTTGTTATGAGGGGTGTGTGATTTTAATAATTTCCCACTGTTGATACGACGGTTTGTTCTTCTTGTTTGAGCGCAGGCCGCTTGGCTCACTGAAACTGGTTCGATTCCCGTAAGCGGCAAATTTTGGAAATGACCTTTTCGGAATTTGACTGGGTGTAATTGGGATCGCCCCAAGTCCATTGTATGGTACCAATAGTACAAGCTTTGCTTAGTTGGGGATCATAGTATGTGTTGTCTGGCAATATTTATTTCTATTTGTGTATGTACTTTTAAAAGCCAAAGTGGTTTTATTTATCGTCTATGGCAATGGTTGACGGTAACGCAGTCATTTATATATGGTGTCTTAGTGCTCGCAAAGTGTTGTCAAAAGCGTAACTTTTGTAGCTTTTTTTTAGGGTTCCGTACCCAAAGGGTAAAACGGGAACCCTATTACTGAGACTTCGCTGTCCGTCCGTCCGTCCGTCTGTCACCAGGCTGTATCTCATGAACCGTGATAGTTAGAGAGTTGAAATTTTCACAGATGATGTATTTCTGTTGCCGCTATAACAGCAAATACTAAAAAACAGAATAAAATAAATATTTAAGGGGGTTCCCATACAACAAACGTGACTTTTTTGCCGTTTTTATAGATAATGGTACGGAACCCTTCGTGCGCGAGTCCGACTCGCACTTGGCCGGTTTTTTAGTGGACTACGCTGTTGGCCGTTAGTTGGCCTTTACAGCTTCACCGGAGGAGAACTTTTGTAGCAATTCGACAGTACCAAATTGCAATGCCCGCCTCATTAGACACTCTGAGATATATTTACAGTTGCATTTTAATTAAGTAACGCTACTTCTACGGTAATATACGGATTCTTTGTGGTGAACTAAGGAAAACAGATGTTATAACTCGTTGAGATTTTTTTTTATTAGTTTGCTTGTGTTGCTCAATTACAAAAAAAATACTAATCCATTATTAAAATATGCAGTGTTTTTCATGATAATGCAATTACTATGAACGCCTTGTTCGTAGCTATGCAAAATATATTAAGAATAACATGTTCTAATTGTAAAAACGGCGCTAAAAATAGCGTCTTCGATGCAAATACGTTCATTTGTATATATGAAGTATCAGTGGTCCGAAATAATACTTTACCATTACCATGAGTATCAGGAATACAACTAAATGATTATCGAAATTCGAACATGATTTTTTAAATTATATTTTTCGTCTTCAATTTTAAAATATTTTTATATCTAGAGTTTAGAATTCCGCTTTCTGATTTCATAACTCCCCTCCTAGGTGCATTTTAAATACTATTGAATAGGGTTGTACCCTAATGGGTGTACCCTAAGACCACACACACGATACTTGTGAGAAATTCTCATAGATCCGTAACTCTGTAGCTAATACTACCTACTACTACAGCCCTTTTAACGTCCTACTTCTGGGGACGGGCCTCCCCTCAATGCGAGGGGGATTCAGGCCATAGTCCACCACGCTAGCCCAGTGCGGGTTGGCAGACTTCACACATCGAGAACTAGGCAAGTTCCCTCAGACGTGCAGGTTTCCTCACGATGTTTTCCTTCACTGTTTCATAGCCAGTGATAATCTCAGATGAAATTATTTTAATTTATGTTACCATATATATCAGTCTATGTTATTTGTTTAGTACACCTCGTCCTTACTAGTACTTTAATTCCTTTCCATCCAAAGTTTGCCTGGTAGAGACCACTGGTAGTGATAAGGCCGCCCATTGTTACTTTTTTTTTATCGTTTAAGTATAGTTTGTATTTCTATAAGACGTGGAACAATAAAGAGTTATATATCTATCAGAAACTATAGTAATATATAGTCTACTGTATACGCATCAGATATCATTTCGGCCTTCTGATGCACAATGTGTATGCAAAATACTGATCGCAACGCAAAAAAACTTATCTAACGGTGTTTCATTACAGTAAAAATATCGAATAAATTAATAACTATAGAACGGGATAAAGTACAAACATCTTATGTAGCGAAGAAAATGTTCGCACGCATATTATTAAGTTTAGCAACCCTTCGTGGCAACAGTAATGTGAATAAACTTTTTATTGCGGCCATTGTCACATCACCTGAATATTTGAGTCCATTGTGAGTGAATGATTTATATTTGCATACCGGTGCTGTGTGAGTTCGTTAGTGAGTGAAAAGATATGAGTGAGATTGATTTGTGAGCGCGCGGGACGGTTTCTGACCCCCAACAGTTGAGGGTTAACGAATATTAATTTTAATTTGTGGCGCTTGTATTGTACCTGTACTAATCGGTGCGAACGAATACACGTGACTGTTTGAAAATGTATTTACTGGTAATATACATGAAGATTATATGTCCGTGGCAAAAGCTTCGCGAGTAAGTTCGCTCGTGTCATGTTTTGTTTGCATTGAGTTTATTTTATTTTACGAAATTAAGTAAATAGAATAAGATGAGGAATGCCTCCATCTGCGGTTGGCGTGTATTTCAGCCAGTGTCAAGTAATTAATAGCATGAAGAAATTCGATAAATACTCGTACATATCTATCATATCTACTATCTATAGGTACTAATATTATAAAGAGGAAAGATTTGTATTTTCGTATGTTTGTATGTAACGAATAAACTCAAAAAGTACTGGTCCGATTTCAAAAAAATATTTTACCATTAGAAAGCTACATTATCACTGAGTAACATAGGCTATATTAGAAACCCGTGCGAAGCTGGGATGGGCCGCGATTACAAATAATAATAATGGGTTTTTGAGTTATTAAAAACGGATGACACCCTTCTATGAAAATAATAATGGGTTCTATGAGCTGTTAATAAAGTTTGATTTGGTTTTGGCAAAAAATAGGTTCACGCGGTTTTTGACGCGACTGTTTGCGTAGGGTTTTAAGAAAGTATTTTTTTTATTTATTTGAACTTTTTATAGATTATTCTTATTGTTGTAATTATTTAATTGTTACCGGGGCTTTACCACGGCCTCTTAAGCTATTTTTGTTTCCATACTGTCCATTTAATTGACAAATATTGTACTGAGTTAACTGAAAAGTAAAAGTAATATTGAAAACATTACTGCAAGACATGTGGTGGTAGGAGGCAGCTAGAATTACTGTGTACACAGTGTATCTAATCTATTGATAAATTGGTCTCTACTTAATACCTATTAGGTTTATAGTAACATGTCAACTCTATGATGTAGATGAGTGTTATTAAGCATACTCTATACGTGTTTGACGTCCTGATGTCATAGTTAATAACTACTACTACAGCCCTTTTAACGTCCCACTGCTGGGCACGGGCCTCCCCTCGATGCGAGGGGGATTCAGGCCATAGTCCACCACGCTGGCCCAGTGCGGGTTGGCAGACTTCACACATCTATCGAGAACTAGTCAAGTTCCCTCAGACGTGCAGGTTTCCTCACGATGTTTTCCTTCACCGATTCATAGCAAGTGATAAATCTCGGATGAAAATGAGATTCGCACATAAATTCCAGAGATGTGAGCCGGGGTTTGAACCTGCACACTTTGATTTGCAAGGCGTGCGTTCAACCACTCGGCTACCACTGCTAAGTTAATAACTGGGTACCCTCATATTTGTTGTTTGCGGTCCGATCCACGCAGAAAGTGCTCACAGTGTCTTGAGGTCTTGCAAAGGTACGCTTGGTTTTGGATTTAATTTAATTTGGATAGAATCCGTAAAATAGTTTTATTTCAATGTGTAGTATTCGCGTAAATATAAGAAAACAATATATATAAAAGATGTTGTTATCATGCCTTAAAGGATGAAGTCATAGCAACTCAACAACGTTAGTGTTAGGGGACTTGGCGCCCTGTTTGCTTGCTCTACCATGATTATTATTACAAACTACATCTCTACACACGTCCCCGTCACATCCAGGTACACAGGACAACAATAGCACATTTTGTTATGCAAAAAATAGCGCGAGTAACCCAATATGCAAAGCAGCATAACCCATTGGCATGCAAATTTTCCCATTCGTTATAATGGGACAATGATTTTGGTTCGTAACGATTGTAGGGATCGATTTTAGAATCGGATCAATACGGTTATTGATTTTTCGAGTGATTTATTAGCTTATGGAGACTGTAACAGTATTGCATGGTGTTTTTATGCGCGTAGTGTTACTCCCAAACGTATAGCGTGTATGGGGCACAAAAAAAATATTTTTGAAAATTTTGCTACTTTCAATCAAATTTCATCCCTCAAAGTGTAGCCCATGCTTAGTCTAAGCTAACACGCATATTAAAACGTCATACAATGCGGTTACAAACTTCATAATCCAATAAATCACTTGCAAAATAAATATTTCTGAAACTAATTTTGGAATGGAACCCTATTTACAAAATTCTTCAGGATGTATTGAAAAAAAAATTGAAATCGGTTCACAAACTTCAAATGAAACGAATCGAGTACCTCCTTTTTTAACAGTCGGTTAAAAAGGTAATTTACCGTCACTATCCGCTGACGGAAATCGAACTAGCAACCATCTGTAGCACGCATGTCAAGACTAAGACCTTTGTCACGAATTCGCTCGCTCTCTGTCTAATTTAATAAGAGAGAAAGAGACAAATCAAGATATACAGTGAGATGAGACCAGTCTTGGCGGTCCTGCTACAACTACTGGTGTAGTGAGCTGAAGACTAGTTGTCAAAACCGTCATCAAGCAACAGCTCCCTTAACACCTGTCTTGGACCAATGTTTTAACATTACTTTCAGGTCTTGACAGTTGGCTTAGTCTATTACTGTTGAAACAACTATACTTTAAGAGGTAATGCCCCTCTTATACTATCTATTAGCCGAGTGGTCGAACGCACACCTTGCAATCAAAGTGTGCAAATTCAAATCCCGGCTTTATGTGCGAACCTCATTTTCATCCGAGATTATCACTTGCTATGAAACGGTGAAGGAAAACATCGTGAGGAAACCTGCATGACTGAGGAAACTTGACTAGTTATTGATAGATGTGTGAAGTCTGCCAACTCGCACTGGGCCAGCGTGGTGGCCTGAATCCCCCTCGCATTGAGCGGAGGCCCGTGCCCAGCAGTGGGACGTTGAAAGGGCTGTAGTTAGTTATACTAACCAATGATTAAAATTGCCTGATAAAATAAACATAATAAAAAAGTCAATTTATCGGCTGACCGACCCCGTATCAGTTGGGTTTTACCCCAAAACCCAGCCCACGGCCATTATTTCCACCCTCTATACAAGGGGATTGGTCATACAATTTACGTGATACGTTAGGTATTTCTCAGTCGGTTCATAAAATGCTACCCATTTCGGGTTATAAAGGATTATTGGTAATTCGACATATTCCCGTTAGAAGGTGATTGTGACAATTTTAACCCAAATATGCATTAAAAAGATTTTGCTGTACTTAATATTTTTTTTGTATCTGCAATTTTAAAACTTACTTAGTTTTTGTTGGTCTGTAACTTCTTAGTTACTTTTTTTTTTTTTTAACGAAATGAGCGAAATGATGATATTTAATGGAATAAGATGAGGAATGGCTTCACCTGCGACTAGCGCGAGTATTTCGCCAATGTCAAGTAATTAATAGCAAGGACAAATTCTATAAATACACATTATAAATAAAAATGGATAATGACAGTGATAAAGATGGCGGATGACTCCCTTCTTAGTTACTTATCACTTTGACTTATCACTTTGAGGACTTTGACACTCTCACGTTACTTCTTGTTGTTTTTCTTTACGAACTATTGGACTTTTAACGTAATAAGATGAGGAATGGCTCCACTTGCAATTAGCAACTATTTAAGCCAGTTTCGAGTAATGAATAGCTAGAGCAAACTCAATAAATACACATTACTAGCTGTCCCGGCGAACTTCGTACCGCCTTAGAATAACATACGAAAGCAGCTCTACCTACCGGGTCCAATTGTGAATCTAAACCATCCAGGGCGCCACCCAAACGCATACAAAAAAAACATTTAAATCGGTCTAGCCTTTTAGGAGTTCAGTGATATACACACGTACGGTAAAATTATATATATTAAGATACCTAATAAATAAAAATAGGTGATGAATGTGATAAAGATGGCGAAATTGGCGGATGAATCTTCTAAGTCTCGACAACTGTGAGCACCATCATATTCGTTAATTTACAACTTAATTATATCAGTCAGTATTATAATGCGGCCAGCGTCTTGGGTACGCTTCCGCATGGGCCAATTTTTTTACATATTTTATAAATATAATATTTTATTATTAGTTTTAACTTATTATATCATAATATTAAGTACTAGCTGTGCCCGCGACTTCGCCCGCGTGGACTTTAGGGAGATTACCCGGAAATATGGGTATTATGTTTTTCCCGCGGAACCCTAATGCTTTTTCTAAAATTAAAGTAGCCTAAGTTACGCCTTGGAACGTCAGCTATCTGTCAGTGAAAGTCCCATGGAAATCGGTTCAGCCGTTTAGAAGTTTACCTCAAACAAACAGACAGACAAAAAATTTAAAATTGCGTTTTCGTTATAGGTATCGTATATACTTTCATACGCATTTGGTAAAAAAGTGTTATTTTGATATTACAAACAGACACTCCAATTTTATTTATTTGTATAGATATAGATTATAATTAAATTCAACACGTAGCACTTGAATACCTAAAGGATTATAATCACGTGCAGGCTCATAACAAAATATAAATATTTATTTCTAATTATTTATTCCACGTGGGCCGGGACAGACCGCGAGCGGTGCATAATGCCGCATAGTGATGCACTTCGTCATACTCGGAAAAAGTTATAAAAATAATGTCACCAGACAACCAGAATCAGAGTTTTTTTATTCATATAAACTAATACAGATACTCAATTCTCGCATGATTGGCAATAGAGATGCTATTCGAGATATGTCGAAAAAGTACGACCAATTTGACGTATTGTCTCTTAGAAATGATGTCGATTTTGCTATAATTGCCCCGCAGGTCCTTATGAATCGTCAATAAACAAAATAATAGTATCTCTACCATCCATTCGGAATGCATTTGCTATGGAGAAGAATGGGCAAGAAACTCTATTGATACTCTTTTAAGGATTTTAATTTTTGTGTATTTTTCTTAATTACATAACACATACTTGCACTATTAGTACCATGCAATAGACTGGGGGTGATCACAGTTTTTGCCTCTTTTATTCTACTTTAAAGTACTTTATACTAGTAGGTATATAGCATACCTACTTCATTAGTTTTACGAAATGAATTAAATTATGAAATTGCTGGAGATGAGGAATGCTTGCACCTGCGATTAGCGGTATTTATGGCAATGTCGAGTAATCAATAGCAAGGACATAACAAATGATAAAAATGGATGATGACCGTGATAAAGATGGCGGGTGAATCCAGTTATTACTATACTATCTCGATAATCCAGTTACTATTGTCTATAACAACAATACTTGAGAAGGTTATGACCCCTGCCACTTTAATTTTATTTATTTGTATAGAGTAACAAGTCTCTTGTTGAATGTAGCAAGTTTATCATAGGTACGGAAACGTTGTAATAATATTATGTACATCACTATTAAATTATTTGTTCGATAAGGAAGTGGCGGCGGGTCGACCGTTAGACGCAGTAGTATGCACAACATAATAATAATTTGCTTATAATGGCTGCGGTGCTCGCTACCGGCGGATAAACACTCATAATTGTTAAGCTAGCGACACATTGTATATTGAGTCATAACAGAAAAAAAATAAGGAAGTCTCTATGGTTGTCAATTGACGTTTAAAATAAAAAGTTACTTAATTTAACTATGGGTCATCCACCATCTTTATAACGTTCATCGCCCATTTTTATTTATGATAGATATGTTTTTATTGAATTTGTCCTTGCTGTCAATTAGGTGACATTGGCATAAATACCGCTAATAGCAGGAGCAGCCATTCCTCTTCTATTCAATTTCCCCATTTCACAGTAGAACTATAGTTTAAGAAATATTAATTAACTAGGTTTTACCCGCGACTTTGTTCGCGCAGAATTCGACGTTTTAATATCGTCATAAATTATAGCCTTTATATTATTCTGATGTATTAACAATAATGCTGTAAAGTTTCATCCAAATCCGTTCAGTAGTTTTTGCGTAAAAGAGTAGCAAACAACCAAGTTTTCGCATTAATAATATTAGTAGGATTAGTAACTTCTGCTCGTTTTCACTACTAGAGAATTCCTTAACATGCCGCCCAAATATTAATATAATTTAATTGCAAACTGCTGCTTATTTAGGAGTCTTCTAATGTTCCTGAAAATAGGCTTAAAATGCAAACAATGCTGAAATTACTAATTATAGAATGAAATTAAATAGTTAATGTACTCTATTAGCTTACATCAATTCTTAGTTCCAACAACCCATGGGATACCTTAAAGTTACTATGTATTTATAAATTAATAACATCATACCCGAATCCTCCTAAATTATTTATAAATTACAATTTTTATTAAAATTTAATATCTTTTCTGTATGTTATTTCTGTGTCTTACTGCATCGATTTGGTCATTGTAAAAGACTGTTATTATGATGTTGTAAATGTTTTTTCATAAATAAATCATAACACACAATATAAAATTTAAAAAAAAACACGGAAATATGTAATGTCCCGAAGTTTCGTGTTAGCAAACTACAACTTAACTAAACTAAAAACATGCAGACTTGTTATAACTATTACGACCATATCGAGGGGTGATAGGCTGTTCGGCTTAAGCGACACTTTTGGCAGATATTGACTTATATAGCTACATATTTGGAATCAGTTAATTTTTCTGCGTCGTATGAATATGCTCTCCTGTAGCGTTAAAAAAGTGTCGTTTAAGTCAAATAGCCTTTCACAACTCGATATGAAATATGCTCAGTTTAGTACAGTTTAGATAAGTGCCAACAAAATAGCCACCAATATAAATGTTTCGCGTCATTAAATACACACACACTAATTCCCAAAATTAAAGTAAACCTCTATTATTTCGAAGTTTAAAAAAAGAACTAGCACCAAAAAAAAGAAAACACAATAATTAACCAACCACAAAGTAGGTATTATTTAAAAAAAGCGAAAAAAAAAGTTGAAAAATGAACTCACTTTACTCGGATCACCCCATAATTTGAATTTGGAATCGCGTGACGTGCGTAGCTGACCGGGGGTAGCTCCCCAGGTTGACGCCCATCGATTTTTTCCATAGTGGGGGTCGTTCAGCCCCCCGATAGTTCCCTGGGGTGACAGCTGTGGGTTTCTTATAAGACTTTTTTTATAAAACACTTTTTATCAAAAGTCTAAGTGGACAGTACGTTACCGGAATTCCGGGTAAGGTATTTTTTAATCTCTTCTATCTAAAGAGGTTTTATTTTTTTTAATTGTTGAATTTGATTACCAACGGCTTGGTCTAGTGGTTTGAGCGGTCGGCTCACTGAACCAGGTGGGTGCGGGTTCGATTCCCGCTAGTGGCAAATATCGGGAATGTCCTTTTCAGAATTTGCCCTGGTCTGGGTGTAACTGGGATCGCCCCCAGTCCCCAGTGCTTTGCTTATTTCGGGATTTTCTGGCGATATTTATTTATTAATGTGACAGTTTCACACGGCCACTTTGGGTGTGACTTTGACCTCTACGTATAATGCGATCCAAATAAGAATAGGAATGTCACTAACTTCTATCTCTCAAATGTCACTTGAAAAGTATGGTTTGCAAAATACTTACTTGCATTATCAACAATAATAGTCTTACATAACATTTAAATAAAAAGGTAAAATTAGTAGTAAATTGTCTTATTATAAATATTTAATTATTTTAAGTCATAATTAGTTTTCGTTAGTCACAATATGGCGCAAAGTCGATCCTATTCTCATTTGAATCGCATAGTAAGTCAGATTGTTTTAGTGAAGACGTATAAGGCAAGACAGCCTTTGGATGAATAAGGCCAATGTCGGTCTTTTATACACGATGGTCTTTAATACGTTTAAATAATGAACAATAACTTTTGGTGTCTCCTTAGATTAAATTTTTTCTTATTAATCAGTCCTTTTACATCTCTCGCAAAGTAATCAATGTTGGCCGGCGCATCTGTCACTGTCAACGTCACATAGACATAGAAGTGATGGCGTCGGCCAAACTACATGTAATTAAAAACAAAACAAATGTAAGTATTAGGCCTATTGCCTTCCACTCTCAATAGACTGTAACACTCGGGTATACTTTCTTATATCATTGCATCAAATATTTTGATACTCGGAAAAGATCACATGGTACTAGCTTTGCCCAGTTTGGGATTATACGATGATTATGTTGTCTGACAATTTACATATTTATGTATCTACTAATATTTATTATGTAGGTGCATAAAACTCGACAGTTCGTAACTAAACAAATAACTTTAAACTAACTTTTATTGTTAATGTTATTCACTTAAACTAAACTACTAGAAAGATAAGCTATACTTTACCAACTAGAATTATTTCTAATAAGACTCATTTTGTTACAGGATTTTTGGATGCTTCCTACTACTAACGCCATCTATTGAATTTACGGTAAGCGTTTATGTTGTACTTCTGGAATTCGAATCCTTTTTCTATCCCGTCACCAAAGGTAGCGCCATCTCTTATTCAATGTAGAAAGCTTGTAACGTAAGGTAGGGTGATTGAAATAGGGTTGTGTACATAAAGGTTTCGATTCATTTTTCGAAAGTAGATTATAAGAAAACTTTTTTCATAAAATCATAGACATTTGTTTGGTAAAGAAAATACCAAATTGATATACGTAAAATATGTTCTAATTCTCATTTTCATCTGAGATCACTTGCTAAGAAACGGTGACGGAAAACATCGTGAGGAAACCTGTGTGCCCGGTATAATGGCAATAGGCTCGCCCCCTATTACATTGGGACCAAAATACATCGGCGAAGTGTGGGCGCACTGCAGTGCACCTCTGCCTACCCCTTCGGGGAATACAGGCGTGATGATGTATGTTCTAATTCATTTAAATTTCGGAAATGGCATTTCGTTATTATGCTTTCCCTGTGGAAATTTACTTAGAACAGTATTGTAACTAGTTTATAACAATGTGGGAGTCAGTTTCTAAATGTTCCACGATGTAATTATGTTAGGTATTTATTTTTAAACATAATATTCTAGTCTTTGTAACCAATTGTGTAATTTAAACCAATTTAGTTCTTCCATAAGTTTTTCTCATTCCATTGTTAATGGTTGATTCGCCATTAAAAAAAAACAACAATAGATATTTATAACAGCGGCGCACGCCTCCTTACACCCTGAACACACCCGAGCGAGCGAATACACTTATTTTCTTACGAAATTATTACGAAATTATAGGAAAAAAAATAATTAAATATGATAAGGAATGACTGCTCCTGCGTTTAGCGGGTATTTCAGCCAGTGTCAAGTATCTACCTAATTAATAGCAAAAACAAATTCAATAAATACATATTATATTGGGCCAGCGTGGTGGACTATGGCCCAAAAATCTCCCTCGTATTGAGGGAGGATGTGCCCGGTATAATGGCAATAGGCTCGCCCCCTATTACATTGGGACCAAAATAAATCGGCGAAGTGTAGGCGCACTACAATGCACCTCTGCCTACCCCTTCTGGGAATACAGGCGTGATGATGATGTATTTATAATATAAGCTTCAAATAAAGCATACAGTAGAAATAGGGAACAAAATAAAGAAAAACCTGGCAATCCCCTTCCTGGTAATTTTAATGACTGATTTTAATGTCAGAGGGTTTAGCTCGCGGGCCGGGCTATCAAAGCGCCCGGACAGGAATAAAAAAAAAGAGGTATACCATTTATTCAACTTTTGGGCCCAAATTTGCCGCCCCTAAAATCGGCCGCCCTAGGCCTACTCAGCCTGCTGGTAAATCCGCCACTGGTTTACATACTCAGTACAAAATCTGTAAAAAAAATACAAATTCCATTGAAACTACAAAACTTTAAGAGATAGTGGTTCGGACCCTTCTATGTGTTAATAAAGTTCGTTTTGGTATTGCCAGCAGTGGTAGCCGAGTGGTCGAACGCACGCCTTCGAATCGAAGTGTGCAGGTTCGAACCCCGGCTCGCACCTCTGGGATTTATGTGCGAATCTCATTTACATTCGAGATTATCACTTGCTATGAAACGGTGAAGGAAAACATCGTGAGGAAACCTGCACGTCTGAGGGAACGTGACTAGTTTTCGATAGATATGTGAAGTCTGCCAACCCGCGCTGGGCCAGCGTGGTGGACTATGGCCTGAATCCCCCTCGCATTGAGGGGATGCCCGTGCCCAGCAGTGGGACGTTAAAAGGGCTGTTGTAGTAGTTGGTATTGCCATAAAATAGTTCGCGCGCGTCCTGACGCTCCTACTTCCGCAGGGCTTTTACAATCAGTTGAAAAATAAAATAATTATCTATTACACTCCATCAATGGGGATATTAAATGGAACAATGAGTGATTATTTATGTCATTAATTATTCAATCGACTGTTGAAATAATAAAATAATAATATGTCAAATGATCTATGAGAGGCGTAATTATTAAAAAAAAAAAAATTGTTGGGTAATTTTTTTTTATGTCTATGCTTGCTGCTACTGATGTTAAGACAACAATGACAATTTATAGATAGATAACTCTTTAAATACATGTACGATAAATAAACTACAAAAAAAATCTTCTGAATAAACAAATTTTATATAAATAATTTTATACACGAAAATCTTAGCAGTGCTAGCCTGGTTGTTAGGACGACCGCCTTGAACGTAAGGTGTGCAATTTCAAATCCTGGGCACGCAGCTCTTGAATTTTCTAATCTCATGTGCGAATGTCATTTTCAATAATGGGTACATCTGCACGGTGAAGGTAAACATCGTGAGGAAGCCTGCATCTGAGGGAACTTGACTAGTTCTCGATAGATGTGTCAAGTCTGCCAACCCGCATCTGGCTAGCGTGGTGGACTATGGTCTGAATCCCACACGCATTGAAGGGAGGCCCGTGCCCAGCAGTGGGACGTTATAAGGGCTGTAGGAGTACTAACTAAAGAAACTACTCGTCTATTGCGTCACAGCGAACTGTCAACTAATATTAAAACTATAATATTAAAACAATAGCACTGTAATTATAATTGAATAGCAATCAAACGTGGTAAATAATTGCAACCAGTATGATAATAACTATAAATAATGTCACTGTCAGACGTAACTAGGAAAAAAACTGCGTCCATTAAGCCACCGGCACACTGGCCCGTCAAAGCTCGCTCGTCTAATATTTTCCAATACTAAAACAAACTCTGTGTCAATACGCATAAAGTTTGAATTTCTGTGGTAGAAGCCAGGACCACATGCCTCAAAATTCACACGCTGTCAGTGTCATTTAGTTGAAGAAAGGACTTTTTCTATGAGTGAATAAAGTTTGATTTGGTATAGCAAAAAAATTGACGTCCGTCAGTGTGTGCCTTATCCCTATAACAATGTCGACGCCATTGTAGTTGGCAGTCGTCTGGCAAATCAAGTTTTTAGAAATGACCGCACAATACCAATAAATCTAGTTAAGTCACGCTAACTTAGCGAATGAAAAACATTTAATTTGCACTCTATTGTCTCACGCTATGCAACTATAAATCTAACTGGAGTGTTTGACGCCGTTGAATGGCGTCCAACAATGTTGCCAGCAGTTAATATTCCACGTCAAAGGAACCCTCGGCACGTGTACAGCGTATAATATAAATGCAGCCTTCGATACGTGATTACTTTGCATCGATAACTCTGATTCGCGTTTGGGATTACTCAAGAAGCAGTTATTGGGCCATGTAGCTACTAAATATGTAAATAATAACATACTTCATCATCACGCCTATATACCCCGAAGGGGTAGGCAGAGGCACTTCGCCAATGTATTCTGGTTCCAATGTAATTGGGGGCGAGCCAACTGCCATTATAGTACCGGGCACAATCCCCCTCAATACTACAGAGATTTGAGCCATAGTTCAGCGTTGGCTCAGTGCGAGTTGGTGAACTTCACACGCCTTTCTATAAACGTGCAGGTTTCCTCACAATGTTTGCCTTCACTGTTCAGCTTGGTGTATTAAAGTAACTACTCTGAGACCTGGCACATTCCATTTATATCGAATCATTGCAGCCTCATCAGAACCACAATGTATGCCTTTAAATGGTGGTACGTTTATGCAGAATTACAGAGCAGTAATCTTCAATTATTACACCCTACACTCACTGGTACGATAAATAGATATCGCGAGACAACACAACCATAAAGTATGATCCCAAACCAATAAACTCTAGTACTACGGTTAGAAAACATTGGACTGGCGGCGATCCCAGTTACACCCAGACTAGGGCAAATTCTGAAAAGGTCATCACCGAAATTTTGTCAGTGGCGGGAATCGAACTTGCAACCACCTAGATCAGTGAGTCGAGCAGCCTACGCACAGTCCACTAGACCAAGCGAATTATCTTGACTTTGAAAAAAAAACTGTGTGTAAATACTTATAGATTGAATTTCTATAGTAGAAGCAATTCTCCTTTTATTTACGAAATGAGTGAAATTATGATATTTTGATGGATTAACATGAGGTATGCCTGCACCTGCGATATGCGGTATTTATGGCAACGTCGAGTGATTATAGCAAGGACAAATTCAATAAATACACATCTATACATACATACATACATACATACATACATACATACATACATACATACATACAAATAAATAAAATTAAAGTGTCTGTTTGTAATATCAAAATAACACTTTTTTACCAAATGCGTATGAAAGTATATACGATACCTATAACGAAAACGCAATTTTAATTGTTTTTGTCTGTCTGTTTGTTTGGGGTAAACTTCTAAACGGCTGAACCGATTTTAATGTGACTTTCACTGACAGATAGCTGACGTTCCAAGGCGTAATTTAGGCTACTTTAATTTCAGAAAAAGCATTAGGGTTCCGCGGGAAAAACATAATACCCATATTTCCGGGTAATCTCCCTAAGTCCACGCGGGCGAAGTCGCGGGCACAGCTAGTTAAAAAATAAAACTGGATGATGACAGTGATAAAGATGGCGGATGTATCCTAGAAGCAACTCAACCGTGCGTCATCGATGACATTTCGTTGTAAAATGAGTGACGTCCATGAGTTACTACAGTTCGTTCTGTCAGATCGTTATTTATTCACATTAAACACTAAATTCAAAGAAAATTATAATACAAGGGTAGAAAAATAAACTAGCAGTTCGTTCTGCGGGGTTAGCACGCATTGCAAGACAAGACATTTATCACGGATTTGCTCGCTCGCTCTCTGTCTAATTTCATACGAGAGAAAGAGACAACATCAAGATAGTCCGTGACATACGTCTAGTCTACTGTCATTGGGAAATTATTGATGGTGCGCGATTTCACGCTCCCGTAAGCGCAGGGCCTTGTCGATTGGATGGAGGCGCGTGATTTGCCAGATCATTCGCTCTCCGTATCTCCTTTTAACGCCATATAATGGTCATTAAAATGAATGAGGTATAGCATCTGTACAGTCTTTAATTCAAATCACCAATGGCCGATTTTCCAATTATCAGTAGTTGTAGCATGAGCGGCAAGACTAGACTTATGTCACAGAATATGTGGATTATATCTCTTCCTCTCGTATGAAATAAGACAGAGAGCGAGTGAGCCAATCGGTGACAGAGGTCTTGTCTTGACATGCGTGCTGACACTACGGATTGGCTTTTATTTGACAACCTAGACTGGTATTGAAACCTTGCCACCACCTCTTTGTATTGTTTCTCAATAGTAACTGTAAATTTTTGACAGATTTTGTGTTGAGTTAACTGTCAAAGACTGAAAGGAATATTAAAAATATTACTGCAAGACAGGTAAGGGTGTCTTGACGCTCTAGTTTACGATATGCCTCCTCAGATAAGACAGATTAATAAGTTTCCAATGTTAGTCGAATATCTCAATTTCCAATTTTATTTACCTTTCCAATGTTACTCAATATCCAACCGAATTGACAGAAATCCGGAATTTGGTTGAATTGACTGATATTCGACTAACAGCGGAAACTTAAATCTATCTTATCTGTGGGTTTAGCACGCATGTCAAGACAAGACCTCTGTCTCGGATTCGCTCGGTCGCTCTCTGTCTTATTTCATACGAGAGAAAGAGACAAAATCAACTTATTCCGTGACATAAGTCTAGTCTTAGCGCTCATGCTACAACTACTGAAGAGGCATATCGTACACTGGAGCGTCCAACCGCGCGGGCATAAAAATGTAGAGCGAGTATTGACGTGGTTGTGTGTGCAGGGATTACTCCATTCCTATCTGCTCCGACTATAAAATCAACGTCGTCGCCGTTGTCAGCAGAATGTGAGCCAGCTTTGGGTTTAGCCCATCGATCAAACTGTCCGTCTGTGGGCGAAATGCAAACTGCGTTTATATTGCTTTAGGCGTACTGCATACCTTAAAAGATTATACGCATATATAATAAACTGGTATTGGTATCATAAATAAATATCGCCAGACAACACATACTCATCGTATGATCCCAAAATCAGCAAAGCGTTGAATGGTTTCAAAGTCTATAGCGGACATCTCTTCTCTTCTTATCCGGTACGCTCTTGACAGAGCGGTCGTGATCGTTAATTCTCATATCAGTATTGGAAGGGGCAGATGTAATGCGCTCCACGACATTTCGCCACCGCTGTCTGCAAGAGGTCATCCTGCTGCATTCGTTGACTGAGTCTCCAATAGCGGACTTGATCTGGTCAGTCAACGCGTGGGTGACCTTCCGCGCGGTCTAGTGCCTTCTATTTGCCCTTGGACGACAAGGCGTTCTATGGACTGGTTGTCACGCCGGGGAACATAGGTAGAAACAATTTTTATGTTTTATATGTCAACGGGGTAAAGGCAAAGTCGCTTAAGCGCCATGTTGGACGATATAGAGTTATCTAAATATATATGATTCTACTGTACGTGTGTATGTCACTGAACTCCTCCTAAACGGCTGGACCGATTTGAATGTTTTTTTTTGTATGCGTTAGGGTGGCGCCCTGGATGGTTTAGATTTACAATTGGACCCGGTAGGTGGCGCTGCTTTCGTATGTAATTCTAAGCCGGTACGAAGTTCGCCGGGACAGCTATTATAATATACATTTTTCTACATCTCTTAAGCTGGGTTTCGTGCAAGGTTACCAAAATGGCGCTTGAGTCAATTCGCCTATTACCTGTCGGTAAAGATTATTCGTATGCAACCGGCCTAACGGTGCAAGGCTCCGTGCACGATGAGTCATCAGATCAGCTGCACCAATCACGAGGCTCGGATGATGATTGAATCCTACCGTGACTCGAGTTGATTGCATCGATATAATATTCACTTTGACGCCCCACACACAGTGGGGCGTAAAAACGCGCGCGTCTATGTTTTTCACAAAATGGCCCAAGATTGGGACCGATGGTGGGAGAGAGAGGAGGCCTTTGCCCAGGAGTGAGACGGGAAATAGGTTAAAAAGGTTTAAGATATAGGATATTACATAAATTCACTTAACCCGAGAATAGAAAAATACTACCTAGTTATACAACAAGAACAATGAAAGAGCGTAGGTACATGCGAAACGCTTTAATTAAATACGTACATTAGAAACAAAAATGGCTACCCAACACATACTCATCGCATGATCCCAAACTAAGCAAATCTTGTACTACGGGTACCATACAATGGTTCGGGGGCGCTCCCAGACCAGAGAAAATTCCGAAAAGGTATTTTCCGAAATGCCACTGGCGAGCATCGAACCCACACACATCAAACCACTAGCTAGACCAAGCCGTCATCGAAATAACATTATTCTAAATCAGCGGGAGGTACCAGGTTTTGATCCCTTGCGAGTCAAAATAATGCAGCATAGACCATACCTTTTTTTTTTAACGTCAGAAAATCCTTTATGGTTACCCTACCACCTGGGGGGAAGTAACAGGGTTATGTGGGAGTCCCGGCAGAAGGCCGTATACCCACTAAAAACCGACGGTGTCCCATCTTTTGCTTATATCGGGGCGCCACGGGATCGCTTTCGCATGCACCGCGACGAGCATAGACCATACCTACCTACCTTTTGAATACAATAACTTTGAAGTTTGATTTTTTTGCAGCCACAAGGGATTACGGACTTGAGTGTTTCATATCGACGCTAGAAAGGCAATTCGTACTAAGCGACAAAAAATCGTAAACTGAGTTATATACCAATCGACGCAGAAAATTCTGGCCGTTCGAATGTATACATGCATCATTTTACGATTTTTTTGTCGCTTAGCACGAATTGCCTTTCTAGCGTCGATATTAATTTCAATCTGATACCACTACAGGTAAAACGGGTCTCGACAGACAGACGGACCGAATACCTCTGACCACCCTGTCAGTGTAATAGTCGTAATATAATAACAAGTATGTTTATTTTACCCTTTAAAGCGATTACCAGCGCATATTTCTGTTATAATGTTTCAATTATTTATACTAATTATATACAATCAATTATTCCATACAAACGCAATCACAATAAACATTATATTTTATTATTAATACATTATAGCGTAGTATTATAAAGTCGTCAAGATAATTATGGAAATATTACACCTTTTGCAGTGGTAGCCGAGTGGTCGAACGCACGCCTTGCAATCAAAGTGCGCAGGTTCAAACCCCGGCTCGCACCTCTAGGTTTCATGTGTGAATCTCACCTTCATCCGAGATTGTCACTTGCTAAGAAACAGTGAAGGAAAACAATTTTTTATATTATTCGGCTATATACCGGATAGTCATACTTGGTCGCTTACCAAGTATTATTTCGGACTTCTGAAACACCGTGTATAAATACATCAATAATAATAATAATACATCATCACGCCTGTATTCCCCGAAGGGGTAGGCAGAGGTGCACTGTAGTGCGCCCACACTTCGCCGATGTATTTTGGGGTCCCAATGTAATAGGGTGCGAGCCTATTGCCCCCTATTACATTGGGAATGATAAAAAAAAAAAATGGTATAATATTGTATAATAAATAAAATATTGTTTTCTTATATTTACGCGAATACGGAACACGGAATCACAATCGGGAGAGGTAGTGCGATTATTATATTGTTTTATACATTGAAATTAAACTATTTTACGGATTTTATCGCGTTTATAAAGTGGATTTTACCGTGTATAAAGTTTGTGAGGATGGATGGATGTTTGCTACTCCTTCAAGCTAAAAACTTATACTAACTACGAAAAACTTATAACTTAACTTACATTTTTATGAAACCTTACAGTGTTATTGTTTACACATCAGAATAACATATAGGCTATTAACAACGATATTGAATAATAGAAGACTACGAAGTCGTTGGTAGAAGCTAGTGGCTAATATATTCATCATATCTTCATCCATATTACGCATTCACAACGAATAGCTGCTAATAAATATTATGTTTGAAAAACGCAACACGGAATCACAATCGGGAGAGGTAGTGCGAATTGGTGATTAGTATATTGTTTTCTTATATTTACGCGAATACTATACATTGAAATAAAACTATTTTACGGATTTCTAACATTTTTATCGGACCGCAAACAACAACTAATTATGAGGGTACCCAGTTATTAACTATGACATCAGGACGTCTAACACCTCAGTCCCCCCGTGACCATGGTTGCTGTAAAGCAGCCGAAACGTCGGGAAAATAAAATAGTAAATACACGCGATAAAATCCGTAAAATAGTTTTATTTCAATGGTGATTAGTAGTTTGCATATGTAAGGAAGGTATCGTTGTTGCTCAGGCGAATGGCAAGTGAACCAAGCCTCAAGACACCTAACACTACCTATTATCGTTGGGGAGTTGCTAAGAATTCCATTTTCCATTTTCATCTTAAGTTAACCGCAGAAATCCGAAGTAAAGTAACATTCAATCAAGTTGGCTACGTCAAAGTTAAGCTAACTGCTTAAATAAAATATCACCCAACCCGCGGTTTAAAGCTAGTATTAAATGTTCCGTGATCCCAGTAATAACGTTCAATTACTATACTGCACAATTAAACCCGGTACACACTCGGATAGGGTTACCACCCTGCTGGACCTGTTGAGACATTCACAAGATTTTATCCGGACTGTCAAAGTTTCGCGATTAAAAAATTCAAGTCTCAAATATTACGTATGTTTTCATTGTTGGTATGTTTACTGCGTCAGATTTTTGTGTTTCCATTTCTGTGTTGAGAATTCTTAGGAGTTGACAGCGCGTCGAAATTCACTCGCGTTATTGATGGATGTTTCATTGAAAAAAGTGCTTCTTCTAAGAGCTAATACAGTTTGATTTGGTATTGGCAAATATTTTTTTGGTGTACTCATTTGTTGTCTGATAGAAGCTTAAATAAAATTTTATTGGAAATACTTACTCGCAAAGAAAGCATTGCTTAGTTCGCGCTTGTACAGTAGGTTTATACGTTTTGAGAAAATTGCCCCTAAAAATGGTTTTGTCTTGACACCAAAAAGCCTAACATGATGCTAAATTGCATCAGTTTTTTAGCGAAATCTTTTACCTGAAGTTCATTATTTATTTAAAACATTAAACAAAATTACCCTGTTTATGGTTACCAACAAGAACTTTGGATTTTATGACTAGTGAAGTATTTAAGAATCTTGCGGGAATGTTTCAGTTTAATTATATTTGTGGTAACCCTACACTTGTGCTATATTCTGTAACCTTGAGAAGTGAGTGAGTTCTCGTCACCAGCGGTGGAATGTCATTAATGCCAATGGTAATGCAGCAAAACCACGTTACATTTACCATCCAATCATAACAAGCACAACCTTAAGACAACTACAGAAGGTTTAAAGTCAACGAGCAATAATTTTTGAAGAGTTCTTCAAAACTCAGTGACCACCTAAGATTTGCAGTTGATAATAAATCAATTCCGTCTTATGTAGTCGGCGGAAGGTGCTTGATCGTTGAGCTGTTCGTTTTTGAAGAGTTTCGCGCGTTTGTTACAATATAATGGTGCAAATCAGCCGTCGTGATTGTAGAATTACAATGTCGTGCATTGCTTGCACATGCATTTATGTTTTGAGCTCCAATAATTGAGTATTCTGGAAAAAAAAAGATGATTTTTGTGAGGTTTCTTTCCTTTTAATAAAACTTATGGGTAAGTTTTGGTACTGACAAAAAAAATCGCGTTCGTCTTGGAATACCAATTTGCTTTGGCTTTATAGTTATACCTAATATTAAAACAATACAACAACAAAAGCAGTGGTAGCCTCGTGGGCAAGAACGCTCGCCTTGAACGTAAGGGGTGAAATTAGAAGCTAGTGCCTGCATATGGAATCCCCATGAGAAGTCGTACGCATTGATTCTGGAGAAAATGCAAAAGACTTTTCTACGGTACTTTTATAGACGAAGGTTTGGATACTATCCATATCTGTATCCTACCAAACACTTATTGGGATGCCTAAACCTTAATTTCCTGGAAGTAAGGCGGGCGGTGGCCCAAGTCTTAATGGCCTGCAAGACTCTTCTAGGTACTGTTGACGTTACTGATTTACATGAGCGGCTATTCCAATTGTTCGTGCCTAATAACTATTGTCGGGCAAGACGGCACAAGTTGTTCGCTGTGCCGCAGTGCCGCAGCGCACGGTCGCTCGTGCGATGTCCCCCATACCGCGCATGCTAACTGCGCTCAACGCCCTTGTGTGCCAAAATTCCGAGCTGGACTTATTTGCTGATGAATGGAAGGTGATAGTGTCTGAAAGTGTGAAGATGTGTTAGATGAAAGAGTGTAAGGTATATCTGTCTTACCTATTGTATTGTCTTACCTATTGTGTTACTGTGTCATTAGTGTAAGTGGCAATTGTATTGCCGTTCTAATTGATTGATAAATAAATAAATAAACAAGTTCAAATCCCAGGCCCGCACCTCTGAGATAATTTTCATGTGCGAATGTCATTTTCAACAATGATTACCACTTGCTGAACGGTGAAGGAAAACGTCGTGAGAAAACCTGCACGTCTATAGAAGGGCGTGTGAAATTCACCAACCAGCAATGGGCCAGCGTGGCGTTTATGACCCAAATCTCCCTCGTATTGAGGGGGAATGTGCCCGGTATAATGGTGATAGGTTCGCCCCCTATTACATTGGGACCAAAATACATCGGCAAAGTGTGGGCGCACTACAGTGCACTTCTGCCTACCCCTTCGATGAATACAGGCGTGATGATGATGTATACTACAACAAAAGGTGGCTGTAAGGACCCAGATCATATTTATCTTGCCACTCACTTGCTGTAAACCTTATCAATTATGTTACTCCACGATTTCCACGCCACACAATGAGACAGTAAACATGTTTCCGCATTGTGGAGACGACAAAGAAACTAATGACCATTATTCATTGCGGTGATTGACAATATAATATCAAGAGTAGGTGTATGAACAAAGGATGCAAAAGATGTAAAGTGATGTGTACTTGGATACCCTGCGACCCAATTCTCGCATGATCGACTTCATCTCTATTCGAGATATGTCAAAAAAAACCGGCCAAGTGCGAGTCGGACTCGCGCACGAAGGGTTCCGTACCATTATCTATAAAAACGGCAAAAAAATCACGTTTGTTGTATTGGAGCCCCCTTAAATATTTATTTTATTCTGTTTATTTTTTATTTTTTTTTTATTTATTTATTCTTAGGAAGATTTACAGACAAATAGTATTGATATATTAAGATACAAGTATGTAGTCCAGTGCTATTAACAAATCTTCACAGATGAAATATAAATATTTTTAGCTAAAAATAAAAGTAGTAGACAGTAGGTATTGAAATCCGTAAAATTCGAACAATGTGTAACATGTATATGATAACTACTGAATCTAAAATTTGGTTGAAGTAAAAAAAATAAAAAAAATAAGTGGATAGCTGTGTCTTATGATAGTTATCAACATAAACGTGTTATATCGTTGACATTAATATTATTGAAAAAAGTCGTTACATGTTAGTTTTTTAGCTGAATCAGTGCTACTGCAAAACAGGTCTATATCATGTGGTAGTAGATTGAAGGATTTACATGCACGTACAACAAATGTGTTAGATCTATATCTGGTCCTTGACTGTGGAACGTACAGAAGGGGGCGCTGTCTTAGCCGAAGAGTATCTGTCCTCAGGTTAATTTTAGACAATAATTCAGGACAATCAATTTTGCCATTAGCAATGTTCATAAGCAGGCAAACGTCACTTATGTTTCGTCTGATTTCAAGGGGCAAGAAGTGGTACCTTTTACATCTGTGGTGGTAATCCAAGGAACATTGACGACATTTAAAATCCAGATGCCTGAGAAATCTGCCTTGAATACGCTCAATTCGTGATATATAAATCCCATATTGAGGATTCCATATTTGGGATGCATACTCAAGATGGCTCCGAACATAGGCACAGTATAAGATTTTAAGCGTCTTGATGCTATGAAAATCTGCCGATCTACGGCAGATAAAGCCTAGTGCTTTAGTCGCTTTTTTCACAATGAAGTCAATATGCTTATCGAACAAAAGTTTAGTATCATGGACTACACCCAAATCCTTAATGTCGTGTAATCTTATTAGCTCCTGATTTCTCAAGGTGTATTTAGAGTTAACCAGATTGCGACCTCGCGTAAACGATATAAGGGAGCATTTCGACACGTTGAGATCCAGTTGATTAAGTAGGCAGTAACTTTCGAATCTCAGCAGATCATCCTGAAGGTCCTGAGTATCACTCGTGTTACGGATCACTTTAAGAATCTTCATATCGTCAGCGAATAAGATTATCTTGGAATTGTGAAAGCAATTCGCTACATCCATGATAAATATTGTGAAGAGCAAGGGTCCAAGTAATGATCCCTGAGGTACACCAGACTGAATAGGTACATAGGTGGATATGTATCCGCTCAGAGCCACTGCCTGACTGCGATTGTCAATGTAAGACGTTATCCACCTGAACAAATCGCCGTGGATGCCGAATGACGCCAGTTTGTTTAGAAGTATACCATGGTCGATACGATCGAAACATTTACTATAATCGGTATAGATTACGTCAACTTGCGCCCGTTGCTCCATCCCAGCAGTTATGAAATCATTGGCCAAAGAGAGATTAGATACGGTTGAACGACCCTTGAGGAATCCATGTTGTTCGCTACCAAAAGAACACTTCAATGCACCATACATTTGATTATAAACAATCCTTTCGAGAACTTTAGCGAATAAGCAAAGCTTAGATATGGGTCTATAATTATCTACTTTGGTTTTATCGCCTTTTTTGAAGATCGGTGTTATGAACGCAGACTTCCATATTAGAGGAACCGTGCCCTCATTGAGGGATCGCTTGAAAAGTATGCATATTGGTATTAATAGGCTATCAGCGCATTTAGTTATAAATATTGGAGGTATAAGATCCGGCCCTCCTGACTTGGATAAGTCGAGGGATTTCAGTAGCTTTAATATGATTTCAGGATCTACCGTGATGGAGGCAATGTCCGCACAGGCTGAGTTTTCGGCGACTACGCTAGAAAGTGCCATTGTGCTGGGCTCATTAAATGTTGACACAAAGTAACTACTAAATAATTCGCAAATACCTTGGCCTGAGTCGGCAGTTAAATTGTTATAAGACATTCTACTAGGAAATGACGATGATTTGGTTTTGCTTTTTATATATGACCAAAAGTATTTAGGGTCTTTTGTTATTTGTTCCTCAATTCTGGCAATATAGCTGTCAAAGCATTCCTTCTCTAATAAGACAGCTCGCCGGCGCAGAAGTGAGAAGACGTGGTAATCAGAGATATTACCATAATTCCGATACTTGGAGTGGAATTTGTGTTTTTCCTTCAATACTTTAATCAGAGCGGAGTTGAACCAAGGAGGATATGACCTTTGTGTAAACTTCTTTTTGGGTATGTACTTGTCTCGCAGTTCGTATAAACGATCGTAGAAGAAACTGACAGCTTGCTCTAGTGGGATGCTGTTGAGTAAGCTCGACCAATCTGTTTCATCAAGTTCGGATGATATCATTTCGTAGTTGGCTTTATTAAAAATATATTTAGTCAAATGCTCCTGTGATAGTGTATGCAGTTCAACAAATTTAGCTAAAACACAAACGGATTTGTGGTGTGGGTCTTCTTTGATGAGCGGGGAGTCACACGCGCGAACCGTGACAGCATCGTTGGAAAGTACTAAATCTAATATCCGTTGGTTACAGTTAAGCTCACTATTATATTGACCCAAATTACAAGTGTTGAGAGTATCTAAAAAGTTAACTATGTAATCGGAATTCGATGTAGCTTCGGGCTCTAGCTCACAATCAGTAGAATTTTTGACCCATTTAATGTGGTTCCGTAGGTTGAAGTCACCCATTATTATAAATTTGTCGAGCGGGTGGGCCAACACTAACTGAGTTAACTTTTCCATGAAGTTGTTGAGTTGAACTTTATGTTTGTTGCCACCCTCTTCATCTATCAGATAGACAGTACATATGTGGATATTGTAGGATATCGATGGTCGCTTATTCTGTACTGATATCGATATCCAGATATCTTCAGCTGAGCTTGACCAGTCACTTCTGTCTATTACCGTGTGATTACGTTTGACTGCTATTAAAACACCCCCTCCCCTACTTTGACTCGTTCGTATGTAGTCCCGGTCACGCCTCCAAATGAGATATCTATCGTCGAAGAGTTCGGCGTTCGATATGCTCTCGAGTAGCCATGTTTCAGACAGTGAAATAACGTCATAGTTTTCCAAACTGACCATTCTGAACAATGTATCTGTTTTGGAACGCAAGCCGCGCACATTCTGATAATAGAGATTAAGGGATGCCATTACTAACAGTTAATGAATTAAGATTCAATATGTAATCAAAAATAAAAGGGTGATATTTATGTGACCAATTTGTAGCGTGACCCGAGGAGTTCCTATTCCACCAAGCCAGAAGAGAAATAACACACTTGAAATCTTCAGCAACATTAAAAAAGCAGTGATATAAATGTAAATAATAACAGTAACTCACAGTGATAGGTTGACGACCTGAGTATACCCAGTGGATAAAGTAGATATTAAGTAGAATCGTACAGCTATTGAGAAGAAAAACAATAATAGAATTACATATTATGATATAAAGACTAAGATTTAACACATTACAGACAAGAAACAAGTTTATTTGTTGTTATAGCAGAAATACGTCATCTGTGAACATTTCAACTTTCTAATTATCACGGTTCATGATATACAGCCTGGTGACAGACAGACGGACGGACGGACAGCGAAGTCTCAGTAATAGTTCCCGTTTTACCCCTTGGGTACGGAACCCTAAAAAAAGATAAAAATTTGGCCAAGTTGATGTTTTATTATTTTTATATATTTTGTTAAAAACGTGCTTTTAAGCCCCAGGCATACGGCGGCGTCGAAACGCTCCCGACATTTTTTACCAACGCCAAAATGAACTGTATTAACTCTGGGAGTCAGCTTATTTTTCAACGAAATGTCATTGATGACTCGAGTGAATCTTGACGCGTGCCTTTTAGCACAGAAATTCAAACTTTATGTGCATTGACATAACGTACATTTTCATAAAAATATTTTTGCAATGGATGCCGAGTGGTCGAACGCACGCTTTGCAATCAAAGTGTGCAGGTTCAAACCCCGGCTCGCACCTCTGAGTTTCATGTGCGAATCTCATTTACATCCGAGATTATCACTTGCTAAGAAACGGTGAAGGAAAACATCGTGAGGAAACCTGCACGTCTGAGGGATCTTGACTAGTTCTCGATAGATGTGTGACAGTCTGCCAACCCGCACTGGGCCAGCGTGGTGGACTATGGCCCGAATCCCCCTCGCATTGAGGGGAGGCCCGTGCCCAGCAGTGGGACGTTAAAAGGGCTGTAGTAGTAGTAGTAGTGGTGCCAGGTGTCAAGCCTCGAGTTTCACTCACTTAGGTTAAGATAGGAGGAAGATCGCCTATGAGGTGGACTGACCAAATAAAAGCGGCAGTAAATGTTTCATCATCACTACACCAATGCACGAGGAAGGCGGCCATCAGAGAGGAGTGGCGGCGTGTTGTGAAGCTTGCCACCAACACCTGAAGTGATGACCACGACCACTCTGACAAGAGTGATACCGACAAAGAAGAAGGTTAAGATAAGGACCTACTATAGTCTGAATAGTCCCATCACTAGACGATGAGACATGGCCTTTGCGCTGCCAATCCCCTGAATCACTATTTTCTTGTGAAACTTGACATCATTGTTGACTCACGCGCACAACGCTCAAACGCCTTGTATGAATATAATAAAGATAACCTATTATTTTAATTGAAATTAACATACA
Organism: Ptilodon capucinus; assembly: GCA_914767695.1. Classification (NCBI taxonomy): domain Eukaryota; kingdom Metazoa; phylum Arthropoda; class Insecta; order Lepidoptera; family Notodontidae; genus Ptilodon; species Ptilodon capucinus. The sequence continues at coordinate 10,210,077 of OU611817.1, read as the reverse complement.
TAATAGCCCTTTTAACCTTCCATTACTAAGCACGGGCGTATCCATCAATACGAGGGCGATTTGGGCCATAGTCCACCACGCTGGTCCAGTGCGGGTTGATGAACTTCACACGCCTTTCTATAGACGTGCAGGTTTTCTCACGATGTTTTCCTTCACCGTCCGTAGCAAGTGGTAATCTCGGATGAAAATGAGATTCGCACATGAAACTCAGAGGTGCGAGCCGGGGTTTGAACATGTACATTTTGATTGTGCTCACTCGGCTACTCGGCTACCACTGCTATCTATCTATGTACAATTATAAGTTAGAAAAACAGACAAATAATAATAATAAAGAAATACCTAGAGAAAGTACTTTATAGGTATGATAATTATATTTAAGATTACCTACTAGTTATGTAATGGTATCAGTTTAGGGTCTATTAGTCCTATTAGGTCTTTCCGCGTTGCCTCACAGAAATATTTTAATGACGAGTGTGGGGATCGAAGCCGGGCACTCTCGGTTACGAAGGCAACCCTTATGAATGCCTTCTATCCACTCTTTCAAATCCCGTTCAGAAAACCGTTTCGATAATTGATCCCCCCGTATAAGCAATTTCAACATCCAAATAAGTTCTGTTTTATTTCATGTACTTAAACTAATGTATGAACATGAGTTCTGCGCTAAAGTGGCACTTATTATTAGTTGCGTTAAGCGTTAATTAAGGTCATATTCATTAAGCTTGAGAGGGCTTAAAATAAACACTATCACTCATTGGGGTCACATGACTGACTGACAGCATTCCCGTTATACTAACATTGTTAAATGGATGCTTACTTACATAAATAATACATCACCACGCCTGTATGCCCAGAAGGGCCCAAAGAATGAATGAATGAAAAGAATGCACAAACGTGCCCACACTGTATGTATTTTGGTCCCAATGTAACAGGTGGCGAGTCCATCATGCTGATTCAGTGCGAGTTGATAGACAGCCCGCATTAGGCCAGCAGTGTAGTGGACTATGGCCCAAATATCCCTTGAATTGAGAGTAGGTAATGTATAACGGCAATAGGCTCGCCCCCTATTAGGTATATTGGGACTAAAATACATCGGCGAATTGTAGGTGAACTGCATCACTGCCTACTCCTTGGTATACAATGCATCATCGCATTTATAACATTAGAACCGTATCATATCCTGGAGTGACTACCATAAATGGAATGAGATCAGAACATCTACGGAAGGTCTTAGAAATCATTAACATTCGACTCAAGCGCATGGCATTCACATTTTATGGACATTAGAAGTGCATGACTTATCTATGTATGCAGGGTGTATCAGAAGTCCGAAATTATATTTTAAGAACATACGGTGTACAATTTATGCGTAAGGAAGGTAGATCAAATCTAACTATCATAGTTTTTGAGTTACAGACCTTTGAATATTTGTCATAGGTACCGCGGTGAGGCCTTCCAGAAACCTATTCAATAGTTCAAAGTTCATCAACGAGAGTTGAATACTACACAGAATTTGAAAATTTCGCACAGTTTGCCAAGGGTTTAACCGAGAGCTCGTGTGATTGCTACCATACATAATGTCCTGCCATTACACCGTAGGTTAGCCGGCGTTACCGTGTGAAGGTTGCCTCACAGTGAAGTACCAATTACAAAGTAACGTTTAAAATTTGTTCTAGGTAAGTCAGTTTCCGAGATTTGCGCGCACAGATACAATCCGGAAAGGCATGCTGCCAGTTCAGTTTGTTAACTGTATGTACGGTGTGCAAAATAAGTGTAATACTCGAATAGTAAACCAAAATAAATTGATAAAAGGATAGATAACTCTTTATTGTTCAAACTATATCGAGGGGTGAAAGAGTATTTGACTTGAGCGACATTAAAATGTTATCACTAAAAGTAATCTCTAACTATTTTTTTTGTAAGGACTACGCTGTTGGCCGTGAGTTGGCCTTTACAGCTTCACCGGAGCAGTGGTGAGTGCTGAGTGCGACTCCAACCAAAGCCTTAAGGGCGGAAGAGGAGGGCAACCAGCTCAAGGGCGCCACAAGGGCCACTCGGCTTGGGCAGTTGCCGTGAGGGGAGAGGTAATGACTGCGCTCCTAGGTGCAAAGATGCACCTAGGAGCAGAGTAATCTCTACCAGGCAAACTTTGGATGGAGAGGAATTGAAGTGCTAGTAAAAATCTTGTAGAACATACAAAAAAGTTATAACTAAGTCAATGAAAAGAAAACACTACAAAATATCTGTGATATTTCTTCTACGATTTAGTTTGTTATTAATCATGTAGAGAAATCATAACATTTAAGTTTTGTTTTGGCTCACATGCTAGTATTGCAGCAACCATTTTGATAATTATGGGATTTAAATAAATTTGAATCCGAATTTCGAACGATTTTTTTTTAAATTCAAATATCCAATTAGAGATCGAACGATTTGAAATTTTTAAATTTGAATTTCGAACTATAGATTGAACGATTTGAACATTTCAAATTCGAACTATTTAAACAGTTTAAATTAAAATTTCGAACGATTTGAAAATTTTTAATGTGAAATTCGAATGAATTATCTCGATCATTCTAAGCTTCTGTTTTCTGCTAACGCCCTCGCCCCCACGGCCGTTTGCAATCAAGATCTGCGTCCACCAATTGAGTTATGATGACTCGCGGAGCTGGGAATGCGGATCGCTGCAGTGTGCGACTGCCCTTACGCGATCACTATCCATTAACAATGGTTGATTGGGGACCGGGTTATTGATTCAGAACCTTTATTAACGAATGACCAACTATTAGTATACATAATACAATAGTAGCAAATAGTAACATATTTCCTTGAGTGAGGTTGAGTGGACTCGAGGAATTCTCTAGGTAACGTCTTGGAATACGGGTGTAAATTTGTTTATCCCAAAATGTTAAAAAATATGTCCAGTGTCCACCCGTGCAAAGCCGGGTCGCACCGCTAGTTCTACAATAAAATGAAGATGACAGTGCGAGCGAATTTTGACGCGAGGGTGTGTGGCTTTTACCACAGAAATTTAATCTTTATGCATATTTACACAGAGTTGGTTTTGGTATGGCAAAAGATTTGGCGCGTGAGTTTCGACTCCTCTGTGTGTGCGGCTTTAAGATTATCTTAATGTTGAATCTCTGGCATGGTGCTATCTGACCACCAAGAGAGTCGCTGAGCTTATGGTCAGCATAATGATTCGATGGATGACGACAACTCGGTGTAGTGGCTCGAACCTGCACTGGGTAGTCGCAGGTTCGATTTCCGTGTAAACTTTGACAACACGTCCTCAAATCTACTAACTCAATTGGTATAGAATGACAATATTGACTCTAAAATGCTTAAAATATCTACTACTACAGCCCTTTTAACGTCCCACTGCTGGGCCCGGGACTCCCCTCAATGCGAGGGGGATTCAGTCCACTACGCTGGCCCAGTGCGGGTTGGCAGACTTCACACATCTATCGAGAACTAGACAAGTTCCCTCAGACGTGCAGGTTTCCTCACGATGTTATCCTTCACCGTTTCATAGCAAGTGATAATCTCGGATGAAAATGAGATTCGCACATAAATCCTAGAGATGCGAGCCGGGGTTTGAACCTGCACACTTTTATTTGCAAGACGTGCGTTCGACCACTCGGCTACCACTGCTACTTAAAAATATCATTTTTTTACGTTTGACGACGGCTTGGTCAAGTGTAGTGGTGGGCAAAGTACCTACGGCTCGCGGGCCGGCTCCGGTGCACGGGATCGTTGCGGGTTCGATTACTGACAGTGGTCAATTTTGAAAATGGTATTTTCGGTGTTTGCCCTGTACTGGGCGTTACTGAGATCGCCCCCAGTCCATTGTATGGTACCAATAGATCAAGCTTTGACGAAAAACATCAACGAAGTGTGGGTGCACTGCACTGCACCTCTGTTTACACCTGTCGGGGAAAACATGCTTTAAGTATTTTTTGCATGTAGAGGTAGGTACCTATAGTTATGACAGTTTAAAAATTGTCTGCGTTTCACTAAATAAAAAAACTACATTCATAATAGTCGAATTTTGAACTCTAATGATAACACGACACAAAACATTGTTGCCTAAAACATAATGTCATTATAAAAGTAGTAATTAAATTCATTTCGAAGTAATCTTTCTTTCTTTACCGCTTGCGTAATCCAGTTGTCCATGTTAAACCAGCTTACAGCGCCCCCTGCCGGCGACACACCAAATAAAATGCTAATTTCCCAGACAAATCTGTTTTGATTAAATTTTAAGTAGACAAGCCAGATTATTTTTAAGGCCGATTCTGTAAACAAGTATCTAAAGCGGTTTTTTTAATAAAACAGTACGCAACCAATAAAAAAAATATAAACTTTATGGTTAAATTTAACTATAGCGGAGAACGCAGGAACTAAACGCAGAAAACAACCCCTTTCTCAGTGCTGCCACCCGTAACGGAGAAAGTTGGCGCGCTTTCCACGCCCAAAAAGTTCCGCTACTGCCCGCTAGGTGGCGCTAAACGAACGACGCGTCCCGAAGCATTCGGGTGATGAGCTCTGCATGTGTGCGTGCAAGAGTGAGACCGCTAGAGAAAAATAAAAAAGGAGTAAAATAGACAGCGATATGTGTATACAAAGGCGTGGTTACGTGCACGCAAGCAATTTTTTTTTATCGCAAAAATGGCCGGAACTTTACACTATTCGCGCTACTACGTAAAGTCGCAAGTACATTAGATGCGTAACATATTAAACTTTAAATTGAGGCAATAAGGTTGAAATTTGAAAGTTGGTTTTGTTTGAAATTGCGTTTGGACGCCGTAGTGTGGCGAAATAATTGGCGTCACTGGCGTCGCGGCGTTACTAGAAAGAGAGGATACAACAGCGGTGGCATCGCGTTAGAGCGGTATTCCTATGCGACCGTTAGAAAGAAAGAGATAGCGAGTGTACGGACAGGGGCCGTTAGAAAGAGACATTGCGAAAACATTTCCGAAAAAATGCTGTTTTCACCAAAGGTGCGCGCCGCGATAGAAATTACGGAAACATGGGCGCGGTTTAAAAAATTGTCAGGGGCGCCTGCGCCCTCCGTAAAAAGCCGGTGCGGAAGTAAAGGGGGAAAGAGACGTTAGTTTTCGTATGACGAGTTGCAGTCGAATGCCGCGCCGCGAGTCGTCGCCACCGGCGCGACCGACATAAACAATAAACTGCTAATTATCGCGATTAATAAGCGAACTGGTTCGTGTACCCCGCGCATTTATAATAGTGACGTTCCATTCCAAATTCTAATTTTCGCTTTCGAATGTGTCAATTGTGTTTGTCAGACTGGCGCGGTCATGCGTAATCATTCGAATTTCGAAAATAACTTTGACGCAAAATTAGTCGAGCGAGGGCGAGGTGTTCGCGACGCAGTGTTTGTTCGATAATCAAATGCAGTCCGATGACGCCGTTTTCCCGCTAAAATCGGTAACGGCCATGTTTTTTCATATGCCCCGATGATACTTAGGTACTGTGAAAATTGCTGAATAACGTTCAACAAACTGTGAATATTATATTATCAAATACACGTAAATTGTAAATACAAAGTTACATACCTACTAATAACAGTGAACGCAAAAGGAAAATGTACGTATCTGTGTATGATATTATCTCCCGCAACTAACCCGTACGAGCTGGCTAAACGTATAAAAATCAATTATCACAAAAAAAATTTTTTACGAAATATTTGTAGCTGATCATTTAAGGAAAAATATGTGTTAAGTGTTAAAATTTTTTGATAATAAACATCGAGAATGTTATTTGGGGAAGATCGTGCGCCACGGCCAGCCTTCACTATATTCTCATCTACGCTATATTTGCTTAGTTATTAGTAAAACTCTTAAGCAAACAATGATGTGCCAGCAAACAGTATTGTTATCGGTGTATACTTCAGTATTTTTGTAAGTATATCATTAGAAAAATAAACATTTATGTCAAATTCTGCCACAGTGTAGGTATATAATGTGTAAAACGTACTATAAATCAGACATCTCAGCTGCTCAGTTTAGAAAATACTTTACTTATACAAATAATACGGACACAAGTATTTAGAAGCTTTCCATGTTATTAATACTTCAATTTATCTTCCAAATTACAGTGTTTCAACACAAAATTTGACAATCAATCTACAAATGGCCAAATATTGCCATTGTTCAATGCTTAAGTTCTTTCATTATGCCTAGTAAGTAAAATATTAATGAGGGGTTATGGTTGCCAAAACGTTGTCGTTTTAATAATAAATTTACATAAAAAACTTTCCATTAATGTTAAGGGTTTTTCTCGTTTTATAGCCCGTGACATTGTTTTTTAAGGCAAAAGTAATAAAAAGCGATTGTTTATCACGAATGTCAGTGTCGTGGCATATTATTATCTCTGCGACTGATAGCGTGTCAGGTGAGACGTGTGATTTTATCGCACTCCTACGAAGTAGGTACTTACGATTTGAATAAGTACTTTGTTTATAGAATCCACAGCTAGATGTGTACCTACAGAGTTTGTGGCGTAATAGATACTGTGAAATGCCAAACTTGCTCTAAAAACAATTAATTTTAAATGATATAAAAGCACCTTGAGTGCACCTTTTATACACATATTTCCAAAATATCAAAAACGTAAAATAATAATAATTAGAAACCACCTTTTGCTGGATAGAAAACCTAGATAGCAAGGCAATAAACTCGTTTGTAAATGGGATGAAATTCTATTTTTTAACGAAACCTATGGGATATAATAATATACTTTACAATTTATTGTTTTACAAAATAATTTCCATGTCTGATTTACTTACAGTTCGTACAAATGGTTTGTATAAATGCTTACCATACTTTTTTTACATTTTTTTTTACTATTTATCCATGATAAGTATGTTGTAGTTATTCAGCTGAAATGCGTTATACCTATATACACTTTATATCTGTTGATTAGTTACTTCACTTACATTAAAACTGAATTAAATAGCAGATATTAAATAAAATTGAGTTTAAATATTTATGATCTTGTAATTTTGTTTTGTCAAAGCAATCTCCATTTATAAATTGATTCTGAAAAATAAATCTACCTATGAACAGTACCGCATAACTAAACAGAGACAAACTGACATTATCAATAATCTAAATTCAAATTAGGAACTAAAGTTTTTTTTTATATCAATCAAGGCTTAAGACAAAAAAATTAATAATTTATGGAAACTCGAAAACATTGCATAAATTTTGTTAATTCCGTACGACATAACAATAAATTAAACGAAATAATTAATTCTAATAGGAATTTCCAGTTTCAGTGACCTGATCATTTATAGAAGTAATTCGAAAATATTAACAATTTACGAATAACCTCGTTGGACATGATGAGAAATTTATACATAAAATTAATTTTCGGATAAATTTATGATACATTTATTGTTTTACATTATGATATCAAACGTATATTGTATTTATCTAATCCAATCAATTTTATTCAAAATTAATTATGCCACGACTCGAGATTAGTGGGCTTTTCTTATTGTTCTTGTCGAACCATATCGGATTATGTACATATGAAACAGATAATATATATGTTACGTAATAGGTATAATGTACCTAGTATTAAACATGCTCATTTAAAGCGTAAAAATATCCATTGTAAAAAACCCGTTTGGGTTTGTAGCTGACTGTTTTTTAATCATATCTCTGAGAGTTGAAACCTAAGAGGCTTTGAAAAATCACATACTATTGGAAACAGAATATTTTATCTCTACATACGTATTCTAGCGTTCGTTTCAATAAGTTTTTATTAGCAAAGGCCTACTCTTTACACCGTTCTGCGTATATCTTTTATAAATTACGTGTTTTAACAGTCAGGACGAAATTACATGACTTCTGTTTATGCCATTTGTTTCATAGCTATATATGTCCTCTGACTTCAAAATTGCCGCTAATAAAATTGAGAAGAATTCCAATTAACACAGGTACGTATCTCATGCTCAATCAAAAAACACAAGCCAGCTTAAATATCTACATCATTAAAACTGATCGAGTAACGTTTGCCTCTAAAATCTTACACAAACATACATATTAATGGGCTTGTTAATTAAACTTTTGAACGTCCGTACGTATTCTACTAATTAACTATAATAGTTAAAAGTTTTGTTTGACATGCCCCCGAAAAAAAACTGTAAAATGTGAGCATGTTTAATAAATTATCCGTAACAACACCTATGTCCGCGCAATGCACTAAATCATTCCAAATACCTACGAATCCGATAACATAAAAATCAGGTTTTTAAAACTTATAGATTAAAACCAGTCGAATTGAACATAAAACTAGCCGGTTGGACACGAACGTTCACCGAATGCCTTCTAACCAATCGAAATTCGTAAATTTAAATTTCGAATCGTGAACGTGGGCCCATGTGTGGGTGGGTCCATACTTCCATTGGGTATCTACCAACTGTGTAAACGATTTTCTCTTTTGATTTCACGATCACACATTATTCGTCACAGCAGAAACTAAAATTAAATAATACGTCCCAAGGACCTTTGAGGCTATTGGGTTTCACATGTAATAAAATGTTGTATTTTTTTTGGTTAATTTATTATGCGCAAGATGTTAAAATGAGTTCTCTGTTGAGTCATGGTATAGGTATTCATGGCGGTCAACGTTCTGAACACGAAATTTGTCATATGTAATTACTTAGGTATTCGATTAACGTAACAGCTACGTAAACGTCATGCATCAATAAATTGATGGTTCGAAAATTAAACAGTTAAATTTTAATTAAGCACCGACAATACTTTCAAATTAATATCGCAGGTAGAAACGTGAGCTTCGATATCGAATACATTAAAACTCGATGGTGTTCAGTGATCCGTGAATACGTGTCAATTAATAATTCTCAATGTAAGAAGAGCCCATCTGTTCGACCACCACATCCCGTTTGGCCGTAATGAAAGAGTACAGAGGCTTCTTTATTCAAATTTTCGAAACGACGATCGCTCCAGCCTGACGTACACCAAAGTCGGACACTACGCCACTATTGCTAAAGACACACGCGTTACGCGGCCCAACTACCGAATGATGCTCCGTTTCCGTCCCTCGCGCTACGTGCGGTCTTGCCTCTCTTTCTACACGCACGATGTCGCCGTCACATCCCTCGGTTTGTGCGGCCATCGCATAGGAGCTAGATTGGCGCGTCGCGTATTTGAAATAGGAACGTTAGCGGCGTACGGTGGGGTGGATGTGTGCGTGAGGCGGCGAGGCGACCCTCCCCCGCGCGGCCGCCCCCGCCCGCCAGCGAGGCGAGTGGCGCGCGTTTACACAATCCGTTGGTTCGGATCGCGGACGAAGCTTGTGTCGGTCGCGGCGTCTTCCCGCGTTGACGATCGACGTGCCTACACGTATCCGTCAATTGTTTTTTTTTAATTTTCCAACATCTTTGAACTCGGGTTGAACGCGCTGTTAGCGGTTTCGGAACTCCTTAAATGAATTCGACGTCCCAAACATTGGAACGGGAGTTTAAAAAAATATAGATATTTTAATTTTTTTAATTGAAAGCAACACTGTGCATCAATAGTGATTTTGAATGCGGAATATTATAAAGATTTTTTTTAACGAAAAAAATATTTAAATATTTATTATTTATGTAGAAAATGAATACAATTTATACAAATAAATATATTAACACTGTGAATGAATATCATAGGAGTGTCGGAACAGTGCAACAGTGTCCAATCCAAGAAGCACAAAATATTGTGCCCAGAAAAAAAAAACACCTGATCACAAAGTACCAACCTACATATATAATTATATCTGGTAAGTGTTTACTTATTTATCTCTAATTTTAGGCCCTAATTTTTACCTACCTACTTTATACGTCTAACGCCTAACAAGATTCCGACGGGAATTAAAAATTGTGTTAAATATTCTCAAGATTTATTTTATAATAAAATAAAAAAATATGTTTATACACTTCGATAAATGTCAACGGACTTAATTAAATTTCGATTCCTAATTCAAAATAATAGTCGCCAATGAGTATCATAGATAGTCGTCGCCGAGTCTTATTTTGTTGTAAACTTTTTTGGTTTTCGAACACTCGAAAAGAGGCCATCCTTATTTTGTTCATTTTTTATTGGTACCCGAAATAAAACACCCTAAACCGTGAAAATTCTATTTTTTGTGGGTTGCCACAACGTCAGTATTTTTCCAACTATGTAGGTAACTATCTGAAAAAAGCATAAAACTGATAAGTTAGTAGGTAGGTAAGCACTTATCTACCCGCTTAGCAACAGCTAGTCGGTGATAAAAAACCGTCACATGTTTTTATCATGTAACTACGATTTAACATACCTAACGACCTACCAGTCCTCTTATCGTGAACAAATAAGGGACTTGTACATATTTTGAAACGTTACAATTTCGAAAAAAGTGCACCTAAGTAGGTAGGTACCTACCACGTAGTGCAGATACATGTTAAAAAGAAACTTGTTCAATAAAATGAGCGCTAATAAAAAGAAATTGTAAAGAATTAAATAGGTACATAGGTGTGTGTAAAAACTGACTTATTTGTTTTTTATCGGGCCAAGTAAGTTGCCTTACGTAACCTGCCCTCTGATATCGTGTTCACCTTTAAACTTATCGTCATGTCTCGAGGTGATTTTTCATTATTCACATATATTATTCTATAGATAGACATAATAATGGATGATATAAATGCTATTTTTAAACGACACCGTCGTACAGGCGAGATGTTTCATCCCACTAATATTTTAAATGTGAAAGTTTGTGAGGATGGATGGATGTTTGTTAATCATGCACGCAAAAACTACTTAACGGATTTTGATGAAACTTTACAGAATTATTGTCTAATATGGGCTGTAATTTATAACGAAATTCAATAATCGAAGTCTGTTCGGACGAAGTCGTGGGCAGAAGCTAATATATTATATGCTTATGTATACTTACGCAGTATTTATTTAATAAATTGTGCTTATTTTCTTTGCTATAGTAGATACTGTCATCTAAGAATTTTGCCCAGCAATGGGATGCCACAGGCTTAAGAAAAAAAAAAGCTAAATATAGAGTTTTTTTTCTATACAATTAAATAAAATTATAGTGTCTGTTTGTCACATAAAATAATACATTTTAACTATGACCATATAGAAGTATATGCAGCAAAAAATTTTTGGAATGGATAACCATTCCAAAAATTTTTTGCTGCATATACTTCTGACTGATACAGAACAGATAACAGATAACAGAACAGATAACTGTTTGTTCCTATTAATCTCCGAAATGTTTGAACCGATTTTGACTGGACTTTCACTGACATATAGACTGACTTATATCACAAAATATGTTGATTATATATCTTTCTCTCGTATGAAATAAGACAGAGAGCGACCGAGCCAATCCGTGACAGAGGTCTTGTCTGTTGTTTTAAGGATTATAGACCATTTGTTGTTACTTTTCAATTTCCACGCGTATTCAGTCGTATGCCATTTTGCATTTAATTTAGTTTTTACAATAAGGAAATCAACAATGCCTAGGACAAACATATTCCAATGTAGGTACTATATATGGGTGTATAAGGAAATAACTGTGAGTTACCTACCTTGTATTCCATTTGCCTCAACCTATTATTAACGGTCATCAACAATGAGGCTAACGCCCGCCAAGAAAGGTACCTAATTGCTACATACCAATATCAAAATATAATTCAAAAATAACAAGCTGACACTATACAAAAACAATACCCAGACAGATAGTTACTATAAGAATATCTATCTATACAAATAAATAAAATTGGAGTGTCTGTTTGTAATATCAAAATAACACTTTTTTACCAAATGCGTATGAAAGTATATACGATACCTATAACGAAAACGCAATTTTAAATTGTTTTGTCTGTCTGTTTGTTTGGGGTAAACTTCTAAACGGCTGTACCGATTTCAATGGGACTTTCACTGACAGATAGCTGACGTTCCAAGGCGTAACTTAGGCTACTTTAATTTTAGAAAAAGCATTAGGGTTCCGCGGGAAAAAAAATACCCATATTTCCGGGTAATCTCCCTAAAGTCCACGCGGGCGAAGTCGCGGGCACAGCTAGTACAAAATATATTAAGCATTTGGGGAATAATATTTTATTATAAAACTGGCGCGGCTTCGGATCGGTGGATTTTTTTTTTTAACTACTACTACAACAGCCCTTTTAACGTCCCACTGTCGGGCACGGGCCTCCCCTCAATGCGAGAGGAATTCAGGCCATAGTACACCACGCTGGCCCAGTGTGGGTTGGCAGACTTGACACATCTATCGAGAACTAGTCAAGTTCCCTCAGACGTGCAGGTTTCCTCACGATGTTTTGCTTCACCGTTTCATAGCAAGTGATAATCTCGTATGAAAATGAGATTCGCACATAAACCCAGGGGTGCGAGCCAGGGTTTGAACTTGCACACTTTGATTGCAAGGCGTGCGTTCGACCACTCGGCTACCATTGCTAAAGTATCAAAATATATATGCATATGGGGAATAACATTTTATTATAAAACTTGCGGCCCGTCCCGGCTTCGCACGGGTGGACATTTATTTTTAACATTTTGGGAGAATTAATTAAAGTCCATGTTAATCAGTGATAATGTAACTTTGTAACGGCATTTCCTTTGTAATCGGCCTAGTAGTTTTTAAGTTTATTCGTTACATACAAATCTTTCCTCTTTATAATACTATTAGGTATATAGATGTTAGATATAACTAGAAAAAAGTTTAAATAACTTAACTTAACCGACGATAGAATTACATGGTAAAATCCCCCTCCTATTATTGGTTAAAATGTGGCCTATGTTACCCGGACCATAATAAAAAATCGACTAACAACTCATTCATCAAAATCGGATGAATAGTTTAGGCGCTACGGAGGAACATACGTAAATACAAACATACATACACAGACTATTTCAATCATAATGATAACCCTTCATTTTGGCTTCGCCGTAGTCGGGTAAGAATCTTAAAAAAAAATACATGTAACTTCTCAGTCGAAAAAGTTAGCATTTTTGAGTTGTGACCTTGTTTAAGTCAGCGACACAAATATGTTACGAAATAATTTCGTTATACCCATGGGTGCCTTCCTTTCATGAGCCCGAATTGGAGCCCTTCGGACAGTTTGTCGATGTAACTAAAAAATAAAATAGTACGTAACTTGGAGGAAATATGTAATTGCACACTCAGTTTTTAGGGTTCCTTATTTATTTATTTGAGTTTGGAAATCAACAGCTTTTAGATATATCGGTGATTACAATTGTGATATACAACATACGCCTACTGTTTTCACAGATAAACTTTACAATGTAAGTACTTAATTTAAATTAAAAAAAAAAACATATAGTAACAAAATTTAAAAAGTAAAATCGTACAGTAAAAATAAGAATAAGTAAGTTCTAATTTTTTTCTCTAATTAATTTTGGTGTGCTTCACATCAAATAGATGATGTTATTAGATTGCAATATGAACGCCTTAATCTCACTGCTGAGAGTGAATTAACTCGACTTTAATAAAATGTACTCTGTATCAATATACATAAAGATTGAATCTCTGTGGTAAACGCTAAGCGCCCACGCGTCAAAATTCGCTCGCTTTATCTATATAACTTGGTAAAAAAAATTGTTCTCGTAAATACATATAAATAAATCTATACTAATATTATAAAGAGGAAAGAGTTTTTGTATGTAACGAATAAACATAAAAACTACGGGACCGATTTCAAAAATTCTTTTTCCATTAGTAAGCTACATTATCACTGAGTAACACAGGCTATATTATAGGAACGGGCCGCTAGTATACATAAAGTAATGTGCCCGATATAATGGCAATAGGCTCGTCCCCTATTACATTAGGACCAAAATACATCGGCAAAATGTCAGTGCATTGCAGTGCACCTCTGCCTCCCTTTTCGGGGAATACAAGCGTGACGATCTATATATATATAATCGACGTTATTGTTTATGTAAGCTTCTGCAACACGGCTAAAAACCGTAAGACTTTTTCTCACTAGATCCGTTTTAAAACCGCTAATTAGACGATCTATCTTACCATGGACGATATAATTGGTATAGTTACGTTAAATCGAAACAATTTGAAATAATTACCAAGCGTAGCCTATGAAGATATCAATCAGTTGGTCGTTGGTTGTATTTGCCTCAGGGGACAAGTGCGGTGCAGGTTCGATTCCCGGCTGCTAATTATTATTTACGACCACCTTTTATCCGTAGCCAGCGGCGGATGGGGAGTTAGTTATATTACAGAATACCGATGTTTCTAAGACGTGGTTTTAAATTAACTGGCAACCGGGACTGACTTCCTCTGGTTATTATAAATGGTCTCTACTATTACTGTAATTAACTTACTTAGTTACAGCTTAAAGCTAGCTCTGATAAATAAATTTACAATCGAGGGGTAAATTTTACTGAAAACTATTTGAATGAAAAATTTAACAAAAAAAATTTTTTTTTGTTACAATTTATGTTTTACCTTTTACTACTTTTTATAACTTCAGCAGATCTCTTGTGTACTTACCCATTACCATCACATTTTATAGCAAAAATGTTTTTCTATTTTTTTTTGTTACCTGATGATGAAATTTTAATGTAATAAGATGAATGGCTGCACCTGCGATATTAGCGGGTATTCTGCCTATGTCTAGGTAATTAATTGCAAGAACAAATTAAATTAATACACATTATATTTATTATTGAATTTGGGTAATGCAGATGGCGGATGAATATCCGATATTATTTCAATTTAAACGTAATTTATTTTGCAGTCAATTTATAATACAAAAATTGTGAAAAATTCGAAAATAAATTAAATTATATATACATCATCACGCCTGTATTCCCCGAAGGGGTAGGCAGAGGTGCACTGCAGTGCGCCCACACTTCGCCGATGTATTTTGGTCCCAATGTAATAGGGGGCGAGCCTATTGCCATTATACCGGGCACACAGGTTTCCTCACGATGTTTTCCGTCACCGTTTCCTAGCAAGTGATAATCTCAGATGAAAATGAGATTCGCACATGGAACCCAGAGGTGCGAGCCGGGGATAGAACCTGCGCACTTTGATTGCAAAGCGTGCGTTCGACCACTCGGCTACCACTGCTATTAAATTACTTAAGGGTTTATTGCCTTTCTTCTTTATATTTGCATCCAAACTTTCATGTGAGTTTACCTTTTACCAAGGATAGGGCTGACAGAGCAATCGTCCCAATATTATATTGATGATAACTAGGGTTGCCAACCATACTTTATAATAAAGTATCCTACTTTATTTTTGGTAATTATACTTTTGCATACCAATAAAGTATGTGAAAATACTTTATTTCCAACCTTTACTGTGATGCGTAAAACAAAACAATTATTATGGGTACTTAACTATTTAACGGTACACATAAGTGAAAACGGATGATGGAAACCATTTATAATTACTAAACGAAATGTTAGATGTCAGATGTGGTGTATGATGGTGATTTTGATTATCAAACAAGCTTTCAAACATTTCAAGATAGCAAAATAATGATAGCATGTGCTTAAAACACACAAAAATACGTTTGTAAGGCAATAAACACATAAAATTTGAAAAATACTTTTTTTTTCTTCCATATACTTTATTTTTTTCCTATCCAAACCATTTTATACGCTTTTTTTATCAAAAATAGTTGACAACCCTAGTGATAACTGTCATTTTTGTTATCATAGAAACTTCTAACTTACATAAATAGTTTTAACTATCGATAATTTCATTCAAACAAGTTGTTCGTTTCGTCTATAAGTGTACTCATTGTCATTATCTAAATTTAATTTAATATCCGTCCGACCGCATCTTTCAGTAGCTAACTGCTTTATTTGTCGTTAATAGCTTGGCGCGCCGCCATTTTAAATGCAATTAAATGTAATTCAGTGTAACATTTAATGTGTTTGTGTGTGTGATCTTTATTTTTAATTGTTTTCATCTCCATTGCTCACATTGCTAGGTACTTGCTTCTAACAAATGTTACTAGACATGTAGTTATGCCAAAAAAAAAACAACAACATTAGTAACGAAAGGATCATCCGCTATTATCACGTTCTAACTAACTAACTACAGCCCTTTTTAACGTCCCACTGCTGGGCACGGGCCTCCCCTCAATGCGAGGGGGATTCAGGCCTTTGTCCACCACTCTGGCCCAGTGCGGGTTGGCAGACTTCACACATCGAGAACTAGTCAAGTTCCCTCAAACGTGCAGGTTTCCTCACGATGTTTTCCTTCACCGTTTCATAGCAAGTGGTAATCTCGGATGTAAATGAGATTCGCACATGAAACCCACAGGTGCGAGCCGGGGTTCGAACCTGCACACTTTGATTTGCAAGGCGTGCGTTCGACCACTCGGCTACTCACGTTCATCTTCTTCTTATTCTTAAGAGCTAGGCTCTTGTCGGTGGAGTTTTTTCCATTCATCCTTGTTTTCTGCTTTCCTTTTTACCTCCTGGTATGTTTTGGCATCTATTTTTTCTTTTACTTGGTTAAAGTAACTTCTCCTTGGTCTTCCTCTTCCTCTGCTGCCTTCCAACTTTCCCTCTATTTTTTTTTTTATTAGTGCGTCATGTCTTAAAAAGTAAATAAACGCGATAGAATCCGTAAAATAGTTTTATTTCAATGTGTATTTATTGAATTTGCCCTTGCTATTAATTACTTGACACTGGCTGAAATACCCGATAATTGCAGGTGCAGCCATTCCTCATCTTATTCTATTAAATTTCATTTATTTCGAAAAAAGGAGAAGTAACGAAAGCATCCGCCTTCTTATCATCCGAAAGCATCAGCTAAGCCGGCTACACGCATAAATCAGGAACCCTAATTATTTTCCTAAATTAAAGTAGCCCAAGTTAATCCCTATAACATTAGCTATTTGCCAGTGAAGGTCCCGTTACAATCGGTCCAGCCGTTTCGAAGATTCTGAAGACAAAAACACAGACAACTTTCTTGTAGGTACCATGTAGACTTTTATTACATAGTACCAAGCTGATATTTTGACATTACAAACATACACTTCAATTTTATTTATTTGTTTAGAATAAATCTCATATTTTCGATACAGAACATAAATATTCTTTGAAAGAACCCAATTAATATTAAGTAAAAATAACTACATAATATATGCCCTTATTTCTGCAAACAACAGAAATGATGTGAGGTTTTTTTGTTGTTGTTAAAAGGGTTTACATATTTTTTTTACCTTCATAATGAGGGCTCACATAATAACAGAAATAGTCATATGCAATAATGCGTGTAAAATACGTTTAACATTCAGTATTAATGTGAAAACGCGGCAAGTAATTTTGTACGAGTGCCTTGGAATTTAATAATAAATTTATTAAAATGCATCGCTACGGTTTGCATGAACAAGTCGAGACGGCTGGGCAATGACCTTGCACACACTGGGGCGTCAATACGAGCGCGTCAAAATTTCTGCCAATACTTACCTACCACTTCTTTTATGGAAATTTAATGGAATAAGACGAGGAATGGCTCCGCCTGCGATTAGCGGGTATTTCAGCCAGTGTCAAGTAAATAATAACAAGAGCAAATTCAATAATACACATTATAAAAAAAAAATGAGGGGGAATGTGCCCGGTATAATGGCAATAGGCTCGCCCCCTATTACATTGGGACCTTAATACATCGGCGAAGTGTGGGTGCACTGCCTACCCCTTCGGGGAATACAGGGGTCATGATGTATGCATGTGTAAATTCCATATTTATGGATGATGATCGTGATAAAGATGGCAGATGCCTTATAGAACAAGCTCATTTTTCAACGGAATCTCATTGATACAGCGAGGGAATTTTGACAGGTGGTCGCGTGGCTTTTAGTTTTTACCACAGATATTATTTTTAGGGTTCCGTACCCAAAGGGTAAAACGGGGACCCTATTACTGAGACTTCGCTGTCCGTCCGTCCGTCCGTCCGTCTGTCACCAGGCTGTATAAACTGCTCATAAACCGTGATATTTAGACTGTTGAAATTTACACAGATTATGTATTACTGTTGCCGCTATAACAGCAAATACTAAAAAACAGAATAAAATAAATATTTAACGGGGCTCCCATACAACAAACGTGATTTTTTTGCTCGTTTGCATAGATAATGGTACGGAACCCTCCGTGCGCGAGTCCAACTCGCACTTGCCCGGTGTTTTATGTGTATCGACAGCTCTTTTTGGTATTGGAAAAATATTGTCGTGCGTCTGTAGACGCCCCAGTGTGACCAGGGGCTTTAAGAGATGGCGTGGGGTTTTATAGAGGCATGTGTCAGTGTAAGTTAGGTTAAATAAAAACGCTACTAACTTCAGTTATTTAATGCCCTGACTCCGTAAGGAAGGTTGGTGAACTAATTTAAACTTAAATGTAGATTTTTAACGGTGAAGGAAAACATCGTGAGGAAACCTACACGTCTATAGAAGGCGTGAGAAGTTCACAACACACTGGGCCAGCGTGGTGGACTATGGCCCAAATTTCCCACGTATTAAGGGGGAATGTACTCGGTATAATGGCAATAGGCTCGCCACCTATTACGGGGGCCCCTAGGCGAAGTGTCGGTGCAATGAAATGCGCCTCAGCCTACTCCTTCGGGGAATATACGCGTGATGATGTATTGTAGATCTTTTCTTAACTACTAACTAAAAAAAAACTACATATATTGACTATTTTTTTTTACGAAACGAATAAAATGACGGATTTTATCAATTAAATTCCGTAATTTTATTCATGTAAAAATGTCGTTTACGTCAAATAGTATTTAACCCATTGATATAAATATCGCCAGACAACACATACTGAAGCAAAGCTTGTTTAGGAGTTTATCTCAAACAAACAGACACTTTGTAACGTATATACTTTGTATTGTATAACGTATATATATATGTATTTAGTAAAAAGGTGTTATTTTGCCATTACAAACAGACACTTCAATTTAATTTATTTATAGATTAAAGTAGATGCCTACTGCCACGTGCAGTAGGTATATGGTTGATAACTAAATTTAAGTACTGTTGTTATGCTTATGAGTCCACAAGGCCGCGGATGACTAATAAATGAGTCTACAAATAACGCTGTATCTATGCCGAGGTTTTTTTTTTACATAATTGAAGTAGGTACACACTACACACCGAACAAAAAGTTTGAAATCACTTACACCTTTTTTTGTTGCAAATTATTCGAAACTTGTGTGGTGGTTATTCAATTATTGTATCTTTTTTTGATGTGTTGCTTTAATATCTAACTTGTAAAATAAGTGTAGGTATAGTGCGAGACAACTCAGTTATTGTTTGTTCCTTAAATAAGCAACTATTGGACTGGGAGCGATCCCAGTTACAATTAGGCAAGGATAGATTTACGACATGTTTGAAAAAAAAATTGTTTTTTCTTAACTGAAGACGAATTGTCGGGAATCGAACCCGCAACCATCAGAACAAGTAAACAAAGCGGCCTATGTTCAAACCACTACACCAAACGGTCTTCTAAATTTTATAATCAACTGGATGACCCGTGGAACTTCGTATTACCTACAATACTTTTTCTATTAACGATTTTTAAGAAGTTGAAATCACCCCTTATTACCGATCTAACAAAATAAAAAAACTAATTAAACAAATAAAAGTCTATGAGTTTTAGTTGAACTTTTGTTTTAAAATTAATATTGCAAGAACTCATTCGAAATTCAAAAATATATCCCATAGTGCTGCACCTTGGAATAGTTTAATAAACTATTCCAAACCTGTTCCAAATATCAAGTTGATTAAGAAGCTAACAACGGAAAAATACGACACAATTATATTGGCGTTTAGTAATACGGCACTTCCCATAAACGACCATTAAATTGCGAATTAAGCAAACTTGTTTGAACTTCAGCCTGTTGAATTATTGACGTCGTTTCGTACGCGTTGGTATTGCTGCTTACCCCGATACAAAAATAATAAATGAAAAATTGAGAGCAAAGTTTCTTTTCCTATTTATAATTTTATAAGGGGCAATAACTTATTTTTTAATCCCCCTCGCATTTAGGGGAGGCCCGTGTCCAGCAGTGGGACGTTAAAAGGGCTGTAGTAGTAGTAGAATCACTTATTTTTTAACCTGGTATTCAGTTTCGATATCCGATATGAATATGATATATAAAATACGGTATTACACATCCCTAAACACCGAGTGTCATTTATTCTATTCTCGGGTGTGACCGCGCGTGAGTCACACGACCAATATACATTAACTCCTGCGCAAACAGACGCGTGAAAACGCAAGCGTCAATATTCTTGCCATACCAAAACTAACTGTATTGACTCTTGGGAAATGTTCATTCTTCAACTAAATGACGCTGACAGCGCGAGCGAATCTTGCTTGACGCGTGGGCCCGCGAATTTTACCGTAGAAATTCAATCTTTATGCATATTGACACAGATATTGTTTTGGTTTTGGCAAATATTCTGACGCGCCGTTTTATTGTTACAGTCACGCGTTTATTGAACAAATGTCAGCTATTGGCGAATTAAACAGTGCCACGATGTTCTATGCGCGTTGAAAAAAATTGTAAACATTGAGCAAGCTCTGTGCACACTGGGGCGTCAAGGAGCGCGCGTCAAAGTTTTTACCAAAACTGAACAACACTCGAACTGGGGCCTTACCACTACCTCTAAAAGTATTGCTGTCTCAATTGTAACTGTAAATTTTTGACAGATTGTCTACTGAGTTAACTGTTGAAAACTGAAAGTACATACATATAATCACGCCTGAATCCATGGAGATATTATAACGGAGATGGCATTTCGAGAAGTAATATTGTTAGGCTCATGTTGGCTGCCAATAAACTGTTATAACTTTATTTTAGGTAAATCATTGGAATTGTGGATAGTAGGTATTTCCAATAAATACCCACAAACAATATTAAAACATTATTAAAAAAAACCCTAATTGATACATCAAACCGCACGAAGCTCATAAAACCGAAACACAATAACTCTAAAACTGCAAAAAAAGGTTAAATTGATAGGTAATGAATTGAAAAAAAAAACGACCTCATTCACAAAAGACCTCTGAGATCCGACGCGAAGCCCATTCGCCTAAAGGTTATATGTCGGACTTTGACAGGCAATTAAACAAAGACAGACGATATCTCGAGATGCATTGTCGAAATAATACCGTTTATTTTTTACTTTTCAAATTATTTATTGCCTTGAGAATCATGTACCTTGTCCAAGGGCGTTCTATGACACGTAACAAATTATTATTTTCAATGTTTTTCTAACCTTTTTGATACAATATAGTACCTACAATGATGCAACGCTTATATTTTCTTGTAATTAAATATTTGAACTTTAGATTCTGTTACGTCTTGTGTGCTTAGATTAATCATTTGTCATTGTTTTTGTCATCGAAAGATTGGTACCAAGTGTGTCAATATATTTAACTAAATAAGCGCTGCGAACTGTCATGATTATATTTTTTTGCTAAATAGTAGTCTCACATGGCGCGATGATCTAGACATCATTGCGGGAAAGACGTGGCCGGAAATGGCTCAGGATCGGGTTCGGTGGCGGGAGAGAGGGGAGGCCTTTGCCCCGGAGGGGGACACAAACTAGGCTATTAAAAAAAGAGTAGACTCACCAAAAACAAATTACCTAGTATCAAAAAGATAATATATAATGATGCATTATCACGTGTGTACTCCACGAAGGGGTATGCAGAGGTACACTGGATTGCATCCACACTTGGCTGATGTACTTTGGTCCCTATTTAATAGGAGACGAGTCTATCGTAAATTTAAGATTTTCGCACGACTTTTTATAGATGTGTAAGTTTCCTCGTGATATTTGCCTCCACTGTTCATGTATAATTAAAAATGTTCTTCGCACATTAAACTCTAACCTTCCAGAGGTTCGAGGCCGGGCTTTGTACCTGCACCTCTTAAACGCAGAGTAGTGCTGCTTATTTAAAACATGTGTATAAAAGAAAAGTGATAATATATGGGCTTCATTGCATCAAATTTATTGAGATCTGTGGTGTTAGCACGCATGTCAAGTCAAGACCTCTGTCACGGATTGGCTAGGTCGCTCTCTGTCTTATTTCATACGAGTGAAAGAGACAACATCAAGATATTTCGTGACATACGTCTAATCTTGGCGCTCATGCTACAAGTGCTGGTTTAACTATAAAAAACTGTTTTATCTGTTTTGTATCTATATTCCAAAGTATGATTCGTGAAAATTTAAAAAAAAAACATCATTAGTGCACCATTAATAAAACAATTGCATTAAATTAATTTTTATTTCACATACAGACAATGTAAACGAATTAATGGCGTGTATTTGTTCTTTCGGGCCGACCCGCCGTGCATGTCGTCTGTCAAAACATCTTTGACATAAAGTAACAAGCAATTCATTACTGTCCCGTTGACAATAAAACGGGGATCCGTGGCCCACCGCGCCGCACAATAGGTACAATCACATTAAGTGCTCCTTAGAACACTTTTATTATCGTTGAACTGGAACTTGTCATCTATTGTCATAATTCGAGTTATCTTAATTACTTTTTTTTTTTGTAAAAAATGTACTTGTACGTTTTTTTCACTTGGGTGCCACATTCAGTTACTATACATTCATTTATATTTTTCCGACTATTTATTGGCATAGATTTTTTTATATTCTAGTTTTTTTTAAGTATTCTTTTGAATGGCGACTCCTTGGTCTAGTGCATAAGTCGGCAACTTTTTGAATCGGGAGAGTCAGTTACAATTTTCAAAAATTCTAAGTTATTAATAACCCACAATTTTATTTCTTGCCAACAATTAATAATAGGTACTTGCATAAATAAAGTTTTTAGATAAAAAAACAACAAAATAGAAATGGTGCCTAAACCTCGTTTTTCGATTCAGAACGACTTGTAATGTTTTTTTTTATTTAAAATAAATATTTTTTGCGTATGGAACTAAAGAGCCGCAGCTTCACATCCAAATTAAGCGTAGGCGGCTTAGCCTCACTGCACCCAGTAGGTAGTTGCGGGATCGATTCCCAATGACAAATTTTTAAAATAACCTTTTCGAAATTTACCCTGGCCTGGGTGTAACTGAGATCGCCCCCAGTCTAATGTACGGTACCCATAGTATAAGCTTTGCTTAGTTTGGGAGCATACGACGAGTATGTGTTGTCTGGCAATTTGTCCCACCGCTGGGCAAAGACCTCCTTTTACCATCTTCACATAATAATAAGACCACGTTTTATCCTCAAACTTTCAAATCGTCGCACCATATTCGATATTCAAATTACTTTTTTTTTATTTTTTTTGTTAGTCCATGACATTTACTTGCAACATTGTAGTGATGCGTCAATCCACGAATTCGGATTCAGAAACTTGATATTTTATTAAAAAATTTAAGATCCTTAGCGTTTTGTTGTAAGTTCAAGGCGAATGGGATCACATTACATAAGTAGGTAGGTATCTACTGATATTTTATACCTATTATTATGTGGCTGGTTTAACTTAAAATACACCTTATCATAAAGGATTAGGTTTAACTTGTCATTGACCTAATGTAGGTAGATATTTATAAAGTCGTAAAATATATCCGAACACGTCATGTAATATTCAAACTAGTTTGAATGTCACTAGTCCTTGTATCACTGGCAATCAAATAAAAAAAATATTCTTAGGTAATAAAAAAAATTAAAACATCAAGTCGAATTCTATATTTGAATATTTTTAAATAACTTCATTCCAAAGTTAATTCTTAAAGATCAGTTCAAAATGGAATTCTACATTTAAAATTCGAATGAAAATTATTATTTAAAATATTACGCGTGCGTGCAACCCGATTATGGCGCGAACGTCGACGAGTTAACCCTTGAAATGTCGATGCAAATTTCTCGCATAAATAAATAATGTATGGGCCTCACAGACACATAGATATCGCTGAACGATAACTCGAGTTAGACAAAGATGGATGGTCAAATAAGATCCGTTGACACCTTTGCGCGATAAAAAATAATAATAAATTATCAGTCGTTTTCGGATTATTTTACGCGTAAGTACTCAGATAATTGAACATTTGAATGTAAAAGTGAGTATATATTTTCACAGAAAATATTTTTTGTGCATGTAGTTCTTTATTCTATTCCGCGGATTTTTTTTTGTTTTTCAGATTTTTTGTTTATTCCGTCATTCGACTGCGGCCTTTCCGTCGCCATGATTATGTAATAATTATGTAGTAACTAACTATTTTTTTTACGGCATATAAATTATAGGTAATTATCATGTTTAACGCATAGGTAATTGCGGTGTCTAAGATATACAAACAGGCAGTTACACTCTGATAAGTTTTACAGCTATGTAAATAATGCAATAATCATGCGCACAATAATTTAATTTACCTACGCGTAAAACGTCAAATGAAAATGAACATCTAATGAAAGGAATGCGTAATCGCTGTCATTTAAGCCTGCCAACACAACTAAGGGGCGATTCAAATACAATTTTATTATAAAAGGCTGAAACTGTTAAATTTTGCTGTTTTATATTTGCTCATTTGCGATACATCCAACTTTTATGGCATTATTATTTTGAATTTTAGCTTTTTTTGCATTTACAGTCGAAAAACCAAAGTAATATTAAAGTAATACTGCTATAAAAGGTGGTGGTAAGAGGACAAGTCACGATATCTGTTCCTTCGAATAATAAATTAAAAATAAAAATTCAAAAATTTTAAATGTTTTTACTAGCGCTAATAGCGAATTGTCATACGGACATCGAACTGCAAAACGAGTTTCACGAGCGTCGTAGTTTCTTAAATGAGTTTATTGGCCGACTTGCTATCTTTTATGTATGCACATAATTTATAATGAATATTTTTCATTTAATTATTAATGCAAAAAATAAAAATGCAGTGTACAAATACGTTTCTTTAAACTTGTTCGTTTTTTATACGTCTAGCAAAAATTTAATATGTTGTGTTAACTTGCGTTACTCCTATTACTTTTATTAATTTAATACAATATTTATTTTTCTTTGTTACAGATTAAGGATGATTGACTTGCAGTGCGCGTTAATTTTCAGGTAAATATATTAACATATTTTTTAACTTTAATTACCAACCATTTCTAAAATAAGTGAAAAAAATACCAATGGAATTGAGAACCACCTCCTTTTGGAAGTTGATTAAAAAAGTTAATACGTTGAATGTACTGTATCGACTGCATTTAAGTTTTAGACGATGATAATAGTAGTCACCGTGTATATAGTTCTTATTTTCGACGTTGTAATGAATGCCGCTCGTGGCGACTTCGTTTACAGCGTAAACCCGTTATCGGCGCGGACGCCGGTTCGATCCCATCGACCGCGTCAATTTTGTGCGGGCCTTCATCGAAGCTACGTATCGTTCTATACAATATGCTAGTCAAAATAAGGCCGATATTGAATGTCCCTATACGGTCGCGGTTTAGACGTAGTGTCTTTAACGTAACAACCCACGGGGCCTACATTTTATGCATAAATTATTTCGTAAAAGTTATTTTATGTTTTCGAGATGGTTGATGAAAGTTTTGAAATGATTAAGTTTAAAGTATGTATTTGTATGTATGACATATTAAAACAAAATAGGTAACTAGTTTTACAATGTTATAACATTCTTACTGAAAAAAGTCTATACATATAACTCGTCACGCCATAACTCGAAAACGACTTAGCCGATTCCATTCATCTTTTTAACCGATTTCAAAAAGGAGGAGGTTCTCAATTCGACCCGTATGTTTTTGAAATTATGTTAATGATTATCTCCGGCGTTTGTGGATCGATTTTTTTTTTATTTGTCTAGTACTTTGTACAAAAATCTTACGAAAAAAAAAAGCAAGTTAGGGTTCCTAAATTTCGCGCGTACGAATTGCGAGCCCAAACGTGTGACGTCATTGTTCGATATATAGGTACTTAAGGATACCTACTTATAACAAACGAATTGACGTATACATGCTCAATATATGAGCCGTTTATCTTCAATCAATAATAAAACCTTCGAGGAGAAAGTTTCGATAAAAAACTAAATGATTGATGACAAGAGTGAAATAAACACGGTCCTTATGTTTATCGAATTCGATAAGATATCGTTCGTATCGGATGAATTTCACCTTAACGTCATTAGAAGTGGCTTTCAGTGTCATTATAAAGGTCACATTGCGTTTTGACGTTATTGAAAGATTTATTTTTATTTCTAGTCGTCATTCTGATTTTAAAATATTTTTTTATACAAAATAAAAGGCATGTTACAACTTATCTATGTCTGCCAGCGGTTAATTGAGGGTTAAAAAATGTAAAACTAAAAAAAAAATCTTAACGAATTTATAATTGAAAAAATGATAGGCCACATGATAAAATAGCTGCAATAATTCATTCGTTAATACAATGTTTCACCCATTATACCCGTTCCTTTGTGCTGCTCGCCGCTCGAAACTTACCCCTAACCCTTCACCGACATACGGTGTCTTCAATGCCCCGAACTTTCACATCCTTCCTGTTTTAAATGTATTCATATCGCGGCAAAAAACCTAATGCGTATCATTTGACGGTTTCTAGACAAAAGCCTACTGTCTATTGTGGGGTTGAAAGGTTTTTTGTCGTCTCCGAAATTGGATCGAAAGATGCAACCGATAGTTTGTTCATTGTGTATGTAGAGCGTATTACTTTCGGTTTTTATTTGAAAATCATTTTTTCTATTTTTTTTAAATCAGAAATACTAAAACAATTGGGGCCACCACATCTTTTTACAGTATTCTACCTAATAATTACTACATTTACATTTTTTTTTAAATTAAAAACCTAATAACTGCTTAAGAGGTATGATCTGTTTATATTACGTTTAGGTTTTTATACCAAAACTAGCTGTGCCCGCGGTTTCACCCGCGCTAGAGTGATGTTATAAAGTCTATGATTATATATAAGTCTATAATACCCGATTCATGTTCGGGAATTTTCCCGTTTTTGCCACATTATTCGTTGCTGCTCCGCTCCTATTGGTCGTAGCGTGATGATATATAGCTTATAACCTTCCTCGATAAATGAACTATTTAACACAAAAAGAATTATTCAATTCGGACCAGTAGTTAATGAGATTAGCGCGTTCAACCAAACAAACAAACAAAATCTTTAGCTTTATAATATTAAGTATAGATAAATACCAAAGTTTAAATACCAAACCTGTTATAATTATCACGAGTAGCAAATCGATAAGTATACTTAGATACGCGATAAATACAATTATGACATGCAAATATTAAAACATATGCGATATAACATTTTATCGTTTTTTTTTATTTTCATATTTATCAATTCTTAGAAAAAATATCACGTGATTTAATTTATATCCAATTATTTTATAAACAACACTCGTATTTGCAAAAAAAAGTTATTGCACAGTGCATTGTTCGAACCTCGTTAACTTTTCACCCGATCCCTTACTTCAAACATCTTACAAACCACTATAAACTGCGCCATTGTCGTCTCATCCCTTATCTATAACAATAACCGACTACCGTACATTAAAAATGTAAGCTGTTTTGAATAAAGCGTCCCATTGTGGATATTATAAATATTATGTTAATGCGATAAAGGAATTTTTTGACTCCGGCACTAAAGACCAGGTGTTGCGATGAAAGGGTTCGAGATTCAAATGTCTTGCGACCCCACGATGTGATCATTTATTAAGATTTGTTCCATTGTCTAACTCCTTATTCTCATGCAAGCATCGTGAATAATTTATGTGAGAAATATGCCAGTGGTATATTTCACAGTATTTCTAATGGTTTCACGGTTGTCGGGGATCCGGTGTGGATGCTATGTCGGTTCATTGGTCATAACTTTTTGGATTAACTCTCAGAACGGGCGGCGGAGTATTTTTATTACAGGATTATACGTGTTATAAAAATATCGTCACGTTTCAAAATGATTTGTATATGGACGCATGAAAGAAAGTCCTTACCAAGCGACAAAAAATCGTAAAAAGAGTTATATATACTACTAGCTGTGCCCGCGACTTCGCCCGCGTGGACTTTAGGGAGATTACCCGGAAATATGGGTATTATGTTTTTCCCGCGGAACCCTAATGCTTTTTCTAAAATTAAAGTAGCCTTAGTTACGCATTGGAACGTCAGCTATCTGTCAGTGAAAGTCCTATTGAAATCGGTTCAGCCGTTTAGAAGTTTACCTCAAACAATCAGACAGACAGACAAAAAATTTTAAAATTGCCTTTTCGTTATAGGTATCATATATACTTTCATACGCATTTGGTAAAAAAGTGTTGTTTTGATATTACAAACAGACACTCCAATTTTATTTATTTGTATAGATGTATAGATTCGAACGGCCAGATTTTTCTGCATCGTTTGGTATATACAGGATGTTTCAGAGGTCCGAAATAATACTTTGACGTTTGCATCAATATCGGGTATACAACTAAATTGTATAAAAATTTGATCCAAATTCGATCATGCTTTTCCAACTTTTTTTTCGTCGCCAATATTTATAACTCGTCGTATCTTAAATGTCGTATGTAAAATTTGCATTTTCTGTTTTGTGAACATTGGTAGTCGCCCCTCATAAGTGTAGTTTACGCTGCTGAATAGGGTTATGGATGTACCCAAAGGCCAGAACACGATACCTGTAACAAATATTTAATGGTCTATAACGCAGAAACTATGACAGTTATATAAACTGTCTTCACTAAGCATCCACATATGAGTTTCTGTATTTGTACCTAAATTATTATTTCGGACTTCTGATACACCCTGTAAAACTCATTTTACGATTTTGTGTCGCTTAGTAATGATTGCCTTTCAACGTGGATATACGTACAATACTTTCTAAAATAAACTATAAATTATGATTTTTGAAAGCATTCGGTTAGTAAAATTTGGCGATTGCTTGGTCCAGTGGTTCCGTAGAACGATCGGCTCACTACACCCGATGGTATTGGGTTCAATTCATTTCGGAATTTACAACGGTCTGGGTGTGACTGGGATCGCTCCCAGTCCATTGTACCCATAGTACAAGCTTTCCAAGTTTGGGATCATACGAGGAGTATGTTGTCTAGCAATATTCATTTAAAAAGTCTGTAAAGTAAATTATTCCCTTTCCTGTTATTTCGATTTTAAATTTATCTAAGTATTACAAAAAAAAAAACAAGTTTTTTGGCATGACACCTGGTTTGTCAAACCATACTATTGCAGTTTTTTTTTTTTTTGCTTTATGCAAGTGCTTACATAATAAAAAAACTAAGTGACTTATATGAAGTAAGTAGGTACATATATTAAAATTAAATTAACCTATGTTGTTAAGTATCCACTCGTTAAATAAAACGGAATATAAATAAAGTACTTAATAAACGATACTCTTTATGGGTCCATTACACCGTAAAGAAAAACAAGGCAGATGCACTAAAATGGTGTTTAATTTGAAAGACAAAGACAGCGTAATATGGGCCTGCGACGACTTCCGGTCTTAGCGACCCGTCCGCGGCGAACGCGGGTTGAATCGTATAAAGTCCTACGCACACGGAGGCGTGATAAGCGACGCGTCAGATTATTCGAAATACTAAAATGAACTCTGTGTCATCTGCATTCAAACCACGTTCAAAATTCGCTCGGGCTATCAGTGTCATTTAGAGCTTGTCCAGAAGGGGCGAATTCGCCGCGATTCTCTCGTGTGTATGACGCGCGACCGTTGCGCCCAGAAGCAGCTTACCAACGCGCGAGCATTTGGGGACGAATTTGAAAAATTAAATAAAGTTCGCGCGTTAAAGTGGACGCAACAAGGCGTTCGCGTCTCTAGTATCTCGACTTGCGCGAGTCCAGGGTCTGGCGTAGAGCACGCGATTTACGCGCGTATTTTGAATTCGCACGATGCTTGTGGATGCGATGTATTGGTGCCTAGTATCTCACTGACGCGCGAATGGATTCGAACGAAATGTTTCGCGGCGAATTCGCCCCTTCAGGACAAGGTCTTAGTTGAAGTAATGAATTAATACTATACGGCTTGTTTTGAACAAGAAAACTGATGCGGTGGCGTAGTGTGCGGGAGGTATAATTAGCAGCGAATCTGCGTAATTCAGTAGATACCGATTACAATTGTAATTTTTTGAATTGTAATTGTAATTTCCGAGATCGTTGTCCGTATAAAGGAGTAGCTGGATACAGATAATAATAAATTAAATTACCTATTATTATAACTATTGTATATTTAATAATTTAAAAAAATACGCATGTATACAAAAAATGTTCTTTACATTAGAATAATAGCTCTTCGCTAAATGTATATGAAAGTATATCGAGGGGTGAAAGGTCAATATCGCCCAAAATGTCGCTTGAGTGAAATAGCATTTCATCCCTCAACATAAAGAGTATAACGAATAAGCAATATAAAAAAATTGTCCGTCTGTCTGTCTGTGTTAGTGTTAGGTAAATGTCAAACGGCTCGACCGATTTCGACGTGACCTTCACTGGCAGATAGCTGATGCTATAGCGTAACTAAGGCTACTTTTATTTTAGAAACATAATTAGGGTTCCTAAATTCCGCGCGTACGACTTTGCAGGTTCAGTTACTTATCAGTAATTATTACTATTGTTTATTTAAAAAATAACAAGAAATAATGTTAACAAAACAGAAACCCCACTTCGGAAACAAGGTAAAATCTACTCCTATTGTTGAAGTCAGTTAAAATGTAGCCTATGTTACTCGGGCCATAATAACGAATTGATTGACACCTTATTCATCAGAATCGGATGAATAGTTTAGGCGCTACAGAGGAACATACGTAAATAAAAACATACATATACCGCTAAAACCATAACCCTTTCTCTTAAAATAAAAATAACACACACAATTATACACACTAATTATAAGGCATAATCTAAGGACTCTGACCCCCACATCAGAGGTCACGCGGGCCGGGCCGAATTAGGGCCCGGATTTAAAAAAAAAACTTCCTCTTAGCTTCGCCGCAGTCGGGTAAAAATTACAGTCGTTTGATACTAAATAAATAAGTAATAACAAAACACGACAATACATTTTAATTGTTCAACATTAATTTCATATAACAAAGGATGTTGTGAGTTTTGAATTTGATTAAACCCAGCGGGAACGCACTCGCCATGTATATAGAGTTATAAATTCATTTTACAACATGTTATTAATCGTATCCACATGTTGCGCACGCATTAACATTAATAATAAAACACGTCGTAACTTTATCATTCGCAAAAATACTTATACAAAGTCATTATTTGTGAATTTACGACAAATATAAAAATATAACGCCAGACAACACGTATGTAACATCGGATGATCCCAAACTAAGCTTTTTTTTATTATTATTAATGGACTACGCTGTTGGCCATGAGTTGGCCTTTACAGCTTCACCGGAGGAGTGGCGAGTGCAGAGTGCGAATCCAGCCAAAGTTTTAAGGGCGGAAGAGGAGGGCAACTAGATCAAGGGCGCCACATGGGGCACGACCTCGGCTTGGGCAGTTGCCGTGAGGGGAGTGGTGACTACGCTCCTAGGTGCAAAGATGCACCTACGAGCAGAAGAGGGAGTTCCTCGTCCTCGCCGGCGAGGTCTGTTTGAGGCTCCCAAACGAAGCGTAGTTTGTACTATACCTACACGTATTACAATTTCTATCTATACTATACTATTATTATAAAGAGGAAATATTTATATTTTTGTATGTAACGAATAAAGTTAAAAACTACTGGACCGATTTAAAACAATATTTTGCCGGTTGCGGGCTACATTATCACTGAGTAACATAGGCTATATTTATTTATCCCATGTTTTTTTAAATGTCCACCCGTGCGAAGCCGGGACGGGCGTACTAGCGTAAAAAGAAAATTACTATTTCTTGCTTATTTCCTCTGTCTTTGGGGTATGAAGACGTGATTATCGAACTTATTTATGAATGTGAAGGTTTGTGAGGATCTGCTTCTATCACGCAAAAATTACTGATCGGATTCTGCCAAATTTTTAAAGTGTTGTTTTATACATCAGAATAACTTATACGATATAATTTTTAAACATATTGAACAATCAAAGTCTGCGGAGACGAAGTCGCGGGTAATAACAGGAAAGATGTCGTCCCTGGAGATAAGTAGAAAACAAATACCACCATATCAAGTACGGAGTATACTATTTTGCATAAGAATAGTTAAGGAACAGCTGTTGCGCCGACCATCTGTGCAACTCATCTATTACCATACGTTGTGTACACACGTAAACAACATAAAGGGTTCTGTGCGAAGGTACTACGTTATAGAAGACTTACAATAGGTCCCAACTGTTTGCAAGACTCGCTGCTAAGACTTAAAATAACTGTCTTGTAGCCGGAAGCGGCGTCATTTTGGATTCTAGCAATATATAAATTTATTTAAACGTGATACGTTCCTTATAACAGTAGGTGCACTATAGCACACCCATATTATGTAAATGTATTTGTAGTAACAATTTTATAAAATAAATCGCCAGATATCATACTCATCGTATGATTTCAAGCCAAGCCAAGCTGGTAACTCAGAGGCCAGTTCCCTAATTTACCGCTGGCGGGGACCGGGTGTAACTGGGATCGCCCTGAGTCCATTCTATGGTACCCAGGGTACAAGCTTTCCTTAGTTTGGGATCACACGATGAGTATGTGTAGCATGACGGTATTTATGTATTATTAATATACTACCTACAGGAAATTCAAAGTAAACAATGTTCCTAATGATGTCATCAATAATATAATAGTTATTTATGAACTGTCCATTTGGTTTTCCGTTACCTTATGATAATAATAATAATTCCATAATACGCATGATACTGGGTAATTTATTATAAACTAGCTGGACTCGTGACTTTGCCCATGTGGAGTGTAGGAAAAAGCCTGAGTTACGCCTTGTAGCATCAGCTATCTGCCCGTGAAAGTCCCGTCAAAACCGATCATACCGTTTCGGAGGAAACCCGTTAAAATTAGTTTTATAATTTTTTTTTTCGCGGAACCTTAATTACTTTTTTTACAATATATGATACGTTATTCCTTCTAGCATCAGCTATCTGCCAGTGAAGGCCCCGGCAAAATTAGTCCAGCCGTTTCAGTGTTTACCTCAGACAGACAGATAAAAAAAATACGTTTTCGTTATGGGTACCGTATGTACCATCGCATTTAGTAAAAAGGTATAATTTTGACACAACAATTAGAAACTTTAATTATATTTAAGGTGTTGGACCGACTCAAAAAATTAAAGAGTGTTTTTACACTTTTGTAAAGACAAACTAGTTATGCAAGATTGTAAAATGTTACAACAAAGTTGAAAAATACACTATCGACGTCCAATTTCAACACTAATTAGCGTCTTAGTTATAAAAATTCGTACATATTTAATTGAATTAATTAACTAATCCGAATAAAATTATGAAAAATTTAAATCCCGACCGTGAATTCCTCACGTTACTAATGAGAAAATAAAAAATATATATTGAACTAGCTGTGCCCGCGACTTCGCCCGCGTGGACTTTAGGGAGATTACCCGGAAATATGGGTATTATGTTTTTCCCGCGGAACCCTAATGCTTTTTCTAAAATTAAAGTAGCCTAAGTTACGCCTTGGAACGTCAGCTATCTGTCAGTGAAAGTCCGATTGAAATCGGTTCAGCCGTTTAGAAGTTCACCTCAAACAAACAGACAGACAGACAAAAAATTTTAAAATTGCGTTTTCGTTATAGGTAACGTATATACTTTCATACGCATTTGGTAAAAAAGTGTTATTTTGATATTACAAACAGACACTCCAATTTTATTTATTTGTATAGATGTATAGAAGATACATAATAAAATGGCCTTTATTTTCTGTCATTAACTTAACATAGTTGGAATTTGAGGTTAATTAAAAAATTTTAATCGCCTTCGTTCGGACATAGAAATCTTTGTATAATTATTGTTACAGTCTTATTATAATATTATTTTAATACTTAAAATTTACCGTTTAAACGAAAAAAAATGGTTTGTACGGTTTTTAGGGTTCCGTACCCAAAGGGTAAAACGGGAACCCTATTACTGAGACTTCGCTGTCCGTCCGTCCGTCCGCCTGTCACCAGGCTGTATCTCATGAACCGTGATAGTTAGAGAGTTGCAATTTTCACAGATTATGTATTTCTGTTGCCGCTATAACAACAAACACTAAAAACAGAATAAAATAAAATATTTAAGGGGGCTCCCATACAACAAACGTGATTTTTTGCGTGATTTTTTATAGATAATAGTACGGAACCCTTCGTGCGCGAGTCCGACTCGCACTTGGCCGGTTTTTTTTTTATTAATTTGCCTTCGTATTTTTTGTGAGCCCATTAATTAACACGGATTCGCTTTGTATGTACGCATGTCACTAAGTATGTTAATATTGTCACGGTACAATGAATCTTTGTTATATATAATTCGAGTAATTACAATAGTAAAACATGTTTGTGATATTTAAATCAATGTTTTTTTAGGGGATATACATATACAGGGTGTTTCAGGAGTCCGAAATAATACTTTGATGTTTGAATCAGTATCGCGTATACAACTGAATGGTATAAAAATTTGATCGATAATCGACTATGTTTTTCCAACTTTATTTTCGTCGTCAATTTCTCTAACTCGTCATATCTCGAGTCCTATGTAAAATTTTCATGTTCTGTTCTGTGAATACTGGTACTGGTAAGTGTAGTTTACACTGCTGTAGAGGGTTATGGATGTACCCAAAGGGTAGAACACGATACCTATGACAAATATTCAAAGGTCTATAACTCAGAAACTATGATAGTTAGGTATAAACTGTCTTCAATAAGCATCCACATATGAGCTACCATGTACTTAAAGTATTATTTCGGACTTCTGATTCACCCTGTATACTTAAAAATAAAATTGACGTGTCTGTTTGTAATATCAAAATAACACATTTTCCTAAATGCATATGAAATTATATACGAAGGCCACCCCACGGCCAACAGCGTAGTCCATTCAAAAAAAAAAAAAAGGTAGCCTCTGCCTGCCACCTGTAGGATACAGTCGTGGCAATATTTATTCTCCTAGAATTTAAGTGGACTGCTGTTACTTTTTTTCTGTCTACGTCTGTTTGTCTGTCCGTTTTTAGAACAAAAACTGTAAAGTGTACTCTGTACTAATTATTCATACACACAGATAAAAATATCTCGATGCTCAACAATGTCAAAACTTTAATATTCATCGGACAAATTGATTAAGAAATCGATATCTCGCGTCTATAGATAGGCGTGTGAAGTTCACCAACCCGCACTGGGCCAGCGTGGTGAACTATGGCCCAAATCTCCCTCGAATTGAGGGGGAATGTGCCCGGTATAATGGCAATAGGCTCGCCCCCTATTACATTGGGACCAAAATACATCGGCGAAGTGTGGGCGCACTATAGTGCACCTCTGCCTACCCCTTCGGGGAATACAGGCGTGATGATGTATTGATGTATATCTCGCGTCGCAATTAATATTTTTCAATTTTAACGAACTCACTTTAATTAAATATTTGTTTTTTTTATTACTTTAAATATAAATTGTACACGGCTGTTGCCAAGACCCGTTATATAGGTACAAAAAATCGGCCAAGTGCGACTCGGACTCGCGCACGAAGGGTTCCGTATGTACCATTATCTATATAAACGGCAAATAAATCACGTTTGTTGTATGGGAGCCTCCTTAAATATTTATTTTATTCGGTTTTTTAGTATTTGTTGTTATAGCGGCAACAGAAATACATTATCTGTGAAAATGTCAACTCTCTAACTATCACGGTTCATGAGATACAGCCTGGTGACAGACGGACGGACGGACTGTAATAGGGTTCCCGTTTTAACCTTTGGGTACGGAACCCTAAAAACTCACTATACTAGGCATATCGCTCGCTGGGCATCACATGATGCGTTCGTAGAATTACAGGGGTATTTGGTTAACTACATACCGAGGGATGAAAGGCTATTTAACCTAAGCGACACTTTTGGGCGATTGACTTACACATATTTGGAGTCAGCTATTTTTCCTGCGTCAAAATGAGTATGCTCTCTTGTAAAGTTAAAAAAATCGCTTAAATCAAATGGCCTTTCACTCCTCGATATGTACATATATCATCACGCCTGTATTCCCCAAAGAGGTGGGCAGAGGTGCACTGTATTGTACCCATCCTTGACCGATGTATTTTGGTCCCAATATAATAGGGGGCGAGCCTAGTGTTATTATACCAAGCACATTTCATTACAAAAAAAGATAAGGGCTGTCCACCACCCTGGATCAGTTCGGGATGGTGAACTTCACTCGCCTTTCTATAGACGTGCAGATGTTTTCCTTCACCGTTTGGCAAGCGGTAATCATTATTAAAGGTACCATACGCACATGAAAATCACAGAGATCCGGGATTAGAACTTGTACCTCTTACGTTCAAGGCGACCATTCTATCGAAAATCTTGTTCGTCGCAACAAGATTTTAAAGCAACAAATTATTTAAAGTATCTCTTGAATAATTCACGAACAATACTTTGGTTAGACCCTAACTATGTTTTAGACATCTAGCTTGGCAAAAGGCTAGATACTAAATGACGTTCTTATCTCATACAAAAGTTGTATGCCGTATCTTAAAACGTAATCTTGTCTGTCTGTTTGTTTGTTTAAAGGCGAAAACAAGTGATATCGGACCAGACGTTACGTACGCAGTTTGTATAGTGATTATTTTACTATCTCATTGTAGTTTTTGGTCTGGAATTGTACTAAGCGACATTATTTATTGTGATGATGCTTTTTATCATGTGATTGTGTTGTTTTATAATTTATGTAACGTTTAGTTGTATTCACCTTACCACCAACTGACTTGCAACAATGTTTTAATATTACTTTTGGTTTTTGACAGTTAATTCAGTATAAAATCTGTCAAAATGACAGTTAATATTAACAACATTTTAGGAGATGGAGGTAGGGCCCGTGTATAATAAACTCCATTTTTTTTTTCTTTTTTATAATAAACTCTAGTAAAAATAAGTAGGTTAAATAACACTCAAGCACCCACTAAGCCTCTATCACGGATTGGCTCGGTCGCTCTCTGTCTTATTTCATACGAGAGAAAGAGATATAATCAACATATCCTGTGACTTAAGTCAAGTCTTGACGCACATGGTACTACTGAGATATTTATAATTGGAAATAAGTCATTGCTTTAATGAAATACCATGTAGGGCTGCGTGTTACCAAATACATTGCGACCTATTTTCCCTACCAAATTAATTCTTACCTAATTAGTTAACAAGGCCAGTAACCCTTTGACCCTTGAAGTGACGTATGGCCAACCGGCTGTTGGTGACAGCTATGATATATTAGCGACTTATCCACCAGCGTTCATTCCTCGAATGTAATTGTCGTTTCGTATTAAACGACAGTAAAATAATTACGCTATTAAAATCCAGCGTAGCTCTATTGCGTAAATTAGAGGTCACTATTTCAAGGGCCCGATTTTCGTTTCATAGACATCAATCTCTATTAGAGAAAATATTCGATTCGACATATCTCTCATAGAGATGGCATTGGAGATTACATTGGGGCCAAAATACATGGGCGAAGTGTGGGTGCACTGTAGTGCGCCTCTGCCTACCCCTTCGGGAAATACAGGCGTGATGATGTACTATAAAGATGTGATTTAACGAGCCTATTCAAACTACTAATAAATAAGTTGCGAAAGTTTTATCGCTTTTGTTTGTAACGACAATCGGGAAATAACGCCAGTGGATACTCCGCTTTAGTTCGCCCTGTTGTTAATTAATCCGGTTTGTTATGCCCTGTTAATAATGAAGGTAAGTTGTTGACATTTTTTTTTGTTAATTAAACGTGTTTTTATAGGTCACTTTCCGATTATGAGGCGATAGATTTAAGTCCCGGGTTGCATAAAATATGCTGTTTCTCGGTTCAAAAAGATTCATAATGCATAAGGGAAGAAACTCGAAAAGGCTTTTATTTTTTACTACTAACTATTTTCTACTAACTTGGTTTGTTTGTGTACCTACTAGGATTAAATAAAAAAAATATCTACAGAATCGGTACTATTACATTTTTTTTAAATTATACTAATATTATAAAGAGGAAAGATTAGTATTTTAGTATATAACAAATTAACTTAAAAAATACTAGATTGATTGCATAAATTCAAAACACATTATCACTGAGTACTCTATGCTATATTTCTTTCAAACTTTTTTGAAAAAAGTCCACCCGTGTGAAGCCGCTAGTTAAAAATATATTGACACAGCCAAGGCCTAAGACTTAATTTATTGTTCTCAATCAATAAAAACTATTGTACATTTCACTCCAGATGTGAACCCCAACATACAGTACTAATAAATAAAAAAATACCGTAGCCATTACACACATCAACCCTCTCCGTGGAGCCCGGCAGTGCGCAGGCGTGGCCGGACGCTCGGACTAAACGCTCCCCAGCTATTGAGTTGCCGCCATCTTGGATTTTCTTTTTTTTTTACTTTTTCAATCCACCATAAACTAGAGCGCATTTTGTTTATTTTTTATTTTATTTTGTCCCTTTTTTCTTAAAATTAAAAAGAATCTATGTAAATAAATATTATTCTGATATGAAACAAGTAACTACCTACTTACTTGTCCTCTGCACCTCTACCTACTCCTTCGGGGAGATGCAAAAAGGCGTGAAGGTGTATTTAAATGTAGTTATCTCACACCTACCAATAACCCAAGCCATTAAAACCGCCGAGGACAGGAACACGTGGAAGACCATAGTACATAAAGGGATCAATACATCAGACTAGACAAGACCTTCAGTAATGAAGATGCCGACTAAGATGAAGAATCTCACTTTAAAATATAAAACTGGTTTTATTGTTTTAATAATTAATTAAGCTACCAATTACGCCTTAATTTGTATTTATTTATACTGCATTCACATTGTACCTAAACTATTTATACAGGGTGTATCAGAAGTCCGAAATAATAATTGAACCTGTATATCGCTATAAGGAGTGGAGCTATATGGCCCAGACATTAAGTTAAAATTCTTAACTTTATTCTTTCATACAAAACTAGGAAATTCATTTTTTAAACAATTTTCGGTCGGCCCTTCGCAAAACGTGAACCAGCTGTTTATTTAAAGGTCAATGCTTCACACCCATTGTGACAAACCCCGCCCACGGCGGGTACTAGTACTCTAACACACGAGCCGCGCGGGGGTGGGGTACAGGGGTGAAGCGGCGGCGGCACGCGGCCGGCCGGCGCGCGGCACAGCGGTGTCTTTGAGCGGCTTTGATTGTGTCGGTCGCCCGTTGCCAACTCGCCCACAGCGGTCTCCTTCGCACTCGCGCCTCTCTTTCGCACTCGTCGGTCATTGTAATTGACAGAAATTTTGATATTCCTAGGTAGGTATGAGAATGACCAAAGCATTGGTAATGAAATTACTGTAAAATTTAACCGCCGAGAACCAAGCTTCCTTTAATGAAGGTAAATAAGTAAGTAGGTAGGTATCGAGACACTTTTTGTAAAACGCATTCATACATTTTATTTTTTGTTGCTAAATAGTAAACATTATTAAATCTTTTGTGGTTTGGTAGGTAGCTTTCTATCAAAATGAACCTGGTAGCTGTTTTATTTTTGATAATGACTACGCTGTTGGCCGTGAGCGGCCTTTACAGCTTTACCGTACGGGGTTTGTGCTATTGAAACTTGGGTTAGTGTGTAGGTATCTATCTAGGATCCCAGACGGCCTACCTACCATACAAACACTATTTAGGTACTAATGAATAAGATGTATGACTTCTTTTTACAACAGTTGTCTAGGTATCTACCTAATTACATAACTACCTTCTTAAGAAGTAGGCTGGTAAGGTTATTAAAATTGTAAATTAGAAGGTACCTACGTAAGTTTTCATTTAACAGATTTTCTTCACTAATTGTAATAGTAAGTAGGTATCTGGGTAGCGACTAGCGACCTTATCGAAGTTTTTAGTTGGTAGGTAGGTACGTAAGTTTTCATTTAACAGATTTTCTTCACTAATTTTAATAGTAAGTAGGTATCTGGGTAACCACTTACTTAATTAAATGACCTAATCGTCCGACTAAAAACTGCTATGAAATAAAGATAATAATAGTAGGTAAGTATTTACCCGTGGCCATGTGTGCAGTGTATCAATCCATGGGTTTAATTGGAATTTATTCACTTCTCACATATCACAAAGAGCTAGGTAGGTACCTACCCACCTGCACACTTGAGTAAATATTACTTTCACGTTTTTTAGAGGACACAAAAGAAATCACAAAACTGTTACCGGTATTCCCTTTAGTCGCACCAATGCACAAAATCATCTCACAGTTTTCCGAGTTTGAAAACACTTCACTATTACGCGGAGAGCGAGACATTTTTCGGAACACAAGTTAACGCCTTGACGGATTGCAAGGAACTAAATATTTTGATTTACGTTATTATTACTGAATAAAAATATCAAAGGACCGCTCCGACATTGCACGAAGGCACAGTGTTTTACCGCGCTGCAACGCTGGGCCAATCACCGCTGATGCAATATGGCCGATGATTTGTCATTGGACGAAAATTGTCCTTGTGTGTGATATCTCCGCCCGCTAATGTTCACTACATTGACATATTCGCGGCCATGATTATTAGAGTAATCATAGATTAAAGTCTTTCAGATATGCCAGACCAATTCTAATAATTGTCTACATCATTAGGTACCTACTTGTAGTGATGTAGTGATGGTTCTGAGAATTGTAGTGATTATGATAAAGACAAACAATAATAATAAAATAATATTTTTTTTCTTTTAATCAACTCTCACTAATTTTCAGTTTAAAAAGAAATCCGTTCACGAAAACTAAAACGAAAATGGATTATTTGCTCGTGTAGAAGTTTTACTTTACATCGATTTAAATGAAGTATGATTTTTTGTCATAGTTAGGTAACTACAGTGACCGATTTTTATTTCTGTATTGAACTATGCTCGTAGGTAAAAACCTTGTGTCATATCTATCACTCCCTCATCATTTTAAAGCGAGTTCATTCGCCTTATCAGCTGATTTTTAGGGTCGCGGTGCGTAAGTTTTGACACCAACTTTGGACACAAATTGCTCAGAAACTAAATTAGTTACGTATATTTTGCTTGAACGTGTTGATTGCTTATCATCTGTCCTATATGGCCCCCAAGTATTATTTCGGACTTCTGATACACGCTGTATACTAAAACAATGCAACGTATATCATTGTTATAAATCTAACTAATATTGGAAAGTGAAGCCAAGTTATGCAATCTTAATTGTAAGTCGGCTACAACGGACTTAAAACTATATTTTAATTGATCGAGGTCTCCATTCAACTGTACGGACTTTGATAAATGGTTTGATTGTTAACAAGTTGGAAATTAACCTAAATACGCTGTCCATTTTCGTAGCCGCTGGTATTCTAGATTTCTATCTAGAAATCCGATTACTTGTACAGCTCCGGTACGCAAGCCTAAAACCGCACTACGTTATTTTATGGAAACCAAAATGATGTAAAACATTTTTTTTTTGGTTTGCTTTCGTTATTTTGGTCAAGTCGATATTTTATGATTTGTCCAATCGTTATTAAATTTAGATCATCTAACAAGTGTCACTAATAAGTCTAAAAAATTTAAACAATTTAAAAAAGATGATGTTCTGAATTTGAATTGTTTTTTTTTATCTCGAAATCACAAACGTGTGTACCAACCGCGCGCGGTTAACTGTAGCGCGGTGCGTGCTACTCAAAGTTTGTTTTCGTCTATTTTGTTTTTCTAGTTATTTTTCACGATACCTACGCCACGATAAAACCGGTTTAGAAATGGTGAACGTGCAAGACCCCGTATCGGGAGTCGGCATCGAACACTTTGCTACATACAATGTTTTTACGTGGAACAATACCTTTTTGTACTCAACTATGTATTACTTGAGGTCAAAATGTGAACTTCCATCAAGACGCTCTTACGCAATTGACCCGTGTTAAAATGTTGTAAGCGACAAAATGTGAATAGTTGAACATAAAGAACAAAAATAATAAAAATGTTTTATTTTGGCGTTATGCCATAAAGCCATCCAAGTCAACCCTTTCAGTGCGAATCACAAGTGGATACGAAATAAAACCAGTTTATACCCGATAGTTATAATAAAATGTTCAAACTAAGCATGATGATATAAAAAATATTACGACATGGTATGTACACGTGAAACTAATTACTTATTTTAATTAAAGCAGCAATTAATTAACCGAAAACAACACGTGTTCTTTGTTTTTCTTCAGACCATAAGTTAAATATTTAATTGTAACAATATGGATCTTTGCCAGCTTTACAAAAAAAAAAAGTTAATTTATTATGTTCATCAAACATTTGGGTTATATGGTGAATATGATTTTTTATTCTGAATAGAGTTATTGTTATATTTAAACAATAATTATACTCCATTTTTTATAACATTAGAAATAAGAGGCTCGTAGAAGCAGGAGTGCAAAATATTTTATTTCAAAAACAAAACAATATCAATGGAAAATCAGTAACAAATAACAACAAAATCACTAAAATTCGGTAATAACAACAAACGAGGCGTAGCATTCAGAAGTATTCACATGTGAATGACAATCACAGAACATTGTTTACGTCAATTTGACTGCCAACATAAACCGGCAAAATAAGAAAGATCCTGTTGTCACAACAGATGAAGGGATTAGGTAGCATTTTAGATTTGGTAGGATTATAGTGAAACGAAAAACGTTCGCAGTATTATTCATCCCTGCTTATTTAGGTTTTTTGTATCGACACTGTTATTTTATATAAAAAATATATATATCTAAATGAAAACCACTTAATTAAATAAGATAAATAGTGAAAATGATTAGTTACAGTGAGAGTGCTGGTTTAAAAATATATTCCAATAAATTGGGCGTCAACCGTAACTGTAATATGTTAATTGAAATA
This sequence comes from Ptilodon capucinus, assembly GCA_914767695.1. Lineage (NCBI taxonomy): Eukaryota > Metazoa > Arthropoda > Insecta > Lepidoptera > Notodontidae > Ptilodon > Ptilodon capucinus. Next base: position 10,166,990 of record OU611817.1, on the reverse strand, counting down.
AAAATATTTTATCGCGTTTATTTACTATTTTATTTTCCCGACGTTTCGGCTGCTTTACAGCAACCATGGTCACGGGGGGACTGAGGTGTTAGACGTCCTGATGTCATAGTTAATTTCAATGTATAGTATTCGCGTAAATATAAGAAAACAATATGTAATATGTTAATTATTACTTATGTTACAAAGTGTACATTAAAATAACCTTTTTCAACTTCTTTCTAATGCTATAATAAATGGAGTATAGTTATTTTTGTATTGTATAATAATTGGAAATAACTTGTTTACAACGGGTTCTAGGAACTAGGTTCTAGTTCTAGAACGCCGGTGTGTGTTATTCTGATATATATATAACTAGCTGTGCCCGCGACTTCGCCCGCGTGGACTTTAGGGCGATTACCCGGAAATATGGGTATTATGTTTTTCCCGCGGAACCCTAATGCTTTTTCTAAAATTAAAGTAGCCTAAGTTACGCCTTGGAACGTCAGCTATCTGCCAGTGAAAGTCCCATTGAAATCGGTTCAGCCGTTTAGAAGTTTACCCCAAACAAACAGACAGACAGACAGACAAAAAATTTTAAAATTGCGTTTTCGTTATAGGTATCTATATACTTTCATACGCATTTGGTAAAAAAGTGTTATTTTGATATTACAAACAGACACTCCAATTTTATTTATTTGTATATGTATAGATGCGTGGGCAGTAAGTAGCAAACGCGACATATCCCATTACTATTTTAAGAAATGTCATTATAATGTACTATTATTGTGTACTATTTAAATGTATTTCATCTATTTTATGTTATATACTTCTTAGTATCAACGACCACGGTTTCGCCTAGTTGTTTAAGCGTAGGCTGCTTGATTCACTGCATCAGGTGGTTATGGGTTCGATACCCGTCAGTGGCAAATATCGGATATGACCTTTTTCGGAATTTGCTCTGGTCTGGCTATAACTGGCATCACCCCCAGTCCATTGTATGGTACCCATAATACAAGCTTTGCTTTTAGTTTGTGTTATTTATTGCATTATGTCAGATATATTATTTTATTGTTTACTTAAGCTATTTTGACTATGAAATAGAGGACAAATAACTAAAAATAAAACTATGAAAGAAAGAGTTTATAACGAAATATTGTTAAATTTAAACAATATAATAGTATTGGATATAATTTCTAGATGTGCAATGTTTAAATAACTTTAACTCGTAAAATCAAAATGCAGCTTGCGGTGTATCTTAACATCCAAAGCCCATTCCAGAGCCATCTTGATTAACAGGAAAAAAAACCGTCTTACGTTTCGTATCTGTCGGAAATACGAGAAATCCACAAAACAGGTTAAAAAAAATAATTAAACATACCACCGCATCCAACCTGTTCGCATCGGGGACATTTGGTGAGCGCTCACATTTTATTCTTCACCCTTTTTTGTTCCACTTTTTTCCGTAAAAAAAAAAGAAAAAAAGATTGTAAATAATACCAACCTTTGAAAACGTTGAGATACGGGTGGGTTAAGGGTCGCGGTGTACTGGGAAGAGGGTTGCATTTCGAATTTAGAAAACATAATTGGTGAGGGAATCTGGACAGAAATGAGCAGGATTTTTTTTCTAATAAATATACTTACGAAATATGTAAACTAAAAAATCGTATAAGCATAAAACGTACATTTTTAACCGTCTTCAAAGAGGAGAAGGTTCTCAATTCGAAACGTGTTTTTTTTAAATAAAATAATGGAGTCGATTATGTTTTCACCAAACTAAAATACACATAACTAAGCGTTTTGTCGTCTTCGTTACTGACTAATACTGACTGTCAAATATACTTTAGTTGTAGTTTGTGTACAACAGATTTTACATCAATGTATTTATAAAATAATCATGTTATAGGTAGGTAATAATATCGCTAGTACCACATAATATCAACATTTCAATCTATCTAGTTATCCGATAATAAATCGATTACAGACAAGGTATTCCAAACAGTTACATTATTAAAGCTATTTTTGAATTGAAACTAAGTTGTAACTGGTATTTGATAATTTCATAGTATTTATCAGTATATTTAATTAAATATTTATTACAGACTGCACTTGGTATTATAACTTATAATTTCTTGTAGGACCAATTATCGTAATTTATAGTGGAAATACGTGAAATTCTTCTTTTTGAAGTCGCTATGCTCTCGTTGTGCCAACGTCGTGGCGCGTATAACTCGACTGACGGGACCACTCCTGTTGTGGTTAAGTGCAGGTATCGTATGCTTTTTAATTTTTTACTCCACCTTGCCCCAGAAATAGTTGTAACCTATTTATTTTGCTTTCGAAATTAGGGACAGGATAAAAGTTAATTTCATCGCACGCGGCACGAGAAGGGTTGGATGTTTTTTTTTTTAATTGAATGATGAATACTTATCATAAAGTTTTTATTAATCTACATAATTATTTTTTTAAATATTTAAAAATGTCGATGTTATAAATCAATACAAGGATTTTAAATTGCATCCATTCGCACCCTTCTCTAGTTTTTTAAACGGCCAAGATGCCGAATATGTTTAAACAAAAAAATGCGTTCCAAATTTAAAAATCAAACCCAACTCGGTTTTGCCGTACGACACTTTAAGCAATCTTTTAAACATTAACGTTTTAACAAAAATAAATTGAGCGTTTTCGTCGAAACGCCAACAATCATTGTTAATTTGATTACTTTTTGTTACCCCGACCCACGGACGGACCGACAATCACTTTATATACGTTGATATCTTTTAAATTATACAGTACTTTATAACTCGGCTATTTCGCTATCTATTCAATGGTCTACTTCACAGGAGTTTGTGTCTTATTTCGTAATGTAAATTGAGATCGTTTTTCCTTGAACCGGTCGCCGGACGATCAATGTTTCAAAGAAATACATGTGAATGCTCTACCTGCTGTGACTTGAGATGTGTGGATGGGTTAATGCGAAGCGCGCCATTTGTTGCGCTGCGTTCAGTAACTGTAAATTATTATTTTATTACAGTGTTGCCATATTTCAAACACGTTTCGTATAAAGGGGCACATTGGAGCGTCTAAACGTACGAATATTATGCCAAAACCAAAACTAACTGTATATTGACACAAAAAAGTCCGTCTTTTTTTTACGAAATAAATGAAATTTTAATGGAATATCGAGGGGATATTTGACTTAAGCGACACTTTAAAGCGATATTGACTTATATAGATACATATTTGAAATCAGCGTTTTTTTTGCCTTGAATGAGTAGGTATGTTCTCCTGTAAAGTTAAAAAAATGTCGTTTAAGTAAAATAGCCTTTACCCCTCGATATGAGGAATTAATTGTACCTACGACTAGCGGATATTCTGTCAATGTCAAGTAATTAATAGCAAGAGCAAATGTAATTAAATAAGTTCATTCTTTAACGAAATGACATTGACAGCGCGAGCTAATTTTGACATGTGGCTAGACAAATTTAAACTTTATGCGTATTGACACAGTAACGTTTTGTTATTGGCAAAAATACAGATTCAAAAGGCGCGAATTTTGACGCTTCAACGTGCCCGCGACTTGAAAATGTCAAGATTTTAATTTATATTCCAAGAACATTGATGAATGTATGTTAACTAGGTACGTAGGGTACGTATACTATTTTAACGTCCCACTGCTGAGCACGGGCCTCCCCTCAATGCGAGGGGGATTCAGGCCATATTCCACCACGCTGGCCCAGTGCGGGTTGGCAGACTTCACACATCTATCGAGAACTAGTCAAGTTCCCTCAGACGTGCAGGTTTCCTCACGATGTTTTCCTTCACCGTTTCATAGCAAGTGATAATCTCGGATGAAAATGAGATTCGCACATAAACCCAGAGGTACGAGCCGGAGTTTGAACCTGCACACTTTGATTGCAAGGCGTGCGTTCGACCACTCGGCTACCCTACGTATAACGAATTGAAATTAAATTGTTGATATTGTCGACGTTTTGGTCTAGTCAAGTCTAGTGGACTGAATGTAGGCCGCTCGGCTGCACTAGGTTGTTGCGGGTTCGATTCCCGTCAGCGTCAAAGTTATAGCATTTTCAGAATTTGGGGTCTGGGTGTAACTGGGATCGCCCCCAGTCCATTGTATGGTACCCATAATAAAGTGTTGTCTAGCGATATTTTTTTCCATAAATAATGAGTAATTGTATGCGGACAGAACTAAAATTAAATATAAATGTACCTACTTGAAATTAATTGATTAGTTTACTTATTATAATACATAACTAAAATATTATTATATTAATAGTCATTAGTGGTTATGTTTGTACCTATTTATTCTATATTTAACTTACTTTAATAGATTATGTTTTATTTATTAAATTATTTTATTACAAACGAATGATTTTTTTATTATTATTTTACTAGCTTCTGATTCAAATTACATATTACATAGTAACATATATGTTTTAAATTAACCTGAAAAGTTGCAAGTGTAAATTGTCGCTTACTACATTATACCATCGCGCCACCCGCTCTCGGGACCGGTTGGGGAGTGGAAAAAATAATCTTTTTCATTTTTAAAAACAACATTTTTGTAAAAAAACGTTACAGACCGTGGGATTCCGAGCTTTGTTTACAAATTTGTGGTGCTGTTGTTTATACTACGTCATTTGGCGATGACAGCGTGTATCTAACGCATAACAACCTCTGTAGCTGCTGGTGGCCCAAAATGGAACTATAGTTTTAATAAAAAAAAAGTTGTAACCAAAAACATTTAAGCGACATGGCCGACTTAAACTGTTTAATTCAATAAAAACAATCAACTTGCAAAATCAGGTGATGATAATTATATTGACAATGAATAAAGTATTGATACCCACGAATGGTCTCACTATATTAAGGCCCCGGATACAGTGGGATGTCATGACGCGCCCGTCAGAATCCTTCCCAAAACGAACTCTGTGTCCAATATACATAAAGATTGAATTCCAATGGTAAAAGGCACGCGACCACGCGTCAAAAATCGCTCGCGCTCAGTTTAATTTAATATTCGGTGCTGTCAATGATATTTCGTTGATTTTTTTTTTTTAATTTTTCAGTTTCAAATGGAGTGCTGATTAGTTAAAAAATGTAAAAAAAGTGTAATTAAAGTCACTAAAAATGTGTAAAATAAAAATTTAGTGTAACGTTTAAATATAAAATAAAAAATAAATCGTTTTATAAAGTATAAACAGAAATACGGAATTAAAAGTGTAAAATAAATAAACATCTCATAATATTGAAGTTAATAATCAACATTCGAATAACGGTTCTCGTAATTCGATATTTAAAAATCAATACGATTAAATGAATCGTACAATCGAGAACAGAAATCGTTATTAACTTTTTATTTTTTTTAAATCGTTAAATTAAAAACCGGATTTTACCTCAAATATAATAATGTTAGTCAGGCCGGCATCGTTTTGTTCGTATAATTATCGAATTGGATGCTCGCCACCAAACAATTATGATTCTCTTAAACCGCCAAACGGGTTTCTCACGCAATACTCCAACAAATTGACTAATGATTACCTTCAAAGCGGTTTTATTGGGAATATTATAAGATAAGCTTCGTGTTTTAAAGTGTATAAGCTTCTAAATAACGACAACCAATTTATTTAAATAAAGAATAAACATTCTTATCCGTTGTTAATGTATGACTGTCATATATTTTCTATTGTGCATAGGTAACTTTTGTTATTATTTATCATCACGCATGTGTTCCCCGAAAGGGTAGGCAGAGATGCACTGAAGTACACCCCCGCTTCGCCGAAGTATTTTAGTCCCAATGTAACAGCGGCGGGCCTATTACCATTATACCGGGCACATTCCCCCTCAATACGAGGGAGATTTGGGCTATAGTCCACCACGCTGTGCCAGTACGGATTGGTAAAATCGTTACCTTCGCCGTTCAGCAAGTGGTTATTATCATTAATAATGATATTCGTGTAAGAAATCCAAAAATCCCAACGGTGTGAGCCCGGGATTTTAACCTTTTTTGAGTTCAAAGCGGGCGTTCGACCAGCTAGCCTAGCACGGTTTTTAAATTTATTGTTGGTAATAAAACATGTTTCCGAGCTATGAGCTACGAGCTCAGTGAAGATTTTTAATGAACTTGGCTTGACACACTACCGCGTGTCTAGGTTTGACATTTTGAAACTTAATTTTATTCAATACTGTTTAAAGTATATCTGTGGAATGCTCAGAGTAGATAGAGAACCCCTAAGGACCCCACTCTTCGTAATACTCTGCGGCGATTTTTTTTAAGGTTGGCAATAATGGTTTAAATGAGATCCGCCATCTTAGTCTTAAGATCAAGTAAGTACGTAAGTGTCAAACAATATAAACAATCAAAACTAATATGGCGGATAATTTACCGTAGCGTGGGCTCCTTATTACTATACTACCTCCATGGAATCGGTTCATAAACTAAGATTAAGCGCATACGTAGGTAGTAACTACTAGATAAGTACGTAATTATTTTTCAAGTGCCTCCCCTATTAGTTTATCTACACGCCTTTCGGCGGCCCATTAGCCGCATTTTCTAGATAAAATGTCTATTTGGAAATTTCCGAACGCAGAGGTTCGAGGTAAATTTAATTAAAATTTTAATTTTAATTATAAAATATTCCGTCTGTTGAGTATTTCATTCAGTTTTTATCGCAACCGGTTAGTCGGTCGGTCGTGTCGTTGCCACTGAGGCCGCCCGCGCGTTGCGTTCCATATTCAAACTTTTGAAGTTTTTTTTTTCCTTTTTTTCCTTACCGGCCAGTGCCTTTTGTCTATCAATAATATCATATCGATTACACGAGAGCGTAGTCGATAATCGAGCGTTCATTTGTTAACATCGAACTATTTTCGACGCAAAAAATAAAGGACGAAGGCCCAACAAAGAGTCGGGTCAACCAGGTCGCGGCGGGCGTTGCCAGTAAAAAATATCGCAAAATCATCGCGAGTGCAAAAACGTATTCCGTGACTCATATTTCGTACCTTACGGAACGAAATAATAAAGGAAATTTGTTTTGTGCTACTAACAAGTGTGTCGGGCGTTACAATCTGCTGTCATTCGTCACTATATAAGTGTCCTGTACGATGACACCACATTGAATGTGACACGGAGGCCATTAAACTTGAGTAAAACCAAACAAATTTGCAATTTTATTATTGTTTGATGAGAAGGCGAGTTTTTTTGCGGCCAGTGTAAATGCTTTTTTAATTGGTAAAAAAATCTGAAGAGCACCTCCCGCGTACTTTTTGCGTAGTACCAATCACACAAGTCACCTTAGAGTATTATTTTTTACTATCGCAAGATGAATGTTGCGTCGTAAAAAACCTTAGGTCGGTAGGTACGCAAAAAGTTCGGTCGTAAAAATCCGACTAGGATAAACAGTCAAAAGTTGACCGAGGCAAGGTCGCGGGGATTTTGAACTTGACGTAAAAAATATTCCACATTCGAAATTTGAATGTTGCACTTGGTTGATTGATGGGAATTCTTTTCATGGCACGCGATTGATTGTTTTTTTTTTGTATTCGGGTGTTGCCATTTACGCTGCATACAGCTCCTTTGTAATTTGTATTCAATTGTTATTTATTTTTAAATCCTTTTGTTGCAGGTACACATTCAAATGAGGGAGTAATGACTTTTGGATTGTGAGTGTTCTTTTTTTAAATGTTATACATTAGTGTGGCGACACGCCAAAATTTGAAGTCGTTCGGGAACGGCGTTTTTTATTCTTTATTTGAAATTGTATTTAATACGTCGCCCCCGATATCCGTCTGCATATCGGCCTCATACGGGCCCTTGAGTGTCAGCCGGAGTCGTCTCATTGTCTTTCCGTCCGTCGTGAGTGACTCACGCCATTGTTGCGTTGCACAATAGATGTCTTTGTGCATTGTGCCCGGAGGACCCCGATGTTACGTATTTTGTAATAATTACTCGACTTCCATTCGGCTCTCTAATGATAATTACTCATACGCCTACTTTCTAATATTGAGCGCATATTTTATAATACTATTGCTTTATTAGACCGGTCCGGCCTAGTAGTTCGAGGGTCGGCCCAGTGCACCGGTTCGTAGCGGATCGATTCCCGCTAAAGAAATTTTGGGATCCAACCATTTGGGACCATCTACGGAAATTGCTCTTGTCTGACTGTTTTTGGGATCACATCCAGTCCAAAATACAATGAAACAAATATTTGGTAAGTATTGATATAGATATAAAAGCAGTTAATTATTAAGTATTATTATTTAAAGTGGTGCTTAAAAATGTCAAGACTCAAATGATTTCGGGAATTTCGATTCCCGAAATGGATGCCCCAGTATTGATCGACCGCGTAATAAGTTTTTATGTGATACGAAACGTAATATCTCATACGGCACGCGCTAGGGGGCGCCGTGAAGGGCCAAAATACCAAAAAGGGGTCCGTCCGGCATAATAGATATGCGAAAACTCAATCGCTCCTAACAATAAAACCCAATGAGTGTTTTCTAAACGGCCCAATCGAATTCCAACTCTGCGGCGTCCGTAATAAAGAGCACTTTTTCGAAATCGGATTATTTCGAATCCCCTTCGGATTTCGGCACAACTTGTAGGCGGGAAAAGTGGTCGTACGTTCAGAAATGTCAAAACAAATTAGCGGTAGGTACGTACCGGCAACCACTATTCCATCTCGTATCGATCACATAGGTGCGAAAAGGACGAAATATATGAAATAATTTATTACCAGTTTTCCCCTTTTGGCGTTTATCGACGCGTGGGTTTCGAAGCAGTTTTAGTTTGAACGCTTACATATTCTGTGCTTTTAACTGTTACACGTGTAGAATACGTGTTAAAGTGACGTGGTTTTAACGGTTTTGGGACATTTGGTTCGATTCCCACAAGGGCAGTTACATAAATTGCCTCAAATCTTCAACGTAATGAAACCTCCACCACAAATCAACGCGTCACGCACCCCCTCAAAATGGCCGACGAATAAGCATTCGTGAAATCGAATAAAAACCGTAATAATCGTTATCGAATGCGATAACATCGATTAAAGTTTGTATGTCGAATGTCCTAACGATAATTGCTGGTTGTGATGACCGACGAAAAAAAAAGTTAAATTTAGAACGTCCATATAGGTACAGCATGTGTAAAGTTTTTAAATTACAACTAAAAAACTCGAGTACATTATAATTTGTTAAAGAAAAACTTAAACAAGTGTTAAAAAATCTCAACATTTAGTAAAAATGTATAGTTTTTAATTGAGTAACAAAACTAAATATGAAGATAAAAAAAATAGTAAAAGTAAAAATGGTAAAATAATGCTTATAACTAATTCAAATATCGAATGATGAGACGAGTGGGTGGTGACGCTCGATGATGGGGTAAAAATTACCCCCGAGGGTGCTCAAAGGGCCCGTAGGGTCACACCCTATGTGCCTGCGATGTGTGTTTATGTGTGTAGGAGGGAACGATAATGGTATATTTCCTTTGTCAAATACCTCGCAATGTAAAATTTTGCAAAAGCTCTCGATAATATTATACCTACAATTAATTTCATATTCTACATCCATTTATTTTTGTTTAAAAAAAATAATATATTTATGCACATTTTACACATGTCGGTAATAAGAAAAATGTGTAAGTTTTTTTTATTGCTAAACCTTATGTTTTTTTATTACACGCAATAAAACTGTCATAACATTAAAACATGATATTCAACACAGATCTTCCCACCGGTACATTGTACCGGGGTTATCATTTCGTTGCATTTTCACAATGTTTTATTGACGCCCATAAAAGTAACGTATAACGCACAAAATGGCCATTAAAACGCCGCCATTAAAACGTCCTGAAATAACCTGAAAACGAGTGTTTGCATTTTAGCGCGCGCGGGTTTCGAGTGCATTGCATACGGTCGTAATCTATAAATATATAAACAATGGCATGTTTGTACGGTTGTATTGTTTATTTGGGTATTGTTAACGGTTATTTAAATTTTAGTACCTGTACAGTATATTCCAAACACACTAATAGGTACCAACGTCAAAAGACTAACTTGTCAATATTTTCATAAAAATACCTTTTGAAGCAAAAGTACGATCAAACTGAGTTATGGAGTTGTGATAAAAAAATGACTTAACAAGAAAAAAGTTTAAAATACTGTAAACCTAATACGAAAAAAAGGGAATGACATCGGTTAAAGTTTACAAGGTAAAAACCACTCTTCCTATTGTTGAAGTTGTTTAAAGTGTACAATGCTAAAATCATAACCCTTCCTTTTGGCTTCGCCGTAGACGGGTAAAAAAATATTTTTCGTCACACAATTTAAACGAGGCATATCCGCGACATAAACCAACTAAAACCATTAAAGTGGGGCGAAACAGAACGACGGTAGTAAAATGTAAGTTCACACATAATTACACTAATGTTCGAATGTACCCTTGTAAGCGTTTTAGGGTTAAAACGTTTGCAGCTAACTTGCGATCGGAAATAATCGTTTCAAAACGAAGTTTTAGTGTTTAAATTTATCAAAAAATTACCGGTAAAAAAAGGTATATTTGATAGTTATCCAACTCAATAGAGGTATCATGTTTAAGTAACTGTAAGTTATGGCCTTGTATAACCCTGGATGCATAGATTAATATTCGAATTTAAAAAAAAAATGTTTAATTTAATTATACAGAGTTTGTAAAATCAAAAGTAGCTTAAAATGCAAAAAATTGTATCGCGTCCTTTTTCTCATCAGCCCTCGATTTAAATATGGAACGGCGGGAAACGTTCCCGCCATAAACTTATGCATACATGCATAGTGTTTTGGCATGGAACTACTTTTTATTTCATGGACCTTATGCGAGCGGGGCACCATAAGAAACGATTCGGGGCAATAACCCTTATTCGGGCAATTAATATATTTAACCGAAGTGGACAGGATATTATAAAAAATAAACTTAACTAATAGAAGTGACTATTAGTTTTAAGAGATGGACCTCCTTGCATTGCTTATTCCTTTTTTAAAATAAAATAATTCGTAAAAGGAACACAATAGTAATTTCACAATTAGTAGACTTCTATTTTTAAAATTCAAATATTAATCATATTGAGAACATCAAGGCTGGTTTTATTTTACTATTATGTTAAAAAAATAAATTGATTTTGTGTGACAACCATTTTAATCAGTTAAAAATCCATAAGGATTAGGTAATTTTATTTAGAAACAGTCAACATTGTTAATATTTATGCTCCTTTCCCCGTAACAGATTAAAATGTCTCCATTCAAGCTTCACCGATTGCCCGAGTCGTACGCATCCAATGCGTATTTATTGGGCATTCGACGCGACAGGCAATACGCGTCGTTACTGCCGGCTGTCACGCGAGCATAAGTACGTTGTATCAAGTTTCGCCGGATTCCATTTTCACGAGTCGCGTTGTCGTGTGTAGGGGCATTTATGTGCTCCGTAAAGCGAACAGTTCATACATTATTTAGTAAGTACTAATGTGAGGGATTAAACGACAATAAAACGCGACTTTCACATAGCGATTGGGCTACCTGTCGGGAATATTTTGTGTGTAGTGCTGTTTTTTTATATTTATTTTGTGTGTTTTTCTGTACAGTCAAAATACGATTGAACGGTGAGTTAATTCCAATAGTTCCTATTTTAAATCAGCCTGTATTTATTTATCGTAAAATTTGTTTTTTTTTTTTTTTAATTTATAATATTGACCCCTGCTAGTGTTGTTTATTATGAATTAAGACTGCTGACTGGGATGAATCGAAGTAGGTGGGCAGATCTTTGGCGAACAGTGGGACACTAATTATAAAAAAAATAAAAAAGTATTGTAAAATAAAACAGCCAAATTATGTTTAAATGTGTTCCGATTTTAAATAATATTTTTTTAAGGTATTACGTAATCAAGTTTTACATAATACCTTTATAAGACCCTTATCTTCGTTCGTTGAACAAATTCAAATACTTATCATTAAGATACACTTATCTTGAGATACGAACGTCTACGATACAAGTATTATGTAAGCAATGTTGTAAAATTTTATTAATTTTATTGCAAACTGTTATTTATAGGCACTTGAAAATTATCTATATATTATGGTGGAGATATCAATAAGAAGGGGAAGGAATACCACCACTCTTAAAGTATTGTAGTTTTAATAGAACTGTAAATTGTTGTCAGATTTGAAACTGAGTTAACTGTCAAAAACTGAAAGTAGGTAATATTAAAAACATTGCAGCATGACAGGTGGTGTTAGATACTCAGTATAAAAAAAAATCGTTTTTTTTTTAATATTTTTTTTTTTGTAAATGCATTGCTCCTCTTGTTATAAAGTTACAAAATCCCTGAATTACTGAAACTATTTAATTTAACTATTAGAAACTATCAACGGCCTTACCATCACCACAATTTATATTACTTAACGCACTTTTTTTTACAGTTTTTGTATTACAAGATCGTCAAAAATGTATGTGATATTAAAATGTTACTGCTAAAACGTGACGGTAAACGGGCTTATCCAGTTAAACGTTAATAATACTACATTTATCACGTGTAAGAGTTAAAAAGGGGGATAAAATGACCATTAATTTGTTCCGTATGAGGGTCAAAATCAGACCTAGCTATTAAAATCACCTTTTTACCATTTTTGGTGATAATATTGGCACTGTTATCTGAATTCATAAATTGGTTACACCACGGGTCGGCACGTCACATAAAGGTGTGGCAAAGGATGGGTGGTGGATTTTTTTTTATATACTTACAATCGGCTGCATCTCACGATCCGATGCCATTCGAAAGTTTCGTATAAAACCTGATTATTTAAACTTGATTTTCCTCAAACGAACGGGTTTAAGGTTAGTAATTCATACGTGATACTGCTTTTTTGGTTGTGAATACTTATATATGCGGGTTTTCTTAAATACAAGGTGATTTTGGGATTTCATGTAGCCATTAGCAGTGATAGCCGAGTGGTAGAACGCACGCCTTGCAAATCAAAGTGTGTAGGTCCAAACCCCGGCTCGCACCTCTGGGATATATGTGCGAATCTCATTTTCATCCGAGATTATCAATTGATATGAAACGGTGAAGGAAAACATCGTGAGGAAACCTGCACGTCTGAGGGAACTTGACTAGTTATCGATAGATGTGTGTAGTCTGCCAACCCGCACTAGGCCAGCGTGGTGGACTACGGCCCGAATCCCCCTCGCATTGAGGGGAGGCCCGTGCCCAGCAGTGGGACGTTAAAAGGGCTGTAGTGTGTAGCCATAAGCCTGGTTCTACTAGAACGCCCGACTTGAACGGAAGGGGTGCAAGTTCTAATCTCGGGCCTGAACTCTAAGATTTTCATGTGCGATTGTAATTTATAATGATGATTACCATTTGCTGAACGGCGAAGCGTAACATCATGAGTAAATGCACGCCTATAAATAGGCGTGTGAAGATCACCCGCACTCGGCCAGAGTAGACCTTGGTCCAAATCTCTCTTGTATCAATGGGGAGTGTGCTCCGTATTATAGAAATAGGTTCACCCTTTTTACTCTACCTACCCCTTTGAGGAATACAAGCTTGTTGATGTATACTATTATTGTTATCCTTATCGTGGTCTTAAATACATAGGGTACATAAAACCTTGATGCCGTGGCTCTAACAGGGTAATCATAAAGGTGTCTCAGGCGAGGGGCGTCCAAATCCCTTTCATTTTGCGGATTTGCAGTTGAAATTAGTTCGCAAATCTCGAGCTTACCGGCGCCCGTTACAGATGTAGATGAGATGCTCCAAATAAATAACCTCGCTGTGCGGATCTGAGGTGGTTTTTCTAAGGTTGTTGTAACGGAAAAAAGGATTTAAAAGACGTTTTTATGCACAAAAATATAACTACATACTCACACTTGGCATGAAAAAAAAAACAGTTCATTTGTAATTTTCTTTTATTTCAATTCTTTTATTTCAATCATTTTGACAGGTGAAATTTTTGATATTCGTTAAGTAACAAAAACAAAGGTAAATCTATTAATGGATTTTGGGTGGAATGATTTTATTTTTCAAAAATCGTACAAGATAGTTTGTTTTTCGAATTCATTAACTAAAATTACTGTTTGTGTCATTTGTTTAAAAAAATATGATTAAAAAATTACTGTAAGTACTGGCAACTTTCACATAGGTAAGTACTAAATTCTCTTTTTAAATAAACCTCAGTAAAGGTAGGTATAAATTGCTCGAGTTTTTAATGTTACAGACTTAAATAATTCACTTTGGCACTCACTTTGCATAAAAGCCAGCAATTATCACCAGTGTCTGGCAAATTATTGCAGACAGCATTCGTTTTTGTTTTAAACAAAGAATGTTTATACTTTTAAAGTGGAATACTTAAGCGGTCTTTTAAAAGCTATAAAATTAAATTTGGGGCAATTCAGTTGGTCTCGAACATTTTATGTGTATGTTTAACATTTTATCATTGTCCTGAAATAATGCTAAATCAACATCATAGAGGGAGCTTTTACTAACATTTGACAGTTTGACATGTCCAATGTTGTGTGACTAACGTCTACGCACCTCCATCAGATTGTCTATGTCCAGAGATATAAGACTAGAAGGTTTTGACATCAATGAGGCCAATTTCCAATTTTTTTGACGTCTTTTTGACACTTGTAAGTATCTATAATTTCGGGGTGTGGCGTCATATAAAATGTGTATTTATTGAATTTACCCTTGCTATTAATTACTTGACACTGGCTGAAATATCCGCTAAACGCAGTTGGAGCCATTCCTCATCTTATTCCATTAAATATCATCATTTCGTAAAATAAAGAAGTAGTAACATTATCATTGTGCTATTTGTGCTATTACATTACACTTTTATAAACTAACTGTTGAACTACAAATTTATAAATTAAGTAACTTTTAAAATTAAACATTTCGGTTTTTAAAATGAAAGACATTTTAAATTTTGAAATCGGAATTTACAGTTCTTAATTTAAAAAAAAAATGTCAAACTAAAAAAAAAAACCTTATTAATAATACGCTTCTCTTTCACTTCACTATAGCGCCGTCATAAACCCGTCACACGGCCGGACCCCAATAATTATCATAAACAAGTCACTATAGATGATATCTTAGAACTTCCACCAAAATAACATGAACCATAGTTAATTAATATATCTCGTTACAAAGTACGTCGATGTAGTTCACGGTATTTTGGTGTACGGCGCCGCCCGATGTTCAACTAATTATAAAGTAGGGTGCAGACAGTTGTAAAGTCCTGTTACAGCTCATTACAGGTGAACTTTAATGTATATGTGTACTACCTTTAGGCAGTTTGTCGGTACTAATAGGGGGGGGGGGGGGGGGGGGGGGTATTGAGTTATTCACAATTTAACCAAGTCATAAAAGCTTACACAAATTTACATGTAATTTAAAATATAGCTTCTCTAGCTTATGCCAAACGAATATGGGAAGTCACGAATATTGTTATAGTTTTAAAAAGATTTTTGACCTGTCATGTTGTCCTTAAAATTTGACACAAGACAGCTTTATAATCAGCTGATGCTTTTGATCTCTCTTTGATCTAGAGATTAATACATAGAAGATATAAGCGACTTAAACTAGGATTCTCAAAGCCTGGAAATGAATTATTGTTTAATACAGTATCGCGTTTTGGCCTTAGGGGCTGTATTGGCCTTAGGGACCAGCCTATAACAATATAAACTACATCTAGGGGTGACTATTAATATTCACAAAATGGAACTTGACAATGTCGCTTAGGATTCGAGACACAAGATTTTAAAACTGGGGGCAAAAAAACACGTTCCATTATTTTTCCCAATACTCACGCAAAAGTTAAAATATTATTTCGTATTTTCGATACACCCTGTATACATTTCTCACGGTAATCTTCCGGGGTCACCAAGATACTGCTACCGTGTGACCTTGGCAATATTTACCGCTTGCAAATAGGCACAAGTTCCCACGGACGCCGTATTTTGCATACCGGAAGGGTTGAAGTTACCGAAATCCCGATTCTTTATTCAAAAATTATGGTAATCGGTAATACCTACGGTTACCTAATTATGTACGGCAGCTGGATGTTGTGTTCTCATGTAAATTCCTTTTGGAGTTACTACTGCTTAAAGTGTTGGGAATATTTATCCTTGGGACTTATGGGGTTCAAAGATTGCAACACTAAGTTTTTTTTTTTTTATATAGGTATGTGTGAATATAATCTTTAATAATTGTTTATTTTCTTAACATTAAAATGTCGTTACATTTTATACGAATTTAAATATGAATACTCTAGATTATTTTGAACAAATATGTGAAATATATATCATCATCATCACGCCTGTATTCCTCGAAGGGGTAGGCTGAGGTGCACTGCAGTGCGGTCACACTTCGCCGATGTATTTTGGTCTGTCGATGGGAGAAAGGCTATTTGTCTTAAGCGACACTTTTGGGCGATATTGACTTAGGTATATACATATTTGGAATCAGCGATTTTTTCTGCGTCGAATGAGTTCTGCTCTTCTGTAAAGTTACAAGAATGTCGCTTATAGACTTTCACCCCTTGATATATTTATACCATTATGTTTTTTTATTATAAGTAATACCTTCTATTATTAGGTCCGCAGACCCACATTCGGCGAAGAATGAAGAAGATAAGAAGAAAGAAATCTATATTGCCGTTCTGGTGATTGCCACTAGCGAGGTATAGAGTTCCTACGTATCAAACAACTGTAGGAACTTCATACCGTGCTCTTGGGATCGCCAAACTTCTCCAATTTCTCAACCTCAACAAGCAAATGAAGAACTTCACCGTTTATAATTTTGAAGGAAGATGCTGTTTTCTGAAACATACTTACTGTGGTTTTATTCATGTATATAATTCGCGGGTAGAAAGCGGAAATGCCGTATCTCGAAAATTGGCTTCAATGACGTATTGATATAGAATTGATCAGAAAAAAACCGGCCAAGTGCGAGTCGGACTCGCGCACGAAGGGTTCCGTACCATTATCTATAAAAACGCCAAAAAAATCACGTTTGTTGTTAGATTTATTTTATTCTGTTTTTTAGTATTTGTTGTTATAGCGGCAACAGAAATACATCATCTGTGACAATTTCAACTCTCTATCTATCACGGTTCATGAGATACAGCCTGGTGACAGATGGACCGACGGGCGGACAGCGAAGTCTCAGTAATATGGTTCCCGTTTTACCCTTTGGGTACGGAACCCTAAAAAAGTCGCGTCGAATGGTCCATGTCTCGTCTGTCTACGACGAAATTAAAAAATACAGCATTACATTTTTTCTAGTTTTATTAAGGAACTATACATTTTTGAAATATTTTTTCGGCTCTGGTGTTAAATCAGATGTTTCGAGATACGACGTTTACGCTTTCTGTCGTCTAATTATTTTATTAATATACTATAGTAATTATGTTAATTCTGTTGTTTGTAAACTACCACTTCCTATATTTGACAGCTCTAAAATTATTGCCGTCTTCCTCATACATTACAGCCGTGAATAGGACAGCAAAACTCTTAGTTAGTTGTTGTTAGTGCTAACAGAATCGACAATGTCAGTTTATTTTATTGATAAAACTCCAGCTAGCCTCTCCTACTAAGATAAATGATTAAGCAAGGAGTGGGACCATTTACTCATTTTTAGTTGTAAGATTTCTCTCGTTCGTATCTAGATGGCGTTACTAGTCGATTCGTGTAACATTATTTTATTATAATTTCAAATTACATTAATAGTTTATAGGGAAATAGTTACAAATCCGCTAAATATACAAACCTTTGTAAGTATATAGTTTGCTAAGTATTTGTCTAGACAATCGCGACTTTGAAAAATGAGGAGGTTGTCAATGCGAACCGTATTTTTTATCATGATATTTGAATTGTCACTAATACTCGTAGTTAGTGCACGCGTGGTTAAATATAATAAAAAAACAAGCCAGTCGAATCGGATTGTAACTTTATTAAATTGATTCTAAATGAGGTGCCTTTGTTTTACTATGGCAATCAATTTAAAATTGAGGGTACTTCGAAATAATTCTGTCATAACAATGATAAATATATCAATCAGTACACTTGCGACTCGCGTCCAGCGCACTACACCTTGCGTAAAAATATCGGTAATGTGAATAATCGTGATTAAAACAATAAACGCAATCAATTAATTTTCTGAAATCTATCTAATTAAAGTTACAGAAGCTTTTAATAGCGATTTTATTTCTACTATTGTACCTACTAACGTTTATTCCTTAGCTGTGTATAATTAAAACAATTTGCTATTGGTGTGAATGATATATATCCCATTTAACGATTGTAGACTCCTTCAGGAAACAATGTGAGAATTTTTTTCTTTTAACATATTGAGCAGAGCATCATTTTCTTGAAAGCAAGTCAGTCTTAGCATAATTATAAGCAATTTTAATCTACATTAACTTGTATTTCTACCAACATCTACCATTTCTTTCGATTCCCGTTAGCGGAAAATTTCGGAAATGACATTTTCGGAATTAACCTTGATCCTGGTGTAATTGTGATCACCCCCAGTCCATTGTATGGTATAGTAGAAGTTTAGTCTGACGTCATACTGAGTATGTGTTGTCTGGCGATAGTGTTGTTGCTTAGTTTGAGACCCATCATCATTTGCCTTACCTTGTCCCATTATTTGGGGTTGGCGCAGTATGTCTTTTACTTCCATTCATCTCGCTTTACCGTCTTACTGACATCCACTCCGATCTCATTCATATCACCCTTTATACAGTCCATCCTTCTTTTCTTGGGTATTCCTCTCGCTCTGTATCCGTCCACATTTATACTCATCACTCTTTTAGTCACATGTTTCTCATCTCTTCTCATCACATGTCCAAACCATTCTAATCTCCTACTTCTTACTTTTTCTGTTATGGGTGCTACTTTTATACTACCTCTGATATACACATTTCTCACCTTACCCATTCGCGTCACTCCACACATCCATCTCAACATTCGCATCTCGGCAGAGTGGAGACGTTTCTCTTCACGCACTTTAGCCGCCCAGCATTCTGAGCCGTACATAATCACCGTTCGGCCCTTTACTTTTGGGACCACACTATAAAAAAAAATCGGGCAATATTTATATAATTATTTAATGAAGCACCTATTGTATTGTCTATGACACTATATCGAGGTTTAAAAGGCTTGACTTAAACGACATTTTTCTAACTTTAAAGGAGAGCATACTTATTCGACGCAGAATAAATAACTGATTCCAAATATGTATTAAATGACAATATCGCCCAAATGTGGCGCTTAAGACATAGCCTTTCAACCCTCGATAAAGCTTATTTATAGCACAAGTAAATGAATCTTATTGTCAATTACAAAACCTAATTATCGTAAATTCATTTAATTGTACATTAACTGCGGCATGTAAACATGTTTTATTGGCAATTATAATATCTATTTGCACTGAATAACTGTGATTTATTGTGTGATACGAGATAATAATTGAAACTGACCCCCACTTTGGAGAATCCGAAAAGAGGGTAATGTTATGTTTATAGATGTTTGAGATGAACCTTTGGTAGGAGGTGAAGTGGTTATTTACCGCGAATTGTTCTAATAAAAACATGTCTAAGGTCCTATATTTTTGTCTGTGCTAAATAATAATACAATGTAGTCTTATTGACGACTAGCTGTGCCCGCGACTTCGCCCGCGTCGACTTTAGGGAGATTACCCGGAAATATGGGTATTATGTATTTCCAGCGGAACCCTAATGCTTTTTCTAAAATTAAAGTAGCCTGAGTTACGCCTTGGAACGTCAGCTATCTGTCAGTGAAAGTCCTATTGAAATCGGTTCAGCCGTTTAGAAGTTTATCTCAAACAAACAGACAGACAGACAGACAGACAAATTTCGTTTTCGTTATAGGTATCGTATATACTTTCATACGCATTTGGTAAAAAAGTGTTATTTTGATATTACAAACAGACACTCCAATTTTATTTATTTGTATGGATTGCATGGTTTAGTGGTCTGAGCGTACGCCGCTCGGCTAACTGCATTAGGTGCAGGTTCGATTCCTAGTCAGCGGCAAATTTTGGCACCGGGTTTCGGAAATTGCCCTGGTCTACGTGTAACTGGAATCGCAGTACAAGCTCTTTGGTTACATGAGTTATAAGCAATTTAAAAACTAAGATGTTTGGGTCACATTTTTTGCCATACCAAAACAAACTCTATTGACTCATAGGAAAGTTCATTCTTCAACTTAATGACACTGACAGCGTGAGCGAGTTTGGACGCGTGGGGGCCTCTAACACAGAAATTCAAACTTTATTCATATTGAAACAGGGTTCGTTTTAGTATTGGAAAATAGCGAGCGTTGACGCTCCAGTGTGCCAGGGGCTTTATTTTCTGTTTCATTTTAGTTTTATCTTCAATAATATTATTTAATTAGTTGATGACGTCACAATTATCAAAAAGTTTTAAGTTTATCTCATTCCAAACTTCGTTTAAGATTATATTGTCGAAAACGTCATAAGCGATATGATTTTGTTTGTAAAACTTAACGGCACTGAATGGGACTGAGTCACAGCCGCACCCAGCTTCAGAATACCATAAATAATTATGCTGATAATCTTTTACTTATGTAGATATGATATATTCTTTATGCCTCGCCCAGACACGAAACACTTCAAAATGTTTTATTTAATCTTTTATATGGTGAATACTTAATCATTTCAACATTTTCATAAAATTGAAAAGGCATAGAGTTTTATTTTAAAAACCCTGTGTAATTTCGTTGTAAACGGTTTGCAACTTCTTATTTAGAAGACCCATTTGCATAAGATTGTTTAAATATTCTTATTTACCAAGTATTTTAAGTAATAATCAAAGTATCTGTATAAACAAAACTTAATGTTTTCGTCCCACATATATCACTAGATCATGCGGTTTTAATTTTCCTGAAGAACTATCAATACATAACCACGCCTGTATTCCCAAGGAGTAGGCAGAGGTGCGCTGCAGTACACTTTTACTTCGCAGATGTATTTTTGGTATGTAATAAGGGGTGGGCCTATTACCATCATACCGGGCACAGTCATCATCAATACGAGGGAGATTTCGACCATAGTCCACCACGCTGGCTCTATGCGGGTTAGTGAACTTCACACACTATGGATTTCCTCACGATTGCCTTGAATCGTTTAGCGAGTGGTAATCATTTAAAAAAATAACAATAGTGCATATCAGAAAATCCAACTTGTGTGAACCTGGGATTCAAACCTGTACCTCTACCAACTAGGCTACCACTGCTGCTTCTAGAGAACTCTATCTATCTCTATGTATTTTTGCTTCACACTTTTTGCTACTAATAGTACCTCAGTTCTATGCTTTTTTGGTAGGTTGGTATTACCAATCTATGAATGGCTAGTAGTAACCCCGCGGCGCATTCACTGGCTACCATAAAAAAAATGATTTATGATGCTCGAAACGTGGTGTAACATAAGATCTTAAATTAGTAAGCTCGGCACATTTCACCATATGAGATGGTATGCATTTAATATAATAAGTATTTAGTATACATGCAATTCTAACAATAAAATGTTTTACAATCATTGGGATAAATAAATAAATAATAATTCTATAAAGTTCATCTCCATTTAAAAGTGAAAAATTGATTGAGCGTATAAAAAGTATTATCTATTAGCCATTGTCTCAGTTGTCTTTTCATTAACATGTCTAATGCAACTCTCTAAATGTCCTGGGTAATTTATTAAATATTTTAATGCACATTACATATTAGTTTTTTTCAAACAAGGCTGTCTTACAGTTGTGTAATATCAATCTGGTGGGGTCTCTTTTCCCTATTACTGAGTTATTAGTCGCAAATATAAATTGGCTGTGGTGTTTTTTAACAAACATACAAACTTCTAATATACTATAAAATAACATAAAAGAAAGTCGGTTAAAAAGTTCAGGCCACATCAAAATGACACTGACAGCGAATTTTGACACGTCGGGGAAGTGGCTTTTAGGACTGAAATTCAATCTTTATACATAGAGTTCGTTTTGGTATTGACTAAAATTTCAACGCGCGTCTTTTGACGCCACAGTGTGCAGAGTTTTACAGCACTGTAAATTTAGTTTCGATGGGTTTAATGGCATAGGTATCGTTATAAAAATAGCCTCTCGACCAACACAATCAGTTCCATAATGAGATACGATTGGCAAATAGAAGAAATTCAATATTAACCAATTTGTTTAAAAAAAGAATGTAAAATGCAATTTTGGCGAGACGATTCGAATTAGCAGTTTTTATAATAGCAGTGGTAGCCGAGTGGTCGAACGCACGCTTTGCAATCAAAGTGCGCAGGTTCTATCCCCGGCTCGCACGTCTGGGTTCCATGTGCGAATCTCATTTTCATCTGAGATTATCACTTGCTAAGAAACGGTGACGGAAAACATCGTGAGGAAACCTGTGTGCCCGGTATAATGGCAATAGGCTCGCCCCCTATTACAATGGGACCAAAATACATCGGCGAAGTGTGGGCGCACTGCAGTGCACCTCTGCCTACCCCTTCGGGGAATAAAGGCGTGATGATGATGATGATTCGAATTTCGATTCCATGTAGAATAGAAAATAAAGTGTTATGTGATTTAAAAGATTTTTTTTTTAATAATGGGTAACATGTTTTTAACCGGAAAAGGAGGAGGTTCTCAGTTCGACCCGTAGGTTTGTTTTACTAATAAATAAATGTATAAATATTTTAGCTCGATTGTATAACTGGTAATAGGTATATGAATTTTCTTCATTTAATTTATGGGTAAATACTAAAGTTACTTTATTAAATAAAAATATGTTGTGTATTTTTAGATGTATGTATCACGAAATTCACAGGACTGAGATAAAAATTATTAGATTTTTGTACAAAACAACCAAAGTTCAATCTCGAACCGCAAAGCAAATAAGTTTGTTCAGCATTTCTCCGTTATGCAGACTATTTCATGCAATACTAGGCATATTAGATTCCACCGTGACAATTATACTTTTTTACTGACACGCAGATTTATAAGGAAACGGTTTGAGGAAAATCTTCAGGCTTAGAACCTTTAGCAGTAATCATTACAATTTGTTTTTACGCGGTTTCTATTTACGGATGAGATGTACCTATATTCTTTTTTGAGATAATTCTAAACGGAAATCGCAACATTTTTTGTGTCAGAATGGACACTTACAAAGTTGGAATATTAATAAAACAATATAAATATTGCGAATTCGGATTCTGCATTTAAAAAACCACTCAAATATATTTTATGTCGTTTCTGTCTCATAAAGATTACTTAATGATATTTATTTCGATTTCCTTATTAAAATATCTATATTCTGAAGCTTATATTTTGTGATTTTAAGTAATACATTATGACACTACATGGTAAAAAGTTTTTTTTTTTTTTTTTTTTTTATTATTATTGGCCTCTTTCCATTGAGTCAGGCCCAATGTGATTCTGCCAAAGTTTTTTTTTTTTTTTTTTTCATCCCGGCCTTTCGCTCTCTCACACCATTTGTTTAAATAAGCGTCGAGGTCATCGCGCCACCGCTCCTAGAGTTAAAAACTATTTAAAATATATACCGCCAAACATTGCGTACTCGTATGATGCCAAACTAAGCTAAACTAAAACTAAAACTTTTACTATGAGTAGAAAATGGTAGCCGAGCAGTGGTAGCCAAGTGGTCGAACGCACGCCTTGCAATCCAAGTGTGCAGGTTCTAGCCCCGGCTCGCATTTCTGGGATGTATGTGCGAATCTCATTTTCAACCGAGAGTATCACTTGCTATGAAACGGTGTACGAAAACATCGTGAACTTGACTAGTTTTCGATAGATGTGTGAAGTCTTCCAACCCGCACTGGGCCAGCGTGATGGACTATGGCCGGAATCCCCCTCGCATTGAGAGGAGGCCCGTGCCCAGCAGTGGGACGTTAAAAGGGCTGTAGTAGTAGTAGTAGTATAAAATGGACTGGGGGCGATACCAGACAAGGAGAATTTAAGAAAAGGCAATTTCTGAAATTTGAACCCCCAACCATCTAGTACCGCGAACGCCGCTCGGACCACTGGACCATCCCGTCTTCAAATGCGGTAGGATTATAAGAAATGTCGTTTCTTAAAAAAACCTTTTATATGTCAGCCATCATGTCTCTAATAAAAATGTAAAAATACCAGGAGAACGCTATACGTAAAGTTAATTGAAAAAAATAACATTGAAAGCCGACGTATTGACGTCTCACTCTAACAGGCCATTAGATTTATTGTTTTGGAAAGCAGTTTACATACATTTGCGTCACGCATAGATAAAACACTGGTATGCGGTCTCTGTATATTTATTACTCTATAGCTCAGTGGGTATAGTGGTGTGACTTCGTTTGAATTTTAATCGATATTAAATAAATAAATATTGTCATACAACACATACTCATCGTACGATCCCAAACTAAGCATGGTTTTTATACAATGGAATGGGGGCGTTCCCAATTACATACAGACCGAGGCAAATTCCGGAAAGGTCATTGCTTAAATTTGCCAATAGCAGGAATTGAACCCGAAACCACCTGGTTCAGCGGCCTACGCTCAAACCTCTAGACCGAGCCGTCATCAAATTATCGATTGGAATTAGTAAGACTTAGTAAGTTCACATACACTTGTCAAGTTTGAGAACAAGACACTATGCAGTGTGGTGGACTGTGTCCTGAATCCTTATTTAATTTTTTTTCATAATGAGCTGCTGACTATTTTTCGATGAAATTAGTCTAAGTCAAATCATTTGTTTTGTATATTGTTAAGTTTACATATGCCACTATATCGAAGCACGACTTCAACTGGCAAGAAACTTAGTATTATATCAATTTATCAAACATTTTTTTTTTAAATCGCCATAACTTTGAATGTAGAGGTAGATATAATATAATTATGTACTTAAGTGATTTTTTTTATTATTTTGCTCATGTCGTAGGTTTAAATTTACTTCTAAATTATTTTATATAGACAAAAAATAAATAAACCAATGTATTTTTTTTGGTTCATTTATTAAATTATCTAAATAAATTATGTTTTGTATTCACGTCACTAGCGCAAACGGCAATAGTTTTTGGTATATTGAACTGAACGTACTATTATTTTCTTTATCTATCGTTCCTACGTCGTGTCTTGCGTATAGAATAAATTAACATGCAAACAAAATGGATAGGTACTGACATTCGTTCCAAACATTAGATATTGGACACTAAATCTAGATAAAGAATTGCGTCAACATCTCTTCTTTATTTTAATCTATCCAATAAATGAAATTGAAATGTCTGTCTGTTTGTTTGTTTAAGGTAAACTGGACCGATTTTGACGGGACTCTCACTGGCAGATAGCTCACGTTATAAAGAATAACTGAGACTAATTGAAAAAGTAATAATTGTTCCTTAAATGCACGCGTACGAAGTCGCGGGCTCAGCTGGTGTATCTTTTAAAATATTTGAATAGACACAATGCAATAAAAATGTCACATAATTTCTATGCATTATTACTAAAATGGCAGTCCTCTTTTTGATTATAAATGGCAGATAGTGTACGAGTTAAATTTATGTTTTTCAAAAGCCAATTTAAAAAATAATACTACATATTTCTTTCTATTTTTTTTACTTGTAGTAAATTAAACCAGCATTGTTAAATCCTACTAATAGTATAAATGTTAAAGTTTGTGAGGATGTTTGTTACTCTTTCACGCAAAAACTACTGAACGGATTTTGATGAAACTTTACAGAATTATTGTTTATACTTCAGAATAACATAAAGGCTATAATTTATAACGATATTGTGTAGTCTAAGTGGACGAAGTCGCGGTTAGAAGCTAGTTAAAAATAAATCTTTCGCCAAGCTAATCTGGAATGTTTTTAACACATTATTAATTATTTTTCCTCACGCCACACCAGTCCCCACCCCAGTAATTAAGGTAAAATACTCATTACCGTACCATGAATTTTTACCTGTGAATGCGAGCAAGTTCGTAAAAAATATTGAGATGCCTAAGCTATTGTTTGAGGTCTGACAAATTCCAAAGGGAAAATTGGCACATAAGGTACAATCAGAAATTTTACAGAGCTAATGATTGTCAAACAAAAAAAAAATTAGGACTTTACCAATAATTCCAAATGCATTTCCTATGAATAACAATGGGCAAGAAACTCCATGGTTAATCATTTATTCTGTATAGGCCTATGAGACCACTTACACATTGTCAAGTTATTTTTTTAATTATTTTTTTTTTAAAGAAACTCAGTGGGCTGATCATTTTTTAAATCGCCAAAACTCATTACAAATACACATGTACATATAGCTTCAGTGTGTTGCCTTTAGAGCTGCTTTTAATGATAAAAATAAAATAATATAAGGCTATTTCCACACTTTTAAGTTTAAATTCTATTGGCAGGTGGAACAATAAAGAGTTCTCTATCTATTCTATCCGGCTCGAAGGACCAATAAAAGGCACCACCGCCGCATAAAAACACGTAAAAAAAAGGTCAAAAGTAAAATATTTAATCCATTTTTTTTTGTGTGTTAATGGCCTCTTTCCATTGAGTTTAATCCATTTTAATGCAGGGCTAATTTGACAACAACAATTTGACAACAATTTTTAAACCAGCCAGTATTTATAGTTATAAAAAAATAGGTTAAAACGCATCGCTAACTTAAACTTTCTACAATTTCCTTATAATCATAATCATTCGGTTAAGGAAAACATCGTGAGGAAACCTGTATGTCTTACGGAGTCTGCCAACCCGCACCGGGCCAGCGTGGTGGACTATGGAATCCCCCTCGCAATGAAGGGATGCCCGTGCCCAGCTGTGGGACATTAAAAGGGCTACAGTAATACATAATCATTCACATTTTTTTCTACTACTACTACAGCCCTTTTAACGTCCCACTGCTGGGCACGGGCCTCCCCTCAATGCGAGGGGGATTCGGGCCATAGTCCACCACGCTGGCCCAGTGCGGGTTGGCAGACTTCACACATCTATCGAGAACTAGTCAAGTTCCCTCAGACGTGCAGGTTTCCACACGATGTTTTCCTTCACCGTTTCATAGCAAGTGATAATCTCGGATGAAAATGAGATTCGCGCATAAATCCCTGAGGTGCGAGCCGGGGTTTGAACCTGCACTTTGATTTGGAAAGCGTGCGTTCTACCACTCGGCTACCACTGCACATTTTTTTCTAATTACTGTGAATATTTCATCTGTCAAATAGATATGTATTTAAAAAGAAACTAAAATGAAATACCATCTTGTCTTGAGCGTGGAATTCTGCCATTTAGCCGAACAATCTCGTGTATACGTAGTTCTTACGAAAGGTGAAAAAAAAAACATTTCTATTGTTGAGTTGATTATTGACTCATATCACGATACGTTGTTATAGAAGGAATGCGTACAATTAGGGTTTATTTACACGGTAAAGCCGGCTCCATGATAATTACGGGTTTAAGGAACTTATTTGCAGTGGCTGAATATTATTTATGGAAGCGTTCACACAACACGACGCGGCGACGGTTTACGGAGTTTATCTCGTAGCCGGCTTCACCGTGGGAATAAACGCTTATGTTGTGTAAACGATGATTGGTCAGGCTATGCTCTATTTTTTTAGTTGGATTTAGGTACTTACTTATGTATTGACATTTAAAAACTTAAATTTCTTTAATGTTCGTTAAGTTTTTCCAAATACAGTTTAAAAAATTATGCATCTTCTCGGTAACTTACTCGGTAACGTACTCTTTTTCTTTAAAATATCTGCTGTTATTCATAATATTGTAATGTCTGTCTTCAGAAAAACATTTTAAACTGAGAAACTGAGAATAAGAATTGGAATTTTGATTAGTAATTAATGCTTTACAAACATTATACTTGATTAAGTTTCCATATTTAAAATAAAGAGTAATAAATGACGTATTTTATCTAAAAAAAAAATGTGTTATTTTTTTTTATATTATTGTAATTATTTTATTTAGTCATAAAATTAATGGTCACTGACTGGGCTCTTCACCTTCATAATAAAACCTCTCACATCATATTGCATCATCAAATATTGACACAAATCATTGTGGGTTTTGTAGATGATCGCTACGGAATCCCAAAAACTACGCGGCGACCGAACCTGGCCGGGTTCAACGATCGCTCTTCATTAGTTTTTGATCATATCCACACGAACTAACAAACATCGTATAGACCACACATATGGCGAGGGAAAAACAACCTTATAATTTACAGTCCACGGTTGATTTTTGTATGAGATGCGCATACAATATTTTTTTCCAAGCAGGTATGAAACTGGTTCTTCACATAGACGATTGAAATGATAAAATTCTTCTTCCAAGTACCCATAGATTAGGAAATTCTAAACTATAAGTCAGATATGTTTATAGGGACCACTTGGGGCAGGTTTTTTAAGGTAATTTGAATGCAAAGTAGTTGGTATAAGGTCGAAAAGAGACGTGGTGGTGACAGATTTTAAAGACGGACAGACAGTATTTTAAAGAGCCCATAACCCTGCGTATGTAGGCGCGTTAAAACCAACAGAAGAAGCACAGTAATAAAAAAATAATAAGTATTTTTAACTGTTTTAACTGTAAATTTTTGACAGATTTTAGCAGTGGTAGCCGAGTGATCGAACGCACGCCTTGCAATCAAAGTGTGCAGGTTCAAACCCAGGCTGGCACCTCTGAGTTTTATGTGCGAATCTCATTTTCATCCGAGATTACCACTTGCTATGAAACGGTCAAGAAAAACATCGTGAGGAAACCTGCACATGTATAGAAGTGCGTGTGACGTTCACCAGCCGGCACTGGACAGCGTGGTGGACTATAGCCCAAATATCTCCCTCGTATTGAGGGAGAATGTGCCCGGTATAATTGGAATAGGCACGCCCCCTATTACATTGGGACCAAAAAAATACATCGGCGAAGAGTGGGCGAACTGCAGTGCACCTCTGCCTACCCCGGAGAATACAGGCGTGATGATGTATTATTAATATTATTTTTTATTAAGTTAACGGTCTATTGATCCGCCATTCTAATCACATTCGT
This sequence comes from Ptilodon capucinus, assembly GCA_914767695.1. Lineage (NCBI taxonomy): Eukaryota > Metazoa > Arthropoda > Insecta > Lepidoptera > Notodontidae > Ptilodon > Ptilodon capucinus. The sequence goes on along the minus strand of OU611817.1, from coordinate 10,137,889 downwards.
CCGTCCGTCTGTCCGTCCGTCCGTCCGTCCGTCCGTCCGTCCGCCCGTCTGTCACCAGGATGTATCTCATGAACCGTGATAGTTAGAGAGTTGAAATTTTCACAGATGATGTATTTCTGTTGCCGCTATAAGAACAAATACAAAAAATCTGAATAAAATAAATATTTAAGGGGGCTCCCATACAACAAACGTGATTTTTTATTCGTTTTTATACCTAATGGTACGGGACCCTTCGTGCGCGAGTCCGACTCGCACTTGTTTTTTAGTATCATGTACCTGTAGTATACGGCAACTATATGGGAAAACAACAATGGCGGAGTCAGATAAACCAGAAAAAAATACCGCAGCATGGGCTCGAAATGCCATCTTCGTTATAATATATCCGTATTTACATACATACATGTACTTACGCCTGTATCCCATGGGGGTAGGCAGAGACTACCGTTTGCCACACGCTACGATCCCGACATACCTCTTTAGCTTCATCCACAGTCATACATCTTTTTATGCACTTCCGTCGGTTTAGGGCGCTATGGACTTTACCTTTCTGGAAGAGACCGTTAATCTGGTCGTGAAAGGTCCTCCTCGGGCGCCCTCTTCCGACATTTCCACTCACGTTTGCCTGGTATATTTCTTTCGTCAGTCTACTTTCATTCATCCTCTCTACATGGCCAAACCACCTCAACGTACTTTTCGCAATCTTAGTCACCACAGCATCCTTCAGCTTACATTCATCTCGTATCTCGCTATTCCTCAACCGGTCAGCAATAGTGACACCACACATACTCCGTGTATCTCCGTACTTATACCACATAAATTCAATTTTTATGTGTATTGAAACAGAGTTTGTTTTGGTATTGTAACCATTTTGCCTCGCGAGTTTTGCCGCCCCAGTGTGTACAGGGCTAAAATGTTTTCCAGCTGATCTGAACGCGGCTATGGAATGCCGTACTTTTTGTTCCGTGATAGAATGCTGACCATTTGCATTGAATTGAAAACACATTAAATATTCTTCTTAAGTGAATTGGGTTTGTATACCTAATTAACTTTGCGGTTATGTTAGTTAATAATCTTTAAACTGCCCCCTTACTTACTTATTGCTCACCAAAGTGCACAGCAGTGAGCCCACACTTCGCCGATGTATTTTGGTCCCAATGTAATAGTGGTTGATTATACCGGGCACATTCCTCCTTATTACCATGGAGATTTGAGCCATAGTCCACCATGCTGGCCCAGTGCGGGTTGGTGAACTTTACACGCCTTTCTATAGACGTGCAGGTTTCCTCACGATGTTTTCCTCCAGCGTTCAGCAAGTGGTAATCATTATTGTAAATAACATTCGCACTTGAATATCTCAGAGGTCCGGGATTTGAACTTGCACCCCTTGGCTGCCAGGCGGGCGTTCTACCAACTAGGCTACCACTGTCCAAGCTTTTGAGTGTAAAGTATAATATCATACTTGTTCTAAGAAAAATAAAAAAAACCAGCCAAGTGCGAGTCGGACTCGCACACGAAGGGTTCCGTACTTTTATCTATTAAAACGGCAAAAAAAACATGTGTGTTGAATGGGAGACCCATTAAATAATTATTTTATTCTGTTTTTTAATGTTTGTTGTTAGAGCGGGAACAGAAATACATCATCTGTAAATTTTCAACTGTCTAACTATCACGGTTCATGAGATACAGCCTGGTGACAGACAGACAGCGGAGTCTTAGTAATAGGGTCCCGTTTTACCCTTTGGGTTCGGAACCCTAAAAATGTATCACCATACGTCATATTAGCATATACTTAACTGGCATTAGATTGCAACTTAATAACTCTGCCACGATTAAACTAATTAAGTGCCAAGATTATAAGCTTATTCTCAACTTAAATCTCTTAATTTTTGCAAGGATAATAAACAGGTTTTGTGCCCTGCGCCAACGGGGGCGTCTAAACGCGCGTGACAGTTTCGTTTGGTAATACCAAATCAAACTATATTAATTAATTTCCTAAAAAAAAGCATAAGAACTCATAAAATGATTTATCCGCCATCTTGATTGTACACACGATATCAAGGAATTTATTTGTTTTTTTTTTTGAAGTAAGAACCACAAGAGCATTAGAAAACTTAACAAAAATATGTATGAAGTCGGTAAAGTCGTTTCAAATTAAGGCGTAACCGAGGATAATATGGATTATTTTTTATGTATATATGTGTAAAATTTTGTATTTATTCTTGCTATTAATTACTTGACAGTGTCAAGTTGACACTGGCTAAAATATTCGTTAACATCACAACATAAAATTTAGCCATAAAAACCAGCCAAGTGCGAGTCGGACTCGCGCACGGAGGGTTCTGTACCATTATCTATAAAAACGGCAAAAAATCATGTCTGTTGTATGGGAGCCCCCTTAAATATTCATTGTATTCTGTTGTTATAGCGGCAACAGAAATACATCATCCGTGAAAATTTCAACTCTCTAACTATCACGGTTCATGAGATACATCCTGGTGACAGACCGACGGACGGACGGACGGACAGCGAAGTCTCAGTAATAGGGTTCCCGTTTAACCCTTTGGGTACGGAACCCTAAAAACATAAAATTTAATTCATTTCAGGAAGTAAAATAAGAACTCATAGAAGAAGCACATTTTTAGGGTTCCGTACCCAAAGGGTAAAACGGGAACCCTATTACTAAGACTTCGCTGTCCGTCCGTCCGTCTGTCACCAGCCTGTATCTCATGAACCGTGGTAGTGAAACAGTTAAAATTTCACAGATGATGTATTTCTATTGCCGCTATATCAACAAACACTAAAAAACATAATAAAATAAATATTTAAGGGGGCTCCCATACAACAAACGTGATTTTTTTGCCGTTTTTATTATAGATAATGGTACGGAACCCTTCGTGCGCGAGTTCGACTCGCACTTGAAATATCAATGATAACTCGATTTAATTTAGTCGCGAGCCTGCTTGTCTTTTGCCAGAGACGTTTAATCTTTATCTATATTGATACAGAGTTGATTTTCGAAGAAAGTCGAGTTGATTCGCTCGCTCTAATGAGTTCAGGGTATAATGCGATCTTATCTTGATTATTCTTTGTCTGTCATCTATCTGATTACGAGTTGGTGTGCTTAATACTGAGATGCTAATTATGTAATAATAATAGTAATTAATTGTAGCTGGGTGGTCTTAGGTACCACCTAACTGCAAAATTAATTCAGTACTATTATCCTACAATGTAATTTTTCAGTACAAACCTGTTCTACTATGTCATTCTTCTTTTTTACGGAATATTGTTAGTTATTGGATTTAAGATGAGGAATGGATGATGGCAATAGGCTCGCCCCCTATTACATTGTGACCAAAATACACCCACGAAGTGTGGGCGCACTGCAGTGCACCTCTGGAGGAATTGCTCTACCTACGTGAGGATGGATGTTTGTTACTCTTTCACGCAAAAACTACTGAATAGATTTTGATGAAACTTTACTGTATTATTGTTTATACATCAGAATAACATATTATGAGCTTTTTATAATGATATTGAATAATCTAAGTCTGCCCGAACGAAGTCGCGGGTAGAAGCTAATTATATATAAAAAATGGGTGATGAGTGAAATAAAGATGGTGGAGGAACTATAGAACCTGCTTACTTATACTATTGGTTCGCTATGACATAAGTGTTATGAAGAAACACATAGGCGCCCTGAGGTTGTGACACATAACAACCACTCCCAATGATATTTTTGTGATTTACCCATACATTATTATATCTATAATTCATAATTAATAATTTAGTTAATTATCATATAATTTTTGGCGTTGTAAACAATAATTTAAGTATATTAGTTGGTAATCTGACTTCTAATTAATTTTGTAAACAGGCGGGTGGGGACGCGCCAATATGGCGGCAGTTTAGTTGGAAAAGTTTGTAAAAAGTACGCTGTCGGAATAAAAAGTATTTATAATTGATTGATAGTATTAATTATTGAACTGTCTCATTCCACAAGACCCACAAGTGTTCACATAAGTCTGTCAAAAAATTGGTTTCGGCCATAATTGGTGCCATAATAGTAAAGCAAGTAATTAAACTACATGAACTAGTGTTAACTGACCATAGACTTTATTGTGTAGTATTAAGAACTATAATAACTGTCACATGAAACACTTTACATAAATCCAGGACCCCAATTCTCGCATGTTCGACATCTCTTCGAGATATGTCGCAAAAATACCGCCAATTTGACGTTTTTTTTCGACATATCTCGAATAGAATTGATGTCGAACTCATGTGAATTGCCCCGCTGGTTGTCATTTAGTCTTGGACCTCTTCATTATTCTTAACAGCTTGCTCTGGTAGTGCACTGGCTTGCCGTCCATCATGGCGCCTTGGCACGATGACGTGGTCTGAAACACAACATTCTATCAAGACCAGCTACTAGTATGCGATTCAAATAAGAATGGGAATGTCAATAGCCTCTATCTATCAAATGTAAGTGACATTTTGACAAAAGTATGGTTTGCAAAAAACTTATTTGTATATCAATAATAATAGTCTTGCATCAAATTTAAATAAAAAGGTTAAATTAGTGTTAAATACTAAATTGTCTTAATATAATATTTAAAGTCATAATTAGTATTTTAAAACCATACCATAACCTTTTTTTTATATTAATTTTTGGCGCAAAGGCCCAGAAGCCATGCCAAAATTATTAAAGTCAAGAAAATAAGAACGCCAAGGAAATTGCATCTTTATGAATATTGACACAAAGTTTGTTTTTGTATTGGCAAAAATGGTATGTCACTCTATATCAAAATGCATAAAGATTGAATTTCGTAGTGAAAGCCTTTGGAGGCAATTCTAGCAAGATCGACATTATCTCTAATTCGACATAATCTGTCGAAACAAGACGTAAAAATACTACCAATTTAACTTTTTGTTTCGACATATGTCGAATTACAGATGATGTCGATTTTGCGAGAACTGGGTCCTTGGTCCGCGTCTAAATTCGCTCATGCTGGCAGTGTCATTTTATTGAAGAATTAACTTATTCTTTGTATCAGTAAACTTCGTTTTAATATTGGTAAAATATTTGACGCGCGAACATCGACGTCCTAGTGTGCGAGATGCCTAATTCGCTCGACCTAGTGTGTCCATGGCATTATCGAGTTATTCGTTATCGATTGGATACAGACCGATTAGACACGATCCTTATAAGGAAGTTATAATTAAAACAATGCAATTATTATGAATCGGACGCATAAGACGTGCATAATCTCAATTCTAATATCAATGTCAAACTAGAGTGGAGAAACCGGGTGTCATGTAAACGATTAATTTTCGATTGCTCATATCGTTAACTTAATCCTTTTTATATTCGGTTAAAAGGCGAGTTGACGCTCCATTTTGGTAACTTTGAACGAAATCCAAGGCCAAATGACGGAGAAAAATTTGGTGATTCCAACGATATTTTCGTCAAAATACATAAGTCAATATCGCCCAAAATGGTGCTTCAGTCATTCGCATTTTACCTGTAGGTATTATTTAATACAAATTATGAATTATTGGACCATAGTGCAACATAGTGTATACGACATGCATATTGTGTTTTTATTTAATACCTACCTGTTGAGCGACTTAGAAAGCGCGGAATTTAGGGACCCTAGTTATAGAAGCCTAAGTTGCTCTTTGAAACATCAGCTATCTGCCAGCCAAAGACCCGTCAAAATCGATCTAGGTGTTTGGAAGTTTACTCGGAATAAACAGACACAATAATATTTAATATGCATCTAGTAAAATGCTGTTATTTTGAAATGACAAATAGACACTCCAATTTTATTTATTTGTATAGTTTAAACAGTTGTTGTTAGGCGTGGGGAGAGCCGCATGCTACTAATATCTATTTAATTCAGTTAACTTAAGAGTGGATTTTATTGACCTCTCTTGAGAATAATTTGGCAATATTCTAACCCGTATATTTATTTTAATGGTATTTATTTTTTAATTTACGTAATAAATCATGATATCGATTGATAGCGATTTTAATTCATACATTATAAATTCTAAATTGTATTTTTTTTGCGTGAGAATGAAGATGAATCGATTTAAGAATCGGTCTCCCGAATCGATGCGTCAATTCGCTCTCATCTCTACATTTAAATTATATCTCGCTGCCCACGCGCTATGCAAGTGAGGTGCGTAGGCGCAGTGTCGGTGTAGCTATGCACGTCTTGTAAAAAACTTACAAAGGACACGTACACGACATTTAGTAATAGCCTCATTAGTGAGTCGTTTTGTTTAAATGCAAGATCAGAGACGTGAGACACCCACTAGGGAATATTTTAATAGGTTTTTATTTTTTATTTTTATGGGAGTGGTAGCCTAGTGCTCGAACGCACGCCTTGCAAATAAAGTGTGCAGGTTCTAACCCCGGCTCGCACCTCTGGGATTTATGTGCGAATATCATTTTCATCCGAGATTATCACTTGCTATGAAACGGTGAAGGTAAACATCGTGAGGAAACCTGCACGTCTGAGGTAACTTACTAGTTCTCGTGTGAAGTCTGCCAATCCGCATTGGCCCAGCGTGGTGGAATATGGCCTGAATCCCCCTCGCATAGAGTGAAGGCCCGTGCCCGGCAGTGGGACATTAAAAGGGCTGTAGTTAGTAGTAGTAGTAGAGTGAGTGCAGTAAGCCAAGCGGAAAATTTTTAGGATTTTTTTTTTGGAATTCGCCCTTGTTTGAGTGTAACTGGGATCGCCCCCAGTCCTTTAGCTTCCAGCTTTGCCTAGTTTGGGATCATACGATGACTGTGCTATCTGGCGATTGCATTATATCTAAGGTTCTTTAACGACAGCAACTGGCTCAAATGTGACCATGAAATGCGTCGAGAGGCTCACACACACAAGTCCAGTAAAGTGAAGAACACACACTTTACTACATTGTAACACCGTTTGTACGAGTCCCGTGTGTAATCAGTGAAACACATATTTGCCAAGCAATTGACAGCGTTAGCACTGCCTTACTATAACTTATGAATAACTATAACGGAGCACAAGTCAAATTAAACTTTGTTACTATGATATACGACACCATTTCGATTGGGAACGATCAGATACCATTTCCTTAGTTGATTTCCTGCAGCATGCTGGGATCATCTCGCACTTTGGTCGGTGTACACAGTCGGGGATGGAGTCGTAAGGAATGCAGCTGTCATATAAGACTCTAGCGAAGCATTTTGGTATCAACACACAGGGTGGTTCATGCCTGCACATCAAGTCACCAGGCCTCGCCTGTATCCCGATATCCTCTGTCGCCGTCAACATGATATAATTTCTCGTACACACCGGTAATTCCAGACATTTCGGCTTGTGCGGACATTTGGACCTATCTTGCTTTCTATCCATCATGCACTCAGCTATTTTCTCGCATGTGGGCACGTGGATACAAGGGTTGTGTAATGTCGGATCGTATTTCGGCTTAACGCATGTCCTGACGACTTCGCAGGGGGGATTATGGCTGCAGAGACTCTGTACTATCTTCTCCTGTCGGTATTCAGGTATCTGGCACTGATGGACGTCATAGCACGGTGGAGGGTATTGAGAAGACTGGCCGTAGTATGAAATGTCTTCGGTCATGGGCCAAACGTTTAACTGTTTCTCCTCTCTCGCTGCTGGCAGGTTCAAACACCCGTTGATGAGGATGCAAGGAGGATTGTGAATGCATAAGACTTCGCCTTTGTATTTCTCAGCGATCGCTTTGATGATCTCGTCGTGGGGTTGTTGACATTTACGGCAGACGCTACACGTTGGGGGTTCAGGTGTCTGCTTCGGAGATGGGGTTTGTTTGGTGGGTTTTTTGGAACACATGCATTGTACTTTCGGTGGCGTTTGGGGCTTTGGAGGCTGGACAGGCTTCTGGGTTTGCAAGGCATTGTGACTACAATTGCAACTTTCTTTTGACGTCTCTTGCCTGTAATGAGCTTCAGGTTCCACGTTTGGAATATAACCACAGTTTTCAGGACAACCACGGGACTGGGTCGCTAGTTCGTTGGGGCAACAGGGTTGAGGTATGTCTTTGTTCACCTGTGATTTCTTGTTGAACTTCTCCAAAAGATATTCCCAGAAACTCGAAGATGTTGTCGCCATAATATTTTCTTTAGGACTTTCCGAGTACTTTGCCGAACAACCGACATCGGTTGTGTGATATTGGTAAGGGTTCGTGAAGAACTGATAAGGTCCTTTCCAAGTCTGTTCAGAGGGACACTGTTGGGCACCATTCTTCTGATGTTTGGAGTATTGCTTCTTCATTTCAGACTCGACTTTCTTCCACTTTTTTCTTTTCTTCCTCGATTGTGTACTCTCCTGTTCACTGTCAGCCAAACCATACTCATCATAATACCTATTCTGTAGGGTACTTCTGTTGAATACCAGTGGAGTTGTATTGGTCTGCCCATATGGTATTGGAGCACCATATAAGCCTCTAACAGCGTATACAGGTTGAGCTGCGTAGAATTGTTGTCGTCTATTAAACTTTCTTACTTTGCATCTACAATCTTCGCAATGGCTACCCTTATTTGGTTGTACATTTTGACCTTCGTTTTCCTTTATAACTGACATTTGTTTGACGTTATTACTTGGTCTTTTGAATATATTTGACAGACACGGTATGATTTTATGGCGCACTGGTCGTGGCTGACTCACATCTATCTGGTCTGCTCTATCTATTACTGTTTTGAAATCTTTGCGTCTTTGTCTAACTTGTAAGTCTATTTCGGTCGTGTCTCTGCTTACAACTGCTTTTGTTCTCCATAGTTCCCTGGAGCTTTCGCAGCAGACTCGGTTGTATATTCGTCGGTCGAATAATTGTTGGTTTAGGGAATCCTTTTCCTCCTTTGATCTTGTGTTATGTACCTTTGTCCGGACTCTGTGGTGGTCCTGCCTGGGTGTGCGGGCTGGACTGCAACTATCCTCGAAGTCTGAGCTATCGGTATGCTGTTCCAAATATTCTGGATCGTATGTTGTCAGAAAATTCTTCGATAGCTCATACATTTTGTAATTTCACGGGATAATGTTATTTATGTGCATTTTTTTTGTATTTAAGGACGTTTTATAATGAAATATATGTAAATGTTTACATTTTACATGTTTTTTTTTATAAAATTTTGATTAATTTATTGAAGGTTTTGACGTAATTCATGAGTCAAATTTGACTTTTCTGTTCTTGTTCTTCTATGAAGTTTTATTTGGAATAGAAAACTTTTTGGATTACATTTCTCGTAACTTAAGACGGACTTACAATTGGCAAAATATACGTTAGCTTCGTTTATTTGGATAATATTCGTAGTTTGTAATGTAAGTAAAATTTTCTTATTTAGTGATTGTTATCTGTTGTGTTGTCCAAATAAATAAATAAATATCAACTCATATTGTGAAAATATCATAAATTTTAATGTTTTACTCTCACCATAATATCGGCACGGCTAGAAAGTACGCCTCTTCTATCTCCCTTTAACTTAATAAACAAGTAGGAGACACAAAACGTGATACAGGTTTAGTATAAACATGTGTGCTAGCCCTGCAGATCTGATGAACTATTCAAAAAGATTCCTTGCATTATTATTCGAAACAAAAAATGTTTTTTGTTACGCAGCCGTCCCTTTGCAGGGTAACGTACTAAAACAAAGAGTGTGCTGTTATTATTGTACGATATTAAATGGTGAATTAATGTGGAGTGATACGTCATGGTCGTGGAGGGGATGTGTACAAGGTTCGATGTTTCTTGATCCTTTATAAAAAAATATAGTTTTACGAAATGAGTACAAAACTTTGAAATGTATATTAATGCACATTTTCAAAAATACTAGCAGATGCTTGATTACGATGCTTCGATAGATAAGTAAAGGTTAGGCGAAATAAATATACCTAACCCCCTCACATGATTGTAATAAAGACGAAATCCTGCTCCAAATATCCCTTCAGATACACAATGTCTCTGATTACGTCAGAGAGTATCTTAAAAAATACGATGCTTAAATATTAAGCAGTTGGCTACCGCAAAAAAAATGGTTCACCAAACATTAGTTATCTGCTAAGGATCCTTGAACCGTCTCAAGTTATAACACTGATTCGCCGACGCGTAAGCTTAGTCAACTCTGATGTTGACACACCTGTCTGACACAACGACTAATATTTACAAAATATATTCCCATTAATGAAACTTCAAAAAGGCAAGTCGTCTGCACCAGGCGTTTGCGGGTTCGATTCCCACCAGCGTTGAATTTCGGAAATAGCCATAGCACAAGTATCGCTTACATATAATATTATGATTCAATAAATTAAAAAAGGAAACTATGATTAGATAATTCTTAAAATTTAATTAACAAAATAGTCAATACAATAATTTATTAAAACGTAACAGACTAAACAATGAGTGTGTACTGTCTGCCGATATTTATTTAATTAATAATGGTAAAAACAAGCTTTTATTAATTGCCCTTAGTTTTCGTGTGCTCCTCAGCATGCCCTTTCATTTGATACCCATACTGTGGTAGTGCACAAAAAATAACTATTCCATCTTGGATGATCCGCCATATTGGAATTAGAATGACGCTACATAGCTAAGCATGCATTGTCATCCGAAATAAGCGTGTATACCAAATTTTAGCTCAATCTGATTAAAGAATGAAAGATAACTGATTTAAAATTCAGTTGCAAGATTCCACCCGGACATACATTGCAAGTTAATATAAAGCTTGTTATAATAATAATAAAAAGGATTATTATTTAACAACAATCAAGACAGAACCGTCGCGCTACACCGACCAACGTCACACCATAAAATAATAGGAATAGAACAAAAAAAACTAACCCAAGGTGATCGCCGGAGCTCGTAGGAATAATGAATCGGGGGAAAGGGTTAGCCGCATTATACCAGGGGCGGGCCCCTAATCATAGGTGATTTTGACGTCTGTCGGCCTGACCGACAAGGATGTAAGGAAAATTATACTCGTTTAATGAGTAATAGTAGATCAACCGCCATCTTTATTTTCATCACCAAGTATTATATCTTCTTTTGTTACTACTACTACAGCCCTTTTAACGTCCCACTGCTGGACACGGGCCTCCCCTCAATGCGAGGGAGATTCAGGACATACTCCACCACGCTGGCCCACAGCGGGTTGGCAGACTTCACACATCTATCCAAAACTAGTCAAGTTCCCTCAGACGTGCAAGATTCCTCACGATTTTTTCCTTCACCGTTTCATAGCAAGTGATAATCTCGGATGAAAATGAGATTCGCATATAAATCCAAGAGCTGCGAGCCGGGGTTTGAACCTGCACACTTTGATTGCAAGGCGTGCGTTCGACCACTCGGCTACCACTGCTATACTCTTTTGTTACGCAACGAGTAAAATGTGATTTTTTTTTATGGAATCAGATGAGGAATTGTTGCATAAGCGACTCTACCAATGTCAAGAAATTCGTACCAATGTGACACATTAATTCAATACACATCGATGCAAATAAAGAAAGAAAGAAAGAAAGAAAAAAATAAAAAAAATCTGTCTATTTGTTTCGTGTAAACATCTAAACGGCTGGACCATTTTTTTTTATGGGACTGTCACTATCAGATAGCTGATGTTACAAGAGTAACTTAGGATACTTTCATTTTGGGAAAGTAATTAGTGTTTGGACTCAGCTAGTTATAATGAAAAAAGTAAACCTGATTTCATTCCATCGAATTTGTCCCAAGCTCCCCCGCAAAGGATACGTTGCCCTACAAAACAAACACAGTAACTTTACAATTGATAATAAAATTTTAATTATAAGCTCTATGGCAATTATCTTAAGGTCTACGGACGAGAAAACAAGTACAGTTGTGGCTAGGCCACATTTTTTAAAACAGTGTTTTCGTTACAATATGTTAAAAATAGTTGTTTTGGAGTTTTAAATTTGGTTACATAGGCTATTTATAACCTTGTTTGTGTAGAACACGTGTGTCTATGTTATAATTAAGCACTAGCTGAGCCTGCGACTTCGTACGGAAATTTGGAATCCTTATTATTTGCATTAAATTAAAGGAGCCCATGTTACTTTTTGTCACACCAGCTATCAGCCAGTGAAATTCCCGTTGCAATCGGTCCAGTATTTTTGGAGATTTATCGGATAAAATGGGTGTTATATTTTTTAATATTACCCACACCCATTGTTTTCAGGTTTCCGAACTTAAAATGGAAAAATACAACGTTTATACGATCACTTTGTAGTCCGTCTGTCTGTCTGTATTTTATTTACCCAGTAAATCTGAAAAAAATAATATTAGATAAAATCACAGACAAAAAACGAAATTATAATATTATCGAAATCGAACATTTGAATATAAAAAAAGGTTTATAAGTTATTTTTATTGCATTTCCATATAAATGTTTGGTTTAAAAAAATGTGATAAATTTAACATACACAACGTTAGAGTGTCTTGCCCCTTAAAAAGTCTGTAAATTACGAAGCCATTTTTATGAAATAATACCCACACTTTTGGGCACATGTTAATGTTTTGAACAAATTTATTTTATGGCATCACACCAATCGAGGCGGTTCAAAATACCTATTAGGATGTATTCGCACGGTGAAGCCGCCTACACGATAACTAGAAATATCAAGCAGCATACAAGAATACAAGTCTAGCCGATAATATCGCCAGAATACTGCCAAACAATACATACTCATCGTATGATCCCAAACTAAGCAAAGCTTGTACTGGGTACCGTACAAATTACAATGGACTGGGGCGATCTCACTCCCGGATTTACGGATTTCATATGCGAATATTATTTCTAGTAATGATTACCACTTGCTGAACGGTGAAGAAAAATATGGTGAGTAAACCAGCACGTCTATAAAAGCGTGTGAAGTTCACCAGCCCGCACTGGGCCAGCGTGGTGAACTATAACCCATATCTCCCTCGCATTGAGAGTTGCCCGGTTTAATGGCAATAGGCTCGCCCCTATTACATTGGGACCAAAATTGAGAATTGTGAATAGTGCAGTGCAGGTATGCTTACTCTTTCGAGGAATATAGGCGTGATGGTGTATTATTATTAGGGATATAAGGACAACGCAGTTTTTTCGCTCGCCCCAGTGCGTGCAGGGCGTTACCGTGTGAATGGAAGCTTACCGGTTCCTTTAGGCTTTAAATATATTATTATATATGGGCATATTATTAAAGTATTAATATATGCATAACCTATAAAAGTAGACAATCCTCCAATATAAAGTTGTTTTAAAACTCTGTTTAATTGTCTATAATAACTAATAAGTATTACAAAAAATAACAGCTAACGGTGTCAATTAATGGGCATGTTAACATATAAAAAAACCGGCCAAGTGCGAGTCGGACTCGCGCACGTAGGGTTCCGTACCATTATCTATAAAAACGGCAAAAAAAAACACGTTTGTTGTATGGGAGCCCCCTTAAATATTTATTTTATACTGTTTTTTAGTATTTGTTGTTATAGCGGCAACCGAAATACATCATCTGTGAAAATTTCAACTCTCTAACTATCACGGTTCATGAGATACAACCTGGTGACAGACGGACGGACGGACGGACGGACAGCGAAGTCTCAGTAATAGGGTTCCTGTTTTACCCTTTAGGTACGGAACCCTAAAAAGGTCCGATGGAATCCCGCTGAGCAATAAGTGAAGTAACCATAGGAAGTGTGTTCGTTTGTACGTATTCGTCTATCTCGCACACAATCCCACCGCTTCTCTTGCAGCAATGTTTTTGATATTTCTTCCAGTTTTTGACAGTAACTGTTCACTCAGTGTCAAAATCTGCCAAAAAATTTGGAAACAACAATACGAGATTCATCCGCCATCTTTATCACTGTCATCATCCATTTTTATTTATAACTAGCTGTGCCCGCGACTTCGCCCGCGTGGACTTTAGGGAGATTACCCGGAAATATGGGTATTATGTTTTTCCCGCGGAACCCTAATGCTTTTTCTAAAATTAGAGTAGCCTAAGTTACGCCTTGGAACGTCAGCTATCTGTCAGTGAAAGTCCCATTGAAATCGGTTCAGCCGTTTAGAAGTTTACCTCAAACAAACAGACAGACAGACAGACAGACAGACAGACAAAAAAATTTAAAATTGCGTTTTCGTTATAGGTATCGTATATACTTTCATACGCATTTATTAAAAAAGTGTTATTTTGATATTACAAACAGACACTCCAATTTTATTTATTTGTATGTATGTATGTATAGATATAGATGTGTATTTGTTGAATTTGCCCTTGCTATTAATTACTTGACACTGGCTGAAATACCCGCTAAATGCAGGTGGAGCCATTCATCATCTTATTTCATTAAAATATCATCATTTCACTCATTTCGTTGAAAAAAGAAGAAGAAAAATACTTTAAGACATGCTAGTAAGGACCAATTACATCATAATATTTAAGCGATTTAAACATGGAACGTATTTTTTTTTAAAGTAAAATTAATTTCTATAACTTTTGAATAAAGAATTCGAAATTCAAGTTAGGGAACGTCAATCGCGTATTTGATTTGATTGGACGAATCCCCGCGAGGATTGCGCAGGATCTCAGAAACGGGGGAAATGATGGAAAATATATTTTTTTATTGCATCACACGTGCGTACACCCATTTTATGTAGAGCCATCGCACCCTTCGGATGTGAAATTAGTTGTTTGGGATAGTTGTGATTTTGGGGGTCTTAGTATATTGGTTGGGTATGTAGGGGATGTGTGGGGTAACCAATCGTTGGTCGATGTCTCGATTGATTGGCAAAGGGCGATTCGGCAATGGTCCCTCGCGTGGGGCCGACATGCGATGTTTTTTCGCCACATGTGGGTGGGACTATTTGTATGTAGGTAAATATTTTTATTGCCCGCTAACTTGTCACAATGCGGGTGGAATTATGCGAATATTGTCGCTCGCATGGTGGTTTTAGTGTTCATTATTCGATAACGTTGAACGATCACTGGTTTGTACCAGTTTTGATGTGTGTACAGCTTATGGATACTTAATGTATATTTTTCAAAAGTACTGCAATATTGTTTTTTTTTATATTAGGTATGTCATTTAAATGCCATTCGCTTGTGTTTTTTTGAGGCTGGTTGGGAAGTGAAAACATATTTTGATATACTAAATACTAACTTGTTCATGATGTTTTACGCGTACGTACTTACATTGACATCTATTCAGTTTTTTTACAGTATATATTAGGCTAATTCGCTCCTTATATAAGCTTAAGAGCCTGCTTCGCTATTTCTGCGTCGTAGATCTTTTAAACAAGCGATTACTAATATTTATTAGTGCATTAACGTTTCGAAAATACGATTTTAACTTTTGATAGCCATTATAAATACAAAAACAAAAAAATAATTGGCTTCTAAGTCTAATATATATAAATTAGTAGTAAATAACAAAGATAATGACTCAAAGCAAATAATATTCATTTTATGTTAATTGTATAGATGTAATAAATCGCCGTTGCCCGAAGGTTCAGTCGATGGCCTAAGGTATGATGTATGATCTTACGTCATTTTGATAATTAGGAAATGTTATTTTATTGGCTACATAATGACGACCCATATATTATAAATATTTCTTATATACCATTATTCATAATTACAAAGTAAAATTTAAAACAAATTATGAAAAAAAAAAGTTACAACGCGCTGTAATTGTTTAAAGTTGCATTGTGGATGTATTGAAATTATTATAAATAATATTTTTATGCGATAAGAAATATATTTTTAATATTAACTTAATAACACATTTACCAAAAACAACTATATTTGAAGTATTATTTTACTAGTATGATGAAAAGAGTTATTCAAGTATTTATTTAATGCTAACGGCCTGCGTATAACTAACAGAGTTTCACTCCCGTCTTGGCTTTGCAAAACAAATTACCATATAACCCAATGTGATTGATCATACAACTAATTTACAATATCGTCGTGAGTAACAGGTAACAGTATAAATCTTCTTATAAATCCGAAGAAAACATTTCGAATATAATTTGAATGTGTAAAAGTACATTAACATAAATATACCTACGTGTGATCAATCGGTTCTTGAAATATTATGCGTCGCTTTTGTGATGTCCTCAAATTGGGAACCGTTCCCACGATTCGCGTGGCGTATGCAAATTTGTTATATTGAATTGACAGTAGTCGGGTTGAAAAGAAGTTCAAGATTTTTGAATTTGGAATACAATTTCGAATTACAAATTTAAATTTTATCCCAGGTTCCCACTGTTGACGACTACTGGATTTTATAATCTTGCCAAATAAAAAAATAGTTCCCATACCAAAGAGAAAAAATAACGTACCATAGATTTAATAAGATCCAGAGTTCGAGATATATATGGGTTTATTATAATATATTTAAATAATTGTATCAAACTTTGTTTAATTAAAGGATATTTTAATTAAATACATCATCACGCCTGTATTACCCGAAGGGGTAGGCAGAGGTGCACTGTAGCGCACCCACACTTTGCCGATGTATTTTGGTCCCAATGTAATAGGGGGCGAGCCTATTGCCATTATACCGGGCACATTCCCCCTCAATACGAGGGAGATTTGGGCCATAGTCCACCTCGCTGGCCCATTGCGGGTTGGTGAACTTCACACGTCTTTCTACAGACGTGCAGGTTTCCTCACGATGTTTTCCTTCACCGTTCAGCAAGTGGTAATCATTGTTGAAAATGACATTCGCACATGAAAATTATCTCAGAGGTGCGGGCCTGGGATTTGAACTTGCACCCCTTACGTTCAAGGCGGGCGTTCTTGCCCGCCAGGCTACCACTGCATTTTAAATAAGTTTTTTTAATTATTGAATATTTTTATTTTATAGCACTAGTACGGTCTAAAGATATGCCTAAACATTGTATTATAATTTAAGACAAAATAAAATCAAAATTAAGACTAATTAAATCAAACATCAGTTTCCATTCTAAGTTTAATAGACTTTAAAGTTATTTTTTTTTATATCTTTTCCGATGTAAATTATTTATGGTTATGTTAAAACTCATTCGTTGTTTAAAAGACAATTAATACTTCATAAATCATTGTATATGGACTGAGATAAAGATAGCCACAAAGCTGAATGCCAGGTGCCTTAGTCATCGGATTCGTTAAAAAAAATGTTAGAACACGCACCGACTATTTTCATAGATTATCTGTGATTATGTTTTTTAGGGTTCCGTACCCAAATGGTAAAACGGGAACCCTATTACTAAGACTTCGCTGTCCATCCGTCCGTCTGTATCTCATGAACCGTGATAGTCAGACAGTTGAAATTTTCACAGGCGATGTATGTTGCAGGTATAACAACAAATACTAAAAACAGAATAAAATAAATATTTAAGGGGGCTCCTATACAACAAATGTGATTATTTTGCTCGTTTTTATAGATAACTAGCGGCTCGTCCTGGCTTCGCACGGGTTTATAATATATTAGTATAGATTAGTATAGATGGTACGGAATCCTTCGAGCGCGAGTCCGACTCGCACTTGGCCAGTTTTTTTTTTTTAATATCAAATTGATGTTGATTTTTAATAAGTGTATATAGATGTTGGTTTAATAACTTCTTTAGCAGGAACAAATGAGGAAAATATTTAGGTATTGCGTGCCGACTTTCGGTCTATTAAGACTAGCTTCAACCTGCGACTTCGTCCGCCCAGACTTTGATTGTCCAATATCGTTATACATTATAGCTTATACATAATAATAATAATACATCATCACGCCCATATTCCCTGAAGGGGTAGGCAGGGGTGCACTGCAGTGCGCCCACACTTCGCCGATGTATTTTGGTCCCAATGTAATAGGGGGCGAGCCTATTGCCATTATACCGGGCACATTCTCCCTCAATACGAGGGAGATTTTTGGTAGTCTACCACGCTGACCCAGTGCGGGTTGGTGAACTTCACACGCCTTTCTATAGAGGTGCAGGTTTCCTCACGATGTTTTCCTTCACCGTTTCATACCAAGCGGTAATCTCGGATGAAAATAAGATTTGCACATAAACCTAGAGGTGCGAGCCGGGGTGTGAACTTGCACACTTTGATTGCAAGGCGTACGTTCGACCACACGGCTACCACTGCTTATACAGAAGGTCATAAATAATAGTTTTTGTACATGTAGGTACTGTAGCTCATATGTGGATGCTTAGTGAAGACAGTCTGTACCTATCATAGTTTCTGAGTTATAGGACTTTGAATATTTGTCACAGGTATTGCGGTCTGGTCTTTGGATACATCCATAACACTATTAAGTAGTATAAACTACACTTAAGAGGGGCAACTACCAATATACACAAAACAGAACATGCAAATTTTACATAGAACTCGAGATATTACGAATTATTGAAATTGACGACGAAGAAAAAGTTGGGAAAAAATATGGTCGAATTTCGATTAAATGTTTATACTATTCAATTGTATACCGGATACCGATGCAAATGTCAAAGTATTTATTTCGCACCTCTGAAACACCCTGTATGTTATTCTTATGTATGTAAAACATCCTGTATGTATAAACAATAATACTGTAAAGTTTCATTAAAATCCGTTTAGTAGTTTTTACGCGAAAGGGCAACAAACATCCACCCATCCTTACAAACTATCACGTTTTATAATATTACTAGCTGTGCCCGCGACTTCGCCCGCGTGGACTTTAGGGAGATTACCCGGAAATATGAGTATTATGTTTTTCCCGCGGAACCCTAATGCTTTTTCTAAAATTAAAGTAGCCTAAGTTACGCCTTGGAACGTCAGCTATCTGTCAGTGAAAGTCCCATTGAATTCGGTTCAGCCGTTTAGAAGTTTACCTCAAACAAACAGACAGACAGACAGACAGACAGACAGACAAAAAAATTATAATTGCGTTTTCGTTATAGGTATCGTATATACTTTCAAACGCATTTGGTAAAAAAGTGTTATTTTGATATTACAAACAGACACTCCAATTTTATTTATTTGTATATATGTATATGTATGTATGTATGTATGTATGTATAGATTAGGATTAGTAGTATCACGATGTGGTCCCAGATTACATTTTTAAGATATCTATCTTGTAATTGACCTTGATACTTGTTTCCTTATGAATTCTTCAACATAATCTGCTTTCTCCAATTTCAAGTTAAATGGCTATCATTGACAAAGTCTAACAAACTATTAAAATGATGGCTCTGACCAAAAATATCCTATTTAAAAATTAACCAATAACATGTCAACCGCTGTGAACACGTTCAAGCAAATTAAACTATAATAATAATAATAATAATAAAGTTTATTTATCCAAGAAGAAACTTAGCCTAAAACAGTAGGTAATTAAAGGAAATCACGTAGCTTAAATAAGTAGGTATAAGTATATCAACTTAATTAATGTAACTTAGGCACAGACAATAAACGACTCTGACCCTCAAACTAGGAGACCTGTGACTTGAGGGCCAGTGTTCCTCCTTAAGTAATGCAAGATTGTTACATCGTAAAGCACAAATAATTATTTATGTTGAACTACTATCTGAAGATAAAGTAAGATAGGTAAAAATAAAAATTAACATGAAAGGCGAGAAAAAGTGGAATAAAAATTACATAATAGTATAATAGCACAGGTTGTGTGATTAAACTGTGTGAGTGTGGGTATGTATACTTACTTGTTGTGTACTTACATGATGGAAACTAGATAATTTATAGTACTCAAATCAATCTATTAAAAATTAGGTTTTCGGTATCATTATAGTCTAAAAGTTGCAACATGTCCGTCAATTTATGTTTAACATCATATCGGTTAAGTTTGTGGATGTCTAATTGGCGATTTATTTTATTATATAAAATCGGACTAAGCACATAGTAATGACGTCTAGCAAGGGAGGTTCTATGAGGAATTGTTGGGCAAATATCTCTAGAGCCACGTTTGTTGGGGTCAGCAGAGGAAGGAGTGTCTGGATGTTTGCGAAGAATTGTTCTCAAAACATAAAGCTGTCTTACCGTTAGTACCTTACAGAGTAAATAAAGGTCTTTAGTTGGGAATCTGTAGGGTTTAGAAATCATCACCTTAAGGACAGCTCTTTGGGCTCTTTCAGCCTTAAGCATCTTGGTCTTACAAGCTCCCCCCCAGGCTGAAATACAATATGTTAGAAGTGACTGACACAGGGCAAAATAAACTATTTTCATAGTATTTGTATCTGCAGAATTACGCAAAGTACGAAAAATATAAATAATTTTACGTAGTCGCGATGAGGTGGTATTTATCTGAGGTTGCCATGTAAGTCCTTCGTCAATTTGGACACCAAGGTATTTTATATTAGACGAGCGTGACAATGGCACGCATCGACAATCAGCCGCCAGATTGGCACAATTATGTGCTGTAAGTGTAAATTCCTGTGGAGCTTTGGATTTGTTATTTATATAGAAAGGTATATATGTAGTCTTCTTCAGATTAATGGTTAGTAAGTTAGCAGATAACCATGATAAAATCGTACTCAAACAAGATTCAGCTGTATTTTTAAGTTTCGTCCAGTCGGAGTCATGAATAATGAGTGCAGTGTCGTCGGCATATGAGAAGATACTACAATTTGGTAGGATTAGTTTACAGAGTTGGTTGATATAAATTTGGAACAATATGGGTCCCAAAATACTACCTTGGGGAACGCCACAGGTAAGTGATACATTATTACTGTAATGAGCTCCAATCTTTACACACTGAGTGCGGTTTGACAAGTAGTCGCTGAAGATTTTTAGTGCGTGGCCTCTAATTCCTATGTCTTCCATTTTTTTGAGAAGTTTAGGGATAGAAATAGTGTCGAAAGCTTTAGACAAGTCGAGAAAAACTGCAAGGCATTTGTTTTTTTTATCAAGGTTACTTACAACACAATCGACGAGGTCGACAACGGCGTCCTCTGTCGATAAATTAGGCCTAAAACCGTATTGGTTATTTGCAACAATATCGTTCTTATTCAGAAATTTTGTTAAGTAATTGTTTAAAATACGTTCGAGAATTTTGGATAAGCCAGACAACACAGAGATAGGTCTATAATTACTAGGATTTTCTTTGTCCCCACTTTTGAACACAGGGTGAACAACAGCTTTTTTGAAGGCTGTCGGGAATGTTCCATGTTCTAAGCACTTGTTACAGATGTGCGTTATGGGCGGGATAAGGGAACGACATTTTTTTAAAACTTTGGACGGGATATCATCCCACCCAGTAGCACAATTCTCACGTAGGTTCGAAAGGATCGTGTCGACCTGGGCTTCTTCGATATAAAACAAAGAGAGTGAGTTTTGAGGTGATCTACTAGTTACAAATGAATAATTATGAGAACAATTGTTATTTTGCAAGGATTGTATTTGAGACGCCAGGGTCATTCCTATACTGGAAAAGTAATGGTTGACTGCATTTATTGAAGATTTCGTATCCGCCCGATATTTCAAGAGTTCACTGGAGGATGTGCGTGTTTTCCCAGAGTGAGTGATTTACTACGATAAACTGTATTTACATACACTAAAAGTTTAAATTAAATAAGGATAACGTATGCGTTTAATTTATTGTAAATGCTTGTGTACCATTTTCCTCGTCCGTTAGAAATATTCCATTTATAAACTTGGTATAAATTTTTGGTTACTAAGCGTTCTGTCAAATGAGGTTTTGACATTAAGTTGAAAGGATAAATGAATCTTACTGGCAAATAACTGGGAATGTCACAATTTTTTTTTCATATTTTGTGTGAGGTATTTTGAATTCTAATCATTAGAATTTAAAAAAGTTAACAAATGGCGCCAAAAATGCAGTTTTGATTGCCAAACTATAGAATTGTTGAACTTTCAAATAGTTTTTTCACAAAATTCGTTAATTAGGACATTCCCTGTTATTTGCCTGTACCCTCCAAATGCGGTTAGGAACTTTCGGGAATTTTTGTATTTACTTCATGGATATATTATAACGGCGATGGCATATAGAGCCCGCTCTACGGTAATTTTTTGTGGTTTATCTGACTCCGCCATACGAAGAGTAGAGTCGTTATGGATACTCTAGTACCCATGTTGTTACTCTATGATTTACCTACATGTCTAAGTAACGTCAATGATATTTAAAAACAAAGATAACTAAATATTCCAAAACACTTCCAAAAAGCAGTGGTAGCCGAGTGGTCGAACGCACGCCTTGCAATCAAAGTGTGCAGGTTCCAACCCCGGCTCGCACCTCTGGATTTATGTGCGAACCTCATTTTCATCCGAGATTACCACTTGCTATGAAACGGTGAAGGAAAACATCGTGAGGAAACCTACACGTCTATAGAAAATGCGTGTGAAGTTCACCAACCCGCACTGATCCAGCGTGGTGGACTATAGCCCAAAAATCTCCCTCGTATTGAGGGAAAATGTGCCCGGTGTAATGGCAATAGGCTCGCCCCCTATTACGAAATGCATCGGCGAAGTGTGGGCGCACTACAGTGCACCTCTGCCTTTCCCTTCGGGGAATATAGGCGTGATGATGTATATTTATTTTATTTATTTACATATTTTATTTATTGAAATGGTACACATTGATGCCGTGGCCATTTAGTTGACATAGATAATCTGACGACAAAGTCACTCACAAAGTTGGTAGGTACGTGTAAAACTGCCAAATGTTAGGAATATCAAGAGGGAGCCTCGCTTGATATAATAACTCATTGGTTATTGTCTATTTTATTTACAATTTACAGGAAAAATAATGATGAACGCGACGAATTGGATTGAAATAAATTTGTGTAGGTACTTACCTACTACCATTTAAAAAACACATCACTAAAAGGGCTTAAAAATACTTAGTAAAAACATTTTTTTTGTATAGTCCGACACGACTATGACAAAAATGTCTAACCTCCTAATTTAGTAAAATTGCAATCTATCGAAATAACGAATTAATCTTTGTATTTAACTAGCTGTGCCCGCGACTTCGCCCGCGTGGACTTTAGTGAGATTACCCGGAAATAATGGTTGTATGTTCATCCCGCGGAACCCTAATGCTTTTTCTAAATTAAAAGTAGCCTAAGTTACGCCTTGGAACATCAGCTATCTGCCAGTGAAAATCCCGTCGAAATCTGTTCATTCGTTTGGAACTCTCGGATCTGTTCATCCGGAACAAACAGACAGACAAACATTTTAAAAATTGCATTTTTAACCGACTTCAAAAAGGAGGAGGGTTCTCAATTCGATGGGTATTTTTTTTTCGTTATAGGTATCGTGCATAATTTCATATGTATTTGTTAAAATAATGTTGTTTTTATATTACAAACAGACACTCCAATATTTTTTTGTATAGATGTATAGATGATACAGAGTTCGTTTTTGGTATCGGCATACATTTTGACGTCTCAGTTCGCCCGGGGGTTTTATTTTCAATAGATATTAATATAATCTATGTAACGTATCTCAATAGCAATAAATTGTATCGGAAATAATATTTGAAGTCGTTTAAATAAATTAAGAAAACTTTCTAAAAATGAACCCGCCTCGCTGTGGAGCGTAAATTTATTCTGACCACACTCAAAGCGGAAATTAAAGCGTCGACTTAAAAAAATGTATTAAGTCGATTTTTAAGTCTATACATTCAAAGTCTAACATATTACCGTGAGTGGACTTTTTTGAAAATTTACTCTGTGATAATATTGAGTGGTGAAAGGCTTTTTATCTTATAGAAACATTTTTATACAAGCTTTATATTAACTTGCAACGTATGTATGTCCGGGTGGAATCTTGCAACTGAATTTTAAAACAGTTATCTTTAACCGATTGAGCAGAAATTTGGTATACACGCTTACTTTGGATGACAATGCATACTTAGCTATGTGACGTCATTCTAATTCCAATATGGCGGATTATCTAAGAAGGCGGAATACCTAGTATTTTTTCTGCACTACCACAGTATGGGTATGAAATGAAAGGGCTTGCTGAGAATAACACGAAAACTAAGAAGAATTTAACAAAAACATAAAAAAATACAGGTCCAATTGAGAACCTCCTCCTTTTTTAAGTCGGTTAAAAATGGGTGATGAACAACGTGATAGAGATGGCGGATGATCGTCAGATTGTCTATGGCAAGATGCTTCCATGACACAAATTTCTGTACATTTTTTTTAAGGAATTCTACTTAGTCAAGTTAATGTATCTATACTTTTAAATATCATTGGTGTCATGGTTACTTTTTATCGTCTCATCTAAGCCGCTATTAATGTTTCATCAAATTAAATGCAGATTATTTTAACCATATCGAAACCAGTTTAAATATTAACGCTTACAACTAATAAAAAAATTACCCGACTCTTGCAGATGCGTCTAAAACTATAGGTTGAATAATAGTTTCCTCTTAATATGCAAATTTTAAAGTAACTTATCTCCCCGCGCACACTGGGGCGGTAAAAATTCGCGCGGTAAATTTTTTGACAATATCAAAAAGAACAGAATATCAAAATACATAAAGATTCATGTTCTTTGGTAAAAGCTGCGCTGTCAATGCAATTTTGTTGAAAAATTAACTTTATCTCTGAGTCAATACAGTTCGTTTTGGTACCTTCATACAATGGAAGCTTCAATAAATACGAAAACTTCAATATGAAAACTGTCTGTGTTAACATATAGCAAAAAGCACATTTTGCAACGAAATGTCACCTGCAGCGGTGTTCCCGGACCGATGCGACAAAGGTATCTTCAAGAAACGAGCCTACTCATTCCTTAAAGGCCGGCAACGCACTTGCGATGCCCCTGGTGTTGCAGGTGTCCATGGGCGGCGTTGATCACTTACCATCAGGTGAAACGTGTGCTCGTTTGCCTCCCTATCTCATAAAAAAAAAAAAACGACGATGCGAAACGACAAAACTGATCAATCTTACAGAGTGAGAGAGCATTTAAAAACAAAGTGAAGTAAATTCGCACGCAAGAGTATGTTACGGGCTTAAATGACGAAACGATAAAAATAAGAACAAAAAAAAAATAGAAGCAGATGTGTTTGAAACAAAAAAAAAGAACTTTAAAAAAGTTTTATTATAATGACAATTTATTATTGTTCTTACGAAAAAAAAAACTTAACCCTTCTATAGATTTTTTTGTAGTTGACCTAGAGTGCCTAGAAAAAATCGTGTGGGGTCATATTAACGAATGCATATGCAAATTAGGGCCGGGGAATCCGTGCACAAAATATTGTATGCAACTGCATCGAGAGGGTTGAGTTTTGGGGGCAACAAGGACAAACGCACGAATTTTTTTCTACCAAATTTTTAAAAAATTTTTTTGATTTTTTATACTCTATAATATTAATTTTTGTATTGTTGTTATCTTATATTTACGCGTATACTATACATTGAAATATGTAAAACTAATTTACGGATTTTTATTGATGAATCCGTAAAATAGTTTTATTTCAATGTTGTATTGTCATTGAATAAAATGCACGTATGTCATAGAATTCGTTTTTTTTTTATTTATGTACCTAAACCAATACAGAGTTTGCGTGCGTATGAATCAGGGATATTATGGAGCTCCGTAAACGAAAGTATCGGATATCCGAAATATAAAATAACCGAAAAAATACATCATCACGCCTGTATTCCCCGAAGGGGTAGGCAGAGGTGCACTGCAGTGCGCCCACACTTCGCCGATGTATTTTGGTCCCAATGTAATAGGCGGCGAGCCTATTGCCATTATACCGAGCACATTCCCCCTCAATACGAGGAAGATTTGGGCCATAGTCCACCACCCTGGCCCAGTGCGGGTTGGTGAACTTCACACCCTATAGAAAGCTATATACGTGCAGGTTTCCTCACGATGCTTACCTTCACCGTTCAGCAAGTGGTAATCATTGTTGAAAATGATATTCGCACATGAAAATGATCTCAGAGGTGCGGGCCTGGGATTTGAACTTGCACCCCTTACGTTCAAGGCGGGCGTTCTTGCCCGCGAGGCTACCACTGCACCGAAACCGACATGAAAGTTTCGAATACATTCGGATAAAGGCGGAGTCTAAATGATACTGATATTATAAGATTTATGTTTTGTTTTAGTATTCGTGAGTACACAGTAGATAACACTTAGTAGCTTAAAGAATCTATACATCTATCTATATAAAATAACATTATTTATTTACAAATGCAATTTTTAAAAATTTGTCTGTTTGTTTGTTCCGGGTAAACTTCCAAACGGCTGAACAGATTTCGACGGGACTTTCACTGGCAGATAGCTGATGTTTCAAGGCAAAACTAAGGCTACTTTTATTTTAGTAAAAGCATTAGGGTTCCGCGGGATGAACATAAAACCAGTATTTCCGGGTAATCTCCTTAAAGTCCACGCGTGCGAAGTCGCGGGCACAGCTAGTTATTTATATGTCACATTGTTAAACTAGAAATAAAGTCAGCATTACACTTTAATAATTCTTTGACAATCTACTACTACTACAGCCCTTTTATCGTCCCACTGCTGGGCACGGGCCTTCCCTCAATGCGAGGGGGATTTAGGCCATAGTCCACCACGCTGGCCCAGTGCGGGTTGGCAGACTCCACACATCTATCGAGAACTAGTCAAGTTCCCTCAGACGTGCAGGTTCCCTCACGATGTTTTCCTTCACCCTTCATAGCAAGTGATAATCTCGGATGAAAATGGGATTCGCACATAAATCCCAGAGGTGCGAGCCGGGGTTTCAACCTGCACACTTTGATTTGCAAGGCGTGCGTTCGACCCCTCGGCTACCATTGCAATCAATCTAATATCCGTAATTGAAACTATCCGAAACTAACGGATAATCCGCAATAATTCCATATCCGAAGCCGGTAAAATATTATTCTTATATCCGTATTCAGATCCGAAATTAAATATCCATAACATCCCTAGTATGACTCTTGAAATAACAAAAAACCGGCCAAGTGCGAGTTGGACTCGCGCACGAAGGATTCCATACCATTATCTATAAAATCGGCAAAAAAATCACGTTTGTTGTATGGGAGCCCCCTTTAATATTTATTTTATTCTTTTTTTGTATTTGTTCTTATAGCGGCAACAGAAATACATCATCTGTGAAAATTTCAACTCTCTATCACGGTTCAAAAGATACAGCAAGGTGACAGACGGACGGACGGACAGCGAAGACTTAGTAATAGGGTTCCCGTTTTGCCCTTTGGGTACGGAACCTTAAAAATAGCACAATAACTACAGAAGCGACGTTTCTATATTATCCTTACATCGAGACATATTGCGGTCAATGACACTACTAACCAACATTTCGTCATTTCAGTGACTTTACTTAGAATCGGTATAACAAACCCACAGTCCTTTGTCAAGTAAGTGAAATCATATGAAGACAGAATATATTAATGGTAAAAAACTTTTTAAAAACAAGCTTTTATTTAATTGTCCTTAGTCTTCGTGTTCTCTTCCTCCTCATTTGATACCCATACTGTGGTAGTGCAGAAAAAATAACTATTCCGCCATCTTGGATGATCCGCCATATTGGAATTAGAATGACGTCACATAGCTAAGAATGCATTGTCATCCAAAATAAGCGTGTATACCAAATTTCAGCTCAATCGGTTAAAGATAACTGATTTAAAATTCAGTTGCAAGATTCCACCCGGACATACATTGCAAGTTAATATAAAGCTTGTAACTTGTAAAATGGATAATTATTTTATTTTCTCCCATAAAATCGAAAACCCGGCCAAGTGCGAGTCGGAATCGCGCAAGAAGGGTTACGTATCTATAAAACCGGCAAAAATATCACGTTTGTTGTATGGGAGCCCCTTAAATATTTATTTTATTCTGTTTTTTAGTATTTGCTGTTATAGTGGCAACAGAAATACATCATATGTAAAAATTTCAACTGTCTAACTATCATGGTTCATGAGATACAGCCTGGTGACAGACGGACGGACAGCGAAGTCTTAGTAATAGGGTTCCCGTTTTACCCTTTGGGTACGGAACCCTAAAAATTAATTAATTTTGATGCTTTAACACGCTTAGGCATGTCAGTTAGGTCGCTTGTACCGTCTACTGTTGGATTTTGATAGATCAAAGGTAGTCCAAAAGTAACGGACAATTATAAATATTCCTGACTTCAAATATTCGTTTAGAATATGCTAAAGTACATAATTCTATTTCGTTAATGGCCTTTTCGTAGTTGGCCTTCGTCTGAGTGGAACTGCAAACGTCCTGAAATTAGTACAAGTGTTGCTTATTTTGGGTTTGTACGATGAGTTTGTGTGGTCTGAAGGTATTTATAATAATATTGACATTTAGGTGTGTTGTCTTCAACCTCCTTACGTATCTTTTTAGCAGTATTGTTTTAATATTACCGTCAAAAATTTTAAGTAAATAATTCAGATACGAATATTAGAAGATATTTTTCCCTTTTGATCAGTACTTTCGTATCAGACTATATGTTCCGTTTAGAAAATTACAGAGCTCTTGTTAAAGGTGATGGATTTCTTATGAAAAAAAAGTTTTTATTCTTATTCGAGCCTAACAACACATACGTTAAAATCTTCTTCTTATTTTACGAAATGATGAAATTTTAATGGAATATTTTTAACCGACTTCAAAAAGGAGGAGGTTCTCAATTCGACCCGTATGCTTTTTTTTATGTATGTTACCGCATATCTCCGGCGTCTGTCGTCCGATTTCAATATTTTTTTTGAAGTTTGCTAGGGAATTCTTCAAGGTTGGTCCCATTTCCAAAATATTATCAGAAATCTAACCCCTTGGGGGTGAAATGGGGGGTTGAAGGTCACATAATTTCAAAAATATTTTTTGATCGACTTGAAACTTTGAATATGTATTTTACATACAGGAATTCATGTGTGTATTTGCCTTGTCCGACGTTGATTGGCACCGACTCCAAATGTAATGAATTGTAAGGTTATTTGTAGCTTTTTAGTGCACCTAGGTTTTTGAAGTCGGTTTTTGTTATTTATTATTTATAACGTGTATTTATTGAATTTGCCCACGCTATTAATTACTTGACACTGGCTGAAATACCCGCTAAACGCAGGTGGAGCCATTCCTCATCTTATTCCATCAAATATCATCATTTCATTCATTTCGTAGAAAAATAAGAAGATGAGGAATGGCTCTACCAGCGTTTAACGGGTATTTCAGCTAGTGTCAAGTAATTAATAATAAATACACATAACAAATAAAAATGGATGATTGATATCAGTAAAAAAGATGGCGGATGAATCCATCCATTGAATATTATTGTTATTTTTCGCCATTAGTTCGACCATACTTATAAGAAAACCACATCCCGGTTCTCGGAAGCAATGTATTATATTCCCCATAATTACAGGTAGACATCACCTTCTTGTTTAAGTGATTTATTACCACAACTAATTAGCAATTACTACGGTACTCAAGTTGCTTTTGTTTTTAAATCAGATAACATAATGAAGAATAAAAAAGTATGTGTTATTGTTGATGGAGTTAGTCAGCGCGACCGGGACCGAGTATCAAGTACCTACACGCATAATATTGTACCATACATTCAACGGATGAGTCGCTATTTTTAGGGTTCCGTACCCAAAGGGTAAAACGGGAACCCTATCACTGAGACTTCGCTGTCCGTCCGTCTGTCACCAGGCTGTATCTCATGAACCGTGATAGTTAGAGAGTTGAAATTTTCACAGATGATGTATTTATGTTGCCGCTATAACAACAAGTTAGGCCTCCCCTATAGATTGCCACAATTTACGTTCTTGGCCTATATGCGCCCATCGACTCCCGGCGACCCTGGTGAGGTCGTCCGTCCATCTGGTCGGGGCTACCACTATATGACAATAAAAATAAAATATTATTTCATGTAGGCATATGATAATGTAAATTTATAATGCGACACATCCGGGCAACTTATATATTTACATACATACCTTTTGTATATAAGTGTTAAATTTAAAGTGTGATAATTTTTATTTATCAACCCATCCGGGTTTTGAATCACGACGCTTTATATTTATTGTTATATGTTGTTAGAGTATATAATAATACATAAAAGAGACCGCTTTATATTATCTAAAATTGAGAGCACACGAGGAGTCGACTCTCGCGCATCATATTTTTTTGCCAATCGAAAACGAACTGTATTGACACATAAAAAAGGTTATTCTGCAGTGAAACTTCACTGACAGGGCGAGCGAATTTTGTTGCGTGGGAGTGTAAAAGTGGTAAAAGCCACCACAGAAATTCAAGCGTTATGCATATTGACATAGAGCTCGATTAAGTATTGGTATACATTTAGATCACGCCCCTGTTTGCAGGAGGCTTTAGCTATATTAAGGTAGGTGCTTTAGATTTTACAGTACTTTAAAATGTCTATACAAAAAAAATATAATGTGTCTGTTTGTTTGAAGCAATCTCCCAAGCGGCTCGATCGATTTTGACGGGACTTTCACTAGCAGATAGCTGATGTTACAGAGAGGAACTTAGCCTTAATTTCTAAATGAATATTATATTCCCTTCGGGGAATACGCTTGTATTCAAGTTAAAATGTAGTAATAATTAATCAAAACTATAATCTGGTTTGATAAATCACTAATTATAAATAAGTTTCCGTAGTGTAGCGGTTATCACGTGTGCTTCACACGCACAAGGCCCCCGGTTCGATCCCGGGCGGAAACAGAGCTTTTGTCATCGCGAAATTACAAACTAATTTTAACGGAATTAAAATGTATTATTTAGTTTTTGTCAAAGAAATATACCAATAAGAAAACTTAGTTATTCTTATTGGTATTCATTTAATACATTACAACAATAACTAATTAGAAAACTAAAATACAATTATGACATTATTACAAATGGAAATGTCCTTTTTGGAATTTGCCGTGGTCTGGGTGTGACTGGGATCGCCTCCTGACCATCGTGTGACACCCACAGTACAAATTTTGCTTAGTTTGAGATCATATGAGTATGTGTTGTCTGGCCACATTGCTATATTGTTTTTATTTATATACCTTTAATAATACAATACTAATTAGCCAAAGTTACGTAATCAGGGCCATTGTCTTGCATTCAAATCGTACTACTACTACTACAGCCCTTTTAACGTCCCACCGCTGGGCACGGGCCCCTCAATGCGAGGGGGATTGAGGCCATAGTCCACCACGCTGGCCCGGTGCGGGTTGGCAGACTTCACACATCTATCGAGAACTAGTCCAGTTCCCTCAGACGTGCAGGTTTCCTCACGATGTGTTCCCTCACCGTTTCATAGCAAGTGATAAGTCTCGGATAAAAATGAGAATCGCACATAAATCGCAGAGGTGCGAGCCGGGGTTTGAACCTGCACACGTTACCACTGCTATTTCA
Organism: Ptilodon capucinus; assembly: GCA_914767695.1. Lineage (NCBI taxonomy): Eukaryota > Metazoa > Arthropoda > Insecta > Lepidoptera > Notodontidae > Ptilodon > Ptilodon capucinus. Next base: position 10,106,531 of record OU611817.1, on the reverse strand, counting down.
AATCCTATCCTACTAATATTATAGATTTTAAAGTTTTTCAAACTCCCATCTCAAAGTAATACATTATATTACTCTTTCACGCAAATACTACTAAACGGATTTCGATAAAACTTTACAGCATTATTTTTTATACATCAGAATAACGTATACGCTATAATTTATAATAATTTATAACGATATTGAGTAAGATATTGAGCGGAGTTCCGCGTGGACAAAGTTGCGGGTAGAAGCTAGTATTAGAAATGTGAAAGTTTGTGAGAATGGATAGATGGATGTTTATTACTTTTTCACGCTAAAACTACTGAACGGATTTTGATGAAACTTTACAGTATTAGTACAGGTACCCGTGGTAGCCGAGTGGTTGAACGCACGCCTTGCAATCAAAGTGTGCAAGTTCAAACCCCGGCTCGCACCTCTGGGTTTATGTGCGAATCTCATTTTCATCCGAGATTATCACTTGCTATGAAACGGTGAAGGAAAACATCGTGAGGAAACCTGCACGTCTGAGGGAACTTGACTAGTTCTCGATAGATGTGTGAAGTCTCTAACCCGCACTGGGCCAGCGTGGTGGACTATGGTCTGAATCCTGCTCGCATTGAGGGGAGGCCCGTGCCCAGCAGTGGGACGTTAAAATGGCTTTAGTTATTACAGTATATTTTTTTATTCTATAGTTTATACTCGTATGACTATATTGAATCATCGAAGTCTGTTCGGACGAAGTCGCGTTTACTTGCTAGTTAATTATAAAAAACGCTATTAGAATTACACAATAGCGTTCGATAAAGTCCTGCACACACGTGCGGCACCCGCATGACTCATTCTAATACAATAATAATAATACCCAAAAACAATGAGCATTTGCATAAAAGATCGCCTCTATGAGGCGTCGCGGGGCGCTAAAACAATTAAACCATTGTCCTTGAGTACTACTCTAAAAAATATTAAAACAATGAGCGCAGTGTGCACTATGCTTTAGTATTTCGTCGATGCGGGCCCCTTTTACTGATTTGACACGGTTAAAGGGTGTAATCGGATAGTCAAAAATGAATTCAAAGATTAGTTTTTTTTTGTAAGAAAAAAAATATTTAAGCTAGTCTCATTCATTAGAGGCTTGATAAAATCAGTGTTTGGTAATTCGGTACGCTTTTTAAGCGACCTCAAAAATAGGAGGTTATCAATTCGGCCCGTATCTTTTTTACGCCACTACGACAAAGCCAAAAGGAAGGATGATTTTAGCAGTCTATGTATGTATGTTTGTACTTACGTATGTTCTTCCGTAACGCCTAAACTATAAACCAATGTGATAAATAAGGTCTCAATCGATTCGTTATTATGGCCCCGGTAACATAGGCTACATTTTATAAGAATTCAACAATAGGAGAAGGCTGATGAAGATGAAGAAGACAAGGATGTTTCTTACCTTTTTACAAGCTTTATATTAGCTTGCAACGTATGTGTGTCCGGGTGGAATCATGCAACTGAATTTCAAAGCAGTTATCTTTAACCAATTGAGCTAAAATTTGGTATACACGCTTTTTTTGGATGACAATGCATGCTTAGATAAGTGACGTCATTCTAATTCCAATATGGCGGATCATCCAAGATGGCGGAATAGTTATTTTTTTCTGCACTACCACCGTATGGGTATCAAATGAAAGGGCTTGCTGAGGAGAACACGTAAATAAAGGGCAATTAAATAAAAGCTTGTTTTTAAAAAGTTTTTTTTACCATTAATTTTTCCGTAGTGTAGTTACAGTTATTTAAAACTGTATTTCTATAAAGATTAGCTTACCGCCGCTACGTAATAAACTAGTAAAACTTTCTTATTTTAAGAGTTATAAAAATTGTAGACAAAAAAAAATTTGAAAAATCATGGTCGAATTTCGATCAAAATTTTGTACTATTCAGAACGGCCAGATTTTTCTGCATTGTTTGGTATATAATATAACTCTTTTTACGATTGTTTGGCGCTTAGTATGGATTGCCTTTCTAGCGTCGATATCAACTTAGAAGAATTCTCTAATACACATTTAAATACCACTTTATGGTATCGTTAAATCTGATGCAACGATTTTCGACTCTCTCTAACTTATCTCTTGCAGTGGCCAACGTGTAGATAAGTAGGTACCCAATACCGCGATACTTAATTTAAGTGCCTTAACCGTTAGCCCTCCTGCACACTTGGGCGTCAACCCTCGCGCGTCAAAGTCAAAGTCAAAGTCAAATCATTTATTCTGTATAGGCCTAAGGAAGCACTTACAAATTGTCAAGGTTTCATTTTTTGTTCTGAAGCAGCTATACTACCACCGGATCGAAACGCGACCTCAACTGAGAAGATCCGGCAAGAAACTCAGTGGGCTGATCATATTTTTAAATCGGCAAAACTAATTACAAATACACAGGTACATATAGCTCCAGTGTGTTGCCTTTAAAGCTGCTTTTAATATTAAAGATGAAATAATAATACGTTAGCAAATCCATATCCCATAGCAAAACGAACTTTATTGCCACGTAGAAAAAGTTAATTCTACAATGGCAGCGCGGGCGAATTTAGACGCGTGGCGTGGCTTATATGACGGAATTTTGATCTTTATGTATCCTAAGCAATGGTAGCCGAGTGGTCAAACGCACGCCTTGCAATCGAAGAGTGCAGGTTCAAACCCCGGCTCGCACCTCTGCGGTTTATGTGCGAATCTCATTTTCATCCAATATTATCACTTGCTATGAAACGGTGAAGGAAAACATCGTGAGGAAACCTGCACGTCTGAGGGAACTTGACTAGTTCTCGATAGATGTGTGAAGTCTGCCAACCCGCACTGGGCCAGCGTGGTGGACTATGGCCTAAATTCCTCTCGCATTAAGGGGAGGCCCGTGCACAGCAGTGGGACGTTAAAAGGGATGTAGTATGTATATTTGTGCAGAGTTCGTATGGGCAAACACTTTGACGCCCCAGTGTGCCAGCTTTATATCTTATTCCAAAACCGCTATTCCGTGTTCAAAATACCTATTTTGTATTCCGTTCGACGTCTTAAGTGATAATAAATAAGTAATAAAATCTCCCATCTCTGTTTTTTTTTATCTTTAACGTTATTTTCGTCGACAAAGTGTCATCACACGTGTAGTACCTACTTGTTATTTAAAGGTGAATGCGCCAGTTATTGTCCCAAACTCTTGATAAAATTTTACACATCTTGTATCATTTTACACAAGATTCATTGCTATACTTATCAATATTAATTTTTTAAGATGATAATTAAATCGTCTTCTGGTATCGAATGCATTGGTAACACATCGGGTTGTGACAAGACAAATACGAGATTAGTACATTTTGTCGCTTTCTTTCGCAAAAACTTGAGAGTGTGTCGGTGTGACAAAGTCTTGTCTTGAAAATTGTGTACTTCGTAGTCGACAACTTCTATAACACTCACTGCAAAATAAAACTAACTCTCGTTGAAATACATTTCGGAGACGTCTTTGATGTAGTATTTTTATTACGAGGAGAAATACACATAGCTACACACGAACACACACAAAAGCCTTAGTCTCCTGCGGGTAGGCGACTAGTTTTACTGGATTTTTATCAATTAAAACCCAACGGTGGACCGTTTTTCGTCGTGTGGTGTGATTTTGAAATGGAATGATTTTGCACTCATCCGTGACCCAACCAATCAAATAATGCCTGACCGAAGCTTCGGCCGCCTTCGGCCAAAAATCCATTTCTAACTTTGGCTGAATTTGTCGGTTTTAACAAGCACCGAAATTGAAGGTACCTACTAATATGAATGCACCAGAGGCTTGTCGAGGTGCTAGGATCATACTACGTTGCGTAGACCAGCCGCCATAACCAGTAGTAAATCATATTATCGAGGGGTGAAAGGCTATTTCACTTCAGCGACATTTTTTGAACTTTACAGGAGAGCATACTCATTCGACGCAGAAAAATGGGCTCATTCCAAATATTATTTATAAGTCAATATATTTATTTACATTAAAAACAAAATATTTACATAGTCAACAATTTTATAATAATAATAAAAAAATAAAAGTAAAAAATTATATACCCCACAGGGGACTGTCGGGCGGTAGGATGCCCAGAACGCTGGCAGCATTGCCACGTTGAACGGCAATGCTGATGTACTGTGCGAAAGAGTTTCCAGCGTTCTGATTACCGGATGTTTCGATCAGACGTTTCGCAATGTCTCGTCTTGTAGTCAATATCGCCCAAAAGTCTCCCTTAAGCCTTTCACCCCTTGTTATTATTTATGACAAGTTTAACGAGCCACCAGTATTCAGAAGCTTCATAAAAAAAAAACATTATTTTGGTAACTTTTCGCCAATCTTGATCTGGATTTCTTAGGGTTATTAAACCTTCGGTTACGGCCGAAGATTGTTGTCGATTTTTGCCGAAGCGATAACCGATTCGGTCGGAGACTACAGTCAAACTAATAAAGAGTTTTTTATACATGATCAGATAAAAGTGACTACCACCTCACTCCACAGTCGTAACAGTGTCGATGTCAACGATTTTACTGGCGGACTAACGCGGCGACAGCAACGCTGTCACGTATACAAACGACGCCTTCGAAGGTGTGCGATGACTCCTTAATTTTGTTACTTAATACACTCAGCCCGGATCTGGAATCTGGATGGACTTTACCATTTCCAAAAAAACCCGTTAAATTATTAATTCTTAGAAAATATTCATCATCACGCTTCGCTTCCGCGAAGGGATAGGCAGTACAGGGCGCCCATACTTCTCCTACGTATTTTTGTCCCAATGTAATAAATAGGTCGCGAGCCTATTGCTATTATACCGGGCATTTTCTTCCTCAATACGAGGAAGATTTTGGTACATAGTCCACCACACTGGCCCTGTGTGGGTTGGCAGACTTCACACATCTATCGAGAACTAGTCAAGTTCCTTCAGACGTGAATGATTCCTCACGATGTTTTCCTAAACCGTTTCCTAGCAAATGATAATCTCGGATGAAAATGAGATTCGCATAAGAAATCCAGAGGTGCAAGTCGGGGTTTGAACCTGTACACTTTGATTGCAAGCGTGCGTTCGACCTCACGGCTACGTCTAGCCATTGACCATATTGACCAATATAAATAAACTTTAGCTGATAAGAATCTTATAGTATTTTTACGATCTCACGATAAAATTTTATTATTCACTTATCATACAAACGAGCTTACTATTTAAAATTTAAATTCGTTCACTCGTAATCAGGTCTGAAGGTGACTATTTAAATCTTAAACCACTTCAATGGGTACTTGAAAACATTTACCGCCGAATTTATAATCCATTTACCACACTAGTTCTTAAAATAATACTAATACATTTATAAATGTGAAAGTTTGTGAGGATTGGAAGGATGGATGTTTGTTACTCTTTCACGCAAAAACTACTAAACGGATTTTGCCTCCCCATCCCGTCTCCAAATGTCCCTGTCCTGTGGCCACGTTTCTCCGGCAAAAGTGACCAAATCGTCGCACCATCGTCTCCTTGGTCGGTCTCTTGTTTTTAAAATATACATATTTTTTATATCCATTACCATTTGCTGAACGGTGAAGAAAAACATCGTGAGGAAACCTGCACGTCTTATGAACGGCGTATAAAGTTTACCAACCCACTCTAGATCAACTTGTAGAATTATGTCTCAAATCTCCCTCATATTGAGGGGAAACGTGCCCGGTGTAATGGCAATATGCTTTCCTATTACGTTGGTCGATCAAAATACATGGGTGAAATGCACCTCTGTCTACCCCTTCGGGGAATACAGGCGTGATGATGTATTTAATTAATATCTAAATTTAAAAAGCTCATTCACATTTAATAGCTAATAAACAGATAATAAAAACTATTGCGTAACTCGTAAAGTAATTTTTAATTCGACCACAAAATTCGCCTTAACTAGTCAGAGACTTCATTTATAACACAGCCATTTTATTGTGAGCCCTTTGCCTTTAATATAATCCAAAAATCCAACCAACTTTATGGTGGAGTTTAGAATCTTATAGGTCAACATAAAATTGGTTGAATTGTTCAATACTGTCGTTTCGTTTTTCAAATGTTTACAGCAATACAAAAGCAATAAAAGATTCGAATGGGAAATGGATTTAAGGGCCGTTTTATGGTTTAGTACGACACTAAAGTTTCAATGTTAGAATATTGTTAGATGGGTGAAAGGGTTTAACTATCTTTCGTTTGCAGCATTATTTATTCTTTACGTGTATTTTATGAGAAACGTAATGTATCTGTTTTCCCCTTGAGAAAATACAAGCGTGATAAAATTTGACGGAGTTCCAAATTCGAATTTTTAAATTTAAATTCAAATCGGCACTCTAAATTTCACGTTCCAATTTCAAACACTATAAATTGTCGCGTACCCAAATCGATTCCTGGCAATCGATTTTCAAATCGGCCGATGCGATCGATTACCGTAAATTGCATCGATATATAAATTCAGTGGTGGTTTGGAATCGGAATCTCGCATTCGGTCGCCTCCAGCGATTTCCTTCTTACGGCCGTCTGCGGTTTGCCGCGTCAATACGCGGCGCGCGCGACCAATTATTGCCAATACGATATCGAACTGTATTTACCTATAAAAGAAGCACATTTTACAACAAAATTACATAGATATCGCGAGCAAATTCAGAAGCGTTCCCGCGTGAATTTTGCTACAGAAATTCAATCACTATGAATATTGATCGAAAGTACCTACATTTTTGAAAAGAGGCAGATAATAAATTCGAAAAGATAATAAATTCGCCCGCTCTAGTGTATGCAGGGTATAATTTCGGGTCGGAAATGTTTGACAGCTTATGCCCGCAGCGTTCACATTGCAGTTCACGTCTTAATTCGCCGATATTCTGCATTCGTGTCGAAATTAAATCGAGTAGTCCGATGTTTGTGTTCTTTATCGATATCCTTTTGGGCCCACACTATTTTTTATGGGTGCTGGAAGTGTTCACAGGTTATTTAAAAGTACCCTCAGTATAATAAATTAATTTACTCATGATTCATATGACATCGCATCAGTTACTGATTTCTTTTTGCACAAGTGACAGCTGTGTTCGGATATTTTGGATTTAATAAAATTGTTATTATTATGTGACTGATATTCGAATGTATTGAATTGTTTGTGTAATCTGTGGCAATCTCTCGGAACAGAGAAGTTTGGTTGGTATTATTTGAATATAGAATAATTCCTATATTGCAGTGAAAGTGAACAATGATGGTAACACATATTGGGATTTACGTTCGATTAGTTTAATAAATAGTTGTAGATTTAAGTTTTGTGCGAATAACACAAGTTTGTTACTAACCTTATTTGTGTATAGTTGTTGTGCGAACCGGTTTTTTTTTTTTTTTTTAATATCAGTGTTGTGTTTCGTAACGGGTAGGTAAGTGTAGTAACGCTTAAATAATGGGATGTGTACGTATAAGATTGTGCTTGTGTCACTGTTTCTAGTACTGTGACATAGCTATATCAAGCTTATAGTTTTACAATTTTCTTTGTATACCTAGTAGGTACATATGCAAAAAGATTTTCTCCCATAATATACTTCCGAACGACGGCTTGGAATTATTTTGAATTTTTTCTATTCATATAATTTACCATGGTATTACAAATCAGTTTTCAAAACAAAAACGTTTTGTAACTATCTACGTTCTATTTATTCTTTTTAAAGGGTATAGTATGGATCCACTTATTAGTGTCAAGTGAGACAGTCTACTTTTTAATTTTGGAATACGACCTGTTTTTAATTTGGTTCCAACATTTTAATACCATGTTTGTTACACGCTTTTATTTTTCAATTATGGAAAGATTATTCTTTGAAAATGGAATGCTATGTGTGCAAGTGAAAGTGGCAAGTGGTTAGTGTTTAGTGGGTAGTGTCCGCGCTGCGTGCGGGGCCGCACGGCGCGGCGTGCGCACAGCTCGTGTCATTACGCGCCCGCGCCGCTGTCGCCGTGAGCTGAACGCTCGTGAAGGCACAACGATCAGGGCTGTCTCAGGGTAAGTGAATTTATTATCTATTCACAGTGCCGGATTAAGGTAACTTGATGCCCTAAGGAATCTTCATCCTTAAGTGTACTACAAATAATTAATTTAAAAAAAAATGTAAAGATGTATCGCAGGTACAATATGTATGTGTTGTTACTTCTGAACGGTGAAGGAAAACATCGTGAGGAAACCTGCACGTCTATAGAAAGGCGTGTGAAGTTCACCAACCCACACTGGGCCAGCGTGGTGGACTATGGCCTAATTCTCCCTCGTATTGAGGGGGAACGTGCCCGGTAAAATGGCAATAGGCTCGCCCACGTAGTGCGCCCACACTTCGCCGATGTATTTTTGGTCCCAATGTTATTACCAAAAATACATCGGCGAAGTGTGGGCGCACTACAGTGCACCTCTGCCTACCCCTTTGGGGAATACAGGCGTGATGATGATGATGTATGTTACTTTTACCCTTATCCCAAGCTAGGTGGGGTCGGCACAACATGATTTCACGTGTTGTCCTAAGATTCGGCTATATTTTTCTTGGTTTATTATTCGGTCATCTCTGGTGCCCCCCTAGAGGGGATGCCCTAAGCAATTGATTGAATAGCTTATAGGCTAGTCCAGGACTGTCTATTCACCCTAGAATTCATAGAATTTTCTATCCAACTACCTACTATTACTTATTTCAAAACGTTTTCCACAATTACTATTACAAAATTATCAATAACTTTCTATATATTTGGTGGTATCTGTTGTAAGAAAGGCGAAAGGGAAAAGCAGGGGTAGCCTCGTGGGCAAGAACGCCCGCCTTGAACGTAAGGGGTGCAAGTTCAAATCCCGGGCCCGCACCTCTAAGATAATTTTCATGTACGAATGTCATTTTCAACAATAATTACCACTAGCTGAATGGTGAAGGAACACATCCCATGAGGAAACCTGCATGTCTATAGAAAGGCGTATTAAACCAACCCGGCGTACCAACCCGGACCAGCGTGGTGGACTATGGCTCAAATCTCCCACGTATTGAGGGGGAATGTGCCCGGTATAATGGCAATAGGTTCGCCCCCTATTACATTGGGACCCAAATACATCGGCGAAGTGTGGGCGCACTGCAGTGCACCTCTGCCTACCCCTTCGGGCAATACAGGCGTGATGATGTATTTTATTTTGTAGCACAATCTAACTTTTGTTTTCTCAAATTAGTATTTGCCAGCCCTACATCACAACATTACAATCACTCACCATAACTGTCAAAATCGTGCACCCGATTACTGACATTGTTACGTACTTATAAGGGTCGTAATTGCATGAACGTTATCTATTATTGCCGTGCCATTCGCGATTGACCCACACCTTTGATGAATTCTGGTTAATTATATTTATTTCTCTTTAAGAATATTACATTCATTTGGCAGAGAAATACAAGTAAACTTAGTCTAAGAAATTAACAAGAGTCGAAACAGACAGTGTGTTGGTAAAAAATAAGCACTTAAGTATAAAAATTAAATAACAACAAGAAAGAAAGCCCTAGTTAATATTTAGTAACTCAATAAATAGAACGAAAGTCATGTGGGTAGTTGTAAGACAAATTCGCATCAAGTCACACAGCGGAGCACGTAGTTGATGTTGAGGTGTTATTAAGTATTGTGTTGAAGTTCAAAACTCAGTTCGTATCGTGTGACTAGTTGCAATTGTTTTTATTCTATTATTTTTTTTTAATATTGATTAGGTATTATAGTAGTTATATAAGTTCGTTGTGTTTATTCATAATATAAAACTTGAGATTTTTCTTAAATAATGGGAGGGATTTTATGTCTTTTATGTGCTTTGGCAAACTATTGTATAACTTAGCTCCCTCATACTGAATATTTTTATTGCCATAGTTAGTCCTTGGCATTCGTAAACAGATATTGTCAGCATTTCTTAATAATTTAGTTTGGACATGCGATTTTTTAGTAAATGTTATTTGGGAATGAATATCTCTGTGCAGGATTTTTCTTATTAGTATGCACGTGTTGTATTTATACATTTGATATATTGACATTAATTTAGTTTTTTTATATACTGTTGTGGTCGGGGTTAAGTAATTCAGATGGAATAACAGTTTGATGATTTTATTTTGTGTTATCTGTAATTGCGCTAAATTTGTTTTGTAGGCTGAACCCCATAATTCAATTAAATAATTTAGATTTGGTTTAATTAATGTATTATAAATTACGTATCGAGTTGATTCAGGGAAGCAACGAACAACCCCACGGAGCATACCCATTAATGAGGACAGTTTGTCTTGTATTTTGTTTATGTGAGGTTTCCAGGTCAATTGGCTATCCAGAATTAGCCCGAGGTACTTTTCTGAATCAACTTTGGTGATGGGTTCGTCATTAACAGTTAAAAGTATAGAATCTGAAATTGGTTTGTTTTTAGCACAGAATATCATAAAATTTGTTTTGTCAATGTTGATTGTTAGTTGATTGTATTGAAACCAAGTGTACAAGATATTTAAGTCATTTTGAGCTTGCTCCTGTATGATTTGGATTTGTGAACCGAAATAAAAGAGACAGGTGTCATCGGCATATAACGAAACGTCCCCAGATAAGCCTATCTCACTTATATTGTTGATATATATAATGAACAGCAAGGGACCGAGAATGGATCCTTGTGGAACTCCAAAAGTAAGTGGTTCGGAAGAGCTTTGGGCGTTACCAATTTTGACAATCTGTTGCCTATCGGTGAGATATGAGCGTAATATGTTAAGTGCTGCTCCTCTGATACCAATGGCGGATAGCTTTTTAAGGAGTATATTATGACTGATTGTGTCGAAGGCTTTTTTCAAATCAATAAACACTCCCAATGCAATACGTTTGTTATCTATATTTATTTTTAGTTGGGTGACTAGGTCGACACAAGCCGATAGTGTGTTAGATCTTGGGCGAAAGCCATACTGTTTGTGATAGATGAAATTAATGGAATTCAGATATTTGTATAGTCTATTGTATATCACTTTCTCCAGTACTTTGGATAGGATTGGCAGAACCGATATCGGTCTATAGTTACCTGGCTCTGCCTTGTTGCCTGATTTAAAAATTGGGCTGACTTTGGCAACTTTTAGTGAATTGGGAAAATACCCAGACATAAGGCATTCGTTCACAGAATATGTCAGTTTTTCAAGTAACAGTTTCTTAACACACTTCAAAGCCTTGCACGATATTCCATCTAGTCCTGTACTTGTGTTTGGATCAAGATTATCAATTATTTTACTTATTTCGTTCTGTGTAGCAGGAATAAAAATGTTTAATTCATTAGGTTTAAGAGCATTCTGTGAACCGTACAATTTATCGTAATTTTCATTGCTATGATAATTTGGGGGAATTTTGTTTGCCAGAATTGAGCCAATATTGGCAAAGAATGAATTGAAACAGGTACATATTTCGGCTGGATTTGTAAAACAACCTGACTGCGTTTCAAGTTTGGTTGGAGCTACGCTGTGCTTTATTTTGTTAGTACATAGAGAATTTATAAGTTTCCACAATTTAAAAGGTTTCTTTTCACAGTTCTTAATCGTTTTGTTGTAATATTTGCTTTTAGTTGTTAGTATTAGTTCTTTTGCTTCTTTTTTAGCTTTTATTAATTCTTCATTTTTTTCTTTCGTGGGGTTTGTTCTCAGGTGTGCACTCCAAAGAAGGTTTCTCCTGTTAATGGTTTCTATGACATTTTTATTTATCCAATCCGTTCTTGGTGTATTAAGAAACTTTGCTTTTGTTGTTTTACTATGTTTAACGGCTTCGATCAAGTCTATCTCCAGTTGTGCATATTTCACTTCATGCATGTTGTGTATGTTCTGTTCAACTATTTTATGTAGTTTATCATAGTTGATTGTATCGTAGGTGATCTTTTTGTTCGTTTCAGGTTCGTATTTGTGAATTTCGAGGTAAATATGTTTATGATCAGACATAGCTGACTCCACTATAGCCAAGTGGAATTTATTGGTTTTCAAATTTGTGCATACGTGATCAAGAATTGTCTTAGTCTTGGTAGTTTGCCTTGTGCAGTGCAATGGGTCAATTTTATTTAGGATGATATATCCGTTTTCTTGCAGAGATCTCTTGTAAATAGTAGTGGGTTGTGTTGTTTTGAGTAAATTATAGTTGAAGTCCCCAAATACGATAGCTCTTTTGTGTCTCAATAGTTGCTTTGAATATGTTTCAAGAAAATTTTGGTGATTTGTCTTCTCCGGTTTGTAGACGACTCCAATATCAATTGAAAACCTGTTTAGGTGAACCCAGAGGTAATGATTATTATTTTCATTCAGTTCTTCAATTAAATTGTGGCTTAGACTATCATGTACATATATGGACACACCCCCTCCCAATCCATTCGTCCTAAAGTTGTGGTATGATGTGTAGTTGGGTAGTGCTAGCGTTTCAGCCTCAGGTTTTGATTTAATCCATGTCTCAGCTAGAATGATCAAATGTAGTGTGCTAGGTAGAGAACTGATTATGCACTTTAGCTCGTCCAGTTTACCAGGTTTTACTATACTACGTACATTAGCAAATAAACATTTTAGTGATTTATTATCTTTGACAACATTGGTATGGGTAGTAGTCAGTTGATATGTTACATAGTTCTTTTCTGATTTTTCATTATGCGTTTCTAATGTTCTTGCTCGTTTTTTGACTGCGTATTAGTTATTTTGGGGGTGCCTCTAATGTACTTGATGGTGAGATCTTGTTCTCCAGCATCTAACCGTTGTTTAAGTTCGGCTCTAAGCTGTAAGATTAGTTTCCTCTGGTATATCGTTTGATCAGTATAACATTTCATTTCAGTTGAGTTTTCAAACACTTTAGCCTTGTTACGTAGTATTGTTTTAGCGGTATCAGGTGAATCGAAACAAACCTTAATGGGGCGGGCACGATCGCGGCTGTATTTACCGAGACGTATAAGCTTAATAGGCCTGGGGCAGTCGGGATTTACTTGCTTTACCAGAGTTAGTACCTTATTCATATCATGACTTAATCTCTCTGCCAGAATAGTTGAGTTTATTTCGGGTATGCCACTTATAATAATATTTTTTTCCCTCCGAGAACGTTCATTCAGTTCGTTGACCATGTTTTCGCAAGCCATGGTAAATGAGTTGGATAGTGATGATTCAGGAGTGCTGGTATTTAATTTAGATTTCATATCCACAAGATCATTTTTGAAACACTCCATCTTATTTTCTATCTCAGCCTTAAACTTGGCAATGTTTACTACTTCTTCACTTAGTCTATTTTGTTCAACAACAAGTTTATCTGTGGTGGATTTTATTTCAGTGATTTGTTCTGTGATGATGGATACATCTTGCGAGATTTTCTCCAGTTTTTCTGTTTGAGACTGGGCCATACCCGTTAATATCGCCATTATCTTTTGCTCAAATTTATCAAATCTATCAGAAAAATCATCTTCTGGCTGCTTGCGTTTGCGAAGGGACATTTTCTTAGTTTCTGTTTCTGACAAAGTTAATTGCCTTAAGTCGGGTTGTGAATCGCTTCGAGTTGCTATACCGTCATTGCTATCTGTATACGTAATGGGACGCCGAGTGGGTGATCGCTTCACGGACATGCTTGTTGTTTTGTATGAGTGGGACCGCACGAGACAATTACAATGTATTTATTTCTTTCTTACTTCCAGGTGAGACGAAGATGAACACGGCCGTGGTGTGATTGAAAATGTGCACTAAGTACGCGTGGCTGGGTCTAATTCACTTTGACAAACTATATGATTTATTTATTAAATAAAATTTGTGTGGGAGCCAAAGACACGTCTGTTCCGAACGCTCGCTCGCTCGTCACCTCGAAACCGAAACCGTCGAATTACCGAACGTAGATATCATAGAATAATGAAACACGAATCGTTTGACCTCTCGTTATTTTGAATTGGGTTCTTTCTTGGCATTGAATCTATTTCATAATGTGTATGATATGTGCCTGCCATAGAGTAAAAGGAGAAGCCCTATCGGCCCCACCTTACGGCAATTATTTTGACGTTTATCTGACATCCGCCATTGTATTTGGCTTTGTATCTGAACTCCTTGTGTTCAAGGCGGGCATTCTACCTGTTCTGGCTTGCTGTCCCGATATTCCTTCCTAAACCAATTCCACATTCAATTTCAAACTCATGGCGCCATTTTGGCCAATCATCGAAGAGGTTACCTTCGCCGCGAATAATCGACCAATAGCGACGAAGCAAGCTCTCGCCGCGCGCCAAAAAATTGAAGACGGGTGTTTTTTTGCGGTGTTCCAACTTTTTTATTCTAATAATTCTAAATGACAAGATTTTCACGGTTTTGGACTGTAATTGGGTCGACCCTTGAACAATATTTACACATATTTATGGAGAATACGTGTGCGTGAGTGTGTGAGCTGTGAAAAGACAATAAAGTGTATCCAGTGCACCGCCGAAGAAGATTCTCCGTCGCCGCCCTGGTTGGCGTGTCTCGGCGTCACTTCCAGAGCCAGCATCCTCAAGACCAACTTGCCGTGAGTTTCTCAAATCTATTAATTCCAACTTTTCCTGGTGAGTCAGACAAACATCCCACCCACGGGAGATCTAACTTCCACCTTTCTAATAAAGGACGCGGTTACCCGCCACTACCTACTAGGCTGCCACTCCTATATCCATACTCCAGTTCAACTATTTCATTAAACTTCCATATTTTTGTCACAATAGGTATATTTGTCACAATAAATCCTTATGTAATCCAATTAAATGCAACAAGCGATCCACAGTAGTTTGGTAATGTGTAAAAATTCATGCTACGGTTTGCCCAGCGCTGCGTGTAATGCGTGGGGTATTGGTGTATAGATGTGATATGAGCGCCGACCGTAGTGAGGTTTTCTATAAGCCCACTATTGAATCCCACTGGTAAAGCTCATTGCTGAAGTCTACTATTGAATCCCACTGTTCAGAGTATCGATGTCTAGATGTGATGTGATCGTAGTGTGGTTTATTGTAAGCCCACTATTGAATCCCCCTGTTAAAGCTCATTGCTGAAGTCCACTATTGAGTCCCACTGTTCAGGGTATCGATGTCTAGATGTGATGTGATCGTAGTGTGGTTTATTATAAGCCCACTATTGAATCCCACTGTTAATGCTCATTGCTGAAGTCCACTATTCAGAATTGGAATCGGAATTGTTTTATTCATAATTATAAACGTATACAGGCACTTATGAATGTTGGTGACTGATAGACACTTTCAAAGCTGACTGTTGAATTTATTTCTTGAAGGTGACAATTGAATCCCAATGTTTAATCCTACTGTTGAAGTTCACCGACTAATCCCTCTGTTGAAGCTCACGGTTTAAGCTTATTATTGAAAACCATGATTGAAACTTATCGCTATAAAGCAATGTAGAGTTTTGTGGCGCATAAACAATAATGGAGGCGAATCTGTCTCTACATGTAGAGTTTTTGCTCTATGTTAAGTTTTTTTTATTATTAACCTTATATATTGACGACGGTGTTTAGCCTATTTACCTATCTGCCCTCTCAAACTCTACTTATAGAGATTTTATATTTTTACTATTTTTTAAAGCTTTTTAATATCCGTAACGATTATGAGATACGTTATGTAGAGCTTCTTGATTGCTTTATATCAATGTGTAGTAGAGCCAGCGACCCGCGATAGAGTCATTTCCTGATTTTAATGTCACAATACAATGTTCATACAAAGTATATGTAAATGTTTCACACAAATATTTGACAAATAAAATATGTGCTGAGCGAGTTGCGCACTGCTAGCTTCGTTTTCGTCTTTAGGTTTTGTTCTTCTTTTGAATAGAGTTTGACAACTTTCAGAATATTGCTATCTCGCTCATACACACATTAAAACATTTACAAATATGATAATATATATGACACTAATGCATTTCGCAGAAAAGGTATCACCAATGCCTCAAAACGCGTTTGTATCGTTTTTGATTTTACTAGCTTATGATAGACTGAACTAATTGTATAGCCGACTTTCTTATGTAGTCATTTACTTTTATGCTACATCATCACGCCTGTATTCTCCGAAAGGGTAGGCAGAGGCACACTACAGTGCGTATCTACCACACTTCGCCGATGTACTTTAGTCCCAATGTATTTGGGGGCGAGCCTAATTGCGAGGGGGATTAGGTCCATAGTTCACCATGCTGGCCCGGTATAGACGGTACTGGTATAGACGCGCAGCTTTCCTCACGATGTTTTCTTTCACCGTTCAACAAGTGGTACACATGATTGAATATGACATTCGCACATGAAAATCATCTTAGAGGTGCGGGCCCGGGATTTGAACTTGCACACCTTGAGTTCAAGCCGGGCGTTCTACCGACGAGACTATCGCTTTTTTGTTTTAGTTCCATAACATATTAAACGACAGATTTTATTTATCAAAGGACGGATAGAAAACTATTCACCATACAAGGTAATTATTGATGGACTGACTCTTATAGAACTCTACCTCTTTTTATTAAAGTATTTATGGCACATTTACCTCTACGAAAGTTGTATCAAACTAATTGAAATATAGACTAAAAACTTGAGAGGTGTCAAGGGACACCCGGATGGAACGAAGTTCCTTTTGAAATAAAAAAAGCAAAAAAATGTACATATACATACACACACACATACATCGATTTCGATTTATATAAACCGAAACCAAAACCGAAATCACACACACATTTACAAAAGTGTCGTTACAACTTTTACTCTCACACACACATTTACAAAAGTGTCGTTACAACTTTAACTCTCACACACACATTTACAAAAGTGTCGTTATAACTTTTACTCTCACACACACATTTACAAAAGTGTCGGTCGACACTTTTAGTCTTAATTTTTTCCGTCTAGCCCCCTTTCGCAAAGCGCCATAAGGAACTACGTTCCAAAAATAATTGTCTACAAACCCTGCGTTATACTATAGTACAGTAACTGAGCAAACGAGGATGTGGTCGGCGCACGAGTGACGCCTATTCCGCCTAATTTCATACATTGATAAACATTATAAATGCATATCATAAACTCAAATCGCAAATATAATTGAAGCGATAATGATTCTTATGTTAACTGCTATTAAGGTTTTCAATTATTGCACCCTCGTATATTTAAACATCCATAGGTATGCTTAGATATCTTTGCTTTCATGCTAGTACTTACAAAATGTTTGAAAAATAACTTTTGTCCCGAGAAATGTTTGAAGAACGTTGGGGCATGAAAACTAGCTCCTCAAATTTTTGCCGATGCCAAAATGAACTGTATTGACCCTTAATGAAAGTTCATTCTTAAAAGAAATAATAGACAGCGCGAGCGAATATTGACACTTGGGAGCGAATCTTTTACCAAAGAAATTTAATCTCTATGTATATTAGCACAGAATTCATTTTGGGATTGGCAAGAAATTTTCCGTGCGAGTGCCGACCACCCAATGCGCTTTATATTTTAATCTATTTACATTATAATTATTTTTGAGATCAAAAGTTTTATTTTTCTTACACGCCGAGTCCATTAATTTCATAATAAACTCAATTTCCCTAGCTCAAAATGTATTAATTATACGTATAATTAATATCCAATTATGTAAACATAATTAGGCGAGCATAGTATAATATGTAAATCAGGGGAAACTAACGGTGTGTGTGGTGTAACAAAATTACTGGCGTCACCGTTGGCGGAGCATCGAGATAGAGTTATAACAAGGTGCGTATGCGCAGGTCTAGCGAGGGTGCCAGTTACAGCGATTTTAGCTACCTTAGTAAGTAAATTGCAATTGCAAAACTTATGTGGAAATGGGCAAGACACATGATAAGGCGAGAAGACGGTAGGTGGACCCAGGGGTGGTCCTAGCAATTTTTTTTAAAGTGTGAGATCTTATAGCCCCTCTGAAAAAAAAATCTACACAACATATTCTCATCGTATGATCAAGAACTAAGCACAGCTTGTACTATGAGTACCGTACATGGACTGGGAGCGATACCAGTTACGCTCAGACCGAGGCAATTTCCAAAAAGGCCTTTTCTGAAATTTGCCACTGGCAGCAATCAAACCCACAACCGAACTAGTGAGCCGAACGGCCTACGCTCAACCCACTAGACCAAGCCGTCGTATATCGCCAGACTACACATAGGTACTCATCGTATGACATGTCTTTTTAGAGCCGTCTAAAACATGTCTACGCGGTCATGCTAAGCCTTCTTAGCATGACCGCGTAAACATATGTTTTATCTCTTTCAAATGTCCGATTTGTCGAGAAATTTACGTCACACAGAGCCATGTCTAGTACAAAAACCGGCCAAGTGCGAGTCGGACTCGCGCACAAAGGGTTCCGTACCATTATCTATAAAAACGGCAAAATAAATCATGTTTGTTGTATGGGAAACCCCTTAAATATTTATTTTATTCTGTATTTTATAGCGGTTGTATGTTGTTTTTTTTTTATGAGATAGGGAGAAAAACGAGCAGACGTTTCACCTGATGGTAAGTGATCAACGCCGCCCATGGACACCTGCAACACCAGGGGCAACCCAAGTGCGTTGCCGGCCTTTAAGGAATGAGTATGCTCGTTTCTTGAAGATACCTTTGTCGCATCGTTTGTTGTGGTATGTTTTTGTTATAGCGGCAACAGAAATACATCATCTGTGAAAATTTCAACTCTCTAGCTATCACGGTTCATGAGATACAGCCTGGTGGCAGACGGACGGACGGACGGACGAGCACTTTGTGCGCGACTCCGACTCGCACTTGGCTGGTTTTTTCCAACGCTTTATTATCTGTCCCCGCTGTCACTCTCGCCACACCTCGCATAATAATGAAATAAACGCACAGAAGCGTTGATATTATCTGTAACAACCTATTTTTTAAGTGCATAATCACACTCCGTTTGATTTAGATCATTGTATTTACGTTTATATAATTATATCGGCGAGCGAATAAAAACATAATTGTATACTCCTCTACTTTACTACAGCCCTTTTAACGTCCCACTGCTGGGCACGGGCCTCCCCTCAATGCGAGGGGGATTCAGGCCATAGTACACCACGCTGGCCCAGTGCGGGTTGGATGACTTCACACATCTATCGAGAACTAGACAAGTTCCCTCAGACGTGCAGGTTTCCTCACGATGTTTTCCTTCACCGTTTCATAGCAAGTGATAATCTCGGATGAAAATGAGATTCGCACATAAATCCCAGAGGTGCGATTGTATACTCCGATCTATGTCAATCAAGACTTCTGTCACGGATTATGTCACACCGATTCACTCTGCACCTTTAAAAAAATGTTATTTTTAGTAGACTTTGTCCAGCAGTTGGTAGAACGCCTGCCTTGAATGCAACCGGTGCATGTTCAAATCCCGGGCTGGCACCTTTGGATTTTTTAAAATTAGTACTCGCATTGAGGGGAGGCCCGTGCCCAGCTGTGGGACGTTAAAAGGGCTGTAGCAGGGACCGGACAACCCGTTCAACCGCCCGTAGCCGTTCAACAGTAGAGTTATATACTTTGGTAACCCCCTCGAACGAGTATTCGTTGAACGCCTATCACATATCATTTAGAGTTCCCTTACCGAAAGCGGTATCCCCTAAATTTTAGGGGATAGCGCTATCAAAGTCGTTGAAGAGATTATCAAAATATATAAAGATTATCATTGTGCGTTGCGCTGGTTTGGAAGGGATTACCCAGGGTTACCCTTGGGTTTTCGTTCTCGTGGACGTTTACGTGTTGTTCGGCGAAGAATTGTAGGTGCTTATCGCTGAGTGCCGCGCCGTCTGTATTTGTCGTTAACCGACTTCAAAAAAGGAGGTACTAGACTTTTTTGATGTTGTAATTTGTATTAAAATGTTTGTTCAAGGTGGATTGGCAAACTTCATGAAATGAAATAAATTATCATTGTAGGTATTTCTGTAGTAGGATTTAGAGTCGTATTTTTTTCGTTGCAAGGGATAACCTATCAGGGATCAGGGGTCTTCTGAAGCCTGTTATAGTTTTTTTTGTCTACTATAAAACGTCTAGCAAAATCCAATGTCTCTTAGACCGCCAGACCTAGTTTAGACATAAATTTGCGATTATTACGGGTGCGAACAACCGTCGGAAGGCTAACGTGCGGGAGCCCCCGATATGGTACATGGTACCATAATACCCATGCCCATAAGATATAGATAGTTGAATCTATAAAGGTTCACATCGTCCCTTATTTACATCAAGTATGTCAACTTAGACAAGGTTAACTTATTAAGCCATTATTTTCAATACCTACCTGATAATATTATTATAAACCGAGCTAAGTACGTCGAAGCAACGAATATTTTTATGTGGATGTAAGGAGATGGATGCTGGTAATTCTATCTGAGATATTTAATTTAATTATTTATTATATTTTAATTTTAGTTTATAAATGATACTTACGTACTTACGTACTTACGTACATCTAATACGCATTGCAAAAGATTCGGTTGCTATAAATTGTAACGGTCTTTGCATTGCGTCGAGCCGACTTGTTTTCCTGATGCCAATTTCAGCCGAATGTAATATACAGAAGATTGACTTTCTATTGTGTGTGTTAGGTAGGTTCTTAGTTCCTAAGGTAGGTACATAGGTAATTAAGAATTGTGTTTTATTGTCAATATTTTAGTTTTTGTTTGCAGATATTACTTGTAGGTACTTGGCGTTAATAAGGATGGATAATCTTCTTTCTGTGTGTATGTCACTGAACTCCGCGCAAACGGCTGGACCGATTTGGATGACATTTTGTGTGTATATTTCAATGGGTTCCTGGATGGTTTACATTAACAATTGGACCCGGAAGGTGGCGCTGCAGTTGGTATCTAGGTTATTTATATACGGCTGGACGTGGACCGATTTAAATGATTTTTTTTGTATGCGTTTGTGTGGCGTCCTGTCTGATTTACATTAACAATTGGACCCGAAAGGTGGCGCTGCAGTCGGTATCTAGGTTATTTATATACGGCTGGACCGATTTGAATGATTTTTTTTGTATGCGTTTGTGTGGCGTCCTGGCTGATTTACATTAACAATTGGACCCGAAAGGTGGCGCTGCAGTCGGTATCTAGGTTATTTATATACGGCTGGACCGATTTGAATGAATTTTTTTGTATGCGTTTGTGTGGCGTCCTGGCTGATTTACATTAACAATTGGACCCGAAAGGTGGCGCTGCAGTCGGTATCTAGGTTATTTATATACGGCTGGACCGATTTGAATGAATTTTTTTGTATGCGTTTGTGTGGCGTCCTGGCTGATTTACATTAACAATTGGACCCGAAAGGTGGCGCTGCAGTCGGTATCTAGGTTATTTATATACGGCTGGACCGATTTGAATGATTTTTTTTGTATGCGTTTGTGTGGCGTCCTGGCTGATTTACATTAACAATTGGACCCGAAAGGTGGCGCTGCAGTCGGTATCTAGGTTATTTATATACGGCTGGACCGATTTGAATGAATTTTTTTGTATGCGTTTGTGTGGCGTCCTGGCTGATTTACATTAACAATTGGACCCGAAAGGTGGCGCTGCAGTCGGTATCTAGGTTATTTATATACGGCTGGACCGATTTGAATGAATTTTTTTGTATGCGTTTGTGTGGCGTCCTGGCTGATTTACATTAACAATTGGACCCGAAAGGTGGCGCTGCAGTCGGTATCTAGGTTATTTATATACGGCTGGACCGATTTGAATGAATTTTTTTGTATGCGTTTGTGTGGCGTCCTGGCTGATTTACATTAACAATTGGACCCGAAAGGTGGCGCTGCAGTCGGTATCTAGGTTATTTATATACGGCTGGACCGATTTGAATGATTTTTTTTGTATGCGTTTGTGTGGCGTCCTGGCTGATTTACATTAACAATTGGACCCGGTAGGTGGCGCTGCAGTCGGTATCTAGGTTATTTATATACGGCTGGACCGATTTGAATGATTTTTTTTGTATGTGTTTGTGTGGCGCCCTGGCTGATTTACATTAACAATTGGACCCGGTAGGTGGCGCTGCAGTCTGTATCTAGGTTATTTATATACGGTTGGACCGATTTGATGAAACGCAATTCGCAATATGGGTATCGTAACTGTGGTTTTTGGGGATGCCGATTTCAAAAATGGCGTCCATTTTGGAATCCAAGATGGCGGAAACGAAAATCACGATATGGGTATCGTTATAATGGTTTATGCGGATGCTGATTTCAAAAATGGCGTCCATTTTGGAATCCAAGATGGCGGAAACGTAAATCACAATATGGGTATCGTAACTGTGGTTTATGGGGATGCCGATTTCAAAAATGGCGTCCATTTTGGAATCCAAGATGGCGGAAACGAAAATCGCAATATGGGTATCGTTATTATGGTTTATGCGGATGCTGATTTCAATAATGGCGTCCATTTTGGAATCCAAGATGGCGGAAACGAAAATCACGATATGGGTATCGTTATAATGGTTTATGCGGATGCTGATTTCAAAAATGGCGTCCATTTTGGAATCCAAGATGGCGGAAATGAAAATCGCAATATGGGTATCATAACTATGGTTTATGCGGATGCTGATTTCAATAATGGCGTCCATTTTGGAATCCAAGATGGCGGAAACGAAAATCACGATATGGGTATCGTTATAATGGTTTAAGAGTATGCTGATTTCAAAAATGGCGTCCATTTTGGAATCCAAGATGGCGGAAACGAAAACCACAATATGGGTATCGTAACTATGGTTTATGGGGATGCCAATTTCAAAAATGGCGTCCATTTTGGAATCCAAGATGGCGGGAACGAAAATCACGATATGGGTATCGTTATAATGGTTTAAGGGAATGCTGATTTCAAAAATGGCGTCCATTTTGGAATCCAAGATGGCGGAAACGAAAATCACGATATGGGTATCGTAACTGTGGTTTATGGGGATGCCGATTTCAAAAATGGCGTCCATTTTGGAATCCAAGATGGCGGGAACGAAAATCACAATATGGGTATCGTAACTATGGTTTATGGGGATGCTGATTTCAAAAATGGCGTCCATTTTGGAATCCAAGATGGCGGAAACGAAAATCACGATATGGGTATCGTTATAATGGTTTAAGGGAATGCTGATTTCAAAAATGGCGTCCATTTTGGAATCCAAGATGGCGGAAATGAAAATCACAATATGGGTATCGTAACTGTGGTTTATGGGGATGCTGATTTCAAAAATGGCGTCCATTTTGGAATCCAAGATGGCGGAAATGAAAATCGCAATATGGGTATCATAACTATGGTTTATGCGGATGCTGATTTCAATAATGGCGTCCATTTTGGAATCCAAGATGGCGGAAACGAAAATCACGATATGGGTATCGTTATAATGGTTTAAGAGTATGCTGATTTCAAAAATGGCGTCCATTTTGGAATCCAAGATGGCGGAAACGAAAACCACAATATGGGTATCGTAACTATGGTTTATGGGGATGCCAATTTCAAAAATGGCGTCCATTTTGGAATCCAAGATGGCGGGAACGAAAATCACGATATGGGTATCGTTATAATGGTTTAAGGGAATGCTGATTTCAAAAATGGCGTCCATTTTGGAATCCAAGATGGCGGAAACGAAAATCACGATATGGGTATCGTAACTGTGGTTTATGGGGATGCCGATTTCAAAAATGGCGTCCATTTTGGAATCCAAGATGGCGGGAACGAAAATCACAATATGGGTATCGTAACTATGGTTTATGGGGATGCTGATTTCAAAAATGGCGTCCATTTTGGAATCCAAGATGGCGGAAACGAAAATCACGATATGGGTATCGTTATAATGGTTTAAGGGAATGCTGATTTCAAAAATGGCGTCCATTTTGGAATCCAAGATGGCGGAAATGAAAATCACAATATGGGTATCGTAACTGTGGTTTATGGGGATGCCGATTTCAAAAATGGCGTCCATTTTGGAATCCAAGATGGCGGAAACGAAAATCACGATATGGGTATCGTTATAATGGTTTATGCGGATGCTGATTTCAAAAATGGCGTCCATTTTGGAATCCAAGATGGCGGAAATGAAAATCACAATATGGGTATCGTAACTGTGGTTTATGGGGATGCCGATTTCAAAAATGGCGTCCATTTTGGAATCCAAGATGGCGGAAACGAAAATCACGATATGGGTATCGTTATAATGGTTTATGCGGATGCTGATTTCAAAAATGGCGTCCATTTTGGAATCCAAGATGGCGGAAACGAAAATCGCAATATGGGTATCGTTATTATGGTTTATGCGGATGCTGATTTCAATAATGGCGTCCATTTTGGAATCCAAGATGGCCGAAACGAAAATCACGATGTGGGTATCGTTATTATGGTTTATGCGAATGCGAAAATCACGATATGGGTATCAGCATCCGCATAAACCATAATAACGATACCCATATTGCGATTTTCATTTCCGCCATCTTGGATTCCAAAATGGACGCCATTTTTGAAATTGGCATCCCCATAAACCATAGTTACGATACCCATATTGTGGTTTTCGTTTCCGCAATCTTGGATTCCAAAATGGACGCCATTTTTGAAATCAGCATTCCCTTAAACCATTATAACGATACCCATATCGTGATTTTCGTTTCGGCCATCTTGGATTCCAAAATGGACGCCATTTTTGAAATCATCATCCGCATAAACCATTATAACGATACCCATATCGTGATTTTCGTTTCCGCCACCTTGGATTCCAAAATGGACGCCATTTTTGAAATCGGCATCCCCATAAACCACAGTTACGATACCCATATCGTGATTTTCGTTTCCGCCATCTTGGATTCCAAAATGGACGCCATTTTTTAAATCAGCTTTCCCTTAAACCATTATAACGATACCCATATCGTGATTTTCGTTCCCGCCATCTTGGATTCCAAAATGGACGCCATTTTTGAAATCAGCATCCCCTTAAACCACAATAACGATACCCATATCGTGATTTTCGTTCCCGCCATCTTGGATTTCAAAATGGACGCCATTTTTTAAATCAGCATCCGCATAAACCATAATAACGATACCCATATTGCGATTTTCGTTTCCGCCATCTTGGTTTCCTACCAACTCCCCCCCCCCCCCCCCCCCCCCTCCCTCCTGTTTTCTACCGACATTCATAATACCTACCTGTTATACCTAGGTAAGCTATGTATGTAATAATGTATGTACCTATAGCAAACAAGGGTTTTGCAACTATGCTCTTGTAGGTACCTATCCCGGATACATAAGTAATTTATTATATTATTATTATCAATTATATTATCAAATTATTAATTCACCGCTAAGTGTCTACGGTTATGTAATATCTACAAACAAGAACTAAAATAGTGTCAATAAAATAAAATTCTTCGTTACCTATGTACCTATGTACCCTACCTATGTACCCTATGTACCTGTGTAAACACAGCTTACTTTTCTTTCAGTCATATTTAAATTATTACAAAGTCAATCTTGTATACATTACCTATGGCAGAAATTGGCATAACGAAAACTAGTCGGCTCGCTGCAACCTGCAACGCAAACAGCGGTAATATTATAGAAACCGAGTCTTAGATGTAACTACCTAAGTACCATTTACAAACTAAAATATAATAATAAATACTTAAAAATCTATCTTTCTACCGGCATTCATTTTATCTCCTTACATCCACATAAAAATATGCGTCGCTTCATCGTACCATAGTCCATCAAAATTCAAAAGATTTGAAACAAGTAGGTGCATACCTATCTATAACACAAATTTACGGAATTCAAAAACATATACACGCGTTATCGGCAGCGGCCCCCGAGCGCGGCGAGCGACAAAGATTTCAAGGTCAAAAGGTAGATCCTCGCACGTCCTACAATATTTCCACTGCATAGAAGTGCACGCTTTGTCACATGGTCGCAGAACTCGAAGGCCGACCTTGACGACATAAGTATTGAAAAATGACACTTAATGTCATAGCTTTAGTGATCCATCATTGAATGCTTAAAATGTATGGGAAGGGGTATTAAAGCGCTTAATATGAGGCTTTTTTAGCACTATCACAAGTCGTTGGGCGGGAAATTTATTTACCCCTACGAATATTGATGACACTTTCGATGGCAAGCAAAGTTGTGAGGGATAGTCTTACTTGGCTTACTTTCTCGCAACAACCGGTTAAAAACCCCTTTGAACGGCTTACCGGACCTGTCCCTGGGCTGTAGTAGTAGTAGTAGTACTTGGAACGGTGAAGGCAAACACCGTGAGGAAACCTACACGTCTATAGACAGCGTGTGTAGTTCACCAAACCATACCTGTGCCTGCGTGGTGGCTCTCGTATTAAGGGGAAATATGCCCGGTATAATATCAGTAGAATATCGGCGAAGCGTGTGGGGTCCTGTGGTGCACCTCTGCCTACCCTTTGGGGCAATACGGTCGTGATAATGTATTTATTTGTTAAAACAAATTGTGAACAGCTTTCACAATGATAATCGTAGTTGATATCTATAGTGGTATACCTAGTGCCGGTTTGAGTCCCGGGCGCGGTAACAAAATGCCGGATGTGCCGTGGGCGGTTACTGGGCGCATTGTCACAAAGCTTGGCATTGCGGTGACCATGATTTAAGTTGTTTATGGACTTAGGATAACTTATAATCTATAGTAGAAATAAATAAAATTGGAGTGTCTGTTTGTAAAACTTTTTTTCCACATGCGTATGAAAGTATATACAATACCTTTAACGAAAACGCAATTTAAAAATGTTTTGTCTGTCTGTCTGTTTGCGCCGGTTAAACTTCTAAACGGTTGAACTGATTGCCTTTCATTGACAGATAGCTGACGTTCCAAGTCGTAACAAAGGCTACTTTGATTTTAGAAAAAGCATTAGGGCATTAGCGATCCGCGGGAAAAAAAAATACCTATATTTCCGGGTAATCTCTCTAAAGTTCACGCGGGTGAAGTCGCGGGCACACCTAGTGTAATTATAATAGGTGGCTGTGTCGTAGCATTTACCCTTAAACTTAATAGACTAGACATGGAGAATTATACCGGGATATTCCCGGTATAATGGCAATAGACTCGCCCCCTATTACATTGCGATCAAAAATACGTCGACGAAGTGTGGGTGCCCTGTAGTGCACCTGTGTCTACCCCTTCGGGGAATACAAGCGTGATAATGACGATGATGTTTATAATACTTGAGCAATACAGGGTGATTTATCATCAAATCAAATCAAATCAATCAATTCATCAAATCAATCAAATCAATCAAATCAAATAATCCGAGATTTTGTAAGATAATTAGATTTTTATTGTCTCTCTGATTTCTTTTGGAATTTTATTGAAAACGCATATACAGATCGTATCAGAAGTCCGAAATAATACTTGGGGGCCATAAAGGACAGATGATAAGCAATCAACACGTTCAAGCAAAATATACGTAACTAATTTAGTTTCTGAGCAATTTGTGTCCAAAGTTGGTGTCAAAACTTACGCACCGCGACCCTAAAAATCAGCTGATGAGGCGAATGAACTAGCTTTAAAATGATGAGGGAGTGATAGATATGACACAAGGTTTTTACCTACGAGCATAGTTCAATACAGAAATAAAAATCGGTCACTGTAGTTACCTAACTATGACAAAAAATCATACTTCATTTAAATCGATGTAAAGTAAAACTTCTACACGAGCAAATAATCCATTTTCGTTTTAGTTTTCGTGAACGGATTTCTTTTGAAACTTAAACATAGTGAGAGTTGATTAAAAGAAAAAAAATATTATTTTATTATTATTATTTGTCTTTAGCATAATCACTACAATTCTCAGAATACAAGTAGGTACCTAATGATGTAGACAATTATTAGAATTGGTCTGGCATATCTGAAAGACTTTAATCTTTGATTACTCTAATTATCATGGCCGCGAATATATCAATGTAGTGAACATTAGCGGGCGGAGATATCACACACAAGGACAATTTTCGTCCAATGACAAATCATCGGCCATATTGCATCAGCGGTGATTGGCCCAGCGTTGCAGCGCGGTAAAACACTGTGCCTTCGTGCAATGTCGGAGCGGTCCTTTGATATTTTTATTTAATAATAATAACGTAAATGAAAATATTTAGTTCCTTGCAATCCGTCCAGGCGTTAACTTGTGTTCCGAAAAATGTCTCGTTCTCCGCGTAATAGTGAAGTGTTTTCAGACTGGGAAAACTATGAGATGATTTTGTGCATTGGTGCGACTAAAGGGAATACCGGTAACAGTTTTGTGATTTCTTTTATGTCCTCTAAAAAACGTGAAAGTAATATTTACTTAAGTGTGCAGGTGGGTAGGTACCTACCTAGCTTTTTGTGATATGTGAGAAGTGAATAAATTCCAATTAAACCCATGGATTGATACACTGCACACATGGCCACGGGTAAATACTTACCTACTATTATTATCTTTATAGCAGTTTTTACTCGGACGATTGGGTCCTTTAATTAAGTAAGTGGTTACCCAGATACCTACTTACTATTACAATTAGTGAAGAAAATCTGTTAAACGAAAACTTACGTACCTACCTACCAACTAAAAACTTCGATAAGGTCGCTAGTCGCTACCCAGATACCTACTTACTATTACTGTTAGTGAAGAAAATCTGTTAAATGAAAACTTACGTAGGTACCTTCTAATTTACAATTTTAATAACCTTACCAACCAACCTACTTCTTAAGAACGTAGTTATGTAATTAGGTAGATACCTAGACACCTGTTGTAAAAAGAAGTCATACATCTTATTCATTAATACCTAAATAGTGTTTGTAAGGTAGGTAGGCCGTTTGGGATCCTAGATAGATACCTACACACTAACCCAAGTTTCAATAGCACAAACCCCCTACGGTAAAGCTGCCGCTCACGGCCAACAGCGTAGTCATTATCAAAAATAAAACAGCTACCAGGTTCATTTTGATAGAAAGCTACCTACCAAACCACAAAAGATTTAATAATGTTTACTATTTAGCAACAAAAAATAAAATGTATGAATGCGTTTTACAAAAGGTGTCTCGATACCTACCTAATTACATAATTACCTTCATTAAAGGAAGCTTGGTTCTCGGCGGTTAAATTTTACAGTAATTTCATTACCAATGTTTTGGTCATTCTCATACCTACCTAGGAATATCAAAATTACTGTCAATTACAATGACCGACGAGTGCGAAAGAGAGGCGCGAGTGCGAAAGCGGTCTCTTTTGTTGGCAACGGGCGACCGACACAATCAAAGCCGCTCAAAGACACCGCGCCGCCGCGCGCCGGCCGGCCGCGTGCCGCCGCCGCTTTACCCCTGTACCCCACCCCCGCGCGGCTCGTGTGTTAGTTCTAGTACCCGCTGTGGGCGGGGTTTGTCACAATAGGTGTGGAGCATTGACCTTTAAATAAACAGCTGGTTCACGTTTTGCGAAGGGCCGACCGAAAATTGTTTAAAAAATGAATTTCCTAGATTTGTATGAAAGAATAAAGTTAAGAATTTTAACTTAATGTCTGGGCCATATAGCTCCACTCCTTATAGCGATATACAGGTTCAATTATTATTTCGGACTTCTGATACACCCTGTATACTTTGTCCCCATAATACGTTCCTAACTATTTCATGGTTACACTACTCCCATACGAACAAACCCCATTGTTTCCGCTAATACCATTAACGAAATTATCGTTTACCTCGCCTATATAGATCCTTACCTGGTTATTACCGTGGTCGAATGGCCGCTCCATCCGGTGCGATTTGTGACAACAACCTTTTGTTGCTATCCGTACTTAGCCGTCCACACACGGGGGCGTCAACGCTCGCGCGACTAAATGTTTGACATTACTAAAACCGACCAAGTGCGAGTCGGACTCGCGCACGAAGGGTTCCGTACTATTACGCATAAAAAACGGCAAAAATATCACATCTGTTGTATAGAAGCCCCCTTCAATATTTATTTTATTCTGTTTTTTTTAGTATTTGTTGTTATAGCGGCAACAGAAATACATCATCTGTGATAATTTCAACTCTCTAACTATCACCGTTCATGAGATACAGCCTGGTGACAGACGGACGAACGGACAGCGAAGTCTTAGTAATAGGGTTCCCGTTTTACCCTTTGGGTACGGAACCCTAAAAATGAACTCTGTGTCAATAGGCATAAACATTATATTTCTGTCATATAAGCCACACCCCGCTCGTCAAAACTCGCTCGGGCTGTCAGTGTCATTTTGTTGTAGAGTGGACTTTATCTATGTGTCAATACAGTTCGTATTGCTATGGCAAAAAAATTACGCGTGAACTTTGACGCTCCAGTGTGCGGGAAGCCTCATGGTGCAGTCAGCCGCTTCTCCAACTTATTGCGGCAATATTTATAATACAACTTTTTGAGTTTTTGACAGTTAATTCAATACAAAATCGGTCAAAACTGTACCGTTAATAGAAACCAAATGTTATAAGAAAATAATGACGAAAAACGTCCAAAAAAATTGGATTGAAATTGGTCTAATAAGTCTTTACAATCAATATTGAAATAATACTACTATATGAGGTGGTGTTAAGATCCCAAAGCAATTATTTGTAGTGAGGTGGACTATTTTAAAGTCGCTTATAATTAAAAGACGCTTTGTTTAATACATTTTGTAAAGTACATTTTTGAAAAAAAGATTTTAAAGTGTTAATATGATTGGGTAGAAGTGACATAGGCGGAACCAGAATGGGTTCCGTGGACATGCTCCGAAATATGAAGACGTCGCGTCCGAATCAAAAGTCACAATGGTAAAATAAAAAACAAAAAAAACCGGCCAAGTCTCAGTAATAGGGTTCCCGTTTTACCCTTTGGGTACGGAACCCTAAAAACGTCTAAAATGATTACCTGAATTTAATATAACATCAATTGCATTGTTATTAAAAAAATATTTTACAAAACCTACCTAAAACCACGGTAGAGTCTCCCGCCAAGTCAACAACAATTCAGTCAACAAAACTCTAGTAGTGACTCTACTTGTAGAAACAGGTATGTACCGTTTACGTAGAGCTCGTCTATCTGGTATTTTTATACCATAAAAACCGAGGTATTTTTCAGTTTCGTAACTTGAAACCCGATAGAATATCTTAACACCTACAAAACATGCTATGATGATTCTAATCACAGATTTCGACTTGGTCAAGAGTTTACAAACTATACAATTTACCGGTATATAACTTAAATTCATTCTATTTTGAGTTTTGTTTGTATTGATATAAGAGTGCTGGTTTCTGATACTGGATGTAAGTTATAACTTGGTGCTATCCGCACGTGGGTTCAATAAACTTTAGAATAACGATTCAGATGCTACTCGCGTAGGCAGTGGCCGAAATGATAGGCCGACCCTTGAGACTACAATGGTCTATAAATATTGAAAAAAAAAGATAATCTATTAGAATCGCTTGATATTCTAACACTGGAGTTACTTTGTATGCTTTCGTCTGTTCACGCAGTAGTGTGTCCATACCTTTATGTTAAGAAGTACTATGTAATACGGGCTTCAAACGTATTTTAACGCTCAGTTTTGTCGCTTACACCTTTTCGTTTTGTTGATTTCAATAAAAAAAACATACGCGTCGAATAGAGGACCTCCTATTTTTGAAATCAGTTAAAAATAATTGGAATTTTAAATTACTAACCAAAAGCTATGATAAATTATGAACACGGAACAAGTTTGATTAATTAAAAGAATAAACTAACATTACGAATCTCTATTTCTTTTTTTGTTTTTAAAGCCTTTCGTCCCAAGTTAAATATGTAGACTCTACTTTGACAGAAATAGTATGGTACGACGCGAATAACATGTATATGAGATTCATATTAATTTGTATGTAAATGCATTATGTGAGTTGCTCACAGTTGCCGACTGTACTTGGATCAAAATCGTAAGCGCCATTTCATTGACGTCTCATGTGTTTATAAGGTACACAATGGTCTAACTCAGGGATTCTCAAACTGGGTTTCGCGGAACCTAGGGGTTCCGTAGAATAGTCGTCAGGGTTCCGCCAAAATTATATACGCAAACAATTGTCGGACACAATACCGAACTGTAAAACAATCCTTACTTATATTATAAACTAGCTGTGCCCGCGACTTCGCCCGCGTGGACTTTAGGGAGATTACCCGGAAATATGGGTATTATGTTTTTCTCGCGGAACCCTAATGTTTTTTCTAAAATTAAAGTAGCCTAAGTTACGCCTTGGAACGTCAGCTATCTGTCAGTGAAAGTCCCATGGAAATCGGTTCAGCCGTTTAGAAGTTTACCTCAAACAAACAGACAGACAGACAAACAAAAAAATTTAAAATTGCGTTTTCGTTATAGGTATCGTATATACTTTCATACGCATTTGGTAAAAAAGTGTTATTTTGATATTACAAACAGACACTCCAATTTTATTTATTTGTATTGTATGTATTGTATATGTATATGTATATAGATGTATAGATGCGAAAGTAACTATGTCTGTGTGTTACTCAATCACGCCTAAACTACTGAACTGATTTAAATGAAATTTGGTACACAGATAGCCAAGAGCCTGAGAAAAGACAAAGGCTACTTTTTAATTCGAAAAACGGCTGAAAAGTGGTTGAAATAGGGGATGAAAGATAATTAGGGTTCCTAAATTACGCGCGGGCGAAGTCGCGGGGTACAGCTAGTTATTCATAAAACAATTTCATTCTTCACGTTAAAATTTTAAGTTAAGAATAATGTATTTCAATTATATTACAAATTTCTTAAAAAAAAAACCTATTCTTGTATAAATATCTGTGTTAATTTGTAATCATTTGATAAGGGTTTCCATAAAATAAAATAAAGTATTTGGTTAGTGTTCCGTAATCTTTAAAGTTTAGGCACCATTTATTTTATTTTTATTTTATTTATTACCCCTGGTCTAACTAAATAAAAGACCAGTGGTAGGCTAGTTGGTAGAAAGGGTGCAGGTTCAAATCCCGGCCCGGTTCTCGGATTTTATGAGCAAATCTCATTTTCACTTGCTGAACGATGACGGCAAACATCGTGTGGAAACCTGTCTATTCAGTGTTGTGTGAAGTTCACCAACACGGGCCAATGAGGTGGACTATGGCCCAAATCTGCCTCGTAAGAGGAATGCTCAATAGACTTTGAGTCTCACATCAATGGAAGACAATAACATGTTTTTTTTACTTACACGCAAGACGAAAGATATAGGGTCTTTCTTCGATGCCAGATAAAAGACATGGGTCTCACCTTAATGGAAGGCGAATGGCAAGGACCTACATTTACCTACGTGCAAGACAAAACTTGTGTTGTGTGTTAATTGAAGAAGAATGTCCATAGGCTTTGCTTACATGCAAGACGAAAGGCATGGGGTTTATCTTTGATGCGAGACAAAAACATGGGTTTTACCTTAATGGAAGGTGAACGGTATGGTGTTTAATTATATGCAAGACGAATAACCCGGTCCTTAGGTCAATGCAAGACAAATCAGGGTACAGTCCAATATCCACAGTGATTGCAGATTATCGTACTTACCATAACACGTCTATCTGAAACTGATTCAATCCACTAAGTTTAAACCTAGATAATCTAAGACTAGCTTCCGTTAAATACAATATACGTAATGGGAGAAATTAATACTAATAAGCAATAAATTATTCTTGACGCGTACATAAAGGAAATCAATTAAAATGTCCACTTTCAATATGAAAGGTGTTTCAGAAGGCCGAAAAAATATTTTAGGTACATTATACGATAGCTAATATGTAGATGCTTAGTTAAGGCAGTCTGTACCTTAATATCATAGTTTTGCAGTCACAGACTTTTGAGTATTCCTCTCAAATACTAATCGCATTCTGGCTTTAGGGCAGACAATGACACATACTACATCTACGAGGGGTGCCGAGGGGTTCATATTCACAAAGTAGAAATCGAAAATCTTGCAATAGGATTCGAGGTATAACAAAGTTTAATAAAAAATCGCCGACAAATAACAAAATGCTAGATTACCTCTTGATATTTCTTTTAGATTTTGACAGTCCATTTAGTACAAAATCTGTCTAAATTTAAGCTAATATTAAATCAACAATACTATAAGATAGTGGTAAGGCCTCTGTTCTATACAGGGTGTATCAGAAGTCCGAAATAATACTTGGACGCTAGCATCGGTATCGTGTATACAACTGAATGGTATAAAAATTTGATTGAAATTCGACCATGTTTTTCCAACTTTTTTTTCGTCGTCAATTTCTAAAACTCGTAATATCTCGAATCCTATGTAAAATTTGCATGTTCTGTTTTGTGAATATTGGTAGCCGCCTCCCATTGGTGTAGTTTACACTGCTGAATAGGGTTATGGATGTACCCAAAGACCAGAACACGATACCTGTGACAAATATTCAAGGGTCTGTAACTCAGAAACTATGATATTTAGGTATAAACTGTCTTCACTAAGCATCCAAATATAAGCTGCCTTATATTTACCCAAAGTATTATTTCGGACTTCTGAAACACCCTGTATATGATACTCCAAACGATAGTGTATTATTTCGGACTTTTGATACGCCGTGTGTAGAGAGAGAGAGAGAGGTATTATTAAGGCGTAGTTGGCCGCTAATTGTGACGATACACCAAAGTTTCTATTTTATTGACCCCAGTACTATCTATTAGCGCCTAAAAGTAGGACCATTAGAAGACTTAATAATTATAGAGTTAATAAACTTTTCTGAGTACCTTTCGGATCATTACCGTTGATTAGGCGGTTAAAATAGTTTGTAACCCCAAAATTTCCACTTTCTACCTTCGATACATACCTCTACATAAAATCTAAATACATTATGTCTGATACGTCTTGAATATAATACAGATAAACAATATAAAAAAACCGGCCAAGTGCAAGTCGGACTCCCACACAAAGAGTTCCATACCATTATCTATGATAACTGCAAAAATAACACGTTTGTTGTATGGGAGCCCCCTTAATTATTTATTTTATTATGTTTTTTTTATAATTTGTTGTTATAGCGGCAATAGAAATACATAATCTGTGAAAATTTCAACTCTCTAACTATCACGGTTCATGAGATACAGCCTGGTGACAGACGGACGGACAGCGAAGTCTTAGTAATTGGGTTCCCGTTTTACTCTTTGGGTACGGAACCCTAAAAATGTGTATTTGCTGACATTTATATTCTGTTAGAAGTTTTGAATATGGAGACGGCAGAAATAAGGTAATAAATGGAATGCTTTTTTTTTACCTTATTCTTGCATTTTCACGGCTGGTATGTACACTTTTTTTAACATCAGAAACTCCTTTACTCCCTGCCATCACAGAGGAAGTAGCAGAGTTATGTGGAAGTCCCGGCAGAAGGCCGTAGACCCACTACAAACCAACAGTGTACCATCCTCCGCCAGTATCGGGGCACCGCGGAATCGCACTAGCATGCACCACGACGAGAGGACACTGTGGCGTCGACCCTCACCCGTCATTGTTTTTGCCATACCAAAACAAACTCTATTGACTCATAGAAAAAGTTCATTTTTCATCTAAATGACACTGACAGCGCGAGCGAATTTTGACGCGCGGGCGTGGCTTTTACCACAGAAATTCAATCTTTATGCACATTGACACAGAGTTCCTTTTGGTATTAGCATGGATGGCGCGAGGGTCTCAGTGTGCAGGAGGTTTCCCTAAGTTATCAATAGAAACGAAACCTATAGCCCTTCAGGTAACAAAGGCAGTGTACACAGTACGAGCGACAGACAAACAAATCTACGTTCATAGAGCGTCTTTATTCATCGACCTGCTTACCAACTCGTCTATGTTAAGCTTTCGGTGCGGACACACCGCCGTTAAGTTTGACTCGCATATTCGGCGAACAAAAAAATTTTTAGGCAAATATTATACGTCACTTTTACGGGGCCACGTGGCCACGTCGCCACAACAAGTCTAGGACAGGCATGTGGAGGTGAGAGGGGGAGACCCTTTCCCATCAGTGGGAAATTATGTAACGAATGTAAATACACTATTATAAAAATATTACTTTTTCATGCGTTTATTCGATACAGGATATATGCTAGTGAGCAAGTAAGCATTGAAATAGTTCTTAGGCTATGACGGTTTCATTACCGTCACATAGTATCCGAAAACAAGAGTGCAAAATAATAATGTTCATCTGGAGTATAGTAGGTGGTATAGGCCAAGATACGGTGACTTTTTGGTTAAATATTATTCATAAGTTACGTAGTACATAATTACTTCACTAATTATTTCGCCGATATACGAAATCATAATTTGTAATAAGTTTTTGTGATTAAAAAAATGATCAGCCCACTGAGTTTCTTGCCGGATCTTCTCAGTTGAGGTCGCGTTTCGATCCGGTGGTAGTATAGTAGTTTATAAGAAAAAAATGTAAACTTGATAATTTGTAAGTGCCCCCATAGGGCTTTACAAAATAAATGATTTGACTTTGACTTTGACTTAATATATCGAGGTGTGAAAGGCTATTCGTCTGAAGCGACACTTTGGGCGGTATTGACTTATATACATATTTGGAGTGAGCCATTTTTTCTGCCTGGATTGAGTATGTTCTCCTGTAAAGTTAAAAAAATGTCGCTTCCGTCAAATAGCCTTTTACCCCTCGATATTAGGTTTTTCCGTATTCTGTCTTTCGATCAAGATTCAATTCTGACTTCCATACGCGAGATCTGTTTGTAATGTATATTATAATAGTAGTCTTTGAAATATCGCGTATCAAAAAATATCATAACCTTTCACGGTCCGTACTACCATTTTTAAAGTAGTATTACTTTAATTTTTTTAAGTATTTTCGATACCGTCAAAGATTCAAAACAATATTAAAACAACATTGCTAAAGTGTTCGTGATGATCGACTAAGCAAGCCTTTTAAGTCTTGCAACTTGTTTAAAATTCACTATGCGATCAATTTTCAATGTATGTACCACAAATATATTTTCGTGGATGACGGTGTTGGTTGTGCTATTAACCATACAAATTTAAAACTGTTTTTTTAGAAGCCGTTGCACAATTGTTTGTTGTCCTAAATAAAAAAAAAATGCTTATCATTCTTACTGGCAGTGTGTATCGACGTTGAGTAACACGGCTCTAACTGTTTTGTAAATTTATAAGACGAGTTAACAAGCAATTCGTATGCCCATACCGATGTCGGCGAGGCGGCGAATGTTAAAACTAATTTTATACGAACGGTGTTTCTACGCTTGATGGGACAAGTATATTTTAAAATATAAATTGCTTAGTAAACCAGTGGTAGCATCGTCGGTAGAACGCCCGCCTTGGTGGAAGTTCAAATCCCGGGCCCGCACCTCTGAGATTTTCATATGCGAATGTAATTTTCAATCATGATTACCCCTTACTGAACGGTGAAGGAAATCATCGTGAGGAAACTTGCACGTCTATAGAAAGGCATGTGCAGTTTACCAACCCGCATTGAGCCAGCGTGGTGTACTAAGGCCCAAATCTCCCTCGTCTTGAGGGGGAGTGTGCCCGGTATAATGACAATAGGGAATATTAGGAATATTACATTGGGACCAATAAAAACATCGGCGAAGTGCGGGTGCACTGTAGTGTACCTTTGCCTGCTCCTTCGGGGAATACAGGCGTGACTATGATCTTTATTATTTAAAATGCCTACAAATGGCAACCCTGGCTGTCTCAAAAGACTGAATACCTGTACGTACCGGCGAAGACGCTGACAAGCATAATAATACTCTAATTGGCACTGTTAGCGCGAGATTTTGGTGGCGCATGACTGTATTTACAACTAGCTTCTATCCGCGACTTCGTTCGCGCATGAGTCAATATCGTTTAGCCTATATGCTATTCTGATGTACAAACAATAATACTGTAAAGTTTCATCAAAATCCAATCAGTAGTTTTTTGCGTTAAAGAGTGACAAACATCCATCCTCACAAACTTTCACATTTATACTTTTACTTGGATAGTACAGGGCCCCGAGTCCCAAGTGCCAAGGGCCCAAGTTGTTACGACTTCATTTTTAAGACATGAAAACAACATATTTTATCAATGGTAGCTAAGATATAACCAGTGTAGATATTAGACATAATAACCTTGAACCCATTAGACTAGCCATATTCCAGCTACCAGTTAAGATGTTCTTTTCATGCCTCAAAAAACCCCACCCTCCTCGACCCAGGCGTCGAGAGGGCCACCAACACACCTACACCAGCCTCAAACAGACACCGATCTCGCCGGCGAGGTCGAGGGACCCCCTCTTCCGCTCGTAGGGGCATTTTTGCACCTAGGAGTGCAGTCACTACCTCTCCCCTCACGGTAACTGCCCAAGCCGAGGTCGTGCCCTCTGTGGCGCCCTTAAGCTAGTTGCCACCCTTTTTTCCGCCCTTCAGGCCTTGGTTGGAGTGCACTCTGCGCTCACCACTCCTCTGGTAAAGCTGTAAAGGCCACCTCAGGGCCAACAGCGTTAGTCCTTAAAAAAAAGTCTCAAAAAATGAACTCAACAGCAACTGCACAAGGATAGTGTCTGTGGACTTAGTGCTCAGGAACATCGTATGCTTGGCAGAGATGCACTGCAGTGCACCCACACTTCGCGTATGTATTTTGGTCCCAATGTAATAGGGGGCGAGCCTATTGCCATTATACCGGTCACATTCCCCCTCAATACGAGTGAAGTGAACGGGTGAGGCGGTTCAATATTGAAATTCGAGTAACTCATTCAATGTGCAAACATAGGGGCCTGAAATGAGTCAACGGATGAGCGACTCATCGCGTGTTTTGTTATGCGGCGATTTGGTTATCTGTGTGAGATTTTAGGTATTGTCAAGTAGGTAGGTACAATCTGGCGTCAATAAAAACAAGTCACGTTTCAAACTGCGACCCTATCTCATGTTTAATGAGAACGAAACGGCGACGGAGGTCGTAAGGTCATCAGGGTCACATGCGGCTGACCTCTGACCCAGTATCGCAAGGTCGACGCCGGGAAGTTCGAAGGTCACAACTATGCAGTTTACAACTTGTATCTGCTTGTAGGGTGACTATTGTTTAATGAGGTAATATAAGGACATTTAAACGTTTCAAAAACTATACTGGTCGAACTGAGAAACTTTTTTTGAAGACTGTTAATAACAAATATCGACCTTATTCGACCTTTTTCTGGTACCAGAGGTGAATACGTTTAATGTTTTAAACGTTGATATTAGTACTCGTATACCTGGATGTCAAAAAAAGTTAGATCGAAATTGTTCTCCAGAATGCCACCACTGTCTAGTCTTATACGTCAAATACGTCTTGACATAGACAATCTGACATACCTATACGTACCTATTCGTCAAAATCATACACAAATGAAACGTGTGAAACTTTAAAATTTTATGAAAAGGTCCTTCTTTGATATATTATAACTTGTTTATTTTAATTTTTTTTTAATGACGATTCATAAGTGTCTGTATTGGTTTACATGAATAAAAAACCGGATTCTATTAATTTTTAAACTAGAATAATTATATTTTAACTGTTTCTTTTTATTAGCGTGTATTTATGTATTATTAAAAATAAAAAAAAACCGTTTTATAACCCAATAAAAATTAGTACCAATTCTGATTGGATTTGCTTTCAAAAATATCAATTAGTTTGGTTTTATAGTGCCTGAAATACATTTACGATTTAGTTTAGTCGTGGCGCCAGACACGGATCACAAAAAAAAACTCCGATAAATCAAGTAAAAAACATAGTCTTAGCATGCATTACATATTTTGTAATTTTTTTCTTATTAGTTTTAATCTACCTTTTAATTGTGAAGTAAATGTTGGTCTACAAAATCGGGGCTCAAAGGGCAGGCCATTTTCACGCTCAACGAGTGACTTTTGCCATTCAGCGAGGCATTGCAGCCAATGTCGTAGGTACGCTTCCGCATGGGGTGCTAGGTAGGACAACCTTCTCGTGTGCCCGCCCCATTGTGATTCCTGTGGGTTCGCCTGTGGGAATGACAATGGACGCGGGACGGTGCATCCTGGGCATCGTCGATAATCGCTCTCTTCGGCGGGAGATTGTCGGCGATGGCAAATAGTCCAACACGGGGGGCGTTGCGGGTGCTGTTCCCGGTACTCTTTTGTAGAGAGTACTGGGATCAGCATTAGCAACGCGTGGGGGGGGGGGGTGTAGTACGGGGTGTGTGTGTAAATGCGTGATGTATGTTTGTGTGAATGCTAAGCCGGTGAAGACAGGTACTGCCGGCTCTGCCCAACGCAGAAGGTGATAGCGCGCCGATATGCTGAAAGGCGGGGGGGCTAAGCTCCGTCATTAGCGCTGGGGGGTCGGGGAAAGGGACCTAACCCTTAAAAAGGAAACTAAAATGGAATACACGGCGAATGAAAATATTCCCCAGGTGGGTAAATCCCACCCTCCGATAGGAGGCTGCCCCAACGTATCTGGGGGGGGCAACATCCGCCTCGCGGGCTCCGGCCCGCGCACCGACTACTATGGCATGTTTAAGGAACTTGAATCTGCAACGAATAACGACGATGGCGAGAATATTGATTGTTTGGAGAAGCCTGCACCAACTCGGTGCAGCAGCTTGGACAAACGGAAGTCCCGAGTTGGGCTGGAGCGCCCTGCTAGCGCAAAACCAGCCATTTCGGCTAAGCTGAATGAAATGATGGGTGAGGTCAGTATGGACCTGGAAGAGTTTACGGAGATCAGGCGGGAAAATCCTCATCATGTGGAGCGATTAGAGATTGACTCTGACAGCTCCGTGGGTGGGATCCTGAAGACACCCGTAGGGCTAAAACGTGCGCGTCCTGGGGCTGGAGAGAGCTTGGAGATCTCCGCTAGCGATGACAGCGTGCTACTGGCTGCTAAAGTGACGTCGGCAAGGCGCGGTCGATCTGCAAGATTGACGGCTGCCAAGGCATTGCCTCGAGATCGGCCACCAGATCTGCCTCTCGTGGTTAAATCGGCAAAAAAGGAAAAGGCCTGCACTGCGAGCCACAATTTTGGCCTTGCTAGTGCGAGGACGGAATTAAAGCAACTTTGTGAGGGTGATAAGGAGGATGTTTTAAATCGTCAACTGGAGCGC
Organism: Ptilodon capucinus; assembly: GCA_914767695.1. NCBI lineage: Eukaryota > Metazoa > Arthropoda > Insecta > Lepidoptera > Notodontidae > Ptilodon > Ptilodon capucinus. Next base: position 10,065,438 of record OU611817.1, on the reverse strand, counting down.
CAAGCCTTTCGTAAGGAAAAGGAAAGGATGCTAGAAGATCCATCTACCGTGACTGTTAGCATCTTGGATGTTGACTCGCTTGACACGGAGATGATGAGGGCGCGTGCCGGTGAAAAGGTCGCTCAGGTGCTCGAGGTGGCAGTCAAGTCAAAAAACCTCCAGGGAGGTTACGTGAAAGACCTTAAGGAGGCAGCGAAATCTCTTCAAGAGATCGTGGACTGCCTGGCCAATCGCACCGTAGTAGAGGAGACTCGCCGTCTCCGGAAGGACAACGTCAATCTCCGCAGAGAACTTGAGGACCTGAAAACTGAAGTCAGGGCTATGCGACGAGACTACGCGGAAAAGAGGGCTTCACCCCCACCACAGGCTAAGAGTGCCCCCCAGGAACATAAGCTGGGAGAGGCTATTGACGAGTTGAAGCAGTCTCTTTTTGTCTCCTTTGGGCAGATGATGAACGCACGCCTTGAGGGATTAGAAGGACGGCTTCTACCGGAGCCAATTATCCGCCCTCCACTTGCGGCGGATAAGAGAGCAAAGCCTGCTGCCACACTTAGGCTTTTACCACCTAAGCCTGTGGCTGATGTTGTTGCTGACCAAATTGACGGATTTCCTGCACTGCAACTACCTAGCAGTGGAAGTCAGGCACCTTCCCTGCCAGTATCGCAAAGGGTGAATCAGGCTCATATGCTGACTACCTCGAAGAGTGCCCCAGACGAGAGTGGGTGGTCGACGGTGGCCCGTAAAAAGAAGAAGAAAAATAAATCTTCAGGGGTGGCTTCTACGACTGCCCCAGTGAGCGGATTGGCTTCGGCGATGACTCCAATCATTGCCAGGACGGCACCAAGGCCAAAGAAAATGAAGGCTAAACTCGTAGCTCCGCGTTCTTCGGCTGTAGTCATTACCCTGCATCCGGAAGCAGTGGAGAATGGAATGAGTTATGCGACTGCTCTTACCAAGGCCAAAAACGGTATCACACTTCCGGAGTTGGGAATCGACCAGCTTTCAATACGACGGACTGCTACTGGAGCAAGAATAATCGAAATTCCTGGTTCCCAAAGTAGTGGGAAGGCTGATAAGCTGGCTGACAAGTTAAGGGAGTCACTGGCAGGAGTAGCAAAAGTCTTCAGACCCGTTAAATGTGCGGATGTGCGCATTCTAGGGCTCGACGACTCTGTCACAAGACAAGAGGTGGTGGCTGTGGCTGCTAAGCGAGGGGGATGCGAGCCCACCCAAATACGAGCTGGCGAGATACGCTTTGGTCCCGAGGGTAACGGCAGCATATTCTTGTCCTGTCCAATTGCGGCAGCGAAGGCTCTGACGGATACGGGTCGTTTCTTAGTAGGCTGGAGCTCTGTTCGGGTTGTGCTTTTAAATTCATTGCCCTTGCGCTGCTTCAAGTGCATGGGCATAGGTCATACTCGTCCGTTGTGTCCTTCGTTAACTGCAAGGGATGACCTATGCTTCCGATGTGGGAAGACAGGTCATAGATCGGCAATGTGTAAAGCCAACCCACACTGCGCGGTCTGTGTTGATGCCGGAAGGCCTTCAGGCCATGTTATGGGGGGGTCGAGTTGTAATCCTCCTCCCATCAAAAGTAGGGCAGCCCCGGGGACACGGACTGCTTTGCTGGACGGCGGTCAGCAGCCTGAGGTTATTAATATGGACCATTAATGGGAGACCGTGTTAATTTCCTCCAGGCGAATCTCAATCACTGCGCAGGGGCTCAAGATTTATTTTTGCAGTCCATTGTAGAGTGGCAGATTGATGTTGCCGTTGCTGCGGAGCCGTACTTTGTCCCTAATAGGCCTTATTGGGCTGGGGACCTGAGTGGCTCTGTGGCAATAGTCAGCAGGCCAGAAGCGGGTCCTCTGGTAGTTAAGGAACGAGGTTTAGGATATGTGGCTGTCAAGTACCGGGAGTATGCCATCATAGGCACGTACTTCTCCCCAAATAAACCTCTGGTGGACCTAGAGGAGTTTCTTGATACCTTGGGTCTGGCAGTGAGAAGGATGGAACCACTCCCAGTAATAGTCATGGGCGATCTCAACGCTAAATCGCGGGCGTGGGGGGGGCTCCGAACCAACCCGCGTGGAGCAGCTGTGGAAGAATGGGCAGTCGAGTCCGGACTATCTCTCCTCAACATCGGGACGGCACACACGTGTGTAAGACAGCACGGCGGGTCTGTGGTCGACGTATCGTTTGCCACTCCTGCTGTCGCCCAACGTGTCTGCGACTGGCGAGTGCTGGGGGACGTGGAGACTCTCTCAGATCATGTCTACATTAGATTTGAGATCTCTACTTCTCAGATTGCCCCACAGCTGCAACCCCGAGGCGATGGAAGGTTTCCTCGTTGGGCACTTGGTCGCCTTGACAGGGAGTTAGCTGAGGAAGCGGCCATTATACAAAGCTGGTGCTCAATGGTCAACGAGCATGAGGGAGTGGATGAAACCGCGGCCCGCATCCGAGCCACCCTCACGGTGGTGTGTGACGCGGCGATGCCAAGAGCGAAACGCAATCCTCCAAAAAGGAGGGTATATTGGTGGTCGCAGGGGATTGCCAATCTCCGTGTGGCCTGCTCTGCGGCAAGGCGATTATACGGGCACAGCCGTAGACGTATAGTAAGAGACCTCGTGGAGGAGGGTCAACTGTATGAGGCCTATAAGGAAGCGAAGGGGGTTCTTCAATTAACGATTGTACGGGTAAAGGAGGGAGGTTGGAAGGAGATGCTGTCTACACTTGATGCAGACCCTTGGGGGCGCCCGTACCATTGTGCCCGGAACAAGTTCCGAAGCCAAGGACCCCCCTTAACTGAAACCTTGCAGCCGGAACTTCTGGAAAGGATAGTTTCGACTCTTTTCCCTGACTGTCCTGAGCATCCTCTGCCGCCAATGCGCCTCCCGCCGGAGGTGTCAGGTGAAGACGTAGTCCCTCTAGTTACTGACGGGGAGATGGAAGCAGTGATGGAGCGCCTCCGCACAAAACGAAGGGCGCCGGGCCCTGACGGAGTGCCTGGGCGAGTGCTGGCCATTACTCTCAAGCATATGAAGGAGGAGTTCCGGGAATTGTTCAATCGATGCTTGACGGTGAGGCAATTCCCTAAACCTTGGAAAGAGGGACGTCTCTGCCTGCTGCAAAAGGTGGGTCGCCCACCGGACTGCCCCTCAGCCTACAGGCCAATAGTGCTGTTGGACGACACGGGTAAGGCATTTGAGAGAATCGTGGCTGCTCGTGTCGTACAGCACATCACGCAGACTGGACCGGACCTGTCAGAGTGCCAGTTCGGCTTTAGGGCCGGGAGATCCACAGTGGACGCCCTCACTGCCCTGAAAGTGTGGTCGATGGAAGTGACTAACAAAGGCGAGAAGGTTCTAGCGATATCACTAGACATCGCTAACGCTTTCAACAGCCTGCCGTTTAGTGTAATAAAGGCGGCGCTCCAATTTCACCGGGTGCCCCTGTACCTGCGGCGGCTGTTGGAAGAGTACCTTCAAGATAGGCAGGTCTCCTTCATTAATGGACGAGGAGCCTTGGTGCGAAGACGGGTAACGTGTGGGGTTCCACAAGGGTCCGTTTTGGGACCGGTCTTGTGGAACCTAGGGTATGACTGGGTGCTCCGCGGTGCGCTACTTCCGAAGATGCGCATCTTTTGCTACGCGGACGACACCCTAGTCCTGGCCAGAGGAAAAACGTGGAAGGAAGTGGAGAGACTGGCAATGGTGGGTACCACCTTGGTTGTCAGTCGCATTAGGGCTTTAGGCCTCCGAGTAGCGCTGGAGAAAACTGAGGCCCTACTATTCCATGGGCCTCGGTGTGGACCCCCGCCTGGGGCAACAATAGCAGTAGCCGGCGTCAGAGTCAGTGTGGGGTCCAAAATGAAGTATCTGGGCCTCACCCTTGATGGACGCTGGCGATTTGAAGACCACTTTCGTGGACTGGCACCGAGGTTGGTTAGCGCGGCAGCTGCGCTAGGACGGCTCTTGCCAAACTCGGGTGGGCCGGGGGCGAGTTGCCGCCGGCTATATGCGGGGGTGATAAGGAGCATGGCGCTATATGGAGCGCCAGTATGGGTAGACGCGCTCAACGCCCACAACCGGGCTCTCTTGCGTAGGGCACAGAGGACTGTGGTGCTACGAGTAGTCCGAGGATACCGTACAATATCCGGGGCGGCGGCTTGCGTGCTCGCTGGCACCCCTCCGTGGGAGCTGGAAGCGGAGGTTCTCGCCAAAGTGTACAATTTCACGGCGGCGAGAAAAGCGGAAGGCGAACATCCTATGTTTGAGGAGGTTCGCCTTGTCAGGCGCCGGTCACAGCAGGAGTTGCTGAGGCGATGGGCGCAAGACTTGACAAGTCAGACCTATGGCCAGTGGACCATAGAGGCAATTCGCCCGGTCCTCGAGGTGTGGGTGCGGAGACGACACGGATCTCTTACGTTCCGGTTGGTGCAGGTGTTGTCTGGACACGGTTGTTTCGGTTGGTACCTGCACCGGATAGCCAGAAGAGAGCTGACGCCCGCTTGTCATGAGTGTGGCGCGGCTGAGGACACTGCACAGCACACGCTGGTCGAGTGTGGTGCCTGGAACCGGGAGCGCCACACTCTGACAGCGCTAGTCGGTAGGAACCTGTCACTGCCGGGTGTTATTCTATATATGCTCGGCAGTGACACGGCCTGGGGGGCTATGGTCTCCTTCTGCGAGGACGTGATGTTTCAGAAGGAGACCGCGGAACGGGCCAGGGAGGTGGATCCCTTGGCTGACCCGCTTCGGCGCAGACGAATGGGAAGAAGAAGAGGACGCTACGCGCGTAATCTTCCCCCATAATTGAAGCCAGGATGATGGGTCCGGGGGCTCATCATCCATTGCACGGCTTCATCGGTCTGGGAGACGGTCGGGGTTGTACCAAGCCGTCTCTTCTCAGCGCCGGAGACTCAACCATTGATGAGTTATCCGCTGGTGCGTCGCGGTGCATGCGAAAGCGATCCCGTGGCGCCCCGATATAAGCGGAAGATGGTACACCGTCGGTTTTTAGTGGGTATACGGCCTTCTGCCTGGACTCCCACATAACCCTGTTACTTCCCCCGAGGTGGCAGGGTATCCATAAAGGATTTTCCGACGTTAAAAAAAAAAAAAAAAAAAAAGGTACGCTTCCGCATACCAATTTTGGCATGGACAAAAAAAAATGGTTTTAACTTTTTTCTTTTTTTTTTAAATTGCACTTAGTAATTGTAAATAGTTGGGTATTAAATACATTTTTTAATTGGAATTTCACTGAAATTTATTCAATTATTTTTTATAATTAATCGTCTGTGATAATGATTTTGGTGCAAAAGTTTTTTGTTAAAAATATCTAGAACATTTCAATGTAAAGAATTGGTTTGTTATTGACCATTATAATATCAGAAGCAGTGGTAGTCGAGTGGTCAAACGCACGCTTTGCGAATCAAAGTGTGCAGGTTTAAATCCCGGCTCGCACCTCTGGGATTTATGTGCGAATCTCATTTTCATCCGAGATTATCACTTGCTATGAAACGATGAAGGAAAACATCGTGCGAAAACCTGCACGTCTGAGGGAACTTGTCTAGTTCTCGATAGATGTGTGAAGTCTGCCAATCCGCACTAGGCCAGCGTGGTGGACTATGGCCTGAAATCCTCTTCACATTGAGGGGAGGCCCGTGCCCAACAGTGGGACGTTAAAAGGGCTGTGGTAGTAATATCTTTATCTAATACTGAATTATCATTCTTAAAATAGTCTTACGAAATAAAACTGATCCACAACTCCTTTTCAAACCATATTTTCCTCTTATGTTGCAATAACTGCGTATTTTTTTTCTTAAAAAATGTTATCGTTGCATTGCCACAATTACAGACTATAACAATTAAGAGTATTGATTAACGCCTTGCACCAACTGGAGCAAGCGAATTAACTTCACTTTATTTGAAAATGTACTCTGTATCAATAAACATAAAGATGAAATTTCAGTGGTAAAAGTCACGCGACGACTCATCAAAATTCCCATGTAATTTTAAATTAGATGTCATTTTGTTGAGAAATTATCTTTTTAGGGTTCCGTACCCAAAGGGAACCCTATTACTAAGACTTCGCTGTCCGTCCATCCGTCCATCCGTCCATCCGTCCGTCTGTCACCAGGCTGTATCTCATGAACCGTGATAGCTAGAGAGTTGAATATATATGAAATACTAAAAAAAAAAACAGAATAAAATAAATATTTAAGGCGGCTCCCATACAACAAACATGTTTTTTTCCGTTTTTTATTTGTTTATTTAATACAGTTCGTTTTGGTATTGGCAAAAGGTGCTTGCATTAACGCGCCTGTGAGCGCAGTGCTTCAAACAGTTACAGTATTTAAAGATTTTCACGCGAGCCATTCCCACGAGGAGGTAAACTTAATTAGTTACAATAACAGATACAGTAATTGTTTTGTACAGAATCAAATTGTTGTTCAATTTCACAATTGCTGTTACCTTTCTTTCCATTCGAGCGATCAGTCCCTGACTTGCATTAATGTTTTTAATATTACTATTGGTTTTTTATAGTAAATTAATAAAAAAATCTGTAAAAAGAAATACAGGTTATGCTAAGAATATTGAAATGTATATACCTGTATCAAAAATACGTCCATACTTATATATTGTCGGGTGACAGGAAAAACTCTACTACTACTACAGCCCTTTGAACGTCCCCCAGCTCGGCACGGGCTTCCCCTCAATGCGAGGGGCATTCGGACCATAGTGCACCACGCTGGCCCAACTCTTTCATGGGGCAAAGTATACGCTTTTTCAATAAACTTCCAAAAGAAATCAGAGATTTGCCCATTAATAAATTTAAAACTGCAATAAAATGGAAATTGTATCAAAAGGGCTATTACAAAATCTCGGATTATTTGGAAGATAAATCAGCTTGGGATTGTACAGCTCAGGTTCAAATCAAAAATAAAAATATTGCCCGTCATGTCAAAGTGTAGCGTGTGTTGCCTTACTAACGTATTATTATCTTATCTTTATTATTAAAAACAGCTCTGTGTGAAGTCCGCCAACCCGCACTGGGCCAGCGTGGTGAGCTATGGCCTGGCCCCCTCGCACTGAAGGGAGGCCCCAGCAGTGGGACGTTAAAAGGGCTGTAGTTAATACTCTTTCGACGCAGAAAATTTCGCGGATTCCAAATATGTATATAAGTCAAATAGCTGTGCCCGCGGTTTCACCCGCACTTATTATTGCTGTTTTGTAGCGTGATGTTATAAAGCCTATCATCTTCCTCGATAAATGGACTATTCGACACAACAGTTTTTTTTTTCAATTTCGACCAGTAGTTCCTGTGATTTAACGTTCGCGTTCAACCAAACAAACTCATCAGCTTTATAATATTAGTACCTATAGATATCGCCTAAAAGTGTCGCTTGAGTCAAATAGCCTTGATATGACCTCTATTCGACAACTGTCGAAAAATACGACCAATTTGACGTTTTGTTTTGACATTGTCGAATTTGAGATGTTGTGGATCTTCCGAGAATTGCCCCGCAGTACCTTGTTTCAGCAAAGGTGATAATCCTGCGCAGACGCTGCGCATTCACTTCGCATTCACTTGTCACGCAATTTGTTGTCTCTAGACAGGAGACTTTTATTAACGACGCGAGCGCAGTTTCCGCTAACGGATCAACGTATAACACACAGTTTTTAACACATTACTAGCTATGTGAGGTTATCGAGTTTCTAGTAGTCATCGTCATAATCACGCCTGTATTCTCCAAAGGGGTAGGCAGAGGTGGACTGCAGTGCCCTCACATTTCAAATTTAATAGGGGCGAGCCTATTGCAAACCGTTAATAAAGGCGTCTGAAGATCACCAACCCGGGGCCAGCGTGGTGGACTAAAGCCCAAATCTTCCTCGTATTTAAGGGGGAATATGCCCGGTATAATGGCAATAGGCTCGCCCAGCTATAACAGCGGGTCCAAAATATATTCGCGAAGTGCAGTCCCCTATACGGAATAAAGGCTTTAAATTTTATGACTATTTAGGTACATACATTTTTGGTCAGTGCAGAATAATTATTGTCATAGTAATCGTGTTGTAAATATAGTGTAGTTCCTGTGTACGCTGTCCTTAGATGCGCGTACGCAGTTTATTTGAACTGACAATATCGGTCATTGAATGCCGTGCGCGCGCGCTCCAAGGCGCCAACAAACCTTCGTATGAATAGAATAAAAGGAAATTGTTTTCACACTGTACTATTCAATTTGATGACGACTCGGTGTAGTGGTTAGAACGTAGGCTGCTCGGCTTACTGCACCAGGTCGTTGCGGGTTCGATTCCCGTCAGTGGCAAATTTCGGTAAGTCGGAATGTGCCCTGGGGCATCACTCTTAAAGTATAGTTGTTTCAATAATGTTTGTCAGTTTTCGTTAACTGTCCAAAATTTAAAATAGGTAAAAATTAATTACGTTGCTGCAAGAGACCTGTTCTGGGTGTTACTGGGGATCAATCCCAGTTCATTGTACGGCACCCATAGTAGGTACAAGGTTTATTTATGTTGGGATCATACGATGAGTATGTGTTGTCTGCCGATATTCAACAACTAATTAATTTCCAGAAAGAAATGCGTTAACCTTGTTAAAACTAATGCTAATTAAAATATTTTCAGAAGGAATTTTGTTTAAATCATTGAAACTATCTCCCAACTCAGGGATCGACAACCTTTTGAGAAAAAATTACAAAATTTTCAAAGTTTAAAGAGCCACAATGTTTTTTCTTGCTAACAATAAATAGAGTAGTTACTTGCAAAAATAATGTTTTTAGATAAAACATCAACAAAATGTAAATGGTGCCTAATACTCGTTAATCGATTCAGAACGATTTTTAAATGTTTTTTTAAATAAAATTAATAATATTTGCGTATGGAACTAAAGAGCCGCAGGTTCACATCCAAAGAGCCGCATGTGGCTCGCGAGCCGCAGGTTGCCGACCTCTGTCCTTACTATACGATAAAATAAACACTCGCTTGAAACAAATAAAACTAAAGAAACGATACCAAGAACGGAATCGAGAGAACTGGAATCGATAATGATATTTACGATTCTCGAAAATTATAATTTAACATCGAGAATTTATTCGATAAAAGCTGTCCCATCGTATACTTCACTTAATTGAATCGACAACTTAAGCCCCCCACACAGTGGGGCGTCGAAGTCGCGCGGCAAAATTTTTGCCAATACCAATGTCAGTTCCGTTTCAATATACATAAAGATTAAATTTCTGTGATAAATCCCACGCCGTACGCGGCAAAATTCGCCCGCGATGTCAGTGTTATTTCGTTGAAGAATAAACTTTTTCTATATGTCAATACGCCCATTCCCTTACTAAGCCCTGTCTTGCAGCAATATTAACTACTTTAAGTTTTTAACCGACGTCATAAAGGAGGAGGTTCTCAGTTCGATTGGTATTTTTTTTAGGGTTCCGTACCCAAAGGGCAAAACGGGAACCCTATTACTAAGACTTCGCTGTCCGTCCGTCCGTCTTTCTGTCACCAGGCTGTATCTCATGAACCGTGATAGTTAGAGAGTTGAAATTTTCACAGATGATGTATTTCTGTTGCCGCTATAACAAAAATACTAAAAAACAGAATAACAGAAATATTTAAGGGGGCTCCCATACAACAAATGTGTTTTTTTGCAGTTTTTATAGATAATGGTACGGAACCCTACGTGCGCGAGACCGACTCGCACTTGACCAGTTTTTTATGTAATGTACACCGATTACGCTGAATCTTATTATCCAATTCACGTGATTCTTCTTTAATTTGGTCCAGAATAGTCGCCATTTGGTCCCATAAAAATTTAACATAGTTTGGCCCAGTAGTTTTCATTTTATGAACATTTTCAACGATTATTTACACAAAATCGTCCAAATGTAATGTGTTATAAGGTTATTTGTAGCTTCTCAGTGCACTTAAGATTTTAAAGATGGTTTTTTTTTGTTAAAAATAATCGATAGAAAACTCAGTACAAAATCTACCAAAAATTGTCAGTTACCATTGAAACAACTTTAAGAGGTTAAGGCCCCAATTCATCTTGGTTCTGGCAAAAAATTTGACGCGTGAGTTTGACCCCCACCCCCCACCCCAGTGTGTAAAGGCCCGCTTTAAATTTTAGAATGTATTTTGTTTTACACCTGTTACAATAAATTTGTGAATAGGTTACACAATAGTTTAAAAAGCAGGTGTTGCTTAACTAACTCGACAACTCTGCACCTTGACTTTTTTTTTCAACAAAAAGTCCGTTAAAACGTCGTTTTTTCGGTTCGATTTTCGAATTTGTAATTTGAATTTGGAACCGTGAAGATGGCGGCGCTAGATGACGTATCCGTTAATTCGATTGGACGGCGCATGAGTCGCGTGTCGATTTGAATTCGTTTTCTTGTTAGTTATCAATAAAACTTTCCCACACACAGGTGCGTCAAGGTTTTGCTAGTAAAATAATATATTTTAAAAAATTGCCAATGCTAAAACGATCTGTATTGACTCATAGACAAAGCTTAGTGTTTAATGACATGCTATTATTAGAGCGAATTTTAACACGAGGCATTAAGCACCGAAATCAATCTTTATGTACTCATATTGACGCAGACTTGGTTTTGGTATAGGCAAAATGGACTCTGTATCGATATATATAAAGATTGAATTACTTTGGTACGTCGACCACCCGTCAAAATTCACTCGCTCTGACATTTGGTTGAAGAATGAGCTTTTTGCATGTGTCAATACAGTTTGTTTTAGCATTGGCAAGAATACCGACGCGCGCGTCTCGACGCTTCACTGTACGGAGGGACTTTAAGGTTCCAGTTAAGTTTTTTTAAAATATATTTAGTAAAACGTAGAAGTAGTGGTAGCCGAGTGGTCAAACGCACGCCTTGCAATCAAAGTGTGCAGGTTCAAACCCCGGCTCGCACCTCTGGGTTTAGGTATGTGCGAATCTCATTTTCATTCGAGATTACCGCTTGCTATGAAACGGTGAAGGAAAACATCGCGAGGAAACCTGCATGTCAATAGAAAGGCGTGTGAAGTTCACCAATCCGCACTGGGCCAGCGTGGTGGACTGTGGCTCAAAAATCTCCGGACCCATTGTCCCTCAATACGAGGGACAATGTGCCCGGTATAGTGGCAATAGGCTCGCCCCCTATTACATTAGGACCAAAATACATCCGCGTAGCGTGGGCGTACTGCAGTGCACCTCTGCCTACTCCTTCGGGGGATACAGGCGTGATGATGTATTAAGTAAAACAAAATTGCTAGAATAATATGGCCATGTTGTTAAATTAGCTTTGGCATTGTGGTATGGTTTCTCATCTGCGTGTTAGATGCGATTTATTGGCCGGGCTCTATGGCCAGTGGCCATAAATACCGCGACCCCACGGCACCGAGGGCGTGGACAGTTACTAGTCATTGTAGGAACCATTTGATGCTACCGCTATGAATTATGTCGTATCTTACAAAGCCACGCGACTTGCAAAACCAAATGTGCGGCTCTTCTCAGTGGAAGCAGTATTCCGAGCCAGTGGTAAGATCTGACTACTTGTGCTTTTTGGCCTATACGAATAAAAAACAAGATTTTCATTTTGGTTTGACTTAAAAAAGTTTAAAATGTGAAGTTCACCAACCCGCACTAGGCCAGCGTGGCCCAAATCTTCCTCGCATTGAGGAGAAATACGTCCGGTATCATGGCAATAGGCTCGCCCCCTAGTACGTCTATAGCAAAGTACATCAGCGAAGTGTATTGTACACCTCTGCCTACCCCTTTAGGGAATACATGCATTTACACCACATGTCTTGGAGCAATGTATTTAATATATCAGTAAAAAATCTGTTGAAACAAAAATACTTTAAGAGGTGGTTACCAGTTACCACATATGTCAAGACAAGACCTTTGTCCCGAATTTGCTCGCTCGCTCTCTGTCTAATTTCATACGAGAGAAAGAAACAACATCAAGATATTCCGTGATATAAGTCTAGTCTTAGCGCACATGCTACACCTACTGTTGTAGATTATACTATGGACTGATAAACTCTCTCCTATTACAGCAGTTCATCTAACCTTATCGTAGCCAATAAATAATGGTGGCTAATGTAATACAATATTTCCCCGCGCGAGTGCTACGTAGGTACCTCATTAATTGTAATTAATCTTTATACGTGATAGTGATGTGCCGTCTCCGTCTGGGTCTTGTACAAGACTCTTGCAATACCGTATAGATCCTTTTAAAACTATTAAACTACTAGCTTCTACCCGCGACTTCGACCGTTCAGACTTTGATTATTCAATACCTTTATAATTTATAGTACATCATCATCATCACGCCTGTATTCTCCGAAGGGGTAAGCAGAGGTGCACTGTAGTGCGCCCACACTTCGCCAATGTATTTTGGTCCCAATGTAATAGGGGGCGAATAATTTATAGCTGATATTATATTGTGGTATATAAAAAAGAATACTGTAAAGTTTCATTAAAATCTGCTCAGTAGTTTTGTGTGAAAAGTTTGCGTCTATCCGTAATTATTATTTACGATCAGAAAGTCTTGGTTTGACGTGGGTTCAAGTGGGTTCGAACAAGACTGATATTGGACATCACTAAACGCGGATATAATATGGCTAATTTTGAACTGTGACTCTTCGCGGTAAGGTGTTTGAATTATGCACTTGGAGCGTGTGGTACACGAATATTTTGTTACGACGTGTGTGAATAGCATTGTAAAAGCCATAGATAATCATATCGACGAAAAAAGGTAAATTAACTCAAGCGCCATTTTGGTAACTTTGCACGAAACCCAGCTCACAAGACGGAGAAAAATACTTTTTTTTTTAAGGACTTACGCTGTTGGCCGTGAGGTGGCCTTTACAGCTTTATCGGAGGAGTGGCGAGCGCAGAGTGCACTCCAACCAAGGCCTTAAGAGCGGTAAAAGGGTGGAAACTAGCTCAAGGGCGCCACAGCCCTTCGAAAAATTGGCTGATTTCAACGATATATAGAACTGAATATCACCCAACATGGCACTAGATACACTTTGTTTTTTACCCACCCATATAGCTTATTTGTTTACTCGTATGCCAAAAAAGAAGTGATTCTCTTGATTCCATGAAAAAGGACACATTGATATTTTTAAAAACAAATTATTGTCGAAATATTACTTGATATCAAGAGACATAAATTACATTATATCCAGTAGCTCAATTGCACCTGATCAGCACTCCGAATGCACCTAAAAAACACCCAAATAGCACCCAACTAGTTCTAAATAGCACCCACCCATGCCAACATCTAATCATCACCCAATCAACACCCTATCAGAACAGCCATAAAGGATCGCCGTGAAATAAGTGCTAATGTACAGGCACTTTATTGTCTCTTCAAAAATTGACGTAACGCTTCGCTTTATTGAACTTTTGAGCTTATTAACGTTCGAGATTTCAAACTATTAACGTCGAATAATTGAGATTATGCTCTTTCGAATTGATTTATCGATCTTTTTATTATCCTTTGTAACTTTTAATCTGAATCCCAATCCGCTACAGTAAAACTAGTTTGGGATTCAGAACAACCAATGTTTTGTCACATATAACAGCCACATGTCAACAGTTAGTACCACCTCGGTGACATCCAGAATACCCGTGCCACAGGTTTAATCCTAGTTCGGGATCTGGTCGTTGTCTGGTTGTACAACAACAATGTTTTATAGTGTATATTTTAAGATGTGGCAAAGTATCAATAAATATTATTATTATCTTCTTTATTTCTTATCTTTCTTATAAATTACATTTTTAAATATATTACAGTTCCCCACCGGCATCTGGAACAGGGTCCTAGCTACCAGTGGTTAGGGCTCCAGAGAGAGGAACTTCCTCACAATGCGCGCCGTCTCCAGAAGTACTGCCTTCTGAATCTGTCCCTTGATCCAGATGCCTAACGCGAGCCTCTTTAGGTGTTTGTCGAGGCTCTTGGCTAATAAGCCATGGGCGGAAACGACTATCAGTACAATGATTGCCGCATCAATGTCCCACATGTCGACAACCTCGTGAGCCAGATCAAGATACTTGCTTTCTTTATCTTTCTCGGCCTTTACGAGATTCTCGTCATGGGGGACAGTGATATCGACAATAATTGTCAATCATTATTATTATTATTATTTCCTTTATCTCCTTAAATCTTTTTTGCACTAAAAATGTTTGAGTTTATGTCATTCGAGCTAACTTTAACTCTATAACACACTGGGGCGACAAAAGTCGCGCGTTCATTTTGGCAAAACCCAAAACGAACTCTGTGTCAATATGCGTAAAGATTGAATTTCCATCGTAAAAGCCATGGTTTTACGACAAAATTCGCTCGCGCTGTCAGTGTCATTTCGTTATAATATTAACTTTAGCCGAGTGGTCGAACGCACGCCTTGCCAATCAAAGTGTGCAGGTTCAAACCACGGCTCGCACCTCTGGGATTTATGTGGGAATCTAATTTTCATCCGAGATTATTACTTGCTATGAAACGGTGAAGGAAAACATCGTGAGGAAACCTGCATATCTGAGGGAACTTGTCTAGTTCTCGATAGATGTGTGAAGTCTGCCAACCCGCACTGGGCCAGCGTGGTGGACTATGGCTTGAATCCCCCTCGCATTGAGGGAAGGCCCGTGCCCAGCAGTGGGACGTTAAAAGGGCTGTAGTAGTAATAGTTTGTATAAATACAGTTTGTTTTGGTATAGGTATAAAACATACCCGTGAGTGTCAACTCCCCAGTGTGCGGGAGGCTTAATTCGATTTCTCGTAGTTACTCTCAATGACAAAAACAAAGCTGCGTTTTAGCTGCGCGCACGCAACAGGGTACAGTTACTTATAAATTAGCCGTCGTAACTCTAGTATGGCACTAAGTGCATAAGAAAACTTGGAACGCAACAGTTTAGAGGTCAGAATGTGGTTTCGCCTTAACATACAATGTTATCTTTAAGTAAAACCCTCGTAAATAACCATCTTTACATTACATACCGAATACGTTTAACGTACAGAACATAGAATATGTGGAATAGCCTTCGTTCAACATTAATTATTGCAAATCAAAAAACATAGGTCAACCTGTATATTTTATAAACTGGTTTAAATCAGCCATACTGAACCTACGGCCCGCCGAGCTTTTGTGGATGGCCCACCTGCAGTCTTAGCATGACCGCGTAGAAATAAGTTTTATCTCTCTGAACTGTCAGATTGGTCGAGAAAATTACGTCGCACCGAGCCATGTCCAGTACAAAAAGCTCGAAGTGACGTCATTTTCTTGACAAATCTGACAGTTGAAAGAGATAAACTTATGTCTACACGGCCATGCTTGGCCTACTGGTGTTACTTTAAACATTTATAATTTCACGAAATGACATTTTTTTAAATATACGCGATGAGACAGTTATCTGTAATTTCGTACTTAGTTGACTGCTAAAAAAATACTGCAAAAGAGACTGGGGAAACTGACGTATATGTTTGGAGTTGAGTATCACTTGTTTATGTGATAAGATATTTTACCACGAATGTCCTACTAGCTGGTACTTACAACTTCTTTATTCCGTGGTCTAACCGTAGCGACAAGTACCGCGGTGACTTACTCGCTCGGCGTGTTTTTGTCGCGCGGCACCGGACACATGTCGCGGAGACAAGACTTTTTAGTCGCATCCCTGTGACCCGGTTTGACGGGTGCACCGCCCTTAAGCTCACAACTGCTTCTTATCCACCATCACCAATTACGATGAAGTACAAAATTCATTGAATGATTTCTTTTTTTTTATTGATGCTGTAGTGGTGTGGTCTTGGCTCTAATGGTCTATTAGTGCCCCAGCGCTACGCATACCGGGATCTATATTAAAATCTATTACTCATAAGCCGTATGTAGATAATGTTTTGGTGAGAACAAAAATTAAATATTGGTTTCCTTGCAAGAGATCGGATGAAATAAAAATGTACTTACTATCTTGTTTGTTATAGATTTATTTTTAAAGGATCAATAGCCCGGGTATGGAACCAAGTATTTAAAGGCAGAACGCGATTTAGACTAGATCAATTAGGTCAGTCACAAAATTTTATGGCGGATACATAGCGTAACAAAGAAATATTTTTTTTTTTTTTTTAGTTTTTGGTATCTGTTTTAATAATATATCTGCGTATATAATTATTAATCAAGTTAATTAATTCAATTTAATATGCTCTATTTACAAAATTAATAGCAGTGATCATTCAAAATCATACAAAATTAACGATGAAAAATATAAAATAAGTCTACATCAAAAGGGTGTCATTTCAAGCTTTCATATTAAATGATGGGACATTATTTATATTGTAAGAAGTCGTCATTTCCGTGTGCCGCGGTAGGTAAGCGATGTAACAAAAAAATTGTGACATACACACGTAACATGATGTGGTAAAAAAGTGTAGTGAACGCGACCACACATTAAAAGTGTGACCAAGTTTAGATTTCCTTCAAGGTTGCCACTATCGGATTACTGCGATATAACTGACGTTATAAGGAGTAACATAGGCTCTTGTCCTTTTAGAGAAATAATTCGGATTCCGCTGGAAAAAAAACCATAATATATTTCGTGTCATCTTCAAAACGGGTGAAACAATTTTGATGGGACTTTCACTGACAGTTAGCTGTTGTTATAGGAAGCGACTTAGGCTACTTTTGGTTTAGCAAAAATAATTAGGGTTCTAAAGTTTAACGCGGACAAAGTCCCGGGCGGATAAAATAAAAATTATTGGATGTAGAAATAAAATATATTTATTAGTACTAGCAACTACACATAATACAACAGTAGTTAGTTTTACTTTTGAGAATTTCATAAAAACGGACATACAGCCAAATTTGGGTTCCCTAGCAATTATAACTAGTTTTGTAATTATTTTGTTTTTTTTATATGAGTATAAAAAACAGAAATAGGCGATTTATGCGTAGCTGCAACCCTAAAGGGTTGTCACCAAAAATGGAGGTGTGAGTACTTAAATAAATAAATGAATATCGCCAGACACGTACTCATCGTATGGTGGAAAACGAAGCAAATCTTGTACTGTGGGTACCATACAATGGACTGCGGGTGATACCAGTTACACCTAGACCATGGCAAGTCTGAAAATACCATTAACGAAATTTAATACAAGTACGAATAAACATATTACGAAATTTAATTTGGGATCATACGATGAGTACGTGTTGTCTGGCCAAATTTATTGATAGATCTCGTCGCGTCTACTTGCCAGCCCTACACCACGCGTTATTTTCAAGGTTGAAAAAAAAAACTAAGACTTAGCAACTAGAATATGTGTGAATGACGTAACTTCGGCCGTTGAACTTATATTTTTGAACAAATGGCGCCAGCACAGAGCCGCATATTGTTCTTATTAATTAGAGGCAGATTCCGATTTGCGTTAGGCTATGTTCACACGGGAAAGTCGGCTGTCAGATAATTACTTAAGCGGCTTTCAGACTACGCTATAATATATAGCACAACAATATCGCGCACCATACAAAGCCAATAATATATAGTACAGTACAGTGTGAACGTGTCCATAACAATGTATGGTGCGCGATATTGTTGTCTATGAGCTATATATTATATTAGAGCGTAGTCTGAAACCCGCTTTATTGAATGAATACTATCATTTCCGAAGCTAGGAAACAACGGGGCACAAGATACTTGTTAAGATTTGTACTAAGATATTTCTTTTATTAGTACTAAGATATTCCTCCTACTCTATCTCTAAAGATCCGGGCACATTGCGTCAAGTCAAGTTTATTTGATAGCCACGTGGATACAGAAAACTGTAGAGGTAATGAAATAAATAAATATCGCTAGAAAACCCATACTCATCGTATGATCCCAATCTAAGAAAAGCTTTGTATTATGGACCGGGGTTACACCTAGACCAGGGCCGAAAAGGCCGATGTTTGGTACTAGCAGGAGTCGAACCCGCAACCTCCTGGTTCGTAAGCCAAGGGGCCTACGCTCAAACCACTAGACCAAGCTAGGGATGTGACTTGGACGGCAAAAAATAGATTATTGAATAATCGATAAAAAAAAAAACAAAAAAGAATGGCAGCGGTAGCCTCGTGGGCAAGAACTTCCGCCTTGAACGTAAGGGGTGCAAGTTCAAACCCCAGGCCCGCACCTCTGAGATAATTCTCATGTGCGTATGTCATTTTCAACAATGATGACCACTTGCTGAACGGTGAAGGAAAACATCGTGAGGAAACCTGCACGTCTATAGAAAGGCGTGTGAAGTTCACCAACCCGCACGGGGCCAGCGTGGTGGACTATGGCCCAAATCTCCCTCGTATTGAGGGGGAATGTGCCCGGTATAATGGCAATAGGCTCGCCCCCTATTACAGTGGGACCAAAATACATCGGCGAAGTGTGGGTGCACTACAGTGCACCTCTGGCTACCCCTTCGGGGAATACAGGCGTGATGATGATGATGTATTTTCTCTCTTTAAAATTAATTGATTTTTA
Source organism: Ptilodon capucinus (assembly GCA_914767695.1). Taxonomy (NCBI): domain Eukaryota; kingdom Metazoa; phylum Arthropoda; class Insecta; order Lepidoptera; family Notodontidae; genus Ptilodon; species Ptilodon capucinus. Next base: position 10,046,910 of record OU611817.1, on the reverse strand, counting down.
ATTATTAGAGAATCTATTATTAAAAATCGATTATTAGAAAAAAAATAATCAATCATTATAAAAATTGATTATTTTCCACATCCCTATTTTGGACTGTTGTACGCCGTGGATCGCCCAATACAGTTAGAGGTATGACTTGGGTAGGAAAAATCGATTACAAAATAATCGAATTTTCTCACTTTAAAGTAAACCGATTTTTATTTTTTAGAGAATCGATTAGTAGAAAAAAATAATCGATTAATATAAAAATCGATTATTTTTTCACATCCCTAGACCAAGCCGTCGTCGAAAAGGTATTTCTAATATTAGCATTGCCACCGCTTGCCTTGAGTTGCCGAACGGTAACCTATTGCCCAGTTCGCAAACACATTAACGTTAACATTAACGTGCATTAACGTTAAGTACATTTTATTATTAACAAACGTATAAATAAGTTATTGTAAAGTGCATGAAGAGAAACTTCTCCACTCTGCCGAGATGCGAATCTTGAGATCGATGTATGGAAGGACGCAAATTGATAAAGTGAGGCATTTGTATATCAAAGGTAGTATAAAAGAAGTGCCCATAACAGAGAAAGAGACTAGAATGGTTTGGGCATGTGATGAGAAGAGATGAGAAGCATGTGACTAAAAGAGTGACGAGTATGAATGTGGATGGCTACAGAGCGAGAGGAAGACCAAAGAGAAGATGGATGGAGTGTGTAAAGGGTGATATGAATGAGATTGGAGTGGATATCAGTATGACGGAAAAGCGAGATGAATGGAAGAAAAGGACCTACTGCGCCGACCCTAAATAATTGGAAAACGTAAGGCAAATGATGAAACGTCTAAACTTACTACTAATGATGATATAAATAAACCTCCAATCTATGTGGATATATGAAGTTTTACGTGTTGCAACATTTATGTTGATGTACGGCTTTAAAGAATGCGAAAATTCACGAGCATATCCATATTTTTGCGAATACCAAAACGAACTGTATTTTACTTCTTTTTTTTTTTACGAAGTGAATGAAAAAGTGGCAATTATTAGGGAAAAATATGAGGAATGACTTCACCTGCGATTAGCGGTATTTATGGCAATGTCAAGTAATTAATTCAATCTTTATGCATATTGACACAGAGTTGATTTCGGTATTGTTTTTACGAGAGCCTTTCCGGTTGTCTATATCGAGGGCTATTTGATATAAGCGACATTTTTTTAACATTACAGGAGAGCCCTCTTCTTTTTCTTCTTCTTTTTTTTTACAAAATGAATGAAATGATGATATTTAATGGAATAAGATGAGGAATGGCTCCAATTGCGTTTAGCGGGTATTTCAGCCAGTTTCAAGTAATTAATAGCTAGGGCAAATTCAATAAATACACATTATAAATAAAAATGGATGATGACAGTGATCAGGAGAGCCCTCATTCGACGCAGGAAAATTCGCTGATTCTAAATATGTATATAAGTCAATATCGACCAAAAGTGTCGCTTAAAGCAAATGGCCTTTCACCCGTCGATAAGATTTTTTCGCTGCTTTATATTTAGGCATCGCATCAAAGCGTCTCTTAATGTAAGCGATAGCAGGAATTTGTCGCTCACTGTGTAGCCCTACTCGTACCTCTCAATGTAATAAATCCGATGCCCCATGTATTCTAACGTGGGAGACGTTTATTGCTTTTAAAAATGTCCACCGTCGTGTTTATGGTCGACACTCCTTGTGACATAAATCCTGTACTTTTACCAAAACGCATTTACATTACATTTACATAAATCCTGTACTTTTACCAACCTCCTTTGCATTGAAACTGAACAGTAATAATAACAGATAAATGTAGACGATGTCATGTTAGCTCGGAGACCATACAGCATATAACAGGAGCCTGTAAAACAATAGCACAAACTGACTACAAACACCGGCATGACCAGGTAGCTGCAGTAATCCATCAAAACTTAGCATTTAAATACTCACTTATTACTCAAAAAACTGCTTATTATAAGTACGTACCACAAGCTGTATTAGAATCCTCTGATTACAAACGATACTGGGACCGCACAATTATCACAGATAAAACAGTACATTACAATAGGCCGGACATACTTCTCCACGACAAAAATAATAAAATAGTATACCTTATAGACATCGCAATACCAAACACACACAATCTTACATCAACTTACACAGAAAAAATTGCCAAGTACACATACCTAGCAATAGAAATAAAAACCCAATGGAAAGTCCGCACTGTCAAAACCGTACCAATTATTTTATCTTCTACGGGAGTTATACCATACACACTACACACAAGCCTTAACATACTCAACATGCATCCATCAGCATACACACTGTTACAAAGAGCAGTCATCCTCAACACCTGTAGATTAGTTCGCAAATTTCTGTCTATGACCTAAATATCCCAAAAACATCATCTTTCACCTTCTTAGGCACTTGGCTCTGGCCCGTGCCTTTGGAGTTACCTCACCTTATACAAGGAGAGAGATAGAGAAAATCTATAAAGACTATAATAATAATAATAATCCTCCGCCATCTTTATCACTGTCATCATCCATTTTTATTTATAATGTGTATTTATTGAATTTGTCCTTGCTATAATTACTCGACATTGCCATAAATACCGTATATCGCTGGTGCAGCCATTCCTAATGTTATTCCATCAAAATATCATTATTTTACTCATTTCGTAAGAAAAGAAGAAGAAGTATTCCACAAAGCCAGTATGATACGAATGTAATGAAATTAATGTAATTTTATTATTTATATTAAAAACAAAATATTTACATAGTTAAAAGTTTACAAAGAGTACCTACGAGAGAAAAAAAAAATGATATACCCCACAGATTGTTAACTGTGTAAATATATATATTTTAATGTATATAATAAATTTTCAATGGTACACATGTAATTTTAAAAAACACGTACTCATCGTAATGATCCCCAACTAAATAAAGCTTGTGCTATGTATACCATAAAATAGACCAGTGACGATCCCAGTTGGGAACTTGGGGCCCTGGTCTGGTGTACCAGGGCCCCAAGTTCCCTTACACTATCATCGTGGAGTTGCTACGACTTATTTTTCAAGGCATGAAAGCAACATCTTTTATCAACGGTAGCTAAAATTTGACCAGTGTAGACATTAGACATTCTCACCTTGAAGCCATTAGACTGGACATATTCTACCAACCATTGTAATAGATGATTTTCTGGCCTTGAAGAATGGAGTCACAGCAACACGATGCATGCTAAAGCGATCCCGTGGCGCCCCGATAGAAGCGGATGATGGTAACGTCGGTTTTAGTGGGTATACGGCCTTCTGCCGGTACTCCCACATAACCCTGCTACTTCCCCCGAAGTGGCAGAGTATCCATAAATGATTTTCCGTCGTTAAAAAATAAAGGGGACTTGACTCCCAGGGTAGATTCAGAAAAGGCCATTTTCCGAATTTGCCGCTAGCGGGAATCGAACCCACAAGTGAGCCGACCTTCCTATGTTTAAACCACTAGACCGGCCCGTCGTCTTTGGAGTTATAGATCAAAGCGGCCATATCAGACTGCCCGTTTCAATTATATCACCGCTTAACGTGTTTCGTAATAGTATTTTTTACTAGTTGATCGGTATTTCTACCTGCGCGATTTATGTGGCCACCACACCTGTACCCCTCGGCCCTTTAGACCCAACTATTTCGAGGGTCTACAGTGTATTAGAAATAAATTATAGGTGCCTACGTAGTTTTTTTATTGTATTTTTAGACCGCTATCCTATTAAACCCTACACACTGAGGTAAGTACATCGCGCATCTAAATTATTGTCAATAAAATTAATGGTAAAAAAACTTTTTTAAACTTTTATTTAATTGCCCTCAGTTTTCGTGTTCTCCTCAGCAAGCCCTTTTATTGGATACCCATACTGTGGTAATGCAGAAAAAAAAAACTATTCCGCCATCTTGGATGATCCGCCATATTGGAATTAGAATGACGTCACATAGCTAAGCATGCATTGTCATCCAAAATAAGCGTGTTTACAAAATGTCAGCTCAATCGGTTAAAGATAACTGTTTTAAAATTCAGTTGCAAGAGTCCACCCGGACATACATATATTCCAAGTTAATATAAAGCTTGTAAAAAGTTCATTCTATAACGAAATGAAATTGACAGCGCAAAGAACTATGACTCGCGGTGATATGGCTTTTTCATCACAGCAATGCTCGGTGCTTTCATAGTTTATGTACGGAAGCCTCGGTGCGCGAGTTCAACTCGCATTTGGCCGTTTTTAGGGTTCCGTACCCAAAGGTTAAAAGGGGAACCCTATTACCTAAGACTTTGCTGTCCGTCCGTCCGTCTGTCACCAGGCTGTATCTCATGAACCGTGATAATTAGAGAGTTGAAATTTTCACAGATGATGTATTTCTGTTGCCGCTATAATTTTTAAATATATTTTTTAAATATTATAGAGCATATATTTAAAAAATTAGAATATATTATAGAGCATATGTTAGCAGTGGTAGCCGAGTGGTCGAACGCACGCCTTGCAAATCAAAGTGTGCAGTTTCAAACCCCGGCTCGCACCTCTGGGTTTCATGTGCGAATCTCATTTTCATCCGAGATTACCACTTGCTATGAAACGGTGAAGGAAAACATCGTAAGGAAACCTGCACGTCTATAGAATGGCGTGTGAAGTTCACCAACCCGCACTGGGCCAGCGTGGTGGACTATAACCCAAAAATCTCCCTCGTATTGAGGGAGAATGTGCCCGGTATAATGGCAATAGGCTCGCCTCCTATTACATTGGGGCCAAAAATACATCGGCGAAGTGTGGGCGCATTACAGTGCACCTCTGCCTACCCCTTCGGGGAATACAGGCGTGATGATGTATATAATTAAATATTATAGAGTATGTATTTACGCGTTAGTTAGTACATCCATTGTGATTCACTTGGCAATAATTTGTGCCATTCTTCAAGATACAAGAGTTTGTAAATCAAATACTTAATAAATACAGCGGACAGAAAACAACATTAGACCAAATTTATCGGCAATCCGACCTCTATATCTTTCGAAACAAAAACTATAGCTCCGCGATTCCCACGTCCCAATTCACAAAAAGCTATTAACTCGACGGTAGTATTACGCCCTGTACACACTGGTGCGAGAGAATTCTCTTGACTTTTGATTTTTAAAAATGTTGGCACTGTCTTACAAGCATAGACTGGTTTAACCATTTTCCTCTTAATGACTTACCATCTACTCTCCCATAGTGCGTTGAAGGCATCATACCAAAGCAATTATTTCTATAACCATCTGTGGTTTAGAATAATCCCTCCATTGTAAATGGGAGTAGACGCACCTTACTGTACTAGCTTCCTAAGCGTAAAGACTATATTTTTATTTAATATTAGACTGCCGTGAGTATAATTCTTCTCTAGTATTGTGGCAAAGCTGCGGTCTGCTCTCATGGCATTGCTGCTCCTGAGAATGTATTACTCGCAATTATCATTTTGAAAAGAGTGATCATTGAGTTTCTTACCGGCTCTTCTCAGTGGAAGCAGCATTCCGAACCGGTGGTAGAATCTGACTATTTGTAAGTGCTTTTTGGCCTTCACGAATAAAAAAAAAATGATTTTGATTTTGAAACATTGCCTCGTCTTCTTCTTTTTTACTGGAATTTATGATGTAAGATGAATGGCTCCACCTGAAGTTAGCGGGTATTTCAGCCAGCATCAAGTAATGAATAGCAAGAGCTAATTCAATAAATGGACTTATATAGAATGTGTGATGCATATGATAAAGATGGCGAATGATCACTGTACACTACGTTTCACACACCTCCAATAATATTGAAAAGTACAGATACTTAATGTGCCATAAATACGTCCAATTATTATTTCCATCTAAACTTCACATCTAGTATTTCACGTATTGACATCATAGAGTATCCACAGTACCCATAACGACTCCATTCTTCGTATAGCTCTGCGGCGATATCTCCGCCATTGCTGTTATCTCATGTATCTGTATTATACGACAACTATATGGGAAAACAACAATGGCGGAGTCAGATAAATCAGAAAAAATATTGCAGCACGGGCTCTAAATGCCATCCGTTCACTTCACTTTTTAAAAGATATGGCCTCCATCGGCCATCTCCGTTCTATTGTTTATCTGATGTACGCAGATGTCAAAGACATAAAAATGGATGTGTGAAGCTCTCCTATAAACAACGTCTCGTTGCACATTTCATTGCATATAAGTGGGTTTTGTATGAGTTTTGGTTCATTTTGGTATTGGTAAAATATTGTTCGCGTGCATTTTAACGCGCCTGTGTGTGCAGGACATTATATTAAAGCGTACGCTTACATTACTACGATTTATCACAATCGTATCCAGCGGATAAATTATCAATTAATCGTATAATGAAGTCACATATGAACGACTATGAACTATCAATCATATTGTATAATTTATCTTTATCTGGTGGTATAATCTGTCTTTATGGTAGAATCTAACTTGGTTGGTAGGTATTTTTTTAGCTGGCTTTATGACTTTGTGGTAGAATCTGACTTCATGGTAGAATCTGACTTGGTGATACAATCTCAATTCTTAGTTAAATCTGACTTCGTGGTAGAATCTTGACTTGGTAGATTGTAAAATCTGATTTCATAAAGTTGTAAGTGTAATAGCGAGAGCAAGCAATCCAATTTAATTGAAATCAAATTATACTGGAGGCGGAGATGTGGAGGTGTATCAGTGTACCTCTGCTTACCCCTTAGAGAACTGTAGGCGTGATGATGTATTGTTATTTATAATGAAACCCGTAACCAGAAAAAAAAAATATTATTTGGATTAATTTGAATTTAGAATTGGTCGCAGTTTACAATCACCTTTCAAAGCATTGTTAACCGACGAATAAAAAGGAGGAGGTTCTCAATTCGACGCGTATATTTTTTGTTTTTTTTTTATTGTTTACCTACTGTACATTTCTGACAGATTTGTACTGTGTTAACTGTCAAAAACAGATAGTAATATTAGTAATATTAATAAACATAGCTGCAAGATCGGGGGTGGTAAGAGGCTGGTTGTTTTATGGATTTTGTTTTTGGACTTTTTATTCTATGCTTCATCGACCGGCTTAGCAAGACCGCGTAGACATAAAATTCATCTTTTTCAACTATCCGATTCGTCGAGAAAATGACGTCACTCCGAGCCATGTTCAGCCGGCTTAGCATGACCATGTAGACATAAGTTTTATCTCTTTCAACTGTCAGATTTGTCGAAAAAACGTTACTTCGAGCTTTTTGTACTGGACATGGCTCGGTGTGAAGCCTACTGCGATGATTTTGCCAACGACAAGATTGACTTAAAAATATTCAAAATATTTTTGACCCAAACTATCTAACTAATGAATGTACCTCCTATGGTACCTCCTTGGTCGAATTTCATATAAAAGTTCTTCTGTCGGGTTCTATTCCGTAACTGCGTGGGTTACGTACTAGAGTAATGCCTTGAACATACTGGAGCGAGCGACAACACTCGATTTTTTTCAAATTTGCTCTGAATAAATGCACATTAAGTTTAAATTTCTGTGGCTAAACTCACGCGACCAGTCGTCACTCGATGAAAATTGCGTCGAGAAATGTGTTTTTAACATGGGTTAATACAGATAGTTTTGTTATTGGCAAGAAGTTGGTTCCGCTCGTTTTGACGTTTTGATCGCATGGATTATATCACAGAACTTTAAACTTTATGTGTTTTGAAACAGAGTAGATTTGCAAAAAAAGTTGAGTGAATTCACAAGCATCAATGGATGCAAGGCGTCTAAACGCGCACGTCGATTATCAAAATGAACTGTATTGACTTGTACAAAAAGTTTATTCTTCATCAAACTGACATTGACATCGCGAACGTATTTTAACGCGTGGAGGCGTAGCTTTACGCTCACACATTGAGCAGTCAAAATGATTGCCAATACCAAAAGCAACTCTATGTCAATATGCATAAAGATTGAATTTCTCTCGTAAAAGGCACGCCCCACGCGTCAAAAATAGCACGCGCTGTCAGTGTCATTCATTGAAGAGTTCCGTACCCAAAGGGTAAATGGGAACTCTATTACTAAGACTTCGCTGTCCGTCCGTCCGTCCGCCTGTCACCAGGCTGTATCTCATGAACCGTGATAGTTACACAGTTGAATATTCACAGATTATGTATTTCTGTTGCCGCTATAATAACAAATACTAAAATACAGAATAAAAATATAGCATAAGATAAATTAAAGGGGCCCATACAACAAACGTGATTTTTTGCTCGTAATTATAGATAATGGTACGGAACCCTTCGTGCGCGAGTCCGACTCGCACTTGGCTGGTTTTTTATGAGACACTACAGTTCGATTGGGTATTGGCCAGGATTTTGACGCGCGACTTTGACGCCCCAGTGTTTGACGGCCTAATGACGCTGCCACGTTGCAAGCCATTGTTTTGTAACGGCCGGCTCCACCAGATGGAAATCGATTCGCCCGTTTTGGTAACAATTACGCCGCGAATCTGTAGTTACAAGATGATGAAAGATTACATGTGATTTATGTTCTTTATATACAACGTTTTGTTGTGAATTGATCTTGTGAGTTACACAATCGTTGCAACACTTTTGTAATAGGTTTAAGAGGGTCCGTAGTCCATTCGTTTTGACTGTCTTACTACCTCTTACTACAACTACTACAGCCCTTTTAATGTCCCACGGCTGGGCACGAGACTCCTCTCAATGCGAGGGGGATTCAGGCCATAGTCCACCGCGCTGGCCCAGTGCGGGTTGGCAGACCTCACACATTAGTCAAGTTCCCTCAGACGTGCAGGTTTCCTCACGATGTTTTCCTTCACCGTTTCATGACAAGTGATAATCTCGGATGAAAATGAGATTCGCATATAAATCCCAGAGGTGCGAGCCGGGGTTTGAACCTGCACACTTTGATTGGAAGGCGTGCGTTCGACCACTCGGCTACCACTGCTATTACTACCTCTTATAATCCTATAATTACCATATCTACATACGTCGTCGTGTAATCCCAAACTAAGCAAAGCTGGGGGCGGTCTCAGTTAAACCCAGACTGGCCCAATTACCACCACCTGTCTCGTAGAAATGTTTTTAATATTACTTTGAGTTTTTGACAGTTAATTCAGGACCAAATGTGTCAAAAATTCTCAGTTACTTTCGATACAGCAATGATTTAGAAGTTAGGCCCTCGAGCAAATTCCGAAGAGACCATAAACTAAATTTTAATGGAATGAGATGAGGAATGGCTGCACCTGCGATTACCGAGTATTGAGCCATCGTTAATGTCGAGTAATTATTACTATTTAATAATTATTTGTTTCTGTTTCACGTAAAAACTACTGAACGTATTTTGATGAAACTTTACAGTACTATTGTTTATACATTTGAGCTATTTATTGGCTATTGAGCTCTTTTTCTTTCCTTTTCTGTGTATTGTATAAGTTTTATATTCTTGTTTGCGTCTGTGTCGAATAAATGTGTTTTCTTTCTATCTTTTATTTCTTATTATTTATAACATATAGATGATGACAAAGATGACCCACACAAAACCCACTACTAACTTACCATTAAATTACGTAAAAAACATCAACATTGTATGTCCAAACCCAAAGAGCACGTTCCCAGCCATTTAGATAGAGAAATTTACTGTGGTGGCATACACTTAGATTATAGACAAGCAGCTATGACTGTAATGCGAGCGGGCTCACTACCCACTTTAGATAACACTCTTATTTGTGGAGACCGTGATTCCTGATTAGCAGGGACACATACCTTTGAGCCTCCCGCTCACTGGAGCGGCGACGCGCACGCCTCAAATCTTTTGCTAAAACCAAAATGTACTGTGTGCCAATACAAATAAAGAGTGAATTTCTGTGGTATAAAGTACGCGACTATGCGTCAATATTAGCTCGCGCCGTCAATGTCGTTTCGTTGAGCTTCTTCTGTGACAATACAGTTCGTTTTAGGATAAGAATACATTTGAACAGTGTAAATCTTTTTGTATTGAGACAAAAAAACATTCTTCAACGAAATTACATTGACAGCGCGTGCGAATTAGGACGTGGGATCATCATCAGGTCAATGGACAATTCTACACAATTTTCTAAAGCCATAGGTATATAATATCCTAGTCGGAGACCTTCAACAGTATGTCTTAAGCCTTCACAATGATATCTTGATGCTTTTGAGTCGCTGATAGACAATTCAATGTGTTCCATGTCCAAACCTCACCTGTTCACAGGACGCATCTGACCTGTGCGTACTTTCCTAACCTGTACATCCTTGTCCTGTCCGTCTATAGCTTCAAATGGAAAAGTTGTATATGGTAATGAGAAATACGACATTTCCTTTGAATATGAATCAGATACAACATGTTAATGTCAAAGGAGAGGTTTGCAAGTAGGTGCGTATTGATGTACTATGAAATCTTAAGCCCCCGGCACACACATTTAAAGAGCTCTGTGTCAATATGCATAAAAATTAAATATCTGTCATAAAACCACGCCCGCCAAAAATCGCTCACGCTGTTGCATTTTGTTGTAGAATTAACTTTTTCCATGTGTCAATACAGTTCGTTTTGCTACGGCAAAATATTTGGCGTTCACAATTACACTCATCATTCACAATTATTAACTGAATAAAACACACTGAGGCGTCTAAATGAACTGTTTTGACATAAATAAAAAGCTCATTTTTCAACAAAATTAAAGAAGTTTAATGTTTTAATGAGATAGAGATTATTTTGGTATTGGCGGCCATTTAGACGCGCAACTTTTGACGCCCCAGTGTGTGCAGGCGAGGTCACCTTGACATCATTACTAGAACGTGTACCTTTTAGATGAATATCTGCGCAAACAGGCACGTCAAAACGCGCTCCAAATGAACTGTAACAACGAATAGAAAGGCGTGTGAAGTTCACCAACTCGCACTGGGACAGGGTGGTGGACTATGGCCCAAAACTCACATCGATGAGGAATGTGTCCGGCATGTTGGCAATTGGGACCAAATAAATCGGTGAAATGTGTACTGCAGTGAATCTCTACCTATCTCATCGTGGATTACAGGCGTGATGATCCGAGATTATCCAAGAAACGATTTATTCTAAAATATTAGAAAAAATAAGATGGCCGGTATCTTTATAATACTAATTAATGTCACAGTATAGTGATGTATACAAAATATTTCCATGTAAACAGCTAGTAACGCCCACGTGGTTATAGCCGAGGCATCTGTCCCAATTTGATATGGGGCGAACGTAACAGTTATCGGATTTAGTATAAATACGTCATCATCACGCCTATATTCCCCGTAGGGGCAGGCAGAGGTGCACTGCTGTGCGCCCACACTTCGCCTATGTATTTTGGTCCCAATGTAATAGGCGGCGACCCTATTGACATTATACCGGGCACATTCCCCCTCAATACGAGGGCAATTTTTGGGATATAGTCCACCACGCTGGCCTAGTGCGAGTTGGTGAACTTCACACACCTTTCTATAGACGTGCAGGTTTCCTCACGATGTTTTCCTTCACCTTTTCATAGCAAGTGGTAATCTCGGATGAAAATGAGATCCGCACATATACGAGAGGTGCGAGCCGGGGTTTGAACATGCACACTTCGATTGCGAGGCGTCCAAAAACAGTGGTAGCCGAGTGGTCGAACGCACACCTGTCTGAGGGAACTTAACTAGTTTTCGATAGACGTCTGAAGTCTGCCAACCCGCACCGGGCCAGCGTGGTGCACTATGGCCCAAATCCCCCTCGCATTGAGGGGAGGCCCGTGTCTAGCAGTGGGAAGTTATAAGGGCTGCAATAGTAGTACGTTTTATATGGCAGCTTCAAGAAGCGCGCTGTAATACCAAAACAATATTTGTATAAATATTATAATTGAATTTCTACAATAGCCACGCGACTACCCGGCAAAATTCGCTTGCGCTGTCTATGACATTTCGTTAAAGAATGAGCTGTTTCTATAAGGTATTACAGTTCGTTATATTATTGGCAAACATAAGCAGCTGGCTGCATAAGCAGCGCACAGATTATGTCTCTCCAGATTTTTATATTACCTACAAAGATGCAATGCCTCATTTGTATGCTTATTAATTGTGTCTTCTTAGACTAATGTCTGTTTATACTGTCAATAGGATATACCTTACTACGATGCCTACATAAGAACACTAGAACTGGCAAATGCTTCATATTTATCACCGTAAGACCTAGTAAAATGGGTACAAGTATACATTTAAAAGCAATTAGTTACTTTGGATGTAGGAGTAGACAAAGTAGCATCTAAGAGTATAATATTAATAGCATCAAATCTAATCTCCACTTAAAGTTATATCTAATATAACTTGGCTGCAATGTAACGGTGGCATTTACTAAGTACATTAATGTATACGCCGTGAAAGACCAAGGAAACGGTGGCGCGATGATCTAGACATTTTTGCGGGGAAGATGTGGCCGGAAATGGCTCAGGATCGGGATCGGTGGAGGGAGAGAGGGGAGGCCTATGCCCAGGAGTGGGACACAAAATAGGCTAAAAAAAATATATTAATGTATATGCAATTGCTTTACATAGAAATAGAGGTGAATTCGGAGTGTCCCGCAACTTATTACATTGGATTTTTTATTTAAGTTTTATTTTATTTTAAATTTTAGTGACATAGACTATAACTGGATATCTCGCCCTATTATTCATTAATCCGTAACCTCGTCGAGGGCTCGTGGGCGGAAACATCGCTTGATTACGATCACAGGGCTTACGAGATTTAGTTTGTTTCCATAGATAATTTGCAGTGAACTAGGTCGATTCTCGAATGCTTTTATCAAGCACACACTTGAAAATGTTTTATTGTTTTTTTTTCTGTAATTGAGAACACTTAAACTCTACGTGTGCGAGTAGAAGAACTCTATAAATTCCTATAACAGTATAACGGTCTTCTCAGTTGAAGTCGCTTGCGCCATTGTAACCTTAAAGCCATATCATTAGTAATATTCTCGCTACTATTCATGATTCAACCGCCATCTTTATCACTGTCATCACCCATTTCTTTATTACAAGCTTTATATTAACTTGCAATGTATGTCCGGGTGGTATCTTGCAACTGAATTTTAAATCAGTTATCTCTAACCGATTGAGCTCAAATTTGGTATACACGCTTATTTTGGATGACGTTATGTGACGTCATTCTAATTCCAATATGGTGGATCATCCAAGATGGCGGAATACTTATTTTTTCTGCACTACCACAGTATGGGTATCAAATGAAAGGGCTTGCTGAGGAGAACACGAAAACTAAGGGCAATTAAATAAAAGCTTGTTTTTTTTAAGTTTTTTTACCATTAATTTATTTATAATATATAAGTATTTATTGAATTTGCTCTTGCTGTTAATTTCTTGACACTACCGACTGAAATACCCGCTAATCGCAGATGGAGCCATTCGTCATTTTATTAAGGTTCCGTACCCAAAGGGTAAGGCTATTACTGAGACTTCGCTGTCCGTCCGTCCGTCCGTCTGTCACCAGGCTGTATCTCATGAACCGTGATAGCTAGAGAGTTGAATTTTTTACAGATGATGTATTTCTGTTGCCGCTATAACAACAAATACTAAAATACAGAATAAAATAAATATTTAAAAGGGCTCCTATACAACAAACGTGATTTTTTGGCCGTTTTTATAGATAATGGTACGGAACCCTTTGTGCGCGAGTTTGACTCGCACTTGGCCGGTTTTTCCATTTCATATCGAGGGATGAAAGGCTATTTCACTTAAGCGACACTTATGTGCGATATATAAATACATATTTGGTTGGAATCAGCTATTTTTTCTGTATCAAATGAGTATGCACTCTGGTGACAGACGAAAGGCCGGACGGACGGACAGATAGACAGTGAAGTCTTAGTAATAGGGTTTCCGTTTTACCCTTTGGGTACAGAACCCTACTACACTCTTCTTGGTCGATGTACTCTTGGCATTGCAGTCGTGGTCATGTGCAATCGACGACAGATACTACACAATAGGTGATTATTTAGAGGATAAACACGCTTGGTCAGGCGCTGGTCCGGCTCCACAGGAACTCATTTAAGGGATTTTAGCTATTTGTCCCGTTTTCCTCCTCCTTCCTACCTTTAAATCTTGTACAACACGTAGTTTGTGTAGTGATTTAATTGTGTTTTGAGAATGTATAGCCTCATTAACTTTATATTGTATAATTGTTAATTAAGAAAAACACAAAAATGAAAATCCTTATTTGAAAAAAGCAACCATGGAGTTTCTCGCCCATTCTTCTCCATAGGAAATGCATTCCGAATGGAGCTACTATTATTACTATTTATTGACGATTCATAAGTGCCTGTATTGGTTTATATGTATAAAAAATATTCTGATTCTGATTCTAAAAAAGAACAAGATTTTATTTTTTTCATTTCATTTATTCCATAAATGAGAAGAGAGTGTTACCAGTGATGAAAGATGTTGTTGCCATGACCTACAAAATGAAGTCATAGCAATGTATAGTGTTAGAGGACTTGTTGTCCTGCCCCTCCAGCATGTGCTGAGCCACTACTTTTTCGGCACAGTTCACACTGAGCTCTTTTCCTTTTTTGTATCTATTTTTATGTTTTGTATTCTCTGTGTTCTTTGTGTCTGTGCTGAATAAATTTTTCTTTCTTTCTTTCTTCTTTCAGCTCTTCATTGTTGCCTAATTGATCCTATAATCGACTTATTTATGACTATAGTAAATTGTATCTCGAATCATACTTAGTTGCAGGATTTGTGATATGAGAAATATTTAGTTGAAATAGCAATATAATTTAAGAGCTGTTTACAGCTATTTTCGATCATAAAGTTAATGGAAGCTGGTCACTGACGTCACTGTGGCGTCAATACTCGCCATTTTCAACACAACTTCAATCTTTATGTCTATTGGCACTAAGTTCCTTTAGATATTGGCAAACAGATTTAGCGCGCAGAGCTCTTAAAGTAGAAACGACATAATACATGTAACGACAATATAATATCAAGATCGTGAAAGGCTATTTGTCTTAAACGAAATTTTTTTAACTTTACAGGAGAGTGAAAAATGAGCTGATATGCTACGCTATCTACGGTAGATGGTAGTTGATATGTTGTATAGACAATAACACTGTAAAGTTTCATCAAAATCCGTTCAGTAGTTTATGCGTGAAAGAGTAACAAACATCCATCCATCCAGCCTCACAATCTTTCACGTTTATAATATTAGTAGGTTTATTAATGTCTCAGTTTTATTGTTAAACAAAACTTATCTGTTACATAAACTTAGATCTCTCCATGTCTCCTCTACTCCGTGGGAATAGTAACTGGTGTGTTATATTCATCTCCCGGGCACTCTACAATAAAAATTGCAAACTATTGGAATAAACAGCACCATTACTCTTAATTACAAAGCATTACGTATTTCCTCTTACAAAGTGCGTTTGCGCAGATCGCCACAAAGTTGCTAATCGTCGGTATCTTAAGGCACTGGCCACGGATAAAATCGATTTTGTATTTCGAATGAATCGACTTTTAGTTGGAATCGAATAATTTTGTAATTAGAATGGTATTTTAAATAAGGAGCTTGAATTTTACGATTCAAAAAAAGAAATCGCTGATCATGTCGGGATGTTGAAACCCTGGACAAACTGGGACGTTCTCTCTGCCAATACTAAAAGAAACTGTATTGACTCAAAGAAAAAATCTAATTCGTCAACGAATTGTCATAGACAGCGCTAGTGAATTTTGACGCGTGGGAACGTGGCTTTTAATACATAATTTCAAACTTTTTCTATAAACTACATGGTAAAAATATATGTGTGTTTAAACTTTAAGGATAAAAAAATAACGACACGCGAATCTTGACGCTCCAGTGTGCGGGGGGGGGGGGGGGGGGCGGGGGGCTTAATTTTGTTTGAATTTTTGTAATGTTGGCTGCATCGATGAAAAAGTATATTTAATTCTATCAGATAGAAAACGAAACCATAAAGCTTTAGCGTGGAGGTTTTTATTTTTAATAGGCTTTAAGTATATGGCATATGCATAAATAAACATTACCGGATATGTTTGAAGTAATTGAAATTATTTGTTACTTTTTTTATTTTACTGAATTCCGCGCGGGCGAAGTCTCAAGCACAGATGGTACAAAGACGCTTACAACTTCGTCTGGTAGTATTCCCCTTAAAACATGTTTTACTCAGCTTTTAAGATTACATTCAATTACAACCTGTTGTATTTTAATAGGATAATATACGCTTTTATTTTGTAGTATTTTAATTGGTAGTGCATATTTTTATTCTCGGGTTCGATTCCCGCGAGTGGCAAATTTCGAAAATGGTCTTTACGGAATTTACACTAATCTGGGTGTAACTGGGATCGCCCCCAGTTAGGGATCATACGATGAGTATGTATTGTCTGGAGATATTTATTTATGATATTTACTTGCTGAACGGTGAAGGAACACATCGTATGGAAACTTGCACGTGTATAGAAAGGTGTGTGAAGTTTGCCAACCCGAACTGCGTCAGCGTGGTGGACTATGGCCCAAATCTCTCTCGTATTGAGGTGGAATGTGCCCGGTATAAAATCAATAAGCTTGCTCTTTATTACATTTGGAACAAAATACATCTGCAAAATGTGGGTGCACTGTAGTGCACTTCGGCAATTAAATTTTTACTCATTCTATGTCACACAATTTTATCATAGTTATCATAGTTACGCAGTGGTAGCCGGGTGGTCGAACGCACGCCTTGCAATCAAAGTGTGCAGGTTCAAACCCCTGCTCGCACCTCTGGATTTCATGTGCGTATCTCATTATCATCCGAGATTATCACTTGCTATGAAACGGTGAAGGAAAACATGGTGAGGAAACCTGTATGTCTGAGGGAACTTGACTAGTTCTCGATAGGGCGTGTAGTCTGCCAACCCGCACTGGGCCAGCGTGGTGGACTATGGCCCGAATCCCCCTTGCATTGACGGGACGCCAGTGCCCAGCAGTGGGACGTTAAAAAAGGGCTTTAGTAGTAGTATTATACTAAGAGGGACCTTTTTCTAACAATAATTGACAGTTTCACTCATTCAATTTTGTGTGTGACTTGGTAATGTAGTTATGTCGAGACGTATAAGACTAAGGCGGCCATGGCATGAACTCAACCATTTAGACGAAATTTTTGGACATCCTTTTGGTAAATTTAGGTATCTGTACTTTTTATTATTATTACAAGCTTTATATTAACTTGCAATGTATGTCCGGGTGGAATCTTGCAACTGAATTTTAAATCAGTCATCTTTAACCGATTAAGCTGAAATTTGGTGTACACTCTTATTTTGGATGACAATGCATGCTTATCTATGTTACGTCAATCTAATTCCAATATGGCGGATCATCCAAGATGGAGGAATAGTTATTTTTCTGCACTACCACAGTATGGGTATCAAATGAAAGGGCTTGCTGAGGAGAACACGAAAACTAAGGGCAATTAAATGAAAGCTTGTTTGTAAAAAGTTTTTTACCATTAATTTTAATATCATTGATCGTTCATAAACTTCCGCATCAACCTTTGACAAGTTCCTATCAATTCTCTAATAGCCGTATATTGCCTATATTGCCCTTAATTGTTAATTGATTAAGCTGAGTGATCAATCTTTAGACAATTGCAGTCTAACTCGAACGATTGGGAGGGCCACAAATCGCTGTCATCGATTTTAATTGAATCGGAATAGCTATAGCCCAAAAATTGGACTATAGCCCAAAAATCTCCCTCGTATTGAGGGAGAATGTGCCCGGTATAATGGCAATAGGCTCGCCCCCTATTACATTGGGACCAAAAATACATCGGCGAAGTGTGGGCGCACTACAGTGCACCTCTGCCTACCCCTTCGGGGAATACAGGCGTGATGATGTATTTATTTGGAATAGCTATCTATATTGACGTTTAAAAGGCAATCCGTACTGAGCGACAAAAAATCGCAAAATGAATTATATATACCACTAGCTGTGCCCGCGACTTCGCTCGCGTGGACTTTAGGGAGATTACCCGGAAATATGGGTATTATGTTTTTCCCGCGGAACCCTAATGCTTTTTCTAAAATTAAAGTAGCCTAAGTTACGCCTTGGAACGTCAGCTATCTGTCAGTGAAAGTCCCATTGAAATCGGTTCAGCCGTTTAGAAGTTTACCTCAAACAAACAGACGGACAGACAGACAGACAGACAGACAAAAAAAAAATGCGTTTTCGTTATAGGTATCGTATATACTTTCATACGCATTTGGTAAAAAAGTGTTATTTTGATATTACAAACAGACACTCCAATTTTATTTATTTGTATAGATAGATTCGAACGGCCAGATTTTTCTGCGTCGTTTGGTATATATAACTCATTTTACGATATTTCAGCACTACTCATGAATGTCAAAAGTGAAGCAACATGTTTATGGGAGTGTGTATTAAGATGTATCAAACAATGTGTGCAAATGTGTGTAAAAATCTGTGAAATGAAATATGAAATGAAATATATTTGTTATTGAAGGAATGATAGTGGTATTTACAATGTGGACTACCTAGTCCCCACACTAGGATTCCCTGTGTCGTGGGGGCTAGTATTATTAATGTGACATATAGAGGCAGACAAGTGAAGAGCTTATTTACAATGTGGACTACCTAGTCCTAGTACTAGGATTCCCTGTGTCGTGGGGACTAGTATTATTAATGTGACATATATTAAGCATATAGAGGCAGACAAGTGAAGCGCTGGGAGGACGAACTCAAACAAGTAGCTGGTCTCAAATGGATCCGTGTCGCAAAGGATAGAACAGAGTGGAAATCTATGGAGGAGGCCTTTGTCGAAAGACAAGCTGTTAAAGACTAACCGGATGCCGATAGAATATAGAATATTGTTGAAAGGAAATCAGCAATAAAGGCTATTTTTATTTATTTTTATTTTTATAGTAGGCATCCTTAACTACATAAAATTAAACATGTAACATTTGAGAATAAACAAAGGTAACTGTGTAAAAATAAAGTTATTAACTTAGGAAGGAAGGAAGTTATTAACTTACTATGATCGAAGTGTGTTTGAGATGGACATCTACAATGAAACCAGCTTACTGTAGGTGCTTCACCTATTGATTGGTGAGTTTTTTTTTTATGAGATAGGGAGACAAACGAGCAGACGTTTCACCTGATGGTAAGTGACCAACGCCGCCCATGGACACCTGCAACACCAGGGGCATCGCAAGTGCGTTGCCGGCCTTTAAGGAATGAGTATGCTCGTTTCTTGAAGATACCTTTGTCGCATCGGTCGGGGAACACCGCTGCAGGAAGTTCATTGCACAATTTGGTGGTGCGAGGGAGAAAATTCCTGGTAAATCGCTCTGTTTCATTTGATTAGTGAGTTTTGTCCAACCTCTTTTATATGTTCATGTGTATCATATATTTATATTAGATAAGCGAAAATTATTATACCTATTCAGGCAGTGGTAGCCTAGTTGGTAGAAATCCCCCTCGAACGCAAGGGGTGAAGTTCAAATCCCGGGCCTGCACCTCTGCGATTTTCATCTGCGAATGTCATTTTCAATAATGATTACCACTGGCTGAACGGTGAGGGAAAACAACGTGAGGAAACCAGCACGTTTATAGAAAGGCGTGTGAAGCTCACCAACTCGCACTGGGCCAGCGTGGTGGGATGTGGCCCAAATCTTCTTCGTATTGAGGGGAAATGTGCCCCTACATTAGGATCAAAATACATCGGCAAAGTGTGGCCGCACCGCAGTGTACCTATGCCTACCCCTTCGAGGAATACAGGCGTCATGATGATATATAAGCGTCTACATTATTAGCTACTATATGTATCGAGGGGTGAAAGGCCATTTGCCTTAAGCGACAATTTTAGGCGATAATACATAGATGGAGTCAGCGAATTTTTTTTTGTGTCCATTATGTATGCTCTCATATAAAGTAAAATAAGCCTTTCACCCCTCGATATTTACCTGAAACATTATTTCAGACTGCCTTCATGTATTTTCAGTCAGACCCATATTTCTGCTAGTAATTTTCCGTCGCCTTTCGTCATATCCAAGGTATCTATGAAGAGGTGGGGTTCGACCGGAACCGCTCCGTGAGAACAGCTCGTGTTGTCCCAGAGAGGTGTACACACCTTGTTGGCACTGTCCAGTGTGCGCAAGAGTAGTACAAGGCATAGACAATAGCCGATTTACTGTACAAGACCATCACAATAAACAGGAACCCAATACAACCTCTTAAAGTTTCCTTTTTTTTCTTTTTTCCAACCTTTCAATAGTAACTGTAAATTTTTGATAGAATTTGTACTGAAATAACTGTCAAAAACCGAAAGTTATATTAAAAAACATTGCTGCAAGATGTATGTCACGGAATATCTTGATGTTGTCTCTTTCTCTCGTATGAAATTAGACAGAGAGCGAGCAAGAAAATCCGTGACGAATGTCTTGTCTTGACATGCGTGCTAGCCCCACAGATAGTAAGAGGGCCTTAATACCACCAAAATCATTTTTTTATTCGTGTGCAAATAGTCAGATTCTACCATCGGTTCGGAATGCTACTTTTACTGAGAAGAGCCGGTAAGAAACTCAATGGTTACTCTTTTCAAAATGATAAATATAAAGGATTGTGAGTAATACATTCTCAGAAGCAGCAACGCTATGAGAGCAGGCAGCAAATACTACCATTACCTCAATACTAGAAAATAATTATACTCGAGCAGTCTCATATTAGATACAAATTTTGGCCGCTAAAAGTATTTTATTTCCATACTAACTGTAAATTTCTGACAGATTTTGTACAAAGTCAAAAACTGAAAGTGATATTATATACATAGCTGCAAGACAGTTGGGTTAGAACGCATGTCGCTACAAGACCTTTGTGACAGATTCACTCGGTCGCTCTCTGTCTAATTTCATACGAGAGATAGGGACAACATCAAGATATTCCGTGTCTTACGTCTAGTCTTGGCGCACATGCAGGTGGTGATAAGGGGGCAGGAGACATTAAAATAAATCGCTGTATCTTATGCACTGCGTAGGGTAACGAGTCTGTTTGTATGTTGCGATTCGGCTCGTGTTGACACGACCAGCGCGCCGCCTTCCGGCTCCGTCCGCACATATCCACCACAAACAGAACACACATACGTAACCACTTTCAAACTAAACATCACACACACGTACACCCTGCATTGACCGGAACGAGCGAATTTACTTCACTTTTTAACCGACTTCCAAAAAGGAGGAGGTTTCTCAATTCTACCGTATATACAGGGTGTTTCAGTAGTCGGAAAAAATACTTTGACGTTTACATCAGTATCGGGTAACTAAACGGTATACAAATTTGATCGAAATTCGACCATGTTTTTCGACGACGACGTTAGGGTATGAGCGGGGCAGAGCAGAGAGTCTTGCATTAGTTAATACAGTTTGTTTTAGTATAGAGTTAGTGTTTTAGTATAGTTTTCTTCCCTTAATGTTAAGTCTAACTGCCTTCTTCTGCCGTCCGATGATTAGAAGGCCTTTAAGTTAGTAAAACCAATTTTGGGCTAGTTACAAGCAAAAAATGCGAAAATTTATCTCTAGAAAGAATGAATGAAGACACACATTTGTTTCCATTTATCTTAATAACTATAAATATTAGAACAATGAGACCAAGACTAGCTTATAGTTAAAACGATTCGTATCCAGCTACTAAGGAGCTATTAATGTGTGTATTTATTTATTAATTTAAGATACAAGCAAATATGCAGAAAGTAATTTGTTAAGAAATTGTGAAGGGAGAGAGAGTTGGCTCTACTTATCTTGATAACTAAATGATAGAAAAATGAAATCAAAACTAACCGCTGGAGAAAAGGTTTGGCTTTCATGTAGTGTGCATAACTCTTATTAGACAAAACGCCTTTTAGCGATCGAAAGACCGTTTTGTCGACCGGACGTACGTACAAAGGTATACCGTACTCTCGTACTAAACGACTTCACATGTTTGCCCGCCAACCGTGCTTTTAAAATACTTAAACACTCCGCCAGAGGCCCATCATCCATACATAGCGGATGCTACACAACATTCAAGCTCACTGCTAATAGCCACTAGGCTAGAAGGGCCGCCTTAGTGACCAAGAGGTTCCGGGTTAGATTCCCACCCTGGGCAATAATCTATTGATGTTAATCTTCTATCACAAGCATTTGGCTTTGTTGAAAATGCTAACGAGACACCTATTAGTGGTAAAATTAAAAAAATGTAGCCTGAACAATAAGGGGGGGCTTCAAGAAAATGTTTCGTCATGGTACGCTAAAATTTTTGGCAGTAGCTACTTTATAGCAATATACATAAGGATTGAATTACTGTGGTAAAAGCTACAACAACACGCGTCTAAGTTCACTCTCGCTGTCAATGTTGTCAACGTTGAGAACTTTATCTATGAATCAATACAGTTCGTTTTGGTATTGCCAAAATTTTTGACGCGTGGCTTTTGACGCTGGAGTGTATCTGAGGTTTGACACCTAGTATTAAAATATAACTATATTATAGCTATATAATATTATCGCTGCCACTGGTTTGCAATGGTAACTGATGCCGTTGAAAGTTAATGAGTATGTACAGTTTAATAGGCGAGTTTAGTGTTGTTTGCTGACTGGCAACGCGACTCTTTGATATCTTAACATCGCGGTTATATTCGCCAAGGAGGTAGGCAGAGGTGTACACATCTTCTACAAATACCAGTCGAGAAATTGTGCCAATTCATGTGTGTATTTGCCTAGTCTGACGTAGATTGGCACCAACTCCAAATGTAATGAATGAGCAACCATGGAGTTTCTTGCCCATTCTTCTCCATAGGAAAGGCATTCCGAATGGGTGGTAGAGATATTATTATTATTTTATTGACGATTCACAATTGCCTATATTTACATGAATAAAAAAAATCCGATTCCGATTATAAGGGTCGATTTTTAGTGCACCTAAGTTTTTGAAGTCGGTTTTTTTTTTATAAATCAGAATAACATATAGTCTATAATTTATGACGATATTAACTAATTTAATTCTGCGCGGACGTAGTCGGGGGTTGAAGCTAGTTATTAATAATAGTATTTAACTTAATACACAGTTAAATCACGTTGTAACATGATTAATTCCGACGCTCCTTTAACCTGTTAATTAAGGGTGTGAGTCGTTAATCACTCACGCTCATGCCTCATGAGTGACGTCATTTGGCATACTAAATATATACTACAGCCCTTTTTTTAACGTCCCACTGCAGGGCACGGGCCTCCTCTCAATGCGAGGGGGATGAAATAGTCCACCACGCTGGCCCGGTGCGGGTTGGCAGACTTCACACATCTATCGAGAACTAGTCAAGTTCCCTCAGACGTACAGTTTTCCTCACGATGTTTTCCTTCACCGTTTCATAGCAAGTGATAA
Source organism: Ptilodon capucinus (assembly GCA_914767695.1). Taxonomy (NCBI): domain Eukaryota; kingdom Metazoa; phylum Arthropoda; class Insecta; order Lepidoptera; family Notodontidae; genus Ptilodon; species Ptilodon capucinus. The sequence continues at coordinate 10,023,411 of OU611817.1, read as the reverse complement.
TCTCGGATGAAAATGAGATTCGCACATATATCCCAGAGGTGCGAGCCGGGGTTTGAACCTGCACACTTTGATTTGTAAAGCGTGCGTTCGACCACTCGGCTACCACAAGTCTATAAAATATGCGAATTGAATATATTTAAAGCTTATTTTCCGTATAAAATATTTAATTGTTTCGAAGTGACTATAATAAAAGAAAATGCAAATATTATGTATATTACTGTACAGTTTTTACTATTGTACTTATCATAAGTCCGAATGAATCCTTTACGGATTTAGGTACTCTTTGACAGTTAACTTAGTAGAGAATCAGCCAAAATTGACAGGTACCATTGAAAAAACAATATTAAAAAACTATATTCTTCTTTTCTTTTGCCTGGCCCTTTCCCATTTTATTTGGGGTCAGCCCTCTGTGTCATGCGTCGCCAGGTAACTCGGTCCTGGGTCGTCTCTTTGTTAGCTTGAGGTTCTTATTTACTACGGACATCCATGTGATGTCTTCCTCGTCGTCGGGGCTTGGTTTCGATATCCAGAACTTTTCTGGTCATGTGTCCGTACCACCGCAGACGGCTCTCCTGTAATTTATCTGGGATAGGTTTGAAGGTGCCTCTTATGTGTTTGGTTCTGACATGCTGGACCATAGTTACACCACCTTCACCCGAGCATCTTCATTAAAAAACTATATTAATATTGAAAAAACTTTAAGAGGCGGCGGTACGACCCAAGTTATACAACTGAACGGTATAAAAATAACATCTATTCTAACATGATTTCTAAATTTTCAAGATCCTGTTTTGGGAATATTAGTAGTCGATTCTCGCAGATGTATTTATCACACTTAATAGGGTTATGGGTGTGCTCTAAAGAGGGTGATCCATTTGAGAGTAAGACCACCGGTTCGCCAACGAACTGGCGAGCCAAATGTCTAAACCGCCAATGGAGCACTTAAAAGTCTGCGGACTTAAAAACCGGCGGACATGCTCGCTGGCTCTTTGAGCATGCTTAAAATTCGCGGTGCAAAAAACCGCCATGACTTCGCCAATGATGAGAGATGACTGTTTGGTACGCCAATGGATCACGAACGTGAGTCGACGAGCCAACGATATAGACCGTTAGCTCGCCGGCTCGCAAATGGATCACCCCCTTAAGGCCCCCCCTTAAGGCTACACGATACTTGTGTCAAATATTCAAACATCTATATCTCAGAAATTATGAGAGTTAGGTATAGTCTGACTTTATTGAGCACTAGGAAATACACCGCGTGGGCTCCTGGGCTAATATAAATATATATATATTTTTAATAGCCTTTACATGTTCCACTCCTGGGCAAAAGCCTCCCCTTTACTTCTCCACACATCTCGGTGTTGGGCTATTTCCTGCAAAGGTGTTCAAATCATCTCGCCACCTCTTCCTCGGTCAACCTCTTCATCGGCGACCGTCAACAGGTATCCAATTGGTAGCGATGTTTGCCCACCTTTGCGGACTCATACGGGCTACATGGCCAGCCCACTCCCACTTCAGCCTCGCAGTCTTTTCTCCTACTATTTTTATTTATTTAGTAGTCCAAAACCATCTTCGCATCATTGTCTTTCTAATGACACCAGTTTGGAACACATTGGTTGGATGATTTCAAAGTCTATAACCGACATAGGTAGAAACTATTTTTGTGTTTTGCATAGTAGCCAACCGTATATTATGTTTTTATTTATTTCGTGCTTCTGATACACCCTGTATACAGCCGGATTTTAATACTTTATATCTACTTGCTTATTATAAGCAACGTCCATACAACTGTAAGTACCTACATTAATGTTATAGTCCCAGATGATTTTATAGGATTCTACCCGAGGCTTGTACAAAAGTATCAATACGCTATTTCTAAAGACTGGGCAGTAAAATGCCAGCTAATATCTCCGGTCTGTGTAAATATAATATGTGTAATTCATTAGTAGTGCGCATGAAGCCCTCAACACACTGACACGTCAAAACCGGCGGGTATTGACCATGGAGATAACGGAGATGGCATTTCGAGCCCGCGCTGCGGTAAATTTTTCTGGTTTATCTGACTCCGCCATTGTTGTTTACCCATATAGTTGCCGTATACTACAGGTACATGAGATAACAACAATGGCGACAAAAATGCCGCAGAGCTATACGAAGAGTGGGGTCGTTGGGGGTACTCTAGATACTCTATGGTATTGACTCACAGAAGAAAATCTTTTTAAATTAAATTTTACATATAAATATAACAAAATACATATTTTGAAAATATATTTTTATATTTTCAAGGGCCCGATTTTCGTTCAATAGACATCAATCTCTATTAGAGATATGTCGAAACAAAAGAAAAAAACACAACCAATTTGACGTTGCGTTTCGACATTATCTCGAATAGAGATTGATGTCTTTTAGACGAAAATCGGGCCCCAGTTCCCTACCGGCATCTGGAACAGGGTCCTAGCTACCAGCAGTCAAAATTCCAGAGAGAAGAACTTCCTCACTACGCGTGCCGTCTCCAGAAGTCAAGTCTCTAGCTACCTTACACGCCTCTTAAGATATTTGTCGTGGCTTAAAGGGCATTATTACTACACAGGTTATAAACATTTTACATACAGATTATACTAATTAAAAATATATTATACACTTGTCTCAGGCGCTAATTGGTTACCTTAGAAGGCGATACACAGGGTGTAACGATACACAGGGTATAACGTATTATTTCGGACTTCTGAATGTATAGCAAAAAACCCTTTGACTGATCTTTATTGGCATTTAAAATTTAATTACGACGATATTTTTTTAATACATATCCATAAAGTCGTAACACCTGCCATAACTTAATTTTTTTACTGATATACCTACATATAAAAGATTTGAATACATAAATATTAAACGGATCACATAATATTAACATGAATATAACATTTAATTAATAGTATTGTAATATTGTATTTATAATATGGAAACTAAATGTTAAGATGTAGGTATTACATGTATGGAGATTCATCCCACGTGTACCCTTTAGTAAGATTATGATTTTTCATTGATGTAATGAAAAGTTTACACAAAAATAAACCCAATTTGGATACCCATAACTAATGATATTTCGAATTGAGTATTTCTTAAACACAATTTCCTCTTAGACACGGAATAAAAATTACGTTTAACAACTGCTACATTACTAGTTATTATCCTAAAGAGCTGTCATCTTTTTTTTTTGTATTATGACTATTCCTATAAATATATAATTATCATCACGCCTGTATTACCCAAAAGGGTAGGCTCACTTCGTCGATGCATTATGGTCCCAATGACGTAAACCTACTTCCATTATACTGGGCACATTCCACCTCCATTCTGAAATTTTGAGGGGATTCGGACCATAGTTCACCACACTGGCCCAGTGTGGGCCGGTGAACTTTTCCTCTCGCCGTTTTATTTATTTACTAGCAGCCCGTCACGGTTTCGCACGGGTTTGTAATATAGCCTGTGGGACTCAGTGATAATGTAGCTTTCTAACAGTTCCAGCCATTTTTAAGTTTATTCATTCCATACAAAAATACTAAGGTGCATTCGCTCATCTCAGTGAATGGAAGGCGTAATTAAGATACTCTATTAGTCGTCCTATAATAATAAAATTTGCATTTTGCCAATCTTCGAATAGGTAATTAATATCTTGGACGCCCGTCATTGTATACCGTGACAGATTCGTAATATACACGTTCTCATAAATTGTTGAGGCGGGGTTTATGCCCTGCACTCATTGAAGCGATCAAATTAACGCTACTTAATGTACTCTGTATAGCAGTGGTAGCCGAGTGGTCGAACGCACGCCTTACAAACCAAGTGTGCAGGTTCAAATCCCGGCTCGCACCTCTGGGATTTATATGCCAATCTCATTTTCATCCGAGATTATCACTTGCTATGAAACGGTGAAGGAAAACATCGTGAGGAATACTGCACGTATGAGGGAACTTGACTAGTTCTCGATAGATGTGTGGAGTCTGCCAACCCGCACTGGGCCAGCGTGGTGGACTATGGCCTGAATCCCCCTCGCATTGAGGGGAGGCCCGTGCCCAGCAGTGGGACGTTAAACGCGCTGTGGTATAATGTACTCTGTATCCTGTTTTTCTTCTTTTTTCTACGAAATGCATGATAGTTATAAAATTGAGGATGATAGACTATTTGATATATGCAACATTTTTTTAACTTTACAGGAGAGCATACTCATTCGACGCAGAAACATTAGCTGATTCCAAATATGTGTATAAGTCGATTTCGCATCAAGTCAAGCTTTTCACACCTCGAAATTAGACAAAGAATGGCTCCAACTGCGGTAACGGTTATTTCAGGCAGTGTCAAGTAGTTAATAGCAAGAGCACGTTCAATAAATACACATTATAAATAAAACCGGCCAAGTGCGAGTCGGATTCGCACACGAAGGGTTCCGTACCATTATCTATAAAAACGGCCAAAAAAAACACGTTTGTTGTATGGAAGCCCCCTTAAATATTTATTTTATTCTGTGTTTTAGTATTTGTTGTTATAGCGGCAACAGAAATACATTATCTGTGAAAATTTCAACTCTCTAACTATCACGGTTCATGAGATACAGCCTGGTGACAGACGGACGGACGGACGGACAGCGACGTCTCAGTAATAGGGTTCCCGTTTTACCCTTTTGGTACGGAACCCTAAAAATGGGTGATAAATGTAGTAAAGATGGCGGATACCAGACCGAACAATATCGATATATTGAATTGATTTTTAAAAGACAAGCGATTAATTATCAAAATACGCACGCTTTATCAATGATATTTCATTTAAAAATGTATTTCTTCTTTGAGTTAATTTTGTTATTGGTGAAAAAAATATCGCGGGCGTTTTGTTCTGTAAGCGAAGGGCCTTAATCAACTTGTTTTTTTTTTTCAAATATGGCGGCCGTTACATAGCTATAAGTTAGATTTTAGGGTTCATTGAGCTAATATATATCTGAAAGTAATATTAATAAAAATTTAACTATTAAAACGCTTAATAGAGTTGAAGATATATATAAGCCCATAAGTATTGTCGTATAAAGTGGACTTTAAGGACAAGTTCGTTAAAACCTTAACTAGCTTGTAATAAATGCGACAAATGGGTGCCTTATATTTTTTGTGTGCAACTCACGACGCTGATTTTCAAAAAAAAGTTTCATCGTTGCCGTTCTAATCTTATTCTTCTTTTCTATGGGCTAGATCCAAGATGATTTTTGATTTTGATTATCACCATAGCTACTTTTTATTCTGTAAAGTAAAAAGTTAAAAAGTACATGCAATAATATTTAAACGGAACCCATTAAACTGTAGACTCAATAAAACTGCGATACAAAAAATATAGAAAATGAATAATTCTCTACATTGATGGGTACCCTAATAAAGAGTGTAACACATCGGCCGGACGGGATGCAATCAACATGCAAACGCGGCTCTCACTCGCCGGAGCAAACATCGAATATTGATCGGCGTATTATGTTAATGGGTTGAATTTAAAATGTGACTATCTGCGCTCGAAGCAGCCGCTGCGATTCGCCCGATAGTGAACACGATCCTTTATAATTTTTATTATTTATCTCTATGAAGAAGGAGGTTGTAACGTTTTGCAGGAACCTAACTAGGTGCTGGAAAATTTGAATAGTATGAAGTGAACACGTCCGCACAGTTCAGCGATCAAAATTATAGTGCGCTCCAACACAACTCGTTTATGTCGAACGCCGATAGATGGCACAGTCTTCTATTTTAGTCATTTTCACATTATTAACTGTCTCATCACATTGACCTTAATACAACTAAAATACCTGAAGGCTTGATATTAGGTCAGCGAGTTTATTCAAGTCTCTATATGCCTCATAAGAACGGATCTGCGCGTACGCAGTCACGCAACTTTCTAGCTTTTAGTTTTTAGTTTTTTTTAAAGATCAATAAATAATAGTAATTCGATTCGGCGACCTCTTTGGGGAAACCGAAGGTTTTGTCTGTGCAATTATGGACGAAGTTGTGATGACGAACAACTACCGGAGATATATTCTTAGGGATGGCACCATTGACATTTGTCGGGCATGTCATCGCCCTAGTGAATCCCTGAGGCATCTCATCTCCGGTTGTTTGCGTCTCGCAAATGGTCAATATTTACACAGACACAACCAAGTAGCCAGGATTGTCCACCAGCAAGTTGCCCTTAAATGTCACCTTGTGACATCCGAGGTACCGCACTACAGGTATGAGCCACAACCAGTTCTCGAAGAGGGTCATATCACATTGTATTGGGACCGGTCTATCATCACAGACAGGACTATTGTAGCCAATAAGCCTGATATTGTGCTGATAGATCGCCAAGAGCGCCGTGCAATGATTATCAATATCACTGTCCCCCATGACGAGAATCTCGTGAAAGCAGAGATCTGGCTCACGAGGTTGTCGACATGTGGGACATTGATGCGGCAATCATTGTACCGATAGTCGTTTCCGTCCATGGCTTATTAGCCGAGAGCCTCGACAAACACCTAAAGAGGCTCGCGTTAGGCAGCTGGATCAAGGGACATATTCGGAAGGCAGTACTTCTGCAGACGGCGCGCATTGTGAGGAAGTTCCTCCCTCTGGAGCCCGAACCACTGGTAACTAGGACCCTGTTCCAGATGCCGGTGAGGAACTGTTTTTAATATTTTTAAATGTATTTTTATATATATATTTAAAAATGTAATTTATAAGAAAGATAAGAAATAAAGGAGATAATAGAAATTTGAATTAACACCTTAGCTGCGGCAAATAAATCATAAGCTTTCACCTGGTGCGGCGGCGGGTCGAAATTCGCCCCCAACGACCTTTCCGCAGTTACAGTTGTCACGGTGCGCACGAACCTTAAGCACTGCGGCGGGCCGATATGTGCCTGTTCCACAGGTGTTAATAGTAGTCATCTTAGTCCCTCCGACTGAGCTAACGTTAACAGATTAATGGCTAGAGTGAGGATCGAAGCCGACACGTCATGGTTACGACAGTAGTCCGTCTAATCACTAGGCTATAGCCTCTTTTATATCAATCGCTTATTTGGCAGGTTGTTTTTCGGCAATGCTCGGACGAGGCATCGCGCGTATTTGCCTCAGATGTCCGCCTCGAAAAACCTCGCAAGGCAGTGCGAGAGGTCAATACAGTTATTTATTTTTCACGGACGGATATAGTAGTTTTTCGAAGCGTAAAAAGTCGCGCGATAGAGACTTGCGTCGTATAATAACATGAATTATACATTTATTATACAACATTACAATGTTGCAGTCGTAACTCATATTAAATGTGACAGTAACCTAATGGCAGGAATTCAAGTTAGTTCAGTTCATTAATTCAAAGTCAATTCCGCTTGCAAATACATTGTAATGTTTGTAAAAAAAAAAAAGTATTTTTTACACAAAATATACCGGTGTCTTTATACAGGGTGTTTCAGAAGTCCGAAATAATAATTTGACGTTTGCATCAGTATCGGGTATACAGCTGAATGGTATAAAAATTTGGTTGAAATTCGACCATGTTTTTTCAACTTTTTTTTCGTCATCAATTTCTATAACTCGTAATATCTCGAGTCCTATGTAAAATTTGCATGTTCTGTTTTGTGAATATTGGTATTCGCCCCTCATAAGTGTAGTGTACATTGCTGAATAGGGTTATGGATGTACCCAAAGCCCAGAACACGATACATGTGACGAATATTCAAAGGTCTATAACTCAGAAACTATGATAGTTGGGTATAAACTGTCTTTACTAAACATCTATATATGAGCTACCGTATATGTACCTCAAATATTATTTCGGACTTCTGGAACATCCTGTATTTAATATCGCTAGACGCTAGACAACACATACTCATCGTATGATCCCAAACTAAGCAAAGCTTGTACTATGGGTACCATACAAGGGACCGGAAGCGTTTCCAGTTACATGCAGGTCAGAGTTTTTTTTTTATGGGATAGGGAGGCAAACGAGCAGACGTTTCACCTGATGGTAAGTTATAAACGCCGCCCATGGACATCTGCAACACCAGGGGCATCGCAAGTGCGTTGCCGGCCTTTAAGGAATGAGTATGCTCGTTTCTTTAAGATATCTTTGTCGTATCGGTCGGGGAACACCGCTGCAGGAAGTTCATTCCACAATTTGGTGGTGCGAGGAAGAAAATTCCTGTTAAATCGCACTGTACTGGAACGCCATTCATCCAGATGGTGAGGATGGTAATGCAGTCTGTGGCGAGCCGTGCCATGGCGAAATTCAGCGGCAGGTATGATACCAAAAAGGCCATTTCTGAAATTTCCCGCGTATTCAAACCCGCGGTAGCAATGATTCGAGAGAACTACGCCCGTTACCAACTGTGACCAAACCGTCAATTACATCAAGAATAAATTAATGAAACACATCTTTGTCAACCACTTATCAGAGTTAGTCATGGAGATATTATAACGGAGAGTGTATTTCGAGCCCGCGCTGCGGTAAATTTTTCTGATTTATCTGACTCCGCCATTGTTGTTTTCCCATATACTACAGGTACTTGAGATAGCAACACTACTACTAATATAGCCCTTTTAACGTCCCACTGCTGGGCACGGGCCTCCCCCCAATGCGAGGGGGATTTGGGCCAAAGTCCACCACGCTGGCCCAGTGCGGGTTGGCAGACTTCACACATCTATCGAAAACTAGTCAAGTTGCCTCAGACGTGCCGGTTTCCTAACGATGTTTTCCTTCACCGTTTCATAGCAAGTGATAATCTAGAATGAAAATGGCGGATAAATCTGTGCAAAACCATACGAAGAGTGGAGTCGTTATGGGTACTCTAGATACTCTATGGAGTTCGTAGATACATTTGTATTTTGACAGCTATAAAATTCGTTTTAAATTTGTTTTTTTTTTCTCAATTTTAAACCATAATGACGACAGTCTCTAAAGGTCGTCAGACGATCAAAGCATTTTGTTTACGCTATAAACCACTCTGTAAGCTAGTGTTATGTTTGTTTACCTACTTACACTTCTTCAAACAACTTGCTTCATACTAACTGACAGTTACGATTGTCAGGGACTAAACTAAACTAAAAAAATCTAAATAATTTCGTTGTTTTTTTGTTGTCACCAAACATAAGAATGTTATTACCCAACAACGGCGAGGCTAAAAGGAAGGGTTATAATTTTAGCAGTCTATGTATGTTTGTATTTAGGTACGTATGTTCCTCCGTAGCGCCTAAACTAATCGTCCGATTGTGATGATGGTGCCAACCGGTTCGTTATTATGGCCGTGGCCTACATAAAATGTAGCCTAACATAGCCTACATTTTAACCGACTTCAACAATAGCAGGAGACGATTTTACCTTTAGGGTTCCGTACCTAAAAAGGAAATAAGGAATTCTTATAGGATTACTTTGTTCTCCGTCTGCCTGTCTGCCTGACTGTCTGTCGGTCTGACAAGATTGTTTTCTGGAACGCGTAGAGGTATCAAGTTGAAATTCATAACGACAGTATACCAACGGTAATAGTATCTAGGTTTGTCTTGTCTTCCAGTTTATCTTTTCGTTAAAGCAATGTTCGGTGCTTTCATAGTTTAGGTACGGTGGCCTCAGTGAGCGAGTCCATCTCGCACTTGACCGGTTTTTTTCTTGTTCCCTGCACTATTTAAAATCATTCTTCCCATCTCCATGTGCGTTTCTCGAAAACAATCATCGTGGTGATTGCGGCTGCGCGGCGGGCAAGCACGTTCCGAATTTCCCAGAAAGTGCGTCTAAAAAAACCGATGCTAGATGCGTGGTGCGCGCGCGCAGCGCATGCGCGTCACGCCGCCATTACCATACAATGGCGCGGGCGTCGTGTCGGCTCGCGGGTATAGGGATGCCACTTTTTTAAAACGATAATTAAAAAAATAGAGTGAAATCGATACGTGCATACAGTAAAATTAAAATTAAATACATCATCACGCCTGTATTCCCCGAAGGGATAGGCAGAGGAGCACTGCAGTGCACCCACACTTCGCCGATGCGTTTTGCGCCCAATGTAATTGCTAGCCTATTGCTACCGGACACATTCCTCCGCAATAAGAGGGAAATTTGGGCCATAGTCCTGGTGGACTGTGTCGCTGGCCCAGTGCGGGTTGGTGAACTTCTCAAGACTTTCTTATAGTAATTATGTAATATTAGTCTGCTTGACATATCCCTGCGCTTATAGACGAGTCAAAATGCGCGCGATCAATTTTTTACCAATACCAAAATGAACTGTATTAACTTAAAGAAGAAGCACATTTTTCAACGACATGCCATCGATGTCGCATGTGAATTTCGACGCGTGGACGTGTGGACTTTTACACAGAAATTTAATTTTTATGTATATTGATACAGAGACATTTATAAAGAAGTCATATCTCTAATCTCTTATCGAAGCTGGCACTTTGATCGAACAGTTGTACAGTACTAATTAATACGCGTACTGTACTAAAGATTCTCATAATTAAAAAAATTAATTGAATTTTATTTAAAATTATGTATTTCTGTTGCCGCTATAACAACAAAAATAAAAAACAGAATAAAATAAATTTTTAAGGGGGCTTCCATACAACAAACGTGATTTTTTGCTCGTTTTTATGTATACTGGCACGGAACCCTTCGTGCGCGAGTCCGAATCGCACTTGGGCAGTTTTTTTTTTCAACACTATTTTCGTAGTCAATTACAGAAACTTGAAATATCTAGAGTCCTATGCGGCATTTTATACTTTTGTCTCATCAAAAGTAGTAGTAGTTAAAACACATATACTGGCAAATAAATAAATATTTAGTCACAAATATTTATTTTATATACAACAACACCTACCTATCTATCGAGAACAACTTGTCTAGTTCTCGATAGATGTGTGAAGTCTGCCAACTCGCACCGGGCCAGCGTGGTGGACTATGGCCTGAACCCCCCTCGCATGGAGGGGATGCCCGTGCCCAGCAGTGGGACGTTAAAAGAGCTGTAGTAGTATTCTGATACACCCTGTACATACCTTTTATAACATAACTGACCTAATATATTTATATTATGATCGTGTTATGTATTTATTTACAAATACTTTTCTAGGTAACTGTTATCAATAACTATATTATTTTTTATTAATATCCCAACGATATTTCCCATGAAAAGAATAAGGAAAATAACAAAAACAACACATCAATACCACAGATTACTGGGAAAACATAAATAAACTGTCTATATTTAAATTTTTCGTTTATGGTAGGAGCATTGACCACTGGTTTGATAACCCGTCGTAAATTGATGACTCATGAACAAGATAACTTGTTACTCTTTCAGCAATTTCTATGTTATTAGCGAATATTAATACTCACATGCGGATGTTGTTGTTATGTTACTTACCTATTTGATTTGATGGGTGACAAAATATCCTAAATAACAATTGATCAATATTTTATCAATAATTAGGAGATGCATTTTGTGGTCATCCGCCATCTTAATAACGTCCATCACCCATTTTTAGGGTTCTGTACCTAAAAAAGAAGAAAAGGAACCCTTATAGGATCACTTTGTTGTCTGTCGGTTTGTCAAGATCTTTTTTTCTCTGGAACGCGTGGAGTTATCAAATTGAAATTAATGACAAAAACTCGAGTCTGCAGTCGCTTGGAGGTGTAAAAGCTGTTTTTATTTATTTATTTAACTTGCTCTTGCTATTAATTACTTGACACTGGCTGAAAATACCGCTGACCGCGCGTGAAGCCAATCCTCATATTATTCGACCTACTTTCATCATTTTCTAAAAAAAGAAGTAGAGGGAATGCATTGAAAATGACTCGACATTTCTTCGTCTATTGTTTATCTTAGCTGTCAAAACAAGTCAAAACAGATTGACATTCACGATAATTCTGAGCCTGTAGTTTAGGCAGAGAGTATCCCGAGTACCAATAACGACTCCACTCTTTGTATAGCTCTGGCGATTTTTCCGCCATTGTTGTTATCACATGTACCTGTAGGATACGGCAAATCTATGGGAAAATAACAATGGCGGAGTCAGATACACCAGAAATATTTACCGCAATGCGGGCTCTAAATGCCATCTCCTTTATAATATCTTCATGAGTTTAGGTTATATTTTGTTGATCGAAGGTGTTACCCATAAAACTGTTTTATTATTTTTACGAAATAAATGAAACGATGAAATATAATGGAATATGGTGAGAAGTAGCTACACCTACAATTAGCGGGTATTTATGACAATGTCCAGTAATTAATAGCAAGGACAAATACAAACAAACATAAACAAGTATTATAAATACAAATCGGCGGTGACAGTGATAAAGATGGCGGTCGATCAGTATTTTTTCAATATGGCAACCCTACCCGCTAACTGTCTATGTGTGCGCCGCTGTCAATCTTACGCCTACCGTCTTTGAATTCAATTGTTCATTGACAAAAATGTCTTCATCGTGACGGGCGTAGTTGATCATGCGTCGGCTGGCAAATTGGCTTGTTTGCACACAGTGAAAGCCCTTACGTCCTGCATCGATTGACGCGAGCGAAATAATTTGACTTGCCTTCTCGCTGCGCTCGCGAGACCAATCATTCATCTAACTGACAAGCCTTTTAATTGTGGCTTCTGTTCAATGCCAAACAACCGATGTTGGGGATATAAAAGTCTTGCGTTGTTTGACAGATGTTTGTTTTACTTTTTACGACATTACAATGATTTTAATGGCTCGCACCTCTGGGTTCCATGTGTGAATCTCATTTTCATCTGAGATTATCACTTGCTAAGAAACGGTGACGGAAAACATCGTGAGGAAACCTGTGTGCCCGGTATAATGGCAATAGGCTCGCCCCCTATTACATTGGGACCCAAATACATCGGCGAAGTGTGGGCGCACTGAAGTGCACCTCTGCCTACCCCTTCGGGGAATACAGGCGTGATGATGATGATGATACAATGATTTTAATTAGAAAAATTAATAAATTAAAAAATAGTAGTAAAAAATGTAGCTGCTTGATTTATTGTAAGTCGATTACAATTTTTGATACCATTTTCGATGTTGCGTTTAGTTTTTTTTATCTATGGACAGTAGTGTTGGCCTTAAAAGCTCCTTTCTTTCTTCTCTTCGTTTGAATTTCTGTGGTGAAGTAAAGTCACGCTATTATTTGACAAAGTTCGTTTACGTCATCGATGACATTCTGTTGAAATATGCGCTTCTGCTGTTTGTGAATACAGTTCGTTTTGGTATTGGCTGAAAATTGATAGCGTGCGTTTCGTCGCGTCTGTGAGCTCAGGGACTAATGCAACCGGTATGTAACTCCGGTTGTCTATTGTAATACAAATTCGATCTCGTTTTCTACTTGCAACGCACACGTTATAAAGGGGCTTACCACCACCTTTTAAAGTATTGTCGTTTCAATAGCGACAGTTGCTTTTTGATAGATTTTGTTCTGAGTTAACTGCATAGAGTAACTGGAGAACCCATATCGACTTCCCCTGCGTATGACTCTGCGGCTATTCTTTTGTAGTTTCCGCCATTGTAGTTACCTGTAGTTTTAGCATGAGTGCCAAGACTAGACTTATTATTACTTATACTCACAGAATATGTTGATTATATCTCTTTCTCTCGTATGAAATAACACGGAGAGCGACCAAGCCAATCCGTGACAGAGGTCTTGTCTTGGCATGCGTGCTTATACCACTGTAGTATCCGTCAACACACCTACACCAGCCTTAAACAGACAACGAATTCGCCGGCGAGGTCGAGGAACCCCCTCTTCCGCTCGTAGGTGCATCTTTGCACCTAGGAGCGTAGTCACTACCTCTCCCCTCACGGTAACTGCCCAAGCCGAGGTCGGGCCCTGTGTGGCGCCTTTGAGCTAGTTGCCACCCTTTTCCGCCCTTAAGGCCTTGGTTGGAGTGCACTCTGCGCTCGCCACTCTGGTAAAGCTGTAAAGGCCACCTCACGGTCAACGGCGTAGTCCATTAAAAAAAAAAATATAATAGCCGAAACTAATCATTATTTTGACAGTGATAAGCGATAGTTTGCGAACCGGCAATATAAGTTATAAGTATCTGTAGATAACTAAAATGTAATTTGTCATCAGAATTATATAGCCACTACTAACAATATTAGACTGCTCGAGAATAATTCTTGTTAAGTATTGAGACAAAGGTGCTGCCTGCTCTCATGGCGTTGCTGCTCCTGAGAATTTATATAACTCACAATCCTGCATTTTTATCATTTGGAAAAGAGTAACCAATGAGTTGCTTACCGGGTCTTCTCAATGGAAACAGCTTTTCAAGCCGGAATCTGACTATTTGTAAGTGCTTCTTGGACTATTATATACCAGGCAAACGTGAGTGGAAATGTCGGAAGAGGGCGCCCGAGGAAGACCTTTCACTACCAGGTTAACGGTCTCTTCCAGAAAGATCAAGTCCATAGCACCCTCAACCGACGAATGAGGTATGTCAGGATCGTAGCATATGGCAAAAGGTAGTCTCTGCCTACCCCCATGGGATACAGGCGTGAGTATATGTATGTATGTATGGTCTTTGACTAGACAAAAAAATAAATTATTTTGATACGCAGTTTTTGCAGGTGCACATTCGGTAAATTTCGAAACATGTATTTTACATCGTAACCTGACCGACTCAAGTCCCAGCATAAATAGCGGTGTTCACGAGAATACGTCATTAACGGTAGTATCCGGTACACCGCAAGTGCCAAGTGGAGGCACAATAAGTGCCATTTTAGCACTAGACGCGTTCACACCGACCATTTAGTGCATAACTTTATTGCTGGCTGTTAACTACTGGGCTCGGTATTTTCTTTTTCACAACACTTTTGACATACGGTTCATCTGTTTGACAAGCTAAGGGCCAAGACAAAATTTAAGGATTAATTTTTCTTCCAACTCCTCGTACACCTTTTTCGATCGCGTAGTCATACGTTTTATTTACTTCAACTGTCAAATTTGGCGAGAAATGTCGTCACACCGAGTCATGTCCAGTACAAAAATCTCGAAGTGACGTCATTCTTTTGAAATATCTGATAGTTGAAATAGATTAAACTTATGTCTACACGGTCATGCCTACAGATTCCAAAAAAAATCTTTGTCGGCAGGACTCGCCGAGGGTCAAACCTCGGTGTCTTAAATTGATACCACTGTCGAACCTGGCTTACAGGAGTAACAGCGTTGGGAATGTGTGGGGTTTATTCCCATGAAAAGAAAATAAAAGGGTAGCAGTGGTAGCCTCGTAGGCAAGAACGCCCTCCTTGAACGTTAGGGGTGCAAGTTCAAATCTCGGGCCTCAAACCTCTGAGATAATTTTCATGTGCGAATGTCATTTTCAACAATTATTGCCACTTGCTGAACAGTGCAGGAAAACATCATGAGGAAACCTGCACGTCTATAGAAAGGCGTGTGAAGTTCACCAACCCGCAGCAATTAGCCCGGTATAATGACAATAGGCTCGCCCCCTATTAAGTTGGGACTAAAATACATCGGCTGTGTGGGCGCACTGCAGTGCACCTCTGCCTACCCCTTCGGGGAATACAGGCGTGATGATGTAATAAAGGCCAAAGAATTCGGAAGTTAGCTCGGAAGGAGAAAGTTTGTGAGAATGGACGGATTGATAGATTTTTGTTACTACATAATTCGATATGTATTCATGACTTTTATTTTTAACTAATTTGACTAGTTCGTAATCCTACGCAACCGTATGTAGACTGTATTATTTAATACAACCATCGTTACCAGAACTCTATCCTCACAGAGTTCCATCGAGATAGAGGTCAGGTAAGAGTAGTTACCTATGATAATAAATACGTTTATCGTAGGCAGTGTCCACCGCCTATTTGCGGTCGGTTCGCTGATGGGATTTTCGTATTTTATTGTTGTGTCAAAGGTGTACGTTTCCTTCGACTGGTGGCTTGGTAACAAGTCTCTATATATGGAGTTATTTACGATGTGAGAATGGTCCGTGGTAGAGTTACTATATCGTTAAGTGCTTAGTTGATATGCAGTTTGAAGGAAGCACAAAAAAGTTAGTATGGAATAAAAAAAGGAGATCTTATTTGGTTATATGTTTAAAAAACTTTTTAAATGCAAGCTTTTATTTAATTGCCCTTAGTTTTCGTGTTCTCCTTAGCAAGCCCTTTCATTTGATACCCATACTGTGGTAGTGCAGAAAAAATAACTATTCCGCCATCTTGGATGATCCACCATATTGGAATTAGAATGACGTCACATAGATAATGCTTATGCATTGTCATCCAAAATAAGCGTGTATACCAAATTTCAGCTCAATCGGTTAAAGATAGCTGATTACAAATTCAGTTGTAAGATTCCACCCGGACATACATTGCAAGTTCATATAAAGCTTGTAAAATTCTGATTAACAAGCAAGAATAACAAGCTTTCGACATGTACAATATATCGACACCCCCATGTAATACCATTGTAACTATTTAATTGATATACAGACTTACAATGCTGCATATATGTATTTTTGTTTTCTGTTAAACATCGTAACTCTAAGCCTTTTCGTTTTGAGTAATAGAAGTAACAAAAGCATTGCAACTCACCAAAAAAGAAATAATATATATAACTAACTTATGATCAATATTTTTTCAATAATGCCAAGGAACAACGGATAATAACACCTAAGAATATTGTAGGGATCAACCTTGAGATGATACAATTTTGTAAACTTTATTTTTGCTCGCACCAAAAGGTAAAAAAAAATGTTATTGCATGGTGGTGTCGATATTTTTTTTTTTATAAAATTTACTCATTAGTTTATTTATATGCTTTGACGAGCTTAGGAGGCATGGTCAGTTAGTTTTCATTTATAATGTGTATTTATTGAATTGTTCATTCCTATTAAATACTTGACATTAGCAGAATACCCGCTAATTGCAGGTGCAGCCATTCCCCATCTTATTGCATAAAACAAATCATCAATTCATTTCTTCCTTTTTTTACGTAATAAATGAAATTATGAAATATAATGGAATAAGCGGGTATTTCAGCCAATGTCAAGTAATTAATAGGAAGAGCAAATTCAAATAAATACAGATGATAAATAAAAATTGGTGATCAATATTATAAAGACAAATAATCCGCATTTCTTAAAAAAAATATCGTTGACAAGGAGGATGTTAGCCGGTCAAAAAATTAAATTCAAATTTCATATTTCGAACGTGTTCCATTTTTGAAATATAAGGCGGTGTTTGCACAAAGCGTGTCCAACGTATCCCGTTGACGGCGACCGGCTGTCGTCCCTCAGCTTTAATTAAAAAGCCGAATCTAACACAATAATTAATCAAATAATAATTAATGTTGAGTTGTATGCAGCGGGAAAGTACAGAGAAGCCGCCAAATTATACGTCTTCATATTAAAACAATAACAAAACGTCGAATTCAATACAAACAATACAATTCTTATAAACTAATTAATATATCGTAGGTACCTACGTAATATTTTTTTAATAACACCGCCATGGGACTTCATTTGAGGAACTTGTGTATGTAGGTATGTAATCATTCTAATGCACGAGTTTGTTCAACAAATTTACCTTTACATGTAATTCAAACAATATTAACACTTATCCTAATCCAAATAGAGATTACACCGAATGTTTTATGAATGTATTCGACAAAGTTACTAGTACGTGTGAGTTAAAGAATTTTGACTTGTATTGTACTTCTTATAAGAGTGTTAAATGCGGTATAGTTATTGTGGTTAGGAGTTAATTTAGTTTTCTAATTTATGGAATTGTGTTTAAATGGCTTATTGGTTCACGGTACTGTTTAATTCTGTTTTGTTAATGAATACGCGGAGATAATAATAATAAATTAACGAGTATAATTGATTTAATTATTTTTATGCTCGGTTCCTCTTGCGACTAACAGATGAATACAATTAAAGTTTTACTCGTCTCCACTTTTATATTAAATTTAGCATTTATTCAGATAAATATTTATTGAGATATCGCTGAACACAGGATGTTTCAGAGTTCCGAAATAAAAATGATATGTTTTAAACTAAATGGTATAAAATCTTATTGATATTAAAAAAAAATTATGGAAAATAAAACATGTACCTAACCCACCGGAGCAAAATTTCGGAAATGGTATTTTCGGGATTTGCTCCAGTCTGGGTGTAACTGGGATCGCCCCCAGTCCAGTACCTATAGTACAATATTCCTTTAGTTTTGGGTCATACGATGCGTACGTGTTGTCTGGCGATATTATTTTTTTATACACAGGGTGTTTTAGAAGTCCGAAATAATACTTTGGCGTTTGTATCAGTTATGCAACTTATAGTTTAGTTATAGTTTGGGTTACCTGAATGGTATAAACATTTGGTCGAATTTCGACCATGTTTTTTCAACTTTATTTTCGTCATCAATTTCTATAACTCGTAAAATCTCGAGCGCTTTGAATAATTACATGTTCTGTTTTGAGAATATTGGTAGCGACCCCTCATAAGTGTAGTTTACACTGCTGAATAGGGTTATGGATGTACTCAAAGACCAGAACACGATACCTGTGACAAAGATTCAAAGGTCTATAACTCAGAAACTATGATAGTTAGGTAGGTATATACTGTCTTCACTAAACATCTATATATGAGCTTCCGTAAATGTACCTAAAATATTATTTCGGACTTCTGAAACAAACTGTATATACATTGCATTTCTATTAATTAAAATCTTGTAGTTAATTCAGAGGCAGCTTTTGTCCTTAGGGCAAGCAAGTTGCGATGAAATTAATAATGCATTCTCAATAAAATCACAATAAAGTGACACCTGTCCCATTAATTCCGAGGCCCTGGAGTCAATTCAATTAGGACAGATGCGCATGCGACGACATCAATATCTGGACACTTAACGATATAGCCCTGGGTAACAAGACGCGTCATACTGCACGCGATATTTTTTTTTTTCCATTACCAAAACGAACTTAGTGTCAATACGCGCTGCCAGTGTTTATATAAGCAGTGAAATATATTTAGTGTATTTTACTATATAAGTATTTTATATAGAAATTGTTTTATCTTTTGGGTAGCCCGCAAAAAGTATATATTTAATATGGTAAGCCATTGAAGAGGGTGTGGCTGAAAACCAGCGCTGGGGAAGCAACGCTCCTCCAGCATGTGCTGAGCCATTACCTTTTCGGCACAGTTCACACTGAGCTCTTTTCTCCTTGTTCTTGTTTGTATCTATTTTTAAGTTTTATATTCTCTGTGTGTCGCGTTGAATAAATGTATTTTCTTTCTTTCTTCGTAGTAGAATATTTTTTGCTATATATCAATAAAGTTCGTTTTGCTGTGGCAAAATAATTGACGAGCGAGCGTTGACGCACGGAACAAGTATTAAAACGTCATGTAAGACGCGAGTTGTTGTGTTGTCGCGTGACGTTTGCCACAGATATTTTATCTTTATTCATATTAATACAGAGTACATTTTCAGAAAAAATGTCAAGTGAATACGCTCAATACAGTAGGTTCAGGACATTATTTACATAATTTTATGTAATGATATTAAGGTATAAAAATTTATTTAAAATGCAATCGTAAAACTACTAAACTTGAAAAAAAACCGAATTATAAGAAATTTTTTTTTTAGTATATACAAAAATAAACCTAAACGATAAACAAATAAAGTTAAGGCTCCTTTAAAACTTATCCAAAAAACAAACAGATGAGCACTAATTAGATAACTATTCATTAGCGGACCCATGCGATAATAACCCTTAAAATTATGTAGAGTAAACAAGAAAGTAGCGTGCAGGTTTTCAGCAGATGTTTAGCAACGATATCTAACGGAGTGTCGAGCCAAACGGAGTGGGTACGGTGTGGTCACGCGACGTTGTCGTCGGGTTTGGGAGGGGCCTTATGATTAATTGCACGCGAGGATACGGCTTAAAGTATGTGTGGTATTGTGAGATGAGCTATTCGTAGCGTGACGCATGCCATTTAACGCACCAAAAGTATTCCACATAGCGCACTCGTCTGGTGACTGGTGCGTTAAGGTACATTTGTATTTTTTTAACACTTTTCTCAACGATTGTACTCGGATGAGACTCCTCTTCCGAGTACAATCGATGAGAAAAGTGTTATGCGGGCCGGAATGACTCAGTCATATAACCATTTATTTTTGGACTTCATGTAATTGTCGCGCACCAAACTATTTGTCGATACCAAAACAAACTCAGTGCCAATATGCATAAAGATTAAATTTCTGTGGTGAAAGTCACGCCCCCATGCGTCTAGATTCGCTCACGCTGTCAGTGTCATGCTGTTGTAGAATTAACTTTTTCCATGTATCAATACAGTTCGTTTTGCTATGGCAAAAATAATACACCCCAGTGTGCGGGAGGCCTTACATCGAATACTTTCCATTCAATCAAACTGAGAAAAATTTCAGCATCTTGCCTGTATTTCTCAAAGGGATATGCAGAGGTACACTGAAGTGCACCCACTCTTCCCCAGTCCAGGATGTTAAGAATCACAAGCCTTTCTATAGACGTGCAGGTTTCGTCTCGATGTTCTCCTTCACCGTTCTGCAAATGGTAATCATGATGGGAAATGACATTCGCAATGAAAATCTCAGAGGTGCGGGCTCAAGATTTCAACTTGCAAGCCTTGCTTTCAAAGCTAGCATAAAATTAAACTGAAAAGCTTTCAAAAATATATCCAAAGTATAGCTTTGGCTACTGACCAAGCTTTCGTCGCTTCGCCTCGCTGGGTTATCTTATCAAAATCGCCTATGAAAGCTCATTACTGTAAGCAACTATGACTTATGTGTGACAAAGGCCACTTTCAGACGGGCAATACATTAAACCCTGCACATATTGGAGCGAGCGAGTAGACTCAACGTTTTTCAAAATTGCACTTTGTATCAATATTTATAAAGTTAGTATTTCTGTGGTAAAGAAAACGCGACCACGCTCTAAAATTCGCTCTCGCATCGATGTCATTTCATGTACATCATCACGCCCATATTTCCCAAAGTGGTAGATAGAGGTACACTGAAGTGCACCAATAATTCGCCGATGTGTTTTAGTTCCAATGTAGTAGAGGGTGAGGCTATTGCCATTATACTAGGCACATTCCCCCTCAATACGCGGGAGATTCGGGCTATAGTCCACCACGCTGACCCAGTGCTGGTGAACTTCACACGCCTTTCACACGCACTTCACGTTATTTTACTTTACCATTCAGCAAGTGGTAATCATGATTGAAAATGACATTCGCAAATGAAAACCTCAGAGGTGCGGGCTCGGGATTTGTACTTGCACCCCTTACGTTTAAGGCGGGTTTTGCCAACTAGGCTACTACAGCATTATATTATATAGGGTGTATCAGAAGTCTGAAATAATACTTTGGGTACATATACGGTAGCTCATATGTGGATGCTTAGTGAATACAGTTTGTACCTAACTATCATAGTTTCTGAGTTATAGGACTTTTAATATTTGTCACAGGTATCGTGTTCCAGCCTTTGGGTACATCCATAACCCTATTCAGCAGTGTAAACTATACTCATGAGGGGTGGCTACCAATATTCTCAGAACAGAACATATGGTCAAATTTAGATTTTCATTTCCAATTTGTATACCATTCAGCTGTATAACCGATACTGATACAAACGTCAAAGTATTATTTCGGACTTCTGAAATACCCTATAGTTATGGTATTGGAATATTCAGCGCGTCTTGTGCCTGCGGCTTTTAGTCTTGACTAAAGCAAGATAGGTATGTAAATTGATTCCCCAAAGCCTGTTATTATGATCGAAAGCCAATAAATACTTAACTGAACTTAAGTGCTGTGTTAAGCAATCATTAGGTGAATCCACTTAATAAGCGTTCATTATCTCTTGAACATACTGGGATGAGCAAAATCATTTTACTTTATTTTCGAAAATTAACTCTATGCTGATAAAAATAAAGATAAAATTTCTATGGCAAAAGAAACGCTACCTCGCGAATAATTTCGCTGTCATCATCGATGAAATTCAAAAATGTGCTCTATCAATGAGTTGATACTGACTTAAGCAGCCGGCTGAGCTGACAAATTTTCGATTACGTCTCTCTCTCTCATAAGAAATTAGAAAGTGAGGGAACTACTCAGTGTGACATAGCCCATGGCATAAGTCTTGTCTTGCATGCTAGCATTACTCACGTTTTATTATTTGTTAGTTATTTCTTTTTTTTATATTATGTGATCGTAGGAAAGCCGAAGTTATTATTGCTGGTCAAGATTCACATTGTAAGCTAAGGACTGACTATTTTAGGTTAAGACAAACGGAACAAACAGACAGTGAACATGTTTAAAAAAAAAAACATACGGGTCGAATTGAGAACCTCCTCCTTTTTGAAGTCGGTTAATTATTATTGGTAATAGATGCCAAAACATACCAGGAGGTAAAAAGGAAAGCAGAAAACAGGGATGAATGGTTGAAAGGGAAAAAACTCCACCGACAAGAGCCTAGCTCTTAAGAATAAGAAGAAGAAGCGTAAAGCGTGGTTGCGTAACAAAGTTGTTATTTTGACATTACTAAAAAGCCACTTCAATTTTATTGATTTGTACATAGATAACTTTTATTCTGTAACAGTGGTTGCATCCTTCAATTGTAGCCATCGCGAAACACTGGGTGTGCATTGCTGCACCCACATTCCTTCAGGCAATACAGGTGGGAAATAACTTTCAATAAAATAGTATAATATTCCAATACAGATAATTAACATTAAAAATTATCGAATAACGTTTTTTTCAATATAGGCACGATCTGCCGATCGCCCCGAGGCTGCTGTCGTAATGTTCAGTAATGTGTGGATAATTGCGCCGATGACGGGTCATTAGGTGGCCATAGAATTGGTGATTGCACACCTGTACCTCCGTAATGGATAGAGTTGCGCCGGGAGCTTTTGTGGGAGCGCCACAGCTCTGAGTACAATGGATGTACTTACCGGTAAATTCATTACTATTTATCAAAGTTCATGGATGAATTAACTGCAAATAGACACTAATAATCGGAGACAAAATTATATAGATATTAGCTTAACTTGTCTTCAAATAAAACCGGTCAAGTGCGAGCTGGATTCGCGTGCCGAGGCTTCCGTACATAAACTATGAAAGCACCGAACATCGCTCTAACGAAAAAAATAACTGGATTGGAGGACAAACTTGACTTTGCCGTTGGAAAATTGTTGTTCCTATATATCAGGATAGGATTTGGTTAGTTTGCCAGCTGCAAATACCTAAGTTTGTAAAAATGCATTTTTTAAGCATTCTTACTATAAATTTACTGTTTTTGAATGATTCTCTTTACTTATGCTATAAGACATTGCTTCTTATTAAATTTCATGATTGTAGGTCAACGGGAAGT